>CM066050.1:13750000-15000000 GCA_033557465.1 Ichthyophis bannanicus | reverse complement strand
GTTCTTATTTATGGCTTAGATGTGTGTTGTCTAATTTTAACCTGTTGTGTTCTGTCTAACAGATATGACTGGAACCATTGGAGTACTGTCCCTTTTATCCCTATCTGTTGGAGCCTGGTGAGCATTATGCTGTGAATGCAGAGGTAATATCTAAGAATATCAGATGAATGCTTGTCTAGTGTTATCTATGCCACCTATCAACTTAACTAGAATGAGTAGGATGGTTTCAATGCTGTGGTATGGCCTGAAGCCATATTGATGTTCATCTAGGGGGACATGAGTGTCTACATAGTCCTGGAGTTGAATCTGAACTATTTTTTCAATTACTTTGGCTATGAATAGGAAGCTTGACATTGGTCTATATGATGTGGGGTTGTTTTTATCTAAGGAATTGTTCTTCAGGATAGGTGGCATATGTCCTTGTTTCAGGGATGAGTTAATAATTGTGAGTATGAAGGGGGAAAGTTCTGCTTTTGTTGCCTTTATCCAGCTGACCAGACATGGATCAAGACTAGATGATGTTGTATTGATTTTGGTTATTATGATGTTGAGAGCATCTAACTTGATCTGTGAGAATGTTGATCGGGTGTACCTCAGTGTAGGGTTGGCAACCAAGGGGGGAGTTGAATCTATAGATGGTAGTTTTAGTTTTCCCTTATAGTAGTTAGCTAGGATTTGGGGTTCAATAAGGTTGGTTTTTTTTATATATTATCATTTTCACAATTTCAAAGGGATTTGGAGAGTATGTTAGAATAGTACTCTTTCTTCTTATTGTTAATGGAAACTTTGTAGTGTTGTAGTGTACTCATGTAGAGAGATCGGAGATCGGTGGACTTTGTGATCCTGCATTCATGCTCCATCTTCCGTAATGTGGTCTTTATCTTTTTTAAGTCCTGGGAATACCATTCTGCTTAATGTTTTTGACTCCTAATCAGTCGTGAGGCCTTTGCAGTGGCAGCATTCAGGGCCGGCCCGTCCATTGAGCGAGAATGTTTTTTGCACAGGGCCCCGCGTTTCAGGGGGCCCTGCGCAAAAAACATTCTGATCCTAAAGTAAAATTTAAAAAAAAAAAAAAAGCTGTCTTCTCCCGCTGCCGGGGCCGCGGCGGCAGAATCGAGTGTGCCGCGGGGCCCCCCCTGCCCAGCAGAGCCTGCCCTCCCCCATATCACCTCTCTCTTCGTAGCTGCAGTCAGACGCGCCGGCTTTCAGAGCACGAGGGGAGAGTTTCTCCCTCGCTGCTCTGTTAAGCCTGCGGGGGCTGATGGGAAGTTCCCATCAGCCCCCGCGGGCTTAACAGAGCCGCGAAAGGGAAACTAGTCCCTTCGCGCTCTGAAAGCCGGCGCGTGTGACTGCAGCTACGAAGAGAGAGGTGATATGGGGGAGGGCAGGCTCTGCTGGGCAGGGGGGGGCCCCGCGGCACACTCGATTCTGCCGTGGCGGCCCCGGCAGCAGGAGAAGACTTTTTTTTTTAAACTTTTCTCTGGGCTGGGCTGGGCTGGGCTGGGGGGGGATTAGGAGTGGTGATGGGCTGGGGGGGGGGTTAGGAGTGGTGATGGGCTATGGGGGGTAGGAGTGGTGATGGGCTATGGAGGGGCTATGGGGTGGTAAGGAGTGGTGATGGGCTATGGGGGAGCTAAGTCTTTATATGGGCTGATGGGATTAGGACTGGAAGTGGGTTGATGGGGGATAGGACTGGTAATGGGCTATGGGGGGGCTAATACTAAAAATTGGGTGAGGGGGGATTAGGACTGGAAATGGGCTTGTGGGATTAGGACTGGGAGTGGGCTGATGGGGAGGTTAGGACTGGTAATGGGGTATGGGGGGGCTTAAACTGAAAATTGGGTGATGGGGATTAGGACTGGGAGTGGGCTATGGGGGGCTAGAACTGGTAATGGGTTGGGGGGGTTGCTAGGACTGGAAATGGGCTGGGGGGATTAAGACTGGAGGTGGGCTGATGGGGTTAGGACTGGTAATGGGCTGTGGGCTGTTGGGGGGGGTTAGGACTGGTAATGGGCTATGGGGGGGCTAGGACTGGAAATGGGCTGATGGGGGGGTTAACACTGGAGGTGGGCTGATGGGGTAAGACTGGTAATGGGCTATGGGGGGGTTAGGACTGATAATGGGCTATGGGGGGCTAGGACAGGAAATGGGCTGATGGGGAGGGGTTAGGACTTGAGGTGGGCTGATGGGGTTAGGACTGGTAATGGGCTATGGGGGGCTGACTGGAAGTGGGCTGATGGGGGGTTAGGACTGGAAGTGGGCTGATGGGGGGGCTAGGACTGGTATTGGGTTGGGGGGTTGCTAGGACTGGAAATGGGCTGATGGGGGGCTAGGACTGGAAATGGGCTGATGCAGGGACTAGAAGGGAATGGATGCTGGGTGAGGCTGGAACTAGAAGGGAGCTAATGTTGGGGGAGGATTAGAATGGGATGGGGCTGGGAGAGTAAAATGGAGAGGGGAAAAATATTTTGTGTGGGAGGGATAAAAAATCTACAATTGGCCGGGTATTGGGAGAGTAAGTGGGGATTGAGGATGGAGGGGTAAAATTTGAGTGGATGAAATAGGAATGAGGAAAGAGCAAAAGGAGAAAGATTAGTATGTTAAAGCAGATGTAGAGAAAGAGAATGGAAAAAAAAACTAGAAGAGAGAAGAAAGGACAAATGGACAGCAGATGATGGAGAGTTAGCAGAAAACATGAAGAAACCAGAAGAAAGTGGCTGGAGCAATTGCAACTGAAAAAAATGCACAAAAGGTAGAAAGATATCTCTTTATTTTGAATTTATTAACTGGAATATGAAAGCTCTGGGAAATGTGCATCATTAACGTCTGCGCTTTGTTTGGTACAAGAGGAAATTAATTTATAGTTTTATTTCTACAGTGTTGTTGTACATTCCAAGTTTGGCTTTTGGGGTTCCCAGTTTAATTTGCCTTCCTGTTTCTAAATTGTGATTCCTTGTTTGGTGATGGTCTATGTTCTGCATGTGTAACTGAGCTGAGGTATTCTGTTTATGTAATTCCTATTAGACATTGCCACTTGTTCTCTTTCCCCAGTAGGTCATGTATTGTTCTCTGAAATGTATTGGTTTAATATTTGCAGTGTTGCCTTTTGATAGGTAGGGTATGGTGCTTTGTGAGTCCTGGTAGCGCTGTTAGGATACGGCGGGTTTGCTATGGGTTCTAAATGGGCAGTGTTTGTAGTAGTTACTAATGTGCCTGGCGGTTGGCACTGGATTATAGTAATGTAGAAATCTTTTAGTCTGTCTTTATCCATACACTCATTAAGAGACATGTTTACTAAAAGTTAGTGTATGTTAGCATTATGCAAATATTTATGCAAATAAGGCCACTTATGCAAATGAGGCCCCGCATCGAGTCTCCGCACATGGCCCCGCACCCCCCTTGGGCCGCCCCTGGCAGCATTTTCTATGTTGTCATTCCAGTTGGCTATTGTATCTTCTAAGTCTTTTAGGTCAGGGTTGAGTCACTGGAGTGTTTGATTTATGAAACTATTCTTTTCAAATGGCTTATATCTTCTGGATGGGGTGTCCCGTGTGGTTGCTGATGATGTAGGGATATGGAATGGTAGTTGAAATTTTATTAAATGGTGGTCAGACCATGGGACCTGTTGTGTTTGTGGTGGAAGAGGTTGGAAGTGTTTGTAAATTTCACTGGGTATGAAAACTAGGTCCAAAAGGTTTCCTCTGTTGTGAGTGGGGACATTGACTATTTGGTGGTAGTCCATATCAGTCATAGAATTTAGGAATGCTGTAGCATGGGTACTATGTAATGAGGCTAAGTCAAAGTCACCTAAAAGGATTAATGGCCTTTTACTTGACAGAGCACACAGTTTCAGTGAGGATGTCTAGACTGTCAGGGTTCGCATTCGGGGGTCTGTATATTAGACAGAAGGAAAGATGGTTGCTCGCAATGGTGAGGATGCCTATGTCTTCAGCATTATTAGATGTGAGGAGGGATGCTTTCACCTCTTCCTTTATGATGAAGAGAACACCTTCACCTTGTTTTGTTGCCCTGGGGCAGTGGAATAAGTTATACCCTGGGATCCTAAGTTGGTTGAGTAGAACGGAGTCCGAATCTAATAGCCATGTTTCTGTGATGCAGACGAGGTCAGGGTTGTTATCAGTTACCATGTCATGGATTAAAGGTATTTTATTTCTTACAGGTGTACATAGGGTGGGGAGTGTGGTGGTCCTGTCTGGTTGGATAATGATTAGTCTGGTTGGGTTGTGTTTAAATCCAGTAGTGATTTTATATCCCATAGATAGAGGTGGGGATGTATTGGGTCGGGTTATATATTAAGGGTATGACGCGCCATTGTGAGTGAGGGAGGTCATAGCTCTGTATTATGAGGCAGAGGATAATGCATATGCTGTAACAGAGCCAGAGAGAGAGTTTAATCTCGATGATCGGTGGGAGGGGTTAGAGCCGAGGGAGTTTTAAGGTGGTGGTGTAGATGATAGTCTCCCTCCGTGAAGTTAATGAAGGTCAGCTCCCTGATTTGTTAAGATAGAGCTATTGATAAGTAAGGAAGAGTGCTAGTATCCAGAAGGGACGATCATTCAGTACTGGGCATTTACTGTAATGTGAAACATTGATTTTAGAGCGTAAAGTTTCCATAGAATAGCAGACTGTAATTGCAGTGAGTAGTTATCTTACTACAACTGGGTCTAACAAAGGTGTTATTATATAGACTGTTGAGCTGTATGCAATTGCATTACTTACTGTATCAGCTGTTAAGTAGAGTGCAATAACAGCCTGCAGTTTAGCTTGTCTCTTAGGGGAAATGTAGAGACGTTGCTGATAGGAACCACTCCTATTGCCACAGTAGTCCGTGTTATTGTCCTCTTGCTAACTGGGGTGACCCCTCAGGATCTGAGAATTGTCAGGAGTTGAATTTCACATTAAACGAACTGAGGATGTCAGCAAGTTGTGTGGAAAGGGGGTTTTGGAATGAGACTTTACAGGTCTTTTGAAGGGCGTCCTGGAGGATCCAGTGTTGGAAATTGTATATCATTGCGGTTATCTTCTTTGGCTGCCGGTGCTTTTGCTGGAGGTTTGTTTCGTAGATCTGGAAGTATTTGATGCATCTAGTTGTAGGGAGATGTAATGTTTTGCTTTATTCTTCTTAAGGTCCACACCTTAGGGCCACAACAAAGGGCCTTCTGGGGAGGCCCTCAGGCGTGGGCCGCCAGGCGCGGGTGCTTTAAAGGTCCTGGTGCTGAGGTCATACCTATAGTCATTAGCACCGAATTTCCTCTTTATTTGTCTCAAAGGGCAAAGGAAACAAATTTCTACCGCAGACAGTACAGCTCCTCACGGCTCCCAGACAAGCCCCATGCTTAGAACTCTCAGGTCATATAATTATTTGCCCCCACGTCAGCCACAGAGCTCAGATAGGTCACGCACTTTCAGCACTACTAGTCTTAGAAGTGGCAGTGCTGAATATATATGGACAGCTCTGATTACTGCTACTATCATATTGTTGAGTGGTTTAAGTTAGGTCAGCTTTTTTGCTGTCCTAATTTAAACCACTTTACTATATGGATAGAGGTTAGGGAGTCATTTTAGAAGGCTTAGTCATGATTTAGGACATCTGAAGATGTGAATGTGGATGTTAAAATCATAGATGTCTCTGAAGCCATTCCACAAATGATGCTGACAGTTGTCTCCAGTGCAGGGATGTCCAAGTAGGCAAGTGGGAATGGCGGAAGCGGGTTCAGGGAGGTGCTATGGACCTTCACGTCTCGTTCAGTTTCAGGAACAACGGGAACATCTGCAGGTATGTCCACATTTAGACCTGCTACAGGCACGAATAGCCATCAGGAAAGTGCTTGTTTTGGCCTTAAAAAATCCAGAGACTGTAGAGTTAGGCGACTAGTCTAAGATCACAAAGACCCACATTGGAATTTGAACTCTAACCACCCTGCTCCAAACACACTACTTTAACCATTATTCTAATGTCTATATGGGGCACGTCCACGTTGCTGAAATCGTGCCTGAACTTGAACATGTGTGCTTTTTTTTTCAGATGTTCTGGCTTTGATGTGCCAGTTTGCACCTGAATGTTCCAAGAATCACCGTTCTGCATAGAGCAAGGCAGAATGCACTCTTTAAGGATAGTGCCGGAGCGGTCGGAGTGAATTTTCAACAGCTCTGTCTGTACAGTGATGCTGAAAATCCACAGATTAGGGAGTTGAAATGCTGAGGGGGCTGCTGCTAAGTGTATAAACCCCTTTGAATGTTCGGCCCTCTGCTTGTTTCTTTGCTAGGTCAGAAGTCATTGTGATGTTATCAAGCATTTTGAAAGGTAACTGCCATCGGTTAGTTGTCATAACCATATGTAAATATTTCTACCAAAGAAGGAAACTAAACAACATGAAATGTTTCCATGCCTCCTTGTTTAACTCTGCTTGTGGTATCCAACATCTCTATCAGTGCAACAATGAGAATTCATCAGAACAGGAGATGTTACCACCAAAGGGAGGGCACACTGCACCGAAGGGCTGATTTAAAGCAGAGTCTGCTGGATTGGAGTTTTTCGACCTCCCGAAATGAAAGGCAGACAGCGGTGGATTTATTTTGACCTTTGTGTCTGTTTGTCAGGGATTGTGTAACAGCAGTTCCCAGGTGAAGGGGCACACAATGAGGGCTCGACGCCAGCAGCACCTTCTGGGGATTTATCCCCGCAATGGGAGGTAGGACTTCACTAGGATGCCAACTCTGGCACTTTCATTTTTCTTTTCTTTCATTTCATTTAAGATTTATAGGTGACCTATCCTTAGTCCTAGAGGACTTGCAACAGCACACCATATAAAATCTTTAACATAAGAATAACATAAAATGTAAAAACAATTACAACATTCTAAGTTTCAAATCTAATCTGGACTTCCTCATCCAGCTGGTTCAATTCTGTTAAAATAAATATGTTTTCAATATTTTGCTAAAGAGCAAATAACCTTGTTTCATTCGAATTCCACCCGTTGGCACGTTACAGATTAATGGAGCCATTAGTTGAAAGGCTTTGAGCAAAGCTTATAGGAAACCATTGGACATTGCTTCAGTGGTCTTTGGGGCTCATCAAGCGTTTCATCAGCTTGTTCTTATCCTCATCATTTAAGAGTTATGCATAAGGCACAAGCACTTAAAAGCCGCTCACTGTCTAATTGGCAACCAATGTAGCTCTTTAAGGGGCAGGCATGCTGAACTGCAGGTGGTTCCCATATGTTCCAACCCAAAAATGAGCATAGAGGTGGGTGGCACTTGACCCATGCTACAGAATGGAGGCGTGCCCATCATGTTTCCATGTAGTTAGTGTGGGTTTTGTGCCACCAACATACTCATTCTGCTTGGTGCAATCAGCATGGGGTATTGAGGTCGTGGTTAGTGTGCTCATGCTTAGTGTAGCATTGCCAGTGAGTATGTGCCAGGAACACGCTCTGTCGCTGAACCACCTGGTCTTCGCCCCAGCCCCGCACGGCTTCATTTTTGGTGCACAGTAAACATGACCACTGTGCACTTGGAATGCAATGAAGCCCACACTATCCAGTAGTGTCGTTTAGTAAACATGCTCCTAAGTGCTGGAGTTATATGTTCATTTCGCCTAAGCCCCTTTATCACATGGGCATTTGTATGGTTTTAATGTTATATCTGATTGTCCCATGTATATAACACCTTGCAATGATCTAAGTGTGATAAAACCAATGTTTGTATGACAACTCTGAAATCATGGACAGCCATAAATAGTTCTAATTGATGGACTAATTTCAACTCATAGAACACTTTCTTCAGTATTGTCTGCCGGTGTGTATGAAATGTCAAATTTTCGTCTAATTTTAACACTAAAATATTTTATTTCTTTCCTACTTAATATATTATGTTTCTGTGGGGAAGTAATCCTCCCTAGAGGATGCAACCAAAGCTTCTATTTTCTGCAGATTTATCATTAAACCATTCACAGTAAACCTTGCATTGATTTTTTTTAGAATTTCTATACAATAATATTAATGGATATATCATCTGCTATCTAAAATGAGGATCTGAGCAAGAGATCATTAGTGTATATTCAAAACTCTATGCCTAGTTCTCTAGGGGTTTACATTATGGAGTCAAATATATAGTTCTTGCCATGTGAAAAAAAATATATCTCAGTTTGTTTGATTCATTTTTGACTTGCTTTCAAAGTCAGTGAACATAGTCCTTGTACACCATAACAGCAACTCTTCTGGAGAGAAAGTCCCAGAGCGAAGAAGATAGGAATGGAGGGGTTGAGGACTACTGTCAGTTATATCGCTGGTTTAAAGGTCCCACCAGAGGCCAGATGCCAGATTGTCTTAATTAAAACTGGCCATGCCAATTAAATAATGGCCAATTGGCAACTCTGCCTGCTTCTCTAAGCAGCTACCCAGGCTGCTTAATATGTCACGGCAGCCCTGGTTGCTTTAACAGTCAAAAATATATTTTGGTTAGTGAAGTGATCATATCTGACTTGAAATGAGCTGCAGGAAAGGGGGACTTCTGGCTCCTTTTCCAGCTTCTTCACTTCTGTATTGGGATTATTTATTTATGTGGTTTTATATATATCGCCCCGTCAGTAAATCAAGGCGGTTTACATGGAACAATTAAACTTTTACAATCAAGGGAGTAGAACCAAGAAATCAGTAGTACTGGGACAAAGGAAAAATTTGTACATATTGAGCCTGATTCCAACAGGGGCACGTCTGGGCCATCTGGATATCCATAAAATGGACAGCCCTAAATTGCACCCAATTCTGCAACCACGGGAGCTAGATGGTCTAATGGTTGCAGGATCGGGCACTTAGATAGCCCGGCATAGCCCCAATCAATGTTCCCTCTAATTTTCTGTAGGCTGTGTGCGCATAAAATATCAGCTGTGTGCAGCTTTTGAAGGAAGGTTAAATTTTTGTGCGCCACATAACGACACTCAGAGTTATATACTTTAAAATTTGACTACACGTCAGAATACAGTATGTACACCACATTGATTTTAATCAAATTAAATGAAAATAGACAATTACTAAATGAAGTGGGAAATTTCTAGTAATTACAATCACAACTTTTAAATTTTAAGACATCTGTGTTATTTTCTATCAGAATCAGAGCTGTAATTTTTGTGTGCTCTGTTGTAAAGTATGTGCACTCGCTTGGCGAGGTGTGTGCGCGCGCACGCGCGCACAGCTTAGAGGGAACAGTGGCCCCAATTCAGTAGTGCAGAATGTCCTCCCTACAGCCCATCCAGCCCCCCTATGCTCCTGCTGGTGTGCCGGTGTCATGGCACCGGGATGCCCAGCAGGAGCACAGAAATACCACAATGGAGGAAACCTCCATCTCTCCCCCGCCAGACATACAGGGCCATGACTTGAATAGGCTCTGTACATCTGGGTGCTACAGTTTAAGACAACTAACCAGAGGATCACCACGAGTCGACACAGACTCGATGGCACTTGGCTTTCTCAAGGAGACCTCTTATGATTCTGGAGTCCCGGGGAATTATCAAAAAAAGCAGCACCAATGAGTGTGTTCTTATCATTAGGGATGTGGAGAAAGCTTGAGAGAGAAGGGTTAAACTTGAAGCTGCCAAATTTATCTGGTTTGAGTTTGATGGAAGTTTTTGATTATGGGGTTAATGACATAGCTCACAAATTTTTTTTAAAAAACTTTTCATGTCTCTGCTCTTTATCTGATAACAATTTCTGCATACTACTACTACTACTGTTGTTGTTAAGTGCCATCGAGTCTGTGTTGACTCATGGTGATCCTCTGGCTAGTTGTCTTAAACTGTGTTTGGTCTTCAATCAGGCAGCTCAGTGTTGACAGAGAGGCACACATACTGTAGCTGCTGTTATTGTATTGATCCATCTCTCTACTGGCCTTCCTCTCTTGTGTTGACCTTCTACCTTGCCAAACATGGTGTCTTTCTCTAATGATCTCTGTCTTCGCAAGATGTGTCCAAAGTATGAAAGTCAAAGTCTTGCATCTGAGCTTCTAAGGAAAGCTTAGGTTTGATCTCCTTTAGTACTGACTGGTTTGTTCTTCGAGCAGTCCATGGTACAGTATTCGTCGCCAGCACCATAATTCAAAGGCATTGATTTTGTTCCTGATGCTATTGAAAATACCATGGCTTGAACAAGTCAAATCTTTGTATGGAGAGAGACATCTCTGTTCTTCAGAATCTTGATTAGGTCCCTCATAGCCATTCTGCCAAGAACAAAACATCTTCAGATGTCTTTGCTTGTCGTTTCTTTATTGATAGTTGATTCAAGTAGGTTAAGTTGTTAACTATTTCAATTTCTTCTACATCAATGAGGAACTTATTTATTTTGTCCACTAAAGAAGAGCGGGACCTAGGCGTGGTTGTGTCTGAAGATCTTAAAGTGGCTAAACAGGTAGAAAAGGCGACGGCAAAAGCTAGAAGGATGCTTGGGTGCATACGAAGAGGAATGTCTAGCAGAAAAAAGGAGGTGATAGTGCCTCTGTATAAGTCTTTGGTGCAGCCTCATTTGGAGTATGGTGTGCAATTCTGGAGACCGCACCTTCAAAAGGATATAAACAGGATGGAGTCGGTGCAGAGGGTGGCTACTAAAATGATTAGTGGTCTTCATTATAAAGCATATGAGGACAGACTGAAGGACTGAATGGGATAGAGGTGATATGATTGAGATGTTTAAATATCTCCGTGGCATAAATGTTCAGGGAGAGAGCCTCTTTCAATTGAAAGCAAGTTCTGCTACGAGGGGACATGGGATGAGGGTGAAGGGAGATAGATTCAGGAGTGATATGCGGAAATATTTCTTTACAGAAAGAGTAGTGGATCCATGGAATAGTCTCCCAGTGGAGGTGATAGAGATGAGCACAGTAACTGAATTAAAAAAAGCATGGGACCAACACAGAGGATCTCTAAAGGTAAAAAGGGGACTGTTGTAGTTGTTGATATGGAAGGACTAGATGGGCCGTGTGGTCTTTTTCTGTCGTCATGTTTCTATGTTTCTATGTTTCTATGGGAATGCCATCACTGCCCATTTCTTTGTTCTTTGATAAGGTTTTCAATGCTGCTTCAACTTCTCCTTTCATCAACAATGGTTCATGGTCATAAGGTACAGGTTGAAACGGCTGTTGCTCTACTTGATCTTTATGGTATAATAGTAATATAGCAACATATTATATGACGGCAGATAAAGAGCGGTGTGGTCCATCTAGTCTGCCCAGCAAGGCTGCAAGTGCAACTTGCCGCTCTGTCAGGTCGCTCCTCCCCATGCCTTTATTTAGGGGTGTACCCACCACTCCGTGTAGGTCACCTCTATTTGTTGAGATATAAGATATAGTTATATTTATTTTGATTTTATCCTGTTGTTATAAATAGATCCACTGTGTCTGTCCCATGCCATTTTGAATTCTGTCACTGTATTTGTCCCTACAACTTCCGTCGGGAGGGCATTCCAAGCATCCACCACCCTTTCAGTGAAAAAATATTTCCTGACATTGCCTTTCAGTTTACCCTCTTGCAGCTTCATGTTATGCCCTGTATTTTTACAGCTTCTCCTTCTTTGAAAGAGGTTTGTTCATTAATTATGTATTTAAAGGTCTGAATCATACCTCTCCTGACCCTCCTCTCCTCCAGAGTGTACATATTTAGGTCTTCAAGTCTCTTCTCACAAGTCTTCTGACGCAGACTCCAAATCATTTTGATCGCCTTCCTCTGAACCTTTTCCAGTCTTTTTACATATCCTTTGTGAGATATGGTCTTCAATACTGAACACAATATTCCAAGTGAGGCCTCACCAGCGACTTGTGCAGTGGCATTAGTACCTCTTCCTTTCTGCTGGTAATTCCTCTCTGTATGCAATCCAGCATCCTTCTGGCTTTTGCCACTGCCTTGTCGCACTGTTTCGCCACTTTGAGATCCTGAGAAACAATCACTCCAAGGTCCTTCTCCTGGTCCATGTACACCAACCTCTCGCCCCCTATCACATACAGTTCCCTTGGATTTCTGCTTCCCAAGTGCATGACTCTGCACTTCTTCACATTAAATCTTAACTACCAAGTATTAGACCATTCTTCCAGCTTTTGTAGATCTTTCCTCATCTTATGCACTCCCTCGGGAGAGTCCACTCTGTTGCAAATTTTCATGTCATCTGCAAAAAGACAGATTTTTCCATTCAGTCCTTCAGCAATATCACTCACAAATACATTGAACAGTGCCGGTCCCAGGACCGAACCCTGGAGCACACCGCTTATCACCTTCTTTTCATCTGAGTGACTCTGTATATTCCTTCCACCTTTTCTTGATCTTCTCAGCATCATTCAACATGGATCCTTGAGCATCTTGTAACATTCCAATTCGAGGCTGGAATTTTTTCTTTTAACTCTCATAGCATTAGGAAAGCCGATCTTGTTCTTCCTTTTATAGTTTCTTAATCTCTTTCCTTGTATGCACCATTGTAGTTCTTCTTCTTGTCTTGTCTTGCTGCACATTAGAAATCTCTGTTGAGTTTGGCAGTTGCCTCTCTTGCCCCTCTCACTTTAGCTTCTCTGCATTTCTGGACAATTTTCAGTTTCTTCAGTCATCCATTTTGGCCATTTTTGCTTTTTCACCTTTCTCACTTTCTTCCAACAGAACCTTCTTGATGTCTTCCCATAACTCTTCTACTATTACTACTAATCATTTATAAAGTGCTACAAGGCATACACAGTTCTTGTTCCAATTAGAGGGACTCTGATGACTTCATACTAAACTCCTTCCTGTGAATATGGCTGAACCACCTTCACCCTCTCCATGTAAAGAGATTAAATTTGCTCTCTATTGCATTCTTAATTTTTCTGCCTCTGGGAGCAGCTCTTGATAAACCGAGTCCCAATTTATTCTGTAGCGTGAATGGAAAGTGTTGATTCTATTTGGCCTTCTATAGAATATTCTAGTCTCTCAACAATTCTGCCAATCTGCTCCTTTTGTTTTGCAGCTAAACATTATTTTTTTAATGGTTACTATCTTTATAGAAGTTGCCATAATTAGATCAGACAGTAGATTGATTCTGATTATTATCATTTGTGTTGTAAAAGCACTTCTCTATATCTTTAAGTTCTGAACTTTGTAATTATATTTCCCAGCATCGCTTTATGTATTACTTTGCCAACATATCTACAAATCATTGTGCTAATTAAGTTTCTTAATCTGAATCCTAAAATAAATGTATCCTCAATCCATTTCATTCTGTGGCCCTGATTCAACACTCACATAGACTCTAAGCAATCTGTTTGAAGTATTGCAGGATCAACCCCTTTGGCTTCTATTCATCTATGGCCTGGGTGCACTTCAGGCTCTGAAGTAGTGAGACACTAGATTCTTTATTCTACATAGTTTCAGCCTCTGCAAATCAGGCATGACTGCAGAATCTCTGACTCTGCCAGTTCACATGGTTTCCCAGTGTGATCACACAATTCCACTGCAAATCCGTAAGTCAAAGGGAAATCTGATCTTAACATGAACTGGTCACACTAATCCTTCACCCTTCACCCCTTAAGAGGTAAAAATGAGCATGCCCTCACTTGGGAGGGGGAACAAGCAATCTTTGCTCTTATGCACATTCCCACAGACAACCAAACTAAAAGCTTGTGAGTACTTAAGGAGAAGTTGCACAGTATATTTGCTTCTTCCCCAGAGCAAAAAGAAGCCTTTTAGGTCCACCACTCTTTCGGTGGACTGAAGAGAGGCCCTACAGAGCCACCTTTCCTCCCCTGGTCTCAAGGAAGACCCCACAGCTCTGTTGTAGTTCCCTCAGTTTGAAAGGAGACCCTACATACCCCTCCAGCTGTGGCCATGCATTGCACAGTTCAGGAGAATTGGAGGAAGGAAGACAGACTTAGATGCTGATAAAGAACTCCAAATTTTATCTTTTACATCTTTAAATTAAGATATGAAGATGATAGGAATTTAATTTCCACTTGGAAGCTGTAAAATTGTATAAAACAAGAGTGGCTAATTGGTCTGATTTTCAGGATCTCCACCATGAATATACATCAAGTATATGTGCGTAGAAAGGAAACAGCATGTGCACATATATCTCCTGCAGGTTTGTCCGGGATATCCTGCAAACCTGATGTGCTTGTGGCCCTTCAGACCTGGAATAGGCCATTCTCGATGCCATGATCTAAATTATTGTGTCAGACAAATTACTGTGGGAGGTTCGAGATCTGGGCTTAGGATCTGGATTGTGAGACAATTGGCCTCCATTTTGTTCCTTGTATTTTTGGAAAATTATGTGTTACAGAAAGTCGTTTCAGAAGTTCAGCACCACAGCACAAGCTGCACCATTATCTGTCTGTTGGGGGATTTTTTTATTTAATTAGCTCATGCCTTTTCTAATACTAGCTCAAAGGCATACATTCAGTTTAAGGCTCTGATAAAGCAGATCTGCTTACAACAGTTAGGTCAATGGCTGTTTCCACAGACAGGCCACCGTTCTCTGAAAAATATGTGTAGGCTGGGGAAGAGGACAGAGGGGAAAGATGAAAGGAACATACGGACAGAACATACAATCCTAGGTTAACATAAATCCAGCTAAATAAAATATTAGCAGCAGTCTGTGTCTTTATGAAACTTCCAGTAAAACATTCCATCAAAAGTTTTCATCTGGGGCGGGGGGGCGGAGCTAGCCATGGATCAAAAGGGACGCCTGAAGGGTTGGCTTCTGGGCTTCTTGTAGACTCCTTCACTTGGCTCCCATGCCTACCGCATTTACTGTTCCACCCCTCCCCCTCCCCCAAGCATGGAAATACCCCTGGATCTATCTAGCATCAAACCAGCCAGACTGAATTATCCTACATCTCAAGCTTCGGGGGCCAAAGGATCTAAACACTATCCACCGTCTCCTAGCAAGATGGTGCCACTTACAGAAGTTGGCGACATCTTAAAACAAATCTTTATGGAAATTAGGCAAGTGAAAGATTTGGTTACTACTAATGGAGAGGCCCTCGCATTGGTCCAGTCTGAGCTCTGTAAAGTGTGAACCCAGTTGAACTCCCTCTCTCTTCAAATACATAACATGGACACTGTTGTGCTTGCAAAAAATGAGCATCTGCAGAAGGTACAAAAAGATCTGAAACATGTCACCCAACTGGAGTGGCAGCTAGAAGTTATGAATAACCAATCGAGGCGTAATAATCTTTGGATACTGGGCATACCTGAGGGTGCTGAAGGAACGTATCCTATTCAGTTCCTGGAAGACCTAATCCTCATGCTCTTGAATTTGGATTTCCAACATGCATTTGAGCTTGAGTGCACCTTCTTATAGGGGGAGGGAGACAAAGACTCCTTGACCATTTGTACTGAATGTCTTGTGATACCCCAGGGTTCTGCACATACTACATGTGGCTAGAGCGTGTTCACCTGTTATGTTTGAAGGGCACAAAATACTCTTTTTCCCAGATTTAAATAAGAGTACTGTGGAATGGAGAAAACAACTCCTGGGCTTCTGACCACAGCTGCAAAAACTGTAGGCTCACTATGGACTGTTTTATCCAGTGCGGATGCGGGTTACAGTACATAACTGCACAAAACATTTGAAGATCCTGAGCAATTAGAAGCTTTCCTGCAAGAATTTGAAACCATGGACACACGCTGATATATGTTTGTCTGAAGTGACTGGTTGACACCTTGACTAGTGCATCCATGACAGTTGGACGTCTATAGCCAACATAAGCGAGGTCCACCATTTTGTTGGCGTTCTGTTGGGGGCAGCTGATGGACAGATTTGTTTTTGCTTGGAATAGTTCAGATTTGCTTAACAATTTTCTGATTGAATAGATCTTGTAAGTATGTTTGGGGTATATGATGTAGAGGGGATGGCTGTTAATTGGGTTTGGTAGGATGGGGACAAGTGATTGAGGAATCCATTGCTTGTATGCTCCTTTGTGATCCACTTGGCTGGCTCACTCAAGAGTTGAAGTGTTGACCTCCTTTTGTTTTTTTGTTTTTTTATTGTCATTTTCAGTTAATATACATAACCAAAATACAGTGAAAGGTCAATCCGAACAATGCAAAAGCATTAACAAAAGAATGACGAATAAAGGAAATATGTCTAGGATAAAGTCCACATTATGGGATCAGTGATGTCCATAATAATAAAGAATACAAACACAGGAAAACCAGAAATAAATTAATCTCAACTTTTAGAGGCTCATTCAATTAAACATCAATCCTGTCTACCGGCTGCCGCCCTTCCAAAAAACTTTCAAGATGAGACACCTCCGTAAAGGTATACATCGCTTCCTCAAGACCAGCAACACATTTGCAGGGAAAACGAAGGAAAAAAGAAGCACCCACTGCTAAAACACGGGGCTTAAGCTGTAAAAATTGCCGCCAACGCAGTTGGGTGCTCCTTGTTTTTTTTTTCTTGGTTTTATTACCGCCCGGCTCCCTATATATATACATATTGGTATTCTGCTTTATTTCCTTCAATTTCTGCTTCTTATGGATACTGTTAGCTTTCTGTTATGTGGACCACTGGGTATGTGTGATTGTATTCCTAGACTGCCTTCACCTATCTTCCATCTTATACATCTACCCTAATGGCTGGGGAGTTGAAATTCTTATCTTTAAACATCAAAGGCATTACTAACCCCATAAAACAGAAAAGAATGCTATTACATTGTAAGAAAGAGGCAGCTGGTGTCTTCTTCTTGCAGGAGACACATTTGTCCCTAATTGGATTCTAGAAATTGGTAGGAGGTGTCTTTTCTTTTGTTGCCTGCTTCCCAGCGTTTGGGAAAAAGAATGGGGTTTTAATCTTAATTCGACTTCTCTAGCACCTACAGTTCTTCAGACCCAAAATGATATGGATGGTCTGTGAGTAAAAGTGGTGTTACAAATGGCCCAGTGTAAATTGATACTTCTCAGTGTATATGGCTGCACAGCAGATTATCCGGGTTTCTTCCTTGACCTATTCCACATAGCCTTGGAGAGCGTTCCGCTTCCTCTAATTATGGGGGAAGATTTCAACCTAGATCACCAATCTATGGCTCCTTTTCAACCAATGTGAGCACAGGAAGCCTTGTCAGCCCTTATGGAAGATGTGGGACTCGTAGATCCATGACATTTACTGCACCCCACTGAGAAAAGTTTTACTTTCTTTTCTCTCCCTCATAAATCCCATTCCAGAATAGATTTCTTTTTACTCTCTAAAGCTTTACATCCTGACCTGTTTACTGCAGCCATACAGTGTCACAGTATTGAATCATGTCACCATTTCGCTATTATCAGGTCTCCTCAAGTTAACCAAACTTCTTCACCCTGGAAATTGAATAAGGTGCTCCGACAACATGAACAATTTATAAATACTGTTCACAAGGTTATCATGGAGTTCTTTGAGGTGAATGGCTCAAATGTCACTTCAGGTTGGGCCTAATGGGAGGCATGTAAGGCCTCTCTAAGATCTACTATTATAGCTATGTAATCCAAGTGGCGAGGCAGTATAAAAAGGGACTTGCACTCGTGAACGCTGAAATCTGGGAGGGAGAATGGACCCTTCTGAGTAGAACTGACCCAACTGCAAAAGCTTCATTACCAATACAATCTGCTACTGTATTTAGTGAAGAGGCTGCTCATATTTCTACCCTGCATCACAGCTGATACTTTCTGGAAAGCAATAAGGCTCATCCCCTAAAATCTCAGCAGAATACTATACGGATAGCGTCCTTGCAGAGCAAAGACGGTGGTTTGCTTACCCAAACTGCTGATATCCTAGAGTGCTTTCATGTATTCTATGGTAAGCTATATAGCTCCGAGACACAGTCAACATCAGTTGCTTTTGAGTGCCTAATGCAAGCAATAGATTGTCCCACCCTTATCTTGGTGCAGGCTGAGGATTTAGAAGCCCCTTTTTAGCTATCTGAAATTTTGCAAGTTCTTCAGCAAATGTCAGCAGGCAAGGCTTCTGGCTGTTAGTTTTACCGTGTATTTAGTTCTGAGCTGGCCCCCCACCTTCTGAAATATTTTACCCTTCACCAGAGGCGGACTCCTCAAATTGGTGCTTTCGTTATTGCAACAGTAATAGTCCATGTGAAACTAGGGTGAGACCCCCAGAAGGTTGAAAACTACCATTCCATCTCTTTACTCAATGCCAATTATAAAATCTATGCTAGGGTCCTGGCCAGTCATCTAGATAAGGCATTCCTAACACTTATCTATCCTGACCAGTGTGGGTTTATTGGGGGCCACTCTACCACCGCCAAAGCGCACCTACTTTGTAATATCCTAGCCCTTGCTCCACACCCAAAGGAGCCACTAGTGGGGATTTCTCTAGACGCTGAAAAATCCTTTGTTAGGCTGAATGGCCCTTTTTGCTCCAAGCCCTGCAATGGTCTGGGGTTGGGGATGGTTTTCTAAACATGATTCAGGTACTATATGCTCAAAATCTGCCAGGATTTGTGCAAATGGTGCCTGCTGCCCCTTCTTTCCTCTGCATAGAGGCACCCAACAGAAGTGTTCCCTATCCACGATACTTTTTAATCTGGCATGAGAACCCTTATCTTTATTGATTAGACAGTCCTTGATGATCCGGGGGGTCCACTATGGAGGTCTCCATGTCAAGCTTTCTGCTTATGTGGATGATTTGTTGTTTTTTTGTAGGACCATCAGACATATCCTCGATTCTTTCTCTCATTGAGCATTACTCCCAACTCTCGGTCTATCGTATCAACTGGACAAAATCCATAGTGTTTGCCCTGAACAAATGGGTCAGTACACTGGATATGCTCCCTTTTGGTTTTCAGTGGGCCGACTCTAATATTAAATATTTAGGACTTAGATATTACACCACATTAATGGAGATGATCAAGCAAGCTGTTTATATATCGTCCAATCAGGCACATCCCGGTAGTCTCCATTGGACTTATCATGGTGAGGATGCTTAGAAACCATAAAAATAATGCTGGTCCCCAAGGTTAACTATTTATTAAGGATGATCCTTATTCTTTTCCTGGATTCATTCTACAAGAAAGTGGAGAAGTTAATGCTGACCTTCCTCGGGAAAAATAAAACCCCATCTATAACAGATTGGAAACTGAAGCTTGCTAGAGAGGATGGAGGAGTCCAAGTCCCTGACTTTAAGAAACACCATTTGTCCTACATTCTTAAGCAAGGTACCAGTTAGTTTTCTCCCCCTACTGATCCTCAGGCTCCCAATTGACTAGCACACCCCATCCCCATTGACTTGTTGATTGGAATGTCCTCGTTACCAGTTAAACGTATATCCTCGGTCATCCTGACAATGCAAACTGCTTGTCAGGAACTTGCAGGTGTAATAGGAAAGGCAATCTAGGTTTCCAATGTCATCCCATATCGTTTAACCCCCAACTGAGAATCCAACACCTTTTGTTTGGATGGAGGGTCTGGCAAGATGCAGGGATCTGGACTTTGGACCGTTTGATGGACAACACATAATACCTATAACACCTACCACCGCTCTTGCAAACTAAAACCTATTACTTTAAACCACAACCTACATCCCTCACCCCCCTCAAATCCACCCCATCCCCCCCTCAAATGTGCCCTACCTAATGCCCGTTCAGCCAGAAACAAAATCCCCTTGCTTGCTGATATCATTACTGATAATAACCTTGATATACTCTGCCTTACCGAAACCTGGTTCCAAGAATCTGACACTGTATTACTAAATCAAATATGCCCCAATTTATACTCAATTAACGTTACTAACAGATTACAAGATAGAGGAGGTGGTGTAGCTATTATTTCTAGATCCAGCTTACAACTTTCCTCTATCAAATCCACTTCCACCCAAGGCATGGACACTATTACTGTCTCCAACTCTACTTTAACCCTACACCTCATATATCGTGCACCACAAGCAGACTCGTCAGATCTCTCCACGATCCTAGATACTGCCTGCTCCCCCCAACTTACATCACGCCCTCTAATAATCTTAGGTGATTTAAACCTACATTCCACTTCCTTTTCAAATTCCTCCTCCTTCCTCCAAGCTATGAGCGCCCTCCATTTTACCCAAATACTTCATAACCCTACACACTCTAAAGGAAACACCCTCGACTTAATTTTCATCCCTCAACACCCTCATCTCAAAGACCAGATCCAACATACTATCCAACCCATACCTTGGTCTGACCATTCCATTATCTTCTTCACCGTCCCCTACTCATCTTCTCAAAATAAACCTCACTCCCATTCGAAAATTCAAACCATTCAATGCAGCTAACTTCCTAGAGCAAATCACTCCTTCACTTGACCAATTAAATGACAAAATCCCCAATCTAAATTCCACCATCTCTTCTTGGAATCAAACATTATCCTTAGCATCCCTACTCCCACCTAAGCATCTTTCTAACAAACATCGCAGAAAAGCCCCCTGGTTTTCTACAACCCTGAGAAATCTCAAAAGAGAGCTTAGACGGCTTGAACGCAAATGGAGACATACGCAAGATCCAGATGTATACAATACCTATAAAACTAAACTCTGATCCTACTGTGCTGAAACCATTAATCATAAAAGAGAGTACAATGAAAACATAATCCAGCGTGCCCTCAACAAACCAAGGGAACTCTTCTCTATCGCCAAATCCCTAATAAAAGACCCCAACCCACATGACCAACCATCTAAAATATCCGCCCAAGCTATAGCTGACCACCTGGCCTCTAAATTCCTCCCCCCCTCTTCCCTTCCCCATCTAACAAACAATTCCCAACCACCTGAAGTCCATAATACTCAACCACTAGAGAACTCATGGTACGAATTTCACACTGTCACCCCGGAAACTATATCTAATGTCATAAATACATCTGCCCTTGACCCTTGTCCTGCCCCCTGGATAAAATCCACCAGAACATCCCTCAGCCCCTACATCCAGACCATTGTACAATCCTCCCTCTAGTCTGGATCTGTACCTCCCCTACTTAAGTGTGCCTCTATCCGCCCCATCTTAAAAGGATCTAGACTTGACCCCACCTCCCCTTCCTCCTATAGACCCATCTCTAGTATACCCTTCCTTGCAACGATTACTGAGAAAATTGTCCAAGCCCAACTACAGGACTACATAGATGATCACTCTCCTCTTGACCTATACCAACATGGATTTAAGAAGAATCATGGAGTTGAAACCCTCCTAACCTCCCTTCTAGACTCACTGTATTTACACACTCATAACCCTACTCAGGGTTGCTTACTTATATTCCTCGACTTATCTGCTGCCTTCGATTCTCTTCCCCATAATCAACTCCTCACCAGACTTCATGAAATAGGTCTGAGAGGCACTACTCTTAAATGGTTTCGCTCCTACCTAGACTCCAGAACACAACAGGTCCGTATTGAAAGTGACACCTCCCTCCCATTTATACTAAAGCAAGGTGTCCCCCAAGGCTCTAGCCTCTCTGCCTTACTTTTTAACATCTTCCTCCAACCTGCCTGCAAAATTTTCCAAAACTCTGGCATTCAATGCCAATTATACGCAGATGATATGATGTGCTTCACACCATTTAGCCTCGCTAACCCTGACTTTACCAAATTAAATGAATGTTTAACCAATCTCAAATCTTGGCTTTCCCAACACAACCTACTTATTAACCAATCCAAAACTGAGATCCTCCAAGTATTCTCCAACCCCTTATATACCCCTCCCCCAACACTCACCCTTGGCGACCTCACTCTCACTATAAAAAACCAAGTGAAATATCTTGGAATCATCCTCGATCAGAACCTCTCCTTCATTGATCATATAAAGAAAACTACTAACGCAATTTACGCAAAGTTACATACACTCCGTAACCTCAAGCCCCTCTTAAGCCCCAACTCCTTTCGTACTGTCTGTCAGGCTCTCACAACCCCCTCACTTGACTATTGTAACCTTATCTATCATGGCCTCTCTAAAACTACTATCCAACCTCTCCAACTTGCACAGAATACACTAGCACGTTTAATAACTAACAACCCTAGGCGATCCCATATTACACCTGTCCTCTATGACTTACACTGGCTCCCAATCCAACTCCGAGCTAAATTTAAAGTGCTCACCCTTATTCATAAGATTATCTCAAAAGAATCAGCTCCTTACCTTTCCCCTCTCCTGGCCTTCCCTAATAATACAAGAACGCGCCGCTCCTCTACCAAAAACCTTCTATCTATTCCTACATCCAAGATACACTTTAAACAATCTACTAGCAACAGGGCCTTCTCTCTCTATGCCCCCTCCCTATGGAATACTCTTCCCCATGACCTACGTAACTGTGTGAGCCACGCAGAATTTCGAAAAAGATTAAAAACTTACCTCTTCCTCGAACACTTTTCCCTACCACCCTAGTTCCTCCCCCTTACTCCCACTCCACTACTCCCACCCTTCTACTAGTCCCTCTAATTGAGATCTCAGTGACCCTTGCTATTTCTTAGGTAAACAAACGATTCATATTATTGTAAATAATATTTTGTACATAGTTATTTATTTATTAGTTTCCCAGTTCCTATGTTACTTATATAGCCACTTATTCTCGTTCTATGTAATCTGTTACCTTGTTCTATGTTCTTTGTAAACAGTTGTATAATACTGTCAGTTATGTTACATGTAAACCGTCTTGAATTGTAGAAAGACGGTATATAAAAACTGTTAAATAAATAAATAAAATAAATAAATAAACACATCTCCTAAACCCTTTATCGATCTCCAGCAAGGCTTTATCTGCCTCACAGATGCTTTTTTCAGTAGTTACAACTTTACCATTGTCTACAAGGAGCTGAGTACACCCTCATTTCTCTCTCCAAGGAGTGGAAACTACCAATGGTATTTACAATGCTTGCAGCTTCCTCGAAAGTCGCCTCCCTGATTTATGCTGCTTTTCAGGATGAACTTCCCCAGCTACGGCTGAGGGTAGAAGTCAATTGGGAGATAGATGTTGGCTTTGGCAACAGTTTTGGGCTCTTCCTCATTTACACACTCTCTCTTTTTCCTGACCCACAGAGTATTGATCACACTGGTCTAGTTGGCAAAGTGGAAAAAAGAGGTGAGCAACCTCTGTTGGCCCTGTCATCTTGATAATGGGACCCTCCCCCACATGCTTTTTGAATGCCCGATTGTTCACACTGGAAACAAGTGTGGAAGCAGATACAGCAGATTTTTGGACTACAGGAGATTTTAACTCTCTGAATTGTGGTGTATTGATCTCTGTCTGATATCCCACCCCTGGTGATAGCTCATCATACCCTGTTTGATATTCTCATGGACATCACCTTGAAATCATCACTGAAAGTCCTCTGGAGATCTGGATGCCCATTTTTGGTGGAACCTGGTCTGCCTGTATAGAAAGTATGAAGTACCCTATTCTGTCCACACCTTATGGTCCTTGCATAACATTTTGGTTTGGAAACTGGTGGATGACTACATGCAAAAGTTGACATGATGTACTCATATCCTGATATACTGACATATTGCTATACTATTATAATTCTGGGATTTCTCTCTGTGTTGTTTTATTTGCTTATACTTGTATAAATGGAGTTGGGGAGGAGGGAGGGGAATGTAGTTATTTAGAGGGATGTGTTTGCTTTGGTTGTTTGTAATTTCAATAAAGCATAAATAAGTCTTAAAAAGAAAAAGGTTTAATCTGTTTTAAAGTGTAAGGTTTATTTGATTAACCAAGATACCAAAGCAGTTTACAGACAAATCATAATACAAATAAATGGGAAGCACAATTATAACGCATAACGAATAACAAGAATACTGAAGGGCATATTAGGAAGCTAATATAATTCTTTTGTCCCACCTAACATACACTCAAGGAAAAACTAAAAGGTTTATGCCCAAGAACAGTGGGCTATGTCCATTCGTCATAACATAAGTTATCCGTAGGTGTGAATGGAAAAACAGGTTTTCATAGCAACCTTAAATTTTGTGTAACTGCATTGTGTTCTTAGGTAAGGAAGCAACTTGTTCCTAGAGCCATGGAAGCGCCACAGTAAGTCTTGGGGTTGTGCCTTAGCTTAGCAAAGTGGGGAGAAATTGATAGGCAAGGGGTCGTGTGGTGAAGCGGGTATTGATGCACAGAGTGTAAGCAGGTGGATGAATATGGAGTGCAAGCAGGCAGAAGATCTTACTCCCAGAAGCCATTGGTACCTGGATAAGCCGTGGCAGCGTTGCCAGCTTCAGAGAAGTCATGTTACATCTGAGAAACGGCATTCGAGCTAAGTTCAGGAGATAGTGTCAAACGGAGAAAAGCAGCACTTCTCATTCATTATGCAGATATTTTTTATCAGGCTACCCGGCAGCAAACTTTCAAAGAGGAATTTCCTGGGTAATGTTTACTTGACAATTAGCTGGCTTAAAGGACATGCACAAAGCACCCACATGCTCTATACTTGCTATTCATTCGGGCAGCAGAAGCTTTTCATATCCCGTGTATGTGCATTACACACACTGGGAATGTGCCTGAGGAAGCTAGCCTCGTTGCACAGAGGAGGGCAGGCCAAACTACCCAGACCAATGGCTTTGAGCATTGCTCCCATGCCATTTATAAAATATTGCACATAAGTGGTGACATAGTCAGATGCCTGGGATGCTTTCAGGCCGCTGGGTATCTGCAAATATATCTTCACAGGGAAACACTCTTAAAACTGCGGGAGCAGCCGGCATTGTGGTACACCTGCTATGCACCACAGATGACAAGCAGAGATTTTGAAATGAAATCCTGTTTCCGCCCACGCCCTTACCCTAGCTGTGCCCCTGCTGCTCTCCCCTTTTTGCGGCATAAGCAAAACTACTCAAACTGTAAAATAGTGAGGGTGTTTTTACCCACAAGGAGGAGGGGAGCAATTTTCAGCGCTTGATTTTACCTTGGCAATGGGTTAGTGATCTGGCCAAATTTTTTGAAAATGCGTCTGTTAATGTATCACCATCTGTTTTCAGAAGTAACGTAGTAGAAGAAGGCAGGTATTGGCCATTTTGTTTATCCAGTCCTTCCAGTTTGTTTGGTCTGGTCTGTTAAACAAATATTCCAGCTGCCATTTATAGAATTTGTCCATTGTAGGATATTGCTACTTATTTATTTTAGTATTTAGCTCCCACCTTTCCATTGGTAGTCTAAGGCAAGTTACTTTTATGTATGTAGACATTTCCCTGTCCCCAGAGGGCTTACATTCTAAGTTTATACCTGAGGCAACGAAGGGTTAAGTGACTTGCCCAAGATCACAAGGAGTGCTAGTGGGAATTGAACCCTAGTCTCTTGGGTAGTAGGCTGTTGCTCTAACCACTAGGGTGCTCCTCCATTTATCTGTAGCAGTGTTGTTCTTCCTCTTTGGTTCTCTGCATCTTGAGCAGACCAGGTATATGCAAGATCTAATATTCAGCCATCATCTAAACTCTCCTCGATCTAGACTTTACCACCAAGTTCTGTAATACCAAAACTACAGAGGTTGTATCCTGAATATCCGGATGCCTCTATTTCTTTGGCCAGTACCCCGGCATTGACCCAGCTGGTTTCTGGAGTTTTGCAGCCTGCTGGTTCTCACCCACACCCACTTTTCCATGACGTGCAGATATTCCAGCTCAGGCTTCTTTTAGCAGCACCCTGTCTTTTCCTTACCACTTCTTGCGTGCCTCTGCTCTCAAAGGAGTGGAAGGGTGAAGGCTGGCTTGTCTGCAGGGCCTGAGCCCAGATTCATTTTCAGAGTGTCGTGAATGCAGGATAAATCAGGACAATTGCTCCAGGCCACAAGCTAGCAAATACTGTCCCCTCCCTCCTCCAACACAATACCCTCCTCCAAATCTCCTCCTCCCTCCTCCAAGCAAAAGGTGAGAATCATGTCTTAGCTGCAAATAGCTTGGCTTTAATCTGAAGTTTTCCAGGCATCTATCGCCCTCTCAGCAAAGAAGTATCTTTCCAGACCATGACCCAAAAAGGAGGTAGTGACAGGATGCTTGTATGCAGGGGGTATTGTTAACACAGGTAATTCCATAGAACACATTTGTTGACAGGGTGCGTTGGTGCCTGTGGTGCTGTGTATTCTGTGATGAGTAGATATTTGTATACACAAAACATTGGCACTTCCAGTGCTGTGAATTATATTAAAACAAGTAAACACAGAGACTTCCTGAGCTTGGCTGCTACCCACCGTTCCTTGCCTGTCTGGAGACTACACTTGAGAGATTCCCTGAAATAAGAACATAAGAACATAAGAAATGCCATACTGGGTCAGACCGAGGTCCATCAAGCCCAGTATCCTGTTTCCAACAGTGGCCAATCTAGGTCATATGTACCTAGCAGTTTCCCCAAAAGACACAGGTTCTGCAGTGCTTGTACTAGGCCAAGCATTGATATCCTGGGTCCCTTTTAATAGTGGTTATGGACCTTTCCTCCAGGAACTTGTCCAAACCTTTTTTAAACCCAGCTATACTAACAGCCCTTACTACATCCTCCGGTAACAGATTCCAGAGTTTGATTACACGTTGAGAGAAGAAATATTTTCTCCTATTTGTCTTAAATAGTTTACCCTGTAGCTTCATTACATGCCCCCTAGTCCTTCTATATCTGATAGCGTAACAATTTATCCACGTTTATCCGTTCCACTCCATTCATTAATTTATACACCTCTATCATATCTCCCCTCAGCCGCCTCTTTTCTAGGTTAAAGAGCCCTAACCTTTTTAGCCTCTCTTCATAGGAGTAGCCTTCCATCCCCTTCACCAATTTGGTGGCTCTTCTCTGTACTTTTTCTAATAACTCTATGTCCTTTTTAAGATACGGTGACCAGAATTGCACACAATATTCAAGGTGCGGTCGTACCATGGAGCGATACAGAGGCATTATAATATCCTTTGTTTTATTCTCCATCCCTTTCCTTATGATACCTAGCATTCTATTGCTTTCTTGCCGCCGCTGCACACTGGGCGGAGGGTTTTAACATGTTATCCACGATGACTCCTAAATCTTTTTCCTGGGTGGTGGTTTCTAATGTGGAGCCTTGCATCTTGTAACTATAGTGTGGGTTGTTCTTTCCTAGGTGCATAACTTTGCACTGTCCACATTAAATTTCATCTGCCATTTGGATGCCCAGTCTTCCAATTTATCCAGATCCTCCTGCAGTTTTCCACAATCCTCTTGGGTTTTAACAACTTTAAACAGTTTTGTGTCATCTGCAAATTTGATTACCTCACTAGTTATTCCCTTTTCCAGGTCATTTATGAATATGTCAAAAAGTAGCGGACCCAGTACAGATCCCTGGGGTACTCCACTATTCACCTTTTTCCATTGGGAATATTGGCCATTTAGCCCTACCCTCTGCTTTCTATCTTTTAACCAGTTCCCAATCCACAATAGTACACTGCCTCCTATCCCATGACTTTTTAGCTTCGCCAAAAGTCTCTGATGGGGGACCTTGTCAAAAGCTTTCTGAAAGTCCAGATACACTATATCAACCGACTCACCTTTGTCTCACTGTTTATGCACACCTGCAAAAAAACCGATCAGATTAGTAAGACAAGATCTTCCTTGTCTAAAGCCATGTTGGCTGTCTCCCTAGGCCATGACTATCTACATGCTGTGTAATTTTGTTCTTTATGATGGCTTCTACCATTTTCCCTGGTACTGACGTCAGGCTCACCGGTCTGTAATTTCCCGGGTCACCCCTGGAACCCTTTTTAAAAATTGGTGTTACGTTGGCGACCCTCCAATCTTCAGGTATTACAGATGATTTTAATGAAAGTTCACAGATTACCAATAACAGGTCTGCAATCTCATATTTCAGTTCTTTCAACACTCTGGGATGTATACCATCCGGTCCAGGTGATTTGCTACTATTCAGTTTATCAAATAGTTGTAATATATCTTCCCGGTAGCGATATTTCTCTCAATTCCTCTGCAGTATCACCTTTAAATACCACTTCAGTCTTGGGTAACACCCTACATCTTCCTCAGTAAAGACCGAAGCAAAGAATTCATCAGTCTCTCTGCTATAGCCTTGTCTCCTCTTATTGCACCTTTTACCCCTCTATCATCTAATGGTCCAATTGACTCTCTCACAGGCCTTTTGCTACGAATGTACTTGAAAAAGTCTTTATTTCGTGTTTTGCTTCGTAGCAAGTTTCTTCTCAAATTCCCGCTTTGCCTGCCTTATCAATGCTTTGCATTTAATTGCCAGTGCTTGTGCTGTTCCAGTTTTCATCATTTGGCTCTTTTTTCCATTTTCTGAAGGTTGCTCTTTTGGCAGCAACAGCCTCTCTGACCTCACCTTTAAACCATGCTGGCAGTTTTTTGGACTTTCTTCCACTTTTCTTAATGCGTGGAATACAGCTGGTCTGGGCTTCGAGGATAGTATTTTTAAATAACACCCAAGCTTGCTGTAAGTCTTTAACCTTTGGAACCGCTCCTTTTAGTTTTTTCCGAACTATATTCCTCATTCTATCATAGTCACCCTTTTGAAAGTTAAAAGGTAGTACTGTGGATTCCTTTACTATCTGTCCTCCACTGATTAAATCAAACATGATCATACTATGATCACTATTGCCAAGTGGTCCCAACACCCTTATTTCTTGCACCAGATCTGGCGTTCCACTAAGGACTAGGTCCAGTATGGCTTCCCCTCTGGTCGGTTCATGAACCAGCTGCTCCAAGAAGCAGTCATTCATTTCATCTAGAAACTTTATCTCTTTAGCTTGTCCTGCTGTGACACTGTCCCAGTCGATACCGGGGTAATTGAAATCACCCATTATTACTACTCTGTTGTGGCTTTTGTTAGCTTCCTTGATTTCTTTGAGCATTTCATCATCCATTTGTTCATTCTGGCCAGGTGGTCGATAGTATACTCCCACTGCCATCACCTTCCCCTTCATAAATGGAATTTCAATCCATAGAGATTCTACAGCATATTTTGTTCCCTGCAAAACTTTAATCCTTTCTGACTCAATGCCCTCTCTAACATAGAGCGCAACCCCTCCACCAATTTGTTCAGCTCTATCATTACGATATAGTTTGTATCCAGGTATCACAGTGTCCCACTGGTTATCCTCCTTCCACCATGTCTCTGAGAGTGCAATCATATCTAACCTCTCATTTAATGCTATATATTCTAATTCTCCCATCTTATTGTTTAGACTTCTAGCATTGGCATACAAGCATTTTAGAGACTGTATTTTATTAATATTAATCTGGCTATTGGTAGGCATGGGTAATGGGGAATCTTTATGCTCTGTCTGCTCCTTACTCAAGGGCATTTGGGCTACTATACTCCCTTTTGGAACCTCACTGCTTTTGGTAGTATCCTTCAAGGATACCTTTGTCCGAACCGTGCGCTCCTGGGTGACTGTCGGCTTTCCCCTATTTTCTAGTTTAAAAGCTTCTCTATCTCTTTTTTAAAGGTTAATGCCAGCAGTCTGGTCCCATCCTGATTAAGGTGAAGCCCATCCCTTCGGAAGAGCCCCCCCTTTCCCCAGAATGTTCCCCAGTTCCTAGCAAATCCAAAACCCTCATCCTTGCACCATTGTCTCATCCACGCATTGAGACTCCGGAGCTCTGCCTGTCTTTTGGGTCCTGCACGTGGAACAGGAAGCATTTCGGAGAACGCTATCCTGGAAGTTCTGGATTTCAACTTCCTACCTAAAAGCTTAAATTTAGCCTCCAGAACTTCCCTACCACATTTTCCTATGTCATTGGTACCAACATGTACCAAGACAGCAGACTCCCCCCCAGCACTATCTATGATCCTATCTAGGCGGTGCGTGAGATCTGCTACCTTCGCACCAGGCAGGCATGTTACCAGGCGATCCTCACGTCCACCAGCCACCCAGCTATCTACATTCCTAATGATTGAATCACCAACTATAACAGCTGTCCTGACCCTCCCCTCATGGGGACATGGCCCTGGAGAAACGTCCTCGGTGCGAGAGGGTTTTACATCACCTGGAGGACAGGTCCTAGTTACAGGATCACTTCCTGCCACACCAGGGTGATGCTCTCCTGTCACGTGACCTCTCTCCTCCATGGCAACAGGGATGCTGCCAGACTGGAGGTGGGACTTCAGGACTATATCCCTGTAGGTCTCGTCCATGTACTTCTCTGTCTTTCTTATGTCTTCCAGGTCTGCTACTCTAGCCTCTAGAGAACGGACTCGTTCCCTGAGAGCAAAGAGCTCCCTGCACTTAGTGCATATGTAGGACCTCTCACCAACTGGGAGATAATCATACATGTGACACTCGATGCAAAAGACTGGAGAACCCCCATCTCGTTGCTGGACCTCTGACTGCATCTTAGTTTAAAGCTTGTGTTTAGGTCTTTTAACTCGGTATATAATAAGGATTGGTGTAGATGCTTATACTAATAAAAGTGTATCTAATACCCCTAATACACCCTGTGTACCTGAAGCTAATTAATCACAGGTCCTCTGTGTATGACTGATTTGGATTAAGAGCTGCACCTGAGAGCAGCCCCTTTCCTCTAAGATGTCCAAGTACCTATAAAACTACAATTTCCCCAGGGGTGGGTGGGTGCTGGGGAGGGAGGGGGGGAGATAAGTCCTATTAAAGAGGGCAGTTACAAGGTACCCTGTCCTGAACCCTCAGCAGGGGGATGGGGGTACCACACAAAGCCCAGTTGAGAGAGGCAAGGTAAGTACAGCTGAGAAGGCTGAAACTTGCACACCACTAAGACAAACACTAAATAATTAAACAAACAACAGTTAGACAAACAGTAAATAATTAAATAAACAGCTAGAACTCACAGTAAGATGTCCCAGGAGGCAAAAATCCACTCACTAGCAGAGCTCTGTAAAAGTTCAGCCTTTCTCTGATCAGAGAAAAGCAAACTAAAACAGCCTATGCACACGTGGAGAAAACAGGAACAAGGTTACAGGATACCTCAGGGGGAGGGGGTCAGGGGGAGGAGTCACTCAGGCAGGCAAGGACAGAAAAAAGCTTAACAGCAGGCTCTGGGGAGAGAGATTAATTCAAAATGGCTACCACACACACAGGGGGAGGAGTCACTCAGGCAGGCAAGGACAGGAAAAGCTTAACAAACAACAGGCTCTGGGGAGAGAGATTAATTCAAAATGGCTACCACACAAAGCCCAGTTGAGAGAGGCAAGGTAAGTACAGCTGAGAAGGCTGAACTTGCACACCACTAAGACAAACACTAAATAATTAAACAAACAACAGTTAGACAAACAGTAAATAATTAAATAAACAGCTAGAACTCACAGTAAGATGTCCCAGGAGGCAAAAATCCACTCACTAGCAGAGCTCTGTAAAAGTTCAGCCTTTCTCTGATCAGAGAAAAGCAAACTAAAACAGCCTATGCACACGTGGAGAAAACAGGAACAAGGTTACAGGATACCTCAGGGGGAGGGGGTCAGGGGGAGGAGTCACTCAGGCAGGCAAGGACAGAAAAAAGCTTAACAGCAGGCTCTGGGGAGAGAGATTAATTCAAAATGGCTACCACACACAGGGGGAGGAGTCACTCAGGCAGGCAAGGACAGGAAAAGCTTAACAAACAACAGGCTCTGGGGAGAGAGATTAATTCAAAATGGCTACCACACAAAGCCCAGTTGAGAGAGGCAAGGTAAGTACAGCTGAGAAGGCTGAACTTGCACACCACTAAGACAAACACTAAATAATTAAACAAACAACAGTTAGACAAACAGTAAATAATTAAATAAACAGCTAGAACTCACAGTAAGATGTCCCAGGAGGCAAAAATCCACTCACTAGCAGAGCTCTGTAAAAGTTCAGCCTTTCTCTGATCAGAGAAAAGCAAACTAAAACAGCCTATGCACACGTGGAGAAAACAGGAACAAGGTTACAGGATACCTCAGGGGGAGGGGTCAGGGGGAGGAGTCACTCAGGCAGGCAAGGACAGAAAAAAGCTTAACAGCAGGCTCTGGGGAGAGAGATTAATTCAAAATGGCTACCACACACACAGGGGGAGGAGTCACTCAGGCAGGCAAGGACAGGAAAAGCTTAACAAACAACAGGCTCTGGGGAGAGAGATTAATTCAAAATGGCTACCACACAAAGCCCAGTTGAGAGAGGCAAGGTAAGTACAGCTGAGAAGGCTGAACTTGCACACCACTAAGACAAACACTAAATAATTAAACAAACAACAGTTAGACAAACAGTAAATAATTAAATAAACAGCTAGAACTCACAGTAAGATGTCCCAGGAGGCAAAAATCCACTCACTAGCAGAGCTCTGTAAAAGTTCAGCCTTTCTCTGAACAGAGAAAAGCAAACTAAAACAGCCTATGCACACGTGGAGAAAACAGGAACAAGGTTACAGGATACCTCAGGGGGAGGGGGTCAGGGGGAGGAGTCACTCAGGCGTTCCCAGGAGTCACTCTGGAGTTCCCACGTTCCATCCTGTCCTTGTTGTCTGGGCACTGATAAACCACATTAGTTGATTTGAAGGGAATATCATGGACAATCCAGTTACAAAACCAAAAATGAGACCTGAGAACAAGGGTTACTAGCAGAAAGGGGCAACATCCACAGCTAAACTCAACTCTAGAGAGAATTTATAAATAATGGTCAGATTCATAATAGTCTGAATCCAATGCATGTTGGATTAAGGTGAGTTTAGTTTACCTACAGGCCCAAATCATCCATTTGTTTACAGCTTCAGATTAAGGAACTAGTTCTACACAATCACCCTCTTGGTTTTTCTTTTCCAACACTGTTAGTCTTGGGAAGCTGATAGAACCCTTCCCATCCACTACCAGTTTGTCAGTAATAATAACCGTTCCAATTTCAGTAGAGTTGTCAAATTAGCCAGTTCCAGGAAAGAGATTTTAAACCAGTCCTGGATTTCTGAGAATCTTATCCTGATGCATTATGGGACCTGCAGCATGGATTCCAATGGGTAAAATCAAGAACTACAAATACCATCCTGCATTGTAATGCAAATTTAAAACCAGAACTGGCAAAAAATCTCACTCCTGAAACTGGCTAACTTGGCAACTCTGGTTTCAGCTAATTTAATTAGGGCTACGAGAATAAACAAATACACTAGAACTAATTCTCAATAAAGGCTTTTACATTAGGTAAAGTAAATACCAGCATGGCCCTGGAGACAGTCCCGGGAGAGAGATGCATAATGGAGTCATTGTTAGGGCACAGTTTCCTGTCCTACCATCTATAAGAAGGGATACAGAACTTTATCTGTTGTGTATTAAGCCAGTCCTTTTGTCAAACCTCCTAGAAAAGCTTCAGAGCCCCTAGAAAGATTTCCCAAAAGCTTTGAAAGAATTGTGCTAATGGTTTGCTCCATGGGGCACAATGAAGTGATATCTGCTAACCCGGGGCTTCCACTGAAACCCCAGTGATGATCTTTGAGTCATGTAGGATTCTTCTGCAGCCGGAGGGCACTGTGATATGTCTGTCTGAAGACGAGCACGATAGGTTTCGATGAAGACAAGTTGGCTGTGTGTCTTAGCACAGGCTCCATTTCCAGCACAAGGTCGCCACTGATGCTAGTTCTTGGATGCCCCAGGACACAAGGCATCTGTCATTGGAGTGGCGCTGAATTTCAGCAGCAGCTGAGGGAACCAGCCCCCCTGGGATGTCTCTTTTAGGCATTGTTTTACATTCTATAAAAATGCACTTGGCAGTTAAGACAAAGGCCATTCTTGGCCCTCTTTTTGGTTCCAGTTCTTATTTCATTCCCAAGGACTGTATTAGCATTTCAAAGTATTTGGAAATTCTCCTAATTAGCTGCTACCAAGTAAACATTGGCGTAGTGGGCTGTTTGTTATCACAGCACCCTACCCTCCTCCCCTGCAGCCATCACACTGAGGATAGGCAAGGCATGAATACAGCACAGACAACTGAAGAGTGGATTTTCATTACAGCCCTGTGAAAATATCACATTACTATACGTAAAACCGGAACACAGCACAGACAACTGCATGGCATACTCAAGGAAGAGATTTTTCAGAGATGTGCTCTGCAGCAGGTGTGTTACTTCTATACCCTGCATTTAGAAGAAAGACTAAGAAGGTCAGGGCTCTTCAGCTTGCATATGAGACGACTGATAAAGGTTTATAGAATCACAAGTAGGGCGGAGCTGGGGACTAGGGAACATTTCTTTACCTGTTCCAATAGTACTAAAATTATAGAGCCTGATTTTGGATTAGGCAGGCTACGCCGACCCCCTTAACCCAGATTTTGAGTTCTGCAGTGGCGGAAGTGAAAATCCGGGTTATGCTGGATGCTCCGGCAGCCGCTGAGGCTAAACGGGTAGCAGCGATTTTTGCCCTCTGCGCCTTCACTGCTACCTGTTTACCCCCTTCCTCCGCCCCTGCTCTGCTCCAGAACACCCCCAACACACCCCACTGCTAAGCGCACAGCATCTGGGCATGTTAGAGACTTATCCGGGATTTTCAAAGGGCACTGCCCATGTAGGTGCCTTTCGAAAATCCCAGATAAGGCATTTACACGGGTAATTAGGGCAGTTGCCCGTGTAAATGCCTTTGAAAATTGGGCCCATAGATACTCCATGCAACTAATCAGTGACAGATTTTAAACAATTTTTGAAAGCGTTTTTTTTTTTTTACTCAATGCCCAGTCTAGTGGTGGAATCTATTGTTGGAGGTTGTGGTTAAAGAGCCCGATTTTCATTCAAAGTCTGCCCACCGACCCCCTTAACCCGGATTTTTACTTCTGCGACAATGGAAGTGAAACTACGGGTTTAGCTGGACATGCCGGCAGCCACTGAGGCTAAGCCGGTAGCAGCGATTTTTGATGCTACTCGGTTACCCCCAGCGCCCCAAAAAAAGGTGAGGATCTTTAAGGCACTGAGGACTAACTGAGTAGCATCAAAAATCGCTGCTACCTGCTTAGCCCTTTCCTCTGCTCCCGCTCCGCCCTGTAACGCCCCCGACACGCCCCAATACTAACCGCATAGCATCGGGGCGCAGAAGTGATAAACCATGGGATTTTTGAAGGCTCTACCCTTGTAGGTGCCTTTGAAAATTCCCTGTTAAGCATTTACATGGGTAACTAGGGCAGTTACTCGTGTAAATGCCTTTGAAAATCGGGCCCAAAGTTAATAGTACAGCAGCTAACTAGTTGGTTTAAAAGGTTTCTGGAGGAAAGATCTATTAACAGCAGGCACAGGGATCTGGGAATGAGCAATAGGGACAAGAGTTCCGGATTGCCGCATGTCACAGACAGCATAGTGGACTCCACGGACCAGTGATCTGATCCAGTGTGGCGCCTTCATGCTTTTCTGTATCACATCCATTTTCCTATTAAAGAGAACCACGGCACTGTGACGCTGCAGTACAGCTGCTGAGATAGCGAGATTACTTACCTGTAACCTCTCTTCCACAAACTATTCTCCATCGCTTAGTACTGAAGAGAACAAAAAAGCAGGTCAATAAGCGTCGAATAAAATTGGAATTTTTAAATGAACATATATAGCAAATTGTTCTTGAATTTGATGCATAAAGCTGAGATATCGAATCACTATTTCTTTTTTATTTTCACCAATCAGAGGTTCCTATGATAAAGTACTATCAATACCCCGTGACCAGTACCTGTTCCTGTCCCCACTGCTAAAGCACACCTTGCACAGCATTTGTGACAACAGTTATGAATACCATAAAAGTTTGATTCTGAGAACAAGATTTTAGTCAATCTTATCTGAACTTGAAGGTGATTCTCATAAAAACCTGAGGACCAGGAAGACCTATGACAATCAAACTGGTTTTTGGAGAGCATGGGACACTTAGCATGATATTATCTGTTTATGCAAAATTTCAAGAACCATCAAAACAGCCGCAGGGAGACTGAAGCTATCACTCTGCAGATGAGAGGAGCAGGAGGATTTGGAAACAGAGGCAGATTATTTGTAGGGCCATGACTAAAGTACATTGATAGAGCTGTGTGTGTGTGTGTGTGTGTGTGTCTCAGGGCTTAAAAAGCAGGGAGATCTAGTCAGGAACGAGATGCAATGGGTTTGACACTTTTTTGCACTTTCTCTTGATTCTTACAATGGAAACTAGGAACATTTGCAACAGCCCAGCGTTCCTCTCATCCCCTCTTCCCCTCAACTCTGTACATATGTGCTCACCACAAGATCTGTGGCAGAGGAAGCGGGAAAATGCATCTGTTCCCTTTCTGGCACTAATGTGTGTACAGGAAAACACGTCCTAGTTCTTCTTTCACCCAGGCTGCTCCTCTCACATTCCTTTGATCCCCATTGCATCTCCCCCTCCCCCTTTTCTCTGCTTCCTTCATCCTCTGTGTTTCTGTTCTTGCCCCCTCCCTTCTAGGTGCCCTCTTGTCCCTCTCCCCTCTGTCAGCTACCACTTCCTCTGGGTCCAGGGTAAGTCAGGGCTAATTCCTGTTCCTCCAGGTTCCACCCCCAGGAACCCTCATCTGTGCTGGGCTGCCCATGGTCCTTACAAACCTTTATGTTCTGAGCCCAAACCTTAAGGGGGTTATTTTAGAAACCTTATTCGCGAATCAACCACTTGCATGCGTAAATCGCATGCATGAGTAAGAGGGCATTTTAGAAGGGGCCCATTTTATAAGTGGATGTCCATATCAAATCTGTGTTCCACATGGGCATGCCAAGGTATCCTCAGAATCTACAAGGGGATCCCCAGTGTCATATAGAGGATGCAAGTGTAAGGCTAAAATTGTCTACGTCTGGATTTACACCTGGTTCCCAATAAAATTGGGGGGAAAAGTGCTCCTTTTGCCCTTTCCTTTAGAGGATGGAATAAGGGGAATATCCCCCTTCATCCCCAGTATTTATTTCACTTTCTTAATCACAACGAGGGAGAGACGGAGACCTCTGTGGTTAATTAGCGGCAGCCACATGTGATGACAAAGAACCAGGTGCACTGACATTTCCGTGTGCTAATTCCAGTACTTACATGTGTCTGACGTCCATTCTTCCCATGTGTGTCTCAGTAAAACGTCTCCTGCTTCTGTGCATGGGGGGCCCATTTCCGCATTCCTGCGTTTCATTCTTTGATATAAAGTGTCATTTTAGAAAAGATGTCCAAGAGCAATCTGGGACTTCCAGGACAGAACGTGCAGAAAAACACCAGGGACATCTATGTTTCAGCCTGATTTTAGAAATATAGATGCCCACAACATGGATGCCCGTGCTGGCATCCTTACCGATGTCCCGACCATGAAGCCATGGGGTAGGGACATCCATTCAAGCAAAGTCGCATGTGGGGATGTCGAGCGGCATGGCAAAACAAAGACATGAGCCTCCATTGCCCACTGGTGTTCATTGTCAAACTGTAAATGAAAAGGGCTATGACTATACCTCCTTCTCCACACCCTCCAGATGTTTGCCTGACAAAACGAGTGCTTTTCTGGTGCCTAATCACGCCGGGAGCAGGTATAACCTTTGACCTGGCTCGGGACATCAGGTGAGGATGTTCAAGTTCTTGAGAATGCCCCAGCCATGCCTACACCATGCCCCCTTTCCAATTGGGACATTCTCACACTTGGGACATCCACAGACCCAACTTCTAAAATGTCTCGGGGAAGGTCTCTGTGCTTTAGACATCTCTATGCCCATTTTCAGACTTCCAAAACATGTATAAGGCTTCCAAAATAACCCCTCTAAAATAATCCATGGTGAGAGGTGCAGATATATAGATTTTACGTTGGACTTACATGTACCCACTCTCCTTAAAAATGACATAGATTTGAAGATGTTTTCACTTGGATGTCGCTGCAACCACATAAACCCTATAAGTAGCGAGCAACAACTCCAGAAGACCCCGATATCCACTGACAAACCCTCATGCAGCCAAAGAACCAACTGCAGGGCCTTTTCCCTATACGCCCCCTCGCTTTGGAACTCACTTCCACCACAATTAAGATCCATCCAGTTAACCAGCCAATTCCATAAAAACCAAAAAGCTCTCCTAAACCTGGAGCATTTTGGATCTAATACTGACTAAAGAACACTCGGCAAAGCAATAACCACACCCCATCGACAAACTGTAAATAAACCTCTAACGTTTAATGATATCTGTTTATCTATTATAAAATGTTCCATGTAATGTGCACCTTACTGTTCAGCTGTTAACGTTTCTGCACTGAGTTCTCTGTAAACCGTCTTGACTAGTAGGAAGACGGTATAGAAAAGATGTTAAATAAATGACCTTTCTAAAATGCGCCTTCATGGTAGTATCCTCTTATTAAATAAATGGTGCTACAAGTTCTCTTTTAGTAGAGTTAATATTTCACGGAGCTATTTAAAGCTGAGGTTTAGGTAATGCATTCTTTAGACTGTGGGCGTGGTTTCCTGTTCTTTAGGAGTAACCTGCTTTCCTATAATTGTCAATGATCAAGTGATGGGCTTGAACTAAGAAGCAAGATCGGTGCTAGGACATTAGCTGCCTTTGGTAACTCTTATTCTTCCCGCCCCTGCCCTTGCCCTTAGTCTTAGCCTTGCTGCTGACACATCTCTCAGAACTAGTGGCGGCCATCGTAACATAACAGAAAAAAGCCCAGTAGAAGGGCAGCCTCCGAACATGTGGCCAGTCTGCCCCAAAGCAAACAAGAAGTCTGGGCTCAGTGTCCTTCACTCCAGGATGGCGTTTGAGATGTGCCCATGTGCTGAATGGGCATCCAGCACATGTCTGAGAAGTGGGTCTCCTTTCTCATGTCGCAGAAGCCTGGTAGGGTGCAATCTGCCTTGGGCTTTGAAAGACATTTTATTAAAATAACAGCAATTTGAAACCTCCGATGAAGGGACTTATCTAGTTTCCCCAGCCAATATGTAAACTTCTATGGATTTTTCTTATCTTGATTCGCGCAAAAAGACAACTCATCTAAGCATTTTACAATGAAATATAAAATTATAATTACAGCCTCCATTCCCAGGAAAGACAGAAATTTCAGATTTTGATATGATTTATTCATTTATTATACCACAAATTAAGGTGGTCACTGTACAATATAGTGAGACGCCTATGTTTCATTGGAGGTCTTTTTATTCATTGGTAGGGTACAATAGCCTCTGTCAGCATACAGGGTCCGTCTTCCATCCATTTCACTTGACTTCTAAATTTTACTTATTATTTGTGAGGATTCGTTGCCTTCCATATGAAGAGATTCACCCAAGGCACTGTACAACAGGTATCGCTTGACATAGACAAGTTATATGTAGTAGCATTTCAGCAATAGCAAAATAACCACATCAGCATCACAGAGCTAAACTAGCAGATAGGCAAATTAAATTCTAGCAGATCAATCGTATGATACAGTGTCAGTCATGTAGACTTTAAAACAGCACAGTAGAACATTCATTCAACGGAAATTAGATACAATGTCAGCAGAATACAATTAATATACCTGGCTGGGGGGGCAGCGCTTTCCAAAAGCCTACTGATGTCAGATCTCAAGCTGTCTAATCCTTCGACTGATTGATTGTTCCCCTAGTACCCTACTGTGTCATACCGAGTTGAACTACTAGCTTGATTTCTTCCTTCCTGTTTTTAAATGATCAGTGGCTTGGAAGAGGTCAGTGGTACACAAAGGTTTAACACTGCTTCTCTGTCACACACTTGGCTCGCTCCTTCCTCCCCAGTATATCCATGACCTCTGCCTCGTTTTGTTATCTGACCACCAGAAATGCCTGAGCTTTTTCCCTCACAGATAAATCTTCTGTAGAAGAACATCTCTCCTCAAATCCCAGCCTGCTTCTGTGTGCCAGAGAGCACAGACACATCACAGGGAGATGGCTCCAGGCCTTAGTCAGGAATTTGGCTTTTGCAAAGGCAAAGAAACTTTGTTGACTCTCAGAATGCCCTTAAAGAAAGACTATAGTTTTGGAATATTATTTAAAAAAAGTCTCCCTGCCTGCTCTTACCACACACGTTGTGGAATAAAATTGCAGTCTTCAAAATAAAAAGCTAACAACATCGCCAAACTAATTCCTATGAAGGAGCAAAACGTGACAGACCGGATGCCAAGTGTGATGTTGCATTAACAATTAGCTTCAACTTTAACATCAGATATACTAAAGGGGTTTTTCTCCTTTTGTGTCTTTTGGAAAAGGGGGATTGGATTTAGTTCACGCCTTTCTCAGTGTTCATTCAGGTGCGGTAGGTTTTTATGCTGAGTGCAGAAGCCTTTTGGCGTCATTCTAAGTAGCACAAAGATTCTGGAGAAAGCTATCTGCCGTCAATAGAAACAATATTCCAAAAACGATTTGAAAATAAGATTTTGCTAACAAATGTTATTTATTTATATATTTTTATTGTGTCTCAATATATTGTATAGTAATCACCATAATTTGTGGTATAATAAATGAATAAATCATATCAAAATCTGAAACTTCTGTCTTACCTGGGAATGGAGGCTGTGATTATAATTTTATATTTCATTGTAAAATACTTAGATGAGTTGTCTTTTTGGGCGAATCAAGATAAGAAAAATCCATAGAAGCTCACATATTGGCTGGGGAAACTAGATAAGTCCCTTCATCAGAGGTTTCAAATTTCTCTTATTTTAATTAAATTTCTTACAAAGCCCAAGGCAGATTGCAGGAGTTGTTATAGCGCAGCACATGCCTTGTACTGTTTGGATATCGAGAGTGAGGTGCAGAAAGGTGAATATGCTTGCTGGGATGTATGATGCTGTCTGCAAAGATAAGAGATGGCTTTTTTCAGTGGATTTGTGCTAACTAGTTAATGTGCATTATAGTGTGCGGTGCATGCTAACACGCCAGCTACAGACCACTGAAAAGCATATTACCTGGCGCTCGCACACTAATGTGGAGAGTAGGCAGATTAGAGGCAGGATGTGGGAGTGGAGAGCACATTAATATGTGAGCACCATGAGAGCGTCAATTAGCACGGGTGCACCTGATGATTCCTCGGGGTAGTTTCTCCTAATGGGTTAGTTCTGCGCATACTCTGACAGTCGTGAGCCTCACTTCGAAGCCAGGGTATGTGGAGTATGATCTTAGTCTCTCAAATTTACTGCTAATGCATCGTGCCAAAGAGCGCCTCCTGCTGGAGTTCATAAGATGTAACATGTGTGGGTAGTTTGTCAAGATGTGCTTGGAAATTCTTCTTTATCAGGCCTGTGGCTCCCGATACAATGGGAAATATTTCTGTATCTTTCTGCCACATGTTCTTGGTCTCTGACTGCATTTCTCTATGGGTATTGTTTGGTGATCCGCGTTAATTGTGCCACATTTTAATGTACTTGGTCACATATTAGCTACCAGGAACATGCTGATCACATCCCCGACAGCTAACACAGAGGCTTTGCACTTAACATGCGCTACAAAGGCATAAGTTAGCCATAAAGAGATAAAATATATAACCACCATAATAAACAATCAATGGGAGCTGACAAACAGAGAAAGATGGGAAAGGAGAAAGCAGGATAGCAGTCAAACAAATGCACTGACACAATAGGGCACGAGGGGAATAATCAGTGAAAGGATTCGAGAGGTTGAGAACTGGCACTCAGCAACTGCTGCATATTGCCCAGCAAATATAATCCACCCTGGAACGCTTCTGTGCTAATATTCAATTTTTTTGCCATAAAGCATTGATAAGACAACTGCAACCTCAAATGTAGAAGCATAGCATTTCAAAGGATGGCGGCCAAATGGCAAAAGACACTCCAGTGAGTTAATTCTCATCTCACTCATGAACAGCGTGGTACACAAGTACATTATCCTGCAAAAATCTAAGTATATGCATTGGGGCGTAGGGAACAAAAGGTTATCCAGAAATGCTGGCGCAGACTGTAAATGGCACGATAAGTTAGGATGACAATTTTGAAGTGAAAGCAGAAGGCAACAGGAAGTCAATAGGATTACTTCAGTAAGGGGGTAATATAGAAGCTTAACTCCTGTGTTTTGAATCACCCGTAGGCTTATGATCAGAGAAAGTTTCAGGCCTTGACTGAGGGAATCACAATAGTCTAGACTAGAGTATCACAGGTTCCCAACTCCAGTCCTGGAGGGCTAAACACCATTCAGGTTTTCAGACTGTCCCTAATGAATATGCATGAGATACATTTGAATACAATGGGGGCAGTGCATGCAAATGCATCTCATGCATATTTATTAGGGACAGCCTGAAAACCTGAATGGTGTTTGGCCCTCCAGGACTGGAGTTGGGAACCTCTGGCTAGATGATTGAGAGAAAATACATGTACAAGTGTTGGAAGATCTTTAGTTTGAATGAAAGGACAAATTGAGCGAATCACCCATAAAGCAATAAAGTGTCATCTAACTAAGGAAAAAAAAATTGGGGGGGGGGAGGGGGAGGTTGAAGGTCAATAGGGGCTTAATTTTGAATCCTAGTACCTGAGTAGATTCCTTGATGGCAAATGGTGTGCCATGGATAAAAAGAGTATTCACGTCCAAAGGAGAGCACACACCCCCATAACGGAGTAGTAGGGACACAAGAAGCAAGTACACCAACAGTAGTGAGTTTAAGCAGCTTTATTGTGGAAAGCACCCCAACACGTTTTGGCTAATGCCTTCTTCAGTGGGTAAAAGTCTCAAGTACAAATATAAAACATCAAAAGTCAATAAATATATAGAAAAAACAAACAATAATAAATAGAGAAAACCATAAAAAGTAAAATATACATAAATTTGTACATAAATAAACCATAAAACATTCTGAAAAAATAAGGCTGATAGAGCATACTTATATGCCCCTGGGAATAAAAAACTGCAATGTCTATTTTCCAAGTCTAGGGAAAGGACAATCTTGAGTAAAATGCATTTCCAGACTGCACGTGTAAAACATGCTATGCAAAAGGCAGATGGTGAGAAGTGGAGGGGTGAGGAGTAGGGGTAAAATGTATTTGCAAATAAAAAGACTCACTGATATCGCTGCTCACACCAACTTATTCAAACAGTGGCTATGCTGCATCTAGCAGCCCTGTAGAGTAAAGCAGGAACAAGGTCAAGTAAAGAAAACCAGTAAATGTGACCACAGAAGCCAAAAGGAAAATAGCGTTAAGTGCTCTTGAAACTAAAAATAAAAAGGTTCATCATAAAGTCGCAGTAACTAAAAAATAAATAATAAGAAGACTTGCCTTCAAATGGATCACATGCACTTGAGACGCCGATCAAGTCGGCAATTGTGAGGCATAAACACAGCCTATCTAAAACTGAAGGGTTTCATGCCAAAAAAGGTCAGAGTGCAGAAACGGGTTAAGAAGGAACATACCGGGTTATAAAGACTAGGATTGGCCATATGCTGAAAGCTGCACTATATTAGCAATAAAAAAGTGAAACTTAAAGCACTATAGAAACTATAATGCTTTCGCTAGTGCAAAGCGCATCGTTCAACAAAGTCACTTCCCATTATATGCTGACGGGGGAAGCTGTCATTAAAACGTATCGATGAAGAAACGTATCAATGAAGAATCAGTAGTATTTAGGCTTTAAAATGGGATGTATGTATAATCCACAGGATCACCCTCCAATTCCCCACTATTCCAACTACTTCATCTACTTCCCCTCTTCACTCTCTACCCTCCCCCCCCCACCTCTGCTACCTTCTCTTCCTTCCCTATCATCTCTGATGAGGAAACCACTCTCCTTCTTTATTTCTCCAAACTCACCACCTTTTCCTCTGATCCTATCCCCACCCACCTCCTATCTCTTCCGCCGTTGTCCCCTCCATTTCTTATATTCTCAACCTTTTGCTCTCCACTGCAATTTTCCCTGCAGACTTCAAGCATGCTGTGGTCACTCCCCTCCTCAAGAAACCCTCACTTGATCCCACCTGTCCTTCTAACTATTGACCCATCTCTCTCCTTCCCTTCATATCTAAACTACTTGAACGTGCTGTCCACCGCCGCTGCCTTGACTTCCTCTCCTCTCATGCCCTCCTCGATCCTTTACAGTCCGGCTTTCGTCCCCTACACTCTACAGAAATGGCTCTTCCCAGAGTCACCAGTGATTTGTTTCTGGCGAAATCCAAGGGCCTCTACTCTGTTCTCATCCTTCTTGACCTCTCTGCTACTTTTGACACTGCTGACCACAACCTTCTCCTTGTTACCCTGTCTTTGCTTGGCTTTAGCGGCTCTGTACTATCCTGGTTCTTCTCCTCCCTCTCCCATCGCTCTTTCAGTGTGTGTTCTGGTGGCTCCTCCTCCTCTGCTACCCTGCTCCCAGTTGGAGTCCCCCAGGGTTCTGTCCTGGGTCCACTCCTTTTCACTCTCCATACCTAGTCCCTTGGTGCGCTTATCTCCTCCCATGGCTTCCAGTACCATCTTTATGCCGATGACTCCCAAATCTACCTCTCTACGCCTGATATCTCTTTGGTTATCCAGACCCAGATCTCTGCCTGCCTTTCTGACATTGCTGCCTGGATGTCTCACCACCGCCTGAAGCTGAACATGGCCAAGACTGAACTCCTTAGCTTTCCCCCCAAAACCTCCCCTCCTCTTCCTCCTTTCTCAGTCTCTGTGGAAAACTCGGTAATCCTTCCTGTTTCCTCGGTCCGCAATCTGGGGGTTTTCTTTGACTCTTCTCTCTCTTTCTCTACACATATCCAGCTCATAGCTAAAACCTGCCATTTCTTTCTCTACAATATAGGTAAGATCCGCCCCTTCCTTTCTGAGCATACTACTAAAACCCTTATCCACTCCTTAGTCACCTCTCTTCTTGACTACTGCAACCTGCTCCTTGCCGGTCTCCCTCTGAGTCATCTCTCTCCCCTTCAATCTATTCAACATTCTGCTGCGCGACTAATCTTCCATCAGCCTCACTATACCCACATTACTCCTCTTCTCAAGTCACTTCATTGGCTCCCTGTCCACTTTCGTATCCAGTCCGATGAGCATGACTCTGACGGGCAGGGACTGTCTGTTGTGCAGCGCTGTGGGCGTGGTGCTTTATAAGTGCTGAATAGTAGTAGTATTAGTAGTTCAAACTTCTCCTCCTGACCTTTAAGTGCATTCACTCTGCGGCTCCTCGCTACCTTTCATCTCTTATCTCTCCTTACATCCCCTCTCGGGAACTCCGCTCTTCTAGCAAACTACTTCTGTCTTTGCCCTTCACTTCTATTGCTAACTGCAGACTTCGCTCCTTTCACCTTGCTGCACCTTACGCCTGGAACTTGCTACCGGTGTCTACACGCCAGGCACCCTCTCTAGTCCTCTTTAAATCCAGGTTGAAATCTCACCTCTTCACTGTTGCTTTCAGATCTTGACTTCTGTGTCGTGATTAGATTGTATGTGCCGTGTTTTTTGTCTTGATTGTTGCTCTGTGTTTTGTCTTGACTAGATTGTAAGCTCTGACGAGCAGGGATTGTCTCTTACATGTCTGTAGAGCGCTGCGTACGACTGGTCACGCTATATAAATGCTCAATAGTAGTAGTAGTATGTATGTATAAAAAGTACAAAGTAAAACTGAATAAGTGAATAAAAAGAATTGAATTAAAATGGCCAGAGAGGTGCATAAATATAAATTTCTAAAAAACCTGGCGATCCCAATTAAACAGGAAAACAATCCCTAGTGCTCAAAAGGGGTCAGTAAGAATCAAATAAAAATCAAATGCTTTAATGTGTGAGATCCATCAGACCATGAAATCTGTTACTACTACTACTATTTAGCAATTATAGAGCGCCACGCACACAGCGCTGTACAGCTGACCTACAAGAGGCAGCCCACATACAAGAGACAGTCCCTGCCGTCAGAGTCATGCTCATCGGAGCTCACAATCTAGTCAGAATAATACAGAGCATAGGTCAGAGTGTTAGAGATGAGTGGACTCTCACGACAGCGATCCTGTAAGTACAGCATCCCACAACAAGAATCTATTATGCGGTGGCACTGAGAACCATGATACAGAACACCCCTATTAGAAATAAAAATAAAAAAGGCAAGCATAAGTGAATTAAAAATATAAATATTGGAAGATTGTTGGCATTAAAATAACATTGAAGAATAAGCTGACACAATAATTAGAAAACGTGGGAACAAAGGTAACAGGGGGCATCATAAAAGTCAAAAAGGATATGTGGCACTTAAAGAAACACACACCAATTGATAATTGTCCTTCAAAAGGTTTCAGCATCATTCCAGTTACACCAGCAGTCCAAAGGCAAGTGAACCTTAGGCTAAAGGGAATATGTGAATAAACGATAATCAATAACACAGGTACACTAAAAAAATTTTTTTTAAACTGCCTCTAATGTTTCGATTGATTTTTACGTTTTTTGGTGCGCTGAATCCAAATCTGGTAACCAATTTGCTCCATCACATACAGATTTTTTGCTACATTGGGTTAGCAGTTTGAGGTGAACGTTTCAGAGTGAGTGCGATCGAGATAAAAGTTTCTTGGATGAATTCTTTATACTAATTGTTTAGTAGTTATTCAAATAAGAATAAAGAAAATTGTAACAAGGCAGCACATAAGAATAGCGTAATGTCAACAAAACACACTGTGATGGTAGCAAAATGTCTGCACTTAAAACAGCCACATACATGTGCACAAACATGGAGCATATAAGAGCGAGGTTAGACACAAAGCAAAGCAAAGAAATGTGCAAAAACTGTACAGGTATGTATGTAAGAATAGAAAAACGCAAAACCGCCACCATTGCAATACATGAAGACAAAAACCCGATGGAGTGAAAATAAAAGTATAAAAAATGAGAGCCGACACTGTGGTAAGAACTATCAAAGTGTTTTTTCAAAGATTAGTAAAAACACGAATTATGAACACACAGTTTAGATTTTAAAGTCATTCTTGGGTCAATCAATCTCCTGGTGGGCCCATTTCTTCTTCCCCCGAATGCTTCTCTTGGTGCGCTGCTTGGCGTATTTTTCATCTGGGGTTTCCCGCAGCAGCAACCAGCAGAAATCAGCCATCATAGTGGTGTTCCATCTTCCTTGGTACCTTCTCACTGCGTCCTTGATGTCTGGTGAAACCTTTCACCTTGTTCTTCACTGTACGCCCCCAAGTTTTCGGGGAAATTAGTTCACATGGGAGTGCAAGAAATGGACTTTCAGGCTCATGTTACAGCCTTGTTCTTTGAAGGCATTGAGCATCCTGGCAACAATATCCTTATAGTTCTCATCCAGCCTGTTCCCCAAGAATTTGAGAAAAACATCCTTGAAGGAATCCCAGGCTTCTTTTTCCTTCTCAGACATCGTTTCAGCGAATGCTCCATCTGAAATGAGTTTCCTTATATCAGGGCCAACAAACAATCCTTCCTTTAGCTTTGCTTCAGAAAGTCGGGGGAACTTTGAGCAAAGGTACCGAAAGCACTCACCATCTTTTGGAAGGGACTTGATGAATTGCTTAATGAGACCCAACTTAATGTGGAGAGGTGGTAATAGAATTTTATCACGAAGTACCAAGCTCTCATGAAAAACATTTTATCACCGTTCTCAAATACTACCCGAATTGGCCAGTCTTTTTTCCCCCAGTGTAGGTCGCGGGCCCGGCTATCCCACAAGCAAAGGAAGCAGGGATTTTGGTGAAACCGGATTGCTGCCCTAATAGCATGGATAGAATTTTAAAGTCTCCACAAAAATCATCCACTTATGCTCATCATAACGAATCTTCTGAAGAATCAGGGCCAAATTCTCGTATTTTCTTGGAGAATAACAGAGTGAGCAATAGGAACTGAAGCAAATGTGTTGCCCATTATGAAGAAGAACACCTTTTATGCTGTCTTTAGACGAATCAATGAACAGCCGCCATTCAGCAGGATCATACTGAGTTTAAACTTTTCCATCACTCCGTTTATATCTTTTCAAAATCACAAATCTTCCTCTTTGCTGAATTACTTCAAAAATTGTGTCTCGCGGTTGTGGTACCAATAAAAAGTTGTTCCTGGTGACAATAGTTTTTTCCGTTTAAGCCGTGAACCTAGCTGTTGGGCAGCATCTTTTGGAGTCCTAAATCCCGGACTAAATCATTCAATTCAGCTTGAGAGAGAAAAGTTCAGGTTTCGGATCTGGTTCAGTTTTCAAACTCGGAAGTACTGGACTCATCGGGGAAAAGCCATCTGATGATTCTCATCATGATCAGAACCGTCCACACATATATGACCCAAAGATTTTGGTCGTTCAGGCACATCTACTTCCTTGCTATGAGGCATAGGCCTAATTGCTGAGGGTAGGTAGGGGTGACTTATTACGTTCTTATTTTTTAAGTTGTATCCCTTCACAATGCAAGAGCAAAAATAGCAGTCACTGCTGTGGTCTCTTTGTTCACGCCACATCCATAGGTATTCCGAAACGAAATGCTTGTTTTTTTTACCTTTCATCCATAAGCGTAGATCTTCCTCACATGTCTTGCACACTTTGTGAGGAGCCCACGGTTTGTCTTGATCGCCTAACTTCAAACCGAAATAGGCGAAATATACTTTTTTAATAAATGCAGAAATGTTCCTCTGCCGCTTTTTTCACGGTATATCCCCACAATAAAAACAAAAAACTGTCCGGAGGAGTTGACGCAACCTCTGGCTCTGTGAGCCATCACAAATACACAGCACTGCAAACTACAACTGTAGTGAACCACTTCGGAATAAAGCTGGATTACGACCTGAGCAAACAAAAGGTAATAATGAACTTGCAAGAAACTGAAATTTGACAGGAACGTTCATGTCGCAACCACCGTGTTTGAGCGAGCGAACGAGGCGAGGCGAACAGGAAAGAACATGCGCCAGCGCGAGTACTGGATTTAGCCCCCGCCTCCCAATTGTCCTGTTAATGTATAAAATGAATACAAAACACTCTAAAATATTCATGAGGGAGTGTTTCTAGTTAGTTAACCATTACAACCTCTATTTTGGGCCAAGAAAATAATCTGCAGTCGGCTAAAAAGAAATTATGTGAACATTCCTTATATGGGTAAGAAATCTAATTTTGCAAGAAAACGTGACGTGATGGAACATTTTGGCTATTTTTCCTGGATTCAGCACCCCAAAATCTATAGGAATCAGTTGCAAAACTGGAGGCAGTTTTTTGGTAGTGTACCTGTGTAATTAATAAATAAATAAATGTAACATAGTAAATTTTTTAGTAAAAGGCATATCCTAAAAGCAAAGATAAAAAGGTCTGAAGGAAGGCAAGAGGTAAGCCAAACTAAAAAGAGGCATAAACATACAAAAGAATAAGAGAATTTTCTCCCTGGAATTGGTGGGGGGGGGGGGCACATTAAGGCAAGAGGAGGGAATTGAGGCTGAGGGGTGATTAATTGGGACAAGATGAGCACCGAGACGGATTAATTTAGGCGTTATGAGGGTACTGAAGGCAGATGGGAAGAAGGGGACATGAGGGGGGGGGGCACAAGGGGCCTGTGCCCGGAATCTCTCGGCTAGTGCTCTGAATCCGTGTTTCCCCCCTGGCCCTGTCTCCATTACTTGCCTCTCTGCCTCCACCTCACCCACCCAGGTCTGTTTGGCTTTTTCATCCTTTCCTGAGGGCAGGTGTTTGAAACCTTTCTGCACTCCACTATGAATAAGCAGATTGGGGTGTGGGTCTGCTGGTCCTTATCCGAACCCTTGCAGGGATCCATGGATCAGTATAGGACAGGAAAAGGGATTCCATGAGAAATAGGTTTAGAAAGAAGAAATGTGATCATAAAGATTCTTCCCTTTTAGTTTAAAAGAAGTAACACTCTGCCTAGATAAGAGCTAATGTTGTCAAGATAAAAAGACATTTTATCAGCTCCGGTGCTGCTGAGCTGACTGGTGGAGTAAGTCTCAAACAAGGGAGTCAAGGGACCCAAAGCTAATAGTGCAAAGTCATCTTGTAAGTGAAAGATAATATAACATTTTGGCTGGAATCAGTGCACTGAAGCAGAGGGGTTGAGCTGTGAGCTGAAAATACTTTCTTCTTGGTCCAGTGACTGAGACTGAAGATCTGTGAGCGGAGGAGGACGTAAATACCCTCTATGAACATGAATATGTAACAAACATTGAAAAAGCAATAGAATTAATTTGAGAAATTTTATTTATTTGTTTGAATTTACTGTAGCTCCCGGGTTTCCAGTAAATAGTTCAAGGTGGGATATATTCTGATACAGTATTTTCCTTACAATCTAAGGGACCCTTTTGCTAAAGTGCATTAGGTTTTGAACTTAATGTACTGTATGTTGAGCGTTAAAGCTAACGTTTTAAGTGCAAAGCCTTGGTAGTAACTGTGTGTGGCCAGCATCTCCCTGACACTTCCCACGGGGACACGTATCCTAACACAAGGCACAATTACAAAGTGCACCTAATGCTACCCATGGAGGTACAGGACATTCGCTACACCCGCGCTATTTGCAGTCTGCTTGCCACACCCACTCTCCGCCCCTTCCCCAGCCATTCCCTCTTCCAACATGCGATTTTCACTAAGTGCACGAATTAGGATGTGGTAACTGTCATGCACTGCCTTTCCTGGTAGGCCCTGTTTCAAGCAATGTAATTCTGTGGTTCATAATACAGATTTCCTACCTCAGAGTTCTTAAGAAAGGAAGCTATTTTTATTTTCATTAGGCAATATTTTTTGCTGCTAATTATTGGTTTATTTTTTGTAGCTGATCACAGAAGGGGATATTTCTGTTTCAGGTAAAGCTTTTCTGCTGCTGGTTTTTTTTTTTGTTTGTTTGTTTCCTTCTTTCCTCTAGCCTTCAAATTCAAAAAGGAGGAAAAATACTCTTTAAAGTCACTGCACTGATCAGGAAGGATGCTTGGGTGCATAGGGAGAGGAATGGTCAGCAGGAAGAAGGAGGTGATAGTGCCCCCTCTATAAGTCTTTGGTAAACTGAGTCTTTGGAGAACTGTGTGCAATTCTGGAGACTACACTTACAAAAGGATATAAAAAGGATGAAGTCTGTGCAGAGGGTGGCTATCAAAATGGTCAGTGGACTTTGTTATAAGCCATATGGGAACAGACTTAAAGATCTCAATATGTATACTTTGGAAGAAATGCGGGAGAGGGGAGATATGATAGAGATGTTGTTTAAATATCAATATAGCATAAATGCACAGGCGTCAAGTCTCCTTTAATTGAAAAAAGCTCTACAATAAGGGGTCATAAGATGAAGGCAAAAAGAGATGGACTGAGAAGCAATTTGAGAAAATATTTCTTTACAGAAAAAGTGGTAGATGCATGGAATAGCCACCCAGTGGAGGGAGTAGAGACAAAGACTATCTGAATTCAAGAAAGCATGGGACAAACAGAGAATCTTTAAGGGGAAAAAAGAGACTGTAAAGCTTAGTAGTTGATATGGAAGGGCAAATTGGATAAGCCATATGGTCTTTATCGGCCATCATTTTTCTATGTTTTCATGTTTGCATTTGTCCAGTTTCTCAAGGTCCTCTTGCAATTCTTCACAATCCTCTTCTAATCTAACAACTTTGAGTAATTTTGTGCAATCTGCAAATTTGTTGTTCACTTGTTGTTCCCATTTTCAGGTCATTTATAAATATGTTAAAAAGTAATGGGCCCAGCACAGATCCCTGGGGGACTCCACTATTCACTTTCTCCATTGAGAAAATAGACCATTTAACCCTACGATCTGTTTCTCTCTTTTAACCAGTTCCAGTCCACAATAGGACACTGCCTCCTATCTCATGACTTTAATTTCCTCAGGAATCTCTCATGAAGGACCTTGTCAAAGGCTTTCTGAAAATCAAGATACACTGAGGCCAATTCTATTCTGGCCATCCAGCCCCTGTGTGGCCCCTCAGAATCTGGGCGTACAGTGGTTGCACACAGTTCTGATTCCGCATGGGCTAGACATGCCCGCAGGATCAGAATCTGGGCATGCGGGCCAAGCCCCGATTCTCATAGGCCGCATGCCCAGCAGATCCCTGGCTAACTCAGCCAGGCCCCGAAATGGAGTCACAGTACCATGGTGTCACGTTGCCATGGCACCAAGGCTCCATTATGCAGCCACATTCCCCGGCCACCGACCCAAATTACTCTTTCCCCACAGCCTGACCTCCAATCTGGCCTCCAATGGCCAGAGTCGGGCTACGGGTTACCCCCTGCATCCCTTCACCATTTTGTCCTGCCCAGCGCTGCGGATCCCCGGCATCCAGGAGGACTTATTCTACCTCCAAGATGGAATAAGTCCCCCGTCTATGTGGCCATCCCCAGACGTACAGGGCTGACTTCAGAATCAGCCCAGTACATCTGGAGTCACGGCCTACCCATGCCCCGCCCTCACTCCACCTCCAGACCTCCCCCTCCTGCCCCCATCTAAGGCTCCCCATACAACAGCGCTGTTCATATTGGGAGCCTTTGCACCGGGAGCAGCAATGGGACGAATAGCAGACACAGAATGACCCCCACTATGTCCACTTGCTCACCTTTATATACTTGTTTATTCACGCATTCAAAAAAATATAGCAGATTGGTGAGGCAAGACTTTTCCTTGCTAAATCCATGTTGACTTTGTCCCATTAAACCATGACAATTTATATCTTCATTAATTTTGTTCTTTATATTGATTTCTACCATTTTGCTTGGCACTGATATCAGACTCCCTGGTCTGTAGTTTCCTGGCTAACCCCTGGAGCCCTTTTTAAAAATTAGTGCTGGCCACTCTCCAATCTTCGGTACTATAGAAGATTTTAATGATAGTTTACAAATTACTAATAGTAAATCTACAGCTTCATTTTTGAGTTCTTTTGGCACCTGAGATTTTATGCCATCCAGTCCAGTCTTTAGTGTGTCAAATTGCCTTATTACATCTTCCAGGTTCACGAACATTTGTTTCAATTCCTCAGATTCTTTACCTTTAAATATAATTTCTGGCATGGGTATCTCACAGAAATGGAGATCACATTTAGAAATTGTCTCATTATACATGTGTGTATATATATATACGCACACACACACAAAGCAGGACCATACCAAGCTAGAAATGTACCCTGTGCCACCCCCTCCACCCAGCCACTCAGTAATTCACTCTTTTTGGGATTCATGGGAGCCCAGTGATGATATCAGCACCCCTGTCTGTGCTTGCACCCTATGCAACCACACTACTCACACCTGTACGGCCCTCATGCAAAGTATAATACTGTGAGGGGTGTGTTGGGAGTATCATGTTGTTGAATCAAACTAATCTTAGCTCAGATTTCAAAACCTATGCTTGACTTACAACTGTTGTCTTTGGGCCACTTGATTATAGATTGTTTGTTCCCCTGCACTTTTTATGCCTCTAGCTCTGCAGCACCCCTACTGATAAAATATCTTTTAGAAACATAGAAACATGAAGACAGAAAAAGACCACATGGCCTATATAGTCTGCTCTTCAATATCAGCCACTACAACAGTCACATTAACTTTTTATTGAGGCAAAGTGTTACTTCTTTTAAACTTAAAAGGGAGAATTTTTCTTCAAATATTTCCCCTTTTAAACTCTCTTTCTCAGAAGCCCTTGCTCCTGCCCTATATTTATCTATGCAATGCCTGCAGGGGTTCTGATAAGGATCGGCAGAGCCACACCCCAATCGACATGTTCATAGTGCCGAGAAAAGAAACTTCAAAAACTTGTCCTCAGGAATGAACAAAAAATCCAAACAGAACTGGGACTTTACAGATTTTTGTTATTGTCATTTTAACTATTTTATTTTGCCTTTGCTGCTTTTATTTGATTTCCCTAAATATCTCCAGAGTAATTATTTTTCCCTGCATCGGCATTCAGTGGCTCTTTGTTGCGCAGAGCTTAAATTTTGCACAATGGCTTAAAAGTTGCTTTTGCTGTTGCTTGCCCTTCTATTTTGCATAATCTGGCCCTTACATTGTACAGCCTTAAAATCATTGCAGACAGATGTGGCCAGGACACGTCTTCCCACCAGCTCTGCATCGCTCCCTTTTATTGCTGCAGCTCGGAGAGTCATTGGCCCTGGATAATCAGAAAGGCATCCAAGTCCATCTCTTCTAGTTCTACGGTTCCTGTAGTTTGGCAAGAATAATGCTCCTGGCACATAAACTGAATGGACTCCTCCTACAAGAATAGATGACCTTTCTCAGCCCTTAACCACTCTATGACCCCCCAACTATCTGTGGCGGGTATCCAGAGAGCAGCCCTGAGAAGGCAGAGGATCAGCATAACCCTAGTGTCACCGCACTGCTCAACTTGTCCAAGCGACAGTGTAAAGTGGCGTGTGATAAGAGGCAGTGCTGTGCAACAGACCTCTGGCCCCTCCTGACTCCACAGCTGAAGCTTTGGAAAGAGCACTGCCCTGTGCAGTCTGGGTGCTGTCTGCACTCAACAGAAATATCTTCTCTATAAAAATAGACAACAGCTTACGGCGGACAATTGCTTCAGGCACCTGATCCAGCTCACTTTTGTATAGGAAGGCACGGCTTGAAATAAATGCTGGTCAGAGTTCATAATGTGCAGCCAAGTGCTCTCAAGCGACAGGCTACCATACAGCGCCAAACACATTCATGATATTTACTGCATTTTTTCCCATAAAATTATTACTACTACTATTAAAAATAGTGTGCTGCTCTAGGTTTCATAAAATTAGTTACAGAATATTTCAGTAATGGGACTGCACAGACTCCACCACTTCTTATCTATTATGCAATGAGTTTTAGAAGTTCCAGTATTTCCAAAGTTACAAAATTAAAGATTAACAAGCACAAGAAATAATGTGAAGTTAGACCTTTTTATTGCCATAATTCAATAATTTCTGCACCAGCTTTTGAGAGCTGAAGCGCCTTCCTTCCTTGGTTCCTAAATAAAATGAACAGAATATGACGGGAATCATGACATGCACCACTCGAGTGTGAAGGGGGGAGGGCTGGATGTGTTAAAGTGACACAGAGAGTGGGCTGTGATTTCTTCTGGTGAGTTAGGAAACCCAAGTCTCTGTTCAGTTCTTTTAGGCCAGTTTCAAAGTGTTCGATCATCTTAGCCTTGTGGGATTTTTCTACATTTACCTTCTAATATCTTGATCATACAACCACAGAGAAATCAGGGAGTCATCAGATTTCTCCTTGGCTATAAGGAGGATCATTGCTTCGGCTATTCATTTTGATACTGCACTAAGAAACTAAACAAATGATTCACTGATGGAGAAGATAACAGTGTTAGAGTGGAAGAGACTGACAAGTAGAGTTGCTAATTTGCACTGAGTCCTGTTGCTTAAAATAATGCATATTAACAGTTTTGCTGCTCACCAATATGGTAGCGCACTGTTAGAAGCTGATGTACTGTGCTTTATCTTTCTAAACCCAAAGAGGCTGATGCAGAACCTTGTACCAGAGCCCTGAGCTAAAACTCAATGCAGAGTTTCCTAAAGCATGTTTAACATAGACGTTCTGCAAACAAACAGTGCGCAAAACACCTGCGCTCAACAAGGAGAACAAGTCAGACACATGTGCACAGGGTCCTTTTAGCAGCCCCTATATCTTGCACACAAAAAACTGTTTGGCACTTGTGTGCACACGCTGCAATGCTCTCTGGTACATACAGGAACATTATTCTGTGCAGAAGTTCTACTCAGAATAATATTGGTGTTCATAAACAGTGATTTTGTACTGCATAGAAATTCTGTGTACAATAATGATGTTTATGCGCAAAATCGTATTCCAACACATGCTTGTAACATTGTTCCAGTATACTTCCCACACTGCATCAGATGATCACATGGTCTACTGTGCTGGAATTGAAAGACAAAGAAGAAATAATTAAGAAGAATCTTGCAAGAACTGTAATGAAATACAATGCAATCAGTGAAAGCTTAATTTCTATTTGTCTAGAGGAATGCCTATCAACACAACTATAATTCAAGTATATACCCCAACAACAACTTCAGAAGAGAATGAAGTTGATGAGTTCTATGAAGAAGTACAAGCTGAAACTGACAGAACATGCAAAGAGGATATCCTGATAGTCATGGGTGACTGGAAGGCAAAAGTTGGCAACAAAGAAGGCAAAATGGTTGGAAAATATGGACTTGGCAACAGAAATGAAGCTGGAGAAAGACTGATAGAATTCTGCAAGATCAACGATCTATTCATCTCAAACACCTTCTTTCAGCAACACAAGTGGCGACTGTACACATGGACTTCATGGATTGTACAAAAATCAAATTGATTACATCTGTGGAAGTCAATGATGGAAAAGCTCTATAACATCAACAAAGACAAAACTTACTAGTATACAAACTCAAGTTAAAGTTGAAAAAAAGCAAGCCACTCATGAATGTAGCAAAATATGACCTTGAGAATATACCACTGGAAATTAAAGACTGCCTGCAAAATTGATTTGCTGTTTTAGATACAAATGACAGAGCTCCAGAAGAGTTATGGAATGACATCAAGAAGGTTGTGTTGGAAGAAAGTGAGAAGCCTCTACAAAAGATGAAAAAGCAAAAACAGGCAAAATGGATGACGGAAGAAACTGAAAATTGCCCAGAAATGCAGAGAAGCTAAAGCCAGAGGAAAAAGAGAGGCAATCGTAGAACTCAACAGAGATTTCCAACGTGCAGCAAGACAAGATCAGGAGAAGTACTACAATGACACATGAAAGGAAATAGAAGCAGAAACTATTAGAGGAAGAGCAAGATTTCCTAAAGCTACAAGAGTTTAAAAAAAATTCCAGCCTCAAATTGGAATGCTATAAAATTTTCAAGGATCCATGTTGAATGATGCTGAGAAGATCAAGAAAAGGTGGAAAAAATGTTCAGAGTTTTTATATGATAAAGATCAAGTGGACAAACAACCGTTTCAACCTGTACCTTATGATCTGGAACCACTGGTGATGAAAGAAGAAGTTGAAAGAGCATTGAAAGCCTTATCAAATAACAAAGCAGCAGGCATTGATGGCATTCCCATAGAAGTATTACAGCAATCTGATGCAGCTGTTACCATACTTACGAGGCTCTGCCTGGAAATTTGGAAGACAACATCATGGCCAACTGATTGGGAAAAGATCTGTGTTTATACCAATACTAAAGAAGAATGATCCAAGAATGATTGTGCAATAATGACTGTGGACATTATCGCACAATCTCTCTGATCCCATATACCAGCAAGATTCTACTGAAGATTATTCAGCAGAGACTACAACCATACCTGGAATGAGAACTACCTGAAATGCAAGCAGGGTTCTGGAAAGGGTGAAGAACGAGAGACATCATTGCAGATATGAGATGGATCCTTGAAAAGATTAAAGAATACCAAAAGGATATCTATTTGTGCTTTATTGACTACAGTAAGGATTTTGACTGTGTAAACTTTGAAAAACTCTGTGCCACATTAAGAAATATGGATATACCAGAATACCTGATCGTTCTCTTGCACAACCTTCACATTGATCAAGAAGCAACAGTTTGAACGGAACAAGGAAAAACAGAATGGTTTAAAATCTGTAAAGGTGTATGATAAGGCTGCATACTTTCTCCTTACCTGTTTATTTTATATGCAGAACAAATCATCAGAGAAGCAGGATTCTATGAAGACAACAGAAGTGTGAAGATTGGTAGAAGACTCATCAACAACCTTCTCTATACTGATGGTACCACATTACAAAGTGAAGATGATCTGAAACATTTGCTTCTCAAGATCAAAGAACATAGTCTTAAAATGTGCCTGCACCTTAATGTAAAGAAGACAAAGATCATGACAACTGGCAAAATCAGTAAGTTCATTGTTGATGGAGAAGAAATTGAAGTAGTGGACAACTTTAATCTACTTGGATCAACTATCAATAAAGGAGCAACAAGCAGTCAAGAAATCCAACAATGCATTGCTCTTGGCAGAATGGCTATGAAGGACCTAGACAAGATTCTCAAGAGCAGAGATGTCTCTCTCCACACAAAGATTCAACTTGTTCAAGCCATGGCATTTTCAGTAATGTCATATGGATGCGAAAGTTGGACAGTGAAAAAGATAGACTGCCCAAAGAACAAACCAGTCAGAGGAGATCAAACCTAAGCTTTCTTTAGAAGCTCAGATGACAAAACTTTGACTTTCATACTTTGGACACATCATGCTAAGAGAAAGATCATTAGAGAAAGACATCATGCTTTGCAAGGCAGAAGGTCAATCCAAAAGAGGAAGGCCAGCGATGAGATGGATCGATACAATAACAACAGCTACTGGTGCCAGTCTGTCAACAATGAGCTGCCTGACTGAAGACCGAACACAATTTAGGACAACTATCCATGAGTCGACACTGACTCAATAGCACTTAACAATAACTGCTCATCAGTTTTAAACTTGCACTAATTCAGTCACTTGGCCAGGCCAAATGGAAGTCTCTTGTGAGCGGCATGTGACAATAAAAGTGATTACACCAAGGACCACAACAGTTGAGGTATAGTGAAGTAAGGTTTGTCGGCATGTCCTGAAAGAGACCCTGAGTACTGAGATCCTTCTTATGGTATGAGTGCTTCTTATCTTCCACCATAGACTGAGTGGCCTAGACACCTTGCTTCAGCACACATTCAAAATACAGCTGCTAAAATGTGTGGAATGTTGCCAGGTCAAACAAGTGGAGGGGGCTTCATTTAAAATGCACATCTTTGAGCTTTTTGGTAAGTTTCTCAGTATCTTCTATGTTCTTGTGACTGTGCTATGTCAGGGCTCCGCAGAAAGCTTAAACTCCACACCCTGAGTACTTCACAGTCATGCATAATAAAGGAACTATCTTTTCTAATAAAGTAAAAATGGTTTCTTCATGAGATCATTCTAGTACTCGGTCGCATCAGTCCCTTAGCGCCAGATCATTCTCTCTCTTTACAAATTCCATCTCAGTCTATGTTCCATAGCATAAGAATTAAGAATTCTGCTCTCAAATCATGTGCAGTAGTCAAATTCTGCTATTATAAACCATTGGTGTCTCGCAGCCCATGTGTTATGCAGAGAGAGCGCTCTGTTAGACTGTCTGCTGTTGTCTGATAACTCGTGGCCGTGGTTAGTGTCTCAAAACTCCTTGGCCAGCTTTGAGTTGCTCAACTGGTCTTCAGAGGCCATATAAACTCCTGTGAAACTAAGGCCCACTATTTACGTCTTCGTTGATAACCCTCCATAAATCTGTCCATGTACATAAGTCCTGGCTCTTAGCAATTAATCCCAAAGAGATTTAACATTCCAAAGGGAGAAGAAGTCAGTTGGAAAATGAAAAGAAGTCTTATGTTGCCTTGTAAACGTATGTGGAGCTGTAAGGAAAAAACAGTAAATCAGTGCATGATATAATGAAAGATTAACGCAGTGTCACACATTGCATAGGTTTAATAAATAAAGGGTTCCCTGTCCCAAAGAACTTGCAATCTCATGGGCCGCATAATTAATTCATTTTGCTTCCCAAATGATGTCTGCTTAGAATTTCAAGGGGCAGCTTCAACTAAAAACTTTCCAAACTGTGTCCTCATCTCCTCCCAGCCACTTAACCCTCATCAAGTCATCTGATAATGACTATTACTATGAAGGGATTCCTTTTTTTTAAAATTTCTTGAACTGTTTTGTAAGAGCAAAAAGAACCTGCCAGATTGAAAGTGCATGCTGCATTAAGAGCCACCGGGCTGAAGAACAGCTCAAACTCTCCACCTACTGCTAAAGGAGAGAAGGGCGGTCGGTCTGCTGCTCTTACCGAGAGCTGGGCTGGCAGGAGTGGGAAGGTGGCCCACAGTCACTTTGCTAACTCAGCACAAGAAATATGATACATCTGATGACTTTGCCATCTTTAGAATGGAATACTTTCTTTAAAAACATGATCTTTTTGCTACCTTTTTTTTTCTTTCCTTTCTGATGAATGTTTCTCTTCCTCCAAACTGGGAACATGTTTAAATATATATTTCTGCTTAAAGTCTGTATTCAAATTTTAGAATTGTGAAATCCCTTGATTACTGCAACATTCTTGATTAAAACCTGCTTAAGAAAACCACAAAGCAGGTATGTGCTTGGTAGCGTGGGATTTGTCACCTACCTAGTTATTGAAGTTTTAAGTAATTACAATCATGTGCCTGCCGCATTAGTCCACCAAACTATTTCTGCTCAGATAATTAAAGGCTAACTATTTATTTATGTGAAAAATAGTAACGGTTTGTAAAGCAATTTGGCAAGTCAGTGCTAAAGCACAACTTCAATGTCTTTTAATAGCTGGATTAAAATGGATCAAAATGTTTAAAATAACTGGAATTCCTCTGATAGGAAGCAATATGATGTGACCAAAAAAAGCCAGTTTTGCAATAATAATATGCTTCTTATTTATATTCTGCTTGTACACACTTCGCAACAAATTACAAAAAACATTAGAAATAATTAAATAGAGCACAAGCAATGAAACAATAATACAATAAATTAATAGAAAAAATGACCAAAAATAAGATCATCAAACTTAATTCATAAAACAAATAATTGCTGAAAAGAAATATGCTTTGACTTATAATATACTTTCTGATAATTGAATTTCACATTGGAATAGCAGGGAGGCTGCAGAGCAAGAATGAGGTACGTGGGCAGGGCTATGTGAGGGAGTTTCAGCAATGGAATAGTAGGGGGGCTGCAGAGCAAGAATGAGGTACGCGGGCAGAGCTGTGTAATTGTGTGCATAACTGCACATGTGTTTTACCTATAATACAATAACATAGACGATGGCAGATAAGGACCATTTGACACCCCCCCTTTTGTTGTACACTATTCTAATTCTGGTTATCTCCCTTCCTAGTCTTGATCAACACCCCTCTCCACTCAGAAGTTCTCCCATTTGTCTGTTGTAGCAGCTTGAGTGCCTCCTTTTTGCTTTTAGCTAGGAGCTGCCACCAAGTTCTTCTACTGAATAAGCTCTAGTTCTATCGGAGAATCGGTGAAATCCCTGTTTCTACTCCATGTCGCATTTTCAAGGGATCTTGACATAGCCGAATTGCTGCTCAGCTTTGAGCCTCCCCACTTGACTCTGCCATTTCAGAAATGGGAACGTATTTGTTTTTATATCATAACTCAGACTCCCATTTCTTTCCTCTTGCCTACTCGTACCATGATTATATATCAACTGAACGGCAGAGGGTACTTCAAGCTAGTTTCGTTAATTCACCCAGCCCCAAATAAATGGAAACAAGAAATGCAAAGAAGAAATCTAGAATTGGGTTTTCGTCTGCTTCACATTTTCTAGGGATGCAGGGCAGAGTGCCGATCATGCTCTGTATTTTATAGTTTTATGGTGCTTGATTGGCAGTGCTGTTTATACCTGGGAACTTTCTGGGCTGAGTCTCCGGGAGAGTTGCAAGTGTCACTGCAGTGTCTGAAAGTACCAGTGGACAGGGAATTGCAACTGTCCCACATGTGCTGCTGTGTCAAGGCTCCACTGCACCCTCTTTCTTTCAATCTCAGCAGCACAGCACCCCGGCAATATATGCATGAGAGAAGCAGGTTCCCCTCTTCCAATACACATGCAGCTGTTTTGAAATTTGGGGAGAGAGATGCACAGAGGAAGGAAAGAAGAAATAAAGGAACACAGGAGGAAAAGGCTAAAGGACAGGGAGGAATGAAGAAAAAGGAAAGAGGAATAAAAATAAAAAAGGAGAAAAGAGGGGAGGAGTAGAACAGAAGGTGAGTAGAGCAAAGACTCTCAAAAAGAAGAACATGGGAGATCCAAGATGGCGCCATGTGGACAGGAATAATTTGCAGAAGTTCCATTACTGTTGTTCCTGAGGTTTTTCCATTACCTGAGCTGTGGGCAAATGGAAAGCAAGGACGTGTGTTTATCCCTGGACCTAGTTACTCTTCTAGCATCTGTCCAAGTGACATTGCAAGATGTCCTATAAAGAACTGCAGAGGTTGAGTCTTTTAGTGCTGATATTAACAAAGGTATATCTGCCGCTGAGGGAGTAGAAGCCTTACTTAATTCAGAGGTTCATAGAGCCCCAACACTGAAATCTCTATATCCGAAGTATTGCTAATTTGATGTTGGTTACAGAAAGTGCATTGTTGACACCATTGACTGGGAGAGCAGCTTCAGACAGACTCTGACGTGGAATCAGCAGGTTGAAATCTGCCTTTTAGATTCCCAAATTATGGAGTACCAGATTGTCCAAGGCCTGCAACTTCCTATGCTAGTCTTTCACCAAGGCAGCCACACAATTCTGAATCCCCAAAACCCGGAGTATCAGATGGCGCACTCCAGACACAATGCACCCTGCTGGCCTTAGTCTTTACTTTCAGTAGTAACACCAAAAGCATGATGAATTGCAAAACAGTTGAGGAGGGTCAGCTGCAGTATGTGTTAGGGGCAACTCTCCAGTTTCTGGAACTAAACAAGAGATGGAGGTAGGGTGATCTCAAATTACCTCACTAGGGAAACCTCTGTTAGTCACTTTGAAGACCCTATGGTTTGCCATAACCTTAACAAACTGATTTTATACCATTTATCATTAAATTCTAAGGGATCTGTTCACTAAAGCTCATTAGAGTTTTGCATCTAACATGGCAAAACAGTGCAGATAGAGTGGCGTTAGCTGCAAAAGCTGTGCAGTATCTGTTGGGGGTGTACACAGCATTTCCTCAGCAGATGACACACTGAACATGCAGAGAGCATGGTCTAACAGTAGCCTGGATAAAACCAACACCACCCATTGAGGTAGTGCTAGTTGCTGCAACACTGACTGCAAATCTGATGGATACCATGTGCTGTTGAGGTCTGCAGTAACTGCGCACTGCAGACATGTTCCTCTCTCCACCATAGTCTCTCCCACTCATGCAGATGTGTTCTCTAAAGATAATACAGACAATCACTGCATTATCTGCCTTTTTATGCATGTTAAATGTTGTTCCCTTTCATAAAAGTTATGTCACAGGGGAGGTTGAAAACTACATTCCCGTGGGAAAAGTAATGGAGACTTTAGCGAAGGAAGAGAAAATGAAAATACCTACAAGCCACCAGATTTCAGGTTTTACTAAAGAAAGATCATGTTAAACAAACTATCATTAAAATCAACTGTAGTAGCTGAAGATTTGTGAATGGCCAATGTAACGGCAATTTTTAAAAAGGGTTCCAAGGGTCATCCGGGAACCTACAGACCTATGAGCCTGACATCATGGTAGAAACTATTACAAAGAACAAAACAACTAAAATGGTTTAATGGGAGAAAGCGGAGATGCATTTAGCCAAGGAAAGTCTTGTCTTACTAATCTATTACATTTTCTAAAGGTATACATAAACAGGTAGATAAAAGTGAGCCGGTTGATATAGAGCCTAATTCTGAAAGGGACACGTCCAGGAAGAAAACATTCCTGTGGCATGCAGAATCGGGCCCGAGGACGGCCTAGCGTGCCCCTGCATGCCTGCAGGGCCATCATCCCCACAGACTCCCCTGCACCCGGCCCCAGCCCCAGGGAGGCTCCTCGGCCCCGATCGCCCCCCCCCCCAGTGCTGATTATTCCACCTTTGAGGGCTGGGAGAGCTGGCGGGGGGTGTGAGGGGGCAGGGTCTGGGCGGTAAGGGGGAGGCCAGCCCAGCAGGACATACAGGGCCAATTCAGGTCATGGGCCTGTACATCCCCACTGACCTCACACCCCCTGCCAGCTCTCCCCGTACTACTGCTCTAGCCATGGGGGGAGAGCAGGAGGGGAATAAGGTCCGAACGACTTGAGGGGCTGCACATCCCGCCGGGACGTGCAACCCCACAATTCGCATCTCTGAATTGGGCCCATAGTGTATCTGGATTTTCAGAAAGCCTTTGACACGGTCTCTCATGAGGGTGAAATTAAAAAGTTATGAGATAGGAGACAGTGTACTATTGTGGATTAGGAACTGGTTAAAAGACAGAAAACGGAGTCTATAAGCCCGATTCTGAAACACGGGCTGCAGCCCCGCAAGCCATCCAGATCTGATTCCCCCTCCAGCTCTCCCCATACGTCCTGAGCATCAGGATGGGGAGAGCCAGTAGAGGGCAGGAAAGAGCGGGATCTGGGCAGAGCGGGGTGGGCCAGCCCAGCAGGATGTACAGGGCCGATTCAAGTTCTGCTGGGTCAAAGGGGACGTGCTGCTTATTCCACCTTCAAGATGGACAGCAGCACCGACCCGGCGATCAGGCTCAGGGATCCCTTCTCCCCCCCCCGAGGCCGGGGCTTGGTGTGGTGGAGTCCCTGCCACCTGATCCAGGCCTCGGCTGGCTGGCCAGCCATTGGTTGGGTGGTGGGGAAGATGGGGGGCTGAGCCGCAGCAGCCAGGAGAGCCTACAGAGAAGATGTCCCCACAGGCAAGCAGGGGCATGCCAGACCATTCTCAGGCCCAATTCCATGTATCTTTCCCGCGGTGCAGAATCGGGCCCTAACAGGCCCATCCTGAACAGGGACGTTCTCGATAGAGAAAGGTGAATAGTGCAGTACCCCAGGGATCTGTGCTGGGTCCGCTGCTTTTTAACATACTTATAAATGACCTGGAAATGGGAATAACAAGTGAAGTGATCAGATTTGCAGATGACACTAAATTATTCAAAGTTGTTGAAACACAATGTCCCTGTTTAATGTATATTACTTAGTTTAAGTTACAATGTAAACTGCTTTGACTGAAATGATAAAGTGGTATAAAAACCCTGATAACTAAATAAAAGCAAATAAGCACCTGCTTAAAATAGGTGACTTCTTGGACATTCAATATAGGTGCCTTTGTATAAAATTTGCTCCAATATTACCTTGAGTTGTTTTTATTCATTCTGGTTCTGATGTTATTCTTCAAATGCCAGTATACCAAATCAGTCAATCAATAATGTTGCTGTTTTTGTTAAGTGCCATTGAGTTGATATCGACTCATGGCGACCCTTGGATAGTTGTACTAAACTGTTCAGTCTTCAGTCAGGTGGCTAATTGTTGCTAGAATGACATCCACAGCTGCTGTTATTGTATCGATCCATCGCATTGCCAGCCTTCCTCTTTTGTGCTGACCTTCAACCTTGCCAAACATGATGCCTTTCTCTAATGATTTCTCTCTTTGCATGTGTCCTGAGTATGAAAGTCGAAGTCTTGTCATTTGAGTTTCTAAAGAAAGCTTATGGTTGATCACTAGTACTGACTGATTGGTTCTTTGGGCAGTCCATGGTACAGTATACACAATATCCTTCACCAGCATCATAATGCAAAGGCATCAATTTTCAACCTGTCTTTCTTCTTCATTGTCCAACTTTTGCATCCATATGATGTTATTAAAAATATCATGGCTTGGACAAGTCGACTTTAGAATGGAGAACTAGATGTCTGCATTTGAGAATCTTGTCTTGGTCCTTCATAACCATTCAGCCAAGAGCAGTGCATTGTTGGATTTCTTGACTGCTTGTCATTTCTTTATTGATTATTGATCCAAGCAGGTTAAAGTTTCTACTATTTCTGTTTCTTCTCCATCAAGCATGACATTTTTGATTTTGCCAGTTGTCAGGATCTTTGTCTTCTTTACATTAAGGTGCAGGCCCATTTTAAGACTATGCTCCTTGATCGTGATAAACAGATGTTTTGAATCATCTTCACTTTCAGCAAGTAACAGGGTATCATCTGCATAATGAAGGTCTGTTGATAAGTCTTCCACTAATCTTCACACCTCAGTTGTCTTCCTACAGTCCTGCTTCACTAATGATTTGTTCTGCATATAAATTAAACAGGTATTGGGGAATTATGCTGCCTTGTCATACATGTTGTTGTTGTTAAGTGCCATCGAGTCGGAGTCGACTCATGGCGACCCTTTGGATAGCTATCCTAAATTGTGTTCGGTCTTCAGTCAGGCTGTCATACATTTTTGCTGATTATATACCATTCTGGTTTTCCTTGTTCTTTTCCAACTGTTGCTTTTTGATTAATGTTAAGGTGGTGCATAAGAACTATAGGATATTCTGGTATACCCATGTTTCTTAATATGGTCCTGAGTTTTTCATGATTTATACAATCAAAGGCTTTGCTATAGTCAATAAAGCACATATAGATATCATTTTGGTATGCTTTTGTCTTTTCCAGGATCCATCTCACATCTGCAATGATGTCTCTTGTTGCTCGCCCTTTCCTGAACCTGCTTGCTTTTCCAGCAGTTCTCATTCCAGGTTTGGTTGTAGTCGCCACTGAATGATCTTGAGTAGAATCTTGCTGGCATGTGGGATCAGAGCAATTGTGTGATAATTTCCACAGTCAGTTGGATCACCTTTCTTCAGTATTGGTATGAAAACAGATCTCTTCCAGTCAGTTGGCCATGATGTTGGCTTTCAGATTTCCTGGCAGAGCCTTTTAGATACCATAACAGCTGCATCTGATTTCTGTAATACCTTAATGGGAATGCCATCAATGCCCACTGCTTGGTTCTTTGATAATACTTTCAATGTTGCTTCGACTTCTTTCATCACCAAAAGGAATACGTTGAAATAGCTGTTGATCCACTTGATCTTTATGATATACTGACTCTGGGTATAGGCTTAAAATATGCCTTTTTCATACTTTGACATAGGTACCCTGTATATATGTGTAACCTCCCATAATGTTCGTATTTTGCTAAATGTGGCATGAGGACTTTATCCAAATCCATGTTGTAGACCTTTAATAATTCTTTACATTTCTATTGTCCTGGCAGTTGACAACAGTTTCTCAAACAGAAAGGCAGTGTGCAAGAGAAAACCACCAGGCAGGGATCAGAGAGGAACAGTCTAGACTTTAATACTGTCCAAGCTATGAATAAAAACAGGAGTAGTCAGCAAAGAAAGAGGCAGCAGGAGGAAGTGAAAGAGAATGGCAGAACCCAAATGCATCAGCAGTTTTTGTTAAAAGAGAGGTCTGCCAGACATTGCATTTCATGATGCATGTGTGCACAGAGATATGCAACTATGGCCCTCATTCCAGAATGCGAATTGTGGGGCTGCACGTCCTGCTGGGACATGCAGCTCCGCAATCCTCCTAAACTCTATTCCCCCACTGACTCTCCCCATATGCTCTGTGCTTCAGAACAGGGAGAGCTGGCGGGGGTTGGAGAGGGGGCTGCTGCCCGGCAGCATATATAGGGCCGATTCAGGTACTGCCAGACCTGCTGAGGCGAACTGCTTATACCACCTCAGAGATGACATAAGCAGCATTTTTAGGAGAATCTGGGCACGGCAGCCACCATCAGGGCTGGGGCCAGGTGCGGGGTGGGGGGGTCCCCACTGTCCCATCCAGGCTGTGAAAGGCCAGCTGTGGATTGAGCAGTGGGGATTTTGGGGTCCAGAGCCGCAGATGTCTGGGGGCACCTGCGGGGAGGATGTCCCCACAGACAGGAGGGGCATGCCGGGCTGTCCTCGGGCCCGATTCTGGTTACCACACGAACGTTTTGTTCCTGTGGACCAAAATCAGGTCCAAATTGCCCTGTCTTAATCAGGGACATCCGGACAGCCCGGATGTTCCGCTCCCAGAATCGGGCTCCACATGTGCACAGAGGGATGTAAAGATGGTGTATAGGGTTACATTCCTAAAAAATAGACTAGGAATGATTCGCTGCATATAAAGAAATGCCACAAAAGCAATTATTTCAACTTGGTTCACAGTTTATATGTGTTTTGGGAGAGTGGGAGCCTTATAATAAATTGCATGCTTTGCTGTGTGCTAAGTGTCCTTCTGGGTTTAGCAGTAACTGAGTTTGCGAGATCAGAGGATAGGCACCTAGGATCCTTGGTTACTAAAAAGCGAAGAAATAGGAGAAAGTGTTAAATAATTAGTGCTAGAGCTACCATAATTTATTTATTCATTTATTTACAGTCTTTTATACCACGCTATTCAACATCAGTGTGGTTTACATGACAACAAATACTTATACGGTGCAGGAATCTGCTCCGCATTACAATAAACAAGTGCTTAAACTTGGGTAAAACTGGGGTAACTGTTTACATATATGCATCACATCTAGTCGAGTCACAGAGTAATCGTAGTGTGTTAGTGTGGCGGTATTAGAAGGGGGGAGCGGTTAATGGTGCGCAGTCATCAGGTAGTGTTTGAGGAAGAGGTGGTGCTTCAGAGCCTTCCGAAATTGTGTTAGGTCAGGGATTGCCCGGATGCTAGGTGGTAGGGCGTTCCAGCACCTGGGCGCACAGAACCTAAATGCCCTGCTTGCTGTTGCCTGGGTGCATTGTATTACTGCTTTCGGGATTACTAGTGTGTTAATTGCTGCAGATCTTCTAGCTCTGTTGGGGGGAGTAGTGTGGATAAGCTCTGAGAGTGAGGCGGAGGAGAGTCTGTTGATGGCCTTGAAGGTCAGCAGTAGGGTCTTGAAAGAAATTCTGCCGTGCATAGGGAGCCAGTGAAGCTGTTTCAGGATAGGTGTCACGTGCTCACGCCTGGAGGCACCATATAAAACTCTAGCCGCGGTGTTCATTGCGAGCTGGAGCGGACCCAGGGTGGATTGTGGGAGCCCTTGTAGGATTGCATTGGCGTAATCAAAGTGTGGGATAATCAGCGCTTGAAAGATTGTCTGGAAGTCGTCTGGTTCTAGCAGGGAACATAAATGTCTGAGTGTCCAGATTTTATGGTAGACTGCTCTTACCGTGTTGCTTATGTGCGCCTTCATATCCAGGCATTGGTCTAATGTGACTCCAAGATATCAGCATTGTGGACTTAGTTTGCAGCTCCGCTTCCTTGACCCTTAGGTAGGATGGAGGGGAGAAGCTCTGGTTCCTCGTGATGAAGAGAACTTCTGTTTTCTTGTGCTGTATTTGGAGGTTTTGGGTCTGGAGCCAGTTGGCCACTGCGTCAAAGCAGTCTGTCAGTGGAGAGAGGTCAGACTGGTTGGTTGAGAATGGCATATAGAGTAGCACGTCGTCGGCGTATATTAAGCAGTCAACATTGAATGAACGGATGAGGTTACAGATGGGCTGCATGTAAATGTTGAACATCAGGGTGGAGAGGGAAGAGCCCTGTGGAACGCCCTGCTTCTGGTGAAACGGTCCTGATGTTGAGGTCCCAGATCGTACGTGCTGCCATCTGTCGGATAGGTATGATTTACACCAGTTTAGTGCTGTGCCACAAATACCCTTCTCTTAGAGTCACCTCAGGAGAAGCTCATGGCTTACTGAGTCGAATGCAGTGGCTATATCCATGAAGATGAGGACAAATCCGCGGCGTGTGTTATCGATTCCAGCAATTATGCTGCTGAAGAGGGTGGTTAGGAGTGTTTCCACACCATAGGATTCTCTGAATCCATGTTGGCAGAGGTCCAGCGGGGTGGTATCATAGATGTGGTGTTGTATTTGGCGTTGGACTTCTTTTTCAATTATCTTGGCTAGTAGAGGTATGCTGGATATAGGTCTGTATGAGTCAACCTTCTTGGGGTCCAGTTTGTTGTTTTTCAGCAGAGGTCTGATGGACGTGTGCTTGAGGCTTTGGGGGAAGGAGCCTGTTGTGAAAGACAGGTCCATGAGTCTGACTATGAACGAACTAAATTCGGTACGTAGCTCCTTTATCCAGAAGGCAGGACAGGGGTCGGTTTGTGCCGTGGTGGTGTTGATCATGGCAATGGTGTCTTCAATGTGCTTTTTGGATGGTGTAGAGAAGGTGGTTAGTAGTGTTGGGTAGGTTGTCTCCTTCACGGTGGTGGGTGCTGTGGATTTATTGGTCTGGCATAGCTTTGATTGCAGGAAGTCTGCGAATTCCTGAGGGTGGATACCATTTGTTTGATCGGGGCCCAGTTCTTTTGTTAGGCTTATGACCAGATTGAACAAGCCATGAGGTTTGCTTAGTGATCCTTTTAGGGTATCAGTGTGGGATTGCCTCATTTTCTTTGTTATTGCTTCACGGTGTTTTGCCAGGTGAAGGTTATATGCTCTCTGGTCTTCCGAAGATTGTGATCGCCGCCATCGTCTTTCCAGCTTCCTTAGGTAGTGGAGCGATGTACGCAGCTCAGTGGAGTATCAGGATGCGGTGGCTTGTTTCCTTGGTGGTTTGTTTGATGGTGGGCATTGTGCAATGGTACTGAGGCTGTTTTTCCAGCTGCACATCAGCTCGTCGAGGCTGGGTGTTGTCAAAGTGAGGAGCTGTCGGGTTTCACTCAGGATAATTTCCTTGTCGAAAGGTCGTAAACTTTCTGGGGTTCTTCTGGCATCAATTGGCCACAGGAATTTGGAATTTGATTAGTTTGTGGTCAGACCAGGGAACTGCGGTAGTGGACAGTATAGGGGCATAGGTAGCGTCAAATGCTGTTAGTGGGGCGAATACCAGGTCCAATATGTTACCCTTCACGTGCGTGGTTTCATTGACTAGTTGTTTGTATCCAAGTTCCTTTAGGGCTTCGAGGAAAGCTGAGGCTTGAATGTCCTGCAAGGCTGGTAGATTGAAGTTACCTAGTAACCAGCTTGGGGTGCCTGGGTTTGGGGCATTGGAGGCAAGGTTGATTATTGTTGATAGGTCCTCAGGGGAGGTTGATGAGGCTCTGTACAGTAGGTTGATGTTGCAGTGCTTGTTTGCTATGGTGACTGTATCGAGGTGGGTTGTGCTTGTGGCGCTGATCAGGTGGAATTGGAGTTCTGTTTTAGTGAGGATGAGTACTCCGCCACCCCTTTTGCTATCTCTATGGCAGGTGTGTATTGAGAAGCCGGTGGGTAAGAGTTGGTTGAGGAGGATGGGGTTGTCACTGGATAGCCATGTCTCTGTGATCAAGAGTATGTCGAGGTCGTGGAGGGATATCATGTCTGAGATAACTGGCCATTTCTTGTGGATTGAGCGCGCATTTATGAGGGCACATTTTAGATTTTGGAGACGTGGTCCTTCCTCCTGTTTGGCTTTCTTGGTGTGTTGCAGTGCGATGTGTAGTAAGTGGGGGTGGGGTGTATGAGGATCTTCTATTGTCTTGTGATGGGGGGCACTTGACCATCTCCTCCCATGTCTTTTGTAGGATTGGTATGTGGTTGTGGGCTAAGGCAGTTGTGTTATTGAGCCATCCCGCGAGGAGTTAACAGCCAATTATGGCAGTGAGGGTGGGAGCCATTCTTAGTATCTACCCTGCAGTATGTGGACAAGGGATTCTTATAGGTTGGCAGGTGCGTGGCAGTTAGTGTTGCATTATCACCGGCTGCTATACAGGTATGTAGCTACAGAATGCAAGGGCCCTTTGTATCGCGACAGGTGACACAGGTACGCAGCTACTAAAGCACAGTATCACCAGCGGCACAAAGTCGCAGGCAGGCACAGTATCACAGTATCACAGGCACAGTATCACAGACAGGTAACATCGGCATGCATAGGCACCACTTGTATACTCATATGTTGGTATCATATGTAGGTGTCCTGTATGGTAGAGGCAGTTAAGTTCTGTATTAGCTCTCCTAAGTGTGGTCAGTGTCTGGCTACTTGTGCTTCATAAAGTGTTCTAGAGTACCTACTTTGCTGCAGGCGGTTGTGCTCCGTTGGGGCTCGGCTGTGTCTGGAAGTGGTGGCAATGCCTTAGGCTACTCATGATTCTGGAGCTCCTTCTGATCACAGGTCTCATTTCCAGCGGTTCTTAGTGAGAGTGGGAATGGGAATGAAAGTTAAAGTGCTTAATCTGAGAGGTCAGAAGGAAAACAGGCAACTGTGTAGCTGAATTTATTTGGCTGTAATACTAGAATTGACTGGCAGCTGGGTCTGTCTGGTAGACCTCAGATACAGTAATGACAAGAAATCCTAAAAGAAATGGAGCCACCTACATACCAGACCCAGTAGTTCAGCAAGAAACCCTGATATCTAAATTACCTTCAGCATTGCACCATGACACTGCAAAGATAACGGGGTTCATTTTAAAAGCCTTAGTCGCGATTTGGACATCTGAAAACTATGCTTGTAGAAGTCCCTGGAATCCTTTCACAAATGGCTTTTAAAGATGTCTCTGTTGTGGACAAGTAGGCAGGGAGGCATGGTGGAGGTGTGTCTGGGGCAGTGTAATAGACTTAGAGGCTTGTTTACTAAACAGTGGTAGCAGCTTCCGACCGATATCAGAGCTGTGGCCCCATTAAATTAAATGGGACCACGGCTCCGATATCGGTCAGAAGCCGCTTCCGCAGCTTAGTAAACAAGACCCTTAGATGTCCCTGCTTGATTTCAGAAATGTTGGGGACATCTGTGACCTGCCCAAGTATACAGCTGCTCCAGACAGGAATGTTGTTGTTGTTGTTATGTGCTGTCGAGTCAGTGTCAACTTATGGCAACCTTCTGGATAGTTGTCCTAAAGTGTGTTCAGTCTTCAGTGAGGCGGCTCATTATTGATAGACTGGCACCCATGGCCGCTGTTATTGTTTATGTTTATGCAATTTCTTGATAAACCGCTCAGGCTAAAGGGCATCATATCGATTCATCTCATTGCTGGCCTTCCTCGTTTGCATTGACTTTCTATCTTGCCATACATGATCTCTCTCTTTGCATGATGAGTCCAAAGTAGGAAAAGCAAAGTCTTGTCATCTGAGCTTCTAAAGAAAGCTTAGATTTGATCTCCTCTAGTACTGACTGGTTTGTTTTTCAGGCAGTCCATAGTATACACAGTATTCATTGCCAGCACCATCATTGAAAGGCATCAAATTTCTTCCTGTCTATCTTTTTCACTGTCCAACTTTTGTATCCATATGACATTATTGAAAATACCATGGCTTGAACAAGTTGCATTTTTGTATGGAGAGAGATACCTCTGCCCTTCAAAATCTTGTCTAGGTCTTTGTTTTGGCTCACCTGATCTCCTTTGTGTTTCCTTGCCATTCCCCCTAGAACGTATCCCATGTCTACAGCTACTGTGTTGTCTGTCTTGACTAGATTGTAAGCTCCAATGAGAAGGGACCATTTTTACGTGTCTGTACAGCGCTGCATAAGTCTTGTAGTGCTGTATAAATGTTCAGTAGTAGTAGTAGACCTTCATAGCCATTCTGCCAACAGCAATGTGTCGTTGGATTTCTTGACGGCTTGTTGTTTCTTAGTTGATCCAAGTAGGTTAAAGTTGTCCACTATTTCAATTTCTTCTCCATCAACGATGAACTTGTTCATTTTGCCAGTTGTCAGGATCTTTGTCTTCTTTACATTTATTTATTTATTTATGTGCCCTTATATACTGCCTTTCTGAAATCAAAGCGGTTTACATGGAACTTAAGGTGCAGGCCCATTTTAAGGTTCCTTGATCTTGAAAAGCAAATATTTCATATTGTCTTCACTTTCAGCCAGTAATGTGGTATCATCAGCATAGCGAAGGTTGTTGATGAGTCTCCCAATAATCTTCACACCTCAGCTGTCTTCATACAGTCCTATTTCTCTGATGATTTGTTCTGCATATAAATTAAATAAGTAGGAAGAAAGTATGCATCCTTGTCATACACCTTTGCTGATTTAAACCATTCTGTTTCTCCTTGTTCCGTTTGAACTGTTGCTTCTTTATCAATGTACAGATTGTGCAAGAGAACTATCAGGTGTTCTGGTATATCCATGCTTCTTAATGTGGCCCAGAGTTTCTTGTGGTTTACACGGTCAAAAGTCCTGCTGTAGTCAATAAGACACATATAGATATCCTTTTTGTATTCTTTAGTCTTTTCAAGGATGCATCTCACATCGGCGATGATGTCTCTCGTTCCTCGCCCTTTCCTGAACCGTGCTTGCACTTCAGGCAGTTCTCGTTCCAGGTATGGTTGTAGTCTCTGCTGAATGATCTTGAGCAGAATCTTTCTGGCATGTGGGATCAGAGTGAATGTGTGATAATTTCCACAATCAATCGGATCACCTTTCTTTAGTATTGGTATAAATACAGTCAGTTGGCCATTATGTTTTCTTCCAAATTTCCTGGCAGAGCCTTGTAGGTATGGTAACAGCTGCATCTGATTGCTGTAATACTTGGGCCAAGTTGTCCTATGCAAACCGCTTAGACATGTAGATCAGCGGTATATAAACACAGTTAAATAAATAAATGGGAATGCCATCAATGCCCTGTGCTTTGATAATGTTTTCAGTGCTGCTTCAACAATGGTTCCTGAGGTACAGGTTGAAACTGCAGGAAAAGGCATCAGGAAAGTGCTCATTTTGGCTGTAAAACATTCAGTACTCTACACAATCACAGTTATAGCAATAGTAGGATTTGAACCCTGGCTTCCCTGATCCTAGCCCACTACTCTAACCATTCAGCTATTCCTAGCCATCCACAAGCTGGTATACTATTTCAATGATGTCTATGTAGATACCCTTGCAGATGTCCTTTTTGGGAACATTCACATTTTTTAAAATCATCTCTGCACCTGGACGTGCCTGCTTTTTTCACACATTCTGGCTTCGACGTCCCAGACTGCACTTGGACGTCATTTGTAAAATCTGTCTTCATATGTTCAGCCTGACCAGAGTGTTTCAGATGGTCTGCCCCAAAGTGAAAATAGTATCAACTTGTTGGACACAATACCATGTGGTGCCTATCGAGATTTTCAGTGGAATATGGTTAAATCATTTCTCAGAACAGCTATATCTCTCTGCCATAAGGAGAATTCCAGCATTCTTGTTACCTTACGTCATCACTGCTTCTGCAATCATGTTTGTAAGGGACTGCAGCTTCAGGGCAAGTTAATTATTGGTGAGTAGTGTCAATACCAGTGACTTTAGACCTTTCTATATATGGAATAGATTAATGATATCCCACATCTGGAAGTATTCTTTTGTTCATCATATAAGCCAAAATATTAATACCCAACTATATTTTAAAGGTAGAGGAAACATTTTTGGAGGTGGAGTACTTCCATCCTTAAACTTTTAGAAGTTTGTAAATAAGAAGTGAAATGCCAAAGAACTAATGATGCCATCATAGGAGCTCTTTGTTAAGCATTATTTGCATGTTTGCTGAGGGACTAGCCAATGGTGATGCAGTGTGAACTGTACTTGATGACATCACAATGATTCTCTGTTACATTCAGCAATATTCCAAGTGAGTTTGCTATATACAGCACTGATTTCATTTGATTTTGATTTATTATCGGGTCTGTTCTGTCCCACAAATAGCAGGGATGCATCCCGTTGGGATGTCCATTCATTGAGTATTGAGTCGCCCGGAGTCAGCATTGACTTGAAAGCACACATTGCATTGTATGAACCAGAAGCACTGAAGTCTATGGAGGTGAACATCCAGGCATTCCCCAAAGAGGTTAAACTGAACAGATACTGTGTCAGAGCTGAGAGTTTCTCCCATTCTGTGTCTCTAGTGAAATCCTATGCTAAATGTGACCTGTATGCAGTTAAACCTGAATCCTTGGCTTGGACTCACCACTCATAAGCTCTAGACGTCTTAATTAGGCCACCCGAGATCTGAGAGTTTTGCTTCAGAGTCTGACCACTGCTCTTACAGCACCTGCTGCTGTATAAAGCAGAAAAATATTGTATTCTGCCAGAAGTATGAAACAAAAGCGACTTTGTGTAGCCTGCCACTTTTCTTCCATGTACTGACTTGAGTTTCTTTCATGCAAGGACCTTGTCTTTCTATGTGAGTGTGGTTTAAGGAAGCTGTGGTGAGGACAGGAAGCTGCAGTGGTACATTCTGTTGAGCTGTAGGCACACCCGTGACCCGACAGTCACAAAGTGGCAAATAAAAGAAAAAACAACCTCAGCGCTAGTGCAGGATTCACTCCTTCACGTCCTATTGAGAAACAGACTATTAGTAACTGCACTGGAGTTAATATTTCCCAGCTCCTAACGAATATCAGACTTTGGGGGTGATTTTACCATTTTGTGCATGCTTGGACAGAATGCGCACCCTTCCCTGTGCAGGTACCAGAGAATTTTCAGAATGAGAGTCTGCACATGTGTGAGCCTTGAACATGACCCCAAGGAGTTTATGCACTTACAGTTACACCTGCCTCTTGCACACAGTGAATTTATGCAAATGCAGTACCTACAAATTTTCAAAAGTATCTGCATAAAAGTAACCTCCCCCCCCCCCCCAACCCTGTCTCTGGGAATGTCCCTGCTTGTTTCAGGTAAAGTTAAATGCATAAAGGCTGTATGGGAGTAGTTTTGCTTGGAAATCAGTTAAAAGTTTCTATTCTGCACCCAATACACTGCTTTCTGCATTAAAATGACTTTTAAAACTATCATCTTAGCCATGTCATCTCTTAGTCAATTTGGCACCCTGAATTTATCTGCAGAGGCATCATTAGGGCTTCTTAGTTTCCATTTTAACCAATAAACCCAACTACCCCATGCCTATGCAAAAACATGTTTGAATATGTTTATTGCATATACAGCAAAAAGACTGCCACTTCCCTAGTACTCTGTCAGCCCTCCTCTGCCTCGTCTCATATCCTACACTCAGCATAGAGCTGGGTGTGACAGAGACTGCATGCCACCGACTCCCAGTACCACCCCCCCCCCCCCCCCGTCATGCACTGTAGGCGGCTTCCCTACATTCTTTCCTTCTTCCAGAAGCTTTTCTCCAGACAGTGAACTTAGAAGGATAAATCCTTTTCTGTTTCAGAACTCCGTGAAACTGTCAGCTATGACCAAAAATTAAGGTATAGCTATGCACACTCACTTTTTCTCTATCCTTTTCTAGTCTTGCTTTTTTCCCTCCTTTCTATCTTTCTTTCTTATGTTATCATCAGAAAGTTTAGCTGAAGTGGAGGAGTTAGTCTAGTGGTTAGGATAGTGGCCTACGAATTACAAACACAGGACTAAAGTCTTGCTATCACTCCTTGTGACTTTCAGGAGTCGCTTTACTCTTTATTGCCTCACCTTCAAACTTGGAGCCGGATTTACTGAAGTGTGTGTTATTTTCCACAGGTTCCACATACTTACTAATAATGGTGGTAATGCCTTTAGGTTGCAAGCCCTCTGGGGATGGGGAGACATCTATTGTACCTGACTGGAACTCAGCCTTGAGCTATCAATGAATAGGTGTGAGCTAAATCCAAATACAATTGTGGTATTTTAGATATGTTGTGTACATTATCTTGAGAAATAATTGGAAATATTCCAATTGTATGTCATCATAATATTCCAATAATATGTTCAAAGTTATACAACAAAAAAAAAAAGATACCCGTGCAATGCAGACATAGTAATTTCTGAGAAAAAAAAATGATCTGGAGGGGATTAATGGCCCCCTTCACTAATATTTGGTTGCACAACCCTTAGCAGCAATGTCAGTCTCCAAAGGTTTCTTGTAGCCATCTATAAGTTTCTTACATCTGTCTGCTGGTAGTTTCTCCCACTCTTCAACTGTGATTTGTTCCAGCTCATGAATGTTTCCAGGATTCCTTTTACCAATGGCAGATTTCATCTCTTTCCTAAAGTTCTCGATTGGATTGAGATCAATACTTATTGCTGGCCAGTTTAAAACAGCCCATTTGTTCCTTTTTAACCATTCTTTGTACTTTTGGATGTATGTTTTGGGTCATTGTCCTGCAGGAGGAACCATGACCTTCGATCCAGACCTAGCTTTCTGACCCTATGTAGCACATTCGCCCCAAAATACCTTGGTAGTCCTCTGACTTCATGATTCCTTTAATACATTCCAGGTCTCCAGTTCCTGAGGCTGCAAAACAGCCCCACAACAATATAGAATCTCAGTCATATTCAACTATAGGAAGGGTTGGTTTTTATCTTGTAAGCTTAATTTCTTTGTATGTAAATGTATCGCTGGTCTGCATTGCTAAAGAGCTTAAGTTTGGTTTCATCAGTTCACAGAGCATTTTCCCAGAAGGACTGTAGTTTCTCGAGGTGGGTTTGGGCAAAGAACTTTTTATGTCTGACTTCGAGCAGTGGGGTCCTCCTCGGCCTTTGCCCATGAAGTCCTTCTTTGTTTAGTGCACAGTGTATGGTGTGGGTTGAAACCACCACTCCAAAATGTTCAAGGTCAACCTTAAGTTCTTTGGATGTTGTACATGGTGTTTTTCCAACAGTTCACACTAACCTTCGAAAATCTCTAGGATTAATTTTCCTCTTCCCACTATGTCTTGGGAAGTTCTTGGCAGTTCCATGACCAGAAAACCTCTTAATAACATTGTGAACTATAGACACAGGAATTCCAAGCTCTTTGGAGATGGCTCTGTACCCCTTTGAAGTTTGATGTTTGGTGATAATGGCTTTTCTGGCAGGCAGCTCTCTTGTCTTCACCATTGTGAAAATGGAACGGAGTGAATGAGGCCATTTTAAACATTAGAGCCATCATTTCATTGGTTGATTCAAGTCATGTGAGTACTGACAATTGATCACAGGTGTGTCAAATTTTACTGCAATGGGAATGTGGTTCTTCTGTTTAAACTGATTTGAATTGTTTATAAGGGTGCCAATAAACATGTCCTACAACAAGATAACTTACTATCCAAACAATCCACCTTCATTAACAACTAACCGGTAAATTTCATGAAAACTATCTAAATTTTTTTGTCATATCATCCGTCTTGAGAGGACAAACCTCCCTCCTTTTAATCAATTTTAAAAAAGACCCACAGGCCTAGAAGCACTATGGAACTGGCCACATAAAAAAGTGCGGCTATATGACCTGTGATGTGAGCATCAGCTGTTCCCTATAGTGATTTATCACTACATGTAGGGCTCGAGCCATCCTGAGGTCATTTGATGCCTGTGTAAAATCTTATAGTATTTATTGAAACTTTTTGGTAAATTGATTTAGGAGTAAATCTTAGATTCAAGAGTTTTTTGTGTTCTTTTTGATTATTGTATTGCTCTTGGGCAGTTGGTTTTTGGCACATAAAAGCATGCCATTCCTATATTTAACAAATGAGAAGGATTCACCATGTCCCTTTTCCCTGTTCATAAGTTCAACTTAACCAAAAAAACTTAGCTTTTGGAAAAAATATTTCTTCAAATCGCCAAGCCAGTGAACAGGATTTCTCCATAACTGTACTTCCATTGTAATGACAAAATCAGGACTCAAAACCATTTAGATATAATAGATCCAGTATTCGTTAATGTAGAAAAGGAATATTGACCAGGTCCCGCGACACCACATAGTGTTTCAGGCCGAGTGGTTTCTTGGCTCTTCATCAATCATGTGAACCTCGACGTGACACTAAAACAGCAGGTGAACTGTCAATTGACATAGTCGGCATCTAATGAGAACAGTTAATTCAATGCGCTAGGTACGTAATGACCACCAATCAATCTCTGCATTGAAGCCATTAGGTGCAATCATTTTTAATTTAAAGATCCAGCATTGTTCTTTATATTGCAATTTTGAAAAATGATCACCTCCCCTAATATTATAGGGAACGTGATTGATTGCCAACCACTTTAGGTCTTCAAACTGATGCTGCAATTGAGAACAATGCAAACCATTGGAGCAGTCAAAACCTTTGAATTTATACAGGAGCGATGTCCCAATAAACGTCTTCTTATAGGACAAGAAGTTCTTCCCACATATTGCAATTGACACAGACAAATCATAAGATATACTACAAATGAGGACAAACAGGAAGTTCTGTGATACAATTTATATTGAGTCCCTGATTTTCAATCTGTCCAAACAGGTCCCTCTAATGTAGTAACACAAAAATCACAAGAGCCACAAGCAAAATGACACCGCTGTAGCCCCATTTGTATATCCAATCTAGATGGTGACGTTTGAACTACCAAATCGCAAATGTTGGATCCTCGACGATAAGCTACCATTAACGGTTTTTGGAAGCAAGTATGTAAAGATAATAGGAACCAATGATGTTTTAAAATGCTCGCAATTGCAGTATTCGGCATATATGGAAGAATGCCCACAAACTTATCGATCTTTGACTGATCCTCTTGTACATTATTGTCCTGCCACCATGATGGATGATTATATAATGCTCATTTATATGCTTTTTGTATTAACTGTAGGGGATAACCTCTATCCCGAAGTCTACCACTTAACTCCTTAGCATGTTTCTGAAACTCCCTCAATGTAGTACATAATCTATGAATCCTCAAAAATTGACCAAAAGGAAGACCTTTACGCTGAGAGCTAGGATGATAACTAGAATATTGTAATAAAACATTGCATTGCACTTCCTTTTTTTTTGTTAAGTTGATCTTATGAACAGGGAAAAGGGACATGGTGAATCCTTCTCATTTGTTAAATATAGGAATGGCATGCTTTTATGTGGCCAGTTCCATAGTGCTTCTAGGCCTGCGGGTCTTTTTTAAAATTGATTAAAAGGAGGATCCACTACGAGGGAGGTTTGTCCTCTCAAAGTAGATGATCCGACAAAAAAATTTAGATAGTTTTCATGAATTTTACCGGTTAGTTGTTAATGAAGGTGGATTGTTTGGATAGTAAGTCATCTTGTTGTAGGAATATATTTTGATGATTTCTTTGGGCTTAATTAGTGTTAGAATAATCATGTCCTGGCAATGTCCCAGTTTTTATACTATTTTCTGCTATTTCCTTTTTTAATTGGTCTTGTTTTATTTGATTCTTTTATATGTCAAATATGTGTGCATATATAGTCCAAAGCTATTTCACTAGCCACTTTTTTAGGAGATTTATTTATTTAACAATTTTCTATACCGCCTTTGTCCAAGACGGTTTACAAAGAACAACATAAGAATTACATAGTATTGTTATTGGACATTTTGATATTGGACATTAAGGGGTATGTTTACTAAACCGCGTTAACGTAGCAGATGCTATGTTAACGCGCATTAGGTAATCTTAACGCGCATAAACAACACACATTAACATTACCTAACGCGCGTTAACGTTACATAACACGCGTTAGCGTTCCCAGCCGCGGTAAGTCCCACAGAGGGCGGAGAGAAGGGGGTCAATGGGCGGGGAGTGGGCGGGGAGAGGTCCCTTCCACACTAATGCGGGGAACTGAATGGCTTAATCTTACTGCGACTGAAAACCTGGCGTTAGCACACATTTGCAAGAGAGAGAAACCATTTAAGTGCCAGCAATGTACAGCATAGGCAGGGAGCCCAAGAAAAGTGATAGTAGTGCTCCATTTGCAGCAACAGCATAGTGCCCAAGTATGAAAGGCCACTATGGTGATGGTGCAAATGGGGCATAGGAGGCTGCAGGCGGGACATGTATTGGGGGCAGCTGGGGCACAGAGTGGACTAGGCAGTTGCCTAGGTGGCACATAGGAACATAGAAACTGGACATCAGCAAGACAGCAGCTGAGAAAGGCCAAACACAATCCACCTACATCTACCTGGTCCACCCTAGCTAACAGTTGCCAGGGCACTGACCTGACATCCCCCCAGCCAACCCTCCCCCAAGCAGAAGGGACATAATATTGGCAGGCGGTGATGGGGCAGATGTGAGGATACCCATGTATGCCTCCCCACCCCAGACCCTGCTCCCTAGGCAACCGCCTACCCACACAGTGGATGGCCTGGGACTGCGCACTACCAGAACTGACAGCATATGGTCATGTCAGCATGGCAGGGGGTGGTGTGCCCGTGCTGGAGGGGGCAGTGGCACCTGCCTGCAGTGGACCTAGGCCATGCCCTGTACCAGTACCAGTACATGGTGTGCAGTGCAACATAAAAGGTCTGGCTGAGGAAACATACAGGTAGCTCCAGGGACTACTGTGCATCTGAGGCAACAATGTGGTGCAGTACACACAGCCAGTGTGTCCAGAAGCAGAGGGTCACAGGTTCAAGTCCCAGCTGTGGATCCTGCAGAGCATGTCCCTATATTTTACCCTACAATGCAGATACAACAGCAACATGTGCAAAGTCCAAAGCAGGGGCGAACAGGGGCACAAACACCGACTCACACAGGCTCCACAATCCAAAGCTGCATGGAGAGTCAGGTTGTTGGCCCCAGCATGGAGCTGCAATTATCACCGGAGCACTACTACTACCTCCTGCACAGTTTGTCAATGTCGGCAATGTGATCAGGACCAGTGTGGCGGGCAGGGGGTGTGTATGTGTGTGTGTGTGTGTGTGTGTGTGTGTGTGTGTGTGTCTATCCATTGTTCTGTGGCTGCCCACACCTCACTGGGCCCAAAATGTTCCACTGTTACCAGTGTTAGCCCGAATATGTGCATGGAGTGGAGGAGTGGCCTAGTGGTTGGGGCAAGGTACTTCAGGCCGGAAGGTCGGGGGTTCAAATCCCACTAGAGGACAGCAACCTTGGGCCGGAAGGACTGGGGTTTCTAGTCCCACAGGTGCTCCTTGTGGTCTTGGGCAAGCCACTTAACCCTCCATAGCCCATGTTCCCTGTAAAATAGTTATCTCCAAGTTATAATGCCCTGTTCAATGTAATTTCAGTTTGTTCAATGTAAACCGCACTGATGCAGAATAGCGCGATATATAAGAGAATGTAAATAAATAAATAAATAAATAATAAATATTGAGGAGCAAGGTATTGTTGGTATGGCCTAGACAGGGTAGATTGGCCAGGATGCATCTTCACAGGGTGTGGAGTAATGGCTGGGACACTGTAGTGCCCAACCACCGCCTGCATGGACAGGGTGGCCACAGCATGTCATGCTGGGAGGGCACTCACTCTGACCGAGCAGTGACCATGGCATGTCTAGGTTCCCACATAGCGCTCTACACTATCTGCCTCCAGTGATACTTGTGTGTTCCCAGTGCTGGGGCCCAATCACTGAGATATCTGCTTGGTGCACATAGTTCCTCTGTGAGCATGCACTATGGACTGGCTAGTGGACTGTCTGCACTTAGACTGTGCATGGTTGGAACACCTTGTAGGGTGCTGCAGGTGCAGTCTGACTGTGCCGTCTGCTGGTGAATGACAGACGGTGGTGTGATGCAGATGGGGTTTTCCAGACCTAACCCCAGCATTGTTGCTGGTCTGCCACTGCCTCAGTCACAGGTATGTCTCTGGCCCACCAACCCTGGCGGGATGTCTTATACCAGCAGGATGGAGGTTGCTTCACCGGGGCTCAGGCACCTGACCTTTACCTACAAAAAGGGGTGAGTGTGGGCCCTTTGGGGTATATAGTGTATACCACTTTGACCTGTAGAGGCACTGCTACACAAACCTCATGCAAGTCTAGAAACCTCTCTGCCCTGATAACAGGTGCCCATGTCAGCCAGACCCTAACACTGGGTACGCACTAATCTGGGTGGTGTCTTGTCCCAGAGGGCCAGATGTGACAGTGGAATACAGATGGACACCAAATTACCTTCGAATGCACTGCAACGAACACCTGTCACACACTGGTAGTGATGGGGATGTACAGCAGGACCTATCTCTAGCACCACATATACTGCGGACCTAGTGCTGGGCACCCATTCTATCCCTCAGGGTGATAACAGAACCTGCACAATGGCATGGTCTGTAGCTACTCCATGCCAGTATCACGCACTGTCCATTCGTCTTTCGAAGCTAGGGTACCGGAGAGGTGCAGACCCCACTTGGTGATCAGCTATAGACAGCTATTCAGCATGTGCATTGCATCATGGGTACTAGTGGGGTTACCCTATCCTGGCACTCAGAGCAGACAGTTTGTGCAGTGACCTGCAGCCCTTCTGTACCCAGCCATTGCTGTGAGATACGCCATGGAGGTATAGCCTACTGGTTAGTACAATGCCATTCTCGGCAATGTTCATGGGTTCAATTCCTCATTGTTCCCTCCTTTCATGCCTGTCCTACTCAAATAGTTTGCATGCCTGTAACAGTCATATTTTTGCAGAGCTGTGCTGCCAGCCCATAATACCCTTGCCACAGTTGCCAACATTCCTTCGGTCCGTCTATCTGCGTCTATCAGCTGTGTGGAGTCCTGTCTGCCTGTGCAGGCTGCCATCCCATGTCCTGCGCTGCTACACTTTCCTGCATTGTGCCTCTTCGTGCTTGCCCCACCTGTGCCTGATCTGCATGGCACCACCACTCCTCTGTCCACCCATCATTGTAACTATCTTGCCACCTCCACCTCCACTGGGGGACACGTATGCCCATCGTCTGCCACCCACTGTTTTTCCAGTACTTTATATTGCCAACACCCTGTGCTGTGGTACAGTTGCCTCCACCATGTTTATTTTATTTAGACATTTTTTTATACCGCCTTATCCTTCAATCAAAGCGGTCACAACACAATTGGGGGATACATTTAACACGCGGGGATATGAGACACATACACTAATACTTACAGGGAACATGGGCAATGGAGGGTTAAGTGGCTTGCCCAAGACCACAAGGAGCATCTGTGGGACTAGAAACCCCAGTCCTTCCGGCCCAAGGTTGCTGTCCTCTAGTGGGATTTGAACCCCCGACCTTCCGGCCTGAAGTACCTTGCCCCAACCACTAGGCTACTCCTCCCTATATGTTTGTCAACAGTACTTGTAGCCACATGGGATGCCCGCAGATATGGCAGGTCCAGCAGCTCCCAGCTCTCCTTCCTTCACTCACCTGTTCATTGCCTTTCCTTGGTGCTCTATATAGTGTTAGGGCTACATCTCTCTCTATGCCTCACAGGTCATGCATGTCATCCTGAAGCACCTTGCAGCCCTTAGGGCACACTAACCTAGGGCACCGTAACCTTGTTAGGCCACCTTAACCTATGGTTCCATAACCCAGGGTGCCTTCTAAGGTGCCTTGTCCAGGGGTGCCTAATAAGGCACTTAGCCTAAGGAGCCCTATAGGGCTCCTTACAAAGTGCCTTATGAGGCACCTTACAAGGCACCTTATAAGGCACATTACAAGGCACCTAACAAGGCACCTTATAAGGCACCTTACTTATAAGGCACCTTACTCATAAGGCACCTAACAAGGCACCTTATAAGGCACCTAACAAGACACCTTATAAGGCACCTAACAAGGCACCTTATAAGGTGCCTTGTAATGTGCCTTATAGGGTGCCTTGTAACGCGCGTTAGTCTAAAGCGCCTTGTAACGCGCATTAGCTGATACAGCTTGCCGTAATGATGCAATACCCATGCCTTTATATGGGCAAGGCCTATCAACGTTTGAGGACCATACGCAAGATTAGGCCACTACTCCACCAGGATCACTTCCGCACAGTGTGCCAAGCACTCATCACACCTCTGCTTGATTATGGAAATTCTCTATATCAAGGCCTCCCCCAGCAGACCTTACACCCACTCCAAATGGTGCAGAACACTACAGCACGCATCATCACTGACACACCAAGATCAGAACACATCACCCCTATCTTACAGCAACTACACTGGCTCCCAATGGTGGCCAGAGCAAAATTTAAAACAATCTTGATCATTTTCAAAATCATCCACCATCTTTCAGCAGATGCACTACAAGAAATTGTAACAAGAAACATTAGTAATAGACCAAGAAGGAACAACAATACCAACATGATCACCACACCTTCAGGATATCACAAGACTAAATAAAATACGTCAAGAAGAGCTCCATCATTAATGGCATCCACACTATGGAACTCCCTCCCAATGTGCCTAAGGGAATTAGAGGACATCACAGACTTCTGCAAGGCCCTTAAAAGCCTGCTCTTCACAGAAACATATGAGCAGATTGATAACAGTCCCCACCAGACACGCAACAGCCCACACCCAAGCGGGATAGAAATGTAAACACCCCTGAAAAATCCATACCTAATCAAAACAGCTAAGCGCACAACAATATAATGATAAATGTAACCCTCAAATTGTGTTGTCTTAATGTTTTGTCTTTATGTTGTTAAATACCCTCATGTTAAATGTTGTAAGGCACCCAAATGTTAAATGTAACCCAATTGTGATGTGATGTAACCACTTTGATTGTAGGATAAGGTGGTATATAAGTCTGTCTAAATAAATAAATAAAAATCTGTACCATTACCGCGGAACCTAACGCGGGTAACATTACCGTGGTTTAGTAAACATACCCCTAAGTGGTTGAACTTCAAGGGTGTCAATAGTGTTGACCACAACTGTATATTTACAGTCTGTCCTCCATAATATTTTATTTATTTATTTCAAGCATTTCCTATACCACCTGGGAGCAGAACAAGGCTATGTAAGTGGTTTATAATTCAATAAATATCGGGTAAGTGGAGAAAAACAGAAAGGAATAGAAGAGAGGGCTTGCAACCAAATGGAAGACAGAAGGTGTGGAGTAGAAAGAGAGAGATCAGGAATGATGTAAAGGTGAGGCAGAAACAACCAGAAAATAAACATTATCACTTTAGTGCAGGTCGACAATATATGATATGATGCACTATTAGGCAGGCAGATATTCTCCTGGCTGGGACCTAACTCGAAGGTTCATTGCAAGTGTGTGGCATTTGTTTGATAATCAGAGCTGATATTCTTCATATGATGAAATCAAGCTATAGTGAATGCTTATTTTGCCAAAAATAGCCCAGTATATTTCAAAAGAGAGAGATTTCTTTACTAACCCATGAGAGAAAAATGAAAATACAAATACAGGCTGCAGAAAGAAAAGAGCGCACACAGGCATATGGCGTGACTTAAACTCCGTGTATTTTTTATAGAAGGAAGGCAAGAGATGCTGTCCAGAAATTGGCTTGTTCTAACAGGAAACCTCTTTACATAGAACCTTATTTTTTCACCTTAGAAGGCAATGAGCTTGAAGCATGTTTGGTTTCTCAGCACAGTCACAGTTAAGGAAGAATCACTACATTAGTTGAATATTGTCCTGGTGATATAAACTCATGAATAAATACAATTTGCTCCAGAAAGGCTTTTTGATCATTTTCTTCCCATTGTTGGTTTTCAGAGTGCACTCTTTCAACTCTGGATAACATTCATTTCTTTTTAGTAAATGGAAGGAGAGCATGGCTTCATGTGATCCACTAGAATTTATCAATCAATTTAGTAGTTAGGCAGGTACTGTATATAAACAGATACAGACTGAAAGACAGACAGAAGATAACCCAATAATTTGGTGCAAAAATGTCATTCTTTTCTCTTTGTACCCCACAGATCTTCCTGGGTGTCCCGATGTGGTTGAAAGCTGAATGATTTCGATTATCTGTCTCACTGCTCTCGACTCTCAAGGGCTTGAAAGAGACAGGAATGAAGTGATGCTCTTCTGATACCAGTGGATAAAGCTGTAAAATGCTACTTCAAACCAACCCTCTCATCTGAAATCAATTCTCCAAGAGAGGGCACCGGAGAACAAGGCTGGTAAATCAGGGAAAGCTCCTTTAGTTCAAAGATGGTGGAAATGTGTTGTATAGCAGGAGATCTAAGAAAGATCATGGATGAATGGAGCCACATCTATGTAGCTTACGTCTGGGTACATGCAAGCTAGGCAGCAGTAAGAATTCATGGAAGGAAGGTGCTCGGGCCCCCCATCATGAGATACTGTGTTAATCTCAAAAATAATGTAGAAAAGAGATAAATGCATTGTTGTAAAGACTATCTCCATATGCAGGGAAGCCCAGGACTGTGCTTCTCTCTCTGTGATCCTGTTTATCAACATATTATTGCACTTGGACTCATCTTTGATCCATCGTCAGATGGACTGACTTTCAATTCAAACACACTCTCTAGCAAGTTGCTACCTTATCTCAAGAAAACAAAACAAAGACTTCTAGGTTCCTGTATTGTAAATTTGACTACAAAGGAGACAAAACTACTTTATTGCACATCTTTCTGTGGAGTAATCGAAGTGTAACAATACAATGAATTGCAATGTGATCTTCATCCCCATGATGCAGCTTTATAGCGACTGGCAATGGGGAAAATGACCCTACTGATGCATGGTCTTTATAGCTGGCTGTTGGGCTAATGATTTCCCATCATGCAGGAGGGAACAGTAATTGGCCATAAGGATAATGATTCTCCATCATATGGGGTAACAATGACTGGCCATAGAGCTAATGATTCTCCATCATACAGAGTAACAGCAGTGACTGGCCATAGGGATAGTGATTCCCCATCATACGGGGTAACAGTGACTGGCCATAGGGATAATGATTCCCCATCATACGGGGTAACAGTGACTGGCCATAGGGATAGTGATTCCCCATCATACGGGGTAACAGTGACTGGCCATAGGGATAATGATTCCCCATCATACGGGGTAACAGTGACTGGCCATAGGGATAATGATTCCCCATCATACGGGGTAACAGTGACTGGCCATAGGAATAGTGATTCCCCATCATATGGGGTAACAGTGACTGGCCATAGGAATAGTGATTCCCCATCATACAGGCTAACAATGACTAGCCATAGGGATAATGATTCCCCATCATACGGGGTAACAGTGACTGGCCATAGGGATAGTGATTCCCCATCATACAGGCTAACAATGACTAGCCATAGGGATAATGATTCCCCATCATACGGGGTAACAGTGACTGGCCATAGGGATAGTGATTCCCCATCATACGGGGTAACAGTGACTGGCCATAGGGATAGTGATTCCCCATCATACGGGGTAACAGTGACTGGCCATAGAAATAGTGATTCCCCATCATATGGGGTAACAGTGACTGGCCATAGGAATAGTGATTCCCCATCATACAGGCTAACAATGACTAGCCATAGGGATAATGATTCCCCATCATACGGGGTAACAATGACTGGCCATAGGGATAGTGATTCCCCATCATACGGGGTAACAATGACTGGCCAGAGGGATAGTGATTTTCCATCATACAGAGTAACAGCAGTGACTGGCCATAGGGATAGTGATTCCCCATCATACGGGGTACCAGTGACTAGCCATAGGGATAATGATTCCCCATCATACGGGGTAACAGTGACTGGCCATAGGGATAGTGATTCCCCATCATAGGGATAGTGATTCCCCATCATACGGGGTAACAATGACTGGCCATAGGAATAGTGGTTCTCCATCATATGGGGTAACAATGACTGGCCATAGGGGTAGTGATTCTCCATCATATGAGGTAACAGTGACTGGCTGTAGGGACAGTGGTTCTGCATCATACAGAGTAACAGCAGTGACTGGCTGTAGGCTTAGTGATTCTCCATCATATGAGGTAACAGTGACTGGCCATAGGGATAGTGATTCCGCATCATACAGGGTAACAGCAGTGACTAGTCATAGGGATAGCGATTCTCCAACATGTGGAGTAACAGCAGTGACTAGCTGTAGGGATAGTGATTCCCCATCATGTGGACTAGCAGTGACTGACCCTAGGGCTAACAATTCCTCATCTTATGCGGTAATAGCAATGAATAGCCATAGGGATAACGATTCTCTATCATACGGGGTAACAGCAGTGACTGGCCATAGGACTAACGATTCCCCATCATACAGAGTAACAGCAGTGACTGGCCATGGGCTAACGATTCCCCATCATACAGAGTAACAGCAGTGACTGGCCATGGGCTAATGATTCCCCATCATACAGAGTAACAGCAGCGACTGGCCATAGGACTAACGATTCCCCATCTTGCAGTGTGTGATTGCTTGTATAGATCGATAATTGGTATCTTGCCTCACTGCATGAAAGCTGTTGTTTGAAACAATGCTTGTATCTTTCAAAGGGTACAATTACATTTCACAAGAATTTGTTTCAATTCTCATCCTTAAGCATTTTGGAATTTATATTTATACTTGAAAAAGAGCAATTGAAATGCCAGCCTGCCAAATGATAGTTATTAAAATACCCGTCTTAGAGAACGTGTTCTAGGCGCTCTGTAATCACTAACCGTGGCACCAAGTTCTAGGTCAGATTGACTACAATTAGTCATAATCTGTGCTCAGTTGTTGGGCTTTTTCTCTGTCAAAGGTCTGACTTTGTTCTCTTTTAAGCTTCAAGCCAAGTCCTCAAAGGTCCTCTATGCATCCAATGGATTGGCTGGTAGGCAGATGGACAAGCAAGTCAAGACTGTGGCTGCACCTTCAGTCACGTTCAACTGCTACAGAACGAACACAGATTTCTCCATAATTAATGCAGGAACGAGCACATGGATATCATCATCTGATTGCGGCTAGTTTTCAAAACTAAACACTTGTCACCATTTAAAAGTTATGCATAAGATGTAAACTGACGAATGTAACCACCTTCCACTTTGAGAACGAGTGGCAGAAATGCCCCATTGAAGAACGTGGAACTCCATGAATATTTTGTTGGCCAATGAGAACTTTTGTAAATACAGCTATCACACTGCACACACTTCCTCATATGTCCCATTACTGGCAATGGGGCTCATCAGGGAACTGGGCGTGGTCGCTGAACTTTTCAGTGGTGAACACTGCAACAAATTGAGGGCCTCAGAGAAGTATTTAGAAGGCTGAAGACTATCAAACCTGATGGAACAAGTTGAGGATGGGGGACCAACATTCTCTGTTCTGCTGTATCAGATACAAATTTCTGAGCTCACATCTTGGGTTTCTCAGGATGTGAGCAGGGAGAAATAACGTTGAATCCTATCGTATGTATCACGAATTGCCCACACAAAGTATTTTAAAGTTTAAGTAATAAACTACACAGTGTTTCATGCCAAAAGTAACATATGGTGTAATAAAAATCAAGACAAATTATTATTCCTGTCTAATTAGCACAAGGCTCATCAAACTGACCACTTTAGGACAGTGTCTTTGTGCAGCTCTAAGACTATAAGCAGAAAACCTTGAAATACAGACCCTTAATAGGAAATGTATCCAGCTCTCAGGTCCCCGAACAGGAGTTGGAGAAGTGTGTGATGATTTGCAATAGCTGTGCTGTACTGACAACCATTCCTTTTTCTTTCTCATAGTGGGAGAGCTGGTATGGTGCATAAATTCTTAGGACACTGGAAGCACATATTAATACATAAAGCATGATGCCAGATAATGATTGCAAAGCCGATCTCGCCTGCTCATTCATCTTCCTACTGTACTGAATCAGGCTCTGTATAATCTCTGACTTTTTCCCTACTGCTAACAGCCTTCAAAGGTTTTCTCCTACCACTGCTAACCATTGGCATAAGTAGGTGCCGCAAAGAATAAGGTTATATGAGACTTGTTATGTTCCCTGAATTTTGAGATAGACACCCATGTAAAATCTGACAGTCATCTTTCTAGTTTGTTTATTGTTGCCCCCATAACTGTGTGGAGCCCCTGATTTAGGACTGTTGCTGTGGATGGTGGAGGTTGGTAACCATTAACTGTAATGAGTTCACGCAGAAAGGGTCGTCTTTCACTTTATCAAGGTCACCTTCAATCCTGTGGCACCTCCAGCTGACAAGTCCATCACCCTTTTCTTCTACACCTTCAGCTTAATAACTAATGATACCTAATGGATTCTATGGCGTTTTCACAAGTGCTTAAGATAAACATTGATAAGGGGAAATTAGCAGACTTCAGAGGGTTTGCATGCATGGGGGTAGAGTGACTCAATACTTCCAGACAAGTTTAAGGAACATTTTAGTGATCATTTCTAGATGATCTACTCTTGTGTTCATAACTGTAATTAAAAGCTCTCAATAGTCATCAAAAGAAACTCCATTCCTGGTATTTTGTTATTCACAGCTCTGTTACTCAGGTCTGGATTCAATCCAAATCTCATCATCAGAAACTAAGCTGCAATTCCTTACCATTCCCAAAACATACATAAACCTACAAAACGGGAATATTGCAATGTGTACACCGCGGTGCCAAAGACATACATTTTTATTCTTTCCAGTGAAGACTTCAGGAAGCATTAGTGAACACTGCCAAGTGTAATTCTTTTAGAACATTTTAAATTATTGTTCTGATAACACGGACTCAATGATGTCCGTCAGACAGCTCCTTCTTAGGACAAAAAGAGTTTGGGCCAGGAAAAAAAGTTTGAGAGACTGAAAAACACTAGAGCAGAGATCCAAGAATTGAAAGATTCTTCTGATATAAACAACTCTTCAGCTCTGTAGTAGATCTGAAGTCTCCCTTCTAGTGACCCAACACAAGGGCATGCAAAACTTTATAAAATTTCAGTACAGGATGTTAGTCCCAGGAAAAGTAAATTCTTCAACTGTTTTTAACATGTTTGTAGAGTCATATTGTTTTGTTTCAGTTATCAGCTCCAAAATATGCCTGCAGTTCCAAGCAAAATATTTATCATCTATTTAATACATCAAAATGGCACACAGAATCTTTGCATCATTTTAACTTGATAGCATTGATTTATTTATTTAACTGTCCCATTCAATCATACAAAGGTCTGAACGGGTTACAGACAAGATATACAACTGTGAGATACCAATCGCACATACAAAAATTGCAAATCATCAACAGGCATGCAAGTTTAAACCCACAGCATAATGTGCAGTGAAAATGTGATCTTTCAACCTTCATCTAGATCCCTGTAAATACTGATGTGCCTGCAAATCATCTGTCGTCCTGGGGATAAAGGGAAAACTTCGTTTTATACTTACCCAAGGGAAGAATAATGCAAATGTTTTCAGAAGAAGCATGCATTGGGTGATTAGAAGATGTATTGAATGTCTATGGTTGACCACGACTAACATAATCATGGTGGGTGGATGATGTGAGTTGGGTTTTTTTCTGCAATGATAATTCACACTGTACCATACGATGACCTTAGCACACTCAGTGGTGTTACTATAATCACATATTGTACTACATCACATTATGCCCCAGTAGTCAAAGATGATAGCTGATCTCTTACCAGCTTTATTCTAGACTGGGAGGTCCTTTCTCTAACCTCAGTGTAATAGCTCCCAATGTTACACTCCATTCAGTGGCTTCGGAAAAAGGATGGCAGATTAAACCCATATAATCTTTCCAGTTTACCAATTCATGCCAGATACTAAGTTCTAAAATCAGAACTGGTTCATCCACTAGGCAGGTTGGGTATCGACCAAGGATGGTAGACCAAAGGAGCAACCCCTGCACAGCTGACAGGACAGCTGCAGAACAAATTGCTGTCATCACAGCAGTGGGCTTTTAAACACATGCACTCAAGACCTGCTGCTTCCACCCCCATCAATAGGAAATTTGTAGCAGAAGAAACTGGACTGGCAGGCCGTAAATGGACATGTGGTACTGGACGGTCTGTCACTCTGCTAACAATGATTTGCTCTGCCACTGTCTTGCTGGAAGCTTGGGTGAAAGGGTAGGGGAAGGGGAGATGCTTGACACCTGGGAGGAAGGGAAGAGGAGATATTTGACAACTTGGGAGGGTAGGGAAGGGGAGATGATGGACACTTGGTGGGAAGGGGAGATGATGGACATCTGGAAGGAAGAGAATGAGAGATGTTGGACATCAGGGTGAGGGGGGAGGGAAGGGGAGATACTGGATATTTTGAGGGAAGAGAAGTGAAGATCTTGGACACCAAGATGGGGGAAAAGGGAAGGGGAGATGTTGGACAACTTGGGGGGAGGTGTAGGACAGGGGAGATGCTGGACACCTGGTGGGGAGGGGAGATGTTTGACACCTTAGAGGTGTAAAGAAGGGATGCTGGACACCTTGGGGGGGGGGGCAATAGAGAAGAGAAGATGTTGGACACCTTGGGGGGGCAGTAGGGAAGGGGAGATGCTGGACACCTGGGGGGAGGGGAGATGTTGACACCTTGGAAGTGTAAAGAAGGAAAGAAGAGATGCTGGCCACCTTTAGAGAACAGGTAAGAGAAGAGGAGATGCTGGACACCTTGGGGGTGGCAATAGAGAAGAGGAGATGGTGGACACCTTTGGGGGGCAGTAGGGAAAAGAAGAGGGGATGGTGGACATCTGGGGACATTAAGAAGGGAAGAAGAGATGCTGGATAACTGAAGGAAAAAGAAAAGGGGAGATGTTGGACTATGTGGTGGGAGGGCTTGAGGATAAGTTTACCAGATTTTTTGGTAGACAAACTGGGACACTTATCTGAAGTGTGATGGGGGGTGGGGGTGGGGGGAGAAGAGGTACTAAGTTTCAGGTTTGAGCAACAAGGCATGGAGGAGGGAAGCAGAGTCATTATCCTGTTCCCCCATCCATCCATCCCATGAGAGCAGCAATATCATTTCCCAGCAGACATATCAACAGAGAAATAGAAACAGTGATGCATTTTCCTGGCACTGTGGAAATATATAGATAATGTTCTAAAAACGGACATATTCAAATCACTAAATTGAAAATCATTTTTTCTACCCCCTCTGTCCCCATTGCTTGAAGCTGCTAAACATATGGGAATCAGGGACATAGCTTTAAAATTGGGGACAATCCCTGAAAGTCGGAGACATCTGTTAACCTTAGGTTAGGACTGAGAGCTAATCTGGGGCGGTGATGGGGTTTGTGTAGGATGGCAGATACCCTTGTACTGGCCCTATCTATATCTCCCTTAGAGATCCTCAGCTTCCAGCATTAGTATGAGCAAACTGCCTTTCAGAGCTTTCATAGGCTCTCTTGAGCTCCCTCTAGCAGTAAAGTGACATGTTGCCCAGTATGTCATTGTTAAGTGCCGTCGGGATGGTATCAACTCATGGAGACCCTCTGGATAGTTGACCTAAACTGTGTTTGGTCTTCAGTCAAGTGGCTCATTGTTGATAGAGTGGAAGACATCTTTGCAGCTTCTGACTCTGCTACTACTATTCAGCACTTATAAAGCGCCACGCACGCAGCGCTGCACAGCTAACCTATAAGAGGTAGCCAACATACAAGAGACAGTCCCTGCCCATCAGAGTCATGCTCATCGGAGCTTACAATCTAGTTAGAGCAGTACAGAGCATCAGTCAGTTCTGCACAAGGTACGGTGTGGTACAGTTTGGACTATAGTTTGGTCATAAACGTTGATGGGGGTTAGGGTAAGATGAGGATGGAAGTCAGGATCTGAATGCAACGGTGAAGAGGTGGGTCTTCAACCTAGATTTGAAGAGGGCCAAGGAGGATGCCTGGCACACAGACGAAGGTAAGCTGTTCCAGGTGTATGGTGCAGCAAGGTGAAAGGAGCGCAGTCGAGAGTTCGCGGTGCGGGTGAAAGGCATTGATAGAAGTAATTTGTTAGCGGAGTGCAAATTTTGAGAAGGGACGTAGGGAGAGATAAGAGGTATTGAGGGGCCATAGAGTGAATGCATTTATAGGTCAGTAGGAGAAGCTTGAATTGGATGTGGAATTGGACAAGGAGCCAGTGAAGTGACTTGTGAAGAGGAGTAATGTGGGCATGGCGAGGCTGGCAGAAGATTAGTCGAGCAGCGTGATTTTGTATAGAGTGAAGGGGAAGGAGGTGGCTCACGGGGAGACCAGTGAGGAGTAGGTTGCAGTAATCGAGGCAAGAGGAGATTAGGGAGTGGATAAGGGTTTTGGTAGTGTGTTCAGAGAGGAAGGGGCGGATTTTGCTGATGTTGTAGAGAAAGAAGCGGCAGGTCTTAGCTACAAGCTGGATATGAGTGGAGAAGGAGAGAGAGGTGTCAAAGATAACCCCTAGATTGTGGGCCGAGGGAACAGGAAGGATAGTAGATCCATCCACATGGACTGAGAGAGGGGGAAGTGGGGGGGGGGGAGGAGTTGGGTGGAAAGACAAGGAGTTCAGTCTTGGCCATGTTCAGTTTTAATCGGAGACATCCAGACAGTGATGTCCGAAAGACAGGCAGAGATCTTGGACTGGGTTGCCAGAGAAATATTAGGTGTAGAGAGGTAGAATTGGGAGTCATCGGCATAGAGATGATACTGAAAGCCATGGGAGGAGATAAGCGCGCCAAGGCCTTGGGTATAGAGAGAGAAAAGGAGGGGGCCCAAGACAGATCCCTGGGGTACACCTACATGGAGCGGAATAGGGGAGGAGGAGAAGCCACCAGAGCATACACTGAATGCTCTGGTGGCTTCTCTCATTTCATGTGCAGCCACATCAGCAGTCAGACATCCCAAAGACTTTGATCCAGCTACATCATAAATGTTGGCTTTACACTGAAAAGTCTCCAGCTCATCCCCAGCAGCCAGCTGAGTGCCTTCCAACCTGGGGGTCTCATCTTTCACCTGTGTGGAATAAGGGCCTAGCAATCTACTTCTGTCTCTTGCCCAGTATGGTCCCCACTGCGTTAAAATGATCCATTGATGAGCTTGCACAGTAGCTCAGTGGCATTGCTTTGACCCATCATGCAGAGAATCTGGATCATTTCTTCCACTGCTCAGGTTGGCTAGGGATGGGGATGCCATGGAGCCAGTGCTCACAGCCCTTGGAGGGGAGAGGAGAGGGAATCCTAGCCATTGTGCAATAGCAACATCTGGTGGCCATAGTGTAGGGCACACAACTGCATGGCTGGAAGAAGGCTTATCAAAATTTGCACCCCGCGATTTTGAAGACCAAATCAATATACCAATGGTAGAAAGGTCCCAAAGTGAGACTAAACGAATCCCAATTATTTTTTGTCAGGTGCGCTGCCACAGGAAATGGAGACCAATTTCTCCCACCCACTACAGCAAACCCTTTTTACTCAAAAATATGTTATAAAATGGCTACTTAACTCAAGAATATGCTGATTATACTCCACAAGATGCATAAAATCCAGTCCTGCATACAATGTGGCACATTTCGGGTGATGCTTCCAACCCTGCTTCATGCATTACAGTATGTCAGTTGGTGAACACTTTGGGGCCTGTCTACCATTTGGAAGAAGCCTTGGCATTAAGGACTGATGATGCAATGACTGACCTAAATGAATTGGTGATATGAAATAGGCAGAAAGCCCCAGCTAGTTGTAAATGAAGGCTTGAGCCACCAGGATCCCATTCCTGGACATAAGAAGAGAAGAACATTAGATAAGCCATACTGAGTCAGACCAAGGTCCATCAAGCCCAGTATCCTGTTTCCAAAAGTGGCCAATCCAGTTCACAAGTACCTGGCAGTTTCCCAAAAAGGCACACAGGTTCCATAATGCTTGTATTGGGTCAAGCAGTGGATTTCCTAGGTCCTCTTTAATAATCGTTTATGGACCTTTCCTCCAGGAACTTGTCTAAACTTTTTTTAAGCCCATCTACACTAACAGCTTTTACTACATCCTCCGATAATGAACTCCCATCTTAAACGGGTTGCACTGTATCTTAATTGCATGTCCCCTAGTCTTTCAACTTTTTGATGGCGTAAACAATTGATCTACGTTTACCCGTTTCACTCCAGTCATTAATTTATAGAACTCTGTCGTATCTCCCCTCAGCCCTCTCTTTTCCAGGTTAAAGAACCCTAACCTTTTAAGCATCTCCTGATAGGGGTATCCTTCCATCCCTGTTACTATTTTGGTGGCTCTTCTCTGTACCTTTTCTAATTCTGCTATATCCTTTTTAAGATATGGCGACCAGAATTTTACACAATATTCAAGGTGCAGTCACACCATGGAATAATATCCTTTGTTTTATTCTCCATGCCTTTCGTTATGATTCCCAGCATTCTATTTGTCTTCTTGGCCACTGCTGCACACTGGGCAAAGGGTTTCAATGCATTATCCAGGATGACGCCTACATCTTTTTCCTGGGTGGTGGTTTAAAAGGCCATGGCACGGCAAACACAGACAATTAATTTAGCCACCTCAGAGCTGTTGACTTAATTCAGTGCTGCAGTTGGGAGCGCCGTCTGTGAGCATAGGTAGATTCTGACCCAAACCAGGAAGGGAAAACTACTCAGCCTTCTCCCCGGATAGGTAAATAATACAAATTTTCCATAGTTATTGTCTTATATGAAATTTGCAAACCACACCAGTACCTTTTACAGATGAAAAACTATGGAAATTTCAGGCTATGAAGTCCTTGGAGTGGACGGGCAATCTGAATGGCTGGCTCTTTAAACCTTAACAGTTTTTGGCCAAAATCTTAAATCTGGTAGGCAGAAGAGCATTTCAAAACATAGAATTCTGTTACTAAGGTGGAAACCAGCATTAGATACATAACTATTTTTATGGAGCTCCTCCCCTTTTTATGAGATTGACAAGCATCCAAGATTCTTCAGAAGAGAGCAAAAGTAATGTCGAACCAATTTCATGTTACCTTTTAAAGAATGTGAACCCTCGGCTGCCATCCTCTCCATGCTTCTTGGTGGGCTGTCTTCACAGTAGCTTTTTATTCTCTCTCCTACACTGATGTTTTGTCCTTTCATGGCTAGACTTCTGACATGGCCTGTTGCAGATTGGATTGCCTCGGGGGCACATAAGGAATGGTTACACACAGCTGTTTTTTCAAAGAACCTTGCAAAGAAGACTTCCAGGCTGTAGATGCTGGGAGTCCTTCCAGCTCACTCTGGAGCACACAAGAGGTGTGTTATCTCAGCCAGACCAGAATGTCTGTATTCTAGGCAGGATTTTCGGTGAGCTGAGAGATGTAGGTGTGTTTACTGCCTAGGGTTCAGGAATGTGAAGAGGGGCCGGTAAGTACGGATTTGCTTTTAGAATTAATTATTTTATTTTGTATCACTATTATCACAGAGGCTCATTGCTGCCAGTATCTGTGGTCATACAGCATATCCCATTTCAGTTCTGAATCATCTGGAGTTCAGACAATCAAATGTTGCTGTTGTTCGGAATTTAATCCATACCCTGATGTTCTGCTAGTACTGTCAGCAGTAGGGAGACTCTGTTGGGTATGGAGGACATAAAATTACTTAAATCCCAAAAAGCCAACTACACCTGTAAGCTTGAAAATTAGAGAGAGAGATACGGTGGTCTAAAGCAGAATATGCACTGCTGGTGACCCTTGAAATCTGCAATTCACTGCTATTAATGAAAAATCCAGGACAGGGTATACAAATAACCAAAAATGAGCAGGAAACATTGCATGAGGTTTCCCCTCCCAAAACTGTTTAGTAAAGCAGATTCTAGAAGAAGACTTACATAGCAAATCCTAGCTTTCTGATGTTCCTCTAAAGCAGTCTGGAACCTGCACAACTTGGGAAACTCCTCTAAAGCAGTCTGGAACCTGAACTGCTCTATTGGAATGATTGCCTCAGAGGCCACATATGCTGTAATGTCTTGGATGCAAGTTCAGAGAAAAACAAGGAATACATGTATTTCTACAGGAAGAGGATCACTTGGCAGTTCTGCTCTCCATCCATATATAGACCCTGATAACAAGGCTAAAATAATTATTCTATGTTTCCGGTTGTATTCTCTTTACCCCATTTATAATTTTCCAGTGCTGAGAACTTTCATATCTGATCTGTCTGAAGTACCTTGCTGGATGGTATCTAAGTCCTGTGGCGAACTCATCATCTCCTTGAACCTAGTAACATTTTCTGAACTGATGTACAATGATCATATGAAGATGCACCACACTGACAAGCCAAAGCAGAAATCCTGCATTTCAACCCTGTGCTAAAGCTCAATGCAGGGTTTTCTAACACAAGTCTAACACCGGTGTTTTGCTCTCTAATGCTCTAAGCAAACAGCAGGCAAATAGGTTGCATGCAAAAAGTCTTTACTAAACAAGGTGAGCAAACCACACGTGGGCACACATGGGTCTGTGTAAGCAGCAACTATATTTCGTACACAAAAATATCTGTTTGGTACGTGTGCGCACTGCTGGAATGTTGTTTGGTACATCAACATCAATATTATTCCACACAGAAGTTCTGCACAGAATAATATTGGTGTTTGTGTGCCAGCACACCTGCCCTGCAGTTTTTTTATTTACCATTCTTTTCAGCAAAGCCGGAAAAACGTTGTGGATGTTGTATATTTCAGATACAGTACAAAGAGGCATAAATGCCTCACCAGTGCTGACTGCAGACTTATGAGCTAACCCTGTACCTTGCATTGAGTTCAGCCTTCTGGTCTTTTGCGCACTTGTGCTGAATAGTTAAATAAAAGTAATAGCTCATCAAACCTGAGGCTACAAACAATGAATGAGTATTAGTCAAACATACATTGTTTGGAAACTAACTAGAAACAAAAAATAAAAAACCCAATGACACTCAACAGGCGGTGTTAAGAAGCCTCAGCAACGGGGGTGTGGCTTAACTTACAACAGCCTGCTGCATCTCAGTAGAAGGTCATCGGCCAGCATAGCCCATGTAGCAGTTGCCAGATGTGTTCCACGTTTGGATATTTATGAATGGACAGCCCCACACACAAATAAGATGTATTCTCTGAAATCAATTATCAATTGTTTGACAACATGGGCCATTTATGTGATAATCTGCCCATGTTCAAAGCTCTATGTAGGCAGGACATGTCGTAAAGTGAAGATACACCTCATTGAATATAAGTCCGTCTAGCCCAGGAATGGGCAAACTACGGCGGACGCGTGCGGAAATAGAAACTACAGGAGAAGTAGCGCGGTGGCAGAGCGTAGCAGCCGCCTTGGATATGCCGAAGCGAAAGAGAAATGCTCAAGCTTAGAGCGTGAATAAGGGCCGGAGGCTTTACTTGTTTTTAAAATCATCCATAGGCGTCGGAGAGGGGGGTGGGTGGGGGGGCAGAGGGGCCGTGACCCCACACTAAAACTTTGCTGCTCCGATCGTGGCTTCGTTCCGCGGGGAGCCGATCTCCTGTGGGCAGAAGCCAGGAAAGGCCAGCGATCGCGACCTGGCAAGCAGCAGGCTGCCGGCGGGCAGAAGAGCACTGCGATCGCGGCACAGATCCCTCCTGTCGGCCCGCGGGAGATCGGAGGGGAAGACAGGTCCGCTGGCCCAGGGGCGGAGCTTCCCCTCTGGACACAGCCTTCGGACGCCTCTGAAATCAGCCGAAGTCGGAACACTTGGCCCCACTGCTCTCTGATTGCTATCTCTTCAATGAAAGGTAAAGCTGTCTATGTCCCACATCACCCCAAAGACGGAAACGTCCTCTCCCAGTGCCTGCCAAGCGACTGGGGATCAGGAATTGCACACGCTGAATTCAGAGAGTCCCCCAGGAGCCCCTACTCACCACCGTGTGCTCTGGCAGCAACCAGTCCCTGCTGATGAGTAGAAGCGCTTCCTTTTCACCTGCTCCCGGCTTCGGCGTTTTTGTATGTATAGGTAAGTGTGTATGCATCTCGGGCACGAATCACTCTGTTGGAATGTGCACTGACTGACTATAAACTTCTCTCATTTTATGAAAGAAATACATTGCATAAAAGTTTTGTAAAATAACTCTTTTTATGCTTTTCTACCTTAAATTAATCTAAACATTTAATGTTACAAATTAAAAATTAAATTTATATTAATTCACACATACACACCGTCCATCTACTCTTGGTCCGGCCCCCGGGTCCAATATATGAACCCATTGCGGCCCTCAAGTCAAAAGGTTTGCCCACCCCTGGTCTAGCCAGTCACACCATTACAGCTCCAATGGTGCAACATTGTCTGGAGCATAATCAACTTTGTTGGCTAATGGAGTTGAAGGTCAGAGAGGAGGAGATATGATTGAACAGAGATGGATCTTCACTTTGAATTCCACACAGCCGATGGGGGTGAATGAATCACTTGAATGGATGACAGCTTTGTGATTCCATTGGATGAGGTTTGTTTGAGTGTGCATGGTTGCCTCTTTTTAAGGCGTTATTCCTGAGAAGCTGAGGTTGAGGAAGGGGGTACAAGTCCTGAAGCAGCCCTTTAGAACTGAATAGATGAAACTCGAGTCGACATCTTTTGTCCCCCAGTGCTAACCCTTTGGTCACTCTGAGGTGTTAATCACATTGCAGATAAGTGGTTTCAATTTATATTAAATGCATTTAGAAAATTGAAAAACATTTTGGAAGCCGATGAAAGAAAATGTTAGGGGTTTTGAAGCACAGGCTGAGATACAGCAGGCTGTTATAAGTTAAGCCATGTCCCCGTTGCTGAGGCTTCTAAACACCGCCTATTGAGTGCCATTGGGGGTTTTGTTTTTTGTTTCTAGTTAGTTTAGAAACAATGTATGTTTGACTAATACTCATTCATTGTTTGTAGCCTCAGGTTTGATGAGCTATTACTTTGTAACTCTAGTTTTTGTTTATACTGTTGATATGAGAGTTGCATGGAGCTGATTTGATTAGGAATAGCTAAATGCTTTATTACCATAGATTTAAATGTACTGTGCACTGAGTCTGCTCGAGGCATTGCATGCAGTTAACGCAGGTGCAAAACCCCTTTCTGCACTGATATCCCAGAAAATTGTGCATAAAACCCAAGGTAATCGGTGTGCAAAGACTGGTGTGCTTCATTGCATCGGCCCCTGAATGTTTTGTAGGATCCTGTGGCTTATAAAAGTGAATTAATCAGAAGAATTTTTGTATCTGTTTGATTCAATTTAATATCACGCTTTATTCAAAACTTCACAAGGTGTAGTCCAATAGTATAATTTTAATCACAGTCATAATCACACTATAGAACTTGCCATGTACTGCTTGTGGCTTGCTTTGAGTGCTTGCAGTAAAGCAAAATACATATGTGAATAAATAAAAAAATGAATAAAAAGCTATATTTCCATTTGATCCTAAAGATCGTATCTTAGGTTAGCATCAATAGGATGTGTTCTCCATGACTCCAAGAATGACCTTGAAAATGCCCCATTATTCAAAGATAGGAGGAGGGTGAATTTCTGAGCTGGAGAACGTCTAATTTAATGATGTGGTGTTTTATAATCTTTATTATTTATGCTTCATGTGTTTCATCTTTTATTTTGATGCCTAGAATCTGCCTAGAACTTTGGGAATGGCAGAATCCAATTTCTTAAACAAACAAAATATGTGTATAGTAGTACAACATGGCCCAATATTCAAAAGCTCTTAAACATTTGCAGGTCGTATCTGTGAATTTTCAGAGGCAGTATATGGATAGTGTTGCTAGAAATTCATGCAGATCAGAGTGTGGAAGTTCCACCCAACTACAGTATAGAGGTAGTTGGCTCTATTCAGCCACTTTCTCTATGGCTATGTGGTTTAATTTGGGACAGTGAGCCGCTTCATACAGCTCAGTGGTGATATGTATATTCCATGCTGCTGAATATAAGTGAATGGTCTAAACGCTGCAGCCATGGGGTTTAAATATTGACCCAACAATGGCAGGGATTTTCTTATAGAGCCAGGAGGCACACCTCATTTTCAAGGCAGGTAGGTAAGATCTGAAGTGCAATACTCCAGGAGATACCCAGGAACTCTGCGGATCTCTCTAGCTTGTGGCACTATTGAATATCTTCCTTGTTCCTTCAGCACACATGCTCTCACATTACCTCATGCTTTAAACAATCAGTGAGTTCTCAATCCTGTGACCTACATTGAGAACTAGGCCAACAAGCAAACCGTCAACCACTGTTAAAAAGCCATAGCACATTCAGCTCTCAGGTGCAAACAATTTCTTAATAATAACTTAAATAGCCATAGATGGGTAATTGGCAATAATATACATGATTTTATAAGAGAACTTTTAAGTGTCAGAAGCTCCACTTTGGTTGCCATGGAAATTGGCAAAAGGGAGTAGTTGAGATAGATGCTCTTCTCACAAAATAACATAGCAGATGGTGGCAGATAAAGACAGAAATGGCCCATCAACTCTGTCCTACAAAGTGGTTTCTACCATTCTGCCCTGTACTGAGAGACTCATTGGTCTGTAGTTTCCTGGATCACCCTTGGAGCGCTTTAAAAATTGGTGTTACATTGGCCATTCTCCATTCTCCCAGTACTACAGATGATTTTAATGATAGTTCACAAATTACTAATAGTAAGTCTGCAATCTCATCTTTCAGTTCTTTCAACAACCTTGGATATATACCATCTGGTCCAGGTGATTTTTGACTTTTCGGTTTATCAAATAGTTGTAATATATCTTCACGATTTATTGATATTTCTTCCAATTCTTCCGATATATCACCTTAATATACAATTTTAGGCATGGGTAACTTACTTACATCTTCTTTAGTAAAAATCAAAGCAAAGAATTCATTCAGTCTCTCTGCTATGGCCTTGTCCTCACTTAGAGGGGTAAAGGGGCACTATCATCCAGTGGTCGCACAGGTTTTTTTTTTTTGCTACAAATGTACTTGAAAAAGGTTCTATTATGCACTTTTGCTTCCACAGCAAGCTTCTTTTCAAATTCTTTCTTTGCTTGCTTTATCAGTGCCTTGCATCTAACTGGCCAATGCTTATATTATTTCCCATTTGGCTCCTTTTCCCATTTCCTAAAAGATGTTTTTCTGGCAACAACAGCCACTCTAACCTCACCTTTAAACCTTGTCAGCAGTTTTTTTGGCCTTCCTTTCAGTTTTCTTAAACCATGGAATACATCTGGTCTAGGCTTCCAAGATAGTATTTTTAAATAACACTCATGCTTGATGTAAATCTTTAACCTCTGCAGCTGCTCCTTTTAGTTTTTTCTTAACTGTTTTCCTCATTTTATCATAGTCTCCCTTTTGAATGTTAAACAGTAGTGTTGTGGATTTCCTTGCCGTCCTCCCTCCATTTATTAAATCAAGTATGATCATGCTATAATCACTTTTGCCAAGTGGCCCCAAAACCCTTATCTTTTGCACCAGATTCTGTGTTCCACTAAGGACTAGGTCCAAAATAGCTTCCTCTCTTGTCTGTTCATGCAACAGCTGCTCCAAGATGCAGTCATTTATTTAATCTAGAAACTTTAAATCTCTGGCATGTCCTGCTGTGACATTTACCCGGTTGATACTAGGGTAATTGAAATCACACATTATTGTGTTGTAACTTTTGTCAGCTTCCCTGATTTCTTTTAGCATTTCATCATCCATCTGTTCAATCTGGCCAGGCGGTCAGTAGTATACCCCCATTGCCGTCACCTTCTGCTGTTTAAATGGAACTTCTTTCCATAGAGATTCTACATTGTATTTTGTTTCCTACAAAACTTTAATCCTATGTGACTCAATGCCCTTTCTAACATAGAGTGCAACCCCTCCACCAATTTGATCTACCCTATGATTGTGATATAGTTTGTACCCAGATATCACAGTGTCCTATTGGTTGTCCTCCTACCACCAGGTCTCCGACATGCCAATCCAATCAAATCTTTCATTTAGTGCTATATATTCTAGCTCTCTAATCTTATTTTTTAGACTTCTAGTATTTGCATACAGACATTTTAGAGGTTGTATTTTATTCATATTAATCTGGATATCAATTGATAGGGGTAATTTGGAATCTTTCAGCTCTGTATCTAAGTGCATCTGGGTTACTTCAGTCTTTATTTGAAACTCGCTGTCTAGATGTACCTAACTTCCCTCTTTTGCTAGTATCCTTCAGTGTTATTTAAAAATAATATCTTGGAAGCCTAGACCAGATGTATTCCATGCTAACAACATCTTTGTTAGTGATATAGCAAAAGGGCTGTCGGGTAAGGTTTGCCTCTTTGCGGATGATACCAAAATCTGCAATAGAGTAGACATGCAGGAAGGTGTAGATAACATGAGGAGGGATCTAGCTAAGCTTGAAGAATGGTCTAGAATTTGGCAGCTGGGATTTAATGTTAAAAAATGCAAGGTCAAGCATTTGGGCTGCAGCAATCCAAGGGAGCAATATAGTAGTTAGTTATTTAGTTATTTGTTTTTTTATATACCGTGCTCTTTTAGTTCAGTGTGGTTTACAGTAAACAACTTAATATATAGAACAGGTTTACAATGAACAAGTAACAATTAAGAGAGTTTACAATTAGAATGGAGCAACAGTATAATTCGTAACAGTATGAACATAGTTTTGGTGATTACCAAAGACATTAACTTTTTACTATAGGGGGTGAAGTACTTTTGCCCACTAAAGAAGAGTGGGACCTAGGTGTGGTTGTGTCTGATTATCTTAAAGTAGCTAAACAGGTAGAAAAGGCAACGGCAAAAGGTGGAGCCCATCCTTTCGGAAATGGTCACTGTTGGAAACAGGATATTGGGCTTGATGGACATTGGTCTGACCCAGTATGGCATTTCTTATGTTCTTATGACATTCCAGGCATCAACTGCTTTTCCATGAAGAACTCTTGAGTCTACCTCCTTGTGGCCTCATCTCATGCCTCCTTATTCTACAGCTTTATTTTAGTCCTCATGTCTCTTTTTGTATGCCATCTGGCGCAGGCCCAGCAGCATTTTCATCATTTACCTATGCACTCTAATCTTTTTATATCCTTAATGAGATATGGTATCACCAGTGTACTCTATAAGGGCACTCACTTCTTTCTTCTACTGGTTATGCCTCTGTCTATTCAGTCCACCATCTCTCTGGTCTTGGTCATTACCTTATCACAGTGTTACACTATCACCCCAAGGTCTCTCTCTTGGTCCATGCACATAAGCTTCGCTCCTCCCCCTCTCTTGGGTTTCTGCACTCCACAGATGCAGTGTGAGGATATAATAGGAAAAGGCCACTAGCCCTTTAGAGTTAAAGCTCTTTAGTTTAAGGTGACCAGGTAACTCCAGGTCATAAGGGACAAGATGAGTCTTGATTTTACACCAACTACTTTGATCTGCTTACAGCTGTTAGAATTCTCTAGAGATGTGCAATTAAAACAGCTGTAAACAGATCAAAGTAGTTGGTGTAAAATCAAGACTCATCCTGTCCCTTATGACCTGGAGTTACCTGGTCACCTTAAACTAAAGAGCTTTAACTCTAAAGGGCTAGTGGCCTTTTCCTATTATATCCTCACACTGCAAGGGTTGGCTCAGCCTGTCTCGTAAGACATGGACTTATCTAGTCATCCAAAGCGAAAAGGTTAACATTCATTTAACTGTAAGATTAATACAGTGTTTTAACAAAGACTTAGGTTTACGATATGCTGTCAGAAATAGAACTGTGCAACCCAAAAACTGAACTTCAAGTAAACAACTTAAGTGACCTCCATGCACGTTATCCCAATGCAACATACACAGAGCAGTCAGCAGGATATGCTCATTTCCGGCTTCCTTGTTTTCTTGAAGGATTTTATTGCTGTCCAGTTCTTTGTACACTGAGCATCTCAAAAAATATAGCAGAATTAGAAGAGATACAGAGAAGAACGACCAAAATGATAAAGTGGATGGAACAACTCTCCCATGAGGTTGAGGTTCTTCAGCTTGGAGAAGAGATAGCTGAGGGGAGGTATGATAGTCTGTTGGACAGGGACTCTCTCTTATGCATGTGTGAAAATGGCAGGACTGTGATCCCTGTCACATCACCAGATATGCCCCCCTCCCAAAGGTCTCTCTCCAGGTCTGTCCACCATAAGTCTTGCTATTCATCTCTATCATATACAACTCCTTTAGATTTCTGAATTCCAAATGCATAAGATACTATCTAGTGATCAGTGCATCCAGCTGTCCTCTCTTATCTCTCCTTATACCCCTCCTCAGGAACTCCGCTCTTTTGGTAGATCACTTCTATTTGTACCCTTCTCTTCCTCTGCCAGCTGCAAACTTTGATCCTTCCACCTTGCTGCTTCTTACGCCTGGAACAAACTACCTGAGTCTGTACATCAGGCTTCATCTTTGGCTCTTTTCAAATCCAGTCTGAAAACTCACCTCTTCAAGGCTGCTTTTGGATCCTGATCTGCTTAGTCTCCTGCTCTCCAGCTATGTGTTTCCTTACCATTCCCCTAGACATATCCTAGTCTCCAGCTGTTGTGTTCTCTGTCTTGACCAGATTGTAAGCTCTGATGAACAGAGAACGTCTCTTACACATCTTTGTAGAGAGCTGCATACGCCTTGTAGTGCTATACAAATGATCAGTAATAGTAGTAGCAATAATAGTAGAAGCTGTGGCTCTCACTTAAGAAAGCTACTAAGATGATTTTATGCTATGCCCCAGAGTAAAACCAGCCTAAAGTGGTTGGAGAATATCGACTTTAGAAATGGATGGCAAGTGAGAGATGGGCCTATAGTTTACAGGAATATGAAGGTCCAGGTTAGGTTTCTTCATGTAGTGCCTCTGTGGGTGTGCTTCTGGGTCCAGGACTAGCCTGGTTGAAGTCCCCTTGAGGGCGGGCTCCTTTGGTCCTTGTCTGTTTGGTGCCTGTTGCCTACATCTGAGGAAGAAAGGTGTTAGCAGGTAGGATTTCCCTCCTTTCACCCCAGGAAACCTCTCAAAAAAACATTGCTGTGAACAAGGCTGGCTTAAATAGTATTTACAATTTGTTTACAAAATATATACATCAAGATTATGATAAAATAATGCAGTATGTACAATCCGTATTATGATAAGTGGTTCAAGCAGATAAGGTGAAATAGCAATACAGGATAAGGCAGTTCAAACAACTAACTATAACCTTATATGTAAGTAAACCTTTGAAGATTATGGATTTAACCTTAATAACTTGTCTCCTAACTCCCTTCCCTTTCCCTTTGCCCATCAGCCCCAAGTCTCACCCACTGCTGGAGCTCTGGACCAGCTGTTGCTTGTGAAAGGAGAGGTTTTGTAGGTCTGTCCAATCACTGAGGCTGTAGCCTTGGTTCCACCTCTTCCAAGCTCTCCTCCAATCCGGAGAGGGTTTTGTAATTCTACCCAATCATGAACAACTGTTGCAGCTCTCTCTTGAACTGATCTGCCGCTGGATCTCCCTAGATCTTGTGGCTCCTAATCCGGAATGGACTCTGCTGCTGCAGTGCTCTCTTGAGCTGATCTTCTGCTAGACTTCCAAGCTTGGATTAGGCTCTCCGCTGCCATCTCCACTCCCTGTGTTGGCAGGAGATCGTCCGCCCCCATCTTCACTCCTACCCCTGACTGGGTCTGTAGGAGGCTCTCTACTGGCATCTGTCTAGGCTCCCAGGAGACTTTCCAGCACAAAGAGGGCCTGCAGAGCATGAGGAGGTCTCTCCTACCCTCTCAGATGAGGATTAAGCCATAAAGGACATGATCTGAGGTCTTTCCCCCCACTTTAATCATTTAATCTATTCTCCGATATTTAGAAGCCATACACTGTGAAAAGAAATGAGATTGATTGTATAGCTGTATGTCAGAGCATAAGATGTTATCCTAATTCAAAAATGTAAACCTCAAAGCTACTGGTAAATAGCAAATCAAAATATACAAAATCAGAGCTAAAATAAAATATAATATGACACTGAAAATGTTTCAAAACATTTCAATCACTCAACATTTTATCCATGGGAGAAAAAAAGACCTCAGTAAAACAGATCAACAAGCTGATGCAACGGCTCTATGAAAATGCAGCCAAAACATATAGGGCCCCATATTCAAAGGGCATTTACATGGTTAACAGCCAGTTAACTGTGTAAATGCCTGCTAAATGGATATTTAATGGCACTTACACGGGTATATCCATATATCCGGGGCATGCAGAGGCGCATGCATAAATCGTGCATTAAGCATAGTCACCGAAGACAACAAAGACAGCAAGAGTATTTATTTATTTATTTTTATTTTAGCTGTATTTATATCCCGCTTTTCACCGGGTCAAAGCGGTCAATTGGGAGATACATTTAACATGAGGGGATATGACACACATACGCTAATACTTACAGGGAGTATCATGTATCATGAATAGTATCATGTAGCATGTATCATGAAGAGTATCATGAATAAGAGCTTCAACAGGCTGAAATGCAACCAATTCTTAGCTATATCATGGGCTACAACAGCGTCCTAGCTCCAATGCCGGGAGTTTCGCCAAAGCTGCGTCATGGAATCAGGCTCAACCCAATGCCGCTAATCAGTCCAATGTCACTAAAGCACTATAAAAAAACAAGAATAAAAGAAGTCCTGCAAAAAAAACACATTTCCAGTAACAAATATATCAAAAACTATCATAACAAAACAGCAAAGAAAATCTAATATATATAATATAATAAATAAGTAACCCACCAAGTTGATGACCACAGAGTCTAAACTGCTCTCAAAGCCCTCTTCAAAGCACACAACGGCAAAACTCACTATGTATGCGCTATTTGAGCAAATACACACCAGGGGCGTCCCACCCACACAGGGAAAACACCTTGATGTCAGATCCCAACCAATCAATCGGGTGACCACAAATTTGATAGGACACACTACCTGTGCTCCCTCAGCTATTTCACACTGCAGGGCATTCCATCTACAAAAGGGACATCCCCCACCCAAAGTCTGTACTACTAACCATTCAATCACACAGATCCAGATCCAAAAAAAAGTCACAAGTATAGAAAAACCCACCTACAACCACCCAAACACATGATGTATCCAAAAACTACCAACAAGCTTTCCAATCCAAAAACTCATTCAAACCATTAGGCTGAACTATTTTAAGTTGAAAAAAATTCCAAGATTGTTCCCTACGAACCAGTACAGAGTCATCATCACCATCCAGCATTTCAAATTCGTAAACACATGATTACAAACCTTGCAATGATCCACCAAAGGAACATTAGCAACACAATGTTTCAATTTGCTACAGTGCTCCAAAAGGCGAATTCTTAACTGCCGAGATGTCTTCCCAATATAACATAATTCACAGGGGCACATAATCTTATAGACCACAAAATCCTATCTACAGCTACTGTTCCATCACAAACTATACTGCTGATCCCTATATTGAAAAACCCTTTTAGACACCATAATCCAACACACCGAACAGGAACCACAATCCTGATGTCCAATAACCCTGACGCAGCTTTGGCGAAATGCCTGGCATTGGAGCTAGGACGCTGTTGTAGCCCATGATATAGCTAAGTATTGGTTGCATTTCAGCCTGTTGATGCTCTTATTCACGATGCCCTTGCTGTCTTTGTGGTCTTCGGTGACTATGCTTAATGCACGATTTATGCATATACATTTGCGATTCATGCATTATTAATTGATTTAGTGCTAATAGTCCATGTGGATGGTGTGATGTTTGGCCATCCCCGCTAAACGCTAGTGTGACGATTCCGCCAACAGATTTTATCCCGGAGCGGAGACGGGGAGGAGATCGCTTAAAAAGTTTACAACTTAGAGAGCAGTCTTGGATTTATCGCTTACAATCGGTAACAGCAGCAAATCTTAACCTTTCTCTGGATTGGTGGAATTTGGTTACCTGATCACTTCAGGCAGCCAATGATAGCCCGTTATTGCTTAAGGTGAGAACGAGGCTGGCTTTAAAAGAAAATGGAATGGGAATAAGTTTAGGACATATATTGCATGAGGAAGGGACAGGAGTTTCACGTTCCGAAAGACGATATTGTGTACAAGTTTGACATGCGTCTTCATAGAGTGATCCATTGTGAAACTTGAAAAATCCCTTGTGAAATTTGGAAGATGTTGCCCGAGAGGGTGAAGAAAATAGAATATCCTCGCTGAAGAAGTCCGTGCGGGATAGCCTTTATCCGCTAGAATGCAGTGTCCTACCTATTGGCACTAGTAAACTCCCCTGATGACGACGCTAGACAGGGGTTGTGAGTTTTTTTGCTAGTATAATATAATACACAAATTGACGCCTGAATTAAGCGGCTTTTAAAGTTGAGTACCTACTAATTTGTTCATCTCGGGGGACTGAGGATGATTTTATAATCTTGCCTCGGCGGAAGGTAAAGAGTGAGTGCACTCTTTTTATTTGAAGAAAAAAAGGAGGGTTTGCTACGATAGAGGGAAAGTTCCCTTTCAAGGCAAACGATCCGACATAAATAATAGTCTCTTTAGGGTATCTGTGAATGGACATTATTTATCTCTTTTTCATTTTCAACAAAAGCAGTGATTTGAGCAAAACAGGAAATGATGATTAGTGCATTCTGTTACATAATAGTGCACACTATTGCACAATAGGGTACACTAGTAATGGCAAATGATACTAAATGAATGAAAAATAAACACTACAAAATACCTGCACACCCCAACAAGTCTATGGGAATAGAGATTCAGGAGGGTGTCATAATAATGTTATACTGTGATGGAGGACAAAATTCTCCATAGACTAGCAGGATGAGTCAGCCACACCTGGTGATGTCATCTGATGGTGACATGGTGGAGAGCATGTGCCCTGTAGCCCCTACCCCTGGGCCCACCCCTACCTGTCTCAGTTTCGTTTCTTCCACCCAGCCAGCAGGACGATACAGCAGCTGTCCAACTACCAAACAAATAATCCAACGATGGAAAAAGAGAAAGGAAAATCCAACAAACCTGGCTTGAAGAAGTGCCCATTGTGTGTCATGAAAATGAAGTCCGAGGATACTCGCGATCGGTGCCTGAACTGCCTGGGGGAAGTCCACCACATGGAGAATTGCCCCCACTGTGCCCACATGCCTCCCAGGGCTTGGCACTCCCGTCGATGCACACTGCAGGACTTCCTAAAAGAATCGGAGAGACCCTGGGGGGGGGGGGGCTCATCCTCCAAGCGTCCAGCAGAGGGGAAGAAGGACAGATGCCAAGAACACCATGATAAGGAGGCTATTTATTTATTTATTTTTATTGAACAACTTTTTTATACCACCGTATCTACTAGTCACAGTGGCTTACCTAGAACGGAGAACTTGAATTTTACGTGGAACACATTGAAGCAGGTCAGTAGTGCAATGTAGACCAAGGAACACTTTGCATAAAGGAAACTGTACATTGTATCCAATAGAACATTTTGAAAGAAGGTAACTGTACAGGATAAACTGTGCAAAGGCAGAAGCAGCAGGGGGCAGAGCTTGGTCATATGTTTGTAGGGTGGGTAAAGGTTGGATTATGATGTAAGTTAAGGTCAAGTAATATGGATGATAAATATTCTATATGAGAGGGGCCGTTAAGTGGGTGGCTATGTGTCTAAGCCAAAGCACTTCAGGAAAATAAGTGTCTTTAATTTTTGGTGAATATCTCCAGTGTCTGAGAGGGAGTGAAGGTGGGGGGAGTGAATTCCAGATGGTTGGTGCATAAAAGCAGAATGCTCTGTTGGATGTGGAGATGCTGGTGCGGGTGATTGACGTAGGTACTGTGAGGAGAGTGTGATTAGCACTTCTGTGGGATCTCGGCATTGGGGTTTGTCCAGCAGTGACTGTAGGATGTCGGCTGATAGCTGCAGGTTTGTCCTGAAGGTTGTCAGTGCCACTTTGTACTTCATTCTGCTGTGGATGGGAAGCCAGTGTAGTTGCTGCAGCAGCTCTCTGAACTAGGGCTGCTCTCCCTTTGATGGGTGTTATGTGATCATGACACATGCTGCCGGTGATAAGTCTAGCTGCTACATTCTGTGCAAGCTGTAGAAGCTGTACTGAGGATTTTTATAGACGCTGGTAGATAATGATAGCATAGTCAAAGATGGAGGTGATGAGTGCTTGGCAGACGTTTCTGAAATCTTCATGGTCCAGCAGAGATTTGAGGTTTCTTAGAGTTCTGATGCAGTGGTATATTGTTCTGGTGATGTGTTTAATGTGGGCGTTGAAGTTCAGGTTCTGGTCCAGAGTTATGCACAGGTATTTCACCTGTTTATTTATTCATTTTTATTTATTTATTTACATTCTCTTATATACCGCGCTATTCTGCATCAGTGCGGTTTACATTGAACAAACTGAAATTACATTGAACAGGGCATTATAACTTGGAGATAACCCTCCATAGCCCATGTTCCCTCTAAAAATAGTTAAGTGGTTTGCCCAAGACCACAAGGAGCACCTGTGGGACTAGAAACCCCAGTCCTTCCGGCCCAAGGTTGCTGTCCTCTAGTGGGATTCGAACCCCCGACCTTCCGGCCTGAAGTACCTTGCCCCAACCACTAGGCCACTCCTCCACTCCACTGTTGTTTTATTTGCAATGTTAGGTTTGCAAGGGTTTATTTTATCTGGAGGAGAGAAGGAGGGGTGCCAGGATATGTGTAGGACTTCTGTCTTGCTAGAGTTGATGAGTAGGTTGTGGAGGCTGAGCCAGTGCATGACTGCCTCTAGGCATCTGCTGATTATGGAGTAGTCAGGGTTGCTGGTGGAGAATGTGGTATAGATGAGGATATTGTCTGTGCAAAGATGTAAAGAATCTTGTAGCTTTACATGACCTTGCAGAGCAACATGGCCATCGGCAATATGGCCACCACTAGGATTCCCACACCAGGCCTCTCTGTGGCTCAGGATCCTACCCCAGAGGCCCTCCTCTGCAGTGGGTGCCTTCAGAGCCCCAGTAGCGAGCAGCAGCAGCTCTCAAGGCCTCCCAGCTGCCTCCACCCTCTTCTGTGGCTGTCCTGGCACCCTCCAGCAGAGACTCCAGCAGATTGGGAAGAGCTGCTGGAAGCTCCACCCAAAACCAGTGTGATTGAACAACAACAAGATGAGGTCAGCCGTTGCCACACCGATGAGAGAAGCCCTCCTCACCGCACCACTGGGGGATGTCCTTGTTACCGTGCTGACCTCCACGCTGAGCAAAACCCTTCTCACAAGTAGCCACACCATCAAAGGGAGAGCAGCCCTAGTTCAGAGAGCTGCTGCAGCCATTTTGGGAGCATCACAGATGCTGTCACAGCTCCACATCACATGACAAGTTTTCCAGGAGGTCCAGGTCCTGCTCCCCAGAGCCACCCTCCTGCTGGCAGTGATTCAGCAGCTCTGAAAGGAGCAGCCACAAATGGAGCAGCACATCATCGCAAAGACAACAGACAGCCATGTTGCACCTCCTACCCCGACTTCTGGCCCAGAAAGGGTGTGCAAGTAACAGGCAATGCAGGGACAAACACTTCTCAATCACAAAACAGCTCTTCAATTTTGTTGGCACCTGCACTGCCACTCAGGATGCCTTCACTGCCAAGGTCTCTGACTCCCAGAGGCTTCTTTCTAGAACTTTTCATGGGCAGCGAAGGGAAAGAAGCAGCTATTGCAAGGTCCCATATTGATGGAGAGCATTCCTCCCAAACCCCAGCTATGCCACCACCTCTTCCACCATCGCTTCCAGAGGACCTGATGTACCCTAAGTTCCTCTAAAAACTTGCTAAACACCTGTTGCAGTCTGCTGCGGACACGCTGGATCCCAGGCATGAAGCACTTGAATTGCTCAAATACCTTGATGCACCCAGATCCATCTTCTCCATTCAGGTGGAACAAGCTACTCCTGGACAATCTATCTCAGATCTGGCAGATGCCCACCTCTGGACCTGCCACATCATGCAGACTCAAGGCAAAATATCAGGTGCAACCCACACCTGGTTTCAACAAAACCCAGCTGCCTCACTAGTCCATTGTGGTGGAATCCATCCTGAAACAGACAAAGGGCTCCCATCCGCACTCCTCTGGGCAAAGATCATAAGCTCCTGGATGATGTGGGGAGAAAGACCTACCAAGCTGCGATGCTGAGTACCAAAATAACATTCCACCAGTTCCAGCAGGTGCTGTACCTGGACTCGATACTGGATACCCTCAAGAGTGCCATGGAGGCTTTCGACACCAATGCCAATGCCACCATCCAGCCCCTCTTAGAAGACCTGGATGAGTGCAGGAAACATTTGATCTATTCCACCTTTGATGCCTTTGACAGCCATCACCTCCTGGCATTGGGCCTGGCTCCCCATGTAGGGACTGCATAAGGATACCCGTGAGTGCCTGGCAATGCTCCCTTTTTGAATGACAACCTATTTGGCAAAAAAGTCTACCAGAAGCCTCACCAGAAGGACCACAGGGAATAGAAGCAAACCAGCACCCCATCTGGGAAAAACACCCCCTCCTTTTGACGCTGCCACCAACAGAACCCTGCCAGTTGGCAACCATCTCTCCTCCTTCTTGGGCAGACATCACCACCGACAAGTGGGTTCCATAGATCATAGACACTGATACAGGATGTGTTTCTCCTCCACATTGCACCAGTGTACACATCCTGCCTCTCACATACTGGATCAGTTGGAAACAGGATACTGGGCTTGATGGACCTTGGTCTGACCCAGTATGACATATCCTATGTTCTTATGTTCTTATCACCATCTCCTCCACACCATAGCGGAGGAGATCCAGGTCCTTCTAATAGTGGGTGCTATTGAGCGAGTGCCACCAATACAAATAGGGCATGGGTTCTATTCCAGGTATTTTCTCATTCCCAAGAAGTCTGGGAGCCTGCTCCCTATCCTCAACCAGTGAAACCTCAACAAATTCACCCATTACTTTAGCTCCACCACTGGCTAGCCTCACGGGACCTACAGGATGCCTATGTGCAGCTCCCCATCCACCCTGCACTCTGGCAATTCCTAAGCTTCAGCATGCTGAACCAACACTTCCAGTACCAAATCCTTCCCTTCAGATTCTACCTGGCTTCCAGACTCTTCACCAAATGTGTGGTGGTAGTTGTGGCCCACCTCAGGAGGTCTGAAATTTGCCCCCTCTGAGGCCCAGACACAGGAAGCAGCCCAGGCCATGGTCTCCCTCCTAACCACACTGGATTTTCTTGTTATCTCCAGTCAATGCAGACCCTGGAATTCATCAGGGCCTCCCACACCACGAGTGAAGGCTGTCCTCTTGACACAAAGGGCAGACAACATTATTACCCTGGCACACAGTCTCCTCCACCGGCAATGTCTCAGCTCAGACCTTGCTGTGCCTCTTGGGCCATATGGCAGCCATGACCCAAATTCTCTCCCATTCCAGGTTCCAAATACAAGATATACAGTGGCACCTAAAATGACACTGGAAGCAGTGATCCCAACCGATGCCTCACTGGATTCCCATTGACTAGAAGGTCTGGGACTCCCTTGACTGATGATTGTGCAAGAACATCTCACCCAGGGCAAATCCTTTCGGACACCCCAACATGACTTAGTCCTCACCATGGATGCCTCCATACTTGACTGGGGAGCCCACCTACTGCACCTCCATACCCAGGGTATGTGGTCAGACCCCAAGAAGCACCTGCACATCCACCACTTGGAGCTCCGAGTGATCAGATATGCCTTCCAAGCCTTTTCAGAGCAGATCCTTAACAAGACAGTGCTGATCCAGACCAACAACCAGGTTGCCATGTTCTTCATCAACAAACAAGGAGGCATGGGGTCCTCACCCCTCTGCAGAGAGGCCCTTCGGACATGGTTCCTAGTGTTCAGCAACAATGGCCACCTCCTTGCGACCTATCTGCCTGCAAGGACAATCAGCAGCCAATTACAGATGCACGAGTGGCCCTTCAACATAGAGGTGGCAGAGTCCTTGTTCCAGTGCTGGGACTGTCCCGAGATGGACCTCTTCGCCCAACCATCCAACACCAAGTGCCAAGCCTTCTGCACAAGGCAGCCAACCACTCAAAGCATAGAAGCGGATGCATTTAAGCTTCACTGGGGAGAGGTCCATCTTCTCTACACATACTCCCCCCTACACTCCGCTCATCTCCAGAGTGATACAGAAAGCCATCAGTGACTGGGCAAATGTCATCCTCATCATCCCCCACTGGCCGAGACAGGTGTAGTTTCCCTTCCTCTGCCACCTAGCCAAGGAACTTCCAGTCTGCCTGCCCTCAAGGCTGGATCTTGTCATCCAGGATGGGGAGGACCCTCCACCTTAACCTGGCCACCCTCGCTCCAACTTCCTGGAAATCGAAAGGTTAAGACTGTCTGCCCTGAGCCTGACAACAGAAGTGCGACACTTCATACTCGCAGCCTAGAGAGACTCTACATGGCGCTCATATGGCATGAAGTGGAAATGATTCCATTACTGGTGTATGCAAGCAGACATGGACCCTTTGTCCTGCCCACTTCCACGCATCCTGCAATACCTCGCCATCGTCACCCAGACAGGGCTACAGACTTCCTCCATCAAAGTGCACCTCTCGGCAATTACAGCTTTCCACGACCACATCGATAATTTTTCTTGGTGCAGCCCCTCGTCGCAAGGCTCATGAAAGGCCTCCCTAACCTGCAACCAACAGTGCAGAAACTGGTTTCCCCTTGGGACTTGTCCACCATCCTATACCAACTCATGAAGGGACCCTTTGAACCTCTGGAGGATGTGCCCCTTAAGTACCTCACTTGGAAGACCCTGTTTTTCATTGCATTTATGTGGGCCAGATGGATCAGTGAACTTTGGTGGCACACCCATGTACATCATCCTCCTCCTGGACCATGCCACACTTTGCACGCACCCCGAGTTTCTGCCCAATGTGGCATCACCCTTCCACATCAACCAGACCATTGAGTTCCTTACCTTCTACCCAGAACCCCTCTCCTCCAAGGAGGAATGCTGACTGCACACCCTAGACTGTGTGTGGGTGCTGCGCAGATACCTGGGGAGAATCAAAAGAACCCATAATGGGCCTCAACTCTTCATCTCCTTTGACCCGAACAAACCAGGCCACCCAGTCACAAAGAGGACTCTCTCCCAATGGATCTCTGCATGCATTGCCTTTTGCTACTCCCAGGTGTACGCCGATCCTCCCTCATCAGTCCATGCATACTAGCTGCGAGCCATGGCAGCCACGCTGGCAAACCTCCACACAGTGCCTATTCAGCACAACATGGGCATCCGCACAGACTTTCCAGAAACACCACTGCCTGGATCAGCTCACCCTGGCCTATAGTTCCTTTGGCCGCACCATCCTGAGCACAAGCACTGGTGCATGGCCAGAGGCACAGACAGCGTCTGACCTCAGCCAGCTGTCATGCTCTGCAGAACTTGACTGTTACCGCAAGACAATGGCCGTTGTCGATGATAGGATGCCTTGTTACTATTATGCTGCCATTGTTACTGTTATGCAGCTGTTGAGGCATATGACTCTGTTGCCACCGTTGATGCTAATGTACTTGTTCACGTTCATGTTATTCATATTCATGATATTATGACTCCATGAAATTGGACTTAGAGACACAACCCTTAACTGGTTCTGCTCCTACCTGGACAACAGAACACAACAGGTTCGCATTGGAAATGACACCTCCCAACCCTTCACACTAAAACATAGCTATGTTCATATCTCAGCATTCAATAAAAATCAAGCGCTTAGCTTCTGCTTGAATTTCTTCTCTCCTTTCACGTCCCGCTCTCTGATCCTGAGCAGCAGAAGCTAAGCGCTTGATATTTATTGAATGCTGAGATATGAACATAGCTATGTGGTCATAAAGATATAAAGCATCTATAATAGCATTAGAACCTAAGCGAAGTGTAAAGTTCTCTAACTCTCGTATGCTCTCAAGTCTTGGCAGTAGTAATGTGAAATATACATTGGAGGTCGTTGATGCTACTAGGCACTACAGTTAGACATATTATTAGTCTGCAAATAAGTGCCAAAAAGTCTGAGACCTCCGTTAGTAGTAGAAATAACTCAGTAAATAACTACCAGAGATAAACCATAGAGGTTACTAGTTTTTGGTTCTATGTTGATAGAATTGAACGTTTTTCATTTTTTAATACATTTTGATTGAGCAGAACCTGCTTGGAAGTTCCTATTGAAATATTAAGCCTGATCCAGCTCCATTTTGCAAGCCCTTTGGGGACAGAGAAATAACCTCTAAACCTGAATGTAACTCATCTTCAACTGCTACTGGAAAGGCATCAGCTAAATACTAATAAGTATTATAAAGCCTGGCTATTATTATATATTGGTCTTTTATTAATTGTTTATTGTTTTCAATTATATTTTTGCTGTTTTTTTAGTTTTTATTGTTTTATTATATTTGTATCTTTTCTATTTTATCAGTTTAACATGCATTTGTTTTACGTGATATATTTTCCAATGTATTTTAATTTGTTGCAGATCACAAGATAGAGCAGTATAAAATGTAGTTGAAGTAGCATACTAGTTAGAGCAGGGCTGAGAACTAGGGAAGTGATGGTTCAAATGTCAATTCTCCTACTGACACTCCTTGTGACCTTGGGAAGGTCACTTCTTCCATTACCTCGGATACAACTTACACTGTAGTAAGCCCACCTCTTCACTGTTGCCTTCAGATCTTGACTTCTGTGCTTTGTCTTGACTAGATTGTACTGTAAGTGCCGTGTTTTGTGTTCTGCTCTGACTAAACTGTTGCTCTGTGTTTTGTCTTGACTAGATTGTAAGCTCTGACGAGCAGGGACCATAATGTACCTGAATGTATTTGAGCTCAGGTTTGGAAAAGGCAAGGAACTAAATCTCAAATTCAAATCCAAGGTAAAAATAAATCTAACAAATTCCAAAAAAAAGATTCTCCCCAGGCCTCTGGGCCCCATTCAACGGAGTTACTTACCTGTAACTGGAGTTCTCTGGGGACAGCAGGATTAGTATACAAATTTGTTTACTTGTTCCATGTAAACCGCCACTGATCTCTGGAAGGGGCGGTATAGAAGAAATAGATAAATAAATAAATAAATAAATAAATAAGTCAGCCACAATTGGTGACGTCATCCGACGGCGCCGAGACGGAAGTACTCTCCATAGCTCAGAAGGGCTTTGCCCTTCTGAGCATGGGCCACTTGGCCACACCCCCCTGCCCGCCCATAGCTAGCCAGTACGTCCCTAGCTGAGCCTTTTGCCACTAGGAGGCGGGCACCAGGAAGGAGGCAGACCCCATCCCAGGGAAGGAGGGCGGGTATGTGTGGCTGACTTATCCTGCTGTCCCCGGAGAACTCCAGTTACAGGTGGAGAACTCCAGTTACAGGTAAGTAACTCCGTTTTCTCCTAGGACAAGCAGGATGAGTCAGCCACAATTGGTGCCTCCCAAGCTGCCACGCGCTGAGGTGGATGGGGGAAGGCCAAGACGCTTCTTCAGGCAGTATTTGCCTTTGCAGGGCATGTTGCGACAGGACCTGCAGGACCGCAGCGGCGCTGCCGAATTTTTAATCAGGGCATGTGAAGTGCCCTTTCCGTTTGGGTTTGCCGCTGCGATGCACATAAGTGTAGAGGGTTACAAGGTACACCCATTTGGTAAGAGAGATGTGGGCACATCGAGCAGCAGTAGTGTGGAATCCAACCTTCAAGCAATAGTAGTGCGGGATTCGCCATCGAGCAGTAGCAGTGAGGGATTCGCCGTAGTCACGAGGCAATAAGGTGCAGGCATATAGGGCCTTAGCAATGCGGGATCCGGCAGCATTCGTAGTGGGGGATTCACCGCTGTCGTGATGCCATCGAGCAGTAGTAGTAGCGCGGTATCACCGCTGTCGCGATGAAGGCGTGTGCGGCGGGGTTCACCGTTGTCGCGCGCGATGCACACGTGCAGAACATAGAAGTAGTAGTTCCGCGTGCAGGAGCAAGGTATAGATATCCCTGTATAACGGACTGCTATCCTTGGGAAGAGGGGTTTCTCCTTTTATTTATATATCTATCTATGTCTATATCTTTTTTTTTCTTTTTTTTTAAATTATTGAGAAAATCAAACCGATAGAAAAGCGGGATAACAGAGGAACCGGGAGACATGGCCAAGATTGGCCACTTTTGGGACAGAGTACTGTGCACGTTTGCACAGCAGGCTTGAATCCAGTCATACCCTGCCTTCAGGGTGCACATCCCACTCCCTGCATGCTTGCTGTTGGCATCTGTGCCGTGGCCAGATTGCTCGGCCGAAGCGGCAACTGAGGTAGCGGTGCTGCCAGAAGGCCGGGTGGCGGCTTCACTAATGCTGGTCCCCGGTCACGGTATCCGTGAGGGGAAGGTGTACATCTGGAGCTCGTGCATGAATTTTTCCTGCCTGGCTGAGGCTCTTGTCTGGTCTAGGCCGGAGGTTCTGTAGATAGCTACCGACAGGGCCCCCTTGGGGAAAAAGGGGGTTCTGTGCAGAAGGAAAGGGAAACAGGGTTGGGTCCCTTGACTCCTGCCTGGACTAGGCAGGAGGTGCTATAGTTAGTTACGGACAGGGCCCCTTTGGGAAAAATGGAGGTCCTGTGCGGAAGGGAACAGGGTTGGATCCCTTGACGCTGGTGTGCAATCATGTGACCGTGCGTTATCCTGTTCCCATGGGTTCCGTTCCTTCCAGGAGCATGGTGCGTAACCGATCGGGGGGGGGGGGGGGTGGCTCAATCGAGGAGGACTGCACGTTGTATGAGTGCCTAAGGTTTGTAGCTCAACCGGACTCTGATTGGTTGATCGTCCCGCAAGATAGGTCAAGCGTTAAGAAAAGGGGTCTATAAAGTCACAGCAGCCGGGGTAGCCTGACTGCCACAATGAGTATACCGGTAGGAGACAGAACACGGATTTGGAACTACCCGGTAGGTATGGACCACTCATTGGCTGATTGAGGAGGATGCTGAGCTACCGGAGCTGAGGCTGGTTAGCTCTTATTCGGTCCCTCCTGGGACTTGTAGCTCTCTTCTGCTCCTAAACACACTGTCTGCTGGTATGTCAGGAGACCTTCTGCTCTTGAACACAATGCCTGTGTGCACTGTGCCACCCCACAATAGAGGTGAGGCATTGGAAGGTTCGTGAGATGAGCCTAGTCGGCGCCGCTGAAGCGTCACGCTGTCAAGTGCGGCCTTCTGTCGGTAGGCCTAGGGCTGTCAGCACAAAGATCGTCTGTTGGGGGGGGGGGGAGAAGACGACAGGGTGGCTTCTTCGAGCAAACGCTGGTGTATGCCTTTGCTGGTGCATGTAGCAAGGGGCTTATGCACTTACAGGCAAGATGTAGTGATCTTAACCACCTGTCGCGTGCCCCCCTGATCCGGACCACTAGGCTTGTGCTCCCGTTGGGACGTCATAAGCCTTGTCCCGAGCAATGTTAGGGGATGGCCCAAGCTACAGGCAATGTGGGAATTGCATTGAACCAGGATACACTGGCCGTGTGCACGGCGTCGCATTGAAGACTGGTTGGCACCCTTATGCCTGGGTGACAGGAGTTTAAGTTGAGGGGTGCGACGCTGCTTACCCGTAGGCTGGCATGACTGTCCAAGGGTTTCTCATTATGGGCCAGGTTTCGCTTGGTCAGGGTAGCTATTGTGACTTATTGGTTACTTGCCGGTGTGCAAGTGGAAGAGGGCATGAGCTATTTCCAGGCCCTCGAGTGGTCGCAATGTCTGAAGGAGGATGTCGTTCAGTCAACAGGGGTGAGAGCATCCGGTGATGAGAGCCTTTGGTGATAGTTCGTTGCGCAATAAGGAAGGCGCCGCAGACGCGGTTTGGAGGTGTTGAGCCCATGCGTCGACCCGAGAGTTGTGACATAGCTTCCAGATGGGCGTCCTCAGTAGCTTCACACCGCTTGTGAAGCGATCCTGTCAGTAATGTGGACCTGAAGGACTGTGCTTGACCAGTCTTGCATTTGCCTTACACTCCCTCTTATTCTCCTCGACTACTGTGGAGTGCGACGTAAGCGGACCCAGGGGGAGCTCAGGGAAATGGGAGGAGGCCTGGTCTTTTAGCAGAACGCGGCCAGGATATAGAACTGTGCTGCAGCTTTCGGGGAAAATGGTGATCTACCCGAGGTCTACCTGTTGGAGGGGGAAGGATGTGCTACATGTTGGAGTGGAAAGGAGTGCCATTCAATAGGCCAACTCTCCACTATGGGGCCCGAGCATGCAGCTGGGCTGATATGCAGGGTGAGAGATGCCGGTGGGTGTATCCGGGTACAGCTCCTGCGCTGTGCTGGCTCACACCGGCGTGCGCGGCCTGTACCATATTGGCTACTGGTTTTGGTGCAAGGTCCCGAAGAAAACTATTGCTCAATGAACCGTCATAGGTATTGGAGGGTTCGTTCGTTCACTGGAGAAGATCTTGACCTGCTCCCGGTCTGCTGCTCACCTTCTGGGTTCGAGCTGGCTGAGGGACCAGCATGAATTGAAAAGTCTCCTGTGAATCCACCGGGCATGATGAGTGTCCTGCACCACGGTGCAGTCCTAGGAGGGCTCTGCTTCCTTGAGGTGGCTTCATACCTTGTTAAGGGGAAGCGAATACTGTGGGATCAAACACACAATTTCTGGCTCCACAGGCAGTGAATAACCCATTGAGCTACAGCTCTATAGGCAGCCATACTCATTAACCCACTGGGGAATCGAGTTCGAGCCTCTAGTTCAGCAGTCAATGCATTAGCCATTGAGCAACACCTTTTTCCCGTGGGTGGCCTGGTCAAGTGCTTCTGTTTGTCAATGTAAAGCAACGTGTGGCTTTGCGTGCCGACTCCCAAAAACGCCCTGAGCTCCTGGGTCTACTTGGTAGTGTCACCGGAGTAGATTGCCAGACGTTTCTTCCTGGGCAGTGGAGGGTTAAGTAACTTGCCCAAGGTCGCCAGGAGTGCTAGTGGGATTTGAACCCTGATTGGTTGGCTATTAAGCCAGTGCTCTAACCACTAGGCCACTCCTCCACTCTGTGGATGCGCAAGCACTACGGGTATGCCAATGAGCAGGAAACTGTAGCTGGCGAAGAATAATTTGGATGGTGCCTCAGCAAGGATGCTCCGCACTGTGCAAGGGTTCGTGTTAGATACCCGCTGCCGATGATCTGCGCTGTGCAAGGGTTCGTGTTGGACACCCACTGCCTATGCTCCGCGCTTTGCAGGGGTTCGTGATAGGCACCCACTAGTGGAATGTGCAATGCCGGTGGCATAATCGCCAATTTATGATCTCAAAGAAAAGTTAGCACTACCACTCCTGTGCACTCCGGACTGTGCAAGGGTTCGCGCTATAATCAGCAGGAAAGCCAGATCACACCTGCACTTTGGCGCTACGGTGTGAATTGAATTTGTCTCCGCAGCTGGTCAGGCAAAAAAGGGGGGGCCGTGGTGGAAGCTGACCTCGCGTTTCTCCGAGGTAGAGCAGAGGTGTAAGCCCATCCGTCGTTGCTCCCAGATGCCCTGGCAGTTAAACAATACGGGGGCTGGGTTGGCAGGAATCACGACTGGTACTTGATTTGTGCCCTTCTGCTCTTAAACAGACTGGCGGAAGGACTGGACATGCTTCCAGCCTCAACCGCACTTAAGGACTCTTGTGGGGAGGCAGACTGCATCACAGCGCGGAGCCATGCTGTATGATGCAGCAGGGCGTCTCAGTGCCGAAGTTGGGTGGGCTGAGCTTCCGGCGCTGATCCAGAAGGGCCCAAGGCTCCGAGCCATAAGAGCGTCCGGTTGTCACCCTCCCCTGGATACCGGTACATGTCAGCTGTACCAGAGCTGACAGAGCAGCAGGTTCACGGAGAGAACAGTGAATCACCAACCACTTCACCTGCTACGCTGATAGCAGCAGCTTCCGAGCTCTTAACGTCGGCGCTGGAGAGGTGAAGGGCTCAATTGTCAGAGCCGGAAGATAGAGCCGCGCCGAGAGGAGATCCTACGTCGGCGGGCAGGTCCCGAGGCAGTGAATCACCAACCACTGCACCTGCTACGCTGTATAGCAGAACAGCTTCCGAGGTGTCAACGTCGGTGCTGGAGAGGTCAAGGGCTCAATTGTCAGAGCCGGAAGAGTGTTCAAGCGCTTGAAGGGCTCAAGGCAGTGCTGGAAAATATCTTCAAGCCCAATGCCGGCGCCGTACAGAAGACGTCGGCGCAGTGGAGGTTTTAAGGGGCGGCGCCGGACAGATGACGTCGGCGCCGGAGTGGTTTCAAGGGGGCGGAACCAGCATGGGCATTCTGGGCTGGGCGGACGTACCCCCAGCCAGCCGATGGAGCAGAGGAGGCGGGTTGATATGGCGCCGACCAATAGCGCTGAAGGTACTTCCCACAAGATGGCCGCCCCCATGTGCCACGTGTGAGGTCCGTGGAGCAACGGAGGGGCAAGGCCGAGGACGTGTGCGATCCTGCGGATGCGGTCACATTTGGGTATGCGGCTGAGCAGAGGCCGGGGACGGAGGCCAGTTCTGGCACGTCCTGGGCTTGCAGAGGGTTCTACATCCAGCGATAATCCTAGAGAAGCAGCAGGCAGAAGCCGGGGACGGAGGCCTTCAAGGCATGTCCTGGGCTGCCGAGAGGAGGTCCACTGCCAGCGGCGGAGTCCTTTGATCGGCAGCATCTCCTCTCACGATGGGGCCCGAACCCTGAATCTCCGGATTGGAGTAAGCACCTTTTAGCTGCTGCTGCCGCACCCTGAAGGATGATCCTGAGGGCGCGACTGTGGCAGAGACCAGGGATGGGGCCTTCCCACATGGCTGGCCTGGGGATCGGGCTCGGTCATCTTTGTAGTTAGCCCCTGGAACAGGTCTGAAAGAAAAAACCTGGACAAGCAAGAAGGTAAGTCTTAGTGATATACATACCTGGTGGTAGAAGAGAATTATTGAGTGTTTTAGTAGGTTAGATGATGAGGAGAGTAAAAGTCCATCTTGCTGGCAAGGCGGAAGAACAAGAACTGGCTAGCTAGGGGCGGGCAGGGGGGTGTGGCCAAGTGGCCCATGCTCAGAAGGGCAAAGCCCTTCTGAGCTATGGAGAGTACTTCCGTCTCGGCGCCGTCGGATGACGTCACCAATTGTGGCTGACTCATCCTGCTTGTCCTAGGAGAACCTCTGCTACCCTTTCAGGAAAAAATATTTGATATGCTTCTCCACCTATTCTTTGATTTATTCAAAGAAGTCACTAACATAAAAGGCCAGAGAGAGAAATTACTGCAGAGATGGCACAAGACAGAGGAAGGATAGCATGATGTAGCATGAGGAGAAGTGACTCATGGGCAAATCACAGAATCTGTCCTTGAAGCAGATATTTACTTATAGGCTACAATTCTCCTATAGATCCAGCAGCCTATTAGAGACTAAGGTTTGTAGTCTGAGTCTCAGAATTACAGTATTTTGTTCAAAACATAACAGAGATGATAGAGACATTATCTGAGTTAAACTTGATTTTTAATCTATGATTAAGAAAAGAAATATATATTTTTTGTGACCAAGTGGAGGAGGAGCCTAGTGCTTTGAACACTGGCTTGGTAACCAAATAGACTAGGGTTTGATTCTCACTGGTGTTCCTCATGGCTTTGGGCAAGTCACTTATCCCTCTGTTGCCTTGGAAAGAAGAAAGGCCTGGCAATCTATTTCTGATCACATTACCAAGAAAACACAGGAGCCTCCTGGGTTACCAGAAATCATTTAATAGTAGTAGTAGTAGAGTCAGCACTGACTGAAAAGCACACATTGCATTGGTGGAGTGTTAATATTGATGTTAAACATCTTTATTTTGCTTGCTGATTCTGGGCCGACTCTGTGTATTTTGGTATCACACAGAAAGGGTTCTTCACCGCTGTCAGCAGCCCTTATTTCCCCAGTATAAGCTCCAACTAAGATCGATGACATTTCAGCCCTTCCATTGTTCTAATTTAATTAGGAGACAACAAGTGAAGGTGCGCAGCAGCTGATTATAACATGGTACCATGCTCCCTGACCTCACCCCCACCTTGCAGCTGGCAATCACCACAAGAGCCACAATTCCTGCTCCCCATGTCTGTTGAGAGGGAGGGAGCTTGCAGTCATGTGGGGCTGGCTTCTGAAAGCCCTCTTTTGTGCTGCCCAGTACATTTGAACCCTCTCTGAACTGAGGGTTTACCATGTCTATTTGTTGCAGCAGGCAGGGGTACTTGAGTCAGGGGGGCCTTTAGGAACCCTCAACTGGTTTGGATATGGCGGTGAGTGCCCCATGATGGACTGAAGATGACACGTCAAGCTGGTGGACCCCAGAAACCCACAAAGCACGTAATAAGCTATGAGCAGAACCAGAGAGCAGTGGAGATGACAGTGGCCTTGCTGGTTCCCAGAGCAGGCGATAATGATTTCACCTGACCTTTCGAAGCTTACCCACTCGGTTCTGAGTTGTTTTACTGGATTGACATTGCTGTGTATTAATAAAGCTGAAGCCTGAATTTGTCACCACACACTGTGTGTCATCGTGGTTTACGTGAGGCTAACGCTTCCTCAAGTATAGTGAGGAAGTGTAGGATGGTGACAGGGCTGGTGCAAGGGTAATGGTTACCCTAGGTGTGCCTTCAGCCATGCTTGTCCCTCACAGTGCACACACTCTCTCCTGACCCTTCCTCCCATTTCACCTCAGCAGAGCCCACAGCACAGTCCTTTCTTCCTCTTTCACACAGTTAGTGCCTCAGCCTGCTGTGCCTTCCCCTTGATCCTTCAGCCTCGCTGACTCATCTTTGATCACTTGGCCACTGTCTTCTGGGCTCTTAGCCACTACTGTGCTGCCCTGCCTGTTTAACTTGGTTGTGACCCTCTTTGGGAAACACAGGACAGGGAGGAAATTCTGCAGGCAGCATGCTGTGGCTGTAAGTCCCTCATCCCCCCCCCCCCTTGGCTACATGGCATGGTAAGAGAGGAGACAGCACTGATGTCGGCAATGCCACAATGTCATGTGGGTGGCGCTGTGGCTGCAGCAAGCAGTGTTTGGCACTCTAGACAGCTGGGTTCAGATTTAAAGGGCTGTCACATGTCAGTTCCCACCCCCCTCCCAAACTATGGTGCTCTAGGCAGCTGCCCAATTCACCTAGTGCTTCTGTTGGTCTTGGATGATGGGGATTTCATAGGATAGAGTAGGGTCATGGCTTTGTATGTTATATTTATGTTTACTATTTCATCAACTGAATTATAGTTTCATTGGGTGCTAGACCTACTGAATTCCTTGTCTCTTGTTTCCTGTAAGAGAGATCTTGGGATAGGCTTCTTTGTTTGTGCCATACAGTCAGCGTCTCAGAAGCCAGCCTGGAGATGCTGGGCCAGCGCCAACCTGAATCACTGTGAGGTGACTTGTGTGACGTGAAGAGTGTTTTCCGCTGCTGAAAGGTTCTGGCAATGCACACTTTCTTCATGACTTGCTGAAGAGTGGTGTGCAGGTAATCTCATACACTCAACACTCTCACAGGGGGATGATCCGATTTCATCCTCAGCTAATAGGAAGGAGTAACTTTCTCACACCTCATTCACAGCATCCTTGAACTGTGAAATGAAAAACTAGTATCCAGCAGCTGTCCTTTACCTTCTGCTCCTGCTGCCTGTTCCTCAGCAGGAAAACATCCTCAACTCTTTCTCTCTTGAATTAAGGATTTGTACCAATACCATGATGCAATACAAACAATAGCCTAAAGCCTCAAACTGAGAAGCTTGGCATGGAGGGGAAAGTTCTCAAAAGATTTTATCCAAGATAGTAAGCAGGATAAAAAAATGGAAAAATAATTCTCCTTGGACAAGCAGGATGCATCAGCCACATCTGGTGATGTCATCCGATGGCAACATGCATGGAAGAGCTCTCCCATAGCTCAAAAAGGCAAAGCTTTTCAGAGCATGCTCCAGATGCCCACACCCCTGAGTCCACCCCTACCTGGCTCAGTTTCGCTTCTTCCACCTAGCCAGTAGGATGGATCACCTGCTCTTCTCAATCCCTATTTACAATCATGGATCAAAATAAGAGAAAACACAAAATGAAAAGAACAAACTTGAAGTCAAGAACTATCCAAGGTATGGAAGCAAGATGAACATTACAGATGTCCACGACCACTGTGTTCACTGCCTGGGGGAAGCACACTGCATGGAGGACTGCCCTCACTGTGCTTGGATATTCCCCGGTGCTCACCAGTCCCACAGCCACACTCTTCAGGACTTTTTATCCAGATCCTCAGCTCCTGTGACAGAGATCACCTCCAGAGGCAAGAACAATGCCAAGCAAGCAACTTTGGGGACCAAAGAAAAGGAAAGGAGCAGCCCCATGGTTGCCGGCAACATAGCCTCCATCTTAGAACCGACAAACTCACCCCCAATAGAACTGACACAAGTCGCCCTGCTTCCAGCAGCTGCGGCAACTTCCAGACCCTCAGACCACTGAAGAGACTCTTTCCCTGCTGTTACTGCCATGCTTCCGGTCCCTGGGCACTCCCTGAGCCTTTCCCCAATGATGCCAACCTCCACAGACTGCCCACAGCTCCACCCTCCATCAATGCAATTGGCTGGCATCACGATGATGTCAGTCATCAATGTGCTGACAAGGGAAGCCCTGCTGGGAGGGAGTTTTATTGCGCCGGGCAATCCCTCCACCCTGAGGAGCTAGATGCCAGCACTGAAACAGAAGATATTCAAGCTGCCAACACTCCAACAGCTACAGCAGCAGCTCCTGGAGCAGCCACAGCCAGTGCCGACAGCACAAGCAACACAGGAGGGCTAGAAGCCCTTCCAGCCACACATCTTCATCCTTCCCCCCCCCCCAAGAGACACCAATACAGCTTGTGGAGCACCCATCAATTTCACAAGTCCAGAAAGGTGCCCATGCTTAGCATAGCCTCTCCAGTGGCATCTTCTCCGGCACCACAACCTGCAACCACGTGGGAACTCTGGACACATTTCATGGCTCAGCATATGCCCTCATAAGGACAGCAGCAGCAGCCTCAACAGCAATTGATTACAGTGGCACTGCAAACACATGCAATGTCACCCAGGCTTCGCCCTCGCCTGCCGTTTTTTCACTTGGACTTTTATCCACGGACAGTGAAGGGGAAGAGGCAGCTGCTTTGGGCTTAGCGGGGAGTCCCCATCACTGCAGAGACCCCCTCAGAGCCCTCATCCCCATTCCAACTCCTACCTTCCCTGCCGGAGGTCCTGACCTACCCTAATTACCTTCAGAAGCTGGCGGGCCATCAAGCTGTCACATACAGCCACCCTGGATCCCAGAAATGAGGTACTTGGCCTCCTAAAGTACCTTGATGCTCCGAAGTTGGTGGTCTACATCCCAGTCCACCAACTCTTGCAGGACAGCATCATGCACATCTGGCAGATGCCCACCTCTGGGCCCTTCATGCCTTGTAGGCTCGAGGCCAAATACTAGGTCCAGCTTGTGCAGGGATTCAACAAGACAAAGCTGCCTGACCAGTCCATCATGCTGGAGTCTGCCCTGAAGTGGGCAAAAAGTTCCTGCAGGCATTCCAATGCACCTCTGAGGAAGGACCACAAGACCCTTGGTGAACATGACAAAAAGATCTACCAGGCTACCATGTTAAGCACAAAAATTGTTGTCCACCAATTCCAACAGGTGCTGTACTTATACACCATTTTGGACAACTTCAAGAAGGCAGTGGAGAGACGACCAAATCCAAAGCCTCCCTCTCACTCCTCCTGGGGGACCTAGGTGAGTATGGCAAAAGCAGATAGGTTTTGACCTTCAATGTCTTTGACTCGCCATCATGGACGGCTGCAGTAGCCATCGTTGCCTGGCGTACAGCCTGGGTCCAAGCCTCAGGCCTGTGAAAAGACATGCATGAATGGTTCATGAATGCCTATTTAGAGAGAAGGTAAAGGAAACAGTTTACAACATGAAGGAGTGCGTCACGGACATCCAGACCTTAGCCTCTGATTGACTAGCCCATGGCACCAACTCGCACTAGTCCCGGGGATCTAATCAGCAGAAACCCTACTCTTCCTCAAAGCGCTACCAACCGTATCACAAATGGCAGCCTCACCAGTCCAGGCACCAGTTTTACCAGTCCTATCAGCCTCACCAGAAGGAGCACAGGCCAAAACACCTGCCCTCAACACCTGCAGGGAAGAGTAACCCTTCCTTTTGACGCCTTGACCTTCTCCGCCCTGCCAGTGGGGAGCCAAGTCTCCTTCAAGGAAGCCTAGGCGAACATCACCACTGTCAAATGGCTCCTAAGCATCATCAACCAAGCCTATCACATTTGGTTCCTTGCGACCCCTCACCAGAAATCCTTCCATCTCAGCCACACCCTGCCCCACCTCATGCCACCATCTTGGATTATCAGCAATGTGGCGCTAATCGAAACAAACAATCAAGTTGCCATGTTCTATGTCAGCAAACAAGGGATATGGGATCCCTTTCCCTTATATGCAGAGAGGCATATAAGGTTTGGAACATCACACTGTCCAGAGACTGCTATCTCCAAGCTACCTATCTGCCCAGGGAACCAGTTGGTGGAGCAGTTCAGCCGCCAACTGAAACTGCTTAAATGGTCCCTCAACAAGGAGGTCACAGCTTCCCTGCTTCAGCAGTGGGGTCAACTGCAGATAGACCTCTTTGCACACCCCTCCAACACAAAGTTCACTGAGTTCTTCTCCAAACAACTGCTGGAATGGAGGACAGCAGCAGATGCATTCAACCTGCACTGGGGGAGCTGCCAGCTCCTATATGCCTACCCCCCCAACATCGCTTATCTCCAAAGTTTTGCAGAAGATAGTCTACGACAAGGCCACAGCCATCCTCATTGTCCCATACTGGTCGTGATAGATGTGGTTCCCCTTCTTCCAACTCCTTGCCAATGGCCCACCAGTGCTCCTCCCCTCGTGGCCAGAACTCATCACCCTAGATGAGGGGAGGATCCTCCACCCCAACCTTCCAACCCTTGTGCTAACTGTTTGGAAATTGAGTATTCGCAGCTACCTGCCCTGAACCTCACAGGACTTCATCCTGGCAGCCTGGAAGGACTCCACCTGGTGATCATACTTCCTGAAGTGGAACCGCTTTGACACCTGATGTGCAACAATGGGCTTAGACCCCCATTCCACCCCCTACCCAAGGTACTCTACCTCACCACCCTCGCGCAGGTGGACCTACAGACTTCTCCATCAGGGTGCATCTGTCAGCCATCATGGCATTCTATGACCACCTCGACGACCAACCCATCTCTGCACACCCACTGGTCTCTCTCTTCATGAATGAGACTGGAGAACCTGCAGCCTACTGTGAGAAGGCTTCTGTCCCCATGGGACCTCAAGATAGTTCTTCAGCAACTCACTGAGGGCTCCTTCAAACCACTCGAAGAGGCACCCCTCAAGTATGTCATGTGGAAAACCCTGTTCCTCATCTCCATTACCTCTGCCAGGAGGGTGAGTGAACTCCAGGCACTTGTGCACCCTCCCTACCCTGCTCTACCCAGATTGCACCATGCTACGCATGCACCCCAAATTTCTACCTAAAGTGGCATCGCCCTTTCACATTAACCAGACCATTGAGATCCTCACCTTTTATCCGTAGCTGCATGCCACACCATAAGAACATTGCCTCTATACTCTTGATTGCATGCGGGCATTCCGCATCAACTTGACATGAACTGCAGCTGTCAAGGGATGCAACTCTTTGTTGCTTCTGACCCTAATAGGCTTGGGCACCCGGTAACAAAGAGGACTGTGTTGCAATGGATCACCTCCGGTATTGCCTTCTGCTACTCACAGGCTGGCACTGACTCTCCTAACCCCATCCTGGTCCACCAGCTGCAGGCTGCGACTACCACTCTGGCAAACCTCAATGCTGTGCCCCTATGGCACATCTGCAAGGCTGTGACTTGGTCTTCGTCGCACATCTTTCAAAGACACTACTGCCTTGACCAGCTAGTAGTGACTGAGAGCTCCTTTGTATGCTCCGTTCTGAGCACAGCCATCCAACCAAGGCAGGGCCCTCCAGCACAGACAGGCCCACACAGGTGATGGAGGCATCCTACTGGACTTGAACTTGTGTACCTTCCTTAACCCTGCCTGTTGAATGTCTCCACTGGTGGCATTGTTGGCTGCCATTGATTTGCTTTACTATTTCTCATTGCATCAAACTGAGTTATGTGATTGTTTAGCGCCCGTTGTACCAGGCAATGTTAAGGTCCAGTGGGTGCTGCTTGCAACCATTAGTCATGTTCTCGCATTCATTACCGTGTTGTGGTTACCCATTATGCAATAAATAAACTGCTTCTGTTCCACCTGATGGTGTCGCTACCTGCTTTCCTGGTTGAACATAACTCTCATCCTACCGCAGGTTGGAGACAACCTCATGGCCAGCACTAGGGAGTCACCAGATGTGGCTGATGCATCCTGTCTGTCCTTGGAGAAAGTGGGATTACTTACCTATAAGGGGGTTCTCAGTGGATAGCAGGATAGGTCACCCACACATTCCATCCACCTCCCCTATGGATGGGGAAGGGAGGGGTTTTGGCACCTGAAGCATGCTTTTTGAGCTATAGGAGAGCTCTTCCATGCATGGTGCCATCAGATGATGTCACCAGGTGTGGTTGACTTACCCTGCTATCCACGGAGAAAACCCCATTACAGTTAAATAACCCCACTAATCTTCAAGTTAAAAAAGAAGGTAAGGTAACTGTTTTATCCTTTCCCCTCCTCTTTACAGTCCTCATGGCTAACATTTCAAGGTCTTTGTTGATATGGGGGTCATTTTAGAAGCTCTGTTTATGATTTTGAAGTCTAAAAATGTCCATTCAGATGTTCTAATCACATCCATTTCCCAAAAGCAATTTTACAAAGCCTTGAATTTACACATGCATGACAATATCACATCCATGTTGCATGGGGCGAGGCAGAGGCGTGCCCAGATTTTGGAATAGTGTTGCACATTTAAATCCGCTGGCGGACACATCCATGTCTATACTTGTTCCTGGTCATGAATAGGTATTTGAAAATTGCTCATTTCGGCCAGCTATCAACAGTTGAGAGAGGAGCAGAGTGCCCTCTCACTCCCCCAATATTTTTTGTTAACTCAAAAAGACATCCAGGTACATAGAGAGGCCTCTCTTATTTTTAGCTGCACCACTGCATGTCCCCATTTGTAAAATGGAAGGCAGGGACGTGTACTCGTATGTGGTATCAAATACACATACGCATTTTGAAATACCTTACCAGACACACTAGTTTCAGAAACATTCATATTTGGCAACATGCAACATTCTAAGATTGTCTGTTAACCTGCACGTGGCTGGGGCTTTATTCAGCACATCCCCCATTCCTTTGTATTTTGCAGAGATGCTTATCTTTTGGGGCGGAGACAAGCCAATTTTAGTAGATATTTTCTCTGCTGCCCCTCCCTTGGAATTTTGGACATTTTGACTCTGATGTCCCAAATGATACCTAAACTGCTTTCTAAAATGTGCCTTCATGCATCTAGGTAACTCTCCTGTTGGCTTGGAAGATCTTGGAATTCCATACACAGTTTTGGGATGTCTCAAGTTCCATCTGCACTAACCATACAATGCTGAGCAGATTTATTCCATTAACATCTTGTTCAATCATCATATTTTCCAGTCCTTTTATTTTCTCCAGCCCCTTGAAGATGGCTATGGAACCGAAAGCAGGATACATCTGTGCAGTTCCAAGTGTCTCTCCCAAAACTTACGCATCTCACTCCCTGGGTCAGGAAGAGGTCAATTGCCTGTCAACCTCAGAAAGAGAGGATGCATGGCGTTTCTCAGACTTCGTGGAAAGGGATTCTATTTATTTTATTTCAGATTTATATACTGCCTGCCAGGAACATTCACAGGTTCAGGCTATATCCATGGAAGTGTTAGATATTTCCGCTGTTTTGGAGTCTTCGGACTCAGTTGGTGCTGTCCTGTAACTTTGCTAGTGACCCTCGCTTTCTCCTCAGACTGGGAATGGCTCATGAAGCTTTTTTTTCATAAGGATAAGTTGTTTCTTTCTTTATAAGATTAGAATGTACCCTGATGTTTCTCGTGAGACACAGCGGTGAAGGAAGGAGTTTTGCTGTTGCAAACTGGCGTCTCGCAGCTTGGGGCTCTGTAAAATACCCTTGCAAATGTATTCATAAATATAAATCTGCAAGAGATGTTTTTCGGAACCAGTTAAGTTAATGGCCTTTGTTTCAGCCCAGCTGGTTTTGTCTAGTTCTGTTTGATATGTGTTAGCTTAAGATCCGTATAGTTCGTTAGTTTTGCTGTCTACGGCTTCCATCTTGTCTTTTAGTTGATTGATTTTCATGCATTCTTTTCCTCTTGTCAATTTGTTATGGGCCACACCCCATTGTAGTGGGCTTGTGTCTTCTTTTGGAGTATATTTTTCCTCTGTATATTGTAACCGACACTTTAGTTTTTCACCAAGAGGATCATTCTGAGCAACAAATAGTGGGGATGGACGTCCTGTTTGGATGTCCATCCCTGCTATTCGTGCCCTTTCCCAGGCCCAGCTACCTTCCCCATGTGTTGTACGGGGAAGGTAGATGGGGTGGTGTCAAGGTGGGCAGTGGCGGTCACCGTCCCCGGATGTACAGGGCCAATTCTAATGTCGGCCCTGTATATCTGGGGCCAGCAAATTAAATGGGGAAGTTATTCTACCTTCGAGGTGGAATAACTTCCCTGATGCCGCAGGATCGGTGGGCCCAGGGCTGGAAAGGGTCGGCAGGAGGCTGAGGGCATTTTCCGCAGACCGGCCTTAGCCCTGGGAGGCTAGATCAGGGGTCGGACTGTGGGGAAAGCAATTTGGAGGCCAGCGGCTGGGGATCGCGGCTTTTAAATTAAGCCGCGGTGTGCCATGGCTCCATTTAGAATCCCTGACTGAGTTAGTCGGGCAAGGCCTGTACGCGCAGGCTGGGCTGAATCGTGGTCCTGGCCTGCACATACAGACCTTTTGCGATTCTGACCTTGCAGGGCTAGACATGCCCCGCGGGGTGAGAATCATGACTCCTTCTGTGCATCCGATTCCGGCCAGGTGCACAGAGGGCTTCTACGTCTGGGATGGAATCGGGCCTCAAATGTAGGACTTTTCTGTACAAGTAGTTTACTTGAATATATTATAAAATTCATTAAAATACAATTAGAAAAATATTTATATACTGCCTTTCATTAATTTTCATTAATATTTAAGTGGTTTACAGAATATATAAATCCATATCAAAGGCCGGGGGCCGCACCATCCCTTGCCCCCCAAAAGGTTCAAGGACTTGGTTACCAGTTTCTGTGTTATTGTGAGCAGAAAGCAAAAATAATTAGCAATACATCTGTTTCCTGAATAATCAGGCTGTCATGGGAGAGGCACAAGCCAGTTTCTATAGGATGAATGACTTCTTAATAATATTTTTTTCAAGACACGTTCGCACATATCACTGACAAATATAGTACGTTTCATTCATTGCCAACATCAACCAGCTTACTCACAAGTCCTCTTTCACTGCTTTCCCTAGAGTCATAACATCATTTCAATATTTTTTCCTAGCCACCAAGACAAATAAATCCTATTTTCCAATCCTCTTTATTTATGAACTATCTTTCATAGATTCCACTTTCCCATGACAACATTGATGATTTTTGTGTGTTCCCCTTTTCCTTCCACATATAGAAGCGGTGTCTGGCAGAAACAGAGGCTGGCTTGAAGCTCCAGCGATTTACACCTACTCAGGAGCAGATTAGTACGTAGATGCATAAACTGTGATGCCTCTTCCACTCTGCCCGAACTTCTCCCCTCAACACACCGACTCTAGAGACACATTCCCAAGTTTAAGTTTCAAAGTAAACCACTTTGACTGAAATGATAAAGCGACATAAAAAGCTTGTTTAAATAAATAAACTATATCTACATGCCTAACTGCAGCACCCATGTGTTTGCATGCGAGGTGAGTGTATAAAAGGCCCTTCATGGGCATATATACATGCAAAAATCCTTTGGTAAAATAACCTTCTTAGAGGCTAATTCTATTGTTTAATTTAATTTAAAATGACATTTTATACCACTTATACCAACAATAGCTGGTTCAAGATAGTTTACGACTAATTCAAAAATCTAATATGGCATATCTAAAAACAAAATTACATGCAAAATAAAATCTTGTTCTACGAAGTGGTAACTGGCCCGACCCACATGTAACTTATGGGACTCTATCTATGTCTTGTCACTAGCATTCTGAAGTCCTAGTTGACACTTTTTCCGACAAATTAAGTAATTATTTTCATTTCTGGGCTTTACTGGAAAAGCATTCCAAATCAATCTGGCATTTCCCTCAGGCAGCACCTCCTAATGTTCACCAATTTAAAATCCCGCACTGAGAGCAATGCTAAATGAATCTCATTTTGTGATCTTAATGGCCTACATAATAAGTATCTGTGAAGAAATGAATTGAGATGCGATGGATCATTGCTATGTATTGCCTTAGATTGTAAATTTTACAGGCAACCAGTGTAAATCTATGAGCAAAGGTTTTGCTCTGTCCCACTTTTTCTTACCTGAAATGAATTTTGCAGCAGTACTCTGAGCCAGCTGCAGTCATGCCAAGGTTTGTTGTGTAGGCCAAAATAAATTGCATTACAGTAGTCCAGGTGGGATAGGGCAACAGCTCGAACTACCAGACACAAATCAGATAATGTCACGAAAGGTCACAATTGACACACCAGGCACAGACTTGAAAATCTTATTAACCAAATTGACCCCTAAATTTCACACTTTGTTGACAATATCTAGAGAGTGCTGAAGAAATTGTGGGTCTAATTGTGGTGGATCTTTATCTGGGCTTCCTTCCCAAACATGGTAGTTTTCACAGCATCAAGTTTCAATAGATTTTGCATTTTCCAGTTCTTGGTTTCACTTAAGCATCTTTTCATAACTGAATATGTACGACAAGGATTCTGACGAAGAGACAAATATCTGAACAGTGCATAAGAAAAATAAGTCACCCCAAGCTTTTTGAGTAGCCATCCTAAAGGAGCTTAAAACTGGAGCCAGGAGGGGAGAACCATGATGTACTCGACATTTTACTATCCAGTCACCTGAAAAGGCACCTAGGCAGGGAAGTCACATAGATACTCAGTTCATACCTGTGTAGCAAAGGAAACATACGTGCCTATGAACCTTTGTACATCTGCCTCCCCAAAAGCCCTTGCACAAAGTTCCCGAGGCAGCAGTGACTCTCTGCGTTGTACGTACTGGTTTGAATTTACATGTATGCCCATGTTTCCTAAGGTGACCTGCTCTATGCTCTACATAGTCCCTTTCTCAGTCCCCAGGAACACCTATGCCTGTATCCAGGGCAGGTGTTAGACATGCCGTGGCCCAGGACAGCAATTAGTGAGGTGCCCCGAAAACCTTTTTCAGATGGAGGCTCCCTGAGTTATGGGGGCCCAGGGCACTTGCCCTACTTGCTAACGCTGAAGCTACCTATATCACATAAAAGTAGGCCCTGAGAACTTAGATTTACGTGCTTATTCCTCTGGACCCCTTCACACTCATGTTGCTTATAAAATTACTCCCAAGTAACATCATGATTCAGTGTGCTTGTAGCATCATAACCGATGACGAAAATGATCATGGTATCACAACAAATACTACATTGAGACATCACTGACTGAAAAAAAACAGGAAGGGTAGACTTTCACAAGAGAGACTTCTAGAGTATAAAGCAACATTTCAAAACAGTTACCAGTAGAAGAATTATATTACATCATGCTTGAAAATGATTTCCAGAAGAGATCTACCTTGAAAAAACAGAATAATTAGGCAGAGCAAGAGGAGAAAGGGGAAAGCAGAGAGGGGGAAGAGAGAGCCCACATTACAAACCAGGGGTAGCACTGGAAGGAAAAGAGGATGGAGCGAACTTGGGGGACAACAAGAGGGTGGAGAAAGAGAAGTGGTGAAAGAAAGACAGACATGGAGCAGTGAGGGCGAGGAACAGGGAAGAAGAACATGTTACTATCTGCATAATAATGAGAGATATTTTAATTAAGGGCAATCAGACCAAGGCAAAGCAGAGGGATTATTAAAACATAAAGTATATGCAGCAAGAAAAACAGGATGCTGATGAATATATACCGTCTCTATTGTGCAAAATCTGAATCTGTTTGCTATACAAGGGCCATCATCAATTTACTGAATAAGCACGTCAATGGCAATGGAGCACGTCAATGGCACTCCTATAAGAACGTAAGAACTCAAGATGAGTCGAACCAAGGTCTATTGAGTCCAGCTTCCTGTCTGACAGTAGCCAGTCCAGGTCACAAATACCCCGCAGGTCCTAAAAGGTATCAAATTTCTCATAGCTCAGTCCAAGGGATGCTTCTTGGTTTTCCCACTTCTACCTGGCATCTAATAGCCTAATGGTTAGAGTAGTGGCCTAGGACCTGTGAAGCCAAGGTTCAAATTCCACAACTGCTTGTTGTGATATTGGGCAAGTCACTTAACCCTCCATGTTCTGTACACTCTCTGGATGTTTTAAGCACTTTCCTGATGCCTATTCATGCATGGAGCAGGTCTAAACTCCCAATGTCTCTGAGATCAAGCAGGGACATCTAAGTCCATTGCACCACCCCAGACGCACTTCCACCATGTCCCCACACCAGAGATATCTTTAAAAGCCATTTGTAAAATGACTCTGGGGATGTCTCTGTTACTTGGACATCCACATGCATGTTTTTGGATGTCCAAATCACAAGTAAGGCTTTGAAAATGATGTCCATAGTAAATGATGGCAGATAAAGACCAGCATGGTCCATCTAGTTTACCCAGTGAGGTGCGTGGGATTGTAGAGTTCACCCACTGCTCCCTGCAGTTTACTCCCCTCTATGCTTCTGCTTAAGGTTGTACCTGCTGCTCCAGGCAGCTTACCCCTCCCCCCCATTGTAACCAATAGGTTAAAATAAATAGATTACCTGCTTGGTGCCTCAGGAGGGATGCAGGGACCAGAGAGAGCATTGGAGCCTCAGATAAATTAAAAGTAATCCTGTATTTTAATGCTAAAAATTACATTTAATTTTAAAACAAGTCCCAGACCCATAGAAAAGCATTGCGTGTGCTGGGCGGTGTAAGGATCTCTTTAGTGAACAGTCTTTCAGGAGAGAAACTGCAGAGCCTGATGCAGGGAGGCGGTATTTATATTTGCAGCTTCAGAGGCTTGCAAGAACCCTGGGATATATTCTAATGTGTTGTGGAATAATACTTGTAACTGGAGATTTGGGGTTTTTTTTTACCCTTTTCCAGAGCAGTGCTGGGGTACTATTTGCAGTTCTAGCAGTGGAACAGCACTAAACAGTTGATCTTGGGAGGACTGATGTGAAACTGAAAGAAACAGTTGAGGGCTGGTAAAGAAGAGGGAAGGAGGTCTGTGTGTGCTTTGAAAGTTTAAGGTAAATGGAAATTGGGTTAAAAAGGTTTAACTTTGTTAAGTCATTGGTCTGCTTATTGTTTGTCTGCTTAGAGAGAGAATTGTGCCCTGTTTTTGAAGCACAGATTTGCTGGGTACAAGCTATCTTGGAGGGAAAGGATTGGCTCAAATAGCTCAGAGCAGAACTTTCTGACTTTTTCATTTTAAAAGTTCTGGTTTTGAACAGAACTCAGAGTGTATAAGGAAGGAACAGAAGGGAGCTTCTTTAAGAATTTTTTTGAAGTAGTGAAAAGCTTCTGAGCATAAGGAATTGGATCAGCTTTTGTCTGTTGAGAAGTAGAACCAAAATCCTAAAAAAAAGATTTCTTGGAGCAGGGTTTGAGAACAAACAGGGAAACCTTTCCTACTTTATAAATTGGAAAGTTTCTAAGGAATACTGGATTAAGCTCCTTCAAGGAACTAAATGTTCTGAAAGCTAAGATTGTCGCAAAGCTTCTTAGAGAAAAGAAATATAGTAAATCATGTGCAGAGGAGCTGGTAGTTCTGCTGGGCATCGCAATTGGAGTCCTCTGAGCAAGGGGGAAAGGGGAAACTGTCTTTCAAACAGCTTGAGAAATTGGAAAGGAAAGTTATATTGAGCTCCTCTAAGGAACCTAAGATTACTGGAAGCTGAAACTATAAAGAAGCTCTTTGGAAAATATATGTTTAATCCTCTGAAGGCATCCAGATAGCTCTGCTGAATCTGGGCAGTTAGAATCCTAAAAGGGTAGTGACACTGCTGCATGCTATTGGAAGCGGTGCAGAGGGGGAGAGAGGCACTGGTGGTTTTAGACTTCTAGCAGAAGGACAGTGTCTAATTAAGGTTTAAACTGGAAATTCCTGAGCTCTTAAGAGAATAACTTTTTATGACTGTGAAATGTGTGATGGGACAGTGTTTGTGTGGGCTTAGATTAGGACATTCAATTATCTTTTATTTTTGGATAGGAATAGGGACAGTACTCTAAAGAATATAAGAAATGCCATATTGGGTCAGACCAAGGTCAACAGTGGCCACTTCAGATCACAATAGGGGTAGGGCCATCACCAGGTGGACAGACATCGAAATCATCAAGGTCTGTCCACCTGGTGATGGCCCTACCCCTATATCTGATTATCTCCCCCCCCCCCCCCTTCTTGTGTTACACTGCCTTGACCCGGTGAAAAGCGGGATATAAATACAGTTAAATAAATAAATAAAATAAAATAAAATAAATAAACAAGTACCTGGCAGGTTCCCAAAAAGACACACAGGTTCCACAATGCTTGTACTGGGACAAGCAGTGAGTGGATTTCCCAGATCCTCTTTAATAATGATTTATGGACCTTTCCTCCAGGAACTTGTCCAAACCTTTTTTAAACCTAGCTACACTAACAGCTTTTATTACATCCTCCAGTAACGAATTCCAGCATTTGATTACGTGCTGAGTGGAAAAATATTTTTTCTTATTAGTCTTAAACGGGTTATACTATAGCTTTATTGCATGTTCCCTAGTCTTTCTACTTTTTGATAGTGTAAACAATCGATCTACCCGTTCCACTCAGTTCATTAATTTATAGACATCTATCATATCTCTCCTCAAGCGTCTCATTTCCAGGTTGAAAATCCCTAACCTTTTAAGTCTCTCCTCATGGGGTATCCTTCCATCCCCTTTACCATTTTGGTGGCTGTTCTCAATACCTTTTCTAATTCCACTATATCCTTTTTAAGATATGGCAACCAAAATTGCACACAATATTCAAGGTGTGATTGCACCATGGAATGATACAGAGGCATTATAATATCGCTTGTTTTATTCTCTATTCCTTTCCTTATGATTCGTAGCATTCAGTTTGCATTAGTGGCTGCCACTGCATGTTTGGTGGAGGGTTTCAACATGTTATCCATTATGACACCTAAATCTTTTTCCTGGGTGGTGGTTCTTAATGTGGAACCTTGCATCATGTAACCATAGTTTGGGTTGTTCTTTCCTAGGTGCATAACTTTGCACTTGTCCACATTTATTTATTTAATTTATTTAGCCGTGCTTATATATCGCTTTTCACCGGGTCAAAGCGGTTTACAATAAACAAGGGGGGGATACAATGAACAGGGCCATTTGAATGTCCAGTCTTCCAATTTAGCAAGGTCCTCTTGCAATTTTTCATAATCCTCTTGGGTTTTAACGACGTTGAATAATTTTGAGTCATCTGCAAATTTGATTACCTCACTCACTATTCCCATTTCCAGGTCATTTTCAAGTATGGTAAAAAGCAGTGGACCCAGCACAGATCCTAGAGTACTCCACTATTCACCTTTCTCCACTGGGAAAATTGGCCATTTAGTCCTACCCTCTGCTTTCTATTTTTTAACCAGTTTCTGATCCACATTAGATCCCAGTCAATATACTAATCCCCAAGTGACTGTGGGCACAGTCTCAATTTAGATTAATTTTATTTATTCATTTATTAAAGTTAGGGAGTAGGTAAAGTCCAGATCATCACTGGATCAGAGGAATCCTGAGTTCCTGTGACAATGGATCTCCTGGAAGGGGACACCGTGGGACTTCAGGAGAAGAGATTGGGCCCCTTCGCAAAAACGTTTCTGGGAAGAAAAGTACCAGTACACAAACGCCCTGAGAAACAAAAAGAGCGACATTTCTGAGCTCACGCTTTACATTACCAATTGAAATACATAGAGTACTCTGGATAATAAGGGAACTCACCTGTTAAAAAGCTGAAGTTCCTGTATAAAGAAGTATATTGATAGTAAGAGAGAAACTGTAAAGAGTATCCTAAAAAGAGAAACTGAAACGCTTGAGTATTTTGTATTAGAAAATTACTGTGAACATAAGGGAAAAAATACTGAATGTTGATTTACCTCTGAGTTCTAAGGTGCAACCGTGTATAAATACCTTATTGATTTAACTTGTTTAACTAACTGTAAAAATGTCAGAATCCATCTTTAAGCTTGATCAACATGTTATATGAGCTTAATAAATTTTTCTGAAAATTCTGTTTATAGACACTAAGGTGTTCTGTGTTCCATTCTTGCAAAGTCCACCCTATCACAATAATTATAACATCACCTCAGTAGGGGCTAATCCAAATTAGTTTATTTTTCCTCTCAGACTTTCTCTGCCTGATGAGACGAGGTTAGTGACTTCTGTAAGCCTTTACCGGAGGGGGATGTCAGACTCCGAAGTACCCACTTGGTCCACTGGACTGCATTTTAACATCCCAGGTATTGTTTATTTATTTATTTTTATTTACATTCTCTTATATACCGCACTATTCTGCATCAGTGTGGTTTACATTGAACAAACTGAAATTACATTGAACAGGGCATTATAACTTGGAGATAACTATTTTACAGGGAACATGGGCTATGGAGGGTTAAGTGGCTTGCCCAAGACCACAAGGAGCACCTGTGGGACTAGAAACCCCAGTCCTTCCGGCCCAAGGTTGCTGTCCTCTAGTGGGATTTAGAACCCCCGACCTTCTGGCCTGAAGTACTTTGCCCCAACCACTAGGCCACTCCTCCACTCCATTGTTGTAAGAGTCTGGCCATGCCCTTCTCCAGGAGTGGGGGGCTACACTATTTATGAAGTTATTTACATTTGCTTTGATTCCATTCTCATGCTATGTCGGGATCCTCTGTGTCTGTCCCATGCCTTTTAGAATTCCGTCACTGTTTTTGCTCCCTCCATCTCTGCGGGGAGGGTATTCCAGGCATCCACCACCCTTTCAGTGAAGAGGTATTTCCTGATTTTTCTTTTTTTTTTAATTTTTTATTTACCACTTTCAAGAATACACTTCATTATAGCAATCAAGTGAAGAAATTCAGAAATATAATGAAACACAATAAAACGCATTAGCTCCAAAATCAGAATATACCTCATTAGACCACAAACTAAAAGATTCAGAAAATTCAATGAAGAGGAATTTTTAGATCAAATAATACCACACCTTACACAAACACCCACAAATCTCGAAGAATCTATCAAAAACTGGAACAATATAATCTCCAAAGCAGCAGAAAATAACCCAAATCAATCAAACCAAAATATAAACAATAAAATTGAAAAAAGACATACTCCATGGTTTAATACATCTATCAAAACATTAAAAAGACAACTAAGAAAAGAGGAAAGGAAATGGAGACAATCAAAATCATTAATAAATTATGAGAATTACACTAAAACACTACAAATTTATAAACAAACAATAAACAACTCCAAGCAAAATTATTATTCTAATATAATATGTAAATAGTTGATTTCTATTGTTCTATGTTCTATGTTCTATGTAAAATGTATACAAACTGTGTACATGACTGTTGACTTGTTATATGTAAACCGCCCTTGATCTCTGGAAGGGGCGGTATAAAAGAAATAGTTAAATAAAAAAATAAATAAATAAATAAAAATAATATCAAGAGCCACTAATCGACCAAGAGAACTATTCTGTATAGTACAGAAATTAACAAACAAAACTCTAAATAATGATGAAATATCAATAGATATCTCCCCACAAGAATTAGCTCAATACTATAGCAACAAAACAAACCTACAAATAACACCATCAAATATTACTCAACCACAAATTAAAACACAATTAAAGCAAACTACAGTTGATAACTGGACCAACTTCAACTTAATATCAAAAACTACTCTCAAAACTACAATAACTAACATTAATACAACAACTTCATACCTTGATCCATGCCCAGTTGATTGGATAAAGAAGACTTTCCCAATACTCTCTTCTTTCATTCTACCTTTAGTGAATCTATCCTTGCAAAAAGGCTATTTACCACCATCCCTCAAACATGTTCAAATACGTCCTATACTTAAAAATAACACATTAGATAAACTATCCCCAAAATCTTACAGACCTATATCAAGTATTCCTTTTATGGCTAAACTTATTGAAAAAATTGTACAAATTCAACTACAAGATTTTATTGACACATTAAACATTCTTGATGAACATCAATATGGCTTTAGACCCTTCCATGGAGTAGAAACCTTACTAACGATCCTTTATGACACAATATTAAGAGGTATTGATAATACTAAACAAGCCTTTATTCTTGTTTTCCTTGACATATCAGCTGCCTTTGACAGTGTTGATCACTTAACAATGTTAAACAGACTTCAAAAATTGGTATAACATCTACTGTTTATAATTGGTTCAAATCCTATCTATCAAACAGAACCCAAAATGTAAGAATCCACACCCAAATATCTAACACCTTCAAACAAACTCAAGGTCTTCCGCAGGGATCTGCTTTATCTGCACTATTATTTAACATTTACTTACAACCAGTTTGTAACATCTTTAAACGCCACAATGTCTTTTATCATATTTACGCCGATGATATAATGTTCTACCTCCCATTTGAAATCCCACACCCACCTCTCCAAAAAATAACAGAATGTTTTAATGAACTAACTGAGTGGCTCAAAGAACAAAATCTACTTATCAACTTTACTAAAACAGATATTTTATTTATCACTAAAAATCAAACATATATACCCCCAAACACGATTACACTAGATACTCATGAAATTAATATAAAAAAAGAAGTAAAATATTTAGGTGTGATACTTGACAATAATCTAAATATGGATTCACATATAAAATATTTAACAAAAAATATACATTACAAACTCAAAACACTAAAACAACTAAGACCTTTGATTCTTCTACAAGATTTTATTAACATAATTCATGCTATTATTACCCCACATTTCGATTTTGCAAATACAATACTTAATGGTATTTCGAAACAAAATATTAAAAAGATACAAATAACTCAGAACTTAGCTGCTAGAACGATTATGAATATAAGCCCACTTGAACATATTACACCAATTTTAGCTGAACTTCATTGGCTACCAATTTACTCCCGAATCAAATATAAAATTCTTGTCACTACATTTAAACTTATAAATAAACTTGCACCATCTGCACTAAATACACTGATTAACATTGACATTGATAAACGATCTCAAAGGTGCAGAAACATAAATACTTTAACAATACCAAAAGATTTTACAAAAGCCAGAAAACAAACCAATAAGAGAGCTTTCTCACACTCTGCTCCAATACTCTGGAACAATTTACCTGACAACATTCGCCTACTGTCTGACATAAAAGAATTTAAAAAAAAATTAAAAACTCACTTATTTACATTACACTATAATACACTCCCAAAACAGAATTCTCAAAGGGATACAGGCTAACATTTATTTTTAATATTATATACCCTATTTTCAAAAATAAACGACACTAATACACTAATTTAACCATACTACACACTCATTTACATGATGATTAATAATTTAACTAGCAATGTATATATGTTCTAATATGTTATACTTGTAATGTTACAATTTTCCTTGTAATTTATAATTATCTGTTCTATGTAAAATGTCCTGGTATATCTCATACCAATTAACCTACTGTTACATGTAAACCGCACTTGAAACATGGGAAAGAGCGGTATATAAATAACTGTTAAATAAATAAATAAATAAATAAATAAATACGGGAAATACAGAGCCAAGGAGGAAATTTCATCATAAGGTAACTAGAAAACATTTAGGTCTAACAGATCTCCCTGAAGAGACCACTTCCAGCAAATCATAGTGTGCCCCTGGGATGCCACCTATACCTTAGCACCCTCTCTTGTCACAAGAAAATCATTAAATTGTCTCGGTTCAAAAAGGACAAATGTTTTACCATCAAATATAACCATACATGCTGGGAGGAGTAGCCTAGTGGTTAGAACAACTACCTGGTACCCAGGAGATCAAGGGTTTGATTCCCACTGGCACTCCTTGTGACCTTGGGCAAGTCACTTTACCCTCCATTGCCTCAGAAGAAAAGGCTGGCAATCTACTTCTGGTGATACATTGCCAGGAAAACCCAGAGATAGCTGGGTCACTATGAGTCAACACTGACTTGACGGCACTAAAAAAAAAAAAAATAACCACACACATACAAGGACATTGTAAAGCAAACATAGGACCACAACCATCAGCTGTAGCGCCAGAAATTCCTGGTTTCAGACTTAGACAAATCAGGAAAAATATGTATCTTTGTACCAAAAAATAACTTATCAATATTGTGGAAATATAAAGATATAACAGAATTGCAGTAAAACTCTAACGCAAAGGTGGCAATACGTGTGGTCCTTTGAGTGAGCACCTCTAGCGAGGACTCGAGGAAATCCATAAGGTTTAACCCTTGGTTCTCTCACCTTCACCAGGGAGAAAAGACCCCGCCAGTGACAAGTACTGGGCTCTGACCAGAGGTGGGAGCATCTCAGTGGACATTCCCAAAACTCAGTCAAGTATCTCTTGACCATATCCAGTGGAGTAATCAAAGGAGACCTAGGAAAGTTCAGAAATGGAAGGTTATTCCTTTGTACTTGATTGTCCAAATATTCCAATTGCTGGTGGATTAAATTTCTGTCCTTCACCAAGGAGCCTCCGATCACTTGGAATTCCTTGACTTTCAGTTCCAGCACATCACACCTAGTAGCCAAATTCCCAGCACCAGAGACTGATCCACTATGTTCTGAGACACAATTGCCAAGTCATTCACAAAATGTGTAGAAAACACTTGCAGAGCAGAGCTAAGTCCTTGCATGGCCTCCCAGAGAGGCTTCATCATCACCATACATGCCTTAGCACTCTGAAGTTCAAACAAGCCTGGAGTCAATTCTCCCCCTCCCCATGCAATATCACTCACGGTCCGCAAGCAAGATGCTGAATCAGCTTCCAGGAAGGGGGGGGGGGGAGATTCCGCCAAAGAAGAGCCTCCAGGTAAAATGACTTCACCTGCCACTTTGGCCTGAGAGCCTTCTTGCTCTTCTGCAGTCCAACTGCTTCTGGGTCTGAGCGGCAGTGTGCTTGCAATCGGGCTCAACAAAGCCCCATCACTGTTGCTCTCATGCAGAGCTGTGGGCTGATTCAGGGAGGAGACCCCAGAAGTGCCGGCAACCACTCGAAAACCCTCCAAAGTTGTCTGATGCAGCGGCTAGGTCTGGGAGTCATCCAGGAGCCCATTTCTTTCTTTCCCCTTTTGCTTGCCCATAAGACCAGCACAGCTCACCACCACCACCAAAGACCGTGAGAACTGCAGCATCCTGCCGGTACAGCTAGACCAGCTCCATCTTGGATTCTCTGATTTTCCTTTTAAGTCACCCTAAGTCCATCACTACTCTACTATCTATGATAGATAGAAGACAAGTTTGTATCACAGCATCTTTTGCAATGACCATAAACAAAAACCTAGGTCCAAAGACTTCCTAGAGGAGGTATCTGCCTATCCTCACCTGCCTTATTGTGATGTCAAGAGGGGCATCAGCTAACAATTTAAAATTGCAAATTAACCACAGAGATGAGCAAGGAAACATACCAAATATTGAAGGCATGTACATGAAAAATGAGGCATTCTGTGAAATTATCCATGGAGGAAATATCTTCAACAGAAATGTGTTGGATAGAAACTTGTTCCATCATGTAACACAACACTGCTCTCTCTCAGGGGAAGTTCTCCCAATGGGTTAGTTTTGTGCACACTAAGACAGTCTTGAACCTCACTCCTATCCTACGATATGTGGAGTATGATCTAAGTCTCTCATATTTACTGCTAATGGTAGGAGTAGTACTTGCATCGTGCCAAAGAGAGCCTCTTTCTGGAGTTCATGAGATATAGCATGTATGGCTAATTTGTCAATGTGCACATGGAAATTCCTTTCAATCGAGCTTGCGGCACCCAACCTCTGCCTTTGAGGAAAAATGAATCGTATTTTAAATGTTGAGCACCGCATAAACTGTCACCTGTTGGACTGGAGGATTTAGGGGATAGGCACAAGCCAGTTGTCGATTAATCTGGTTCCCAGTGCAGTCCCAGTAGAATAGCAGCATACTCTAAACACATATTGTTATTGCTATATTAATATTAGCTAACAGTAAACTTAATTTAACAGAACACGTTTTTATTTGGGAAGGGGATGCTTGCTTTTTATTTTCTTTAATAAAATATGTTAATAGTTTATTCAATTAAGCAGGAATATGTGACCTGTTTTCAGATGGAAATGTTATTAGGATACAATGAGGTAATTACTCGTTTCACAAAATGTTCCACCAAAGAAAAAACAACAAATCTAATAATGCTTTCTTGTGAAATGTTTGCTTAGAGGGATACTGATTTCATATTTAATCTCTACTGGTGAGAAAATCAATATGAATAATCCAGAATTATTTTTATCAGTGCCTTCGCTTTATGGAATTATACATCTTCTTGCAAGCATCTTGGGTAAATGAGCTGGAATAAAGAAACGCTGCAGAAATGAAGAAATATTGTCCTCAGTCGATAGTCACAGGGTCCTCTAGGCAGTCGGTGGCTGTTTGAAGCACCAGAGCATGCCAGTGGTAAGTGGTTCTGCCAGGCAGCATTAAGAGTAATATGACATAGCATGGTGAGCCCTCAGTCCTGCTGTTCCCCTGCCCAAAGATCCCACCGCTGCCACTGCCACCCTTTCCAGGTCCAGCTGTAGTAGCAATGGCATTTAAACCACAGCGCCATACTCTCTCAAATTCTCCAGCACTGTATGACCTGCTGCTTCAGTCCCTTCTGCTGCAGACTTCCTGTTGCATTACAGTACTTTCCACCCCCATGCAAACAGGAAATCTGCATCATAAGGGGTGAAAGTAGCAGATCACAGAGAGACAATACAGCACCCAAGAGTTCAGGTAAGTGCTGTGTTGCCATGGCTGCAATGAGAGCACAAGTGACTGCTTAGTTCACCTATAGCAGTGGTTCCCAACCCAGTCCTCAGGTACCCCCAGGCCGGTCAGGTTTTCAGGATATCCACAATGCATATGCATTAGATAGATCTGCAGACAATGGAAGCAGTGCATGGAGAGATCTATCTCATGCATATTCATTGTGGATATCCTGAAAACCTGACTGGCCTGGGGGTACCCAAGGACTGGGTTTGGAATCACTGACCTATTGGGTCACATTGGCCCTGGCTGCCTGGCATGCTATAGAAATTCATACAGCATGGTCAGATTGCCACCAAGTGCCTGAAGGATCCTGTAGCTATCAGCAGACTTGCTTATGGTGTGGTATCTACCCCATTCCCATTAGCAGCTTTGTCAATCCTCTATGATCCTTCTCCAGATTTTCTTTCATGAACACAGAAGTATTTGTGTAACATTTCCACTTTTTTTCTTGTTACTTTCCACATATTGATCCTCAGCATTTTTGAGTCTTGCAATTCCACCTCTGATCTTCCTCCTTTCCCTGATATACCCAAAAAAGGTCTTGTCACCTCGCTTCACCACTTTAGCCGTTTATACTTATTTTTATTTTATTTATTTAAAACTTTCTTATATACCGCCTCTTCCATAGATCAAAGGTGGTTTACATATAACAAGTGTAACAAGAACAGGTTTTACATAGAACAGATTTTTAAATTATTTACAAATCAACTTTTAAATAAAAAGCGGTTTACATATAACAAGTGTAACATGAACAGGTTTTACATAGAACAGATTTTTAAATTATTTACAAATCAACTTTTAAATCAACAGTTTTTAAATTATTGACAATCAACATGATTGTGAGTAACTATATTATTAATTGTAAACAACTATATACAGGAGTAGTAGAGTAGGTAGCTTAGGTAGACATTTGTTGGATTCAATCATCAACGTTGAGGTTACGGTGTGATCGTCTGCATTTAAGGTGGGTTTGTGATCTGTATTGTGTTTGAGAAGTGTTCTGTGAATAAGTGGGTTTTAAGTTCTCTCCTGAATAGATGGAGGTCCTTTATCATTCGGAGATTTAAAGGTAGTTTGTTCCATATGGCGGGTGCAGCATATGAGAATGCTCTGGAGCTCGTGGTTTTTTTTGTTTTACGGATAGTGTTTTGTATGGCTAACGAGTATGTTGCATTTTGTCTTCGTGTTCTGTGTTCTGGTGGGGCTTGCAATAGGGTGGTTAGATGAGATGGAGAGATTTCATTGATGAGTTTAAATGTGGTTATGATTATTTTGTATGTTATTCTGCTATTTATGGGGAGCCAGTGCAATTCAAATAAGATGGGAGTTATGTGGTCGGTCAGGCGAGCTTTCATTGTTACGCGAGCGCAGATATTTTGGGCTCTTTGGAGGAGGTTAGTGTTTGCTAGTGGTAGGACCGTTTAGGAGACTATTACAATAGTCGAAGTGGGGAGTGATGAGTGCACTGATGACCGATCTGAAATCGTGGGAGTCTAGGAGTGGTCTTAGGTGTTGTATGGTTTTTAGCTTGAAGAATATTGTCTTAACTGTTTGCTTTATGTGAGGGATCATACTGAGGGTATGGTCTAGAATTATTCCTAAGTATTTCACCTCTTTCTTGATTGGGATTGTTGTGTTGTTTATTGTGATGGTTTCCGGGAAGGTTGCGTTTAGTTTTCTTGCTACAAACATTGCTTCCGTTTTTTTCAAGTTGATTTTGAGGTGGTTATTCTCAAGCCAGGTGTCTGTCTCTTTGATACATTCAGACATATTCTGGTATGTGGGGTTGTTTGTGTTAATTGGGAGGGTGAGCATGATGTCGTCAGCGTAGATATAATGGCTAACTTTGTATTTTTTGAATATACTTGTGATAGGTTGGAGGTAAATGTTGAAGAGGAGTGCTGAGAGAGCTGAGCCTTGGGGTATGCCTTGGTCTTGTGTGAAAGGTTCTGATGTGTTTTGGCCTAGTTGAATGCGTATTACTCGGTGGGTTATATATGAGATGAACCATTGGAGGATTGTCCCGCTAATTCCTATATCTTGGAGTCTGTTAATTAGTGTATTGTGGTTGACACTGTCAAAAGCGGCTGATATGTCTATGAAAATGAGGAAGAATCCTTGATTGTTATCGTCTGTGCCTTTAATGAGGTTATCTAACAGTGTTATTAGTAGGGTTTCTACCCCGTGAGATGGGCGGAATCCAAATTGGTGGGAGTCAAGGGGGGCATGAGAGTCAATATGGTCCTGGAGTTGAAGTTGTATGATTTTTTCAATTATTTTGGCTACGAATGGTATGCTGGCTATAGGCCTATATGAGTTTGGATCCTTTGGGTCTAATTTGTTGTTTTTTAAGATGGGTCGTATGGAGGTGAGTTTTAGGGGATCGGGCATTAAGCCTTGGGCAAGGGATTGGTTTACTATCGGTTGGATATGTACAGCGAGTTCAGTTTTTGAGGCTTTTATCCATGAAACTGGGCATGGGTCAAGGGGGGATGTTGTAGTATTGATCATTGTTATGACATTGAGGAGGTGTTTTTGGTCAATTTCGTGGAAGGTTGTCCATTTAAATGGTTGTTTTGGGTCTGAGTGCAGAGTTATAGTTTGGATGCTCGTTCTGTTTTTTAGCTTCTCAGCAAAGTGTGTAGCTAGGGTTTGTACTTTTATGTCTAGGTGATCCGGTTCAGGTGTTTGGGTTTTGGTAAGGGATTTTACGATATTGAATAGTTCTCTTGGGCGGTTGATCGCCATATTTATCACTTTAGAGTGGTAATCTTTTTTAGCTTTGTTGATTGTGTTTTTGTATATATTGAGTAGTGAGAGATATTGGGCTTTGTTGTCTTCAGACTTTACTTTTCTCCAAATTTTCTCTTGTTTTCTCAATTGTTTTCTTAGAGTGGAGAGATTTTTAGTAAACCATTTTTCAGATCTTTTTGGAGGTTGTTTTTGTGTGAGCTGGGTGGGGGTTGCTGCGCTTTTTATAGTTGAGTTCCATTGGTCTGTTAATTCATTGACGTTGGTTGTGTATGTTGAGAGTTTAGGTATTACTTCATTTAGGAAGGTATCCTTGTTAAAGTGGGTGAAGCGAGATTTGTGTGGAGGGATGGCTGGTGTGGTGTTGGGGGGTGCTGTGGGTGTGGTGAGGTTAAAAGTTATTAGATGGTGGTCTGACCAAGGTACATTGGTTATTATTGGAGGGGTATGGAGTTGTTGTTTATTGAGTATTGCAGGAAGGAAGATGAGGTCTAGGGTGTTTCCTTTTATGTGTGTGGGGGTGTGTATGATCTGCATATAGCCCATTTCTGTCATGGTGTCCATGAAATTTGTCGTGTGTTGTGCATTGATTGACGGTAGATTCAGGTCTCCTAGTATGATACGAGGTTTTTTTTAGGGAGGCTGTACAGGCAAGTTCTAGGATAGGGGTGAGGTTTTTATGATCAGCTGAGGGGGGTCTGTAGATAAGGGAGAGTGCGAGGGTTTTATTTTCTATACAGATGATGTCTAGACCCTCTAAGTTGTTTATATCTGTTAGAGTGTATTGGAGATCTTTTTTAGCGAGGATGAGGGTTCCCCCTCCTCTCTTCGCTTCTCTGTGGCTGGAGAAAAGGTCATATTGTTGTATATTGAGTTGGTTTATTATGATTGTATCGGTGGGGGTTAGCCAGGTTTCAGTGATGAGGAATACGTCAGGTTTTTCGTCTCTGATTAGGTCATTGATTATAGGTATTTTGTTTTTTATGGATCTGGCATTTAAAAGGATAAACTTTCTAGGGGGGTGTGAGTTAGAAGTGGTGTTTATATCGTTAGGTGGTTGCAGGTTTATTTGTATCAATCTTGAATGAGGTCTGTGGGGGTGGGCTCGGTGGGTTGGGTTAAGTGTGTAATTGTGTGTTTGTAATGTATTTCTGTATGGATTGTGTATAATAGGGATGTTGTTGTGTGTTACATAGCTTGATTTGTGTGTGCATATGATGTGTATTAGTTGGAGGATAAGTATAGTGAAGAGAATGGTGGTCTGAGGTCTTGTGAGAGTCATTATTGTGGAGTTATTCCAAGGTAGTAAGGAATATTTTATTGCAGTTGATGAACCTACGTAAATGATATATCGTTTCGGTGGGGTAAATATATTGACTGGTGTTACTACTGGCAACAGTGTCTCACAGTGACAATGCAAGAAGGGTAATTACTACTGGCAACAGTATTTTATAGTGACAATGCAAGAAGGGTAATTACTACTGGCAACAGTATTTTACATTGACAATGCAGGAAGGGTAATTACTACTGGCAACAGTATTTTATAGTGACAATGCAAGAAGGGTAATTACTACTGGCAACAGTATTTTATAGTGACAATGCAAGAAGGGTAATTACTACTGGCAACAGTATTTTACATTGACAATGCAGGAAGGGTAATTACTACTGGCTATATGATATCAGTTTTTTTCTTTATTTGTTGTATACTTGCTGTTGGTAGTGTGGTTGAAGGATGCTCTGAATCTTTGTGGATGGTTATCAGCTGCTATCAAGTTTCTGGGTCTTTTATCGTATTGCTGCAGCGGGTGCTTTCCGTTCTCGAAGAGCTGAGGCTGCTAGATGTTTGGGTATCACTGTCGCTGCTTTGATGTGTTTGTTGATCGTGAGCTCAACCCGATGGGAACTCAAGCTGTTTTTATTTGAGAAGGTTTGAGTAGCGATGGGTCCATCGGATGTTGTTCGGGCGTTTTTTAATTAGGCCTCTGCCTAAGGGCCGTGCCAAAGGGCCCTCTGGCGAGGCCCTTAGGCGCGGGCCCGACAGGCGCGGGCACGCCTAGGCAGCGCTGCTTTAATCGCTGAGTCTGTAGGCCCGGATTGGGCAGCTCGTGCTGGGTGGGAGGTCCTGGTGCTCCGGCGTGCTCGATCCTCGCGCCGGAGGAGAGCTGAGAGACGCCGGAGTGCTGGGAGGCAGAGAGGGAGAGTCAACGGTGCAGCGCTGCTTTAAGCGCTGAGTCTGTAGGCCCGGATTGGGCAGCTCGTGCTGGGTGGGAGGTCCTGGTGCTCCGGCGTGCTCGATCCTCGCGCCGGAGGAGAGCTGAGAGACGCCGGAGTGCTGGGAGGCAGAGAGGGAGAGTCAACGGTGCAGCGCTGCTTTAAGCGCTGAGTCTGTAGGCCCGGATTGGGCAGCTCGTGCTGGGTGGGAGGTCCTGGTGCTCCGGCGTGCTCGATCCTCGCGCCGGAGGAGAGCTGAGAGACGCCGGAGTGCTGGGAGGCAGAGAGGGAGAGTCAACGGTGCAGCGCTGCTTTAAGCGCTGAGTCTGTAGGCCCGGATTGGGCAGCTCGTGCTGGGTGGGAGGTCCTGGTGCTCCGGCGTGCTCGATCCTCGCGCCGGAGGAGAGCTGAGAGACGCCGGAGTGCTGGGAGGCAGAGTGCTGGGCTGCTTGTGCGTCCGGAGTGCTGGGCTGCTTGTGCGTCCTGATTTCTCTCTTTTAGCTCAATGCAGAAAAGTGCACCGCTGTTAGTACAGGCATCTGTGCTGTGTTTACGACAAATTTCTGTGCTAGTGAGGGCAGAGAAGGCAGGAATAAATGTTACAAGAGCATGAACAATGCACCAACACCTGTACTCATGGCAGCGCACTGTACATTTAAATCCATTTAAAAATGGTAATAATTAGTTCTGCAGAGAAGTGTGCGAAAGACCAGAAGGCTGAGCTTAACGTGAGGTCTGAGGAGATGTTGAGGGTTAGCTCATAGCTCAGTGAAGGTAAGGATATTTCTGCCTGTTTTTAGAGCGTACACAACCTGAAACGTTTTTCTGGATTTACCGAAGAAAGTGCTAAAAAAATGGCAGGAGAATTGTTATGCCCATATGCTGGATTGCTATTAGACGCGTAACACTGGTATGTGCCAAATAGCAACCCAGTACATTGTGCACAAGCGCCAAACTGTATTTTGTCACAGGATATAGGTGCTGCTAACGCAGACCCCCATGCACATGAGCCTGGCTTGCTCTATTTGTTTGGTGCAGACCTTTTGTGCACAGCCCATATGCATGCTGTTTGTTTGCAGTATCGCTAAGCAAAACGTCTGCGCTAAAGTTACTTAGGAAACCTTGAGTTTCCTGCATCAAGCTTTTAGGCTCTTTCAGCCTTCTTCAATGGGATGAGTCTGATGCCAAAGAGGAAATCAGTAATGTCTATGGATAAAGAGGACTAACTTTCTTCCTTGGAGGATGCCACCTTTGTGGTGTGGATGGAATTAAGTAATTGATGATGGGATGATATAAACCATCAACAAAAATGAAAGCCACACATAAATTCCCTTCACTGTTGATGGCAGTGACTCTCTTACCAATGGTCTTGGTCCAGACAGGTTGAACGGTGCAGAGGCCTTACCATTGAGCGACTGATTTTGCACACAGGCATGCTTGTCTGCCCTGTTTTTATCCCCTATTCATTTATGCAAATGAGATCCTGCAAAGAGTGTCTGCACATGGTCCCACATGACCACCCCCTCCCACCCCTGGCTGGGCACATGTACCACCCATTCCACCTGCTGGTATCTGCAGCATCACTTTCCTTACTTATACTGAGGTTTAATTTATTTGAAGAGAAAGTAGTTTTTGTTTTCTAATGTATTTGAAAGAACGCTAAAGGAAGTTGGCAGCAAAATTTAATATAAGTAGTGTCACATGGACACCATGGCAAACAAACAAAGACACATTGACATCCCTCCTTAAATAAACCCATGGAGAGCTGCCAGTTACATGCTGTCATATGGAAGACATCAGAGATGAGACCAAGCCAGGGAAGGACCAATATCTCCTCCCCTACTATTTTCAAGTCAGGGAACCTGAGAAAAGTGCAGTTGGAATGATGTCAAATTTACAGATCGCAACAGAGACAATGACGCCTCATATAACGTATTCTGCTAAATCATCACTTTGCAAATAGATGCGGATGCTTGGACATAGGGCCCCAAGACCTTAAGTGCTGCCTCTTCAGAGCAGGTTATGTAGACAGTGATTGGGCTTTCGTGCAGCACTTTGAATCAAAGTCTTTGCTTATCCCAAAACCACGCAATTGCCTTCCTTGGTGCTATGGAAGACCTGGGACTCAAGCAAATTATCAATAAACCCACTCATATAAAGGGAAACATTCTGGATTTGGTATTTGCTCCTCAGACAGTCTTTGAACAAAACCACAACCTACCAACATCAATCGTTGATGTACCCTGGTCAGACCACAAACTGATCATTTTCCAGATCCCCATCATCAATGAGAAGCTGCACAGAAGTCAAAACATGCACAGCACATCACGGACGCCCACAAGACGATTTAGACCATTTAACAGGGAACACATCTTGGCTGAGACCCAATCACTCCTCAACAAAACCATACCAGACCTCGACGAACTAATCACCTCCTGGAACTCCAATCTGCATGCCATATCACAACCTCCAATTTCCAATAACACAAAGAGGAGAAAAAGAAGCACCGCCCCATGGTTCTCTCCTGAATTGCGATCCTCTCTGACTCAACTCCGCAGACTGGAGCGCCGCTGGCGCAGATCACTTTCCACTGAAGATCAGACCGCCTACCGTACTCACCTCTCCACACACCGTGAAGCAATCACAACCACAATGAAACAATATCACACAGACACCCTAAAGAGATCACTGAATAAACCACGTGACCTCTTCAACCTGGTCAAATCCCTCTCAAAGGAACCTTCTACCGAACAACACAGTGAGATTCATCCACAGAAATTCGCTGACTACATGCAATCCAAGATAGTGCAAACTAACAAGGTGTCAACAGTCCCGTTCCAAGAACCAACGAATGCAACCCCACTAAATAACTTCTCTACACCATCCACTAAATGCATCGAGGACACCATAGCATCTCTCAATACCTCCACTGCACAAACGGACCCATGCCCAGCTTTTTGGATTAAGGAGCTACGTTGTGCGTTCAGCCCCTTCATTGCAAATCTAATGAACCTCTCATTCACAACAGGGTATTTCCCTGCAGCACTCAAGCAGACTTCCATCAGGCCACTTTTGAAAAACCCCAAGCTAGACCCGCAAAAGGTCGAATCTTATAGGCCTATAGCTAGCATTCCCCTCTTAGCCAAGATAATTGAGAAGGAGGCACAACGGCAAATCCAAGATCATATAGACACCACAGCTCCCCTAGATCACTGCCAACATGGGTTCAGAGAATATCATGGGGTCGAGACCCTACTCACTAACCTATTCAACGACATTATCACAGGCATTAACAACATCCGACAAGGATTTGTACTCGTCTTCTTAGACATCGCTGCGGCGTTCGACTCGGTAAGCCATGAAATTCTCCTCGGACGACTGAAAGAGAAAGGTATCTGCAACAGTGCATTAGAATGGTGTAACTCTTATCTGGATGGAAGATGGCAATATGTGAAGTCCGGTACAGAAGAGTCAAAACGCTTCCATCAAAAGCAAGGTGTGCCTCAAGGTTCCTCATTGTCTTCCCTACTATTTAATATATACATGCAGCCCATCTGCGACAACATAAGATCTTTCAAAGTCAACTGCTTGATATACGCAGATGACATTCTCTTATATATGCCTTTCTCTACAACTCAATTAGACCTGGCACCGTTGGTAGACTGCCTCAATTCGGTCTCAGAGTGGCTCCAATCACAAAACCTTCGCATTCAACATAAAAAAACAGAGGTGCTCTTCATCTCCAAAGACCCCAACTTCACCCCTCCAGCCCACGTCAGTGTCAAGGAAGCTGACCTACAAGCTAAAGAAACAATAAGATACCTTGGAGTTACATTGGACCAACGTCTGGATATGAAACATCACATAAATAACATAGTCAAAGCTGTATACTTCAAAATACGCTCGCTTAGGCATATGCGCTCCCTGTTGGACCCGGACGACTTCCGAACCATATACCAAGCGTTAATCCTGCCACACTTCGACTTTGCAAATGCCATATTACAAGGTCTCCCTCAATCCACTCTTAGCCCATTACAGATGGCCATGAATGCCGCAGCAAGAGTCCTCTACGGAGCCTCCAGAAGCGACCACGTAACTCCCATTCTTAAACAGCTTCACTGGCTCCCCATCCATGGGAGGATCATCTTTAAAACCCTAGTCCTATCATTCAAGGCAATCAAGGGTATCTCATCCTCCTCACTCACAGATCTGATTCACACTGTACCCCCCAACAGATCCAGAAGAGCAACAGCCGTAAACCTACTGACAACCTCGAAGGCGTCGACAAAGTGCAACATGACAACCTCAAACAGAGCCTTCAGTTTCTATGTCCCCAAATGCTGGAACGCTCTACCCTCCGACATAAGGGCCATTACTGACCTACTCCAGTTCAGGAAGGCACTCAAATACCACCTCTTCCTTCAATACTACCCTACCAGCAATTGAACCAGAGGAAGTGACCCACTCATGAACACACCATGCCGTTCTTTATATTATTAAGACTCTATTCTGTTCTATGTAATTATCTCATGTATATAGTTTACCCCGGTTCTCCAAGTTTGTACTCCTGTTCGATGTAAACCAAACAGCTCGTTGTTATGGTCTTTATGTTATAATGTAAACCGCGCTGATGCCGAATAGTGCGGTATATAAGAACTTGTAATAAATAAATAAATAAATAAATAAAATCAGTATAAATGTCCAAAGACAGATTCCATTGACAATGGTAAGATGTTACATGAATATTGAGTTCATACATCCCGACACTAGTTGCATGATGTTGCTGAGGACACAGTCATCTTTATAAGTGTTCTTATACCACCAAGAACATGGTGATCTGATATCTGAAATATGGTGAATCATACAGCGTGCTGGAGGAAGTTATGTGCCTGGAAACTGTCCATCTGCTCCTTGACTTACAAGATGCATCTTAAACAGCAATCTAGTGTCACCCTGAGATTTTGTGGGCAACACTGAAAGACGATGGTGCTACCCACACAGCTAGTCATTAACTTTAAACCAGAAGCCTGGGCTAAGACTTGTTAGTTAAGCTATAATGTGACATCTTTTGGATGGAGAAAGGCAAAGGAGGCAAGAGACTGACATGCCTGAGGATCTTACGGTGGCATACAATGTGGATGTGCAATGTACCTCTGGCCTGTATTGGAAGCAGGATGCTGGACTTGATGGACCTTTAGTCTGACCCAGTACGGTCATTCTTATGTTATGTGACATGGTGACAGCAAAGCTAGAATGATGCTAGGTTGCATACAAAGAGGCATAACCAGCAGCAGCAGCAGCAAGGAATAGGAAACAGGATAATATGAGAAAGTGTTATCTACAGTGTGATGCTACTATATGGACAACAAAAAGGAACCCCATAGAGGCCAGCGCACCGATCGCAGTATAATGCCCTTAATAGTGCTGCCCAGGACTGCTCTTAGGACCGATAGCATGAGGCCAACTGCCCTGGGTTCCCATAGAGAACACCAAGTCTGCCTAAGAAGCTAAAAATGGGAACAGGCTTCTGGTAAGCATTAGCGCCCCAGCCTGTCAAACAGTGGCTCGCCTACCTCATCCTGCAGTCATCCGTGTATCAGTCCTCTGCACGCTCTGGCTCACTGAGATTGCTCAGCACATCAACATTATACTTTCAGTGCAGACTGATTCACGCTGCTGTCACCTGGACATTGTCCCATGGGAGAGGTCACTACTTCACAGATGCCGTTCTACATCAGAGCACAAGTGCACTAGCAGAGAAACTCTGTGTCATATCCTTCAAACTAACACTATGCACAAATATGGTGCCTTCCCAAAGAGCTGATAACCAAACTATTTCTTCCTGAAAACCCATCATAAAATGACAGTAAAGTAAATCATTCATCAAGCGTCCAGTGCACTGTTCCCAGACCACACTTTGGCTCCACACATGCAGCATTCTTGGCTGTGAGGTCCCAACTTCCTTCGTGCTGTGCACCTTCAGCAGGGAGGATCCCAGCACCCTACCACTGCACCTTCTCCATCAATTTTGTGTCCCCCTTGGGCAGCCAGGAACCAGCTTCCTCACTGCTAAACCAATCCTCCACTCTATCCGCTGCCCTGTTTGCTGCCTATTGGGCTGCAGATACACACATGACTTCCACCCTGCAACCCAAACACAATGGATACAAACAATTTCCTTTTACATATAGTCAAAGCAAATCAGGGGACTTTCAAAAGGCCATATGGACTCAGAGCCACGTGCATCGGCCATGAGGAGTGCGGTCTTGCCTTAGGCTATGAGACTCATGAAATAATGCCATTCAGCCCTGCATTATCTCCTGGCTACAGCCATTGTGGCTGAGGTTCCTGATGGCAAATGGATTCTTGGTCATGTGGTCAGCTTCCTCTTTGGTGGGGTGGGGTTTGTGCTGTGCAATCAGGGCCGGTCCGTCCATTGAGCGAGAATGTTTTTTGCACAGGGCCCCGCGTTTCAGGGGGCCCCGCGCAAAGAACATTCTGATTTAAAAGTAAATTTTAAAATTTAAAAAAAAAAAAGCTGTCTGCTGCCGCGGCCGCTGCATCAGAATCAAGTGTACCGCGGGGCCCCCCCCTACCCAGCAAAGCCTGCCTTCCCTGAAACCGCTCCCTCGCCACAGTCGCACCGGCTTTCAGAGCACGATTGGAGAGTTTCTCCCTCATGGATCTGTTAAGCCCGTGGGGGCTGATGGGAAAGTTCTCATCAGCCCCTGCGGGCTTAACAGAGCCACGAAAGGGAAACTAGTCTCCCTTTGTGCTCTGAAAGCCGGTGCGACTGCGGAGAGGGAGCTGATGCAGGGAGGGCAGGCTTTGCTGGGCAGGGGGGGGGGCCCCTGGACACTCGATTCGGCCACGGCAGCAGACAGTTTTTTTTAATTTTAAATTTTCCATGGGCTGGGAGGGCTTAGAACTGGAAATGGGCTAATGGGGGGTTAGGACTTGTAATGGGCTATCGGGGGGGGGGCTAAGACTGGAAATGGGTTGATGGGGTTAGGACTGGAAGTTAGCTGAAGGGGGGTTATGACTGGTAATGGGCTATGGGGGGCTAAGACTGGAAATGGGCTGATGGGGTTAGGACTGGTAATGGGCTATGGGGGGGGGCTTAAACTGAAAATTGGGTGATGGGGTTAGGAATTGAAATGGGCTGATGGGATTAGGACTGGGAGTGGACTGATGGGGGCTTAGGACTGGTAATAGGTTATGGGGGGGGCTAGGACTGGTAATGGGTTGGGGGGTTGCTAGGACTGGAAATGGACTGAGTGGAGGGGGTTTGAACTGCTAATAGCTGATGGGGATGGGGGCTTGGAATGGAAATGGGCTGAGTGGAAGGGGGCTTGAACTGCAAATAACTGATGGGGAGGGGGCTTGGAATGGAAATGGGCTGTGAGGGCAGGGAGGTAGTACAGGAAATGGGCTGATGGAGGGGCTAGGATAGGACTGGGAATTGGGTGTTGGGGGAGCTAAGATTGGAAATGGTCTGTGGTGGGGGCTTGGATTGAAATGGACTCATGGAGGGGCTAGAACTGGAGATAGGCTCATGGGGGGCTTGGATTGGAAATGGGCTGAGTGGAGGGGAGCTAGGATTTGATATGGGCTGATGGTGGGGCTAGGAAAGGACTAGAAATGGGCTGATGGGAGGCTGGTATTGGAAATGAGCTGATGAAGGGACTCAGATAGGACTGGAAATGGATGGGGGAGCTAGGACTGGAAATGGGCTGATGGGGGGCTAGGACTGGAAATGGGCTGATGCGGGGACTAGAAGGGAGCGGATACTGGGTGGGGCTGGAACTAAAAGGGAGCTGATGTTGGGGGTGATTAGAATGGAATGGGATGGGATGGGGCTGGGAGAGTGAAATGGAGAGGGGAAAATATTTTGTGTGGGAGGGAAGAAAAATCTACAATTGGCCGGGTATTGGGAGAGTAAGTGGGGATTGAGGTTGGAGTGGTAAAATTTGAGTGGATGAAATAGGAATGAGGAAAGAGCAAAAGGAGAAAGATTAGTATGTTAAAGCAGAAGTAGAGAGAGAATGGAAAAAAAACTAGAAGAGAGAAGAAAGGACAAATGGACAGCAGACGATGGAGAGTTAGCAGAAGACACAAAGAAACCAGAAGAAAGTGTCTGGAACAATTGCAACTGAAAAAAAAATGCACAAAAGGTACAAAGATATCTCTTTATTTTGAATTTATTAACTGGAATATGTCAGTTCTGGGAAATGTGCATCATTAACGTCTGTGCTTTGTTTAGTACAAGAGGAAATTAATTTATAGTTTTATTTCTACAGTGTTGTTGTACATTCTAAGTTTGGCTTTTGGGGTTCCCAGTTTAATTATTGTCTTCCTGTTTCTAAATTGTGATTCCTTGTTTCGTGATGGTCTATGTTCTGCATGTGTAACTGAGCTGAAGTATTCTGTTTATGTAATTCCTATTTGACATTGCCACTTGTTCTCTTTCCCCAGTAGGTCATGTATTCTTATTCTCTGAAATGTATTAGTTTAATATTTGCAGTGTTGCCTTTTGATAGGTAGGGTCTGGTGCTTTATGAGTCCTGGTAGTGCTATTAGGATACGGCGGGTTTGCTATTGGTTCTAAATGGGCAGTGTTTGTAGTAGTTCCTAATGTGCCCGGCGGTTGGCATTAGATTATAGTAATGTAGAAATCTTTTAGTCTTTCTTTATCCATACACTCATGAAGAGGCATGTTTACTAAAAGTTAGTGTATGGTAACATTATGCAAATATTTATGCAAATGAGTCCCTTATGCAAATGAAGCCCCGAACCAAGTCTCCGCACATGGCCCCGCATCCCCCTTGGGTCACCCCTGTGTGCAATAGGAGGTCAGGTCTCTTTCCTACCTAATAGAGTTACAGACTCAAATAGCACTTTTTATGCATACTAGGACATGCTTGCCCATGTGAAAAGGTGTTTGCTCGCACTACTGCAAAGCTCTCGGGCACATTTTACCACAGTCGTGCCAAGTGAAAGCATTGACACACTTCCATGTTGAGAATGATCTACGGAAAAAGTAACCGCAAAGATTTACACCTGCTTTTTAGCTGGTAATGTTTCCATACCAAACAACGCAAACTACTGCCATCCTTAGCTCCACCCCCTCCCCTCCCCGGGAAGCCTCTGTTCAGCGTGGGTAAAAGGAAGTGCATTGTAGAATAACACAATGGACTTTTACCTATTTACAGAGTGCGAGTTTTCAAATGATCCATTTCTCTAAATAAAGCATGGAATTGTCTCAGCTACAAACTTAGGGGCCATTTTACTGAAGGGTTTTAGGTTTTTCCACCTAACACACATTTAGCACTAGAACTAAACTGCATTAAATGCAAAGCCTCTGCGGTGTCAGGGGCAGTGCCAGCATGTTCCCAGCAATTAACGCCCGGATGTGCACCTAATACATGGCAGCGTTACCATGGGTGCACATCCGGGCGTTAATTGCTGGGAACATGCTGGCACTGCTCCTGACACCGCAGAGGCTTTGCAACATTGGCAGTGCACAACATGTTCCCCCATGTTACCTGCAATGTGCCATCCATGGCCTCTAACCCACTCATTCCCCACCCCAGTGCGAGATTTACAATTAGCATGGGAAATGGCGCCTGAGAACTGTCATACCTGCACGATAACCATTACCGCAGACCCTCGTGCAGTTACGTGTGCAAAAACATGTTAACTGCTTTGCACAATTTTTAGTAAAAGGGCCTCTTAGACTGTAAGCCCCATGGGAACAGGGGAATTCCCAATCTACCTGAATTATTGGAAAGACAGGAGCTAAATAATACTAAATAAATAAATGTAAAAGGCATTTCTGCAGGAAAAGCAGTATATTATGTTTGTTTTTTTTGTTTACTTTCTCATAGTATAGCTACATGGTTTACAGTGCTTAAAACAATTGAACCTTAAGTTTAAGAAAATAAATGACAGGTAAAACAAGAGAAGTAAAATATAAATACAAGAACACGTGGAAATGTGTACAGTTACAGTGTGACACAATGGTGCAGTCCCCTTTCCTTTTTATTGCAGACTCGGACATCTCTGGGCTTCTCATAGGACAGTAGTGAATGTGGCTGGGCATAGTCAAGAGATGTGTGGTTTTGTGTATGGGCAGGGTATGTGTGGGGGAGAGGAGCGTGCTGCAACAGGGTATTTGTGTGTTCATAGTGTATTGGAGACCACGTGTCTGTGTGTGTTGGAGAGTCTCTATATATATCTGTGTGTGGAGACTCTATGTCTGTTTAGGGGGGCATGTCGGGGACTCTGAGTATGTGTGTGTCTTGGGGGTTCTGTGTGTGTGTGTGTTTGTATTGGAACACCCCCTGCCTCCCTGCATATCAATGTCTTCTCCTTGCATTGCCTTTCCCTTTCATCCTCCCTTGCATTTCAGGCCCCAAGTCCCACTAATGTTTTCTGTTGCAGCAACAGATCCGGCCTTCCCTGCTGGGCCTTTAATCTAAGAGTGGCACACCCAGATCTTCATGCCAGGGATGCAGCCGCCTTCTTTTTCCGCTGCTGGAGGTTGGGTCCCTAGCAGTGGTGTCCCCACCGCTTCATGTCGCATATGCGGCCTCCTCTCTTTGCAGCTGCTGCTTGGATCACTGGCTGCACATGTGCAGTGGCACCACCACAGAGTTCAGACATTACCCCTTTCAGTATTCTGCACCTCCTTCAGCTTGTCTTTATGGGTGTCTGTCCATATGCACAGAATGACAACTATACACATCCAGCCAGAGCCTTCCCAATCGCTTAAGAGAAAGGCATCTAAGAGGACGCCCAGCACAGGCTGTGGAAATGACCCTTTTCTATAATTACCTGACCTTTATGTTCTTGAACTTGTGCGTGTGCACCTTCTGTATGCATAAGTCTCTCTGGCATTCCTGGGGGCAGGTTAGGGTGGGTTGGACGTATGTGCATAGTCTATGACGCATGCATGCCGGCACTCGGAGTAAGCTGGAATACTTGGGCATACTATATAAGTTTCTGCTGCTAGGCCACGTGCATACCTGCCACAGAATTGTTCTCCCTGTGTGTACCTTAAATCAAGCATGCATGTGCACACTAAACATTAGCATTTATGTGCCTGCAAATTATGAAAATAGTTGATAAGGAGCCCCTGAAGTTTTAGCACCTTAGTCACAATGTGCTAAACATACCAAGGGTGTTAGGTCATAAAACTTTAACACCACTGCAGGGTGCTGGTATATTTCATTTAATACAGACAATCCAAGTTTTTGGGGCCTCAAGAACCTAAGGCCCTTTTTCTCCATAATGCAGGATGAAATCTCTGAGATCACAAGATTTCCCATACTACCCCTCTAGAAAAAGGAAATGGCCCTTCTGGAGACCACCCAAATTCCCCCTCCCTTCTCTGGAATGGTTTCTTTCCATTCCATAAGTTTTCTCAGTCCTCATCGAGGGGGAAGGGGGGGGGGGACTAGAGACTTTTCCTACCATCATGACCACGACATGCTTTAGGTTATGGTATAAAAATCCTTTGGAAATGTGACTTTCTTTGTGGATAATTTCAGGTCACTCGCTAGGTCCTTGGAGAATGATCAGAGCTAATTGCTCAAAAGTTGGAGAGTATAGCATGATATGAGAGTAGCAGAACAAACGGGGGAAAGCGCGGGCATTGTTTAGAGGAGCACAGAGCCTCGAAGACAGTTCTGTGCTTTTGTTATGTTTATACAATGCATGGAAGTTTGGTGCACGCACACACACTCACAGAGTAGCATGCGCTGACCCGGGCTGACAAAGAGTTTTGGCAGACAGAGGGAACTGAGATTCTCTGGGTGTGTGTGTGTGCGCTCTGCGCTTTTATCTCGAGGATCAAGGCACTCTCAACTTACTTAAACAGGAAAGATTTATAAGACCTTAACTGTCAGTGGGGCTCCTCCACTACTATCTCTGCACTCCACACCTCTATGGTTTGATGGCACTTTCTGAGGCTTTGCTGTTAGCTGGATGCAGGAGTGAATCTCAGACATGAAGGCAGCCTAGCTGCAGGGCAGAGGAAAAATGTACTGACCTGCCCATCTCTCTTTTCCCTCTACCTTTAAAACCGGCAAATTGCAAAGCTACTGCTTAAGTGAACAGGTCAAACATGCAAAAATAAACCCTCCCTCTTCTTTTGAATTTCTCTTTCATTCTTGAGATGGTATGAGTGAGTTTTGCAGAATAAACGTCCAATGTACTAAAGCATAATTCAATTTACAAATGTGATTTTATCATGTGACATCTAGCATTTTTGAATTTGCCTGTGGTAACAAGCAGAATACATAATGAGCTGCATGCGTGTACTTATGCAAAGCAGTTAATTACCTATGTTCACATGGCTAAATTTTGCTTGAAACTTAATGAAAAGCAGTTCTTTTTTTTGTCATAAGGTCTGGAATTTTTTATGAGCTTTCATACAAAAAGGTCTGCTGCAGATTTAATTTCCAGCCCAGTACTCTAAGAAAGATATGTTGTGTTATTAAGTCATGGAGCTTCCATCATCTCTTAAGTATGAACAGTTGTCTTCTATTACAGTGTTTCCAAACCTTGAACCTCATCGGGAGTACCACGGGAAAGGTTCCACTGCTAATGTACAGATGCACAGCAATCTGCTATCAGCCACTCACATCAACAAGATATATCATCAATGCCTTTAAATATACAGGAGCCCCTTCCTAAACATATATGTAATCATGCACACCTCTCCTTCCTAGTGAGAATATAAACCCTGATAACGGGAGGACAAGGATTAGGGCAGCTAAACCCTGCACACAGTACCTCTGTCTCATCCCCTCTTGGCCTCCTAGTTTCACTCTTTCTGACCTCTTGGTCTTAGCTCCAGCAGAGTGAGAGGGAGAAAGTGTAAACCGAGCACCAGATGCAATTCACTCTGCTTGATGCAGAAAGGTGTGCCGCCATTAGCGCAGGAATCGGCGCAGTGTGGAATCTAACATGAGGAGAAACAACGCACGGTAAATTTAAAACCCTGCACTAGAGCTTTAGGACTGGACTCTAGCACAGGGTTTCTGCATTGAACTGTGAGTAGTTGGAGCAGAAATAGTGAAGGCGTTTTAGCAGCCACAAGCAGTAGACTAGTTGCCTGTACCAGACCCACCTCTTCACGGTCCTGGCCTTGTACATAGAGGGAGTTGGTCTATTGTGATACTTTCATGTGTTGCCATTCCCTTTCTCTCTTTGTTCTAAAATTTGGGAAAGATTGGTGGGCCTCTCACTCTTCATTTGGCCATATGAAACTTTTCCATTTCATGCAACCGGCTCTACAAAGGTTAGTCTTCCAAACAAGATTTTTGCTTATGTAGATGCGCCTTTGGCTTAAAAGGATTGGGAAACACTGCCCTATAGCCTTTCTGGCTTAGGCAAATTACAGAGTTATTGTGATTATGGTTAGAAACTCAATGAGTGCCAAGTGTGGTATATTTAGCCAATTCAAAGAGATATGCCTGTATATACTACAGAAGATATTCCTCTACCACAAGATAAGAGCCATTTTAAATGTCAAAAATGTGACTTTTGCGTTTCAACATTGGAAGGTTCTACTTGGGAGCACCCTAGTAGTCATCAAGTGTTTTATAGCAAATTTTCTACTACATGTTTGACTACCTTTGTAGTCTATATGCTGATATGTCCATGTAATAAAATCTACATTGGTAAAACCACACGGATGATGAAAAAAAGATTGCAAGAACATCGATCCAGGATCACCACTAAAGTGTTATCTGTGCCTGTGGTCCAACATTGTGTAGATTATCATCATTCGTTCCAGGATTTACGATGGCGAATCCTGGATTGTGCTCCAGAAAAAATTAGGGGCAGTGATCGTGAAGCCCGTCTCTTTTATCGGGAGCAGTATTGGATTTTCCTTTTGAACTCGTTAACACCTGAAGGTTTAAACTCTTCTTTGGAATGGTGGAGTATTTTATGAATGATCAAGAATTTAAAGGGTTGTGATTCATGCCAAAGCAGATTATCCTATTGTCTGCCGATTAGTCACGTGAGTCTGGGCGGGGGCTTGAAAGCGATGGGCGGGCCCACGTCCTTTTCACATATGCAGCGGGGTTTTGAAAAAGGGCTAGGAGGATCTAAAGCCCGAAACACAATGTTGGGTTAACTTAAAAAATTATATCTGAGTTGCGAATTGAAATTTTGGACTACAAAGATTGGCCTTTAAAGTTCTATGATGCGGGCCATAGCATTCCCCCGCCAATGGAGCATTGAGCTTGTCCTACACATCGATCTGAGAGCGGGGTCTCCATTTGACAGCTAAGTGTTGGTTTAAATGTTATCTAAAATTGGGGATCGCACAATAATTAACATTCATAGGTGTCTGGCTTTAGGCCAGCGAGTAGTGTTGGAATTGGAAGCAGCATCTTAGAAAGATCTGTACATTCAGACACCTGGAGGCCTTGTTTGTCTTCTTTGGATTGAGTTCCTACACTAAATCGGTTATACCTTCAGGATGTGTTGTATCCCTTGGGTAATTCTTTTGGGGTTGCGTCCCTATATAATTAAAAAATAAAAACAGAACGTTATGCTACGAGAGGATATTGTTTCTTCAAGGTATTAGTTCCTACAAAAAATTTTTCCTTTTACAGGCATATCTCTTTGAATTGGCTAAATACTTCTTGTGGGATATAGTTTCAGGTTTAGAGTGGTTAAATAGTTAAGTGTGGTATATTAGCAACACAGTGAGGAGAGAGGATGGGGGAATTCACGGAATCTTAATGTCTCTATCTGTGGGACTCACACTAAGAACTTTAAGAGCTCAGCATAGGATATGAAAACTTTGGTAATTTCTAGGAAACTGAGGAGTAGCCTAGTAGTTAGTACAACTGTTTAGCACCCAGGAGATCTGGGTTCAATTCCCACAGGCATGCTCTGTAACCTTGGGCAAGTCACTTTACCCTCCATTGCCTCAGAAGGAAAGGCCTGATAACCTACTTCCAGTGATGCATTGTCAAGAAAACCCAGGAGCTGCTCGGTCACCAGGAGTCAGCATTGACTTGATGGCACATAAAAAGGAAACTAAATATAGCTTTTGCAATATTCCCCTTCATTCCATCAACTATTTTACCTGAAAGTGCAATTTATTTAATTGGAAAAAATATAAAGATAAGAGGAAATCTGGCTTTAGAGCTTAAGACGAACTAGGAATTAGCCAAGGAACAGGCACTGGGGGTACGTTAAGGAAAATGTGAACTTTGATACTTGAAATCAGGACTTCTGAGTGGCAGAACGCTATAGGGATTTAGACTCTGCAGGCTCTGAAGAGTTAACTAATTGTGTCTTATCATAAATAATTCCATTAATCTTTTCTTCTCCCTGTTTGTTCGGGACCGGGAGTATGATCAAAGCATAAAGGGTGCACTCAGGACCAGAAAAAATAAATTCTCAAGCCTTCTCTTAGAAAGAAATCTAATGAATCAAAAGTGCCAGACACTGGAGGTCAACGATCGGGCAGTGATAGTCCAAACACAGCAAGGAGATGAAAAGATCCAGAACCACTCCAGCAGCTGAAGGAGTCAATGTGGTAATCAGGCCAGGGAACAGCTGATTACCACTCACTAAATGAGGTCTCATTACTTTGGGCCTTCTGCAGTGCAGGCTGCCGTTTCCCTACCGCTTGATGTAATTATGCCCCATTGTGTATGTGACCATAACATCACTTACCTATCCACTGTCAAGACTTAATTACACACTATTCTTAACAAATTTAATTTGAGAAGACATTGCTCCATCTAAATATAAGGCCGCCCCACTCTTCCTTGCTTGGAGCTCTGATGGGAGCTTCCCCTTCCCCTCCCCATCCCCCTCCATTCTGGGGATCTTTGACTTGGTTCTTCTTCTGTTTTGTTTTTTTTTCAGATTTGTTTGGCCTCATTTCAGAGGAGGCACAATGTTCAATAAAGCCATTTGTTCAGCTGATGTCTGCAAACTGTTTCTCCTTGGAATAACTCAAAAGTGCTCGCAGGGTTCACCACACATGCAAATTTAACTGCATTAAGACAGGGCATTCCTGGGGAGGTTTAGCTTCGGTGCATAAAGTGCAGGGGCCACATGGAATTTTCAGATCTGTGTATATACCCCCCCCCCCCCCGTTCCTCTGCTCCCAGAAAAATGCACCCATCCCTCATAAGCATGTTTTCTATGTACATAGCTTTCTTTGAAAATTCCCAACCAGGATGAAAATGCCCACAGACTTTGACCCTAGAAGGGTTACTGAAACTTGTTTGAATATAGTAACCTCCTCGATATAACTGACATTTTCTATCAGTCTTATACTGTAATCTACTGAAATGACTAAATTGACTGAACACACCACACCCTACCACTCCACCTAAGCTTCTCACATGGGGGAAATGGTCCTTCAACAAAGGCTCAGAACCACTGCACCCATATGTGGGCACAATGCTCTTATTTTAGAGAAAAGGATTGCATAAAAGTACATGTGAGTTCCTGAGGTTTCCTCTTATTGCTGTATAAACAAAAAAATAGAACAACTGAGGGCAGAGCAGAAATGTAAAGGAGCTCTGCAACAGTATGGAAGAGCCTCACCTTCCAGAAACAAAAATATAGAGCACGACGGTGGATAAAGACCCACTAACTGCCCAGCTCTACAGTCCCTCACTCTCCCTCGGAGATCCTCTGTGCTTGTCCCATGCCTTTGTGAATTTCAGTCTTCACCTTATTTTATTTTATTTATTTATTTACATTCTCTTATATACCGCGCTATTCTGCATCAGTGCGGTTTACATTGAACAGGGCATTATAACTCGGAGATAACTATTTTACAGGGAACATGGGCTATGGAGGGTTAAGTGGCTTGCCCAAGACCACAAGGAGCACCTGTGGGACTAGAAACCCCAGTCCTTCCGGCCCAAGGTTGCTGTCCTCTAGTGGGATTTGAACCCCCGACCTTCCGGCCTGAAGTACCTTGCCCCAACCACTAGGCTACTCCTCCACTCCACCTTGACATTGCACCACAATTTCAGGCTTTTATTGTCAGCTCAGTCTCAGATTTTAGCATCTCATCAGTCTCCTACACAGTTGGGTCAATTCTGTTTCCTACATCCATGGTCTGCAATCTAAGCCTTTGCACACAACCAGTCAGTTGGATTTTTAGGATATCCACAATGAATAGATCTGCATATAATGAAGGCAATGCATGCAAATTTATTTCACACGTATTCATTGTGGATATCCTGGAACTGGAAGCCAGACTGGCAGGGTGTGCGATGATAGATGAGTGGAGAGCCACTGCCCTGCACCATAAACTAGGATAGCTCATACTATATTTAAACAGCCATGGACTAGGGACCCTATACGTGCTGCAGTTATAATCATTCTTCTTAGGCGTCATATGCAGATCCCATGTTTAATCATTTAGAAAGAAAGAGAAAAGGAAAGATGATGGTGGTGAGAATCAGAAGTTCTGCACGCTATTTTGGTTCAGTCTGCCAGGTGCTTATGACTCAGACAGGATGCTGGGCTCAATGGACTGCTCTGACTCAGCTTTGGCATTGCTTATGTTCTTGTGTTCTTATGTTCAGTAGGCACTAGGGACAAACTTCGTTTGTAAGGTAATAGGAAATTTCTATGGAATCTCCTATTCTGTTTCCTCAGATTTTTGAGGAGAAAAATGAATGAAATTTTATTCATGTTCTATTTTGTTTCAGAAAGAACTGGCCACCAAAATTTAAAAAAACAAAAAAATACAAAGCCCTCCTTCCACCTGCCTGCCATGTAATAATTAATTGATCCCCAGCCTTCCTCCAATTGCCTTTTGTCCCAACCTCAGGGATTAATCAACATAAGAACATAAGAGATGCCAAACTGGGTCAGACCAAGGGTCAATCAAGCCCAGTACAGTGTCCAGTCCAGGTCACAAGTACCCAGCAGTTTCCCAAAAAGGCACACAGCTGCCACAATGCTTGTCCAGGGGCAAGCAGTGGATTTCCTGGGTCCTCTTTAATAATGGTTTATGGACCTTTCCTCCAGAACTTGTCCAAACCTTTTTTTAAACCTGGCTACACTAACAGCTTTTACTACATCCTCCGATAACGAATTCCAGAGTTTGAGTGCTGCTGCTATTTTAATGGATGGTAGATTGGGAGTAAAAGGACTGTAAATGGAAGCATGTTTCCTCTTTCAGTCTAAATGCCCTTTCCCCTCCCCATCCCCATTAAATCCTCTTTACAATCCAATGAAAGCACACATCTTGTGAAACCCTGCGTCTACTTGTAATCAATGTAATGCCGGCAAATTTTAACCAGAGCAATCTAGTCAGGTAAAAACCTAATCATTTGGCTCCAGCCCTTTGAAAACGGTCTTCCCCAGCAGTGGATATATACCTCTGACTGCCTTTGGGCATGTGGATAACTGGCTGCATCCCCCACCCCCACACACAAGAGGCACGGTACCACAGCTAAGGACATAAACAAATGGCTCATAAAGAAGAGCTGCCTACTTACTGCTACATGTCTACTCTGTTGATTAGTAAACCTGACCCGTCCTTACAAACCAGAAACCAAGCCTAAGGATGGCAGAGCACCTCCTGAAGACTGCGCCTGTGCCATCACAAATTTGTCCACCATACAGGCCAGAGACTGTGGCCACCTACTGTGAAGCAGAGAGCAAGGAACAAATTTGTGCTCTGCTCTTCTCCAAACTCCATCCAAGCACATCGCTGAGCCACTTCAGCTTTTGCAAATTAGATTCTATTTCGGTGTACCAGGAGCCATCTCTTTATGCATATTAATGATCTTCCTTGTAATTAAAATCTACATTATTGCAAGATTTTAAAAAAGATCTCTCTATTGAATTGCCAATTTTCTATATCCATCACACCTTGGTTAAAGAAACAGCTGGTGTTTACCAGACTTCTCATTATGTCCCAAATGACTGGAGATGCTCAGGGGATATATCTCCATTCCACATTCATAATGCTGATGTCGTCTCCATTTCTGATCAACTTGCTTGCCCCTGGGAGCGCCTGCTAGGAAGTTAACCTTCTACAGAGGCACACGTGTGTGATGTGTTACGTCCCGCTGCACGGATTCCTAACTGCTGAAAACTAATTAAAACAATAAGCAGTCTGTTTATGGAAATTGAAAAGCAATTAAATGCTTAATTGAAGTTTTATACTTTAAAACTAATGTTTTATTGCTTCTCAATTATTGTACCATGTTTCAAGCATCAAGGCAGTATTGTAAAGTTAATGGTGCAGCTTCGACACCCCCATTCTAACAATGCACCTTAGTCTTATTCCCGCTGCATCTCCTGTCATTCTGATATTGAGCCCCACATCCAGAGCTCTCCTGTTATTACAGCTGTTCCCGTTGTGAGCCCCACTCAGGTTAAATCCACTGAGGGTAAGATCATAAATGACAAATGGCATTGTGTAATTGGGTAAACTAATATGTAGTGCAGGAGTAGCCTAGACGTTATAGCAATGGGCTGGGGAACCATGGAAGTTGGGGTTCACAACCCACTGCTGTTCCTTGTGATCTTGAGCAAGTCACACAAACTCCCATTGGATTGCAAACCAGCTGGGAACAAGGAAACTGAATGTAACTTACCTTGAGACCCAAATGAAAAGGTGTAAGCTAAAAAAAAAATATGGTTATGGCACAGTAATTATGATGCTATGACTTCACCAGCCTCTCCTTTCCTCTTGCTATGAGTGAGCTGACAAGTAGTGTTGGTTGACTGTGTAGTGATTACAAACACTATAGACTATGAGACCTGTAACCCAGAGGCTTTCAGCGCACTCCTCAGGGTACTCCTATTCAATCGGGTTTTCAGGATAACCACAATAAATATGAATGAAAGAGATATACATACAATGCATTCAGATCTCTGTCATGCATATTCAATGTAGTTATCCTGAAAATGTGTTTGGCTAGGTTGTTCCGAGGACTGGGTTGAGAACTCCTGGTCTACAGGTTTCATAGTACTCTTGGGAAGGATGCAAGTAGTTTGAGTGCTAGGTGCGTCCTGAAGCCTGGGTTGAGAACCCCTGCTGTAGACCCTTCTGCAGAACTGATATTGCAGAAAAGGGGAAGTAGTTCTTCCATACTAAACTACCTGCGATCCCAAACATTGCTCAGAGAGGGTCAGTGTGAGAGATGGGAGGATTCCCCTGACATTGCTCAGAGAGGGTCAGTGTGAGAGATGGGAGGATTCCCCTGAAACTTTAGTCTTGCAACTTTATGGTCTACCTTGTATGTCTTCTAGTCACCTCCTACCTAACGTGACAACGCTAGCTATGTCAATGTTCTCGCCCATGGATTTACTTCTGATAATCAAATCAGCAGAACCTGGCAGACCACTGCTGAAAATAGCCAGAGTGATCTTTCCTTTAATGCAGCAGCTTGGGCTGCAAATCTATTAGCAAATCGTCCCCCTCCTCGTCTCTCAATGATTATTTTGTTCAGCAAACGATCCTGCTTTGCATTGAAAATAAACCATTTGCAAAATAAAGAAAAAGTACTCTTGGGACGAATACAAGTAGCTTGAGTGCTTTACATAGTTTGCATGGATAACCAGTTCTTACTACCTCATTATGCTAGTGCAATGCGGGTGGCAGGGAATCTATATTCAGCAGTGTCCTGGCATCACAAGAGAGTCTTTTTCTAACAAACAGCTGGGCACAAAGGAACCCCATGGCATTAGGTGGCAGTTATAAGGCTAAATAATGTTACCAATTCTTCACAGTCTTCCTCCTAAACTTCCCTAACACCAAATGCATTTCTGATAAGGGACTCAATCAGCTTTCCCTTGCTGTCACAAAAACTCTCCTTCACAGAGTTTTTAAATACAGGCTGTGTGCATGCCTGACCTACTGCACACTAATGGTTCTATAATATGATGTATCTGGGGGAGATCTCAATTCTTCCAAATTCAGAGAAAAACATTTGAGTTTTGCTGAAAGACAACTCTTGTAAGAAGATATATTCAGAAAAATATATAAATTGACCTGAAAAATCTTCATAGGGCACAAAAAGACTGCTAAAGATGTTCCACTAACGTCTCCACTCTGCCCACAATGTTACAAAGACTGAGAGACATGGTAGATAAGGATCTAGTCTGCCCAAAATACCTCCCACTGCATAGAACCTATTTGGTATTGCAGTCTCTGGCATTAATTCATGACCGTGCTCGTTTCCTCCTTTCTTAACTCAAGCTTCATTTTAGTTACATGAGTTTCTGCAAAAATGCTTGAGTAGCCAGACTGAGGGGACCCCCACCCCCACCCCCGCCCCCACTCCCACTGCAGCCTAGCTGTGTCATCTGAGGGAGACTTCCTTCTTGCTCAGGGTGCAGGTTACTTCATCTGGAGATGGTCTTGGATCCCACACTGAAGCTTTTTGCCAAAGAGGCCCCCAGTTGAAAAGTACTGAAGATCACTCCCTAGGAGAATGGGAAGCAAAGGGTTCCCCCAAATGATGACAGACGGCAGCACACAATGACCTGGACACATCACAGCAAGCTCAAATGATGCCTATGGAGGGCAAAAAATGAAGAGACTCTGTGGAAACATTTTTCTTTCGCCTTCATAAATTCTGCTTCCTACTCCTCCAAAGACTGGACAAGTCCGAAAGAGAATAAGCCAAGACACTGGATTCTTATGCAGGAAAAATAAGCTTTGGCTTGAAACTCTATCACATCCACATACAGATATGTCTAATATTACGAATTTTTGGTGAAAAGAGTGCAACAAAGAAAAGATGGTGTATCTTTGGAAAGCTAAGAACAAGGGTGCGTCTACACTGGGCGACCAGAACATGTAGTGCAAACTGCAATAGAGCTCCAGCTGATTGGGAGACAGAGTGTGCATGAAGCGTGCATTGTCTGACACAAGCTGCACGCAGTGTGATCTACTTCATTTGCGAGCATATATTAACCAGGGAAATGCTCCAAACAGCGTCCCAACTGGCACTCCGCACCCCTTTGTGTTTGTGGCAAAAACCGACAACGTTTGGATGCAAACGAGCACAAAGCGAATGACCTGGGGTGCATGCAGGATGCTTGTGAGCCGTTTGCAAACAGGTACCACTTAGAGAAATATGTTGCAGACTAGGTTGCGTTGCCTGTTGCATTGCACCTAGTGTATACGCGGCCTAACGATAGGCAACAGCGAAATGATAGGACCCAGAAACTGATGCTGAAATCTGATTTGCAAGAAATATCTGTTCTCAATCAGCAAGAAACCACAAAGAAAAGAGGTTAGGAGCAGAAACAGCAGAATCGGCCTAGGAGAAGAATAAGCAGCCCAGGGCCCTAGAACATCTTCATACAAACATCCCGTTAATTGGCTCAGCTGCTTCCTCCATCTATACCTTCCTTCTCCTGATTTATATTTTTTATGCCTTTCAAGGCCTGTGTTGAGTGCTTTTCTTTGTGCTAGTGTTAAGCTCTGTGCTGTGCTGTTGGTGCTATTGCTATTTGCTACTGCGCTATGTACCACTGTGTGCAAAGTTTGGGTTAACTATTGAATAACTGCCTTGAAAGTGAGACCTGGAGGGTTTTTTATGACTTATGATGTGAGGATATGATATGATCCTGCAGGAAGCCGATGTTGGCTGTAGCAGAGCTTGTGGCCATTGTGTTGACCTGGGGGCTCACCCTGAGGTCTTTTTTCCTCCAGGTTTGTGGCCCTGACTGCACCTGTTGGTCTACTGTTGCTCATAAATAGATCCCGTGGTTTCCTTTGAAGATTGTGTCTTACACAGGTTCTTGTGAAGCTACAGTAGTATATATTGCTAGGATGACCCCAGAAATTGTGCCACCCTAGACAGATGCCTAGTCCACCTAGTGGCAGGGCCATTCCTGATCGCGATGCATATTGTACATATTACTGTACGGCTTTCAATATAGCAGCAGGGCCTACAGTATGTAAAGGGGCCATACTTACAGATCATGTGGCATGAGCAATTGCACAGAGGTCTTCAGAGCTCTCATTCTACTAGGTTTGTCTTGGACTTAGAACAGAAATCAGGAAAACTTCACAGATCAGACACTGTTCGTCTAAATGCTCAAATAATCTAGAGACAGAAGAAAGGATGTCACACCGCTGCGAAGATCTGGATTGTACTGCGGCGTCTACATAATGACAGAGCCACGGCATCACTAGCACTGAGCCTTGCACAGAGCACAACATCTTTGCAGAAAATAAAGATCCATTTTATGTTCAGAGCAATCACAGTTACAAGAAGTGCAGCAGCGCCAGGAGTCACATTAAAAACATTGCACAGGGTTCAATTTACAGCAGTCCAAGTAAATAAATACTGAAGGTACAAAGCTGGAACATAATTTCCACCTGTAGACAAAACATAGCTCCTCCTCCTCCTTTATCTGCATTTAATAGCCATAGTGGACACTGCTTTCAAAAAGGTTTTGTGTTGCTGGCAAACGTCTGGTAATGGGAACCTGCACGGCCCCTCCCTTAAGCAGATCCCAGCTGAAAGTGGTGATTCACCTTCCTATGACTAGGACCCATTAGAAAGAGGAAGGATGACTTAGCTATTTTCAGTACAGTCTTTTGGGTGGACCTCTTGGAAGGCAGCACTTCCTGGATTGCATGACTGCAAGAACCATGTGCAGCAGAAGGAGATGTTCTCCATTTTGGACTTATGCCTGTCTCCCATCCTTCCTCTTTTTGCTCTCTGTTCTTTCCCCTCTTTCTCATCCACATGTTTGCCTTTCAATTTGATATTCAGCTGTTTGTGCTCACAGCTAGATTTTCAATGCTTCACCATGACAGGCACACTTGGATCCTGGAGCATAGAGGGAAGCCACGAAATTTTAAAAACCCTCACCTTCATCCAGTCCCTCATTCTCTTAGCATTCAGCGGAGATCATGCAGCCTCCTTCCCTACAGGCCCACTGCTCTCATCAAGACGACCTTCGCATGGAAACCTCTTCTGACTGCCTCTTCCATAGACCACCTTAATTACAACCACATCCATGCTCCCACCTGCTATTGGGAAGTTCACAAAGAACATGAGTCTTTCTTATAAATGTATCTTACTGTCTGCTGCTTCTCCTAGCAGATTTCTCTTGTCTATTGCCATTCGCCTTCTGGGTTCTGAATTAGTCTTGGTCATAGTTTATGCCCAGGTGAGCGCTTTGCTCTATAAAGCATACAGCCTGCTCCTTATCGAGAAGGATTTCGTTGTAGATATGAGCGAGCTTTTGACAAAGGGCCCTTTGAAGCGTCTCATCTCCCACCTCCATGGCTGCGGCCAGGGCCAAGAGGAAATAGGTGGCAGCATCCTGGGCATCCTGATGAAATGAGAAAGAAACAAGAGAGACAAAAACACAGGTTATAATCCAACATCCTCCTGCAGTAGCTTGAGACACAGAGATCTCACCCTTTTGGAGCAGACCATCTCACTAACGAATGCATCACCTCTTCTTAGTTGAATAAGCATTTTGATTTCACATAAAGCTTTTCTTCCATTTATCTGCCTATCCACATTTAGACCCTTATTTACTAAAGTGCACTGATATATATAGGCTGTTTGCTGGGGGAGGGGAAATAAAAAAAAAATTTAATAGAGGGAAAAAAAATAAAAGGGCTTTGATGGTTTCATTTTCTGTTGCATGCGACTTTTGCATTGTTTTTATTGTTAGTGTATTCTGCATATAGCTCGTACGACTATTGCTTGTTGTAATTATGTGCTGCCTTTAAATATTAAAAAAAAAATTGGGGTTTAATACATAGCAAATCCTCCACTACCCCCATAAACAAATAATCCCCATCTCCTTCCCTTTGGTGGGCAAACTCTTGCCACATCTGACCATTACCAAAGACTCCACACAGGACTAGCCATTTCAGAGGGACTTGGAAGCTTTAATAAGATATGTTAGAAGGGGTCTGGAGGGTTCTCAATGTGCCAATACAGTATGCAACTCAGGAAAATATTCACAGGATCGGACATCCTGAGTCAATATCACAACCACTGCCTGGTGTTGTTTGCGAGATACATAATCCATTTGTATTCTGCAGTAGCTTAAACATGCTCCTCTACTACACAGGCGCCACCTCCCAATCCACAACCATGCTACTGCAACCGTGCTGCATCACAATCCAATCTGGAAGAACACACACAGACATCCCAGCGGTAGACACCCCACACTCATATGAATTAGAACCACAATACACTCACACACCCTGAACAACTATTCCTCACCACTCACACCAATTCGCACCGAGGTCGCTCAGGAACAAAGTTAACACCCTATCAGAACACCTACAATCCCATCAAACTGACATCTTGTGCATCGCCGAGACCTGGCTATCCAGCACTGATCAGGTCATCCTCAACCAGGTTGCACTGCCCACATGCACAGCATTGAACTGCCCACGCACACACAAACATGGTGGGGGTGTATTAATCCTAGCAAGAAGCCATTTCAGGTTCAAAACCTTTACAACAACAAGTATGGAGCACAGCAACACAATTACCATAGAGAACAAACATAGCGCCATCTGCCTCACCTATAGAGCCCCATTGCTATCTCCACAACTGCACGTAGCAAACCCCCCCCCCCCACAAGCCACCGATTGTACTCGGCGACTTTAACCTCAAATCAACCTCCAACCAAGAAGCCAAGACCTTCCTTAGGCCATGGATTCACTACAATACACACAACTCTTCACCGCTCCCACACATCGCCTAGGTTCTACCCCAGACCTCGTCTTCGTCCCAAAGCATCTTTAGAACAACCAACAATAACCCCAATACCCTGGTCTGACTACCACATAATGGGATTTACCATGAACATTCCCCACCTAACATACAGGAGGAACAGCAGCACCCAGGAAGAAGATTCAAGCTTTGACAAGGATCAATTCCTCCAAGAAACCTTTCCTAACTTAAACCAAGACTTCATGGATCTAGACAATATAATCAAAAACTGGAACAAGATCATCGCCACAGCAAAAGCACCAGACAGAAAAAAACACCATACCCCGTGGAAGAAGATTAAGATCAGCACCCTGGTATTCCGATGAAATAAGAAAAGCAAAGAAATCCCTATGAAAAATCGAAAGAAGCTGGGGGTAGAACAAGACCCAAGCCACCCTACAGCATTACCAAGCAAAATGACAAGAATACAACAACCTCATCAGCTGGCACAAACAGGAACACCACACCAACCTTATACTCAAATCCACTAACAAGCCCAGAGAGCTATTTGAAATAGCCCGGACCCTCACAAAGGAATGAGCCCCCACAGGAGGTGCCACGATACATCCTCAAATACTCACCAATTTCTTCCTGACCAAATATAGGTCCCCTCATAGGAGCACTCCACATGACAGGACCACTGACTCTGAAGCCACACAGGTCAACCAGGCCTAGGGTGAATACAGCATTCCCACCATTGATCAGGTATCTCGCACAATCTCCACATTAAACACCAGCACCGCACCATCTGATCCATGCCCAGTAACATGGATAAAATCAGCAACAGAAGAGCTCAGCCAATTTATCCACAAAATCATACATTCATCCCTAACCCAAGGCTACATGCCAAACTCCCTCAAGAAGGCAACCAACTGTTCAATCCCCAAGAACACTGCACCAGACAAAAGCGACCCAGCAGTGTATCGTCCAATCTCAAGCTTATCCTTCCTCACCAAGGTTGTTGAGAAGACAGTACAGCAACAACTCCAGGACCACATTGACTCACAAGCACCATCAGACCCCCACCAACATGGCTTTAGACCTAACCAAGCATTGAAATTCTTCTTACATTGCTTTTTGATAACTTGATCAGAGATATTGACAATAAAAAGATGCTCTTTCTCCTCATATCCATCAATATCTCCTCAGCCTTCAGCACTGTATCCCATAACATCCTCCTGAGCAGGCTATGCGACAAGAGCCTACACAACATCACTCTCAAGTGGTTTCACCCCTACCTCAGCAACAGACAGGTAAAATGTGGCACAGACAGCTCCACCCCATTCTCCTCAACCCAGGGCATACCACAAGGATCATCCCTTTCTGCACTACTTTTCAAAGTATATATGCAGTCCATCCACAATATCATAAAAAAAACACAAGATCCACTATACGTAATATGCCAATGACATCATAATTTACTCCCCAATCAACTTGGACAGCCTGGATTATACAAAGATAACAGACTGCCTGGAAGAGATGACTGAATGGCTAGCCCATAGCAATTTTTAATATCAACTACAGCAAGACCTAAGCCCTCTTTGTCACACAAAACACATCCTTTGCCCCACACCCCCCACTCCCCACATACAATCAAGTTGGCCAACATGACCATACCTATAAAGGACAAAATAAGATACCTAGGAGTCACATTGGACTGAAACCTGAACTTACAATTCCACATTAACAAGACCTTCAGAAACACATACCACAAGATGGGCATAATCAGAAGGCGTAAACCTCTACTCAACCAAGAACACTTCTGCACAGTCTGTCAGGCTATAATCACACCTATCCTAGACTACAGCAACCCTTTATACCTTGGCCTAACTAAACAGACAACCCGCCCCTTACAGATGGTGCAGAACACCGCTGTTTGCATCATCACCAGCTCGGCGAAATATGAACATATCACTCCCCTCCTGAACCAGCTTTACTGGCTTCCAGCTTCCTCCCGCATCAAGTTCAACACTGCACTGAACATCTTCAAAATCAAGAATAACATGTCTGCCAACATAATGAAAAGCCTTATCAGCACGGTCCCAAACAGACCCAAAAGGCGCACCAGATCAGACACTATCACTACCCCCAGCACCTTCACAAAATCCAAGCAGTCTCCATCTTGGAGGGCACTTTCCCTCGCAGCACCTGTCCTCTGGAACTCCCTTCCGGATGATCTAAGAGCCACCACTGATGCTAAAGACTTCCAGAAGAAACTGAAAACCGCTCTTTTTATTGAACACTTTGGGGGAATTACCTAGTGTGTATTACCCTACCTCCCACCCACTGGTCCCCCTGGCACAATGCTATCCCATTCCTTGGCACCCCCCCTCCTAGCCTTAAGCCCCTCTTTGTACATACTATATATAAGTTTCTATAGATGTACATAGGTTACTATAGATGTAAGGTCATGGAGTCACTATGTACTCATTTAGTACACAGGTCTCTACGTATGTATTTAAGTTAGCCTGGGAATAATCTCCTGCTTGCCCCCCTTTCCACTCTGTTCTATATAAACTGCTGAAGTTGCTCTGTAAACTGCTTTGATTGAAGGATAAGGCGGTATAATAACCCTGTTAAATAAATAAAAATAAATAATATGAAAAACAGAGGCAATAGCAGTTGAAATTCTTAAAGAAGACATATTTGTACAACCCCAGATATTATTTGTGTCAAAAGATCATCAGGTTTTATCGCTGCACCCATTTGACTTGTCATTGCATTTGAGCACCTTGGTCCTTACATTCCAAAGAAGTATCAATGGTGCTTGAGCACTGCCCTTTCCAGGGCTGGTTACCTTAAGTTTCAGCAGGGTAAGTTTTCCTAGGCGACAGTAAACTCTTAAGCAGTACACAACCTCCTTCGCACACTGCACAGGGGAGGAACAGAAAGCCAATGCCTTCAGGTAATAGTACTCTGCCATCTCGTACATTTCCAGAAAATAGTATATGGTAGCCAAACGGTGAAATGCGACCAGCTTCTGCAAGCGACCCCCTGCAAAGAAAAGAGGTAAAGCTGCAGCAGCCTTGTAAACTATTGAGATTTATTCTTTCTCTCTAAGGCTACCAGAGCCAAAATCTAGAAGCAACTTCAATTAGGAATGGGCATCTGTAAGCACACATTCAGTTCTTTTGGGCATTTAAAATTTAAAGTGCATCCACTTTCTGCACCGACTCCATCCTGTTTATATCCTTTTGAAGGTGTAGTCTCCAGAATTGCACACAATACTCTCAATGAGGACACACAATATACAGAGGCACTATCACCTCCTTTTTTCTGTTGGCCATTCCTCTCCCTATGCACCAAAGCATCTTTCTGGCTTTCGCTGTTGCCTTTTCTACCTGTTTAGCCACTTTAAGATCATTAGAAACAATCACGCTCAGGTCCTGCTCTTCCTTCAAGGACCGAAGTATTTTGTCCCCTACACTGTACTGCTCATTTGGATTTTTGCAGCCCAAATACATGACCCTGCATTTTTTAGCATTTAATCTCAGCTTCCAAATTCTCAAATTCTCAAATTCTTAGCTAGATCCCTCCTCATGTTATCTACTCCTTCCTGGGTGTCTACTCTATTGCAGATTTTGGTATCATCTGCAAAGAGGCAAACCTTACCCGACAGCCCTTCTGTAATATCACTAACAAAAATATTAGAAAGAATCGGACCAAGGACAGATCTCTGTGGCACACCACTGATAACCTCTTTCTCCTGTAAGTGAGCTCCATTTACCTGTATCCTTTGTCGCTTTCCACTCAACCAATTTCTAACCCAGTCAATCACTTTAGGATCTCTATCTCTAGGGTGCTCAGTTTTTTTTATAAGTCACCTATGCAGAACGGTGTCAAAGGCATTACTGAAATCTAAGTATACCACATCTAGAGCTCTCCCTTGGTCTAACATCCTGGTTACCCACTCAAAGAAGTCAATCAGATTTGTCTGAAGGGGGAAGGGAAGGGGAATGGGGGGAGGGGGAGTATGCAAGGGAAGGTGAGATGCATAGCCCACTGGTTTACTTTGGCTTTCCCACAGATTTTCTGAATGTCAAAATTTTTAGTGAAGGAAGCATTTAAGCACACAAAAATCCCAGTGCTAAACAGGAAGTCAAAGGGATGAGCTAATTTCAGCGCACTTTCCATGCTAATCTATCCAATTTTTTAAGTTTAGATTTTGCTCATGCCCCCTACCATCCAGTAATGCTCCCAACACAACATTGTGTTTGGCAAACTTCCAGTGTACCACAGTGTATCCCCCCAAAGCCCTAAGACATCACAATGTGCCCCAACCCACTGTGTCTCCACCAACACACCATCTGTGTGCCCAAAACCCCAACACATACTATTATGTTCCTAACTCACCAATTTACCCCACTATGCCCACAACTCCCCCCCCTAACCAATAATTCCCACTAACCCCTCCAACCTCTCCCCACTTTATGTTCACTTACTGCTTTGAAAGAGACCTTCTTTTCAATGGATTTAGTCTAGCCAGATGTGCAGATAAATATAGATGGTGATTTAATTAATCAGATCCCTCAGGTAATATTTTCAGTGCTCTAGACAAACCATATTTGCTACCTGAGGAATATCTATCTATCTATTTAACATTTATAAAGCGCTTCAAACGTACAAAGCGCTGTACATACATGAAGAAAAGACAGTCCCTGCTCATCAGAGCTCACAATCTAGTCAAAAAGATCACAAAATACAAATACAATCAAGTAAGACAAAGTATACAATAAACAAGAAGAACAAAAACAAGAATCAAGAACAGAAAGCAATAGAGAAGAGATGGGTTTTCAATCTGGACTTGAAGAGGTCCAGAGAGGGCGCATTGCGCACAGACAGAGGTAGATTGTTCCAGGCAAAGGGTGCAGCCAGGTGAAAGGAGCGAAGTCTAGAATTAGCAGTACGAGTGGAGGGCATAGATAGACGAAGGCTGTTCGAAGAGCGAAGAATGCGAGAGGGGATGTAAGGAGAGATAAGTGATGATAGGTAGTGGGGGGCTGAAGAGTGAATGCATTTATAGGTCAAGAGGAGGAGTTTGAATTGGATCCGGAAGCGGATGGGAAGCCAATGAAGGGACTTGAGAAGAGGAGTGACATGGGAAAAGCGATGCTGATGGAAAATTAGTTGAGCAGCAGAATGTTGAATAGATTGAAGGGGAACAAGATGGTTTGTGGGAAGGCCGGCAAGGAGAATATTGCAGTAATCAAGACGGGAGGTGATCATGGAGTGGACAATCATTTTAGTAGTGTCATCAGAAAGGAAGGGACAAATTTTATTAATGTTATAAAGGAAGAAACGGCAAGTCTTAGCTACGAGCTGGATATGAGTTGAGAAAGAGAGAGAGGAGTCAAAGATAACACCCAAGTTACGGGCTGAAGAGACAGGAAGGATTAAAGAGTTATCCACAGAGACTGAGAAAGGGGGTAGGGGAGGGGAGGCATTGGGGGGAAAGATAAGAAGTTCAGTCTTAGCCATATTTAATTTCAAGCGGCGGTGAGACATCCAAGTAGCGATGTCTGAAAGGCAAACAGTGATCTTGTCATGGATTTCTGGAGAGATATCAGGCGAAGAGAGGTAGATTTGAGAGTCATCAGCAGAGAGATGGTAATGAAAGCCATGGGAAGAGATAAGAGCACCAAGAGATTGGGTATAGAGAGAGAAGAGGAGCGGTCCCAGGACAGAACCCTGGGGAACACCAACTGGGAGTGGGGGTGGCAGAGGAGGAGGAGGAGGAGCCACCAGAACACACACTAAAAGAGCGATGGGAAAGATAAGAGGAGAACCAAGACAGTACAGAGCCTCTAAAGCCGAGTGATGACAGGGTGACAAGAAGGTGGTTGTGGTCAACAGTGTCAAAAGCAGCAGAAAGATCAAGAAGGATGAGAACAGAATAAAGACCTTTGGATTTTGCTAGGAACAAGTCATTTGATACTTTAGTGAGAGCTGTTTCAGTGGAGTGCAAGGGATCAAGAAGGGCATGAGATGAAAGGAAATTGAGACAGTGAAGGTAGACAGCATGCTCAAGTAGTTTAGAGATAAAGGGAAGGAGAGAGATGGGTCGATAGTTAGACGGACAGGTAGGATCGAGTGAGGGTTTCTTGAGGAGGGGTGTGACTATGGCATGCTTGAAGTCAGTAGGGATGGTACCAGTGGAGAGGGATAGGTTGAGGATATGAGAAATGGAAGGGACAATAGAGGATGAGATGAGGCATAAGAGACGGGTGGGGATGGGGTCGAAGGAGCAGGTGGTGGGTTTGGAGGAAGAAAGAAGGAGTGCTGTTTCATCATCAGAGACCACAGGGAAGGAGGAGAGGGTAGCAGAAGTTAGTGGGGAGAGATGGGAGAAAGGTGAAGTAGAAGGGGTAATGGGGACATGGAGGGTAATCTTATGGATTTTGTCATGGAAGAAATCAGCTAGTGTTTGGGCAGGAAGAGAGGGAGGAATCAGCGGTGGAGGCACATTGAGGAGAGAATTGAGAGTATTAAAGAGACGATGAGGATCAGAGGTGAAAGAGTTAGTCAGATGGGTGAAGAAGGCTTGTTTGGCTATGGCTGATTGGAATGAGAAAAGCATGAATTTAAAGTGAAGAAGGTCAGCACGGCAGCGGGATTTAAGCCAAAGACGCTCAGCAGAAATACAACAGTTAGTTTAACTAATTAAAGCCTAGCTGTCTTTAGCACAGTTAGTTAAATAAGCAAAGCTGATTTTCTATTGATTAACCAGTTCAAGTACTTCCCAGACAGCATTGTCTAAGCTCCAACTGGAGGGGACTTTTTCTGATGACCTTCAGAGAATGAACAGTCAGGGATTTATTGATAGGTTGAGGGGCCAAGTTCTATCACTGAAATAACTGGACTTAATTTGGGAGGAGATACAACACTGGGAAGAATAAAGCTTCACGGTACATTGCTCCCATGTAGATATAGACACCAGGGCACTTGTAGCACTGAACAACACAAGAAAAAAAGGTCCAGGATAAAAAGAAAAAAAGGGGGGAGGGGGGTTAATGAAACTGCCACAGAGTAGATTTATTCAGCCCAACATGACTGTGTTTTGGCGTGATATGCCCGCAGTCTGTGAGCATGGCAAGGACATTGCCGATACCACAATCTGGTTTTATACATATTTCTTTTGGATTGCAATAATTGCCCCTGATGCAGGCATATTGTGCCAAAGCATGGCTGTGTCGGGCTGAATAAATCTACTCTGTGGAAATTAATTTCCTCTGGGGCAATTTCATTTACCGCTTCCCCTTTGTTCTTTTTGTTGTGGACCTTTATTGGTTGGAGTTGTCCCCCTCCCCTCTTTTCTTCTTGTGCTGTTTTGTGCTACAAGTCTCTTGGCATCTATATCTAGAGGGGAGCAAGGGCCCCTTCACAGCCAGTCTGCTGACCACAAGATAAGTCTGAATCTCAAAAAAGAAAAGAAAAGAAAAAGGCTACACAATGACCAAAGATTAAAAAAATAACCAAAAATAAAAATGAAAACCAAACGTAAAGTATCTATCCATCTCTCTCTCAGCTGGTCCGCACCGTCTCTCACTCATCCGCAGCATAGTCTTTGGTTCAAATGGCTCCAGAATCAAGTATGGACATGACGCCGAATACAGGCCACGCCCTTCCAGTCCTGCCATGAACCCAAATGCTGCCCTCAGAGAGTCAAATAATAAGACCTTGTTGCTATGGTGCACCCTTCAGCAGGCTGGGAATTATGTTTTGCACATATTCAGCAGAAGCCCTCCTCTAGGTTGCAACAGTGGCCACAGACTCTGGTGTTATTATACGTTAGCATTTTCAATTGCCTTGCCACCCTGAGAATTACTTTTTTAGTGCAAAATTCAAGAACTGTATTACTACTGCTCAGGGGTTTGCTACCATCAGCACAGGGCGGCCCCACTCTGTGAGCTCTTTCTATCACCATCGAGCCAAGCGCATCACTTGCTGCCAATTTTGTGAGACCAAGATAGGTGGCTTAAGAAATGGATTGTGCAGGGATAACCTTAGAATAATGGCTTACTCAAGACTCCCAAAGGTGCGGAACTGTGAGGCTTCTTGGAGATGTGGCTACTCCTACCTACCTTTCCTCTCTTATCTCTCCCTACACCCCTCATCAGGGACTCCACTCTTCTGGCAGATCCCTTCTATCTGTGCCCTTCTCTTCCGCTGCCAACTCCAGACTTCCATCTTTCTACCTCGCTGCTTCTTATGCCTGGAACAAACTGCCTGAGTCGGTACATCAGGCTCCATCGTGGCCCTGTTCAAATCCAGGCTACAAACTCACTTCTTTGAGCTTGCTTTTGGATCCTGATTCCCCCATCTCCTGTTCACCTAGATATATCCTAGTCCCCACTTGTGTTGTCTGTCTTGATTAGACTGTAACTCATGAGCAGGGACGGTTTCTTACACAAAGCCACTTTTGGATCTCGATGTTTCTCACTCTCTTGTCCACTACTTATGTGTATCCTACCTTACTCTAGTCCCCAGTTTCACTATAGGGGTCATTTCCTAATGCAAATAGGCTATTTGGATGTACACAGGAGATGGATTTCTCCCAAAACCATCTACAGCTGTATTCCGAAATCTGTCTCCCATGCATGTCCATGCATGAACACGGGGATCTCTGAATGTGCCCGGGAGGGGCAGACGGAGGCGTGGTTAGCCGCGGAAACATATAAAGTGTATTCAGGTACTTTTTCTGTGTTCACCACAGACGTGCTCATTATTCCTGCAGAAATGTGGAATAAGGCCAGTGCTTAGAAATGTTTCTGCTGTGCTTGTATAGAGGTAATGACAAGTAAGCTTCAAACTGGTGTGACTGCAGTCTGTAAATCACAGCTAGAGGATGTATAAGGAACAGAAATCAGGGGTGAGAGAATCTTGTAAGCTAAGGGGCATTCATAATTACCTCTAAATACATTTGAAACCAACAATAGTGAATATTGTGGATATGGTGACAGCTGCTGTTTGTGCTAAATGAGCTAATCTGGGGGACTGTCGATGATAGAAGTGTGAGTGAGTCTTTCACCGGAGTTTATTTGGGTGAGAGAGGGGATCATATATATAGTCCTGGCACTCCGTGCTTTTATGTTATACCAGCTTTTATCTATAGATACTGAGCATCTCTTCCCCAGAATTATGTCTTTTCTGACAGCAAGTGAGACTGTGTATGTGTGTGTGGTCTGAGGGTTGCAAGGGAGGATATAGCGTGCTGATCTGCATATCAGGGAGGAGGGCCAGGCACTGGGAGACATGTAGAACAATGACTGATGATTAATTGTAATAGTAGAAGTAATCTGCACAGCACTGAATACACCTTGTAGCGCTATATAAACGATAGGTGGTAGTAGTAGTCTAGCTGGTGCAGACAAAATTAACATTCGGTAGATGTCAACAAGAGCAGCAAGACCATACACAACTCCTCAGTAAAAGAGACATTTTTAGGATGATTGCACAGCTTCATGTTTAAGGAGACAAAGTGAGCCAGCAGCAGAGAGAAGAGGCTCCCTAAGAAAGACTACACATCCCTGCATGCAATAGGACAAAACCAGGAGTACTTCAGTTCATCCAGCTAGACCCTGAACTCTACAGTCACCTTAGCAGTGGCTGTGTCCATAGCTGAAAGGTTTATTGCAAAAGCACATCCCTGTGGCCAGCAGAAATACAACTTTTATATCAAGGCGTGCAAACAGCACTTTCTGTGGCTTTTTGCAAACCTCAGTATCTTCTTGCACAGACAATGAAAGAAGTTGAAGTTTGCAAGTTAGTTTTTCTGCTAAATAGGACAGAGCTCAGGGTACAGAATGAAACACACAATGAGCAAAACCCCATCGCAGGAAGAACCTACCCACAAGAGCACTAAGCCTGGCAGCCATGGTGGCAAACTCCAACGCCTGCTGATAATCTTCCAGAGAAAGCTGCAACTCGCTGAGTTTCTGGCAAAGTCGAAGTTCCACCTGGAGCTCCCCTAGTCTCCGGGCTAAAGGAATTGCTCCTTCCTGTGGGACATAAGAAGAGGAGCACATATCAAAAACCACCCAACATTTCATAAAGGGAATAATGATAGGATGTCGCAGAGAACAGATCACAGAGCATGCAGGAGTTCTGCTGAAAGACAAAGATAGAAAGAGGCAAACTAAGCAGTCTCCACTTGTAGAAGGCACTAATCACAATAATCCTGCCCCCTCCCCTCCAGAAGTGGCCAGGTGGCTGCAAATCAAGGAAATCTGGCTGCATTTATTAAGAAAACACCAGCGGCATTCTGCACCACAGTGGCACGCACCCAAAGAGCAGGACATGCTCCATGGGTGATTCGGGCGACCCAGGTCTTAATGGCCACCCTGCCCACATGAAACCCTTGGTGTTCCGTGGCTCCCTCTGTAAGTATCTTCTTTGTCTGACAGTGTCCCTGCAATATTCCCTCTACTTTCTGCTTATTTTACTGTGCCCGATATTTCCGTTCACTGGGGCAGGCGCCCTTTGTGCTATCTGCTCCCAGCCCCATCCATCTCTACTCGTGTACTCCAAAACCTGATACCCTGTCCAATCACTACCGGTCCCTCCCTGACTCCCAAGATCCCCTCTCAGCTCTCTTACTGTACATACTGCACTACTAAACTGTAGGTCACTTCGCGTGAAAACTGCTCTTATTCAAGACCTCCTTTTTCTACATCACCTTTGATGCCTTTTTCCTCAAGGAGACATGGTTGAGGGAAGGGGAGGAGATGCTCTTTAATCGCTAGCTCCCCCCCCCCCCCGGATTATGTAGCATTTTCTATACCCTAGGTGGGTCACAGCAGTGGAGGTATTATGACTCTCTTTCACTCTGCTCTTCCAGTCATTCCCAGCTCTTCACTATGCTGAGTCCCTTCTACTCCACCTTGATGGTTTTCTGCCTCTATATTTCCTGTTAATTTATGCTCCTCTGACTCTTCCCCTTCATCTCTGGGACTCCCTTCTTCATACCCTTTCTGAAGCTTCAATCCTGCACCCTCACTTCCTGGTTTTGGGCAACTTCAGTGCCCACTATGGTTGTCCATTTCAGCTCCATGATAACACTCTTATTCAACTCTTCTCGGGCTTGATGCTCTTCCAGATGAGTCTTTTTCCCACTCACTCTGCTGGTCACATCCTTGATCTTGTCCTCGCCTCCCTCTCTCTATCCTCGGCTCTTTCTTCATTCAGTTCTTTTCCTTTTCCCTGGTCTGATCACTTATGCATTCTTTTTACTGTTCAATTCTGTCCTCCTACCACTTCCTCCTCTTCTAGTCATCCTCCCGGATCTTCACATACATCACTCAGTCGAAACATCTCCTCCCACTCCCTTGAATTCTTTCCCCACTCTAGCAATATCTTCCCATTGGACTTTCCCTCCCTCCCTGTCAATACTCGGGCCCAACTCTGGCATTCTACACTATCCATTATCCTTGACAATATTGCTCCTTTTCACTCCCGCAATCAGTCACCCTTGGTTCCACCAGGGTCTCCGCCTCCATCACCATTACCTCCATTGGGCAGAGTGTCTTTGGAGGCAACATCCCTCCCAACTTCCTTTCAATGCTTCAAACACCTTCATCATCATTACCATCGCATGACTCACACAGCCAAGAAAACCTACTATTCTAATCTGATTTCCTCCTCCACAAATTCTACCCAGTAGCTCTATTCAGTTCTGACAGCTCTTTCTAGGCCATCCACCGCTAATCAGTCCCCCACCTCAGATATTTTCCCTGCTCCTCATCTTCTCACTGATCACTTCCAGAACAAAGTTCTATCTCTCCAGTCCTCCTTTGTGAGCTGCCCCTCTCCTTTGCCACTTTGACCCCAGGCTCCTCCCTCCCCCACGCCTACTGACTCATCTAACTTATCTGCTAACCTCCCTTCCCCTAGCTCCTCTCTCTCTCACATGCAGTCCTCCTTCCCTCCAATTACTTCCGTTGAACTCCTCAAGACCATCATGTCATCCCATAAAACTACCTGCTCTGCTGATCCAATTCCTTGGCTTGCCACCCCTTCACTAGCTCTATTACCTCTGGTCTTATTGATCCTTAATAATATTCTGTCTTCCGATACATTTCCGGCACTTAGGACGGATTAGTGCGTGTTTCCAATCTTGAAAAATCCATCCCTGGACCGCTCTGTTCCTGCGCACTATCAATCAGCCTCCACCATCCCCATTCTCTCCGAGCTTCTTGAAAAATTGGTCTTCGCTCAGCTTTCTGCGCACCCTGACTCCATTCATACCCTCCCCGTCAATCAGATTTTCATCCCGGCCACAGCACAGAGACTATTCTTCTTTGCTTCCTGAGTGAATTACACAAATTCTGCGATCACAGTAATATCTCTATCATGATGTCTTGGACTTTCTTCAGCTTTTGATCTTGTACATCATGACACTCTTCTTTCACGTCTTCACGATATCGGCCTCTGTGGTATAACTCCACTGGTTTCGATCTTTTCTCTCCCACCAGTTTTCTCTGTCTCTCTTGGTACCTCCTCCTAATCTGTGGGGTTCCCCAGGGTTCTGTGTTGGCCCCTCTCCTATTAAATATTTTCTTAATTCCTCTCACTCTCTTGGTACAGCAGCATGGCATTTCGGCATATTACATGATATTATTCTGCTCCACCACACTGACCCGGCAGCCCCTGATCTCACACCCTTCCTGCCTCTCTACCATCTCCACCTGGATATCCAACAGTTTCCTTCATCTTAACCCCTCTAAGTCAGCAGCTATCTGGTTTCCCCTCAGTAGTTCCCTCCCATCCCTAAATCCTACCCTTCCTGGTTCTCCAATCCCTCTGGTTGACTCAATTCGTTATCTGGGACTCACACTGGACTCTTTTCTATCTTTTCATATGCACATTGCTTCTCTAATTTGCTGCTCTTTTCTTGCACTCCATCAAATGTGTACTGTTCTCCCCTTCCTCTCCGCCTCTTCTCTGATCACCCTTCTGCTTACACTCATAAGATCTGCCAGACTGGGTCAGACCAAGGTCCATCAAGCCCAGTATCCTGTTTCCAACAGTGGCCAATCTAGGTCATATGTACCTAGCAGTATCCCCAAGAGACACAAGTTCCACAATGCTTGTACTGGGTCAAGCATTGATATCTTCGGTCACTTCTTAATAATGGTTTATGGACCTTTCCTCCAGGAACTTTTTAAACCCAGCTACACTAACAGCCTTTACTACATCCTCCGGTAACAAATTCCAGAGTTTGATTACACGTTGAGTGAAAAAATATTTTCTTTGATTAGTCTTAAATAGTTTACACTGTAGCTTCATTGCATGTCCCCTAGTCTTTCTATATTCTGATAAGGTAAACAATCGATCTACGTTTACCCATTCCACTCCGTTCATTAATTTATAGACTTCTATCATATCTCCCCTCAGCCGTCTCTTTTCCAGGTTAAAGAGCCCTAACCTTTTTAGCCTTTCTTCATAGGAGTATCCTTCCATCCCCTTTACCATTTTGGTGGCTCTTCTCTGTACCTTTTCTAAAATCGCTATATCCTTTTTAAGATACGGCGACCAGAATTGCACACAATATTCAAGGTGCGGTCTCACCATGGAACGATATAGAGGCATTATAATATCTTTTGTTTTATTTTCCATTCCTTTCCTTATCATACCTAGCATTCTATTTGCTCTCTTGGCCGCCGCTGCACACTGGGCCGAGGGTTTTAACATGGTATCCACAATGACGCCTAAATCTTTTTCCGGGGTGGTGGTTCCTAATGTGGAACCTTGCATCGTGTAACCATAGTTTGGGTTGTTCTTCCCTAGGTGCATAACCTTGCACTTGTCCACATTAAATTTCATCTGCCATTTTGATGCCCAGTCTTCCAATTTATCAAGATCCTCTTGCAATTTTTCACAATCCTCTTGGGTTTTAACAACTTTAAATAGTTTTGTGTCATCTGCAAATTTGATAACCTCACTCGTTATTCCATTTTCCAGGTCATTTATGAATATGTCAAAAAGCAGCGGACCCAGCACAGATCCCTGGGGTACACCACTATTCATCTTTCTCCATTGGTTAAATTGGCCATTTAGCCCAACCCTCTGCTTTCTATCTTTTAACCAGTTCCTGATCCACAATAGTACACTGCCTCCTATCCCATGACTCTTTAGTTTTGCCAAAAGTCTCTGATGAGGGACCTTGTCAAAGGCTTTCTGAAAGTCCAGATACACAATATCAACTGACTCACCTTTGTCCACCTGTTTATTCACTCCTTCAAAAAAACATAACAGATTAGTAAGACAAGATCTTCCTTGTCTAAACCATGTTGGCTGTCTCCCATTAGGTTGTGACTATCTACATGCTGAGTAATTTTATTCTTTATGATGGTTTCTACCATTTTTCCCGGTCTTTAGTTTCCCGGATCACCCCTGGAACCCTTTTTAAAAATTGGTGTTAGAGATGATTTTAATGATAGTTCACAGATTACTGATAGCAGGTCTGCAATCTCATATTTCAGTTCTTTCAACACCCTTGGATGTATACCATCCGGCCCAGGTGATTTGCTACTCTTCAGTTTATCTAATAGTTGTAAGACATCTTCCTGATGTATCGATATTTCCTTCAATTCTTCCGCACCTTTAAATACCACTTCAGTCATGGGTAACATCCCTACATCTTCCTTAGTAAAGACCGAAGCAAAGAATTCATTCAGTCTCTCCGCTATCGTCTTGTCGCCTCTTAGTGCTCCTTTAACCCCTTGATCATCTAATGGACCAACTGACTCTCTCACAGGTTTTTTGCTACGAATGTACTTGAAAAGGTCTTTATTTCGCATGATATCAAGGCTTGACTACTGCAACATTGTTTTCCTAGGTCTCCCCTAATATCAGTTTCACCATCTCCAACTCATTCAAAACACTGCCGTACTTCTCCTTGCACACGCCTCCTGTTTCGAGCATGTCACTCCCCTTTTAGTCCGCTACCACTGGCTTCCCATCAAACACCACCTTCAGTATAAACCTCATTCTGGTCCACTGTGCATTACATACAGGTTCCCCTCATTATCTTTCCGATGCTCTGCTCCTCCACTCACGACATCATGTCCTCCGCAGCATCCACACAAACCACCTACATCTTCCTTCTTCTTTCCAGGCCTGGCTAGAATCCACCTGCTCTTCAGCTTTCTACTTCCTTAGCCCTGCCTCCTAGAATGCACTCCCCCCTATCCTCCGGCTCCAACTTTCCCATCCTAAGTTTAAAGCCCTTTTAAAAATGTATCTTTTCCTCACTGCATATGCCCCGCCTATTAGATGACCGCAACTTTGGCCTCCCTTTTATATTCCTCCCCTTCCTTCCTCCTCCCCTCTCTGGCATGAATGTTCTGTCCTTTCGTGTTGAGAAATGGTGTTCCTTTTCTCCTGTATTTGATTTTAACTTGTTTTAAATTTATACACTACCCTGCTGTGCTAAGTGAAGAGTGGTCTATCAAACCCAATAGACATAAACATAAACAAATATAAACAAGGCAGAGAGGGGGGGGGGCTGGATGGCATCAGATGGGGGAAAGAAGTGAGAGAGAGGAGATTATGCTGGGCAGGGAGAGAGCTGCCACTCCCTAAACAGGCAGGAGGGTTGGGAAGGACCATAAATTTGATGCCTAAGAGGGCCAAAATGTTTAATCCATCTCTGATCCAAGTCATTTTTGTTGCCATGATATCCTGGGTAGATAAAAATATAAGTTTCCATTCTTAATCTAGCACCCACCACCCCAAACGCCATTGTGTCTTACTACCACGGGAAAAGAATGGGGAAATGCCAAAAGCTATGGTTTATATTAGCTACCGGAGAATATGTGAGGAGAGCACAAGCAGGTGAGCTCCTCGTTCAGTGTAGATTACCTTGTAAAAGGCCACTGCTCTTTCACTCCCCCGGCTGCCATTGAAAAATATATCCCCGGCTTCCTCATACTGGCGCAGAGCGAGAGCAAAATCCTGTAGGTTCAGCGCTGTCTGAATGGCTGGCTACAACAGAAAGAAATCCCAGGTCAGCGTCTGTATGCCAATACTGCTAGCGTTAAGAATGCATTCTGTTCTTATAATACTACTATAATGCCTCTAGCAGCTTGTGGTTGGCATTATAGCACACAAAAATATCTCCGAGCAAACTTTCATTCTAGCATTCTGTAAAATTTTGTCACCAGTACCGTTCCTGATTTTGGTCCGTTCAGTATGTCAGAACTGTTCAGCAGACCTATGTCTGTTTCCTAATTACAACTCAGAAGCAATAAGGCTTTTCTGTGTCGTGACTGCTTGGATCTGTGTGCCTGCTTGCACGGAGTAGCTTGTAAATAAGATTAATACAATAACAGAATAGTGAAAAGCCTTTCAGCACCAATGCAACTGTAGGAGGAAGAGTGAAGAGGCCCACAGTGTATGGCAAGGTACATCTGATTTATGTCAGTACTTCTTATGGAAATTAACAGGAGATCACTACAAACAGCTCTGTAGTGCCTGGCATCTATTAAAATGTGGATTCAAGGCCTTACTAACAAGACACTGCTTACAAAATACACAGTCCATCTTCCAACAACTTATGTAACTCTGAGCTCCAGGCATCTGGTAAAGAACAATGGGTTCTACATCCTTTTGCTAGTATTTGATGGTCAGGGATAATGTCCTTGGAATGGCAACCTGATTCCATTTTACTAGAATACTTTATTTATTTGACTTTTTTTTATACCGCCTTTCAAGATTTATCAAAGCGGTTTACATTAAAACTCAATATCTTTTACATAAAGCAGGGTAGGGTGATAACTTTTAATGTTGGAACATTAAACAGCTAACTAGAGAGTTGGGGTCCATGGGGCATGAAATTATTTACAGCTTAGTTACTGACCTCTAGTCCTGGTTTTCTGGATTGGATTCTTAAGAGCAACACTGACCCATGTGCCAAAGAAAGGCAAATTCTGCATCTTTTTTATATACCACTTGAAAGAATCATAAACTCTAACAAAGATGACATATAGTTAGAGCTTCTGATTCTAGAGCTTAATAGTTTATTTTTAAGCTAATTAGGTGCTTAGGGAAGATGTTAAAAATCTGTGCATAGCAGTGTTTTCATGTCATGAAATTAAATTTTAGGAACATTTTTATGTGGATTCTGTTTTTTAAAATTAAAAATATTCAATCTTTATCAACTCTCATAACCCTCAGCAGTCACACTTTCTCTCTGTCCTCTTCCTTATCTTAAGCAGTCACACTCTATTTCAAACTGTCCCCTTCACCATCCCCAGCAGTCACACTCTTCACTCTCTTTCTGTCCCTTTCACCATCCTCAGCAGTCATACACTCTCTATGCCCTTCACTATCGCCAGCAGTCTCTCTCTCTCTCTCTCTCTCTCTCTGTGTGTCCTCTTCCTCATGATGAGATATTTTAGATTGCATTTAAAGAACTTAAAATATGCTCTGGATATGTTACAACTGGTTACTTTGCTGTAGTAGAAAAATCGAATTAGTCAAAAGCAGATAGAAATGTAATTTGTGAAAAAGGTAACAAATTCATGCATAATTGTACATTACAGTACTTAAGCCAAAAACTCTAGATAGAATGTGAAAACTATAAATTGTTTCTGTTTTGCATAAATGTCTATTATGTGAGCAGAACCTTGTGGTATTCCCATGAAACAGCTATTCAAAAGGCCATTATTTCCAAAAACAAACCCATAATTAACCCATTGGAACTGTGGCAAAATGAATGTGTTTATTAATATGCCTGGACTGCTGACATAGTACTGACCTGTTCTGATGATGTCATCCGGCCACAAAAGCAGCTGTGTGACATCATTGGATCACCTTGAGTGGGGATGATTTTCAGGGGTTTTGTTACAACCAGAAAACCCAAATTCCCCATTGGGAGGTTTATTGGGATTTTCTGGTTATAACTGGAAACCAGAAGCCTACATATAGTAATCACACTTTAGTTTCCTCAACAGCAAAATATGAATTAGTTTCATTAAATAGGCAAAGCAGATTGCTTTCATCACAATTTCCAACATACCCAGAGTAGAGGAGTAGCCTAGTGATTACAAAAGTGAAATTGGATTTAGCTCAGAAGTTATATTCAGGTACAGTAGGTATTTTCCTGTCCCTGGAGGGTTTACAATCTATTGTCTAAGCAAGGCAATAGAAGGTTAAGCAGCTTATGCAAGATTACAAGCAGGAGTAGTGGGATTCAAATGTGGCTTTATCAGCTCTTAAGTCACTGCTCTAACCACTAGGCTACTCTTAAAACAGGGAAGCTTGGGCCTCGGATCTCACTGACACCCCTCATGGTCTTGGACATGTCCCTTTACTCTCCGCTGCCTCAAATAGAAACGTACGGGCCGATGCAGAAAGCCAGTGCTGACGTCATGTTTTCATAGCGCATCGATAGCGCGAGACTTCAGTGCTGGTATGCAGCAAAGGGTGTGTATGCCAATGAGCTCTGCACAAAACGTAAAGATGAAAGGAGAGGAGCCAACGCATGTGCAAACACACACGCTACAAGTGGTTGTGTACGCATGGGCGTGAATGTCAAATGCTCACATAATGCGTGTAGGACGTGCAGGTTCTTTTGGTGCTCACCACATAAAAGTCAACATTATTTCACCCAAAAACAGTTTTTATGAAATCACAACAAAGAACCCTAAAATAAAAGATACACAATTATAAATGAGTCCAAAATATACACAAGGATAAGAAGCAAAAGACGTTTCTTCTTGAAAGCCAAACTTTCACTTATAGGCTGAAAGCTACCCACCTAAAGTTTCACGTCAAAGGTAATTGTCCACTGGTACATACCCTGAAACACTCCCTACAAACGCAAAATGTTTAAGTCACCTCAGACCAGGCGTAGAGATATTGGCACTCCTGCTGGTTATATAATCCTCTATGTGTTTCTCTGTGTTGGGTGCAGACCTCATTAGCATTCTATTTTAATACGTGCAACTCATTTGCATACTATTTAAATATGCTTGGCCTTGCTGTGCACGCATACTTTTCTTTTGCTGTTTACGCGTATGTCAATCTCTTTTCTGCATTTGGCGTGGCGGAACTTGTGTATATAAGTTGCGTTATCTGCACGGAAAGGGCATGCTAGTTTTTCTGCATTGGCCCGTTAGATTGTCAGCCCTCTGGGAACAGGAAAATACTTGCTGTACCTGAGTATACCTTGCCTTGAGCTACTATAAGATAAATCTATACGATTAAAGAACACTGAGATTGCTAAAGCGCATTGTAGACAATCTTATCCTCTCGTTAGCCGTCTAATGGGCAGCTCAGGAGGTCCAGATAGCAGATTAGCAATTGGACAAATACTGTGGCCCTGATTGGTGGGCCTTGAGGTATTTGCACTAAGTCTCATCGCAATAAGTGTGAAGACTAATTCATGCCGTTCCATGGTTTTATTCCCAAAATTCAAGCTATACCTGGAAATATACTTCCACCAGCTCATCCTCTTGCATCAAGTAATAAAGTTTGCCAGCCTGCAGCCAGGTCTCTGCCACTCTGCTTCTCTTACCCAGGTCAATGTTTATTCTAAGGCTTTGCTTTGTATAGTCCACGGCCATCCGAAGGGACCTAAACGTCACAAAGAGAAATAAAAGTTCAAAAATATAAACAAGGAATATAAGGTGCTACCTTTTTGTTGGGCTGACTTAATACATCGTTTGAATAGCTTTTGGGAAGTGAAACCCCTTCCTCGGGTCAGGATAGAATTAAGAAGCAGAATTTCATAGTTAAGCTGAGCTATGATTCAGGTGATGCCCTGCTTTGAGGACCCAAATATAGAGAGAAGAACCCAGAGAAGACATTAGGTGCCAGAAATTGTCGGCCAGAGTTTCTGTTATTATTTATTCAAATTTGGGGAGTTTCAAAACATTGGAGGGTAGGGAAAGCAGAATATGCTGAAAGAAATACACAAAGGCAGAAGCTCAGCCAGGATTTCAGCCCACCAGACACTAGAAATCCCATTAAGCCTTCTCTTTGGCTTCCACAATCATTCTCTCCAGAAAGCAAGTTAATTATGAAAAGCCGGAGATGTGGATGTCTTACAGCGGACATGCGCTGGGTCTCTAACTTTGCTCCTAGAGGTGCTGCTGATTTAAATAAAATTACTGGTCCAGATTGGAAAGAAAGGAGTTTGGGCTAGTAGTCATACTCCTAGATAGTGTTTTCATGACTGCAGTACCCTCCTCTGTGTCATCATGGGCCTCATTTTCATCTAAGGTGCCCACCATTTGAAGTTAAATGTGGCTTGGGTACTCAGCAGCACTATCTGAATATACGAGGGGGTACCCAAAAAAACCAGGAATTATTTTTTAAAAGCTATTTATTTCAAATTCTTTATAAAACAACCTTATCCCCTCCAAAATACTCTCCATTACAACTGATACATTTGTCCCACCGGTGCTTCCACTGTTCGAAACATTTTTTATAGTCATCTTTAGAAACGGCTGACAGCTCCTCCCTCGTTTTTTTCTTGACTTCTTCAATGTTGTCAAATCGGTGTCCTTTCATGCCCCTTTTCATGCGTGGAAATAAGAAAAAGTCGCACGGAGCAAGGTCAGGCGAGTAGTAAGGTGCGTGGGGCAGCGGAACCATGCCATTTTTAGCCAAAAACTGTCTAACAGAGATGGCTGTGTGTGCAGGTGCGTTGTCGTGGTGGAAGAACCAGTCTCCTGTCTGCCACAAATCGGGTCTTTTTTGATGAACACTGTTGCACAATCTTCTTAAAACTTCCAAATAAAAGGTTTGCTTGACGGTCTGACCTGGGGGAACAAACTCTGAATGAACTACCCCCTTGGCATCAAAAAAGCAAATCAGCATTGTTTTGATGTTTGATTTGACTTGACGACATTTTTTTGGACGGGGTGACGATGACGTCTTCCATTGGCTTGACTGTTGCTTTGTTTCTGGGTCGTAACCAGAGCACCATGACTCATCACCTGTAATGACCTTTGACAGAAAATCTGGATCAGTTTCAAGCTGTTGTTTCAAAACACGACATGTTTCAACTCGATATTCCTTTTGATTGTCAGTCAGAACCCGAGGAACAAACTTGGCAGCAACCCTTTTCATTCCCAAATCTTCCGTTAAAATTCGCTGAACCGAGCTCCAAGATAACCCACTAATCTCTGACAGTTGATCAATTGTCTGTCGATGGTCTGTGAGCACAAGCTCTCTAATTTTTTCAATATTTTTGTTGATTCAGGCAGTTGATGGACGCCCAGAACGAGGTTTGTCATCAATCGACATGTCGCCATTTTTAAACCGAGCAAACCACTGGTACACTTGACTTTTTCCCATAGCGTCATCTTGATAAGCTGTTTTCAACATTAAAACAGTTTCAGCAGCATTTTTACCGAGTAGAAAACAAAATTTCACAGCTGCACGTTGTTCACTTAAACTTGTCATCATAAAAAAAGAAACAAGAACAAAACAGCGCTAGCAAAAACAATCACTGCAGATGAACAGAACAAGCCAGGTCGACAACACAGGCGGCACTGAACTGACAATGAGTTGCACTATACACGCCTAGCGGCAGAAGTGCGTACTACACAAGCTCCGCTCACGGCAATGTTATTCCTGTTGTTTTTGGATACCCCCTCGTACACCGAAGAAGTGACCGCTTCAGTGACTGTCTCTTTAAATTAAACCGATAATCTATTCATTCTGTGGCTGAATATAGTCACTATCCAGCCCTTATTATAAAGATAAAATCTGGCCATTTAGGAAGTTCTCTTAGAAGCATCCTGACATGTACCCAGGGCATTTGCACAAGTAGTATGGAATGAGCATGCAAATGTGATTTCAGAAAGCCACTTCTTACACGTGGACTGCAAGCGGATGGGTGGTGGCTTGGCTTGGTGTGGCTTGGACAGGGCAAAAACCTACACGTGTATTCTCCATTTTACAAAGGGAATCCACGTATACAGCAAAAATTTTCTATATCATTTTTTACATCAGCTCTGAGACACACATAGATTTTTGAAAAGTACTTGTTTAGGCAACGACTTGTCACAAGATTAAGGGAATAACTCTCCTTAATCCCCCATGACTTATTTTCTCCTCCAAAATGAAAAATAAAACACAATTGAGGCCTCAGTACTTAATTGGCGGCATTTACATGCAGAGACTTACAAAATGTGAAAGTTGCAAAATAGCCACTTGTGTGTGGAAGCTGACACTCTGCTTTCCCAAGTATAGCATTGTAAAGCGGTGCCTTCCACTGTGCATGTCTTTAAACATATTTTACAAAAGGCTCTGTGCTCAGTTGAGCCTTTTGTAATGTCTCCACATTTGCACCTAAATGTCTCTTTTCTCACAAATAACATTCTATCTAAAGTGGAGCTCCACGTGTGCTCAACGGGCAGATTTTATCTATATAATAACAAAAAAAATTCAAAGAAGCGAGTTATGCATCCGCTGCTTGCCAGAGCAAGTGGGGCGTTTCCGATGTTTATCCAGTAATCACCTATTTTGATTTTTTTTTTTTTGCATCCAGAGATTTTATTGTTGTTTATCAGTTAAAACCCAAAATAAGAAGCCCTCAACAGAATTCAAGGAGGCTTTGGACGAGAAACCAGAGAGGAATCGAGATCTAAGGCGCTGAAGTAGGATGAAAGTGGGCTGCCTGCTTGGGCTTCGCAGTGCGTCTCTTTCTTGAGTGGACAGTCACTTACTTGGGCGTGTTTAGAGCCTGGTAGAGTTGGCTGAGAATCTCCAGCAGTTTCTGCTCCTCCTCCCTGTCCTTCAGGCGCTGCACCAGGGACAGCCAGTGCTCATAGTAACTAATACATGCTCTGCAGTTCACTGACACCTTGCTGTAGAAATGGCAGAGTTCCTCAGTCACCTTTAGCTGACCTGCATTAGTGAAGGGACAGCAGTTATACTGTGAGATTATATATATTAAAGTTGGTCCAAGGGGCTTTCATCATTGGAGTCTGAGGTGCTACAAGACAGGAAAGAGGTGGCCTAGCAAAGCTCGCTGTGTGTGGTCTCAGCACTGGAATAGAAAGGGTGCGCAGGGAGCCAGGAATGAGGTGCATTAGTGGAGTCCAATATGTGATCTCGGTGCTGTAATAGAAGGAGTGATCCAGAGAAGCAGGAATGAGGTGCATCGGTAGAGCAGGGGAATCAGCACTTAGATTTCTTTGCCCAAAGCACGATAAATAGCAAAGATAGGAATATGTGAAAAGTATGAAAATTCACTGAAGTATTTATTTGCTTTTCAATTACTCTAAAGATCATTTGTTTGTTTTTGTTACTTTTCGGGTAATTAAGAATGTGTGCAGTGGGCTCAGGACTGTGGTGCCCTGGTCTGTCATCATTACGTACTAGCTAATACCTGGTTCCGTGGCTTTCAGGCGAATAGTAACCACCTCGCTCACTAGAGATGAGACGTGTACAGAGAGCAGCACCACAGCCCAAGGTAGTCAGAATGGCTACTCTCGACACAGAACAAACAATTGTGTCACTCAGTGTCTCTGCTACCGTTCTCTTGTGCTGGATCTCAGTACAGCGCTGTTTGAAGTTAGCAGGCTAAAGGCTGAATGCTCTCCAAATCCAATTTTGAAGTACCATTCTTGTGTTATTCTTCCCTCTCTCCCAAAACGAGATGCAATTGGCGTGAGCTCTATTTTGGAAAAATGGCACATATTTCTCACGGAGCATCACACTTTATGTCCTTCCCAGCAGAATACTAACTGCTGAGGTCAGGTCAGAGCCTGAAATCTCTTCCTGAGGCACAGGATGGAAGTGCTGAGGGACTGTAACTATCCCTTTCTGCCTGCATTTTTGACTCTTGTTAAAGTGGCCCTGGAGTCCACATCACTGCGCCACTGCACTGTGTTAGCAGGAGTCATGGTCAATTTAATGCAGATTGCTACAGGGCATTCTGAGACAGCTCCCATAAGAAGAAAGGATAAGGAATAATGATTTAAGACTGTGCTAAACAAATAGGATTACATAACAACATTGCACTGCAGAAGTACGCTGACAACTGTCGGTTTGTGTCACTGCTGGAATTCTCACAGGTCATGGACCTAAGAAATTGCGCCTCACTCACTCTTTTCTGTGATGCGAATCACTGGTCCCTGTGGAGGGTAAAAATGGTTGTCTTTTATCTAAGGATATGTGCTTTTCATCTGGAAGGACTAGACAAGGCCTGAAGAAGGAACTGGCAATGTCAGGAAATACTTTTTCACTGAAAGGATGGTTAATGCTCGGAATTTCCTCCTGATGGAAGTGTTGGGGGCAAATTCAGTGATGGAATTCAAAATGGCATGGGATAGACACAGCGGATCCCTTTATAGAAAGAGGATAAAATCAAAGCAAACTGAACTATTTTGTATACCTCAACAAATAGAGAGGGGTGACCTGCATGGAGCGGCAGTCACAACCACTCTAGCCACCTTACTGGGCAGACTAGATGGGCCATACTAGTCTTTATCTGCCATCATATGTTTCTATGTTTGTTGACATAATACTTCTGCAGCTAATAGGATTATTGCACAGGGGTAGATTGAATGGAGGTTCTACAGCGAGATGCAACTTTTAAGATGGTTCTAGAAATATCCAGATAGCAAGGTGACATTTAAAGCATTGGGTTTGCTTTTTCAGTTTTTACGGTATGGGATGCCCTTCTATCTAGCGGAACTGTTGAAGTCTCACGTTTCATCTTGAGTGCTTCGCTTATTACAACAAGATTTATTAATGGATTCTCAAGAGAGACTAGAATGTGTTCATCGGACAACCTTTGCCATAATTTATTCTTCTGGATACTGACGATCTGAAATTTTGCAAATTAGTTCAATCATGGTTATTTACAGGGTAAGGCGGATATATTCCTCTCTCTTCATTTCTGGATTGTACAAAGGGAGGGGACTTATTTTCTTCTAGGAGGTTTTAGATTTGTGTATTTTATGTTTTTATATTAGTAGTGGGTTGTCTGTTTTTAATATATCTTTAATGATATAGTATTCTATGGGCCCAATATTAAGTTAGGAGGGCTATTCAGTCCTTTGGTGCATAGTCCTCCCCGCCGACCTCTACCCCTAGATGTTCAATGGCGGGGTCATGTGGCCCTGACATGAAATATCTGGATCGCCGCACTGCCTCTCAGCTGCAGCTGATAACTGGGCAGTTGTGATAGTGCATGCTGCCCAGTTAGCTTCTGCACTTAAAAATAGGCAAGCTTTTGCCTCGCCTATCTTTTAGGCATACGTCACTGCCCAGTTATCGATTGTCCCCACCTCAGCTCTTCCGCAGAACGCTCCCAACACACCCCAATGCTAAGTGGTTAGCGATGGAGCGTGTAAGGGAGAAGAGAGAGGATATTGGCATTTACACAGTTTACTGAGCTGTAAATCGTGTAAATACTGAGCTCTACGTTTTTATTGTAACTTCATAATGTTTTTATTGTAGAATGCTCTGAGTGAATTATTTTTATAAAATAGAATGAATAAATAAATAGATGAATAAAATAAATAAAACTGAAAATCTGTGAAAAGGGAAATGCAGAAAAACCTTCACTAGCCCATTTTTGCAGAAGAAAAACGACATTGAGTTACTTATCGCTAGGGGCCAGGAGATGCCTGTGACAGGAACAAGTGGAAATCACTCCTGTTCCCTTCTGGATTTGGAAAATTGAGGGTGAGTTGGGGTAAGGGGCTTCCTGAGCTGGCATCACTGGAATTTCTGAGTAACAGGAGACGTGGCTTCCAGAGAGTGGCATTTCTTGAAACTGGAGCCAGAGCAAGATATAGAACCACTTTCCAGTAGGGCTTTGAGGGGTCCCAGGGAAGAAGCCTCTGATTCAAGACCAGAGGTCCCTTCAGGAGCAGCATATCTACTGTCCAAAGGTGGCATTTTTCTGTGTTTCTCATGCATTGTAAAAGCCAGGAACCTGGAGAAAAAATGTCATGAAATTTAGCTATTGATGCAAATGAACCAGGAGTTAATTTGCAGCCTTAGATAAACTGAGCAAAATATGGTCCCTAACCTACAAACATCTATCATCTCATTAGTCTGGAATAGGTGCAAAGAGATATTTCTCACTCTACAATTGTCTACTCCCTCATATTCAGAAAGCATTTCATCAATTTCTACGGCTTGTGGTACTGTATGTAGAGGAACTGTTAGGACTAGATTTCTTAAGAACATTTTTCCCCAGAGATATAAAATATAGCAAAATATTTCTAAATAACTACCTCTGCATTACTTTCTATGAACAAATGTTGTTTCACATGCCTTTGAAAAGTTTGCTATGAGACAAGGCTGTAAGAAGACGTAAGAGCAGCCTGTGGGTGAGGAATTCGGAAATAACTAATAGTACAGCAGTTGGAAAATCAATTTCTTCCAGAAAGTAAAGCCAAAGCACTATGGGTATACTCACTTTTCACATTATTGGACTTCAAGGAAAAGAGCAGGGCCAGCTCATACCACTCTTTACCATCTTCATATCGCCCTTGGCCAACCATGATCTGCCCCAACCAAAGAAGTACTTGTGCCAACTCCAGTTCTCCCTCATTAGCACTGCAGAGCCCAAAGTATAGCCAAACAGAATCCAGGAAATAGCTTTCTGCCAATCTAATTGCCCGACAGGATAGTGCCAGTGTACCAAAGTTGGCAAGGACAATGGCTTGATTACGTCTGTTTCCAGTTTCCTTTGCTATTTTAAGTGCACTGAACAAATTCTCAGCTGCCGCTGGCATTTTGTTCTCCCTTCTGAGGGCAATGGCCAAAAGGTTGTGAACCACACCACACAGAGTGATACTGTCTGTTTCATGCGTGGAGTCTAAAAGTGAAAGCATGATCGCCACCGTCCTTCCTGACTCATTGTTCAAAAGATGAAGCCATCCTGAGTAAAGAGAAGACTCTAAAGACTCCTCTTCAGAGATTTCCTTGCTCAGCTCAACAGCTCTGTTTGAATAATAAATTGCTCCATCCAGGATCCCATGCTGGAGATAAACTTTGGATAAAATCACACATAAAGCCTTTTGAAGGTTTACAGTTCCACAGTGATAAGAAGATGACAAAGCTTGTCTAAGATAGAAACAAGCTTGAGCTGGGATATGGCTGCCTCCAAATGGGCAACCTCGAATCCTGGAGGTATTTTGAATCACCAAGTCAACCTTCCACAAAGGCCTTGACATTTCTCTTATACTTTCAGTATTAGACATCCTGGCAGATGCTAAGGCAAGGTGTGGCAAATACTGTTTGTCATACAGGTAGCTCAGGATGGGCATCATATCCAGAGGGGCAGAACCCGCCAGAGAGGCAAAGGTGATGGAAAGATACTGCAGGCGTTCCATGAAAGGCAGAACCTCCTCATTCCTGCCAAGCTGAAGCAAAAGTCTGACCAGGAGGAAACATACCCGAGCCTCCATAGGAACATTGCTAACTACAATTGCCTTTCTAAGTGCATACTTCAACACTTCTAGCTCATTCTCCGCGCTGAAGTTGCACTCTGGCATGCAGACCAGCAGCGCGGCTGCCTTCTCCAGCACCAGCTTCAGCCTGGATTCCATTTTCTGTTTCATGTACACAGCAGTCAAGTTTCCATAAAGTGCAGTCAGCAAGGGTGGATCTGAAAATCCCTGGCTCATGGCATTCATTGCTTCCTCAAAGTAAACTCTGGCCTGAGAAAGCTTAATCCGTTTAACACAAAGTCGACCCAGAAGAAAACAGCATCTAATGTGAGCCCAGGGCATTTTGCTCTTCTTGGCCCAGTTCCTGGATATTTCAAGGTAGAAAGCCAGTTCATCTTCATCTGAGAACCCATAGAATGTGGAATTGAGAAAAGAGAATGAGATATCATACAGAGGTTGGAAGTGGGCCTCATAGTGGTCTTGGTTAAGGAAAGTCAAAATAGGATCAAAGACTTCTGAGTCCTCCATATCACCAGCATTAAGATCAATGAAGAACTTGGGGTCATCTATGTCCTCTGCCTGCTGCAGAAGGATGTCCTCCTCAACTCCAAGGGAGCTGTCACATTCCACGCTCAGCCGTTCTGACCCGTTGTGCTTGTCTAATCCATTCATGTCTTCCTCCTTCCAGTTCTCACACACCTGGTCTTCTTTAAAACCTTCATACACAATCTCTGAAAGGAGATGAAACTAGATGATAGCACAACTGTATATTGAAATAAGGACTGCTCATTAATAAAAATAATATTAAGACTACCCGGTTATTACCTTCACGTATACAAATTAATATAAAAAGTATTGCTGCAATGTTAGTTTACTTACCAACATAAGAATATAAGATATGCCATACTGGGTCAGACTCAAGAGTCCATCAAGCCCGGTATCCGGTTTCCAACAGTGTCCAAACCAGGTTACAAAAAAAGGTAGACAAATTCCATGCTGCTCATCCCAGTGGATTTCTTGGTCCACTATAATAATGGTTTATGGACTTTTCCTCCAAGAACTCATCCAAACTTTTTTTAAACCCAACTGCACTAATAGCTTGTAATTGCGTATGTAGGATAAAGATCACATTAAAAGTTGCAACTGAAAGTTTTTCATTGGACTTCCTTAGTACTGTACATCTATGAGTAACTTGTAAGAGTTATCCTTTCTTGATGGGAGAGACCCATTGCCTTCTGCAGTAATGTACATTCTGCCTCAGCAGCCTGCACAATGCAGAGGACCCAGGCAGAGAGGGGCCCATACAGTGGCGGTAAGGCAGCACAGCAAATGTACTCAATCGTCTTTTCTGCGCTGCCTCCACTCTTTGTAAGTTTTCCTCATGCCCAGCAGCTGTTCCCTGCTGGGCCAAAATCTCCCAATAACTGCTGCACCGTGAGACTTTGGCCCAGTGGGAACAACTACTGGGCATGCGGCAAATGTACAAAGAGCAGAGACAGCACAGTAACGATGATAGAGTAAATTCACCAACACCCCTGGGTGGACCGCATGGAGGGCGCTACCACTGCAACAATGAGGGGCCACAGCAAAATTTTCCTCACTGGAACTTACACTACTGGTCTTCTGCCTTATTGAAGGGAGATAACTCTCAAAAGCTTTTCACAAGCTACAAGGGGGTAAATTGAAAGGCAATGTCAGGAAATACTTTTTCACTGAAAGGCTGGTGGATGCTTGGATGCCGTCCCGATGGAAGTGGTGGGGGCAAATACAGTGACAGAATTCAAAATGGCATGGGACAGACACAGTGGATCCCTTTTCAGCAAAAGGATAAAATCACAATAAACATAACTGTCTCTTATATCTCAACAAATAGGGGTGACCTACATGGCGCGGTGGGTACACCCCTAAACAAAGGCATGGGGAGGGGCGACTAGGGCCTTGCTGGGCAGACTAGATGGACAATACTGGTCTGTATCTGCCGTCATATACTATGTTACTATGTTGCACAAGTATTAAGTTTGTCTAATAAAAAGGTCTCACCTACAAATTGCTTGAAGACAAACACATGCAAAATTCTCAAAACATTAAGGGGGTCATTTTAGAATCTCCATTTGTGATTTGCATGTCTGAAAATGCCCATTTAGACATGCCAATAGCATTCATGTCACAAGAGCCATTTTAGAAAGGCTCAAATTTACGTATCGTGAGGGGGTATGGCGAAGGCAGGCCTGGGGCGGTCTGTAAAAGACTCACCTGTATCCCCAATTTTAGAAGAGCACCACACATTGATGACTACCAGCAGACACGTCTATGTCTATACCACTCCTGAGCATGAGGAGGTATTTGAAAAGTGCTTGTTACAGCCAGCAAACAACAGTAGAGAGAGGGGGGGAGGGGCATGCCGTCTGACTCTCCCAATAATCTTTGACCCTTGAAAAAAGCAATTAAAGAGGCCCTTTTGTGAGCTGTTGTGCTGCTGTACATCTCCACTCAAAAGATGGTAGATCATGACGCCTATATGGAGACAAATACAAGTGCACATTCTGAAATACCCTTGCGGACATGTCCGTATTGTTGGTTTCTCAGACGTGTATATTTCATATGTGAATGTTTCTAGAACCACCTGTCTCCCACAGGTGTCTGAAGGCTGTTGCTACAGGCCCCCCATTTCCTTCTATGTTGGCAGATTTTTATCTTTTCAAGCGGAAATGGGCCAGTTTTAGAACGCACTTACTCATGCCCTCCCATGGACTTTCAGGCATTTTGTCTTTGATATCCCAGATGGCTCTTAAATGGAATACCACTTTAAATGAGTGACAGTCAGGCCTAATCGGATTTCTGTGGCTCTCTCCAGATGGTTCTATATGTCATGGTTCTAGTACAGAAGCACAATTCCAGTCGTATAAGAGTCCATCACACAAAGTTCAAAAGGAGAGACAACTCAGACAAGCAAAGGAAAGGGGGAGGACCTGAGAGATAGCGAATGGGAGAGGAAGAGGGAAGGTGGTAACGGAGGGGAGGGGAGGGGAGAGAGGCATAAAGGCAGCATGAGTGCAGCACTCCGGATTGCAGCTACAAGGAATTAACTTCTGTACTTTGACATTCACTCACCAGAGGACATGTGAACAAGCATATCTGCCGGCTCGGATCCATCTACAGGAAAACAACACGAGAGTTAAGAGCACTATAGCAAAACCCCTCTGCCTGGGACAGCTTCAACTGTTTCAATAGTGGATTCATTTTTCAAGTCCTAATCAGAACGTTTATTACTTTTCTGCTTGTTATTATGATTTTCCAACCTGCTGTGGTCAGCGGCATAATAAACGCAGAGGTGTGTCACGTGCACATGATTTGGCTAAGCTGTTTTCTGACATGGTTCCCCTGACCATCCCAAAGCTTAACTTTCAGTCAAAAAGGCGTGTAAATCTTTTTACTTCAGAATTGCTTGAAACTGTGTTACTTAATTCCATGTCAGTTTTACCCACAGTGTATCTTGTGTTAATATGAGCTGGGTCTATGCCTGGGTTCTGAAGCCAGAACCCTCACCCTACAAGGCGTACGCGGCGCTGCGTATGCCTTGTAGCCAGGCCAGCCCAAGGGTTTCTGCTGCCCTAGACAGAAACCCCGGCCATGCAACCCACCCCCCCCCCCTCAGCCATGCCACGCCTCCCTGTGCTAATCCACGTTACCACCGATTCTGGCGGCGGATTCAAGGGGGGGGGCGCGATTTGGCTTGGCTGCAGGCCATGTGCTTTGGCACAGATGACCTGCCACTTCTGACCCCCCTCTGACATAGATTTGGGGGTTCAGAAGTGGCAAGCAGTGTGTGTCAAAGCACATGCCTGCTATGGGGCTTAGCCATCCCCCTGCACCAGAATCAGCAGCAGTGAGGGATGGTAGCATGGCACGGCCCAGCATGGGGGGGGGGCAGCGCAGCTCGGTGCATGGGGGCAGCAGGCCATGAGTGCTGAAGTACATGGCCTGCTGCCCACAGAGATGTGCCGCCCTAGGTGGCTGCCTACCCTGCTTAATGGATGGGCCGACCCTGCTTGTAGCATTACACCATCCCATGGCAGGTAGCAGGACTCACCAAATCTATAAAGAGAGCTGATATCAGTCTGGGCCAGTTTACAGAGCGGCTCAGCACTATCACACTTTGTGTCCTCGTCTGGAACGATCAGGAACGCCTTCTCTTCTTCACTTATGAACACTAAGTGCTTCTCCCTGAGTGAGCAGTAGAGAAAGTGCGCTCTAAAACCGCCATCTGCAAGCATGCGATAAACACTGCAGAAATAATGCAATCTGACCAATGTCCTCTCCACTACATTGCATTACCAGATTGTTTGCTGGCGAAGTGTGTGTGTGTATGTGGAGGGGGAAGGGGGAAGGGGGATGGAGAAAGGGACATCTTCATTTCAGGTTTGAGCAACAAGGCGTGGAGGAGAGGAGTCATTACCCTGCTCCCCCCCCCCCCCTTAACATACATCCCATGACAGCAACAATCTCTCTTCCAAGCAGACAAATGGACAGAGATATAGAAACAGTGATGCTTTCCCTCCATGGTGTGCAAAATATAAAAATAATGGATGCAAATGCTGAATCCAGACATATTCCAATCACTAAATTGAAAATAAATTTATTTTTCTACTCCCTCTGTCCCCATTGCAGGAATCAGGGACAGGAGGCTGCCGAACAGGTGGGAGTCAGGGGCACAGCTCTAAAATCAGGGGATATGCAGTAACCCTGCACTACAAACATACTCCATGTGTGCATAATAGCCCCAAACATAATGGAATGAAAGCCTCAGGTATGTTCTATGTTATCACACAACAAAAGCAGTTTATGTGGCTTAAGATCCCAGCCTCCTTACAGATGGACTATAACATTTCTCCACTTTTAAAACAAAGTTGGCTTTTCTAGTTCTTTTAAGTGAAGGTTTTCATGTGTTTACTTCTTATTTAAGTAAGGAAAAGGCTCTGGTTTGACATTTTGTGTAGGAAGCGCTCACAAGCAGCAAAAACATTTATATAAGGCAACAGTGCCACACAGTGTTCAAAGACAACAGAGCTGCACATCACAGCTCTCCGTTCGGCTGTCTACGTTTCACAGGCAATTACCACAACTATCCACAGGGTCACCACATCAACTCAACGGCACTGAACAACATCAACAGTGCCACAGAGCAAGCCATAGTACCGTCTCTATCACACACGCTGATCAGATTCTGTGTTTCACACGCATCTCAAAACGTGGCGCTTTCTATTCTGAGCAGTGATTAATTACAGGAGAAAATCTGTAACTGGAGCACTTGCTGTCCTACCTCAGAGACCATGGCCATGATTTCCATGCTGTTCTGGAATTAGTGGTGTCATGTCACCTAAGCAAAGTTTCTGAGCACATATGGCAGTTAGCTTTGAACTGAAAATACTTACAGTGGTGTACACTCATTGAAAGCCACATGATCTGTCTGGACAAAGCCAGTGGCGCCACTGACCAAGGACCTGCCCACAAACCACTGGAGTCCAGGTATGAGGAACCCAACTATCATAAGGCGGTCTCCTCTGCGGAAGCTCAGCTCATCCCACCTTTGTCCTTTGTAGTCTTCTGTGGCTTTGCATATCCCCCTACCTAAAAAACAGAACTTGTGAGCTGAGTGTCCTTGGTACCTTGCATCAGTTAGGATGCTACAAGAGTTGGATCTGGAGGATGAGATGAGTGCTGGGCACCTACCCATCAGCTGGTAAGAAGCAGGTGCACTACTATGCTTGGGAATGCTGCAGTTCACCGGGTAGTTCTTCAGCAACCACCTGCAAAAGGAGATGTTGGATTTAACGTTCTGACCTATGAAAGCTCTTGTTATTTCTTCAGGATACTGTCTCTGAATTGGTTAATTTTGTACATAACAAGGCCAAGCTTGAACCTCACTCCTATGCTAGGATATGTTGGAGATCATGTCAGTCAGGCAGATCCCCTGCTTCATGTCTGGTCTACACCCTCCAACTATTCTTTATTTAAAATTGAATTTCATATTATAATCAAGACATAGGGGTATGTTTACTAAGCAGTGGTAGCGGCTTCCACGCGATATCAAAGCTTAGTAAACATACCCCATAGTCTCGTACAGAAAAGAGAAACTCTTGAAACATTCACATATGTAATTAAAGAAAGAAACATTTTTTAACAGAAAACTATAAGAGTTTCCTAATTACCCACAGCATAAAGAGGGGGAGTGAAAAGAGGAATTCAGATAGAAGGAACAATCCCAAAAACATCAAGGAAAAATGCAAAAAGAAAGATGGTTACAAAGATGGCCCAAGGCATATTGGGCCCGATATTGATTTGGGCAGGCAATGTGCCCCTATGGCGCATAGCCCTGCCCGCCGACCCTTAACTCTGGATATTCAGTGCCAGGGTCATATGCGGGCCCATCATTGAATATCTGGAGATCAATGTACAAGCCGGAAGCCACAGTTGCGAACCAAGCAGCAGTGATATTGCACGCTGCCCGGTAAGCTCCTGCACCGTAAAGATAGGCAAAGGTTTTCCTCACCTATCTTTAAGGCACAGATCACTAACCAGGCCGCATTCAATATCGCTGCTGACCAGTTAGCGCTTATCGCCTCTGGTCTGCCCCAGAATGCCCCCAGCACGCCCCAATGCTAACCGGATAGCATCAGATTATGTAGGGGATATTCAACAGCGCTGCTGAATACCCCCATCTAAGGCATTGCATGGGTTTCTGGACTGTAAACCCTGTAAATGCCTTTCGAATATCAAGCCCATTATATTTATAGCACAGCTATATCACCTCTGTTAGGCCAGCGATATCCTGGCATTAAGAAAAACAACTAAGTCAGTTGGTTAAAAGAAAACATAGCTCACAGATTTAAACAATATCAAACATTTATAAGGGAATCTTAAATGAAAAGAAGCAGCCAGCTGTAACACCCCTTGTTTCAGTGATAGGAACTGTTTACAATGCTTTGTGTCTCCCTCGCAATATCAGGAAACAGAAACCGCAGAAAGTTGCGCTCCTCTTCTTAAAATACATTTCTCTGTCCGCTACCAGAGCGCAAAACAAGCAGAGTAGTTGGTTTACAGATTTTATGCTCAGATGCATTCAAAAGTTCAGATATGTTCAAAACCTTCATATCCGGGTCTGTTGTTCGATTAATTTAATCTTTTTTCCCCGATGGTAAATAATGAGCTTTAGTCAATCGAGGTAACAGCTCTGAGGAAACAAGAGAACTCTGATATCTTTTAAACATTTTGATCGCTGATATCCTCACTGACCGAGGAAAGTTCAACACTCGTAAATTTACTGCAAGAGCTGAGTTTCCAAAAGTTCCAACTTGCATCTCAGTGTTGCATTATCTATAGCAAAGGCCAAGTTAGTATCTGAAAGCGCAGTAATCTGATGACCATATTCTTCAATTTTAGAATTTAAACTTTCAACAACACTTACAGAAGCTGCAATCCTCTCTGAGTTCTGCTAAACTGGTAAAGGTGTTGACTGTCTGCTGAGATACTTTATCCGAAAGAGTAGCTGTAGCATCCTAAATGGTTTCCAGAGCAAATTTCTTAGGCTGAAGAAACAACTGAGGAAGCTCCAAATAGTTGTTCCCACCGACAAACTTCTCAGGGCATCCTCAGATACACTAGGGGCCACCACTTGCCCTGGAGCCAGCAGTTCCCCTTGAACAGAGCCCAATGCTACGCTGATTACCGATGAGGCTGACTCCAGACTGGCGAAGGAAGGGGTTCTCCCGGGCGTGGCAGCGGCATCCGTGCCTCGGGGAGAGAGGTTGCGCCAGGCCCTCTGATCCAGCTGCTACTAAGCCCAACATTATCGATGCCTCAGAAACTCCTACAAAGCGATCCATAGGACCGACAATGGGAGACTGAGACTCCGAGAGGTAAATCTTCGCCTTCTCTTTATGTTTGGGCATCAGGAAAATCAGAGCTCCCATTCATGAAGCCATTTTGAACCAAGTTCCCAGACGGATTCCTCTTTGAGTGCTCACCCTCCAACTATTCTCAGTGGCCAACAGCCCTGTGCTGAGCGCTACGCAATCTTTTACATCAGCTGCAATGACATTTCCCTTCGAAAATTTAAAAATGATTCCAGAAAGTCTTACTGTCCATCTAATAAACCTTTTGTACATTCATTAAGATGCACACTTTCTTTTTAGAAACAGCCAACAGCACCATCGGGAAAAGTGGTTTATAAACTCAGCTGGTACACTTATTCTTTGATATCTGGTTAATTTTTAAAATTCAAGCAGACACACAGCCTATATTCTACAATTAGGAGTCTTTAAGAACATAAGAACATAGGAAATGTCATACTGGGTCAGACCAAGATCCATCAAGCCCAGTATCCTGTTTCCAACAGTGGCCAATCCAGGTCACAAGTACCTAGCCCCCTAGTCCTTGTATTTTTTGAAAGAGTAAACAATCGATTCACATCTACCTCCATTTCCAGTCCACTCAGGATTGTATAGCCCTATATCATATCTCCCCTCAACCGTTTCTTCTGCACGTTGAGTAGCCCTAACCTCTTTAGTCTTTCCTCACAGGAGAGTTATTCCATCTTTTTTTCATTTCAGTCATCCTTCTCTGTACCTTTTCAAATGTTGCTACACTGTATCTTTTTTGAGATGCGGAGACCGGAATTGCACATAATACTCAAGATGCAGTCGCACCAAGGAGTGATACAGAGGCATTATGATGTCATCCTTTGTTTCATCCTCTTTTCCTTTCCTAATGATTCCTAACATTCTGTCTGCTTTTTCGGCCGTTGCCACACCCTGAACAGAAGATTTCACTGTACTGTCTAAGATCACACCCGGATCCTTTTCTTGGGTGATGACTTCGAACATGGAACTAAGCAATATATATGTATAGTTTGGGTTAATCTTCCCTATGTGCATTGCTTTGCATGTGTCCATATTACATTTCATCTGCCATTTGGATATCCAAAGATCCTCCAGCAATTTCTCACAATCGGCATGCAACTTAACAACTTCGACTAATTTTGTATCACCTGCAGATTTAATCAGCTCACTTGTTGTTCACAATTCCAAATCGTATATAAAAATGTCAAAAAGCACTAGTCCCAATACAGATCCTGGGGTACCCCACTATTCACCTCCCTCCATTGAGAAAATTGTCCGTTTATACCAGCTCTCTGTTTCTCTCACCGGTTTCCAGTTCACAAGAGGACATTGCCTCCCATGCCATGACTTTTTAATTTCCTCAGGAGTCTCTGATGTGGGACTTTGTCAAATGCTTTCTGAAAGTCTAAATGCTCTGTAGTGCCCTTTTACTAATAGGCACTAGGGTGTTGCACCTATCATTCCAAAAGCGCTGTAACTATGGAGCGTTAAGTGCAACACCACTGTGTTAACTGTCAGGGGTGTGGAATGCATTTCCCCGGCAGCTAATGTGGAGCTGAGTCCCTTAGCCCTGCAGGGCATGTTAGCGCAGGTGCACGTAACTCTGCCCATTGAGTTGGCGTTGGGTGAAGCTGCACTAATGCAGTTAGTGTGTGGTATGAACCCGACGCTAACTGCCTGGAGCACACCATGCCCACTCTCCGCCCCTAACTCGCCCACTTGGGACCTTTATTTTTATCTTTATTAATCACTTGATATACCGCCCTAATGGACAGTAGAGCAGTTTACAATATATATAAAACAAAGAAATGAAAGGAACACCAGAAGTGTGACAGGACAGGAAAGAGTAAAAAGAAAAGATCAGAGAGGACAGTTACAGAGTGCGAGAATCATCCTGTGCTAGCCGGCAGCACATGTTCCAAAACATATTCAGCATGCACCAGAACATGTGTTGTCAGTGAAAGACCCCTATATCAACTGTCTCTCCTTCATCCACATGTTTATTTGCACCTTCAGAGCAGATTGGTGAGGAAAGGCTTCCCTTGGCTAAATCCATGTTGACTTTTTTCCATTACCCCATGTTCAGTAATTTTGTTCTTAATAATGGTTTCCACCATTTTGCCCAGCATCGACTTTAAGCTTGCTGGTTTGTAATTTCCTAGGTCACCCCATAGCCCTTTTTAAAAATAAGTATTATGTTTGCAATCCTCCAATCAAATTTATTTATTTTTTTTTTTTATATACCGCACTATTTACATCAGCGCGGTTCACATGTAACACAAATGTCCAGTGTGGGAAAACTACATTGGACTTACAATAAACAGGAATTTGAACTTGGAGAACATGTCAAACTATGTTAATAGCCCACCTGGAATGGGCCTTTAGCCACATAAATTTGCCTTTTAAAAGATCAAGTGAACAATATTTAAACTGTGTGGTTGGCATTTTTTTTAAACACTGACCACAGTTTTAAATAACATATGGCTATTTACTGCTGGTATCCAGACAGTGAGCAGACCCTGAATATGCAGATTCCGTGCTGGCACTGTTCCAGATAACTCTCCACATACCGCTTGGCGCCCACCTTTTTTGCTATAACTATAGCAAGGTGGATAGTAAAAATCATCATCATCAGGATAATTCCCTGCTCCACCCTGGACTGCCCCAGCACAATCCAGATGGTGTCAAGGCAGTCATAAGAACATAAGATATGCCATACTGGGTCAGACCAAGGTTCATCAAGCCCAGTATTCTGTTTCCAACAGTGGCCAATCTAGGTCATATGTACCTAGCAGTTTCCCCAAGGGACACAGGTTCCACAATGCTTGTATTGTTTCAAGCACTGATATCCTGGGTCCCTTCTTAATAATGGTTTATGGACCTTTCCTCCAGGAACTTGTCCAAACCTTTTTTAAACCCAGCTACACTAACAGCCTTTACTACATACTCCGGTAACAAATTCCAGAGTTTGATTACACGTTGAGTGAAAAAATATTTTCTTTTATTAGTCTTAAATAGTTTACCTTGTAGCTTAATTGCATGTCCCCTCGTCTTTCTATATTCTGATAAGGTAAACAATCGATCTATGTTTACCCGTTCCACTCCGTTCATTAATTTATAGACTTCTATCATATCTCCCCTCAGCCGTCTCTTTTCCAGGTTAAAGAGCCCTAACCTTTTTAGTCTTTCTTCATAGGAGTATCCTTCCATCCCCTTTACCATTTTGGTGGCTCTTCTGTGAACCTTTTCTAAAATCGCTATATCCTTTTTAAGATATGGCGACCAGAACTGCACACAATATTCAAGGTGCGGTCTCACCATGGAACGATATAGAGGCATTATAATATCTTTTGTTTTATTTTCCATTCCTTTCCTTATCATACCTAGCATTCTATTTGCTCTCTTGGCCGCTGCTGCACACTGGACCGAGGGTTTTAACATGGTATCCACAATGACGCCTAAATCTTTTTCCTGGGTGGTGGTTCCTAATGTGGAACCTTGCATCGTGTAACTATAGTTTGGGTTGTTCTTCCCTAGGTGCATAACCTTGCACTTGTCCACATTAAATTTCATCTGCCATTTTGATGCCCAGTCTTCCAATTTATCAAAATCCTCTTGCAATTTTCCACAATCCTCTTGGGTTTTAACAACTTTAAATAGTTTTGTGTCATCTGCAAATTTGATAACCTCACTCGTTATTCCACTTTCCAGGTCATTTATGAATATGTCAAAAAGCAGTCTGGTGATATTGAGTGGCATCATCTAGGCTGTGCAACTAATATCGCAGTCAGTGAGCTTGTCCAGTCAGCAGATATTCTTAATTGCGTAAAACCTGCTGTGTATTGAGCCATAAAATTTCATACCATAAAGTTTAGCAGGGTAAAAAAGGAGATCAGAGGCATTCCTGGGATGGGCTTCCAAATTTTGCCAACCTGTTTGAAATTTAAACTTTTTTTTTTTGAAGTGCTGTCAAGCCAATGCTGACTCCTGGCAAACCAGCAGTCCCGGGGTTTTCTTGGCAAGATATGACAGGAAGTAGATTGCCAGGCCTTTTCTTTCAAGGCAGTGGAGGTTAAAGCAACTTGCCCAAGAAGTACCAGTGGGGCTGAAACCCGCAACTCTTGGGCATTAGGCCGTTGTTCTAACCCCTAGGCTACTCCTCATCTGGTTAGATTTGGGTAGGTAGACTTTAACTGGATAGTTTAGCTAGATATTTGACTGCACAACTAGCTAGGTAAGTACAGCTGAACATTCATGTGAAATAACAAGTTCACTTACCTGTTCAGCAGGTTTCTGAAAAAACTAGAAATATCACATCAGGACCCAATGAGCAGGTGATGGTACTGTATAAACAGTACACCACTGGAATTAAATGACTAGTCCGATCTGAACTGAATTGTCTTTCTACTGCTATCTGCAGTCCTTGCGTAGAGGAGCCAGAAGCCATCTCAACGGCGTGAGCAACTGGTAAAAACTTGTAAAATCCAAGAATACTGAGGGACGTTCTAAAGGCTCCACTGACTGACCTTTTCAATGCCTCTTTGGAGTTGGGAGTGGTTGCCAAAGCACTGGAGAAAAGCACATGTGGTCCTTTTACACAAAAGAGGATGTAAGGATGACATTGAGAACTACAGGCCGGTTAGTTTACCCTCTGTGGTTAGTAAATTATTGGAAAGGCTACTAAAGGAGAGAATAGTGAGGTTTCTGGAGTCCAGCAGATTGCAGAATCTGAGGCAGCATGGATTCACCAGAGGCAGGTCTTGTCAGACAAATCTGATAGATTTCTTTGACTGGGTGACCAGGGAGTTGGACCGAGGGAGAGCCCTAGATGTGGTGTATTTAGATTTCAGTAAAGCCTTCGACACTGTTTCACACAGGCGTCTTATAAAAAAACTGAACATCCTAGACATGGACTCTAAAGTTACTGATTGTGTTAGAAACTGGTTGAATGGGAAGCGACAAAGGGTACAGGTAAATGGGATTCACTCTGAGGAGAAGGAGGTTACCAATAGTGTGCCTCAGGAATCTGTCCTTGGTCCAATTCTGTTTAAGATCTTTCTTAGTGATATTGCGGAAGGACTTTTCGGTAAGGTTTACTTGTTTGTGAATGATAGCAAAATCTGCAATAGAGTAGACACCCAGGAAGGTGTAGATAACATGAGGAGGGATTAGCTAAGCTTGAAGAATGGTCTAGAATTTGACAGCTAAAATTTATTGCTAAAAAATTCAGGATCATACATTTAGGCTGCAAATATCTGAAGGAGCTGTACAGGGTAGGGGGTGAGATACTAATGTCCATAAAAGAGCGGGACCAGGGTGTAATTGTGTCTGACGATCTTAAAGTAGCTAAACAGGTAGAAAAGGCAATGGCAAAAGCCAGAAGGATGCTTGGGTGTATAGGGAGAGGAATGGCCAGCAGAAAAAATAAGGTGATGGTGCCTCTGTATAAGTCTCTTGTGCGAGCTCATTTGGAGTATTGTGTGCAACTCTGGAGACCGCACCTTCGGAAGGATATAAACAAGTCGGAGTCGGTGCAGAGGGTAGCTACTAAAATGGTTAGTGGTCTTCGTTATAAAGCATATGAGCACAGACTTAAAGATGTTAATGTATATACTTTAGAGGAAAGGCAGAATAGAGGTGATATGATAGAGACATTTAAATACCTCCTTAGCATAAATGCACAGGAGAGCCTCTTTCAATGAAAAGCAATCTCTGCTATGAGGGGACATAGAATAAGGGTGAAAAGGAATAGGAGTATATGTGGAAATATCTCTTTACAGAAAGAATGGTAGATGCGTAGAATAGGCTAGTATCGTAATTCAAAAAAGCATGGGACAAATACAGAGGATCTCTAAAGGTAAAGAGGGGACTATTGTAGTTGATATGGAAGGGCAGACTAGAAAGGCCATGTGATCCTTTTCTGCCGTCATGTTTCTATCTTTCCTGCAATACAACTGTGCATTTAAACCTTTCTTTAGTGGTTCTTTTTTTTCCTGTCTAATGGTTCCTCCTTTCTCCTACAGCTCATCTGGAACCAGTGTGGGGATTTTGGCACCATGAGTATTCATTTGCAGCTAGATGGACATGTTGCTCATATTTTCATAGATTCTCCCACTCTTCCTAATCTTCTCACTGTATCAATAATCTTGAAGCTAGCACCTGTTGCTCTCAATAATGGCTACCACTATGAACGCTGCAACCATCTGCTTGCAAGTGCACAGCATTGCCAAGAAGCCATTAGGCAAGCCTACTGGCTCTGTCAATCAAGGTAGCATTTTTGGAAAAGCAGCATGCTGTAGACAGTTTTTGTTTTCCTGGCAGTACAATTGTGGACAACATTATTAGCACCTTTGCATTTTCCATATGTTGTGTACCATATCTTGAGAAATAATTGTAAATATTCCAACTGTATGTCATCATAATATTTTAATAGTATGTTCACCACTATTACTACTACTGAACATTTGTATAACACTACAAGACGTACGCAGCTCTGCACAGACACATGTAAAAGATGGTCCCTGCTCATCAGAGCTTACAATCTAGCCAAGACATACAACACAGTAGCTATAGACATGGGATACAGCTAGGGGGAATGGGAAGGAAACACAAAGGAGATTGGGCAAATCAAAATTTGAAAGCGGCAGCGAAGAGGTGAATTTTCAGCCTGGATTTGAAAAGGGCCAGAGATGAAGCCTGACATACAGACTCAGGTCATTTGTTCCAGGCATAAAGAGCAGCAAGGTGAAAAAAGCGGTTTGGAGTTAGCAGTGGAAGAGAAGAGAACAGATAGAAGTGATTTCCTAGAAGAGCAGAGTTCCTGAGGAGGGGTGTAGGAGAGAAGAGAGGAAAGGTAGTGAGGAGCTGCAGAGTGAATGCACTTATAGGTCAGCAGGAGAAGTTTGAACTAGATGTGAACGTGGAAAGGGAGCCAATGAAGTGACCTGAGAAGAGGAGTAATATGAGCATGACGAGGCTGGTGGAAGATTAGCTGTGCAGCAGAGTATTGAACAGATTGAAGGGGTTCAAAGGTATACAACAAAAAAAAGTCTGTGCAACTTAGATGAAGTAATTTCTGAGAAACAAATATGACCTGGACAGGATTAATGACAGCCTTCACTAATATTTGGTTGCACAACCCTTGGCAATGATGACGGCCTCCAAACATTTCTTGTAGCCATCTATAAGTTTCATACATCTGTCCACTGGTAGTTTCACTCACTCTTCAACTGTGATTTGTTCCAGCTCATGAATATTTCCAGGATGCCTATTACCAGTGGCAGATTTCAGCTCTTTCCAAAGTTTCTCGACTGGATTAAGAAGAAAACTCATTGCTGGTCAGTTTAAAACAGTCCATTTGTTCCTTTTTAACCATTTTTTGTACTTTTTTGAAGTAAGTTTTGGGTCATTGTCCTGCTGGAGGACCATTGACTTTCAACATAGACCTAGCTTTCCGAGACTAGATGGTACATTTTGCTCCAAAATAACTTGGTAGTCCTCTGACTTCATGAATCCTGTAATACGTTCCAGCCTCCAGTTCCTGAGGCAGCAAAACAGCCCCACAACATTAGGGAACCACCACCATATTTAACTGTAGGTAGGGTGTTTCTTTCCTTATAAGCTTCATTTCTTCGCCTATAAATGTATCACTGGTCTGCATTGCCAAAGAGCTCAAGTTTGGTTTCATCTGTCCACAGAACATTTTCCCAGAAGGATAGTGGTTTCTCAAGGTGGATTTGGGCAAAGATCAGGCGTGCCTTTTTATGTCTGTCTTTGAGCAATGGGGTCCTCCTTGGCCTTCGCCCATGAAGTCCTTCTTTGTTTAGTGCATGGTGTATGGTATGGATTGAAACCACTGCTCCAGATTGCTCCAGGTCAGCCTTAAGCTCTTTGGATGTTGTATGTGGGGTTTTTCCAACAGTTCACACTAATCTTTGAAGGCTTCTTGGATTAATTTTCCTCTTCCCACCACGTTCTAGGAGGTTCTTGACAGTTCTATGAGGAGAAAACTTCTTAATATCATTGTGAACTATAGAGACAAGAATCCCAAGGTCTTTGGAGATGACCCTGTACCCCTTTGAAGTTTGATGTTTGGTGGTAATAGCTTTTCTGATGGTCTCAGGCAGCTCTCTTGTCGTCACCATTGTGAAAATGGAACAGGGAGTGAATGTGGCCATTTTAAATATTAGAGCCATCATTCATTGGTTGATTCAAGCCATGTGAGTACTGACAATTGATCACAGGTGTGTCTAATTTAACTGCAATGGGAATTTGGTTCTTCTGTTCAAACTGATCTCAATTGTTTATAAGGGTGCCAATAACCGTGTCTTGGTAGGTGTGAATAAACAGGTGAACAAAGGTGAGTCGGTTGATATAGTGTATCTGGACTTTCAGAAAGCCTTTGACAAGGTCCCTCATCAGAGACATTTGGCAAAACTAAAGAGTCATGGGATAGGAGGCAGTGTACTACTGTGGATCAGGAACTGGTTAAAAGGTAGAAAGCAGAGGGTAGGGCTAAATGGACAATTTTCCCAATGGAGAAAGGTGAATAGTGGTGTACCCCAGGGATCTTTGCTGGGTCCGCTGCTTTTTGACATATTCATAAATGACCTGCAATGTGGAATAGCGAGTGAGGTTATCAAATTTGCAGATGACACAAAACTATTTAAAGTTGTTAAAACCCAAGAGGATTGTGGAAAATTGCAAGAGGATCTTGATACATTGGAAGACTGGGCATCAAAATGGCAGATGAAATTTAATGTGGACAAGTGCAAAGTTATGTTCCTAGGAAAGAAGAACCCAAACTATGGTTACACGATGCAAGGTTCCACATTAGGAACCACCACCCAGGCAAACGATTTAGGTGTCTTTGTGGATAACATGTTAAAACCCTCGGCCAAGTGTGCAGCGGTGGCCAAGAGAGCAAATAGAATGCTAAGTAAAATAAGGAAAGGAATGGAAAATAAAACAAAAGATATTATAATGCCTCTATATCGTTCCATGGTGAGACCGTACCTTGAATATTGTGTGCAATTCTGAGTTGAACGGGTAAACGTAGATCGATTGTTTACGTTATCAGAATATAGAAAGACTAGGGGACATGCAATGAAGCTACAGGGTAAACTATTTAAGACTAATAAAAGAAAATATTTTTTCACTCAACGTGTAATCAAACTCTGGAATTTGTTACTGGAGGATGTAGTAAAGGCTGTTAGTGTAGCTGGGTTTAAAAAAGGTTTGGACAAGTTCCTGGAGGAAAGATCCATAAACCATTATTAAGAAGGGACCCAGGATATCAATGCTTGACCCAGTACTAGCATTGTGGAACCTGTGTCTTTTGGGGAAACTGCTAGGTATGTATGACCTAGATTGGCCACTGTTGGAAACAGGATACTGGGCTTGATGGACCTTGGTCTGACCCAGTATGGCATATCTTATGTTCTTATGGTACTATCCTAGTTTTTATACGATTTCCTACTATTTTCTTTTTTAATTGGGCTTGTTTTATTTGATACTTTTATGTGTCAAATATGTGTGCATATATAGTCCAAAGTCATTTCACTGGTCATTTTTTAAGGATATAATGGACATTTAAGGGTTGAACTGCTAGGGTGCCAATAATGTTGATCACAACTTTATACCCCCTGCACTCTACTCTTCCCCATCACACATGGACTTTCTATCCATGAAGATTCCATATTGCATTCTGAGCCATTTCTCTGACTTTTCATTTAGCAGGTTAGCAGACAGGGGTCAGCCGTGCCCCAGTTCTTTTAGTCCTTCAGTGACAGAGGGAGAATGATCTATATGGACTCTATTTACTGGACTTCATCTCTTCAACTCCCGAAAGTCAGCAGGAGACTAACCTCTAGGTCTAGCAACAATAATGGCAAAATATCATGTCCTTATGCCACCTCCCTGCAGGAAGTGCCATTTCCTCACCAGCAATAGGTTTATCTCTGACAACATCCTCTGCTTGAACTGGATCCAGGAAAATAAATAGTTTCCTTTCATGTTTTAAGAGAGTACACAGCCTCAACAGCCAATACACGTGAGCACAACTGCTGAAAAGTCCTTCTCTAAAGCTGGGGAAGATCAGCTAAGATTCTAATTTTCTCACACATTAGCAGAAAATCACATTTCTGACAAAATAAACCATTCTAGTTAAAAGCTACATAAAGGCTCTAATATGTTGTATTCCTTATAAACAGTTGAGAAGTATAAAACCATGGAGTAAATTTCGAGTAGGACGTCTCATCAATAATTTAAAATATTTAGTCCAGACATTTCAAACTATGCCTATTTTTAGCAGCACTGTATGTTTGCTGAGTGCTGCTAAATATAGGTGCAGGGGTATATGGAGAAGTATGCGCATATTTTATACACATGGAGTCCGATTCCAAGAGGGGCAGGTCTGGGCCTTCTGGACATCCCCATGCTGAACAGGGTCATTAGGACCCGATTCTGTACCACAAAATGTTCCTGTGGCATGCAGAATCATGTGTGCCCCTACCTGCCTGTGGTGACATCTTCCCCTCAGACTCCCCTGGCTGCCATGGCTCAGCTCCCCCCCCCCCCCTCTTCTCCACCACCCGACCCATGGCTGGCCAGCTGGGGCCTGGATTGGGTGTCAGGGACCCACCTGCACCTGCACCTGGCCCTGGCCCTGGCCCGGCCCCGGCCCCGAGGGGTATCTCTGGGCCTGATTGCTGGGCCAATGCTGCTTATTCCACCTTTGAGATGGAATAAGCAGTACACCCCCACTCACCCCGCAGGATGTACATGGCCGTCACTTGAATTGGACTTGAATTGGACCAGTTCATCCTGCCGGGCTGGCCCGCCCCCCACCAGATCTCCTGTCTTACTATTCAGGACGTGCAGGGAGAGCAGGAGGGGGAATAGGGTCTGGATGGCTTGCGAGGCTGCATGTCCCACTTGGACATGCAGCCCTGCAACCCTGAATCGGGCCCATAGGCACCCAAACTATATGAAGAAGTGTTGGCACTTATATAGGCAGTTTCTGCGCATTGATTTCCCCACTGCGGAACATCACAATCCCACCCTCCCCACTCTCTAGATAGTATTATACATAGAGAGGAATACTTATAATTTAGAATAGTTTATTTTGTTGGAACTAGCAGAATATTTATATTGTGTTCTGTGTAAAATGCTGGTGAATATTAAATAAAAAAAGCACTTAGAAATTCAGCATGGTGCGCAACATTTAAGTACTTTTTAAATATTGACTGGCACATGAACAACTGGGTAGGCTATTTGAGCCAAATGGTCCTTATCTAGTGAGAATTTAATATGTTACTGTACAGTAGCTATTTGAGCAGAACGGTCTTGAAAGCAACAGCCTCACTCCCTCCAATGAACCTACTGTCCTCTGTCAACGAATAAAATTCTTACATAGCACCTACTGGGAGAAAGGGTGAGACACAGGTTCCAGTGCTGAGATGGGCACCAGCCCACGTTGTCCTGTGGATAAGGACATCGCTTCCCATTTCTGTTCATGGCCAATGTCCTTCACCAGCAGCAGCTCGTTCTTAGAAACCTTCAGATCACCCTCCTCCATTTGCAGGTGTGGGATACAGAGTACCACTCTGGAAAAAAAGCTACCTGCGGCAGCCAGGGAAAAGGAGGAGAAAGCCAACTGAGTTGTGTGCATGGCGGAAGGCATCAGAAATGAACATATGCAATGAGGCCACAAATATTGTCCTTGTAGAAGATTTTACATACATGTGGGGCTGGATGGTAAAAGTGGATTATAAATGTTGTAATTACATTGACTGTGGGTTGGGAGCTTTGGGTTGAATTTGGGCTTGGGGTAGCGAACCAGCCAGATAGTGCCACAGATGTCTCTGCAGTATCAGGATAGTGCCGGGGAGGCCCAAACAGGTGGGCTGAAGATTTAAGTTATCTAGAAAATGGTGATTTTCAGTGTCAATATCAGGATGACTTAGGACAGTGCAATAGCTGATTTATTAAGCATATTTGGACTGTATATGAACTCTGTTGGGCCTTAAAAGGCAGTAATGAAACAGCCTTTCACAGCTCTTGGTAATATGAGCTTGATGATGAAAAAGTGAGCAAACCTGATCCAACAGCTTTGAGTTTTGTTAGGCTCTGTATACTGCAAGCTTTATAGCTCAGTTTATTTGAGGTCCATTTAAATCATTTTAAGGTGATATTGGGGTTTTTGTTAGATTGTGCATGGCTTTATACATTAGGCATAAAATAGGATGTTTTAAAAATCATACATAGGCATGCGGGTGATTTTATATCAGCTCATCTAGGCTGGAGGTCCATATAGGCAACTATTTTGAGGCTACTATATAAAGGCACATAGGTGCCTATGAGACCTTCTTACTGGTAGGGTTTACACGTACCGTATGATTAGCAGCAAAATTAACATGCGGAAAGTGCAACCCTCAAGTGCCACCTGTTGGGGGCGTGCCCAGCAAGTTCCCAGCGGTTAGCGCAGATGCAGCACCAAAATGTGAGTTGTGATTAATGCAGGTGTGCCTAATAAGGGATCATTATGTGCACTCATGCTTACTGCCTCGTTGCCACTGAGTGCACAACAATTGCCCTTGCACCAGCAGCAATGTGCTCTACACACCCACACTCCAACCCACACCCACACCCACACCCACACCCACACCCACACCCACACTCCAACCCACCTTCTTTCCTCCCTAGAGCAGGATGGCTTTTTTCTGGGTATTTTCGTGGCCAATAGCTGGCCTGCGCATGCGTTTCCACTCTCAGCTGTCAGTTACCGCACATTGAAATGCGCATTAACCGGCTAGCAGCTTTAGTGAAAGGGCCCCTATGTGTCTTTATAACATAGCCCCATAAAACCAGCACAATCGCAGCCAAAATGCAGCTGCGCACGTTCACACCTGCTTGGGAGCAGAGTGCACGCACAGCTGCATATTTTATAAACTGCACATGCAGTTTGTAATTCTGCCAGTTCTCCACCCAATCTACGCTCCTAAACATAGCTACACATGGCTCACATAACAGTGCATGCCTTCTTGTCACTGTGCATCCTACAATGCATGTAACCTGGTATTTTACATGCATAAAACATGCTTTATAAAATGACTCTTTACATGTGCAGATTCCACACGGGTTGAATCACCACTGAGAAAGGGAAGACATGCACGTGTCAATGCTCCAATTCACATGTTGCTATTGTTACTTAATGAGAAATAATTCTTCTCATTTGCCAGGAAAATCCAATGCTTAAGGCAAGTATCGATGTTATCAGAAGACCCTGGTTGGCTCCACAGGTTTCCTGCATGTTTCTATCAGCAATGAACCGCATGCCTTGACATTTTAGGGTCAAGGGCATGCTCCTCCACAGCCTCTTCCTTCAGACAGCACTCACCTTCCTGCAGCAGAAGACCCAGGTACATTACTGCCAGCTGGTCTTCAGCTATTCCAATGTGGATCTCTGTGTCCTCTACCAAGGAGTTGTTCAACCAGTACATCTCATTAAAGAGCAACTCTTCCAGACAACAGGCCACATAGCCTAAATAATTCACAAAGCACACCGTTAACAGCAAATCAGTCCCTTCTTTATATTTGAAACTACAATTAGTATTACTATTACAATTTACATTTTGCATAATTTGATAAGAGACACAAGTATGAAAAGGTCAGTAGAAGAGTGCGTGCTGAGCAGATCGGCACAGTTCTAGTTTTTACACAGTACCTAAAGTCAAATAGGTCGAGAATTTCCATATTTCTTCAAAGGTCTTGAATGTTATGACAAAGATGTTCTTCTCAGCCTGCAGGGAAAGCAGTCTGGCAGACAACTCCTAGAGCCAGAAATCCCAGATAAAAAACAAAGTAGAATGGAATTACTATCACTAACAATAGGAATTACCAAGTGATCACAATCAATGCTGATGTATCAGGTCCTCAGAGACACTCAATGGCCCATGATGAAAGGAGGGTACTAGCACCTAAATCTATAGGGGGAATATGGAACAAGAATCAGCTGCCTTTTACGATGGGTGTCAGTCTCAAGGTGCACAGCAGGCAGCAAAGGATTCACAAGAGATAAAGTGAGATTACTTACCTGTAACTGTAGTTCTCCGTGGACAGCAGGATAAGTCAGCCACACCTGATGATGCCATCTTATGGCGCCATAGACAGAAGTGCTCTCCAGAGCTCAGAAAGACTTTGCATGTGCCCAGTGGCTCTACTCCCTGGCCCGCCCCCAGATAGCCCAGTGCGTCCATGCTGTGAGTTTGCTGCTACGTAGGTGGGTGCCAGGCCATGGGGTCAACCTCCTCCAGGGGATGTGGGTGGGTATGTGTGGCTGACTTATCCTGCTATCCATGGAGAACCCTGGTTACAAGTAAGTAACCTCACTTTCTCCTAGAACAAGCAGGATGAGTCTATCACACCTGGTGCCTTTCTAGCTGCATGTCCATGTGTTGTGGTGAATGAGGGTAGGCCTGATCAGTCTCTGTGATTATAGTACACTGTGTCTTAGGAACCAGCACTTTATTACCTCAACAGGTCAATGGTCTATGGTCAATGTGCAAACAACAATAACAGCCCCAACGTCGGGGATTAAGGTGTGAATAGTCAGTCCCAGCCCCAGGCATGCAATGACCGGTAGTGGGCGACTGGAGTGCAGTGTCCTAGTTACTTGGTACAGGGTACCAGGGTCAGTCCATGTGGGTCCCGGGGTCGGAGGGTGCCGCTGAGGCCAAGATGGCCCAGCTAAAGGAACTGTTCGCCTGTGCCTCGAGGTTGAGGCAGTAGTGTCTCTGGAAGGTGTGCACCGAGGACCAGGTGGCAGCCTTACAGATGTTGATCAGTGGTATGGAGCGCAGGTTGGCAATGGTGATAGCCAGTGCTCGGAGCTGGTGGACATTGACTCTCATCATGGCTCGGCTTCCTGCCTGGTCCAGGCAGAAGGCGATGCAACTTGAAATCCACTGCGACAAGGTCCTCTTCATGACTAAGTGGCCTGGCTTGTTTTGATCAAAGGAGACAAAGAGTTGGGTCCCTTGCCACTGGGGTGCTTTCCTCTGTAGATAGATGTGCAAGACCTGGATGCAGTCCAGGGTGTGGAGCCTTTACTCCTCCGGGGAGGTGTGGGGTTCCAGGTCGAAGGTAGGCAGCTCGATGGCCTGGTTGATGTGAAAGGCCAATGCCACCTTGGGGATGAACTTCAAGTGGGTGTGAAGGGTGGCGCGGTTGTGGCAGAGCTGTGTATATGGTGGGTGTGCCATGAGAGCTTGTAGTTTGCTTATCCGTCTCTCAGATGTGATCACTGTCAGGAAGAGGGTCTTCCAGGAGGCAAACTTCAGTGCTGCAGTTTTCAGTGGTTTGAATGGCTCCTGCATTAAAGGTTGAGGCCAATTTTCAGGTCCCTGGAGAGAACTGCAGGCGAAACTGCAGGCCGGAGGTTCGCCAGCCCCTTCATGAAGCGGGTGACTAGAGGAAGTGTGGCAATGGAGCTTTTGCCGGTGCGGTCATGGAAGGCTGCGATTGCAGAGAGGTGTATCCTTATGGATTTTATTTTGAGGCTATGGTCGTATAGGGAGGTGAGGTACTGGAGGACCCATGGCACAGGGGAGGAGAACAGGTCCAGTCATTGCGGAAAGCACCAGACACTGAAGTGCCTCCACATCAAGTTGTAGGACTTTGTTATGGGAGGACACCTCGCAGCTAGTATCACTTGCTGTACTTCGAAGAGTAAGTTGAAGGGCACCAGGGTCATCCTCTCAATTTCCATTCTGCCATTGTGAGTACTGGCAGGTTGGGGTGCAGCATCTTTCCACCGTCCTGGGTGATGTGATCTGGCCTCAGGGGGAGGCGTGCAGGAAGCTCACGAGCCAGGCAGCAGAGGTAGGGAAACCACATCTGTCTCGGCCAATGGGGGGCAATGAGGATGGCCTGCGCCTTGTCCCAGATGATCCATTAAAGGGTCTTCGAAATGAGTGGGGTGGGGGAGAAAGGCATACACTAGTGACCACTCTCCTCAAGACACATCGAAGGTATCCGTGGCGAGACTGCAGATGGACGGGCATTTTGAGCTGAAGTGGGGGCACTTGGCATTCTCCTCTGTGGTAAACAGGTTTGCTTGTGGGTGTCCCCATTGGTGGAAAAGGGGTTCTGTCACTGTGGGGTTCAGGGTCCATTTGTGTAGGTCCATCTGATGACTCGGTCTGTCTGCTAGCTTGTTCTGCGTGCATGGTAGGTGGGAGGCTTGTAGCAGGCATCGCCCAGAGAGGGTGAAGGACCAAATCTTGAGCCCCTCCTTGCAGAGTATGTGGGAACCTGTCCCTACTTGTTTGTTGATATTATAGAACATGGCCACCTGGTTGTCTGTTTGGACCAGGACAGTCTTGTCAGTGATGTGTAGGTAGAAGGCTTTGAGCGCGTACCAAATCACCTTGAGCTCCAGCAGGTTGATGTGATATGTCCATCCCTTCACCATCCAAGCCCCTTGAGTGCAAAGCTGTAGCAAATGGGCCCCCCAACCCATCAGTGGTGATGACCATTTGGGGGTGGTTGCTGGAGGGGCCTGTCATGAAGGAGATTTTCTTGGCTGGCCCACCAGAGGAGAGAGTTCTTGACCCCTGCATCTAGCGGAATGTGTGCAGACAGGGGTTCCGAATTCTGGATCCAGTAGGTGTGTAGGTGCCACTGCTAGTGGTGCATATGTAACCATGCTAGTGGGAAAACCTGTGGTGATGCCGCCATGTGGCCCAGAAGGCACAGCAGTGTCTGGGCGATATTCTGATAGGTCAAGGAGATGCCCTGCATCAGAGTCGTGATGGTGGCCACCCACTGTGCTTGAAGGAACGCCTTGGACACTGTGGTGTCGATGTCCACTCTGATGAATTCCATTCTTTGGGAGGAGTGGAGTTGAGGCTTCTGGTGGTTCATCAGAAAGCCCAAGGAGGACAGCAGGGTGATGGTTCACTGGATAACAGTTTGGGCCTCCTGTGGTGATGGTGCAGAGAGTAGCCAACGGTCGAGGTACAGGAAGACGCAGACCCCTTTTTTTCGGAGGTGGGCTATCACCACAGCAACACACTTGGTGAACACTCTGGGAGCTGGGGACAGCCTGAAAGGGAGGATTCTGTACTGGTAGTGACCACTCAGCACTTTGAAGTGCAAGTATTTCTTGTGTGTCGCATGCATAGTGATATGAGTGTATGAATCCTGTAAGTCCAAAGAGGCCAACCATTCTCCTGCTTGGATGAGAGGCAGGGTGTACATCTGGAACTTCTCTTTGATGAATTTGTTCAGTTTCCTGAGGTCAAGGATGGGGCAGACCCCTCTGGATTTCTTGAGAATCAGAAATTATCTGGAGTAAAAACCGCTGTTGCGTTCATTGGGTGGTACTGGTTCTATTGCCCTGGAGGTCAGGAGGGACAGTAATTCCAATGCCATAGTCATAAGGAGATGCACTGGTGTGGCGCTGGAGGGTGGAGAACATTCACAGGGAGAGAAAGAGAACCAGATGTGATACCCCTTCTCTGTGATTTGAAGGACCCATTTATCCATCATGACTGATTTCCAAATGTTGAGAAAGGCAGTCAGCCTGCCCCCTACAGGGAGATCGCCCTGGAGTGTTATGTCAAAAGGAAGGATTGACCTTCCCTGTAGCTGCCGTGCCCAGTTTCTGCTGTTTCCTCGCTCTCTGGTGATGCTTCAATTGCTAGGGTGTTTTATAAGACTGTTGTTTATACCGTGGTGCCTGCCACTTGCTGTAGGATCCGTTACATCTGGAAGAGGAGTATGCCTTGTGATGGTAGTTTCCTCTGCAGTTGGTATTGGTACGCTCGAGACCTTCATCCACCAGGGTCTGTAGAATGGTGCAGTGCTCTTTTAAGTCATTGACTGTGTCCTTGACTTTGTCCCCAAAGAGCGATTCACCTGTGTAGATGGCATCTGCTATGCGATCATGCAAGTCATCTTGTAACCCTGAGGCTCACAGCCAAGCTAGCCAGCGGGCCGAAAAGGCCATTCCCATGGTTCAGGTGGCTGACTCAAAGGCATCAAAGGCCACTCGGACTTGGTGTTTGGTGCACTCCTCCAGATCCGTCAGGGTCACTGTGGCGGTGGTTTGTGATTCTGAGTGGAGTGCTGAAATGGTGGTCTTCAAGTTTCCCAAGAGGACATCCTGGAACAAGGCGTGCTGGGATTGGTCCTGGAACACTTTCTTGCCGATGCTGTCTAGAAGTTTCGGGTCACATCTTGGTGGGTTGTTGGCATAGTTGCTTGATGACTTAGCTTGTTTCAGGGCCGATTCCATGATGATAGAATGGTGCAGAAGCTTAGTCTTTTTAAAGCCAGGGGCAGGTTGCACCTGGTATTTTGTCTCTAGCTTGCAGGTAGAATTGGAAGCAGGATTCTGCCACAGTTTTGTTATGTTATCCCGTGGTAGTTTGTGGACTGTCAGTGAGATGAGTGTACTTGGCGGGTCTAGATATTTGAGGGCCCCTTGGTCTGCGTCTCTCTGGTTCGGGGTGTCACCAGTTGAGAGGCCTAGGGTGGCAGCCACCCTCTGCAGGAATTTGGGGTAGATTAGGTCTTCTGGGGGGGGGGACTGTGGTGGGTCCTGGGGGTAGGAGGGCCCTGTGGGAGGGCCCTGAAGTCCTACCTGGCAACACAGGGGCATTCTCTGTGCCCGTGGAGCTGACAGTTGCTACTTCCTTGCCCCTGCTGGCCACCGAGAGATGGTCTGGGGATCATGTAAAGGAGGGGTCCATGGACAGACCCCTGGCATTGTAGGATTCACTGGCATGGCCTATGGCCTACCCTCTATGGAGCGATTGCGGCTGGGAGCAGCCCTTCCCCTGAGTCCAGGTTCCTGCGTCTGTTGGCTGGGTCTGTAATGGGTTATTCTGCAGGTTGTGCTGGAGCATAGTGGCAGAGGAAGCGGTTGAAGAGGTCTAGAGTGCTGCGGGGTTTTCAGGTCCATCATGCAGGCTGATCGCACTGTCCCACTCATGCCTCCTAGTGCGCGGTTTGTTCAGTGACAACTCGGGGGAGGAGGGGCCGTAATGGTGGTGCCAGTGCCTTCGCCTTTTGATGTGGTGCCTTCAGCGGCTGTCGTTGCTGCTGCTGCTGTGGGCTCCGTTCTTGTCTCTGCACCCCCCCCCCCCTTGCCGCCTCTTTTGTCAGCACAATCCCCGGAACTGCTGTCTGTGAGGAGAAGGAGATCCATGGCTGGCATTGCTGGGCAGTGGGGAATTCGCCATGTCGGCACGGTGACACTATTCGGGGCTTGCCAGGGCACCAGCCAATCCTGTCAGAGGGGGCAGAGTCCCAGGCTTAGAGGCTGTCTTTGGCACCATTGCATCCAGAGTGGAGGTCTGCATTCAGCGGGCCATGCTGTTCTGCCGGAGGGTGGAGAAGGCCAGGTGCAGGTGGTTGCTGTTTAGCAGCAGGAGCAGGAGCATTGGAGTCCATGCAGCAAGAGCTAAAGGCTCTGGTGGGCATATCCAGGGCTGTGGAGTGCCTCATGTTGGTTAGCTGGGCCATGTGGCAGGTGGGCTGGTCCCAATCAGAGGAGGTAAGAGGGGTGGTCACTAAAAAGTCCTGTAGAGTGTGCCTTATGGACTTTCTGGCTCAGGGGGACTTCTGCGAGCAGTGCCTGCAGTCCTCCACCTGATGGTTGGCTTCCAAGCACCGTACACACTGGTCGTGTGTGTTGGTGCTGTTCATTTTCTCCCCGCAGTTGGGCCATTTTTTAAAGCCCGGCTTGGGCATTCTGGTACCTCCTGTTCCTTTGCTTGTCATGTTGTTGAATGCAGGGAGTTTTTCTCTTCTTTCTTGGAGCTGTATTTTTTTTTTTGGAGAGCAATGAGGGTCCGTCTTGCTAGCAAGGCGGAAGAAGTAAAAGTGGGCTAGCTAAGGGCGAGCCAGTGGGTAGGGCCACCAGGCTCAGAAAGACTTTGCCTTTCTGAGCTCTGGAGAGCACTTCCATTTATGGCACCGTCGGATTACATCACCAGGTGTGGCTGACTCATCCCGCTTGTCCTAGGAGAACACAAGGTTGAGTCTGAGATCTGAATGGCTTGATGTAGCACTGCATTTTTATTGGGAATGAAAACTTGCTGTCTTTTCTTGAAGAAATTGTTTTAGTACAACAAAATTCCTTGATCCATGCCATGGCGTTGCCCTATTTAAGATGTCAGCCTTTGTCAGGTTACACTAAGGCTCATACCTTGAACAAAGTCAAGATTTCCTTCTGATCGCTCTCCCAAGCTCTCAATCTCTTCTTTGCTATATCCTGCAGCTCATCATTGGTATGCTGAGAGGAACGACTCAGGATAGAGAAGGAGAGCAAAATTTCTGAAGAAGAAAGTTGTGAAATGAACATTTAAAGAAAGTAATAGAGATAAACACTGAAACTACAAGTATTTAAAAGTTAAAGTATTTGTTGAAACCGAGAATCATACCAGTGGGGAATCCTTCCCCTATAGCCAGAGATACAAAGTCAGTGCCGAGATGGTCATCTGTTGTCTGAATGGACTCAGTAGATGATCCGGTGTCTGTAGTGTGACCTGGTGAACAATAAATTATTACTAGCAAGCAAGCCTATAAGAATGACCTTCTTAAAAGACTAAAATAGGATGTGGAGACCTAAGTTCAATTCTCTGCACACGTCCCTACTCCTTAGGCTGACTGGGGTAGGAAATGTTGCAAAGAGAGAGAGACTCGTGCCACTATGGGTCAGTTTTCAGTAACTTATTAGTGGTCACTTCTGTATCTGTGCTCTTGTGAAAATTGCCTAGAGAATCCTGGGCAGAAAGTGCCTACCAACTTTATATCTATTTCTGTTGCAGCAGGTAGAGAAGATGAAAATGTATAGCTTTGAAAATAAAAATGTTGCTGATACCATTTCCACCCCTGACCTAACCATATCATTAAGAATGCCTCTTTTTAATCCAGATAAAAGTGTGTGCATTGTAAAAACTCACACATCCATTTACCCACTGTGAAGGGTGTAGTTTGCACCAGGAACTCGCCAGGGACTACTCAATTAGCCAACTAACTCCCTTTGAAAGTTGCCCCACCAGTTAAAGCCCATTCTGAGGAATTTCATACTGCAGAGGCTTTGGAACTCTGTGTTCCATGGGGGGTGGAGTGGAGGAGTAGCCTAGTGGTTAGAACACTGGCTTGGTAACCAAGCAACCAGAGTTCAATTCCCACTAGCACTCCTTGTGGCCTTGGGCAAGTCACTTAACCCTCCATTGCCTCGGAAGAAAGGCCTGGCAATCTACTTCCGTTGACACTGCCAAGAAAACCCAGGAGCTTCTGGGTCGCCAGGAGTCAGGACTGACTCGAAGGCACACATTGCATTGTTCCATGGGGGGGAGGGGGCCAAGCTCCACCCCTGGGCCAGCCGAACTCTATGCAGCAGCGATCATCTGCCTTCCCCTGCTGTCTGCCCACAGAGATCTGATCTCCTGCAGGCAGACAAGAGGGATCTGTGCTGCGATCACAGTGCTCTTCTGCCCATGAGGGATGGGATCTCTGCTTGCCAGGCTGCAATCACCAACCTTCCCTTTCTTCTGCCCACATGAGATCTGATCCCCACAGGCCGAGTAGGGGAAGCTCCGATCGCAGCAACAAAGTTTTGGTGGGGCCAGGGTCCCTGTGCCCCCCGTTTCTGACACCTATGACATACTCTATTACTAGTACTTCTAATTATAATTGGTATAGCGCTACAAGGCATAAGTAGCACTATACATATACAAGCAAGAAACAGTCTCTGCTCAAGAGAGCTTACAATCTATTCAAGACTAACAGAACAAACAAGGGACTAGGGTAATTCGTAAAAGGAAATGATTAAACGCACATGGGTCAGAATCTAAAAGAAGCCTTCAAGAGATGGGATTTTAGCCCAGATTTGAATAGGACCAGAGATGGAGCCTGACGTACCGACTCGGGTAGTCTGTTTCAGGCATATGGTACAACAAGATGGAACACATGGAGTTTGGAGTTGGTAGTGGAAGAGATAAAAGCAATTTGGCTGATGAAGGAAGGATATGGAAGAAAGCATTGAAGCCTGGTGACTCTGTATGTTAGATCATTAATGCAACGTTATGAGTTTTACCAGGGTATCCTTTTCCATAATCAAACTTGCTCCTAGCTCATCCCTCCAAATTCTCCCTCGCATGAGCTTTCAAATAATGGTTTATGTGCTGATGAGAACCAGATAAAAAAGAATGAGGATACTGATCTACCAGAAAGAAAATATAATATCAAATAAAATCTACATAAAACATTCTAGAGAAATCCTTCCTAGCCTCGATCTGTATCCCCAAGATGTAAGTTCGTATCTGCAATACTTGAGTAGCAGTACCTTTAATGCACAGCTAGATGGATCCAGCGTCTCTGGATGACATACCTGATGCCATGGTCTCCTTCGGAAAGCATTTTTCTTTGCCCTCGGTGGTGTAGCTCTGGAGATGTGTCCAACTGGCCAGATGTGCAGGATGTATGGGTATGGAGGGGGAGGCAGCTGACTCTTGATCTGGAGATAAGATTTCAGAGAAGTCTGAGTTGTACAAAGGAAAATATAGAATCTCTTGAAATGTGATAGCTATAAATCTGCTTTCCGTGAATCTTATTTTATTTAGTAAGCAGACAATGATAGATAATATAGCTGGATAGATAGATGGAAAGTCACTGTTTACAGCAAACAGAATCAATGAAAGTCTTCTGAAGAAAATGTAAGCTAGAATGTGTCATGAGAAATATAACTCAACTATTACTGTGGAAGTCAGCAGCTGGGTCATTGGATCTACAGTAAATGTTCCCTATACTTCAGTTTAAATCTGCTGACCAGAATTTCAGATATAGCTTACAAAACATTTGAAAATGATAGAGACCACACCATTATACAAAATGCTAATTAAGAAAATGCAAATATTGACGAGTAGGTAAACCATACAAAAGAGGGAAAATTCAAAGAATTAAAATTCAAACAATATAACCACCTCATGTTTATCAAGCTTAAATTATTATTATCTAACAGGCTCCATACCTAATATTACCCCTCTATGGTCTTAACAAGAAATATGTCCCTAATTCATGGGGGGAGGGGGCCCGGGGCCCTCTCTTTTGCTCTGCTTTTGTTTCCTGCACTATTTTTTTGTATTTTTTGTTTCTCTATTTTCGGTAGTAAAAGAGTAAAAGCTCATCTTGTTACTTGAATTGTGTTGTCTGAAGACGATCCTTTCATATCTCGCTGTAGGAACATCTGCTGCTTATTGCATTTTATATCTTTTATATTTTACATTTACACTATGGTTATGACTTCCTCCTTGTAATGTTGAATGGAAATATTTGCTATTTAATATTGGACTGGATATTTTGGTATTTGTGACCTAGAGAAAGGGTTCAGGGCTTGAGGGGGTTTTGGACTGATCCAATATGGTAGTTCTTATGTTCTTTTTAACCTGATTTTCGGACTTCCGGTTTGGTAATGTGCTGACCGGCAGCGTGCTGATCAGCTCCGGGACCTTTACCCCACCATCAGCCTTACTCTTTTAAATTACCACGTTTGAATGCCCTCTATCCCACCCAGGGGGACTAAGGAGAGCGGACAACGCACTCCAGTGCTTTCATCGAGCTTCGGGGTGCCTCTGATGGCTTCGAAATCCACTCGCAAGACACGAGCCCTAGACCCCAAGATGGAGGTAGCGCCACGGAGCCCTGGGTCGGAGGGAGACCAGGGCATGGTGGACGAAATGAGCGCGGCGGTGGCTCGGGCTCTGGATGGCTGGTTCCGAGAATTGGGGGCACAGATACAATCAGTGGCCCAGAGTATTAATGATTTCACTGACCGCATGGAGCACGCTGAGACTCGGATATCTGACTTGGAGGACGAGCAACACTCTCTCGTGGCCCGGGTGCAGGCCTTGGAAGCGGTGGTGAAGACACAAGGAGAGAAGCTTGACGATCTGGAGAATCGGGGCCGAAGGAAGAATCTTCGCTTCATCGGCGTCCCCGAAAATATTGCAGACAGCGCTCTCCCTGGATACTTGATTGAATGGATGTCTAAGATACTGCCTGAAGCTGGGGGTTCCTCTATAGCTCTGGAGAGAGTCCATCGCCTGGGTCCTCGGCGGGAGCAGGCCCGGCGGCCACGTGCTGTCATTGCGCGTTTTCTGGACTTCCGCCAAAAAGAGATGATTTTAAAGGCGGCTCGCAAGCATCGAAGGGGGTCCGGAGAAGCGGAGCCGGTACTAGTCTTCCAAGACTATTCGGCGTTGGTGAGCCAACAACGCAAAGCCTTCTCGCAGGTATGTTCTCAGTTGGCGGGCAAGGGCCTTCGCTTCTCCCTCCTTTACCCAGCCAAGTTGCGAATTGAGCACAATGGGCAGGCACATCTCTGGAGCACCCCTGAAGAGGCAGGAGCTTTTCTTGACCGCCTTGAGACAACGGCGGTAGCTGTGTGACAGAAAGCTGCTTTCTGTGCGCTGGGCACCAACCGTTGGAACCGGACTCTCCTTTTGGTCATCGTGTCAAGCCGGCATGGAGCAGACCGCACTATACGGCGCACTTCATACGGGACTGAGTTTCCAGAGCCGGCCGTCTGTGTCCGGCTTTGACGGTGTGGCAGTGTGCTCCCTGACTGGATCGGCTGTTGGGAGCCTGGGACTGTGCTGGGGGATTCTCCCTTCTTTTCTTAACTTCTTTCTTGTCCCTCTCTTTTTCCTTCTTCGTCTCTTTTATTTTCTTTTTCCTATTTCCTTTTCTCTTTTTCTCTCTATCTCCTTTCTCCTCTCCTGGTTTTTTTCCCTTTTTTCCCTTTTTTCCCTTTATGTTTATTCTCTGGTTTTTTTTTAGTTAATTAACCTTATTTTTCTATGCACATTCTATTTCAATGATCTCATCCTCTAGTCTGGGTAATAATTCTATGATTATGCTTGCATCTACTGCCGCCTGTAAATATGGGTTTATGCTTCCTGATACCTGACGGGTGTTCTATTAAATCTTGCATACTGGGCCCCGGCCTGCCGTACTTCGGCATAGGACATTTCTGCCAACCTGCCCATATGCTGTTCTAGGTATTTCCCTGGTGTACATATCGGGTGTATTCGGTGGGAGGGTAAGGGGGTATGCCTCTGGGGAGAAGACGCGGTGGAGCGGGCCATGAGTATTTTTGCCATATGGTCGGTTCCCCCGAGGTTCATGTCATACAGTAGTTTGGGGCAAGGAGGGGGGACGCCTATCTAGTTATGTTTTTTTCTTTTTGGATTATCCTTCTTAGCCCTATCTCATTTGGGATGAGTGTTGGCTTTGGGGTGGTTGGGACTCTTTAGGCCCCGACAGGGTATACTGGATAGTAGATGGGGGGGGGGGCCTCAGGGGTCTTTAGGATTAGGATGTCGTCCTTCCTCAAGGGAGGCGCCCCCGGAGGGTTTTCCTCTGGTTCTCTATGGTTTGTTCGCTGTTCTGTTTGCTGTTTCCTATGCTGTGCACTTGCGGGCCAAGGGAGGGGCGGAATACAGGGGGTATGGGGTAGTGGGGAGGATTGCACAATTAGTTGGCTTACCCCCCTCACCTTGGATATGGCCCTGTGAGGGGAGAGTACCAAAGGGTGCTTTGGTTGCATAATTTAGCGGTCAGGGTAGGGTACGATCGACGAGGGTATTCAGGGGATGGGGGGGGGTGGTCCCGTTACCAATAGGGGGTGTCCGACCAGGTCACACTGGCCGGACGAGGTCGGGTTGGAGGGTTAGGAGGGTTAGGAGGGATACAGGGGGGTAGAGGCGGGCCAAGAGGTGGCCTGGGGGGGGGGGTCTGGAGGGACGGCGGGTAGGGGGTGGAATAGAGGTATGGGGGGGCTGGGTGGGTGGGGGGAGGGGAGTGCTCTCCCGGGGACTTAGGGATAGTAGACACCGGCGAGAAGGGGAGTGGACTGAGACTGGATGTGTGTCTGTAACTGTGGATCTGTGTGAGGTGTGCCATAGTGGTGACTGTGTTTGCCTAGGCCCGATTGCGCGGGGCGTGGGATTGGGGGGGAGGACCCTGAGCTGGGGGGGTTCTCGCCACCTTCTTAGGATAAATTACTGTGCTGAGAGTTGCATCGTGGAGTGGCACTATGGCTAATGGCTTGAAGATCGCCTCCTGGAATGTCTGTGGTATAGGTTCCCCAATTAAGAGGCATAAGTTAGTGCAACAACTTCGGAGAAGAAAGGTTGGGCTTGCCATGCTACAAGAGACCCACCAGACTGCGGATGAGCACCTGAAGTTAGGAACGCGATATAAGGCCCGGGTGTATGGTGCTCCCGCCGTAGGGAAGAAACGAGGGGTGGTCATCTTAATAACACATCAGGTGGGCTGGGTCGAGGAATCGGTCGATGTTGACCCGGACGGCTGGTATGTCCTGCTCCGGGGTTTGCTTGAGGGGATAAAGGTTGTGTTGGGTTCAGTGTACGCTCCTAATGTCTACGAGACTGGATTTTACCAGACTTTGGAACGCTTCATAGCGGAGGCTGATGGATACCAAGTGCTCTTGGGTGGGGATTTTAACACCGTCATGGCTGACAGTGTGGATCGGTCCCGGCAGACTGGAGGTAGGGACCGCAGGAGTTCGCGGCGGCTGCTGGGGATATGCGAGGCACACCATCTCTTAGATATTTGGAGAGTGTTACATCCGGGAGAACGGGAGTATACTCACCTGTCCCTTGCCCACAACACGTGGTCACGCATTGACTACTTTTTGATCTCGGAGTCCCTATTCCCGAGAGTGGCAGCTGCGGAGATCGGTCCCTCGGTCATTTCTGATCATGCGATGGTAATGATGGAACTCCGCAGTGGTACTCCTATTGGCCATCGATTTTGGCGCTATCCTTTGGAGCTTAACGGGGACGCCGCCTTTGTGAGTTACCTTAAGGATCGTTGGAAAGGGTATGTAGAATTTAATGACACCCCGGATATATCCCCGACTCTTTTCTGGGAGGCGGGTAAGGCAGTTATGCGAGGGGAGATTATTAGCTATTATGGCTCCATGCGGAAGCGTCGTAATCAACGAATTCTTCTGTTGGAGCGGGAATTGGGCAGAGCTCGGCGGAGGGCGGGGGTGGACGGAACTGCTATGCTTGGTCGCTCTTTCAAAGAGACCCAACGTGAGTTGGAGATGCTCCTCCATCAGCGGGCCCAGAAGTCCATGATGTACTACAGGTATCAGTTATATCAACATGGGAACCGCGCCGGGAAGGTACTATCAGCCTTGGTGCGACCAGCGGGAGGGGCCCGACACATAGGGGCGATTCGCCACCCGGATGGGTCCATTTGTAAAGACACCGAGGAAATACAACGGATCTTTTCTGATTATTATCGGGGGCTTTACGCCCGGGACGGCGGTAGCATAGAGGCTGGCCGGGATTTCCTGATAGGATGTACCGTACCGAAGCTGTCTGAGGATCAAGTGCAAGCCTTGAATGTCCCCATATCGTTGCAGGAAGTTTCCGATGGGATTCGGAACCTGAAAAATGGGAGGGCTCCTGGGATAGATGGCCTGAGGGGGGAGTTTTACAAATCCTTGGGGGAGGCGGTGGCGGTTCCTCTTGTGGGTTATTTTGATGACCTAGTCGCGAGGGGAAGCTTCCCATACGAAGCGAACAAGGCGTTGGTGACGGTACTACCGAAACCGGGGAGGGATCCGTTACTGCCGAGCTCCTATAGACCCATCTCCCTCCTCAATGTTGATATTAAGATCTTAGCTAAAGTTATGGCAGACAGATTAGCGGTCATTTTGCCGGAATTGATTCATAGGGACCAGGTGGGCTTTGTGCGTGGCCGACATGCGGCCTACAGTTTGCAGAGACTTCTCCTCTCCATGTGTGTGGGCCGGACGGCTCAGCTGCGGTCCATGCTCATTAGTTTCGATGCTGAAAAAGCATTTGATCGGGTCCGCTGGGACTTCCTGTACCAAGTACTGGACATGATGGGCTTCACGGGTTTTTTATGTCAAGATGGTGAAACTTCTGTACGCAAATCCGTTAGGAGCCCTCCTGATCAATGGATCTATGTCTAAGGACTTTCCCATTCAGAAGGGGACTCGACAGGGGTGCCCCTTGTCCCCCCTTCTATTCATCTTAACTTTGGAACCGCTACTACTACGGATCCGAGCACACCCTCAAATCCAAGGGGTTCCGGTGGGGGGCTCTGAATTCCGAGTCGCGGCTTTCGCGGACGATCTCCTGGTTCACCTGGCTGAGCCTCAGACGGGACTCCCTCACCTCCTGCAGCTTTTCAGTGAGTACGGGGTGCCTTCTGGATTTCGGTTAAACTTGGACAAATCGATGGCTATGCTTCTAGGCAAGGATGACTCGAGGGGCTGGCAGGGCACGTTCCCGTTGAAATGGGTGACTGGACACCTTAAATACTTGGGGGTGCAAATACCGGCCGCCCTGGATAACCTATATCGGCTCAACGTGGACAAAGTACTGGCGGCAGTGTCCACGAGTGTTGCCAAGTGGCAGGATTTACCGTTATCTCTGGGAGGCCGCGTGGCTCTTTATAAGATGACTCTGTTCCCTAAGGTCTTGTATATGTTGCAGACCCTTCCGATACTACTGAAACAGTCAGACCGGAAGAAACTGGACGGCTTAGTGAACCGATTGCTGTGGCGGGGGCGGCGGCCTCGTGTGCGTGCGGCCATTCTCTGTCAACCCTGGTCCCTGGGAGGGATGGGGCTACCAGATACACGTAAGTATAATGTGGCTTGCTTACTACGGCATGCTCGGGACTGGCTGTGGGACCTAGAGGAGTATACCCCCTTGCAGATGTTACAGGCGGCGGTGAGGCCCTTCCATTTACGTTATCTTTTGCATACGCGGCGGTCCTTCGGGCTGACCCGGGAGCTTCGGGCTTTTCTTGTAGACCCGGTCAGGGCGGGCTGGCGCTCCTTCTGTAGCGGTCGGTTGCTTTCGGTGTCTCACTCGCCTTACCTCCCCATTCGGGGTAATGGTGACTTCTTGCCGGGTATGGAGGGCGGTCCTTTCACACGCTGGGCGCGGCTAGGGATTATTAATCTGGAGCATGTGCTTTCTCCCGAGGGGTCTATGCTGACGTTTCCTGAGCTATGCCGGCATTATCCCCTTGAGGGGCGAGACATCTTTCCCTATGCACAGCTTCAGAGCTATATTCGCGGGGTCCCTTCTGAGATGTTGAAGGGGGCGGTTAGCTCTCAGATCGAGGTGTCCTTATTGGGGGGGGAACAGGGAGCGCGAGTAGCCTGGCTGCAGAAGTCGTTTTGGGAGTCAGCAGCTCCATTAGCTCTGGAGGACCCGGCGGCGGCCTGGTCTCGGGACTTAGGGGGCTTGGTAACGCATGATATGTTGCTAGCGGCTCTGTCGGGCATTCCCAAGCTCTATGGGTTGGTGGCCTTTCGAGATATGCAATACAAGGTGCTGCGACGGCTATACTACGCTCCTGCCCGAGCCTGGAAGGCTGGGATTGCAGGATCTCACCGTTGCCCCCGTTGTGGGGAAGAGCGCGCATCTCTGGGCCATATGTTGTGGAGGTGCACCCGTGTCACCGCTTTCTGGCAACGAGTGCAGGCGTACCTCTCTAGATGTGTGGGCAACCCGATACTCCTTTCGGCTGTGAATGCAGTTCTGGACGTGTGGGAGAGTGAGTGGGAGGCGCAGCTGGGACGCGTGGTTTGGTCTTGGGCACGATTGGTGCTGGGAGTAGCGCGAATGACTATTCTGTTTAGGTGGATGGATCCTAGGGGCCCGACCTACGGGATGTGGAGGGGGCGCTTACACGAAGTGCTGCTAATGGAGCGGCTCAAAGCGCGAGGCCACCACACGCGATGGCAGAGGTTTCTGCAGGCCTGGGGTCCCCATTTGGATTCTCTGCCCCGTGCCGCCCGTTGTCGGATCTTGGGTGGCCACTGACAGATTCACCCCTAGACCTACATTGTGCGGGCCAGTGGGCTATTGACCTGCTGTGCCCCTTTTGCTAATCCCTTGGTCCACCGGGGGGGAGGGGGAGGGCGGGGTGGGGTGGGGGTATTCAGGAGAGGTTTGGGGGGGGGTTGGGGTATTGTGGGATTAGGGAGGGGTGGGGGGGGGTCAGTCCCCCGACTTCCCTTCCCCTCCATAACTTTGGCGTACAGGACGAGGTTCGGGTGAAGAACACACCCCGAGCCTGTTCAAGTGTGGCACCTTGATTAGTGTTACTAGGGGAGGGGGGGGGGTACTTAGTTTCCTTTCTCTTTTCTCTTCGTTTGGTTTTATACCTATGAGGCCTACCAGAGACTGGGGGTCTGCTAGGGGGGGGGGGCTTATGATCTTACTGTTTTTATGATATTACTGTTTATATGAATATAACTGTCTATATGAATATTACTGATTATCTGTATGTTACTGTTTAATTGAATGTTCTTATGTTGGTTTCAATTTCCGCATAAGCGTTTACAAAAAAAAACCCAAAAGTATAGAGGATACTGGTTATGGATTACTGTCTCTGCTATGTCTTTATGACTTTCTTTGCCATGTACTGCTTATGGTGTTGTTTCTTTAATAAACAAATTTAACATAAATAATAATTTTTAAAATAAAATAACAATAATAACCTGATTTTCTTTTTTTTATGGGTTTATCATATGTATTTTTCACTTAAGGAAGTACAGCACCTTGGATGACCTCTACTTAGGGTGGGTCTTTTAAAGAAATAAATAAACAAAATGCAGATATGAAACAAAATGGTATTGTTGGGGGGGGGGGGCGGTTGTGCTACTTGGGATGGGAAATAAACATGGCCACGATTTCCTTGTTCTATACTTCATTATATATCTGTGATGAAATAAAAGAAAATAGCCCCAAGAGCCAATACACACGAGCACAAACCTCTTCTAACCTGGGTCAAGCAGGAATATCAGCAGAGATTCAAATTTTATCACCGATAAACAGAACATCCTTGTTATGAAAAAAATAAGCATTTAGGGCCCGACTTTCCAAAGGGCCAGTATTTAAACATCACGGTGGTCAGCTAAGGTGCTTAAATATCGGCTGTATATTCAATTGCAATATCTAGATAGGAGCGGCCACTCAGTTTCTGGATTGAATGGTGCTATCTGGATCTGGGTCTAGATAGTGATGATTTTTAGTCAGGCCTGCTTTCCATGCAGCTTAGGTTATCCAGATAAGTGCCAACTGAAAACTGCTGCTATCCGGATAAGGTCAGCACTTACGGTGATAGCGAAAGGCCCACCCTCACGTTGCCCACAGACCGCTCCTGCAGTAACTGAATAGTGTCAAGCGATCTATGGGGGTATTCAGTGGCACTATCCACATGGTACCACTGAATATCTCGCTCAGCATGCTGATAACGATTTGGATTATTAGCCCATCAGTTTTTATCTACTTCTAGACTACAAAAGACTAGCAGAGTAGCTCAAGAGGACATTTTTTCTTGTGATGTCTCCAAAACAGCCAAGATGTCAAGGCTGTTCATAGATGTCATAAGGTCAAGATCCCCCTCATTGAGGTTCACATCTTGTCTAGAGATAGGCAAATAGCAAACAGCAAACCGCAAACCCTAGACATGGCACCTTAAGTATCTCCAACAGTATAGTATCTCTTGGAAGAGAGCAATCTTAACTTCAGGAAGATAAAAAAATACTAACCTTTTCACAGTGATTATTCCAAAACTTTCGGCCTGCATGGAGAATCAAATTGCATTTATATAAGTTGAAAATGTACCATTGTGTTCTCCCAAACAATTGCCCAAGTGACCAAACCTGAGCACTGCTTAAGCACTAAAGCCACGTAACTGAGAGTTCTTTCCAGTGATACATCCCTCACAACCATTGGAATAGTTACAGTTGTGGTAACTCCAGAGTTGATGATAGGGATTAAAGTTGATGTTTTAACCTGTCCAGAAATTTGTAGGAATCCAGTCCCTGTCAACTTCCCTTAAGAACCCAAATCATCACAGCCTCCACTACCTGCTAGGCCCCTCTCAGAGTTCAATCCAGTGCATCTTCTCTACATCTCCACCTTCAATGGCACCCAGTTGGGTCCCTGCAGTCGCCAGAGAATTTGAAGAGAAAGCCTTAGGCAAGGGCGAAGGAGACCTTACATCGCAACTCGGAGAGATCTCTGGGCTTTGGAAAATCATAATGAGCTGATTTTCTGGCAGCTCTCGGCATCTTCACTGGACATTCCCTGCTCCAACAGTGGCTGCACAAGGAAATCAGCTGGGCTTTATACCGATACCAGAAGCTGTGCCAGGTATATCCACACTTTCCGCTTCCATCTGACCATATCAACAAGGCAAACAAGAGAAACAGAATGTGTGGTGGGAAGGGTCCAGGAGTTCAAACACTGCATCTCCACTAGGCAGCAGCCATTTTGGTTTTACCCCACATTTCCGATTTTTATGGATACAGTAATTATATTACAGACATATGGTAGGTTCGCGTGCTAATACCAGACAAGGAATCTAAAGCATCAGCCTGTGAAATCTGAAGTCATAAAATCCATACTGTCCTTCTAAACTGTCCTTGATGTTTTACCCTTGTTTATCCAAGTTTCAAATCCTGTTCAAATGTAATTACATTGCAGTTAGCCTGCAATGTATATGTTCTGTTTTGATGTACACCGCACTGATGTTAATAGCACGGTATAAAAGAAATGCTAAATAAATAAAAATAAATAAATAAACAAACTATGGCGTTCCTTTCACTTCTTTTCTTTCTTAATTACTGTACACCACATAGACTGCTATGCAATGTTGCAGTATAGCAAATAAAATATGACCATAACCCTAACCCTAACCATCTCCTTACTACCATCAATCACTGCATGAAATTCAGAAGTTACCAAGCATTGCCATGCTCTACCTGCAATCGTAAGCTCTTGGGGATACGAGACTGATAAGCATGCAGAGAGAGACAGGATTCTACAAATGAAATAACACTTAGACCACTCATTGGAAATACCAAATTATTTGTTATATAGAGAGATAATTGTATCTGTGACATCCATAGCAGAATTGCTGGGCAGAGTGAACTACTGTAGCATTCACAGTATCATTACATGTAGATCTCATCTCCTAGGATCTTACGTTATCTTTATCTTTATTTGTACATTTAATATACTGCCCAGACAGATGTAACAGGATAGTTTACAATAAATAAACAATTTTCCTGCAGAGTCAAAGGTGGAAAGAAATGCCAATAACTGATAGGACAGAGACATGGAGCCCGATTTCAGTAGGGGCATGTACAGGCCACCCAGACAACCCCAAGCAAGATGGGCCTGTTTGGACCCAATTCTGTACTGTGGGAAACAAAACATTCCCATGGTGGCCAGAATCGGGCCCGAGGATGACCCAGTGAGCCCCTACCACCTGCAGGGATATCCTCCCCATAGGCACCCCCGTCTCTGGTGTTCCCAGCCCCCCTTTTCCCCACTGCCCAACCCAAGGCTGGCCTGCCATGGCCTGGATTGGATGGCAGGGACCCACTCACACCCAGCCCCGGTGTGGGTGATCCCTGGTCCCGATCAGAGCAAAATTGCTGCTTATTCCATTTTTGAGGTGGAATAAGCAGCGTGTCCCTATGGGCCTGGCAGCACATACAGGGTTGTTGTGACCTGAATCGGCCCTGTATGTGCTGCTGGACTGGCCTTCCCCCACTCCGACCCAATCCTGCCTCCTCCTGCCTGTCCCCACCCTGAGCATCAAGACGTATGGGGAGAGCTGGAGGAGGAATCAGACCCAGATGGCTTGTGGGGCTGCAGCCCCACAACCCGCATTTCTGCAGGAGGCCCATAGTCACACAGAGAGAGCGAGAAGAGAGTTGGACTAAGTCTGAGGAGGAGGGAGGTCAATGGCATTGTAAAAGTGATGAGTCTTTAACATGGATTTAGATCTCTGAAAGGAGGGTTCCAGGCAGAGTGCAGATGGGAGAGAATTCCAGAGTGTAGGGTCGAGGAAGTAAAACGCAGAGTTACGTGTGATTTCCAAGTGGGCTTGTGTGGCAGAGGGGAGGTGCAAACGGTTGGTGTGAACAGAATGAAGGAGGCGGTGAGAAGCATGAAGGTGAATGAGATCAGAAAGATATTGGGGGTGCTGGTGTAGATTGTTTTGTGGACCAGAATGAGTATTTGGAATTGGATCCGAAACTTGGTGGGGAGCCAGTGGAGATGTATGTGCAGAGGAGTGATATGGTCTGTACATGAGGCTTGGATGAGGATGTGGGCTGCAGTATTGTGAAGGAGCTGAAGTCGATGTAACTGGTATTGACGAGCGTGACATAACAGTGATCAACGCATGCGGTAAGCAGAGAAAGGAGGAGTGTGGTTAGGGAAGAAAGAGGTAGAAAAGGGCGGACAGTACAACATACTGGCTACAGATAGCTAGTCACCTGGAGTCAGAACTTAAGACCAAATCACACCAATTCACACTATCCGAGCAAGTCATTCAAAGCCAAGTATAACAATAAGGCTGAGCCACAGTCCAGTAGGAGTGGTGGGTTTGTGTGAATGACCTCCGAGACTAAGTGGCAATAAATTGTATCAGATTCTAATTCACCTCTAGGTCCTTTCATGAACTTTTCTTTTTATATTCACTTAAATAACACCATTAACCAAAGTTCAGTCAATATCTGGGCATGGGTCAGACGCCTACTGGAAATACAGACAGGATTTCCCCTAAAAGTAAGTTATCAGGAAGTTTTTTCTAATCACCTTTTGCCTGTTCAGTAGGTAATTTTCAAAGTCTGCTCATGTTGCCAGCCTCTCCGTCACCCTTTCTTGCCACTAGCTCAAAACTAAGACAAGATCTGAAAAGAAGTGCTGGAGAAAGATCAGATCGTCCTTCTGTTCTGGGGCACATCGGGATTCCAGCTTTAGAGGAAAAGACGCTGCAACCAAACCCTGGGGCTGCTTCAGAAATGCAAATGAAATGAGGCTGATGCTGAGATGATAACTACTAACCTGAGCCCTTTAAGAGGTTCCTCACCCAAGGGACCCCAAAGCAACAACCCATGTCTCCGCAGTGAGACCGGGGAATCCTCTGACCAGCAGCCAGGTCTTGTCCAGCTCTGCTGCTTTTGCTGTGCTCCCAGTGCTGGCTACTGGGCCACACAATGACTTTCTTGATGATTCTGGGCATCCGTGGGATGGGGGAGGAGAGCAGGGGGATACAACAATGACCACTGTGACTTGCTCTGTGACTTGGCTTAGAACTCTCCTACAGTGTGTTTCAGCTCATATCGTGGAGGCCACAGTTCACATTGCTGACATTCACTGCCTCATCTCCAGAGAAAGCCTCAGTGCCTGTTTCCCCATCTCTATAGCGGCAGACATTGAATCAACCTCATCTTTCCACCACCTGCATTCAACAAGGAGAATAAATGAGAAAGGTCCGTGCCTACTCAGCATTTGACCTTCTTTAGCCTTCAACTGCTGCGGCAGGGAACTGTAAAAAGTGCAATGAGGGCCAGGCCCATAGTAACAGCCAATGAAAACTAAGAAAACCTCAGCCAAAAGTGAAACAGTAAAATTCCTTTAATTTGCCTTAATGAAGTGACTCATCAAGAGTATCTGTAAAAGCGGGTTCAGCCTAACAAGTTTGCCCAGTTAATGCAGGGCTTCACTCTCCTTCCCTGAGCCTCTTTAATGGGATACATTTAATGTGCGCCGGAGATGAAAATAAAATACTGAAATGAAATGAACACCAAAATCTTTCTTCAAAAGTGGGATTGAGATTAAGCTCTGAAAAGGAATGCAGGAGCGATTGCTCTACTATTACCTGGGACTCGGGGCAGAAGATGCTCCATTAGGATTCAGGGGGGTCTTATTAGCAGGACATAATCCCAGCTGCTTCCAGTGGTCTGCACATCAGGGACAAGAGCCATAGACGTGAAATACTAGAACTAATAATATAACAGTCATTGGCTATTCTTTATTATGCTGCCACTAGCTCAAAACTAAGACAAGATCTGAAAAGAAGTGCTGGAGAAAGATCAGATCGTCCTTCTGTTCTGGGGCACATCGGGATTCCAGCTTTAGAGGAAAAGACACTGCAACCAAACCCTGGGTCACCAGGAGTCAGCATCGACTTGACGGCCATTCAGTGTCCTGCTGTGACTGGCGGTGTCTGACGTTAAGGGAGATCCTTCAGCTGGGGTTCCCCATTCCACAGTGCAGTTCAGTAACTCGATTTCCAGTTCTGTGACTCAGATACCAGTGGTGCTCACTGCCAATTCATTCTGTGGCTGATCCTCAGAAGTGCCCTACTCCCCCTGCGCTTCCCCAAATACAGCATGAAAGAGAAGGCTCTTTAGAGATGAGATAGTGGTATCTCCCTGCGAGATGCCCCCACCGGACATTTTACCTTCCAGCTTCCTAAGGGGGCACCAATATCAGAATATTCTTATTGTATTACTAGAAGTGTGTTAATGTTTATTTTAAAACATTCTATAGAACCCATCACAATGCATCAAGGCAGTTTACAATATCGATTCAATAAAGCTGAAATAATAAAAGAAAAGTAAAAGAGCAGGAAAACAGCAGCTAATGCATTACAAGTATTCTAAGAAAGAAAGTTAAGTTAGAGAAAGATAAGATTGTAACATGGGTCATGAACTGATACTACGCCCTGGACTCGCAAAACCCATGAACAACTCAAAATGTCACAAAAAACAGGGAGAAATAGTGAGGTTTAGGAGCAGCTAGGCAATGAAAAACAGACTTTCACCAGTTTGGCTCTGTGTCTGTCCACCTGCTGGCACTGGGCATGTTTTGTGCTCTCCTGAATCTGCAGTAAGGTCGATGGAGCAGGAACAGTCACACATGAGTCATCACAGGTGAAGAAAACAGTGAACTTTCCTCTTACCCTGATCACTTCTCCTTTTTCGTTCACAATGTCCTCTTGGCAGCCCACGGGGGCTCAGCGGGATCCATCCTCAGAGGCTTCTGCTGTGCATTCGCTCTGTGTGTGTTGGTAACACTACATGTGTTTGTAGTGGGTGTGTGCAGCACGGCCTAGCCAGTTCTTCACACACTTGCAAAGGAATGTGTCAGCCCGACCTGAGTGTCCCAGCGCTGCCAACCAGCTTCAGGTTAATGATTTGCTCAGTGAGATTTTCTGTCTGTCAGAGGTATGGTGACAGCATGTGCTCAAACCCCTTCAGAGCGGTACCAAGCAGGATTCAACAGGCAAAAAGAAACAGCAGCACCGAAAAACATCATTCACAACTATATCTCTTCGTGCTGAAAAACTAGCTTGTTCTTCCTGTTTTGTTTATGTTTGATATGGTCTTATAAAGTTATTTTCCTTTCCCACATCCTACCCCTTTGTGCCCTTGAAGTCAAAATAACACTGATTAAACATCAACTAAAAGAAGAGATTTCAAGTTCATTTCTGGCATGAAGTATGGCTTTCCTGCATGGTCATGTGACTATGGAATATAATCTCTCAGTATCAGACATGCACTGGAGACAGGTGACCAGATAGCTCCATGTGATAAATGCCAGGCAAACTGGAGGCAAGGTCTAGTGATCAGAGCCATGAACTAGAACCAGGAATACCAGGGCTCACATCCCAATTATTTATTTAAGAAATGTATATGCCGCTTTGAAAACAGAGGCCTTTTAAAGACGTCTACAAATAAACATGAAAAGAATGCAACAATTAAAACACAACATACTACAAACATGAAAAACACCTGAACAATTTCAGGAAAACCTGCATCTCCCAGTTGCTCCCTTTGACTTGGGCAAGTCACTTCGCTCTCCTGTGTCTCAGGTACACACCCAGGGCTGCACTTGATTTCTTTCAAACTGTACAGGTTTGTAGTATGCTTTGTTTTTATTTTGATTGTTCTTTTTTATACATTCAGTTTACTTGTAAACCACGTTGAATGTTGTGTGTCAGGCAGGCAGTACAGAAATGTTTTAAATAAAAATGGTAATAAGTCTCTCAGTTCTGCCTAGAATATACTGATGCATTGGATATGATAAGGGTCCAACAAATAATCTTTATCTAAAGCATATGAAGTGTTTTTGATTTGTCTAGATTCCCTTATAATAAAGGCTTAAAACAGGATCTTTTTGGGACTTTTCACACCAGCGACTTTTATAGAATTAGCCCCCATGAACCCAAAAACCCTCTAGGTAACATGTTTTACTGTATTGTATACCTGAAAAAATTATTCACCATTTGAGCCCACGCCCCAGACCTTGCTCAGTGCTTTTCTTTTCACATTTTCAGTAGTTTTTCTTCTGGATAACGGTGCACTTGGGGTCACAGTCATTTTGGACACGTGGAGGGTCATTTTGTAACAGGGCACATAGGTGAAGCTGGTTAAGAAGTTGCCTATTTTTAGCCTATTTCTAAAGACAGAAGCGCAAATCCTGCAGCACTCATGGCTACATTCCGCTCTCTCATAAATGCATGTGCGTGGAGTATGGAACTACCCATAGCGAGAGTGCATCGTACAATCTATGCGTGTACTTTGTCACTCTGCCCGTGTCCTGCCTGGACCACACCTCTAGCAATGCTCAAATGTAAAAGCAGCACGTTCATGCCATTGTGGGCACTTTTATACCTCCCGCAATGTCATCACATGCACTGCCACATACGAGTGAAAAGGACTTTATAAAATTCCCCCCTAGCAGGGTAACTTCCTATGGGGTCTCCAGATCAGAAAGTGCTTGTTTAGGTCTGTGTGTTCAACAAAAGCTGAGCACCTAAATTTAGCCTCCTATGTTAGGCTCCTAAATTTGTCCCCTATTTTCAGTCAAACATTCACTTAAATTTAGGAGCTTAAAGGTTATGAAGGGAACTTTATTATTATGGTCTCTCTTATAATGCAAAGCTCCCTTCAGCTTATATATAGTTTACCGTTCTTAAGCCATCAGTTATTGATCACTGTGTTCTTCTTCATTTATTTAATGTAGGCAGTTATTGCATTAACTCTTGTCTACTTGTTCATTATAGCTGTTCAATGTAATTTAACCTGTTCCTTGTAATGAGTTGTTCTTATGTAAACTGCTCTGATTATAAAAAGTACGGTATATAAAACCAAATAAATAAATAAATACATTTTAGAAGGGACGTCCAAGTGCAATCTAGGACATCTAAGCCAGAACGTGTGGAAAAAAAAAGCAGGCATGTCCGGTGTGGACACGATTTCACAAACGTGGGACATGCCCAATATGGACATCTGCAGAGGTGTCTACATAATCATCCCCAGAATAGTATTTCAGAACCGGGGTGTCTAGGAATACCCTAATGGTTAGAGCAGTGCGCTAGGATCAGGATTCAAAGCCCTCCGCTGCTATTGCTGACATTGTGCTGAGTACTGGGGATGATGAGGCGCCTTCTTCTATACACCATCTGGATGTTTTTCAGCCAAAATGGGCACTTTTCAAGTGCATGGAGCAGGTCTAAACTTAAACACGATACTGGACATTCAGGACATTTCTGCAATCAGGCAGAGACATCCAGATTCTTGGGAAAGTCCCGCCACGCCTCCCCCACACCGCTGTTCAGACCTGGACATCCCCAGAGGTGGCTTCTAAAAAGGCTCTGGAGACATCTCTGTGCTTTGGACATGCAAAGCATGAACAGGGCTTCCAAAACGAACCCCCTATGCTTCGAAATTTAGCACTAGAGTTATCAGCCTAATTTAAGTATCTAGGGCCCAATTTTCAAAATTGCCAATATTCAAACACAACAATGGTCAGGTACTAAATATCCATGGGATATTCAGCAGCAATATCCGGATAGCACTACTGAATATCGCGGTCTGTCCCCTTAGCCAGCCAGCTGCCCGGCTAAGAGCTTTAAATATTGGTCTGCTAGTGCTGAACATTATTGCTAAATTCGTAACTTTTTTCCCACTGCCCTAAAACTGACCCTGCTGCCACCCACTTTTTAGGCTCCTAAATGTATGACTTCAGTGAAATTTGGAGTATAAATTTAGGCACGCAGTACAAGCATATTTTCAAAGAGGCCAATTTAGGAGCATAACTGTCAAAGTTAAGAGCATAAACCCTTTGAATATTGTCCCCTAGTATTTTAGAAGATGCATGGTGAATACAAAGACTTTTCCAAAACACACTGGGGCCAATGCAGAAATATTAATGCACCATCCGCTCATACACAGCATGACATCTGCACATACGTACCCCTGCGCAACAACGCAGAGAGGGGACTGGTGTGAGCGTTTCCAGTCCACAAATGCCTGCTAAGACTATTAAAAATACATTATAATGAGCTCTGTGTATTCTAATGACAGTGCAATGAGGTCATTAATGGGTAAAAGGGGCAACATCTGGAAAGTGGTGTGTATAAATGCCTGTAGCATGGAAAATAAGATCCGAGATGTTGAGGCTTTAATGGAAGAGGCTGACTTGGATTTAGTGGCGGTTACGGAGACATGGTTCACGGAAAACCATGACTGGGATGTAACTATACTGGGCTATACCTTATTCAGGAAGGATAGGGTAGGAAGAAGGGAAGGTGGAATGGAACTATATGTAAAAAATAATATTAAAGCTATAGAATTGCAGGGCTTAAAAGGAAGAGAGGAGACACTGTGGGTTAAACTAGAAAGAAGGAAAGGGAAATCCATTTGCATTGGAGTTATATACAGATCCCCATCACAGGAGACAAAGATTTAATAGAAGATAGTATTGCCATGAAAGGAGACGTGCTACTGATAGGAGATTTCATTATGCCAGATGTGGATTGTCACATCCCTGCTGCGGTGTCATCTAGAAGTAAGAAGATCCTGGATTCTCTACAGGGAGAACTATTCAGGTAACTGATAACAGAATCCACACGTGATGGGGCCATACTGGACTTGGTGCTTACTAGAAAGTGTTTCTGATGTTACAGCTGTTACAGGAGATCAGCTTGCATCCAGTGATCACCAGATGGTGTGGTTCAGTATTATGACTAAGGCTGATAAAATCCATTCAAAAATGAGGGTCTTAGACTTCAGGAAAGGTAACTTTGCCAAGATGGGACAATACCTCAAGGAGTCGTTGGCGGGATGGGAACAGCTGGGGGATGTAGAAAAGCAATGGGCAAAACTGAAAAGGAATATTTTAAGGGCAACAAACATTTTTGTTAGAAAGGTAAATAAAAGGAAAAGGAAAAGGAGATACAAAAAGAAGAAGAAATAGCCAATGCAATAAAATGGGGGGATAAGACATTTTTCAGATATGTTAGTGAGAAGAGGAAGGGCAAAAGTTGTATTGTCAGACTCAAGGGTGAAGGGGAGGAAAATGTAGAAGCTGATGAGGATAAAGCGGAATTGCTTAACAAATATTTCTGTTCTGTGTTCACAGATGAAGGGCCAGCAGCAGAACCTCAAAAAACACCCACAAACAGGAACAGAAGTGACGGGGATCTCGAACGATTTTCAGAAGACTATGTTCATGAGGAACTAGCTAAACTAAGAGTAGAAAAAGCGATAGGTCCGGATGGGATACATCTGAGAATACTGAAGGAACCTTGGGGATGTTCTAGCTGCTCCACCAACTGACCTTTTCCATGCCTCTTTGCAGTCGGGCCTAGTGCCAGAGGACTGGAGAAAGGCACATGTGGCCCCTTTGCACAAAAGTGGATGTAAGAATGGCATTGAGAATTACAGGCCGGTTAGTCTAACCTCTGTGGTTAGTAAATTATTGGAAAGGCTATTAAAACAGAGAATAGTGAGGTTTCTGGAGTCCAATAGATTGCAGGATCCGAGGCAGCATGGATTCACCAGAGGCAGGTCTTGTCAGACAAATCTGATTGATTTCTTTGACTGGGTGACCAGGGAGTTGGACCTAGGGACAGCCATAGGTGTGTGGTACTTATATTTCAGTAAAGCCTTTCACACAGTTTTGCACAAGTGACTTATAAACAAACTCAGCACCCTAGGGATGGACCCTAAAGTAGCTGATTGAGTTAGAAATTGGTTGTGTGTGAGATGACAAAGGGTACAGATAAATGGAGCTCACTCTGAGACAAAAAAGTTACCAGTGGTGTGCTGCAGGGATCTGTCCTTGGCCTGATTATTTTTAACATCTTTGTTAGTGATATTGCAGAAGGGCTGTCGGGTAAGATTAGCTTGTTTGTGGATGATACCAGAATATGCAATAGAGTAGACACCCATGAAGGAATAGATAACATGAGGAGGGATCTAGCTAAGGTTGAAGAATGGTCTAGAATTTGGCAGATGAAACTTAATGCTAAAAAATGCAGGGTCATGCACTTTGGCTGCAAAAATCCAAAGCAGTGGTACAGTGTCGGGGTGAAGTACTTCTGTCCACGAAAGAAGAGTAGGACATGGGCATAATTCTGTCTGACAATCTTAAAGTAGCTAAACAGGTAGAAAAGGCGACTGCAAAAGCCAGAAGGATGCTTGACTGTATAGGGAGAGGAATGGCTAGCAGAAAGAAGGAAATGCTAGTGCTTCTGTATAAGGCTCTGGTGTGACCTCATTTGGAGTACTGTGTGCAATTCTGGAGACCCTACATTCAAAAGAATATCAGCAGGTTGGAGTTGGTGCAGCGAATGGATACTAAAATGGTTAGTGGTCTTTGTTATAAAGCATATGAGGACAGACTTAAGGATCGTAATATGTATACTTTAGAGGAAATGTGGGATAGAGGAGATATGATGGGGCTGTTTAAATACTTCCATGGCATAAATGCACAGGAGGAGAATCTCTTCCAATTGAAAGCAAACTCTGCTATGAGGGGACATAAGATGAAGGTGAAAGGGGATAAATTCAGGAGTAATATGTGCAAATATTTCTTTATGGAAAGTGTGGTAGATGAATGGAATAGTCTTCCAGTGGAGGTGGTAGAGACGAGGACAGTATCTGAATTCAAAAAAGCATGGGACAAACACAGAGGATCTCTGAAGGGAAAAAGGGGACAATTGTAGTTGATATGGAAGGACAGACTAGACAGGCCATGTGGTCTTTTTCTGCCATCATGTTTCCATGTTTCTATTAGCTATTCCACCCAGGTGCAAGGAAGTGCACAGAAGACCGAAAGGCTGAGTGCAGAGTTCAGTAGCACCAGTTTTCAAACGCCTGTGTAGAAGAAGGAAACTTCAGTGCATTTAAGAGAAAACAGATCGGTATGTATGATTTACCTGCTGATGGCTTCATTGCTTACTAGGCCTAAAAAACCACTGTTTCAGGCACTGAAGTTAAGTGCACAACTTTCCCCACTGCTATGCCAACTTTGGTCTGACCCAGTATGGCATATCATATGTTCTTATGTTCTCCATCATCATGTTGATAAACAATTATTACTCTGGGCTGAAAATTATTATTTTAAATATAATAACTTGTTATTTTAGATTTTGGTACAGACAGGGCTGGCCTGAAGATTTCTGCTGTCCCAGGGAGACCCTCCATGTCGCCCAGAAAATTTCAGTGCCACCATGCTGCCCCTCCTCCCAACATCCATCTTCTCGACTCTGCGAGGCGGAGTGGCATGGCAATGCCTCCGCTGCATTGGGCTTTAAAGTGCCCATGCTAGCGCACTCACAACCTGCCGCTCCTGCCCGCCTCTGATGCAAATTCCTGTTGGAGGGGGTAAGAGCAGCAGGCTGTGAGCGCACTACTGCGGGCACTTTAAAGCCCAATGCAACGAGGCATTGCCGTGCTGCCCCCTTCCCAGGTGAGAAGATGGATGCAGGGACGGGGGTGGCATGGTGGGCTGGGTGGCAATGAACTGCCGCTTCGCTGGGAGGAGGGGGTCCAATGCCACCCACCAGGGCCTACCACCCTAGATGGCCACCTAGTTCACCTAGTGCTACAGATATGTCACCTTTAGCGCATAAGCTTTCTACACATGCATCTGGTGCCTACTGCACATTTAGCGCAGACGCTTTGTGCATATCTCATTTGAATACGTTTTGTTTATGGAATACCAATGCACAATTTTTGTGATGCTCTCACACTACAAAACCATGTGCATGGCTCAAATGCCAGCTTTCTGTGTCTGCCCCGTAGAAACAATTGTAGGGAACAACCATTTTAGAAGACCAGAACAGCGACCTCCCCAGGGACTCTGCATGTGCTTCATGTACTTATAAGTGGGGACTTTGCTACTTATGGGGGGATTACTTTAGAAGCCCTATCCATGCTTTGGATGTCTGACATGGCACACAGATGTGCAAATCACAGAGACATCCACAGAGCCATTTTAGAAGCTGGTTTTCTAGATGTCCCCAGTGTGAGGACGTCCGATTTGTGAAGCAGCATAATTGAGGTGTGACGGGGGCATCTAGGCAAGTTGGAAGTATGTACCCGATTTCAGAAACAACAAGCCCATCCCCACCCACTAGCAGGACCGTCCATGTCTATTCCTGCTCCAGGGCATGAATAGGCATCAGAGAAGCTCTTGTTCTCTCCTCCCTATACATTCCATGATGATAATGAAAACTGCAGGGAAATAAGGACACTTGTTTTTGGTTCAGCATGCTGATGCATGTTCTCGTATGCAAAATAGATTGCACGGACATGCATTCCACATAGGGTAAGCGTCCCCATTATGTTTGTGGGAACATCTATGTGGCCATCCATTTCAGGGATGTCCAAGTTCTAACATTGGGTTGAAACATTAACATCCCTGGCATTTGTTGGACGTTTTGACCTGGAAGCTCCAGATTTCACCCGCATGTCCTTTCTAAAATGTAAGTTCATATGTGCAAGTGGAGCATTTTAGAAATCTTCACATCTGTGGGGAACTGATCTTGGAGCCGTCCTCCAAAAGTCAGACTTATAGCATTTTTAAGGCAGTTTGGTCCAAGCCCAGGTTCAAAAGAGAATTTGGCCAACCGTAATGCATGGCTTGAGGCAGGTGCAGATGCTGAAGGGAAATTACACGAGTAAAAAAATATTGAATGCCATTTCTTTTGAATGCACAATCAATTCATGTCAAACCATTGCACTTCCCTCAGGGTTTTATAGACCTCTGCTTAACTCCCCTCAGCCATCTCCTCTCCAAGGTGAAGAGCCCTGACCTTCTTAGCCTTTCCTCATAACCTTTATCACTTTGGTTGCCCTTCTCTGTATCGGTTCTAATTCTGCTGTAGGAGATGCAGCGGCCAGAACTGCAGATGATACTGAAGCTGTGCTCACAGCATGGAGCAATACAGAGGCAGTACAATATTCTTGTTTTATCCTCTATTTCTTTCCCAAACCACACCCAGAACATCTCCTTCAAATTTCTGCCTGTTGTGGCCTACAGATGTAAGTGGCGGCTTTTCTAAAATCTCTACTTAGATATATATACAGACCAAATCCCATGTGGAAATGCCTTTTTTACACAAGCAAATGGCACAGAAACGTCTGAGAATCACCTCCGTCTGCAGTGCCATCAGCCTACTGGTTCATCTTCTTTACAGGGCAGAGGAGACTTTTGGAAAACATGTTTACCAGTATCAAAACTCCAGGCTCAACCTTTTCTCTCTCTCCCTGGCTCTAGTTTGATGGATTTCGAAGAGACTCAGGAAATGAACCTGGTGCTGTGTCAGCAGTCAGAGGCTTCTAAATCAAATTGAAATCAATCAATTCACAAAGTGAGTACATATGCTTCAAAAATAGGTCTATGTGAGGGAAGGCTCCCCTCACACTTCCACCCCCAAGACCCTTTGGAAGTCAGTTTCTGCTCGTTTCCATGAAGAAGGGCTGTCAACCCAAAGAGACTAAGAACCCGCAGCATCTGCTCTCCCTTCGCACCCAAAGAGAAAATGAGAGCATGGTAGCTGCACTTCCCCAGGGTAATGCCATCCTCTGCCATCCTCTGATACTATAATAGACACACATGGCGCATTCTAAGAGATGTGTGCAATACCTTACCATACACAGACACGGTAAAGTACATGAAACAGACAGTAATGTACATGCAACAGCACAGAACAGGACATAGGTAATGCAGAACACACATACACACTTGGTGGAGTGCACACACAGCATAAGATGTATGCACAGCGTGCCGGACTCCTGCGTATGTACCGAGAAAGTAAGCTGTATACAGTACAACTGCACTCTTTATTCCCTAAATATGAGGCTCCACAGTGCACGGTGATAGTCGGCTTACCTCCCTCTGAAATCCTGCTGCTGGGATTTCTCCCCTCTCTGAACTTTTCCAGATTTTTGCTCTCTCTTTTCCTTTTCTTCTTGTATCTGTAACTTCTCAGGCACAATGTGCTGGACTGCCTGTCATTTGGTGCCAGGACCCTCTGACTTCCCTCAGGCGGGGAGAGGACCTGCGAGGGCTGCATTCCTTCGAGGGATTCTTGGCTTCCCATCCTGACAGAGGCTGCCACAGAAAGTCAGTCAGTGAAATTGGCCGACTGCACCCTTTCCTCCCCCCCCCCCCCCCTCCAGCTCAGCAACCTTGATGCTAGGCACTGTGAGCACATCCAGCCTGCATTTTCATCCCATTACAGCACCCCCTTCTACTGTCCACCGTTCAATTATTTAAGCAGGATCAATAAGAGCATTGATGAGCAGGTGAGACAGGCCCAGGATTTTGCAAACTTCTTCAAAATACCTTGAAATCAGTCTAAGAATAAGAAGCATAAGAAATTTACTGCGACATCTGATTTGGTGAGTCAGGAGGTAACTGACATGCCAGAAAGAGCAGAGAGGATCCAGAAGAACCAGGACAAATATACTAGGAATGTGCTATCATGTTACAAAACATCAGAGGGGTTTCTGATATTGTTTTGTGTTATTTTAATCTGTGCTAAAATGTTTTTGGTGGCAGCTCTCTGCATTAGTAAGCAATAGTACATGCTAACAATCAAATGACTGTAATGAGATAACATATTTTTCAAAACAAAAAAAGAACAAAACAGATAGGAAACTAAACAAAATAGTTTTTTCCTTGCACATTCCTAAATTTTATAGTCACCTGTAGGATCCTGTGGTTCAGCAGTTTCCCTTTAAATTTTGGCGCCCGCAAGTCAGAAGCGCTAGAACATTCTGTCCCTGACAATCCTGACTCCATGCACTGAAGGATGAAGTTAACCTGCCTTGAAGTACAGTCCCAGAGTCTTCCCAGTCTGGAGAAGATAAGATTCAGGTCAGTTAGTGGGCACTAGAAAACTATGAGTCTTTTGTTTCTGCTGCAATTTTATCCTATCGTGGCTCTAAAACATGTCAGACAGTGAATGTGCGTGTCAGGCTCTCAAGGGGTGGAGGAGATATAAGAAACCCTGCTGTAGAGGATGGGGGTATGCATGGCCAAAAGAAGTTTGGTTGGTTTTGATTAAACTAACGGTTTGCAACTTTTTTTGGAGGGGGGGGGGTGTGTGATGCTTTTTTCCACACATTCTTGTTTTTGGCACACACACTGTGTGTGCACAAGAACTGCTTTGCATGTGCAAATCGACTGTGCATGCAAGAAAATTTTTTAAGCACCCAAACGAACTAAATTTATTGCAACAAATGCCCATCCCTGGCAAAGAAAAACCAACTGAATAGGAAAGAGCAGGTAAGAAGTGCTGCTCACCAACTTCTCCTGCCAACTGGAGGATAAGGCAGAGCCAATGGGGAGAAGAGACAGACCTTCCTGGGTCTCCACTCCCACTTAAGTACATGCCTAGTTTGCCTGTGTCTTAATACTGCTCTGGCCCAACGGGTCCACTAAAATATAGGAAAAATATAAATTAAAGTTCTGGTGGGCAGGGGGAGAAAGAGAGTACAAGGCCCTCACTGGCTAGTTCACAAGAAAACTCCAAAAAAATTTTCAAACCATGCCAGGGGATTATTTTAATAAAACACCTTTATTAGGTGAAATCCCCCCTCCCGCCAAAAAAAGTATTTATAATGTAGCAAAAGGAAAAAAGGCAAAAGTAGATAATTTAAACAATGTCCCATTTCCTTTCTCTTACGCTTTTAGCTGCAGGTGAGATCCCTTCTCCTGCTCTCTTTCTGGGTGCCTCTTTTGGGGTCCTGGGTGCACCCCCTCTCCCCACACACACCCTTCTTTTCTTCAGAGTCCTCGACTCCTCTGACTTCGTCCAGTCTGCTGCAAGATACTCTCACAGAATACACTTTCCAAAAAACTCTACCTCAGCTAGGTTGCCAGCTGACTCCAGATGCACTTGATCAGCTTGATCCAGCCTTTGGTTTACCCCATTGCATGCAGGGACATGTATTCTGATTTCTCTATTGCAGTCCATAAAAAAAGAAAAACTACAAATCCCTGCAAGCAATGGGTTAAACCCAGGACTGGATCATGCCAGTTGGGTACATCTGGAGCTAGTTGGCAACCCTATCCTCAGCACTTCTTCAGACAAATCTTTCGTGACAGGGCTTCTGGACCTCAATAAGAACATTGTAAAAATACCCCCTTGTTCCAGGAATTTTGTGTGGCATGTCTGGGACTGCAGGCAAGTTTCTTAACATCTCCTCTTATTAGTGAATCCATGTTACTTCCAGAAAATTCAATATATTTGACATTCCATTAATTTCCCCACCTCTTAGGTCAGGTAAGTGTATCCTGCCCGTATCATCTCTGAAAGTTTAATTAGGCATCTTGTATCAGTAGGAATGCAGCTCAGCTTAGCTGGAGGGGATTTTAATAAAGGCCTGGCATGCTTTTTGCAAAACTTTCATCTGCTCAGGGGTTAGACTACAGTGCTGTAGCCACTAGGTGGCAGCCTTGACACAATCTCAGGATAGAAGAGCGACTCTAGCCAAGTGCATTGGTTTCATGATGCCAGAGTGTCTTCTGCTAGTTTGTCATTTGTGACTTTATAAAGAAGAATGTTATTTAAGATATGAGCATGCCATACTCCCACTGTAGCCCAATCAGCACTCTGATACAACTGTGAGAAAACATTTCTGTTCCTTAATTCTTTTTAAGACACAGAACACCCACCCAACCTTGTTGGTTGCCATCTGCTTGTTGATCACTATAATTCTCAACTGTGTCAAAATCCAAATTGATTGGAATGGCCAGTTCTACCAATGCCAATCTCTGCTGTTGATAATTGTAGCCGATCTGTCAGTGGGGTCAGGGTTTGCCACAGAGAGCACACAAAAAGAGGAAAAATACAAAATAAAAGGATTCTTTTGGGGGGGAGGGGTAGAAGGGAGAGGCTGATTGACTTGAAAATGAATGTCCAAACACCTCAAAACTCCAAAGGAACTCTCAGTCCACACCAGGACATCGTATAATAAAACACCTTTATTAGGTGAACCCTCCCAGAATTAAGCATTTACAATACAGTAGCAAATAACAGGTTCAAAAAAGAAGTGAAAGTAAAGTCCAGATAAGATGTACTTGAAAAAAGAAGTAGCAGAACTCTCTGTGATTCCTCTTCTGGGGCCTTGGAGGCGTCCTTCTTCTTCTTGTCTTCAGGATCCTGGATTATATACCCCAGACTCCTCTGTTCATTAAGTTTTCTGCAACTGCAAGACACGCTCACAAAAACAATTTCCAAAAATCACCATACCTTCTGTGCTGGGGAACGTTTGCTGTTGTGCCCCTGTTTCTGGTGGAACACTTCCGGGCTGAACTTCCCCTTCCTTCCTCCCAGGCCATTCTAGTGCTTCCCCTCTCCATTTTCCTAGGGCTATGGCCCTTTCAGGATTAAGGCAGGGTCATGGCTTCCTGTCCACCAGTCCCAACACAGCTCCTCTCTCCTCCACTCCCTGCCTCAGTGATCGTGGCATTATCATCTACCCCACAGCCCTTTAAACCACTCTCCACTGCTTCCTCCTCCATCCCCACAGCAGCCGCCTCACTTCTAGGCTCGTGGCTCAGATCACTGCCGTGGAGGGGTGCTTGTTACTGGCCCCTACTCCTTGAGACTACTTTGGGGGACCATCAGAGTAGCCCCCTGGTAAATAAACATTTAATTTTTCAATGGATTAGAAGAAGACAAGAGTTTCAGTATGCACTGACCCTGATGCAATGGGCAGGTTCACCTCACTCATCCTTGCAGGAGTCCATTAATCCATCAAGTAGACATAAAGCATGAGGCACCAGACAAGGCATCCAGGAACAAAATGAATAAGGCCAGCTGGAATCTGAGACACAGAAGAGGAATGCAGACACAGATAGAGAGCACAGATAATGACCCAGCACTGAAGCAGCCCAGAAGCTGAGCAAAGGCAAAGAAGACAACTAGATGGTTCTCATAGAGTCATGACAAGAGTGGACTACTTTATCCAAGAGAACCAGAACACTCCTCCTCCTAGAGGAGCGAAAGGGAAAATACACAGCTTCAGGCAGTCAGGTTCAGAAAGACTGCCCATCACGGCAAACACCAGCTCCTCGCTGATCCTGACATGGTGAAAGTATCTGATACAATACTCTTAGGGGTATGTTTACTAAACCAGGTTAACAGTTAACCCATGCTATCTGCAACTAGGTCCCATTGAATAACATGGGATCTAGTTGCAGATAGCCCGGGTTAACAGTTAGCCCAGCTTAGTAAACATACCCCTTAAAGTGGTCAAGCAAGTAGAAAAGACGATGGAGAAAACAGAAGGATGCTTGGGTGCATAGTGAGAGGAATGGCCAGCAGGAAGAAGGAGGTGATGGTGCCTCTGTATAAGTCTTTGGTGCGACCTCATTTGGAGTATAGTGTGCAATTCTGGAGACCCCACCTTCTGAAGGATATAAACAGGTTGGAGTCGGTGCAGAGGGCAGCTACTAAAATAGTCAGAGTCTTTATCATAAGGAAAATGGGAACAGACTTAAAGATTTCAATATGTATACTTTGGAAGAAAGGTGAAAGATGGGAGATAGAGACATTTAAATATTTCTGTGGTATCAATGCACAGGAGGTGGGCCACTTTCAACTGAAAGAAAGCTCTGCAATGAGGGGTTATAAGATGAGAGTGAAAGGGGTTAGAATAGGATTAATCTAAGGAAACACTTCTTTACAAAAAGGGTGATAGATGCTTGGAACATCCTCCTAAGGGAGTTAGTGGAGACAAGGACAGTATCTGAATATAAGAAAGCATGGGAGAAGCACAGAGGGTTTTGAGATTGAGGAAAGGGTTGTACAGCTTAGTTGCTGAAATGGGCAGACTGGATAGGTTATATGGTCTTTATTGGCCACCTTTTCTATTGTGCCTTCTGTTTTGAGACATGAGAATATTCTGGAGTCCCTTGCCCCTAATCTAACCTTGCCATGTGGCGTGAGATAATGGGTAATATGCCTGCCTGTCAATCACTGATCAGGATGTGTGTGTTTGTCCAGCATTGCTTTTGGAGGGAAGATAAAAGACCCTGTTCCAGAGGAGTCCTGTGCAGGATGCAAGGCTGCAGGAGTCCGGGGAGGGGGGCTCAAGTGTAGATAGGGAGGCAGTCTTCTGGATGGCCAGTTGTGTCATAGTGTTGCTATCCCTAAGCCAGATAGGCTCACCCCAGCTAGAGACTGAACAGAAGAAGGTTAGAAGAAACCAAGAAGAGTCTAGATATGAAGAAGCAGCTGGGAAAGAATCCCAGGCACAGAAGGTAGCAGGGATTCTGCACAGGAGTGTGAGTGGATCCGTCTACCCTTGGAGCCACTGAAAGACCCAAAGCTGAGTTGCAAGGGACCCAGCTGCATCTCAAACACCCAGACGAAAGCTGGTTTTTGAGCTTTTGAAATTTTTCTAAATTTACTCTCTTGGTGAAGGAAGTAAATTTCCCCACTTTTGGTATCTCCAGTTAGGAAATATATTACTAAAAGAGTTTTTGAATCTTATATAACCGTCCAGAGCATGAGCTTGTGCCTGTTTAAGGTACTAAAGTTCTAGACATTTTGTATGTTGTGAAAGTGTTTTGCAGATACATTTGAAGACCTCTGATGTGCCCAGCCCAGGACCCACGACAAGCGAAGAGGAGCAGAGGAGTTACGTCTTGTCCAAGGACATGAATCAAGGATTCTTTTGGGACTTTAATTAATTCTACCTTTTTTTATTTCCCTATTGTTTTCTTCTGTTTTGTTGAAAGTAAATAATTTGGGGGAGTTGCCAATAAAAAATGCTTTACCTAAGTGTAGAGACTCCTAAGGTCTTGCTGTATAATTTTTGCTAGGACCTCTAGTGGTTCTACCAAGAGACTGTTTCTGACTCCTCTGTGCCCCTTCCTCTTTCAAGAACAGAAGGGAGTGTTCCTGCCAGTAATGTAATGCTGGGGGGATCCTTGCCTGATGTTGGAAGCAAAGAGGAGGAGTTGGAAATTGGAGGGAATTTGCAAAGGGGTGCAAAGAACAAGCCCAACTTTGAATCCTGGTCTTTGGCTCCACAGACATTGTACCACAGCATTGTGCCTCTGGTCCCTGGCTTTTGGGCCAAACAGCTGGAGAGAATTGGAAAGACTAGAGTAACCCCTGGCCATATCATAAGGACTACTGAAGAGAAGTGTTTGAAGCCGCTTAAGCTGAGGCACTATAAGGGGTCTTTTCAGTGCATTCTGGAGGGCAAGGTCAGGACAGAGCTCCAGAGGAAAGAGAAGCTACAGTGGAGTGACTGCATTCAGAAGATTCAGCCTTGCAGAGCACCTAGGTGCTGCAGGGGATCAGTATCTGCAACATTCAGATTTCGGAGCACTTCATGTTTGCTTCCTATAAGGAGAGAGCCAAGAATCTGAACTGCAGCAGGAATACTGACTGTAAGACTGACTTGTAGCACTGCGCATCACTGATAGGGACATACAGCCTGGTAGGGGTTACATAAGGAAAACTTTGGTGTCCACATTTCCTTTTGAGAGTTTTGGATATCTGTCACTCTAGTTTAGGCCTTGAAGTTTTACATCTCCATGCCTTTATTTGCCTTGCACTGGTCAATCCTTGCTGCTTTACCCCTTCCTTTCCAACTGTCAATTTTCTTTTCTTTCATGCAAAACCTCTGGTGATACTTTAATCCTCCTTATCAAGAGGTGGACTTACATTTCTGTAGAACTCTTTCATTAACAAAGAATTAGAGTCTTTAGAGGTCTCACCCACCCTGATATAGCAGGGATTGTCAGGCTTGATAGCAAGGGCTTAAAGATTCACCTTCTTACGAAAGCAAGGCTGTGCAATATTTATGAACACAATGGGCACCAGAGTTACATATTTAAATGCTGTCCTTCTACAAGGTGGCAGACTGCAAGTCCATAAATACAACAAATTAAAATCAAGGCGTAGGGAGATTGATGCTTGTATGACCTGCTGGATCCACCCTGAACACACGCGCTGAGTTTTCACTGTGACAGACATTAGCTGGAGAACTGCCTCTGCCGTCTGGTCCATCAACGCCATGTCATCTAGGGGGTTTATCCTGCCCCTTCGGAGTTCCTTCAGAGTACAGAGGAGCACAGAGAAGTTGTTAACTGCGGTATGGGCAAACAGAAGAAGACTTCCAGCATGAGTAGTATGAAGCCTTCTAAGAGTAGAAAAGTGGTCCTATCGAAAAGCAAGTGCCCAGAAGATCTCTCGTTGCCTGTGACTGCTAGTTCTAACTCTCTAGCTAGCTCCTCTTTTTCATTGGGGGGGGGGGGGGTGCTATCCCTATCTTGCTGTCTGCCAATGGGGTTTTGGACCCACTGACTTCCTCGCCTGATGTTGCTGTGCAGTCGGGGTCCCCTGTTTCCTGCGAGGTGGTTTAAAGGCACCTGGGACAATAGTTCCTCTTCCTCGAGTTGTTCAGATTGCGGAGGATCCTACATCTTCGCAAGAACTTTCCAGTTTATCTGCCTCAAGTTCCACCTGTTGAAGTTTCTTTAAGAGACTTTTGGTCTATGTCGTCTCGTATGGAAGATTCTTTAACTACTACTGTATTGCAATTTGCAGAATTTACTAAAGAAACAGTAGATAAACTCACCCAGCATGATTCTTACTTTGACTCTTGTTATTCTAAAATGGAATCTCAGGTTTCCAGTGCAGTGGGTGGCTTCCTCCTCCATTAAAGATAGCTTAGTGTTACATAGGCAGCGGGAAGCTTTAGAACATGCTGCTTGGGTTAAGAACATTTGATGCATCAACTTTCCTAAAACACATTACTTATCTCCACTAATTCTGTTTCAGAAATATCTAAAGGAAGTGTTGGGATATCAGGACTTAGCCACACTTTCACTTAGCAATATTTATTACCTTCTTAAAGCTGTTAAAATAGTTGATGTGAAGGGGGAGGGGAATGACACCCTTACACCTGTGGATAAATTGAATCTTTCAGAGTTTATTAAGTCATCTATTAATGAAATATCTACTAGGGTAACTCTACTGGTTTCTCTTAATACTGAATTAGAAAAGAACTTGATTTTTGTGGGCAAGGTGAATAATCTTCCCTGATGTCTCCAGGCAGACTCAGGTAAGGCGCAAGGCTTTTTTTAGCCTTGAAACCTCATGTCCTAGATTTGGGGGCTACTTTCTTTTTAAAATTCCCCTGTAAATGCCTGGTGATGTTAAGGAAGGATAGTTTTATCTTTTTTGAGGTGATGCAATTAGAGGACTTTTCAAAGTCTTACTTAGAGGCCCAAAAGGCGGTTAGCACTTGAGGTTATATTTTGTTAGATAGTTATGTATGAATGGGATTTAATGATTTTTCCCGGTATGTACCAACAAATTTTGTTATTCTTTTTTTTTTCTGTATTTAGGTGTTGCTCTTCTCATAATGTGGACTTGTGAGATTTATGTTTTCGCTTTATGTTTGTTGTTGTTAAGGGCCGTCGAGTCGGAGTCGACTCAAGGCGACCCTCTGGATAGCTATCCTAAATCGTGTTCGGTCTTCAGTCAGGCGGCTCATTGTTGACAGACTGGTACCCGTGGCTGCTGTTATTGTATCGATCCATCTCATTGCTGGCCTTCCTCTTTTGCGATGACCTTCTATCTTGCCAAGCATAATGTCTTTCTCTAATGATCTCTCTCTTCGCATGATGTGTCCAAAGTATGAAAGTCGAAGTCTTGTCATCTGAGCTTGTTGCTTCTTTATTGATAGTTGATCCAAGTAGGTTAAAGTTGTTCACAATTTCAATTTCTTCTCCTTCAACGATGAACCTGTTGATTATGCCAGTTGTCATGATCTTTGTCTTCTTTACATTAAGGTGCAGGCCCATTTTGAGACTATGTTCTTTGATTGTGAGAAGCAAATGTTTCAGATCATCTTCACTTTCAGCCAGTAGTGTGGTATCATCAGCATAGCGAAGGTTGTTGATGAGTCTTCCACCAATCTTCACACCTCTGTTGTCTTCATACAATCCTGCTTCTCTGATGATTTGTTCTGCATATAAATTAAACAGGTAGGGGGAAAGTATGCAGCCTTGTCTTACACCTTTGCTTATTTTAAACCATTCTGTTTCACCTTGTTCCGTTCGAACTGTTGCTTCTTGATCAATGTACAGATTGCGCAAGAGAACGATCAGGTGTTCTGGTATACCCATGCTTTTTAATGTGGCCCAGAGTTTCTCATGGTTTACACAGTCAAAAGCCTTGCTATAGTCGATAAAGCACAAATAGATATCCTTTTGGTATTCTTTAGTCTTTTCAAAGATCCATCTCACATCCGCAATGATGTCTCTCGTTCCTCGCCCTTTCCTGAACCCTGCTTGCACTTCAGGTAGTTCTTGTTCCAGGTATGGTTGTAGTCTCTTTTGAATAATCTTCAGTAGAATCTTGCTGGCATGTGGGATCAGAGCGATTGTGCGATAATTTTCTCAGTCAGTTGGATCATCTTTCTTTAGTATTGGTATAAACACAGATCTTTTCCAGTCAGTTGGCCATGATGTTGTTGGCCATGATGTTGGCCATGATGTTGGCTTTATGTTTAGTGATTGAATTTATTTGTTTTCATTTCTGATGGTTTCTTTTTTAAACAATTGAAAATCAAATTTTAAGAAAATCAAGGCTTGTTCATCCATCTATTCTTGTCCAGGCCTTTGGAAGAGGCAACTGGAAGAGGCAACTGGAGTGGAGGAGTAGCCTAGTGGTTGGGGCAAGGTACTTCAGGCCGGAGGGTCGGGGGTTCAAATCCCACTAGAGGACAGCAAACTTGGGCCGGAAGGACTGGGGTTTCTAATCCCTCAGGTGCTCCTTGTGGTCTCGGGCAAGCCACTTAACCCTCCATGGCCCATGTTCCCTGTAAAATAGTTATCTCCAAGTTATAATACCCTGTTCAATGTAATTTCAGTTTGTTCAATGTAAACCGCACTGATGCAGAATAGCGCGGTATATAAGAGAATGTAAATAAAATAAATAAATAAATAACTGAGGCATGCAACAGCCCGGGATACCATGCTCAGGGAAGTCAGTATCACATCTGTAAAGAGTTTGAGGGTTTTTCCCTCAACTAAACCGTTCTATGTACAAAGTTCTAAACCTGTTATATGTAACTGTTACTGTTAAAGTTTATTGTTATTATGTAAACTGCTCCTGATCACTGGAAGGAGTGGTATAAAAATGTAACCAAATAAAAATAAAAATAAGTGCTCTTCGTTATAAGACAGTGCACTAGGAATCCATGTTGCCACTACAGAAATGGTGTAAGGTTTTTTTCAGCTCTTATGTAACCACTAGATTGTGAGGAGGACCCCAGCATCCATGTGTACCCTGTTAGTTGGGAGCTTTGGAATGGGACCACTCCACTGGACTACCCAGGATACAAGTTAGACCTGGCAATAGACCTGATCTGGTCACCTTCTTTGAAAGAGAATATAAAAGATATGGAGACAGAAGGCAGCCATATTTGTGTCCAACAGCTTCAGGCTCCCAAGATGCATTGCAAGTGATGATGTCACTCCAGAGCTAGGAGGAGGAATAAAGGAATGTGAGACAAAGGAATGGAGACCTCTGGAGTTTGTGCATATAGAGAAAGCAATAATCTGAAAGAGAAGAAAAGCAGCAGTACTGAAAGAAGGTCCTCTGCCGTTGCCAGTGACAGGAGTGCTGTCTGCTTTGATACAATAGCCCTTGGGCACATCCATTCTTGAAGGAAGCTAATCCCCTGCAGTGCTCTGGAGGACAGCAGGCCCTCTACCTGCAATGAATGGAGACCGCAAAAAAGTGTAGCAAAGGCTTGGTGAAAAGAATGATCCATTTTAAGTTGATGTACCTAAGGCTTCAGCACTTCCCAACAGTATGAAGGCAAAATAGTTTCTTACTGGTGGTTTTTCAGTTGCTCTTAACTCTATGAGCTTCAGTTATTAAAACCTGCTGCCTGACAATACTCTGGCCTTAAATCTATTCAAAACTGAGAAGTCTGCTTATTAAATGCAGTGAACTGAAACAGAAGGGGTGCTGGGGGTGGATTCATCACAGGCCTCTCTGATCTCTGATTCTCAGCTACATGTGCCTTCAGATACCTGGAGGGAAAGCTGCCCAGCTGTCCTGTTGACATCACTTTTCATTTTATAAGATAACATTTTATGCCACCTTTCTATAACACCAGTCACTTGTTCTAGAAGCTAAGGAGAGGTATTCTATAATTACAGTGAGGTTTAATGCAGCCTTTCCTGGAGTCATGAACTGCAAGCTAAGGGCAGTTTCTTGGAATATTAATTCCAGTGCTTTTTCCTCTATTACTCTGCAATCCTTGTAAAAGGAGAGAGAGCAACCAGGAAGTGGGTCCACAGTTGCCCTTATTTATTTCAGAAGCTTTTTTCCCAATATTTGTAAGTCTTCTCTGATACTTGCTGCTGTCACCAGCCAAAGTGTCACATGGTGGTGTGAGTGTATAAGCTTGTCACATGCCAATGGTATGTGCATATATGTCACATGCTAATGATGTAAGGATAGAAAGACAGCACAAGGCAATGGTACTGTCTGCTGTGAGCAGTGTGACCACATAAGCCTTCACATGATAGAAGGAATGAAGGAAGCCTTGTCTGGTACTTAGGCTCTACCTCTTCCCTACATCAATACTCTCATTAACTCTTTGGGATATGGATTCAGCTTTAATACTAAAGACGGTAACAGCCCACAGTAACACCATACTTACTTTTTGTAATGACTTGAAGTTACATAGTTTCAATGACTAGCAATTGGTAGAACAAATCCATATAGGACAAAGCTTCTCAGATGACTTTTGGCCTTGATAAATGTGTTATGGCAATCTTCCTGAGAACATCAACCTGACTGGTGAATATAATATCAAGGAACTTGAACAGGAAGGCATATATAAATACCAAAAAGTAGAGGAAGGACTGATAATAAGCAAAATTTATTGAGAGAAAACCTCAGTAAAGAATATTATAAGAAATTAAATTAATGTTGAAAATTGCTTTAATATCATAAAATAAGATATAAGCCATTAATCAGCTGGAAAATACCATATTCTCATATAGCTTAGGAATTCTAGACCAGCCTCTTTAACATCTTGAAACACTGCAAGCACAAACAAGAAAACCTTTCCATGTCCATGAGGTAATCTGTAAGAAGTAGTGTATGCCAAAGCTGTAAATTCCTAGAGCCAAAGTAGGAATGGGCCTCATAGAAACAGATTATAGATAAAGAGCTACTGTCATAGGCCTCTAGACTACCTAACAGTGTCAACAGATTGAAGCACTCAAAAAGTATTGAAGTACTAAAGCAAATATCCAGAATCTGTCTCCATTATCAAACTCAGACAGGCAATCCGAAGAATAGAAGGAATGTATAACAATACACCAGTACACATAGGGAAGGAAGCAACAGAATTTGTAAAAGAAAAGAAAAAAAATCTTCAAAGAATTAAATCAGCAAGCTAGGAACAAGAGGCAAATGTACAAATACAGTGGGAAATACAAAGTGTTAAAGCATGGGGAGGGGTGACCTGAAGAGAGCGGCAGGTGCACCTACTCTTGCCACCTTGCTGGGCAGACTAGATGGACCATACTGGTCTTTATCTGCCATCATATACTATGTTACTATATTACTCCAAGAGCCATTTGAAAATTAAACCAGGATACATCAGTGGTTTAAGAGAGAGGTAAACTGAAACCTAAGGATAAGAGCTTGATAGCAGCAGTTCAGGTCGCCGTATCTTAAAAAAGATATAGCATTATTAGAAAAGGTACAGAGAAGAGCCACCAAAATGGGAAAGGGGATAGAAGGATACTCCTATGAAGAGAGGCTAAAAGGTTAGGGCTCTTCAACCTGGAAAAGAGACGGTTGAGGGGAGATATGATAGAAGTCTATAAATGAATGAATGGAGTGGAACGGGTAAATGTAGATTGATTGTTTACGTCATCAGAATATAAAAAGACTAGGGGACATGCAATGAAGCTACAGGGTAAACTATTTAAGACTAATAAGAGAAAATATTTTTTCACTCAACGTGTAATCAAACTCTGGAATTTGTTACCAGAGGATGCATAAAAAGCTGTTAGTGTAGCTGGGTTTAAAAAAGGTTTGGACAAATTCCTGGAGGAAAGGTCTATAAACCATTATTAAAAGGGACACGGGATATCACTTCTTGATCCAATACAAGCATTGAGGAACCTGTGTCTTTTGGGGAAACTGCTAGGTACTTGTGACCTGGATTGGCCACTGCTGGAAACAGGATACTGGGCTTGATGGACCTTGGTCTGACCCAGTATGGCATATCTTATGTTCTTATGTACAGATGAGATGGTTCACAGTGAGCATAGGAAAAAAATGGAAAAATTGACATATGTAGATTCTGTAAGGAAGAGCTGGAAATGGTTACTCATCTTGTAGATGGCTACAAAGTTCTTATGGGAAAACATTTCTGTACAGAAAGGCACAATAAAGTGGCATGCCTCATCCACTGGAAACTCTGCAAACAGTACATTGCTGTGCCAGAAAGACCCTAAGAGAATTATGGAAAATGAAGAGGTTATGATCACCTGGGGCATTCCCATTCCAACCGATAAAAAGCTGGATGCAAGAAGATCAGACATCTTGGTGAAGGAGAAAAACACGAGAACAGAATTGATAATAGAGGTTTCAATGCCAAGTAATGCTTCAAGTGGAGGAAGAGAAGATCGTTAAATACCATGGGACACTGTGATACCGGGGTACAAATTATATCGTAATGATAGAGCTGATCAAATTGGTGGAGGGGTTGCGCTCTATGTTAGAGAGGGCATTGAGTCAGAAAGGATTCAAGTTTTGCAGGAAACAAAATTTGCTGTAGAATCTCTATGGATTGAAATTCCATGTAAAAAGGGGAAGGCGATGGCAGTGGGGGTGTACTATCGACCGCCTGGCCAGAATGAACAAATGGATGGTGAGATGCTCAAAGAAATCAAGGAAGCTAACAAAAGTTACAGCGCAGTAATAATAATGGGTGATTTCAATTACCCCGGTATCGACTGGGTCAGTGTCACGGCAGGACATGCTAGGGAGATAAAGTTCCTAGATGAAATAAATGACTGCTTCTTGGAGCAGCTGGTTCATGAACCGACCAGAGGGGAAGCCATATTAGACCTAGTCCTTAGTGGAACACCAGATCTAGTGCAAGAGATAAGGGTGTTGGGGCCACTTGGCAATAGTGATCATAGCATGATCGCCTTTGATTTAATTAGTGGAGGAGGGATAGTAAGGAAATCCACAGTACTACGTTTTAACTTTCGAAAAAGAGACTATGATAAAATGAGGAAAATAGTTAAGAAAAAACTAAAAGGAGCAATTGCAAAGGTTAAAGACTTACATCAAGCTTGGGTGTTGTTGAAAAATACTATCTTGGAAGCCCAGACCAGCTGTATTCCACGCTTTAAGAAAAGTGGAAGGAAGTCCAAAAAACTGCCAGCATGGTTTAAAGGTGAGGTCAGAGAGGCTGTTGTTGCCAAAAAAGCATCTTTCAAGAAATGGAAAAAAGAGCCAAACGACGAAACCTGGAAACAGCACAAGCACTGGCAAGTCAAATGCAAGGCAGGCAAAAGGGAGAATTTGAGAAGAAGCTTGCTGCGGAAGCAAAAACGTGAAATAAAGATTTTTTCAAGTACATTCGTAGCAAAAAACCTGTGAGAGAGTCAGTTGGTCCATTAGGTGATAGAGGGGTTAAAGGGGCACTAAGAGGCGACAAGGCGATAGCGAAGAGACTGAATGAATTCTTTGCTTCGGTCTTTACTGAGGAAGATGTAGGGATGTTAGCCATGACTGAAGTGGTATTCAAAGGTGCGGAAAAATTGAAGGAAATATCGATACATCGGGAAGATGTATTACAACTATTTGATAAACTGAAGAGTAGCAAATCACCTGGGCCGGATGGTATACATCCAAGGGTGTTGAAAGAACTAAAATATGAGATTGCAAACCTGCTAATAGTAATCTGTGAGCTATCATTAAAATCATCTCTAATACCTGAAGATTGGAGGATCGTCAATGTAACACCAATTTTTAAAAAGGGTTCGAGGGGTGATCCGGGAAACTAAAGACCAGTGAGCCTGAGGTCAGTACCGGGAAAAATGGTAGAAACCATCATAAAGAATAAAATTACTCAGCATGTAGATAGTCATGGCCTAATGGGAGACAGCTAACATGGCTTTAGACGAGGAAGATCTTGTCTTACTAATCTGTTATGTTTTTTTGAAGGTGTGAATAAACAGGTGGACAAAGGTGAGTCGGTTGATATAGTGTATCTGGACTTTCAGAAAGCCTTTGACAAGGTCCCTCATCAGAGACGTTTGGCAAAACTAAAGAGTCATGGGATAGGAGGCAGTGTACTACTGTGGATCAGGAACTGGTTAAAAGATAGAAAACATAGGGTATGGCTAAATGTCTAATTTTCCCATTGGAGAAAGGTGAACAGTGGAGTACCCCAGGGATCTGTGCTGGGTCCGCTGCTTTTTGACATATTCATAAATGACCTGGAAAGTGGAATAACGAGTGTTATCAAATGTGCAGATGACACAAAACTATTTAGAGTTGTTAAAACCCAAGAGGATTGTGGAAAATTGCAAGAGGATTTTGATAAATTGGAAGACTGGGCATCAAAATGGCATATGAAATTTAATGTGGACAAGTGCAAAGTTATGCACCTAGGGAAGAACAACCCAAACTATGGTTACACGATGCAAGGTTCCACATCAGGAACCACCACCCAGGAAAAAGATTTAGGCATCATTGTGGATAACATGTTAAAACCCTCGGCCCAGTATGCAGCAGCGGCCAAGAGAGCAAATAGAATGCTAGGTATCATAAGGAAAGGAATGGAAAATAAAACAAAAGATATTATAATGCCTCTATATCGTTCCATGGTGAGACCGCACCTTGAATATTATGTGCAATTCTGGTCGCCGTATCTTAAAAAGGATATAGCGTTATTAGAAAAGGTTCAGAGAAGAGCCACCAAAATGGTAAAGGGGATGGAAGGATACTCCTATGAAGAAAGGTTAAAAAGGTTAGGGTTCTTTAACCTGGAAAAGAGATGGCTGAGGGGAGATATGATGTTGTTGTTGTTAAGTGCCGTTGAGTCGGAGTCGGTTCATGGCGACCCTCTGGATAGCTATTCTAAATTGTGTTCGGTCTTGAGTCAGGCGGCTCATTGTTGACAGACTGGTACCCGTAGCTGCTGTTATTGTATCGATCCATCTCATTGCTGGCCTTCCTCTTTTGCGTTGACCTTCTACCTTGCCAAGCATTATGTCTTTCTCTAATGATCTCTCTCTTCGCATGATGTGTCCAAAGTATGAAAGTCGAAGTCTTGTCATCTGAGTTTCTAAAGAAAGCTTAGGTTTGATCTCCTCTAGTACTGACTGGTTTGTTCTTCGGGTAGTCCATGGTATACATAGTATTCGCCGCCAGCACCATAATTCAAAGGCATCAATTTTCTTCCTGTCTATCTTTTTCACTGTCCAGCTTTCACATCCATATGATGTTATTGAAAATACCATGGCTTGAACAAGTCAAATCTTTGTATAGAGAGAGACATCTCTGCTCTTGAGAATCTTATCTAGGTCTTTCATAGCCATTCTGCCAAGAGCAATGCATCGTCTGATCTCTTGACTGCTTGTTGCTTTATTGATAGTTGATCCAAGTAGGTTAAAGTTGTTCACAATTTCAATTTCTTCTCCTTCAATGATGAACCTGTTGATTATGCCTGTTGTCATGATCTTTGTCTTCTTTACATTAAGGTGCAGGCCCATTTTGAGACTATGTTCTTTGCTTGTGAGAAGCAAATGTTTCAGATCATCTTCACTTTCAGCCAGTAATCTAGTATCATCAGCATAGCGAAGGTTGTTGATGAGTCTTCCACCAATCTTCACACCTCTGTTGTCTTCATACAATCCTGCTTCTCTGATGATTTGTTCTGCATATAAGTTAAACAGGTAGGGGGAAAGTATGCAGCCTTGTCTTACACCTTTGCTCATGTTTTCTAGATTTTTATTGGCAACCTAACTTTTTGGCTGACACATATTTCACAATTGCTATTTTGTGTACAGCTGAACTTACTGTTCTGAGAGCTGTTTCTTGATGCAAGCAGTCTTGATCCCTAACTCCCATTTATCATGGTTTCCCATGACCTGAGCCCATAATACCAGAAGCAGACATTTTTACTGATATGAAATGAACTTGTTCTTAGACACTGTATTTTTTGTTCTGCTTGTTTTTTTCTTATTGACAGTTGGCAACCCTTGTGTCTCATCCCCTTGCTTTTATTCGGAAACCTACAGTTACAGAAAATATAATTGTGTCCAGCAGGGGGCAGCCAACTGTATTTTATCTCTTGCGAGCATTGGGAAAACAATCAGACCGTGCCCTACTGCTGCTGCTCCCTCCAATTCTTCCCCGTCTTCCTGATGTTCAGACCTAAGCCTGCCTTTATACAGTTCCTCCTGCCGCGTTCAGAAGGAGACGGACTGTGATGAGCCCATCTCAGAAGCAGGCTTTGCTCACCAGCTGCCCTCGAGATTCCAGCTGAGCGAAGGCAGCCAGCAGCCTGAGAGGCAGGTTGCCTGGCTCTTGGTGTGTCTGTGTGTAAATGCGTTACACACAAGCAGCAGCTGGGAGCTAGGTGAGAAGCACCCTGTACTCTCCATGCCGGGCTGCTTCTCCTATGCTGAATCTATTCCATCTTGGTCCAGATCTTTCTTCAGAGCCTGGGTTGCAGCAGAGCACTGTGAGCTCTCTTCCTTTTTTTTTCTGAAGCGGGGAAGCAAATTGCAGCCTGCATAGAGGAAAGTGGATGGGAATGGCAAGGAACTATTGTTTGTAAGCCAGGAGGGTGCCAGACAGGAGAAGGAGCAGCGTGCCGGCAGATTTAAAGGAGCAGGTCGGGCTGTGAATGAGGAAGGAGTCGGGTACTACCACCATGAGCACGAGTGGTAAGTACAGGCACTGGCTTCCTCTCCCAGCTTTCACCCCGATATTCTTAGGTTATTTCTGAGTGGCAACAGCGCACGCTAACGGGGTGGCATATATTGGACATGTGTTATTTCTGCATGCGTGTGTATCTAAATAAACATACACAGAGTGAGTGCAAGGGGACTGGGTACCCTCGGCAAATCAGCTTTGCGCTGACTTCACCGGCCTGCACTGACTTGCTACTTTTCTTTGCCATCCTTAGGGTTGGCACCATGAGCATGGTCAAAGCGCCAGAACTTCCTGATCCTCATCTCACAATGCACAAGATGGGCACTGGAAATAGGGGCTCCGCAACCCCTCATAATGAACGTGCTCATGGTGGCATCCTTCAGGGCAGTCACAGTGCACACACCCACCATCCTGCCCAGCCAACTCAACTCTCTCTTCCACTGTAAAGGTGCAGGGATCCCTGCCGATGTGGCGCTTCACTCAGCTGGCTCTATAGGCTGTTTTGACACCCGAAATTCTGGCACCCCAGACAATTGCCTAGGTTCGGTTAGTGGTACGGCCATCCCTGCATGCATATTATGGCACAAAGAAATGTATCTATACATATGTGAATCCAGAAATTGAAGTGATAGGTTTCTGAAAGCTGTGCGATCTTTCTCCGTCTATACCCAGAATGGGCCTTTCCTTATGATTAGTTCATAGATTTTTGTCTTATCTCCCAGCTACATGACTTACCTATACTTTTCACAACAATACTCAATTTCTGTGGTTCACAAGCACTGTTTAAAGAAGGCCCCAGAATAAAATGCAATTTAACACTATAAAGCAGTTTGAGATGTGATGATGCGATTGGCTGTTTCTCTTCAGTGATTTAGGACCCTCACATTGAGACTGCTCCATTTATTTTTTATAAATGATAAATAAATGTACAGTATAAACCATGTCACCCAGGTCAACGTAAATGAGCTGCTCTAGTCCTGGATTTGCCCCACTGAATGCATGACTTGTAGGATTACATTTCTGTACATGCACTGGGGCAAACCCTGTATCGCATCAGCCTGTTTGAGTTGACCTGGTAGAAGTGTAAAGGGGGCCTGCATAAGATAGAGGGTCCATTCCAGGGTCCTTATGTGTGTGTTAGTGTATTTGGATAACTTTTGGGGAGTGTCTGTGGGGTGTGTGCAGTATGTATGTAATGAATCGTGGGATATGTAGAGGGTATTATGTTTGGAGATATGTGTGTACTATATATGTAATTCGTTGGGGTGGCGGGGTGTATATATAAGTATGTATGTCTTGTAGGCATACAGAATCGCTGAGACTAAGAGTGAGCTGGGAGAGCTGTTAGAAACTCTGGTCTTGAAGAGCTGGACCCTCAAAGAGACTGAAGCACATACACAAACTCACTCTTTCTCAGTTCACTTGACCCAATTTCATATCTGGAAGGGAGCTGTCTTAGATATGGCTGACTCATGACCCACCAGTTGGGGGTCAGACAGATTTAAATAGCTATCCTACCTCTCCTGTGGCATGAGAACTTTACAGCTGGGTAGGAGACACTTGTCCTGATTCAAGGCTGAGGGTCAGTGTTGGAAATGGGTCGGAATCTGTTGAATAGGCTCAGTGAAGGCTGGAGTTTTGCTGCATTGGAACATGTTAACTAAATGTTCCAAAATCTGAACCATGCTCAGCCCCAGCCCTGGGTTCTCCGTAGACTTTCCCCAGTCTGTCTTTCTTCCTCTGGTGATGTGTTATACCATACCACTTGAGATAGACTCGTATAGATGAAATTTAAATTCAAATAACTTATCCAGTTTTAATCACGACTCGGACTCTTTAAAGTTAGAGGAATTGTCTTACCTTAAAGAGATGCATCTGCATAAGGCACACTTCGTCGTGATGAGACCTGCTATAGAACATAGTCTACTGAAACAATTCTTCAGACTAAGCTGTTTTCCAAGGATGAGCTTCTGTGATATGGCATGGCTAGGACAGATGAGAGAGAGGGATCAAGATTTAAACATCCTGAGTTAGAGGAACCCCTAAATATTCCATCTTGATGGATAGAAGAGAACAAAGCAGTAATACAAGATGCTAGAGAGAGAGGGGGGAGGGTTGCAAAGTGTGGAAGGAGGGAGATTAGGGTGTGTGAAGCACATGTTGACGGGCAGTGTAGAAGGGATGACAGATCTGCTGAGTCATTCATTGGTCAGATGTTGTGATCCCTCAGGGAAAGAGTTGAGATGTCATCGTACAACTGGATTTATTTTGAAAGTATTACTGATGAGGATAGTGAGGAGAGTTAGGAGGTTAGGGGGTAACTGTCTTATAATGAGGGGGATCACTGAAGGATGAAACAAAGACGGCAGATACAGACCATAAGGCTCATCCACACCAAGTGCTAAGCTCTGCAATCCCTTCCCCTCCCCCAGAGACCCCCTGCACTTGTCCCACATGCACTTCTTGTCTGCACCACCTCTACTGGAAGGCTGTTGCATTCATCTGCCACACTTTCCATAAAAAAATATTTCCTCAGATTAGTTCAGAATCTATCCCCTTTCACTTTTATCATATGCCCCCTCATTGCAGAGCTTTCTTTCAATTGAAAGAGGCTCTCCTCCTGTGCATTGATGCCGTGGATGTATTTAAATGTCTCTATCATATCTCCCCTCTCCTACCTGTCTGCCAAAGTATGCATACTGAGATCTTTAAGCCTATCCCCATCTGCCTTATGGCGAAGACCACTGACTATTTTGGTAGCCACCCTCTGTACCGACTCCATTCTGTTTATATCCTTTTGAAACCGTGGCCTCCAGAATCGTATATAATGTTTCAAATGAGGTCTCACAGAGACTGATACAGAAGCACTCTCACCTCCTTTGTCCTGTTAGCCATTCCTCTGCCTGTGCACCCAAATATCCTTCAGGCTTTTGCTGAAGTCTTTTCTACCTGTTTGGCCACTTTAAGATCATTAGATATCATGATCAGGGGAACTGAGTGATGGGAGGGGCGTCTGTCCTATAATAAGAGCATCACTGAGAGATAAAAGGACTTGGAAGATGTACAGAGTGACGGCCTTAATGAGGTTACCTCAGAGGGAGGGCAGGGTTGGGGGGAGACAATGAAAGGGGGAGCCAGGAGGTGGGGAGTTGGGAGAAGTATGCTAGTGGAGCAGTGGCAGAGAGAAGGGGCATCACAAGCAAATTAAACTTCCCATTCAAAAATCTCTCAAACGATTCATATCCCAAGAACATAAACTAATCCCCGAGCCCTGCAGTTCTGGGAGAGAGGAATGAAGGCTGCATACAGAGCACAGCGCTGCTTAAATGTCAGAATTTGGTAGGAGATGTGACTGAAAGGACAGGAAGACACTAGTGGGAAGTGCAGGGACTTTTGCTTGTTCATCCTTGTTTTTCAATGTCATCTAAAAGCATGTTTGAGTACAACACAGGATGTGTCTGCACTCTGATGGCCAGACTGTTACAAGAGGGGGGCTGATAAGTCTCTGGCCTGGTAATGAAACAGAAAGCTGTGGGCACACTTCAGTTCTGGTACCAAATAAAATGAAGCTGCAGAGAGATCATTCGGACCTCTGGAACTGAAGTGTGCTGGTAGCTTTCTGTTTCGTTACAAGGCCAGATACTCATCACCCCCCCCCCCCCCTTCATAATGCCCAAAGGAAAGTCAGGCTGAAACTGAACAGTGAAGAGTAGCACCACTGTAAGGCTGAGCCAGTCTTGGTTTCACCCAAGTGCATGAAGGGGCTTGTAGTCCTAGACGGAAAAGCTCTCAAACAATGCTGACATGTAAAGTCAATGATTACTTCTTTTGCATGAACCTTACGGGGGCCTTTGGGGAGGAGGTTAGGGGGAAGGTGGATGTTTGTTAGGGGGTGGGTGTATTATTGAGGTTAATATCTGCTGACTGGAGTGCTGTTGGAGGGTACTGGGTTAGGAGAGTTAATCAATTAATTGATTACTGTTTATTGTAGTTTTTGCTTTGTACACTGCAGTGGGCGGTAACCGATGGTGCAGTTAATAAATGCTACTAAAGAAATAATTTTCAAAGGGAAACATTTCCCTTTTGAGCACTGACTCGGGAGAAATATGCACAAAAATCACACCGCTGTTAGTGGGAAACCTTGTGCTCATCCATCTGGTGCTCTGTGCCCCTTGGGAACATCCCGCAGTACATGCGCATGCACACACATGTCTTTATAGACTGGACAGTTTTCAAAAGTCCCATTTCTGTGCACAAAACTCTGCTTTATGTCTGGAGACACCTTTGAAAACTGCTCTTATTATTCTTCAGATACTGGAGGCAGTTAGCATAAAGCAGGAATGGTTCAACCTGTCCTATAGCACAAGGAGCCATCTGGCCACCTTAAGATGGACCGACATGCAGAGCCATAAGCACATGGATTAAGCGACTATTCTGCTATTTATATTGCTAACTGTGGTTTAAGCCACACTTGGGATTCCAAGAGTATAAATAGGACAATGAGGGACCCTTCAGCATTTCTGTTGCAGCTCAGTCCCAGGCAGAGGAACTTCTAAGGATCACACACAGGCAGGAATGTTCCCTGGAGGGAAGGGAGGGGTGTGAAGAATGCCGATGCTACAGGAAAAGACGTGAATTCTTGAGGATGAAGAAAGAAAGAGATGACTTTTGTCCTAGTCTGCAAATAATTATATATATGAATTTTAGAGGTCAAGGTAGGGTCACCACTTACTCTAGAAAACTGCTCCCCAAACCTTTTTCTGATATGACCCCATTTCAACAGTTGAAATTCATGTGAAGTAATTGATAATGAAAGCAAATTATTACTCTATTTTTTTGTAAAGATTCAGAAATATATGCATATGCAAATGTCTGCTACTTATCTGATGTGCTCACTATGCCTGAGACACAAGCTTCCAAGTTCTCAGACTCCTGTAGCCCGTCACTGAGCTGTCTGCTCAGCCTACCTCCTTTTACGCAGAGGTTGTGGGCGAGGGGAGGGGGCCTGCAGGTGTACAGTTGGATATATGCATGTGAGAGCGAGAATAGAATGAGGGAGGGGATTTGGGGGATAGGTCTGTAGTGACTGGGTGCGCTGTGTTGGGTACAGCCTTTCCTCCCCTCAGCTGTTTGCTTCTGTCTGCCCTGCCCCTTCTTCCCTTCCTTGTCTTTTCCTTCCCACCTCCACCCCCCAGACCCTTCTCTTCTGTATCCTCTCAACCTCTTAGCTTACTTTCCTCATCCAGGCTCACTCCCTCTTTCTCACCCTGTCAGCATAGGCTCACGCTCCTTCAGACTCAACCATTCATCTCAGACCCCAGCATCATTTCCCTTATATTCACTCATCCCCTCTGCCATCCTCTGCCCCCCAACCCAGGCTCATCCTTTCCCTCCCTCTCCCAGTCACTAATCTACTTCCATAGATTATATCTTTTCTGGCTTCCCCCACGTTCTGTGTACTTCCAGAATTCCATCGCTCCTAGGCTCACCCCCTCACTCTCTCACCCCCTCACCCCCTCACTCTCTCACCCCCTCACCCTCTCACCCCCTCACTCTCTCCCACAGCTCTAGATTCGCTCACTCATCAACTCCTCCCTTCTGCCTCTCCTGCTGTACCCCTTTCTAGTAGACGGCAGGAAAAGATGGAGGAGGGGGATGGAGATGCTCTGGCCATGTCCTCCTCCTGGGTCCATTTATTATGGGGGGACAGGGCAGAAATCTTGCAGCACATCTGCTACTTTTAAGCTTAATTCCACCATTTGCACCACAGTCTCAAAGGTCACATTAAATGAAGCACAGTGTGACCTGGTGTCTTTGTACTTGAGCTATGGTGGTTCATCTTCGTCTTGATTAGATTGTAAGCTCTGATGAGCAGGGGCTGTGGCTTACATCTATATCTGCAGCACTGTGTATGCCTTGTAGCGCTTAGTTGTAGTGCTTTCCCTACTTCTTGCCTGTGTAACTGTCCGGCTACACTTGCTAGATGCCTCCTTGGGCTGCCCTTCCTATTGGCTAAGGTGACTGGCTGGCTCATCCAATAAGAGAGTAGCGAAGCAGAGCATTTTGCCCTCTACTGCATTCAAGGCTGGGCTTAAGGGCTGCTTCCTTATCAATGGCTATAGATATCCTCACCACTCCGAATGAGGATATGGTGACCCCATTTCGGCTCATGAGCCACTGCTCTAGTACTTTAGCAAGTCAATTCTCCTCTAGAAATGCTGAAATCTAGAGTGCAGGTTACTAGACAACAGGACCTTGTAACCATATGAAACATTTGGTGGTTTTGAGATAGTCCAGAAGAGAACAACAATTATATGGAATCTATCCAGTACCTGCTTGTAGTGTGTGTAAACTGCTCTGATGCCCTTCAGCCTGGGCAGTATATCAAGAAATTGCATAAACATAAACATGGTACCTAGTTGGATACTAAGACAAGATGAGACTGAGGAATAATTTTAGAACATTAATCAAATACATAAAGCGGGATTGTAAAGACAATGGATATGCATTCTTAGTCTTCTCTTGGGATTACAGTAGATCAGACATTAAGATGAACTCTTACAACTTTTGAAATAACAAGTTACTTGGGGAGATGGTGGAACCTCAATCATTCGAGATGCTCTGAGAGAACCTTGGAATAGGAGATCACCTTCCCTAATGGCCAAACTAATAGGGTACAGGAGTAATCTAATGGTTAGAGCGCTGGCTTGGGAACCAAGAGACTAGAGTTCAATTCCCAATAGCCCTCCTTGTGGCCTTGGGCAAGTCACTTAACCCTCCATTGTCTCAGGAAAAATCCAAGTTATCAATGTCCCCGTTTAATGTACATTACCAAGTTTAAGTTACAATATAAACTGCTTTGACTGAAATGTTAAATAAATAAATAAATAGTGGGCTGTGAGCCAAGGAAACCAGGTTCAAATTGCACTGCTGCCTTCTTTCACACATCACTTAACCCTCTGTTGCCTCAGGTACAAACTTAGATTGACAGCCCTCTAAGGACAGGAAAATACTTACAGTACCTCAATGTCATTAGCCTTGAACATCTGAGGGATGTGTGAGCTATTTACATTAAATATACACCTTATTTTGCATATTCCTGTTGTGTGCACATTGGCAATGCTGGGTGACTTCTAATGGGAGAAACAGAAATAGTATAGAAGCAAAAGCCCGGAGTCTCAAAGAAAGCTGCACTCTCTTGTTACTCTCTCTACAAAGCTGTTGTCTCTCATTTTGTTCTCTTCTTCTGACCCTAAGGGGGCCCATGTTCCCTGTTTTCCTGGAAGGGGTAAATTTTACCTAATCTTGTTTAAACGGCAACGTCAGAAACAACCTTTTGAAGTCATTAGCAGCAGTGCCGTTATTGTGAAGATGTGAAGCACTGCCATGGAATAAATACTAATTTTCTTAATCATAGAGTCCGGATGGTTTAGCCAGATAATTGTATTTGTAATGTTAGCACTGAGGTCTTTAGTGACAGGTTCCCCCCCTCTCAGTAAGAAGCTGCAGGCAGGGGTGTCAGGACTGTCACTGGGCTGTAAAGGGCGGATCAAGGAGGCGGGTAGGACAAATGACAAGCCCACGATATAACATGCTCAGCCCATGTGGAAAATCGGATGTTCGGCTGGGAAGGAAAGAAGAGGCTTGAGCTGATATTTTTAGATAATAAGATATACATGTCCTTTCAGAAGGAGATCAGATCTTCAGGCTCCTTTCATAAAAACTTGCAGATGGTGGGGACCAGACACAGGGTCCTCGTATGACATGCCATTTCAGTCACAGCTCAGATAACCCTGGAAGGTTAATCTATAAATTGTGAATGCATAGAACGGTCACTATTACAATTGTCTTTATTCACAAAAATACAAAAGTATGAATTGGAACATATTCATTAGACTTCTAGCACTTTGCAGGCAAACTCTTAGCTTTTCAGGGAATGGGTTTGGGGCAATGGGGTGTCCAGGGCTGAGCACAGACTCTTTCGGTGGGGGTTGAAGATGAAATACATGGAAGATGTGTGTACTGGTACAGTAAATGTAGCTGTGTTATGACATCACTGATGAAGGGGCATGAGAGTGATGGAAATCAGGGCCCAAGCTTCTAGCCAGTGCTGCAAAAAATGGTGTCAGTACAGTACGGAGAGGAATCCTCGAGGTTACTGACATTTGGGATCAGTGCTCAATGCTGTGGAAGATGGGTGCAAATTCATAAAATCAGGGCAGCATATTGTCACTGCTCATTTACTTCATGGCAGGTAAACTTTGAGTTAAGACCTCCAGCGCCAAGCAGACAGACTAGTAACAATATAGTAGTTTGTTTGTTTGTTTATTTATTTATTTATTTTTATATTTATTTATTTTCTATTTCTTTATTGTTTGCTTGCTTGTTTATTTGCTTGCTTGCACTTGATCACATGTCTTTCCCATCAAAAGTTCAAAGTGAGTAACAAACAAATTCCACACAACCTTTCAAAACAGCAAACACAGACACCAGGCAGACCAACAAGTTTCCACCACTGAGCAGAGACCACCAACCTTCCCTCACTAAGCAAAGCCTACCAGCCTCCCATGATAAGCCAACAGACCACCAGGATGTACTTTAAGAATGACTAACAGCTGTTTAACCATTTCTGTTAGATGACCTAGTGATCGTTATTTTAACCATAACTTTATTTAACATACTTTGGAAAACAGGTGGCTGGGCAATGGTTATTCCACCTCTTTCCTTTTTCCTACAGACCATTTGTTTTGACATGTCAGAGTTTGCGGCTAGAACTGTGAATTACAGCTGTCATTAGTAAGTAGCTGGCTCTCCCTGGGGAGGGGGTATGGTATGTGGAAGGCATTGGGTTTCCACCTCAAATGCTGATCTTTCATTTGGAAGGCTTTCCCAGGATAATTCTCAAGGATACAGAGAAAGGTATGTGCAGGCATACTCTCCGATAACCTTTCACCTATCATGGTGATGAGAGAGGACAGAGGAGGGCACTGCCTGCAGCTGTAAATCGAGTACAGATGCCAGTTCTGAGCAAGGAGACAGTAGTCTTCTTAAAGAAAATATGAGTCTTCTTCATCTGAATTAAAATGCACATCCAAGATAACGATTAAAAGTAATATCCAAGGATTACACACATGTTGCATGTTTCCTTGGGGCAGAGTCTTCAAATTGGTTCATTTTGCTCATACCATGTTAGTGCTCATTCCTAAGCCACAGTGTATATCTCTTAATTCCCTAGATCAGCCAGTTCTTCCATGCTCCGATATTTCAAAAACAGCCTAGATGACAAGAGCTATTGGAAGTTGAGGTCTTTCTCCTTTCTATTGAGTGCAATATATTATAGTCTGTGAATGAGTTTTTTCTCTTTAAGATATCCTTATGCGTAAGTCAATGATGTCATGCATAACTTTGTGCACCAAAATGTCTTCTTCGTATCAGGAAGGTTTTCCTGCTTTTGTCCTCCAAGCAGTTTCAGGGAGGGGGACCAGCAACCCGTGAACTGCCTGGATGGAGACAGAGGACAACAAACACTCTGTTCCCTTAATAGCATTTCGTGACTTTATTCTTCATTTGAATTACACAGTCCCGCCTGGCAGCAAGAGCAGCACTTAAGCGCATTAGCTCTTGCTCCCGGGGCCAGGTCTTGCAACACAAGCTGCATGATTTTGTGGCTATTATCTTGAGAGTTGGTCTTGCAGCAGCATGAGATGATGCACTTAGGGTCATCTCCAGATAGGGTAACTCAACTGAAGAACAAGGTTGACAAGTAGCGCTGCAATGCTACTGGAAGAAGTTCAGTGTTTGCCTTGCTCACCTCCTATCAGTCTCAATAAAGACTTAACACTTTATCTGGAGGGGAAGAAGATAGGAGGGAGTCCCCCCACCCCACTATGGGAGGCCCTCAGTCAAATCTTGCTTGGGGCTTCAGCATTTGAACTTATGCCACTGCCTCCACTATCAACAATATGCTAAACAGAGTTTTCTAGGCTTCATTTTTCCTCATCTTCATTAGTGTAAGGCATGCATGTCATCTCTTTGCAATTCACAAATCTGTGAATGGTAAAAGACCATTACAAAACTCCATTAATACAACAATAGCAAGAACTACAAAGGTAAGAGTAACTGTAGAATGTAGGATAGTTGCCAATAGCATCATATAGGAGAATATAACTTGATTTTAAGAATCTTGGCTAAATTCAAGAGTAGCAAAAAGATGAGCCGAATGTTTTGGAATGATCATGTCATCATGCTACCAGGAGGAAGTTGCACAAGACATGCTATTAGTGTACTGTGAAAGAGCTACCCCAAAAATAGTACATCTGGAGATTGTCCAGCAAAGAAAGCATTGTGTTGGAACTGATAGACCACTTTCTATGCTTCCTTTAACAATAGCTTTGGGTAGCAAACAGATTACTGAATTGTTCTGAAGAGGCAGTCCACTGGAAGGATTGATAAGCTAATACTGGGAGTTGATGTGGGTACCGGTAGGCCTCCAGGTTAGGGCTTAGAAGCAGAAGACACTTTTAATAAGTTTGTAATGGAGGTATGATGCAAACAGCAAGGTGTGGTTACTATGTGTGCATGTTGTATGTATCATACATCTAGCAGTAACCCATATCCTGCATTCTGTTTTACCTCACACTATGTATGTTACAGTAGAATAACACTGCTGTTGTTGTTGTTCTTAAGTGCCATTGAGTAGGTGTTGACTCATGGCAACCCTCTGGATAGCAGTCCTAAATTGTGTTCAGTCTTCAGTCAGGCTGCCACCCATAGCTGCTGTTATGTATCAATACATCTCATTGCTGGCCTTCCTCTTTTGCGTTGATCTTCTCCCTTGCCAAGCATGATGTCTTTCTCTAATGATCTCTCTCTTCGCATGATATGTCCAAAGTATGAAAGTCGAAGTCTTGTCATCTGAGCTTCTAAAGAAAGCTTAGGTTTGATCTCCTCTAGTACCGACTGGTTTGTTCTTCGGGCAGTCCATGGTATACACAGTATTCGCCACCAGCACCATAATTCAAAGGCATCAAGTTTCTTCCTGTCTATCTTTTTCACTGTCCAGCTTTCACATCCATATGATGTTCTTGAAAATACCATGGCTTGAACAAGTCAAATCTTTGTATAGAGAGAGACATCTCTGCTCTTGAGAATCTTATCTAGGTCCTTCATAGCCATTCTGCCAAGAGCAATGCGTTGTCTGATTTCTTGACTGCTTGTTGTTTCTTTATTGAGAGTTGGTCCAAGTAGGTTAAAGTTGTCCACTTTATCGATAGTTGATCCAAGTAGATTAAAGTTGTCCATCAACAAAGAACTTATTGATTTTGCCAGTTGTCAGGATTTTTGTCTTCTTTACATTAAGGTGCAGCCCAATTTTAAGACTATGGGGCATGTTTACTAAAGTGCGTTAGTGCAATTCGCGTTAGGAGCCGCGGTAGTGAAAGAAACCCCAAATAAGGACATGGGCGGTACATCGTTACCACTACCGCGCGTTAGAAAACGTAACGAGCGTTACCGGGCGCCGTGCCGCGTTACTGCGCGGTAATCATAAGAAGACGTACAGACACAAAGCACTGAAACAGAGCTGTAGCACAATGGTTACGGTACTGACCGCTGTTACAGGCAGCATGGGTTCGAGTCCCCAGTGTGCCTAACGCAGAAGGCTGTCCCAGGCATCACCCTGCACATTACAGAGGGAAAGAGGAGGCATGTTTTTCGTTACGCTGAGTATTGGTGTCAGAAAAACTCCCTCGGAGTGTGCTTAGCCACGTAAGTTGATACGTGCGAGGTTGCGTGCATTGGTGCGTGCGTAGCTGCGCGCGTACAATTGTGCGTCGGTACGTGCGTTGCTACGTGCGTGGGTACGTGTTTGTTTACGTGCGTGGATACGTGTGTTTTTACCAGTGTGGGCATCTGATATTACAGACTTTGTAGGGTGTCCTGCACCTATGCATTATGCTAACAGATGTACGTGTGATGGCCTATGGTTTATCAGAGCCTGTGAGCAGCTGCTGGAGTTTCATAGGGTTGGATTGGGCCAGTCATACCCAAGATGCACTGCACATGCAAATCAGCTGTCCACAGATACACACCATGGGGAATGCACCCCCACAGCACCTCGGCCTGGTAGGGAGAACTGACCATGTGCACCCCCCCAGCACCTCGGCCTGATAGGGGGTACTGACCGTGTGTTGTACTGGCACAGAGTAGCTACACACCGACACATTGTGCGGGTACTGTGCTCACCCTGAGGGTGCAGTGAGGTGCCCAGCACCAGGTCCACAGCACCGGCCATGGCGCAGGTCCAAAGCTGTGTTACTGTGTGAGATAGGTAGGTTCTGCAGGACCACCTTGGACATCGTTGTCTGTTTCAGTCAGGTGTAGCCCCCATGCACCACCACCCCCCTCCCCCAGGGCTGAGGGTGGCAAACAGGGTCTCCCATCAAAAGACCCACAGTCTACCTCCCTGCAAAGGTGGAAGTAGAGGGGAACATTAACCCTAGTCCTGCTGAGGAACAGACACCCCACAGGGCAGTCAATGCAGCTCTGTACACAGCCATAACACAACAGCAGACAGACATTAGGCCTGGATATGGTATGCTGCACCCCACCACTATCTGATATTCCCCTGGTGCAAGCCATCAGCCACTGCACCCTGCAAGCCACTCCATCACAACACCTACCAGCTGCAAACAGTCTGCTAGTGCCCAGTGGAGAAGCCTGCACCCAGAACTGGGATGTCAGCATACACAGCAAGCAGATACATCAGTGACTGGGCCCCAAAAGGAAAGCCATATTTATCACATGAGAGAAATACTAGATAGCACTATAGGAGTGCCTAGCCATGCTGTGGTCACTGCACAGTCAGGGTGATAGTGATCTCTCAGCAGGATATACTGAGGTCACCCTGTCTGTGTAGGTGGTGGCCGGGCACTACAATGTGCCTGTCACTGCCCTATGCCCTGTGCAGATGCACCCTGGCCAGGCCACCCTGTCCGGCCTATACCCATGGTACCTTGCTCCTCATTATGCACATTGGCAGCCCAATACTGGCAACATTGCTGGATAGACAGACAGCCACCCCCACATCTATGCCAGCATTGTGCTACTATAGAGGTGGTCAGCAGCCATACCCACTACACCAGTCATGGGCATAGTACAGGCATGGATATGGTACACAAGGCTGTTGGGGGGTCACTCCCCAGGGTGGTGAACACTGTCAGAGACCAGACCTGCAGCAAACACCGCAGACATCAGAATGATTGTTATGGTGGAGCGCAATGAGAAAACTGTGCTTAACGTAGGAATTGATATCTGCCAGTTATCAAAGGGAACGTTTGATAGCTTTGTACCATATACCCAGGTGTAGGGTGGCATTGCTAAGGTATGCAACTGCTAGTATTGGGAGATACAGGCAGGGCCCAATGTCTTGCCTCTCCAGGAGGCATTGGCCAATGGGGCCTGTGGGTGGGTGTGTGGCCCTGTTGGCTGCTGCTTTACGGCAGAGTTCCCCAACTCCAGTCCTGGTGTTCCATACACTGTTCGGGTTTTCATGCTGTCCCTCATAAATATGCATGAGCTACATCTGCATACCATGGGGGTGGTGCATAGCTATGCAGCACAGGCATCTGTATTAGAGGCAGCATGAAGCCGGAATGGTGTGGGGCCCTCCAGGACTGCATTTGCGGGGACTCTGCTTTAGGTAATGTGACTGTTTCTGGTGTCTGTGTTTGGTGTGGTAAACTATAGGCCATTTGTATGTTCTCTGCAATAAAGGAGTGTCTGTACTATCACTGTTTAGTGGTGGGTAAAACTATGGGGACTGGGTTGGCAAGAGCCCCAGCTGGGATTTGAACCTGTGACCCTCTGGTCTTACAGGCACTGGCTGTGTCTGTTGCACCACACTGTGGCCACAGAGACAGTGCACTCCCTGGAGTTAGTTAAACCGGCCTGACGAGCCAGAAACCCTGCTCTGCAACAGGTTTACTGTGGCCTCATTTACCTTATGCAGACAAAGGTGTACATAAACCTCAGAAAAGACCTCAAAAAAGGGGCACACACCCGTAACCAAGCTGGGCAACAATGATATCATTGGAAAACATTACACCACACGCCCAGGACAGCTCCATTACAATGTAATGCTCTTTGAAAGGGTCTGCGGAGCGTAGACCCTTCCACACATCATTTCTTTTTATTTTTGTGCTTTCCAGGGAGTGTTGTTCCTTGTTGCCCATTGCTATCACTGTTGCCCAGCTGAATTATGCTTTTTAAAATGTTTCTTGTGGTCATTTTTAACGTTTTATGTGAAATATTGTTCTGTGCACATGTATCACACTGCTCACGTTTTGTGGGTTTCCCCGGTTTTTCTGTACATTGCTGACGTAAATGGTTTCTCTTCCCTTTAAATGCCTTTTAACGACAGGTTTTCATTCGCGTTGGAATTGAGCTCTGAAATTCAGCGCGTTAGTGTGAGGGGTGCCTCTCCCCGCCCACTCTCCGCCCATTGACCCCTTCTCTCCGCCCACTCTCCACCTTCTGCGCTGTTTTAACGCGCTGCGGAGCTTTACGATCGTTAACTACGGTTAACGCGCGTAGTATGACGTTAACGGTCGTTAGCGCGTTGGTACGCGCGTTATACGGCACTTACGGTCGTTAACGTCGTATAACGCGCGTTAGTCACGTTTACCGCACTTTAGTAAACATGCCCCTATGTTCCTTGATCTTGAGAAGTAAATGTTTCAGATCATCTTCACTTTCAGCCAGTAATGTAGTATCATCAGCATAGCGAAGGTTGTTGATGAGTCTCCCACCAATCTTCACACGTCTGTTGTCTTCATACAATCCTACTTCTCTGATGATTTGTTCTGCATATAAATTAAACAGGTAGGGGGAAAGTATTCAGCCTTGTCATACACCTTTGCTGATTTTAAACCATTCTGTTTCTCCTTGTTCCATTCGAACTGTTGCTCCTTGATCAATGTAAAGGTTGTGCAAAAGAATGATCAGGTGTTCTGGTATATCCATGCTTCTTAATGTGGCCCAGAGTTTCTCATGGTTTACACAGTCAAAAGCCTTGCTGTAGTCAATAAAACACATATAGATATCCTTTTGGTATTCTTTTCTCTTTTGAAGGATCCATCTCACATCCTCGACGATGTCTCTCATTCCTCGCCATTTCCTGAACTTTGCTTGTACTTAAGGCAGTTCTCGTTCCAGGTATGGTTGTAGTCTCTGCTGAATAATCTTCAGTAGAATCTTGCTGGCATGTGGGATCAGAGCGATTGCGATAATTTCCACAGTCAGTTGGATCACCTCTCTTTGGTATTGATGTAAACACAGATCTTTTCCAGTCTGTTGACCATGATGTTGTCTTCCAAATTTCCTGGCAGAGCCTTGTAAGTATGGTAACAGCTGCATCAGATTGCTGTAATACTTCTATTTATTATTTATTATTTATTTATCCATTCTTATATACCGCGCTATTCAAAGTCAGTGCGGTTTACATAAAACATAACATTTGCATTACATCAGAACAGTGATATCAATGCTTACATTGTAACAGGGAAATAAACTTGGATTGAACGGGGAAGAGGAGACTAATAAACTATTAACAGGGTTAAATGGGAATGCCATCTATGGGAATGCCATTGAGAATGCCATGGGAATGCCATCTATGGGAATGCCATCAATGCCTGGTGCTTTATTCTTTGATAAGGCTTTCAATGCTGCTTCGACTTTTCTTGCATCACCAATGGTTCCGGATCTTAAGGTACAGGTTTAAAGAGCTGTTGGTCCACTTGATCTTTATCATATTATAACTCTGTATATTCCTTCAACCTTTTCTTCATCTTCACAGCATCATTCAACATGGATCCTTGAGCATCTTGTAACATTCCAATTTGAGACTTGAATTTTTTCTTTATCTCTCATAGCTTTAGGAAAGCCGATCTTGTTCTTCCTCAAATAGTTTCTGCTTCTATTTCCTTGCATGCATCACTGTAGTACTTTTCCTTGTCTTGCCTGATGGAAATCTCCGTTTAGTTCTCCGATTGCCTCTCTTTCTCCTCTGGTTTTAGCTTCTCTGCATTTCTGGGCAATTTTCAGAGTTTGTTATGTCATCCATTTTGGCCTTTTTTGCTTTTTCACCTTTTGTAGAGATTTCTCACTTTCTTTCAACACAACCTTCTTGATGTCATCCCATAACTCTTCTGGAGCTCTGTCATTTGTATTTAAAGCAGCAAATTCTGGTGGTATATTCTCAAGGTCATATTTTGCTACATTCATGAGTGGCTTGCTCTTTTTCAACTTTAGTCTGAGTTTACATATAGAAAATAATGATAGAAGACCTATTGACTCATCCCAAATTATTCCTGTATATGGATGTATCCTAGCTAGGAGTCATGGTGTTGAAGCACCTGCAGGATATCACTGTTCATTCATGACAATTTTTGTCATCTTCCCTGCACGCCTAACAATCCATTGATCATCAACATGTAAACTGCACTGATTTTTAAAAGCGCGGTATATAAAAACAAACAAATAAATAAATAAATAAAATAAATAAAAACATCGGTGCAACTGGTACTCAAAACATTCTGCCTCCCAGATCCCCATGGCCTTTCCAGATGGCTCCTCGTTACCAATCTATTGCATCAATCAGCACATGGCCCGCCAGACAGACCTGGCTATATGTATACCTACTGTACATTTCTGCTAAGATATCTGCTTCTAGTTCTTACAGTATATATATTCCACCAGACAGAGCCACCTGCTAATTTATCCTTCTGCCCTCTCTTCACTTTACGACTAAAGATCCTCTGTGCGTCTTCTATGCCTTTATGAAGTCTGTTTGCGTGACTACTCCTTTTTAAAGAAAGTTTGTTTCTTTACAAGATAAGTACTTTTGGATATCTTCCTTGTGTCTCCTTTTCTCTAGAGTTTCAGATGATAGGGCTTCTGATTTATTTATTTATTTATTTAGATGGTTTTTATACCACCTTATCAAGTAATGAAAGCGGTTTATAAAGAACAATAACACTTACATTGAATGGTATCTAGGAAAACACAAACGTTAGTAGTGAGCGAAACTTCCATACAAGGTAACCAGCAATAACCTATTTACAATAGTGAAACATATTTACAATGAGATTTTGGAGTGGTTTACATATTTACATTGTGTGACATATTTACATAGATTTAGAATGAAAAGGGAGTGTGTTGGGAGAATATGTTGAGTGTTATGATCAGGGAATAATTTATGTTGGTTGAATATCTGTTTCAGTTTGTTTAATTTCATAATGTTCTAAGAAAAGCAAACATAGTAAATGATGGCAGATAAAGACCAGTATGGTCCATCTAGTCTGCCCAGTAAGATGGCAAGAGTAGGTGCGCCTGCCGCTCTATGCAGGCCACCCATCCCCATGTCTTTGTTTTAGGGGTGAACCCTCCCCATGTCTTTGTTTTAGCGGTGAACCCACCGTTCCATATAAGACACCCCTGTATGTTGAGAAATTAGTTAGTAAAGTTTGTTTTGATTTTATCCTGTTGCTGTAAAGGGATCCACTGTGTCTATGTCTTACGGAAGTCTTTGGTTTCGTTTAAGGTCCTTAAGTCCATAGGGAGAGAGTTACACAATGCAGGCACCAGTAACGAGGGAGCTCTCTTAGATGTTGCCTGCTTAGTGTTGTGATAACCTGCGGGTGTACTGATCCTGTTGCCATTGTTGGTTCTTCTTGATCTGTTGCTGACATCTCTGGTTATTATATCCTGGAGAGCATCTGCCAAGCGGTGGTGGAAGATTTTGAAGATGTTCAGGATTGTTTTGAATATGAATAAAATACAGTCTCTAAAATGTGTGTATGCAAATGCTAGAAGTCTAAAAAATAAGATGGGAGAGTTAGAATATATAGCAATAAATGAGAGGTTAGATATGATTGGTATCTCAGAGACATGGTGGAAGGAGGACAACCAGTGGGACACTGTGATACCTGGGTACAAACTATATCGCAATAAAAGAACTGATCAAATTGATAGAGGGGTTGTACTCTATGTTGGAGAGGGCATTGAGTCACAAAGGATTAAAGTTTTGCAGGAAACAAAATTTTCTGTAGAATCTCTATGGATTGAAATTCCATCTAAAATGGGAAGGCAATGGTAGTGGGGGTGTACTATCAACCACCTGGCCAGAATGAACAAATGGATGATGAAATGCTCAAAGAAATCAGGGAAGCTAACAAAAGTTGCAGCACAGTAAAAATAATGGGTGATTTCAATTACTGGGTCAGTGTCACGGCAGGACATGCTAGGGAGATAAAATTTCTAGATGAAATAGAGCAGCTGGTTCATGAACCGACCAGAGGAGAAGCCATATATAAAGGTCTGTATCTTATAGAATATAGAAGACTAGGGAACATGAAATGAAGCTACAGGGTAAACTATTTAAGACTAAAAAGAGAAAATATTTTTTCACTCAACGTGTAATCAAACTCTGGAATTTGTTACCGGAGGATGTAGCAAAAGCTGTTAGCGTAGCTGGGTTTAAAAAAGGTTTGGACAACTTCCTGGAGAAAAGGTCCATTATCCATTATTAAAAGGGACCAAGGATATCACTGCTTGACCCAATACAAGCACTGTGGAACCTGTGTCTTTTGGGGAAACTGCTAGGTACTTATGACCTAGATTGGCCACTGTTGGAAACAGGGCAAATGCAACTGATAGTCCTCTATCCTGGTTCCATCCCGCGTAAAAATGGGCAGGGACTATCTTAATATTTTTCCGGAAGGTGGATAAGTAATCCATGTTTCTTATTCTAGTTGGGAGGGAGTTCCATAAGTTTGGGGCATAGTAAGAAAAGGCTCTATTACTCGTTGACTGTTTGGTCCTTCTGGATTCTGTTGGAATGGCTAGGGAGTTTTGAGCATCTCCCTGTCTTTGTCTGTTATTTGGGATCCTGTTAATTAGAGATCCAAGATGGGATGGAGATGTAGTGTGCATTAGTTTGAATGTGATAATTAAGTTTTGTATTGGATTCTTCTGTGTATGGGGAGCTAATGTAACTGTCTCATTTTGGGAGTGATGTGCTCAGATCTGGTACCTTCTGGACTATATGAGCTGCTGTGTGTTGTGCCATCTGCAAGTGGCATCAGTGTACGCTTAGGTAAGCCCTGGAATATGCTGGTGCAAAAGTCGATATAAGGGTAAATTCTGTTTTGGAGGATAGATCGGAAATCACATGGATCTAGTAAGGGTCTTAGATGATGGAACATTCTAAATTTTCTGTAGAAAACTTGGGTTGTGTTATTGATGTGGGATGCTAGGTTTAGATTTTGATCTAATGTGATACCTAGATATTTACCTTCATCTCTTACTTCAAGGGTAGCTTTTTTGACTTGTGTTTTAGGTGGGGGTATGAAGTCTTTGTTTCTGGTAATAAATAGTACTTCAGTTTTACCAAAATTTATTCTGAGGTTATAAGACCAGAGGCATTGTGAGGCTTCATTACAGCATGTTATTATTTGCTGAAGGTTAGGACTGTCTATATTGATGCCAACTCTAAATCATTTTGGTAGACCTTTTCTGGACTGCCTCCACTATAGGTTCTACTAGACATGACTGAGAGAACTGGACGCAGTTCTATAGATTAGATTTCACCAATATGCAACAACAGCAAAAGTACTGTATTTCTTTTTTTTTTAACTCGTTACATCTTTCCTCATGAACCCTGGCAGATTGAGAGCTTTGGCTGCTACATGCTAAACAGAGCATCCTGTACTTCTCACTCAGCTTTCCTTGATGACCTGAAGCCCCCAGATAAACCTGAATCAAAAGAAATGTATATTCATGATTTGCATGGTTGTTTATTAAAACTTGATATACCGCCTTTCAATTGCAATAAGCAAAGCGTTTTGCAATCAAAATTGCTAAAAGGTAAAGGACTCCATAAAATGTTAAAGGGATAGCACAAATAGAATGAAATAAACAATAGGATACCATAAAAACAATACAAGTGAAAATTTTAAATATACATAGAAAAATGTTTGCCACCATAGCTGCTGCAAGGGTCAGTCCATCAACAGAAGCCTGAAAATACAGTCTCACAAAAAATACGTCGTCAGTGCAAGATCCCATGTGAATATCATCTGGTAATGCATTCCATCGAGTGGGAGCAGGGAAAAAGAACGCAGAGCACACAGTAGATTCTAACCGTGACCTAGATACTGAAAGAATGCATAAAAGATTCTTATTTTGAAACATAAGAACTTAAAAAATGCCTTACTGGGTCAGACCAAGATCCATCAAGCCCAGTATCCTGTTTCCAACAGTGGCCAATCCAGGTCACAAGTACCTGGCAAGTTCCCAAAAGAACACAGATTCCTTTTTGCTTGTCCCAGGGGTAAGCAATAGATTTCCCGGGTTCTCTTTAATAATGGTTTATGGACCTTTCCTCCAGGAACTTATCCAAACCGTTTAAAAACCCAGCTACACTAACAGCTTTTACTACACCCTCCGGTAATAAATTCGAGAGTTTGATTATGCAACTGAAGGGATCAAACTGGACTGTAGGGAATAAGTACTGAAGACAAATAGAGAGGAAAACCAATATAAAATGCTATGGCCCCAATTCCTATTCCCTCTCCGACTTTCCCTGCTTGACCAGAGCTGCAGTATGGGAGAGCTGGTGGGGAGTGGAAGGGGGAGGAGTGTGGGCAGAGCAGGGGCGGACCGAGGCAGCAGGACGTACAGGGCCGATTATGTCCTGTGAGTCAGGGAGAACTGCTGCTTATTCCACCTCAGAGGTGGAATAAGTAGCTTGGACCGGTTGATCAGGGCTGGAACCCCCCTCCCAAAGGCCATGGCCGGGGGCAAGTAGGTCCCTGCTGCCTAATCCTGGCCCCAACTACCCAGCATTAGGTCAAGCAGTGGAGAAACAGTGGGTCAGTGCTGTGGGAGTCACGGGGGCAAGCAGGGAGCACACCCACGCAGGTATACAGGGGCATACCAGGCTGTCTCAGGGCCCAATCCTGCAACCGCAGGAACATCTGGCTCCCACAGTGCAGAATCGGTTCCTAACGGGCTTGTCCTGCTCGGGGCTGTCCAGATGGCCCAGATGTGCCCCTAAGGGAATCGGGCTCCACATGTGCTAAAATTAAAATCTTAAGTGAATCCAATAGGAAATGGTCAACCAAGGATGCTGTTAAAGGAGAAACATGAACAAACCTGCTAGCCTAGAAGCTGCATGTTGAGTAGTTTGTAATCACTTCAACTCGCATGGAATTACAGTCTTCCAATCTGGACTGGAGGAGTAGCCTAATGGTTAGTGTAGTGGCCTAATAACCAAAAGACTAGGGTTCAAGTGCTATTACCACTCCTTGCTGTCTTGGGCAAATAGCTTTACCCTCCATTACCTCAGAAAAAAAGGCCTGACAATCTACTTCTGGTCACAACTTACCAAGAAAACCCAGGGGCAGCTTCCTTGCCAGGAGTCAGCATTAACTCCATGGTGCATGCACAAACATTCTAGATATGACTAAGGTATGCAAAGCCTAGGTAGACATGAGGGTTTAATAGTGCAAACAGCAAAGAAAAATGTCATGCAATAAGGAATTGAAATGCCTGATATTTGAGGAGAGAGAGAACTGCCTGGAATCCAGAGAGTCTGTGACTTCAATTCAAAAGGATATAGCAGAATTAGAAAAAGTACAGAGAAGAACCACCAAAATGATAAAGGGGATGGAGGGCTTAAAAGATTAGGGCTCTTCAGCTTGGAGAAGAGACGGCAGAAGGGAGATAAGATAGAGGTCTATAAAATAATATGTGGAGTGGAGCAGGTAAATGTAGATCCGTTGATTACTCCTTTAAGAAGTAGAAAGACTAGGGGACAAGTAATGAAGCACATATAATAAAACATTTTTCACTCAATGCGTAATCAAACTCTGGAATTTGTTGCTGGAGAATTTAGTAAAAGCTGTTAGAGTAGCTGGGTTTAAAAGAGGTTTGGAAAAGTTTGCATATCTGAATTTGGCAAGTCACGATTTGCTGTTCTAAAATGACCCCCACAGTTATGCCATGATCCTGGATAACTGTGGCCAGTGGGGTCATAAAAATATGGAAAAGTAATGAGGATAAAATCAATCCCTGTGGAACACTGTGCAATTAACGAAAAACAGTAGAAAGGAGTAGATAACATGAAGAGGGAACTAACTAAGCTTGAAGAATAGTGAAGAATTTGGCAGCTGAGATTTAATGCTAAAAAAGGCAGGGTTTTTAGGCTGCAAAAATCTGAGGGAGCGATACAGTATAGAAGGTGAAGTATATCCGTCCACAAAAATAGAGCAGGACCTGTGGGTAATTGCTTCTGGTGATCTTAAGATGGCTAAACAGGTATAACATGCAACGGCAAAAGCCAGAAGGATGCTTGAGTACACAGGGAGACAATAGCCAACAGGAAGAAGGAGGTGATAGTGCCTCTGTATAAGTCTTTGATGAGACCTCATTTAGAGTATTGTGCGCAATTCTGGAGACCGCACCTTCAAAAGGATATAAATAGGATGGAGTCTGTGCAGAGGGTGGCTACCAAAATGATCAGTGGACTTGGTCATAAGGCATATGGGAACAGACTTAAAGATCTTAATATGTCTACTTTAGAGAAAAGGCGGGATAGAGGAGATATGATAGAGGTTTAAATACCTCCATGGCATAAATGCACAGGAGAGCCTCTTTTGATTGAAAGTAAGCTCTGTGACGATGGGGTATAGGATGAGGGTGAAAGGGGATAGGAGTAATATGTGGAAATATTTCTTTACGTAAAGAGTGGTAGATGGGTGGAATAGTCTCCCTGTGGAGGTGGTAGAGACAAGGACAGTATCTGAATTCAAGAAAGCATGGGACAAACACAGAAGATCTCTAAAGGAAAAAAGGGACTATTGTAGGCGACATGGAAGGGCGGACTGGATAGACCATATAGTCATTTTCTACCATCCCTTTTGAACACCTATTCCACAGGACCCAACTCAATCTAAGAATAAGTCCTGCTGTATATACATGTAAATACATATGTAAATAGTCTCAGTTAACAATTTCCCCCTTGTTTTATCCAAGTTCTCATACCTGTTCTATGTAAAACCAAACAGCTTGTTGTTATGGTCTATTGTTATATTGTAAACTGCGCTGATGCTAAATAGTGCGGTATATAAGAGCCTGTAATAAATAATAAATAAATAAATAAATAAAATAAATCATGTTTCTATGATATGAGCAATGCAACATGACTAGTGCTGAGAAAGCTATCCATCTCACTAAGCAGAGTCATAACTGCCTTCTAGTACTGTACCCAACCTGAACACCCAGTCGTTGGGGATATAATACATTAGTTGTATCAATAAAATCAACTAATTGGGAAGGGCATAAGAAATTTGGGTCATAGAGACACTCAGTGCCAGAGCAGGAGAACCTAATGAGTTTTTGAACTTGCAGGTCAATTCTACAAATGCTATAAAAAAATCTCCTCCTGCTAAGAAAACAACTGTAACCACGTAGCTTCTTTCAGCATTAAGCAACTCTTGTAACGAGGGGAATCCATTCTTTCTGGTAGCTATAGAGGAGGAGCTGCTGCTGTCTTCCTGGAACTCCCGCTGCATTACTCATCTTTCCGAGACTGTCCGTCTTCTGCTCCAGCTGTTGATGAATGCTTCTTCTCATTCAGTGATTGGATCTGCAAGAACTGGTAGTTACACCAGGCAGGCTGCCCAGTGTGATTGTCTTCTGAATAGAACTGGGACGAGAGCTATTGGTCTAGACTGTTGCTCCAGTTAATTTGGGTGAAGGTCACTGGCTTGGGGCCAGACTGTTCCTGCATCCATGATGTTACCTGCATCACCGTACTACACCTGAAGCTCTTGTCATTTCTCTATGGTCAGGACTTCTGTCTGTCAACACACTGACTTTATTACAACTTCTTGTGTGCTTGTGTTGTGGTTTGCAGCGATTTATTTATTTAGACAGATTTGTATACCACCTTATCCTACAATCAAAGTGGTCACATCACAATTGGAGGGTTACATTTAACATGAGGGTACTTAACGACATTATACAATGACCTGTCACTGCAGTTTCTCTTTCTTGCAATCTGTTTGTAGTTTTCCATATTTATATGCCAATTTGACTTTGAATTAGAGAGGGTTTTGTTTACCAAGCATGTGTCCATACACACGTGATGGGAGAAACCTTTAATTAACCAGCCTTATACTTGGAGTTCTATTACTCTTCTTGAAATGCAGTATGTTGTGAAGATTTTCTGAGATGAAAATATAATTTTTGAACATGAAGATTGAAGTGTATATTATTTAAAGTAGCCTAGTAGTTAGAGCAACAGCTTGGTACCCAAGAGATCAGGGTTTGATTCCCATTAGCACGTCTTGTGACCTTGGGCAAATTATTTTATCCTCCATTGCCTTGGAAGAAAATACCTGGCAATCTACTTCCAGTCATAACTTACCAAGAAAACCCAGGGGCTGCCCGGTCACCAGGAGTCAGCAATGACTTGACGACACTTAAAAGAACAAAAAGTAAAATGGACCTTAAATAAACCAGCTGTAGCTGTGCTAGATTCTTTGTTGTGTGGTCTGACCAAAAAAAAACAAACCTTTTTCTCTCAGGGAATGCTTTTCTAGATTTAAAACTGACCAGAGGGTCAGTGAGTTCAGCCTTCTGGCTACCTAGCAGAAGCAGTATTACTCCAGTGGAAGCCCAAGAAAAGCACCGATAATTATCTACCCTAGAATGGGGCAGAAAATAATTTCTTGATCTGATGACAAATATGGTGATCTGCTTATATCCATGAGTATTTATTATTTATTTTATTTATTTATTTAACTGTATTTATATCCCGCTTTTCACCAGGTCAAAGCGGTTTAACATCAAAGGAGGGGGGGACAGTAATCAATTCTTAGGGTGGAGGGGCTGTCACCGGGGAGGCCAACATTAATGATCTGAGCAGACATTAAGGACTTAAACAATGGACATCAGTCTCTTAGTAGGTAGATCTGTGGGTATGTTAGAGGGTCTGGAGGGGTAGTCAGTGATGGATGTTTGTTTCTGGTCTGAGGTATTCCTGGAACAGGATGGTTTTTAGTTGTTTCCTGAATGTTGAAGGATCTCCGTTGTTTCTGATTTGACTTGGTATGGAGTTCCAGAGGGATGGTGCGTATAGATCGAAGGCTCTGTTGCAGGTCCGTTGATTGTATTTAGTTCATTTGTGGGGGATGGTGAGGGTGTTGCTGGTGTTTTGTCTGGTTGTTTTGTGGGTGGGTTGGGGCAGTAGAGTGCGGAGCTGGGAAGTCTGTGTTTGATAGAGGGCTTTTTGGATAAGTAGGGCTGATTTGTATTTGATTCTTGCTTTGAGAGGGAGTATGTGCAGTTCTCTCAGGACTGGGGTGATGTGATCTTGTTTTTTTGCTTTCTGGATCATTTTTGCTGTGGTATTTAAGGCAGTTCGTAGTGGGTTGGTGTGGGTGGCGGGTAGTCCGTCATAGATTATATTGCAGTAGTCATAGCTTGCATGACTGTCCTGAAGTCCTGTGGATCAATGATAGGCCTGAGGTGTTGTACTGTTTTTGCCATATGGAATATTATTCCGGAATCTTTTTTGATCTGTTGCTTGAGTGTGAGCACTTGGTCTATGATGATTCCTAAGTATTTTATGTGTGGTTGTATTTGTATTTGTGTGGTTCCTAAGTGGAGGTGTGGTGGTGGTGTGAAGTTTGGGTCCTTGGTTACTATGAGGGCTTCTGTTTTTTTTTTTATGTTGATGGATAGGTTGTTCCTTTGTAGCCAGCTGGAGACTTCTATGAAGCAGTCTTATAGGTGATTGTTTGTTGGGTTGGTGGTTGTGATCAGTCCATAGAGCATTATGTCATCTGCGTAGATGTGGTAGTTGATGTTATGAGCACGTATGATTGAGCAGAGCGGTTGCAGGTAGATGCTGAAGAGCATGGTGGATGGTGTGGATCCTTGGGGTACTCCTTGGTGTTGCTGAAAGGGGGGGGGGGAGGTTGCTATGTTTGTGCGGATCAGCAGATTAGCACTAGATCTCTCTGTCCTTTTTCCACCTAAACTCTTCCTCCAGTATCTCAGTGTCATGGAGTAATATCCCCAAATGGGTTAGTTTTCTTCATACCATGATAGAAATATACCTCACTCCTATGCTAGCTTATTGATCTCAACCTCTCAGAGTTTCCTCTAAGACTCATCTCAGTACTTGCATTCTGCAAAACAAAGCCTCATAAGGCCATACAGATGACCCACATGTCAAAATATGCTTGCGAAAGTCTTTTTAATCAGGCCAATGGTGCCCAATTTAATTGGAATAATTTCTGTTTCTTTCCACCATATTTTCCTGGTTTCTGATTGCATTTCCTGGTACCCGAGGATCAGACAGAGAAGAAGAGGGGTGGGGTTAGGAGGAAAGGAATAAAGGAGTGGAGCAAAAAGGAAGGGCTGGGTTAGAAAAGGGAGGGGTGGGGCTAGGGGTGGACCTTTAAGAGAGGAAAGAAGGAAGGGGGAAAGGGGAAAGGGAAGGAAGAGGAGCAGAATTGGAAGAATGCAAGGAGGGAATGAAGGTACAGGGAGAGTGCAAGAAGTGGGAGAGAGAGTAAAAGAGGATGGCAGGGAAGGAGGGAGAGTTGTGAAGAGTAGGGAGGGATGAGGAGTCAGTACAGAAAGGTAAAGGGAAATGCAAGAGGGAGAGAATCCTACATGCCTTCAGCCATACTCAGACATTGCTAACATGGATATATCGCACACACACACAGAGCCTCCAAGACACACCTGTAATATGCACACATCCCTAACATACTCACATATACGAGGGGGGGGGGGAGGCTGATAAGCCTCAGGCCTTGGTACCAAATAAAATGAAACTGCAGAGAGATCATTCGGACCACCGGAACTGAAGTGTGCCCGTAGCTTTCTGTTTCATTACAAGGCCAGAGACTTATCAGCCCCCCTCATACATATATATGCACAATTGTACATATATATGCATACACACCCACACACATAGCCTTCAAAACACACAGCTGAGATGCACACACTCCTGACACACACACTCATAGACATAAATACATATACAGAGCCTCTGACAAATACTGCCAAGTATACATCTCCAACACAAACCCCCATGGCACATAACCACACACATACAGCTTCCAAGACACACACTCACAGACATATATATACATACATACACACATACACAGCCCCAAATATTTACCTGACTGTATAGAATTATCAACCACTTAGACATGGTACATAACAGGCGGTATATCAAATAAAAGTTACTATAACTATAACACACATTGCCAAGAAGCACACATCCCCAAAACACACAAACATGCACACGCACACGCATCCCCCTTACATGTACATAGATAAGCAGCTAAAGTCTTCCCATAGAGATAGACATATACATCATACCATTTGTACGCACACACTCTTACATACAGCATCAGTCACTACCCACACTATGGTCACCTGCCCAGACCCACACTCGTACATCTCCTGTACACCCTTTACCATGGCCGAGTCCCCCACACAGAGATGCTTGAGTGTGATTACGGAGGAAAGGGGAAAGGCACCACTGTGCCACACTGTAAGTCCACATTTTTCAACGTGGTCTTTGTCCTCTCGTGCAATATTCTCCTCAGTTTCTGGGACAAAGCATTATTATTGGGACACAGCAATAAATGTACCATTTATTGTACAATTCAAATGTTGTTCTCTGTAAACCGCATTTGATCTGCTGGAAAATGCGGTATAAAAATTCCTAATAAATAAATGAATAAATATTCCCCATTCCTACTCGTTCTCCCTCTGGTACTGGCCGTTCATGCTTTCTGCCGTTAGATCAGTGGCATGCCAAGAGAGGAAACTGAACTGGGACTTCCCATGAGCACATTCTAGGCCTGCAGCTGTTTTCTGCCTTCTTGAAAGTGTGGCTGGAAGTTGCAGGCAAGCCACACATTCCATTCTCTGGTCTGTTATTAGCCTGAAGCGGAATTTTACCTTTTTTTTACATACTTTAAATGTCTGGCAGATGTCATAATAGTGTTGGATAGGGGCAGCTGATACTGCAGCTTCTTAGTTCCAGGCTGTGGAATCCCCCAAAATAGCCTGGTGAGCAAATTAATGGGTGCATTCTGGTGATGACTGGTTGTTTAGAAAACAGGCATATGACCATCTTAAAGCGTCTCACAGAGGACAGCAAAACAGCAGTGGTGGCTTGGGAAAGCTGAGAAGAGCTTTTCCCATTCACCTGTATTGTCTTTTTATTTATTTCATTTTGACACTCCACTTAACATACAAAATAATAACATAAAAGCCTATATAATAAACTGATCAAAAGAACATTTAAAAATGCAAACTTAAACATTACCAAAAATATCAGAAAGTCATCCCATTCCCAACAAATGATAAAGAATTACCTTCAGTCAATCAGTCCAAAGTTTCTATAGTTCTCTCAACAAAGTTCACGAAGCATAATCATTTTCAAAGGTTTTCTCAATAGTCTTCGCAAACTATCAACAGGAAAGAAACAGACTTCAATAAATTGACTTTTAAAAAGGTAATGAATAAAAAGATTTAAGATTGTTTTGTGAATAGGGAACATCATACCATTCCCTCATTAGCATCATAACATCCCCCTTATGTCTCAACATTCTAAAGGATGCTTAAGACCCCACATACCTCTCCCCAGCATATATATCTCTCTGCACTCAACACACACTGCAACAATAATTGTTTCTAGACAACAATTGTTAAATGTAACTGCTGAACCCATCCATTCTGCAACAATGTAGCTGTATATAATTGAGAAGTTAAATGTATTCTGTACACCCCATGTAATCCTCCCAAGTTATAACGCCCTGTTCTAAGTAAAGCTTGTTGCTATAACTATTATAGGTAAACCACTTTGAATTGATGATAAAGCGGTATATAAAACCTGTTAAATAAAATAAATAACAGAATAAAAGGTACATTAATGATTAAATCTGAGGATTCTAACTGGATCTGTTATATTGAGAGAGTGCATATGTTCAAGCACTGCAGAGAGCCTTGGTGAAGGTCATCTGTCCACCCCTCTGATCAATCAGCTTCTCATTCTTCTCAATTAAGAGCTCTTTAGAGATTCATTATACTTCCTGCCCTGTAAATAACACTTGTGGAGAAATGCTGCTAGTCTGGGGCAAGGAGGCAGAGGAGAGGCTTGTACTACCCAGATATGGAATGTGACTGCTGAGGACCAGAATTAAAGATCTCTCTTTATTAGGGGTCTAACTGATAGCTTCAGCAATATATTTGTAGCTCTTATGAACTGCCTAATACCATAATGTAACATGTCCTACACAAAAGAAAGATGGGATGGGGGAGCAAAGGACAAAGAGTGAGGCATGCAGTACCCAGAAGAGTCATAGTAGCATTGAGCACCCTCGCCTGTGACATTCTTCTCTTTCTGTGGGATTTGGGTAAAAGGAGGAGTCACAGCTCAGTGCAGAAAGCCTGCACTAGAGCCTGGTGCTAACGCTGTACTGCACAGTTCTTAATGCAGTTTTAGCACAGACATTTGCACAGCAACACTGTAAGCAAACAGCATGCAAATTAACTGTGCAAAAAGTCTGTGCTAAAGCAGGAGAAGAAGCCAGGCACCTATGTACAAAAGATCTTCATTATCAGCAGCTATATCTTGCGCACAAAAATGAATTTATGCAAAAGTGCTGAATTCTGTCTGGTTATACTTTAGCTCATAATAACATTGCTCTTTATGCGCCAGATAGCAATCTAGCACAAGCGCATAACATTGTTCCAGCACACTTCCCCTGCCATTTTTTTTCAGCAGTCCTCAGCAAAGCTATAAAAAAGTTGCAGATGTTGTAAAACAGGTATAAATTCTTCATCAGCACTGACTGCAGACCTTGCCCTTAATGCCTCCTCAGACGTTGCGTTAAAATCTCACATTAAGTTCAGCCTTCTGGTCTTCTGCACACTTCATTGCATGGAGGCCAATTCTGTTGTGTGCATCTCTCACCTGTCCAAACAGTCAGAATCGGGACATGCTCCAGTACACCTCAATCTGATCCTGCGGTGGCTAGACAAGCCCGTGGGATCAGAATCGGGTCTACCGGCCTGGACATGCAGGCCATGCCCCGATTCTGGCTGCCCAGATGTCCAAGCAACTCCCCAGCTAGCCCAGTCTGGCTCCTCCGCACATGGTGTCCTGTTGCCATGCCACTGTGACTCCATACAGGTGCTACAATCTCCAGCAGCAACAGTAGAGTCCTTTTCCCTACAGCACAATCCCCTGCACCCCCTCACCTCTTTGGCAGGCCCTGAATATGGCCTCCTCCTCCATCTAGGGGGACTTATTCCACCTCCAAAATGGAATGTCCCCCATACAAATGGCTGACCTCAGACATTCAGGGCTGACCTCAGAATTGGCCCTGTATGTCCGGGGTCATAGTGCTGCCCACAGCCCATCCTTGCTCTGCCTGCAGCCCGCCCCCTCCTGCCCACAAAGAGAGCTCTCTGCACAGCTCAGATCTACATGTGGGCAGCTCTGTTTCCCAGATGCAGGCCAGTCATTTAGTGGGTCTGGACGTCCAGATCAGAATAGACCCCATAGCTAATTCCTTCATTACCATGCATCTCCATGGATTTCACTGTGCTGTGCACTGCCGTCAGTGTAAGCATCTGCACAGTTTATGCTTGCATTAGATTCCTTTTGATTCTTTGCCCACAGTAGCACAGAAAATTTTGTGTAAACACTGTGCAGATGCCTGCACTACCGGCAGCACATGTTTCTGCATCAGGCCATCAGTCTGACTTCTTCATGCTGTATATGGGCTGTACCCATGGAGTGCGATTCCATAACATGCACATCTGGCCCTTGGACACATCTAAATGAAAAATGGGCCCCATTTGACCCTAATTCCACATGCATAGGTCTGAATGTGCTTGCAGGTCTGGAATTGGGAACATAGACGTGTTTGGCATAGCACACACAAACCCCAAAACATGGTTATACGTAGCAAGCAGCATGGACGTGCCTGCCCTTGGCAAATTCCAGAAAGATGTATGGCTTCACTGCTGCCCACCTCCATGTGGCCACACCTCCTCAGTTAAAACATGCATCCCGAAGCTGCTTCTCATACTGACGGTGTGGTGCCCATGCCAACCACCCGTGAAAACAGATGATACAGATGTATGAAGCAAAACAGTCCATATAATCTAGTCCTTTGCATGACCAGGACACTGCAAAGTGATCAGTGTGCACTCAGAGATGTTACAACAGCAAGTAGAAAGTGATATGATTGTCCTGACGTACCTCACAGTGCAACATACATGGCAGTAGGTGAACATTGTGGTTGTGCTTGCATTGGTCATCTCTGACAACGGTCTGTACTATGCTATGTATGAACCAGAAGAAATCAGAATTGTTCCTCTACAGCTAAATGTCCGAGCATATCACTGACACTAAATAGGGATCCTCAGAGTGAGGGCATGCACCAGCGCAAACAGCACCACTAGATGCCCAAGAGCACCAGCATCTGTCTATACTCACGTGCACATTTGTGAGACCGCTGATGTTGCTGTGTGCCCTGTAGCATGCGCTCATTCTGAGGGTCCCTTATCACAGACAGGGTTATGCTTTGACATTTAGCCATAGAGACCCCTTTCTGATCTATCCTGACCAATCACACTAGCACCTGGTTATGCTGCAGTCAGCTCTATGAACCAGATACTGGCCAGGTACTGATGTCCCCCCAAAATTTCAGTTACACACCCAGGTCCCCCCCTCCATGCATCCTTCTAACCACACACACACACATGCACATACTCTTACTTGCAGTCACATAAAACATACATCTGCAGTACAGATACCCTGCACCTCTAGAAAACAGCTGGTATAACATGATGGCATGGAGTCCCAGGACTACTAATCTGATCTGCATTTCTCACCCATACATGCATCCTTCCTATACTCACCCACATATAATCCCTACATTAACAGTCCCACTTTTTAGATGACAGGAATTGTTAGGGTGTCCTAGATCATCTCCTCTAGCTCACACAGCATTTGCCAGCATAGCCGGAATAATCACCATTATACCTCTGAATATTTCTGTAAGGGTGTTTAGCAATGTGTCTGTACCATACAACCTTCCCTCGCCTTTGCATTCTGTTCTTTATAGCTGCATATTATGGTCTTCCAGACTGCAGACACATGGCCTTACATAAGAACATAAGATATGCCATACTGGGTTAGACCAAGGTCCATCAAGCCCATTATCCTGTTTCCAACAGTGGCCAATCTAGGTCATACGTACCTAGCAGTATCCCCAAGAGACACAAGTTCCACAATGCTTGTATTGGGTCAAGCATTGATATCCTGGGTCCCTTTTTAATAATGATTTATGGATCATTTCCTCCAGGAACTTGTCCAAACCTTTTTTAAACCCAGCTACACTAACAGCCTTTACTACATCCTCCGGTAACAAATTCCAGAGTTTGATTACACGTTGAGTGAAAAAATATTTTCTCTTATTTGTCTTAAATAGTTTACCCTATAGCTTCATTACATGTCCCCGAGTCTTTCTGTTTCTGATAGCGTAAACAATTGATCTATGTTTACCCGTTCCACTCCGTTCATTAATTTATAGACTTCTATCATATCTCCCCTCAGCCGTCTCTTTTCCAGGTTGAAGAGCCCTAACCTTTGTAGCCTCTCTTTATAGGAGTAGCCTTCCATCCCCTTTACTATTTTGGTGGCTCTTCTCTGTACCTTTTCTAATAATGCTTTATCCTTTTTAAGATACGGCGACCAGAATTGCAACAATATTAAAAGGTGCGGTCGTACCATGGAACAATACAGAGGCATTATTACATCCTTTGTTTTATTCTCCATCCCTTTCCTTATGATACCTAGCATTCTATTTGCTTTCTTGGCTGCCGCTGCACACTGGGTGGAGAGTTTTAACATGTTATCCACGATGACGCCTAAATCTTTTTCTGGGTGGTGGTTCCCAATGTGGAACCTTGCATTCTGTAACCATAGTGTGGGTTGTTCTTTCCTAGTTGCATAACTTTGCACTTGTCCACATTAAATTTCATCTGCCATTTGGATGCCCAGTCTTCCAATTTATCCAGATCCTCCTGCAGTTTTCCACAATCACCTTGGGTTTTAACAACTTTAAACAGTTTTGTGTCATCTGCAAATTTGATAACCTCACTAGTTATTCCCTTTTCCAGGTCATTTATGAATATGTCAAAAAACAGCGGACCCAGTACAGATCCCTGGGGTTCTCCACTATTCACCTTTTTCCATTGGGGAAATTGGCCATTTAGTCCTACCCTCTGCTTTCTATCTTTTAACCAGTTCCTGATCCACAGTAGTGCACTGCCTCCTATCCCATGACTTTTTAGTTTTGCCAAAAGTCTCTGATGAGGGACCTTGTCAAAGGCTTTCTGGAAGTCCAGATACACTATATCAACCGACTCACCTTTGTCTACCTGTTTATTCACACTTTCAAAAAAACATAACAGATTAGTAAGACAAGATTTTCCTTGTCTAAAGCCATGTTGGCTGTCTCCCATTAGGCCATGACTATCTATATGCTGAGTAATTTTGTTCTTTATGATGGTTTCTACCATTTTTCCCGTTACTGACGTCAGGCTCAGCGGTCTGTAGTTTCCCGGATCACCCCTGGAACTCTTTTTAAAAATTGGCATTGCATTGGCGATCCAATTATTCTACGTTTCCACTGGTATAACGTGAACATCCACGGGAAACAGACAGAACGTGCATGGGCCTTTCCTGAATATGCATTGCGCATCTCTGCTGCTAACCACACCCCCTCCTGCCCACATCCCCATGCTAATACTGTGTATGTGCAGGGCCACGGATGTTGCTGAATACGGTCGTAGACATTTTCGTTAAAAGAACATCTACACCGCAAGTCCAAAGGGCTTATTCCTGTTCTAGAATGACCCCCATAGTGATTCTTCAGCACTGATTCAGTGACAGGAGCCCTGGGCTATGTCTCTGGAACTATCCTACCAGTACCTGCCACAAAGACAAAGCATTAAGGAGAGAGGGGCTTACAGTTCACATTGATGTGATATATCACAAGTCCAGGAAATCTAAGCAGTTGAGAAGAATAGAATGAGGGGATTTATTTTTTAAGTGCCATGAAGTCAATGCTGACTCTTGGTGATGCAGCCTCTGGATTTTCTTGGCAAGGTTTGACCAGAAGTAGACTGGCGGGTCTTTTCTTCCAAGGTCACAGAGGCTAAGGTGATTTGCCCAAGGTCACAAGGGGTGCCAGAGTGAATTGAACCCAGATCCCCTGGGGACCAGGTTGTTGCTTTAAACACTATGCTACTTCTTCACTCTGAACTCCAAGGGGATACTAAGAAAAAATATAAGTTATTAGACACAAGCAAAAGACAAAATCAGCATGTAGACCTTTTGTCTCATTAGGGAATTGAAGACTAGAAATCACAGCATAATATAGTGAAAAATTAACAAAAAACCCCAACTTGGTCTGTCCCCCAAGGCCTATTTGCAGTGTGTTGGCTCTAGGACTGCATTGTTACGATTGTCCACAATTAACAAGACTTGGTAGTCGTGGAAGGAAGGTGCGGGCTCTCACAGGTTTTTCCGGATTCCTGTCAAACTGCTCTAATGTGCAGTTGACAGAAGACATAAAACTGAACAGAGGTGTGAAATAGGGTTTTTTTTTGTTCACTTAAACAAACCCAACAGGGAACTGTCGCATATTTCCATCTTTATTCTCCATTTTGCTGGACTTTGATCAGCACCTGCCTCCCATAAGCAGCTCCCCATTTCCTACAGCTGTTCCTGATAAACAACAGCCCATCCCTGTAAACATTCCCAGTTCAGTCCACCTGCTTTCTGTCAGGTGTTACCTGGTTTTATACAGCACTGACGGAGCAACAAAAACCCTCTTTTGGGAAATCTACAGTTTGATGAAGCTTTGTCAGGCCACCAGTAGCCTACCCATAATCAAGTGATAATTATTGAGGTAAGATGAGTGGCTCTTCCAAGGGCTGACAAGTGATTGCTGTATCTCACATTCTACAGTGTTCCAACAGGCTCATTGAAACATATAAAAGGATGGCAGATGAGGACCACAAGGTCTATGTAATTTGCTAATTTCTTACACTGTCTTATAGAGCCCCTGGAAGGCTGCTCCACGCATCCATCTTTTCTGTCAAGACATATTTCTTTATGTTACTCCAAGTGAACCCCTTTAAATCACATATCATGACCTCTTGTTCCAGAAAATCTTTTCTATTGAAAAATGCTTCTTATGCCTCTCAAGGTATAATAATAACCTTCTCCCAGGCCTGACAGACAATGGACAATGAACATTTTTGGTAGAGCAGGTTGGGTTCTTCTAAAAGAATCACTTCGTACAGTTATGTAAATCAAATATCTGGCTACTCAGTGTCCTGTCATACAATAGAGTGACTCTGGAGTGATGTGAGAAAGAAAGCAACCAGGTTCTCCAAACATGAGATACTGCGTGACCACTTTATAATACCAGCTCCGAGATATGTGAAAACTATTAAGATGGTCTTACCAACACTGGGGTTTTTTTAAGGGATGTCACAGAAGTCAATGCTGATGAGTCTAATTTTGGTACTGCAAACAAATTCATCAGCTGCCACACTCAGAACCTGTCCAAGTATCCTGGCCAATTAACTAGCAGATGAAATCATGAGGCACTGAGGAACACTAGTAATAAGGGCACACCCAACCAGATGCTATGTGGAACCACAGGAGCTGCCAACCCCACCCACATCCTTCTCGGCTTAGGTATGAGTAGAGCAGGAGTCCAGGCAAGAGGCCTCCCTCCCCTGCTGTTTATAGCTTGCATGATGGAAGGAGAAAATATCAGGTAATATCACTACTCCAAGCTAACTAGCTCAGTACTATTCACATTGAAGACCACAAATGGGACAGCTTATCGTTAATGCATGTGCATAAGATAGATCTGCATACAGTTGCATGCATGCAGATCTATCTCATGCATATTCATTAGGGGCATGCAAAAAACGTGATCTATGTGCACCTCAGGGGATGGTCAGTGGATACCACCTAACTAGGTATTTGGCAATCTGGTTGATGGGCAGGACTGGGATTCAGAGGAATAGGCTGGTAAGTAGAGAAATCAGGATTCACATCTCACTTTATCTCCCATTGCCTCCCATGCTAGACTCTCCAGGGCAGGGGCTTATTGTAACTGAATACTTGTTGCCATTGTACGGAGCTGTGTGCAGCAGGAGAACTAGAAGAGTGAGAAATAGTAACTGTTAAGAGGTCGAGGTTTCTGCTCTATTTGGAACCTTCTTTGGTGCTGCATTCCTGCAGAGAAGGCAAGACTTGCACCTGTCACCAATTCTCCTGTCTACAAGGCATTTCCACTCGAATAATTTCAGTGATGGAGCATCTGTCCTTATTTTCTTTCACATCATCCACATCCACCACTTCCTTTTATCTCTTGCTACAGCTGTTCTCACTTCTCACGTGCACAGTCCCCGCCTCACAGAGCTTCTACTCTAATCAAGGAAAACGTGAGTCGATCAGACACAGTTACGTTTTAAAAGTAATTTCAAAATTCCCTGTTCTCCGCCACCCTTTCCCATTTGCCTTTGCTTTCCTCTCTTTCCTGTTTCTTCACCCACCTAATGTGTCCCCCCCCCCTTTTCTTCTTCCTCCCTGCTCTCCTTATCATTTACCCTCCCTCTTTTTAAACATATGTTCACTACATACCAGCACAGCACAACAGTGCTGTAAGAGGCATAAAACTAGCCGAAGTCAGGTAATTTACTGAACCTGATTCTGGTTTCTTTAGTGATTACCAGTGAGGATTTCCAAAAAATAACAGCATTCCCTTCTTCCTTCCTCTGCTATAGGAAGCTATCTCTGTTACCTTTTCAAAGATGTGCTAGCAAAACTACTTTTAGATGGTTCTGCTGCTAGTTACATTGAGGTACATTCTCATTTCCCAGTTTTGTCCTGATCTTATTTCACTGTTGGGTTGATTCTTATTATTGAAACTGGTTAGCCATTCCCCGCCCTTACGAAGCTAAATCATTAACCCCCCCCCCCCCCTGACCCCAACATTGCAGTCAAATGCTCATGGAAATGATAAGCCTTGATTGTATTGTAAATAATTAATAGTACCCCCCCAACCCACCCATTTGTTATATGTAACCTCTAATAAGGTGTTCAATGTACCATAGCTATAGAAATATGTAACCACTAATGTTAAAAGAAGTTGAGTTTAATATAAGCTGCTTTGATAACCTGAAATGTGGTATTGAAGAAATCAGGACCATATTCAAGCATTACATTAATATGTCTAAAGCAGGAATACAGCATGGACAGCTGAATCAAAAACTCAAGGAAGATTTTGGAAACAAATGATTTGGCAGTAAAAGATACAAACCCTTCATTCCATAAATATGAAAATATAAGGAATAAAATACATTAGCACAGGAAAAAAATAAGACCTTTGAATAAGAATGAAAGAGGAAGTAGTATACCCCTGAATGAGGCAAATTGATGCTTGATGGCTACTTTAAGAACCTGAATCCCAGGGTGACCTTCTATCCAACATTTCAGCATTCCCCAAGGTCATTGTTAGGAAGAGTCACATAATTACAGCTAGGAGTAGTTCACATCATCATTTCCACTCTACCATCCTTAACTAGGATGTCTCCTGCAGCAAAAGAGCTCATGTGTCCCTTTAATCCCTGAAGCCTTATATAAAACCAAAAGATATGTATTCTGGGTCAAACCAAGGGTCCATCAAGCCCAGTATCCTGTTTCCAACAGCAGCCAATGCTTGTAACATTAGAGAGCCTTGAACAGTATTATTCCAGAGAAGACTACTTAAATGAGAGGATGGTTAAGTGTTGGTCTTGACAGATTTGCCCAAGGAGAGTTTGCTAACTTCTTTAAGTATTGTACTGTATGTTCTTTTGTTAAGTTGCACCCAGAGGTTATCTGGTAGCTTTATTCTAAGAAGTTCATCTGTAGTTTGAGCAGTTTCCTGGGCTTTGGTCCAAGGAAGGTCAAATATAAGACCACCATCGTTGAGAGTTGGATGGGATCAATTGACTTTGCCCCATCAAACTAGAAAGCAAGCAATAGGAATTCTCTCTCAAGCTCCATAACAGCAAATATGCAAAAGTCATCAGCAACTTGTGCAACTCCCATCTTCAAGTTCAGTAATACAAGAGAGAAAGGAAAACCCACACACAGCTGGTCTCACACTACAGAGACTCATCAGACCTTCAGGGAGGCTCCAATCCCACCAGCCCGCAGTAGTGACAGCAGTAATTATTTCCTGAAAGAATTATTACCAGCTGTTCACTATTTGTTCACTTCTTTTCTATCCTGAAATCTAAACAAAAAGCCCCACCCTCAACTCATCCACACCCATACACATGTGGAGATAAGGGAGAGGCTATAGATGAAGGGCCTTTTGAGCTGCCCTCTCTCTCCCTCCCTCCCACTCTCCCAATAATTTCAGACTTTTCTCTGGCTGAGAAAGCTGGAGATGTCTGGAGCATCTGGGAGGGAAAAGCTGGAAACCAGTGCCAGAATCATGTTCTGTGGGGGAGGCTGAAGCCCCTGTGCTGTCATTAGAGAGGAGGCTGGGATGTAGGGTGTGTTGCAGGGTTTCTCTCTTTGTTTGCTTTCTTATCCTCCCTTCTCTCCTCAGACCCACCCTCCAGCCCTTTCCATCACCTTGCATGATCTGCAAACTCTGGTGATGACATACTCTGAATTCTAATTTTGCTAACCTGTTAAATTTCAGGCCCTGAGCTTGCAGTTCCCCTTCGGTCTCTACTTGACTCTTATTTTTGCAGGCATTTTTGGCATCTAGATAGGAACTAGCTGGGCTGAACAGACCAAGACTGGAGTCTATATGCCACATTTTTACAGATGTTGTTCATAGATGTCTTGTTGCTAAACACTTTCCAAGCTTGCGTCTGGTGGTTGTTTGAGGAGAGGGCCTGTGCAGGAAGCTGCTCACTGCATGACCCTGACATGTTGCTTTTCTTTCCTCTGCTCAGACTGTATCTGTAAATTCATTTATTCACTGCCACTTAGAAGCTTGGTAATTTCTCTTAATCATATCCTGCCGTACCTCTTCTTGCAAAGGGGCCGTACAGCTGGCTGAAGTTTCAGAAGCCCGTCAGTTGAAGATGTGCACTATCTGTGCCATCTTCCAATCACCATGAGGGCACCAGTGAAGCGCCGCAAGCTGGCTTGTCGCCATGGAGACCAAAAATTATTCAGCTCTGTTTGGGAATGAGAGACCAGACAGATTTAACTGATTACTTGCCAGTGAGCTGGAGCTATTGTCTGCCTATACATATGAATATATACAAAATCAATTCCTTGTCGTCTCCCCCCCCCCCCCGAGATGTGTTTCACACCCTATGGAAATGTCTTTTCCTTAGACACAGATAGCTTTCTAAAGCCCTGAGTAACTCTTTGCCGTGCGGAATAAACAGCCATTGTAATCTATTACCTTGCACTTCAAGCTCCCGTAGCCATGGTCAGTCATAAAGAAAATGAAGTCGTTATGCCTCCATACCCCTTATTGGATGAAGCATGTGTTGCATTTTGCAGAATCTGGGAGTACAGGTATGTTTGGGACCACACAAGTGCCCTTTTCCATTCTGAAGAATACCTCAGAAATGGTGGTGGAGGACACTGGAGGCTGGGACTCTATGTGCTCTTGTAAACTGGGCAAGGCTTTGAGTATCATATTGCACTTAGCATGTGCACTTTATCGTTTTAATACCAGCTGCACAGTGCCATTGTGGAGACCCCTAAATCTCCACCGAGGCATGTTCTGAGTTAAATACGTGAAAGGGAAGCTTCCCAGGTCTGGAGGATTCTTACTGGTATTCTGCTGGGGCTTATTGCCCATCCCCAAGGGAGGAACAGGGTTGTTAAGGTACTCTGGGAGTACTGAGGAGGTGCTCAACTAGAAAAGCAGGTGAGAGCCCTTGGTGAACCTTTGGATTTGCACCCGCCCCCCTACCCAAGAATTGAATAATTAAATAAACAATCTGTGATCACCCCAACATTATTCTTTCCAGGACAATCCTGTAAAAATGCCTACTTGGAGATCATGGGGGGCATTTTCAGTGATGGCGGCTGCTGTCACCACTTAAACTTTGACTCAGATAGTCAGTGATAGGGCCACATCCAGCCACTAACATAGAATATCCGGGTTGCTCAGTTAACCAATTACTAACCAGTCAGCGGTGATATTCAGCCATTGGTTGGGTAGATAAACCACCTAAAGTTAGGCCCGCCTTTAGCCAGTAAGGGACATCCAACCAGCAACTCAATATTGCCGCTGATTGCTAACCCCAAGCGCCGCCCCCCACTCCTTCCCTGGACCTTCTCGATGCTCATTGGTTAGCATTGGAGCAGTCGGTAGGGTTAGGAGATATTCAACGGCACAAGCCGGATCCCACACACCAAGATTAATGGTCTGCTAATGGCGTTACTCCCACTTACTGTTAAATACTAAACTTTGTTGTGTATGTATGCCTATGTCTGCTCTCCCTGCAGATAAAAAGGTGCTGATGGCTTTTTAAGTTTGTGGGACTGTCAGGATCTAGTGTTTTGTTTAGCTTGTGGCTGTTCTTTGTGGTTCCTCAGAAGCTGCCCCCCCCCCCCCTAGGCAACTGCTCAGTCATGCCTAATGGTTGTGCTGGCCCTGTGGACTAGTATTTTTTGACCTGCCTAGGCTTAGCCTCCCAGCTATATTGTTGGTCCATCCAAAGAACCTGTTTTGCAGAACCTATTTTTGCTGCAGCCTCTGAAAGTGGATCCCCTCATTCCTTTACACATTAATTAATTTATTTATTTAGACAGATTTGTATGCCACCTTATCCTTCAATCAAGATGGTCACGTCACACCACAATTGGAGGGTTACATTAATACCTAGAAAAAAGAGGTTGCACCTTAATGCCTGTGGAGGAATGAGGAAGGGGTGTACTGAATAGGTGCCCACCCCTGGAAATAAAAGCTGACTGTTAGATCCTGAGAGTGCATGACTGACTGACTGTATTTCCATGACCTCTTATTATTGTGAAATGGTGTTGCAATCTCTCTGAAGACTTCATAACTGTTTAAGCGCATTCAGGAGCAGAAAGAGGTTTGTGTACTGTGACCCAGCTGTAGCCACTCACATGTCCGGTTTCCTTCCAACTGCGCAGCTCAGTACATCACGGTCATTTTTCTGTTTAATGGATTGCAACTGCTTCCTATTTTCCTGTTGGGAAATGAATCTTCACTTTATTACTATTTACTTTTCATCTTGCACAAAGACCCAGAGACTGCACGTCTTCATTACAAGGTGTTAGCCTTTGTTGTAGTAAGACACACGCTGAATATTAAAAGAAAAGATGGGAAGCCCAGGATTAGAAACTGAGTAAAGCTTGACACAACCATGAGGGCACTGGGTGTTGCATGGAAGCGAGGTTAGCAGGTCTTCATGTGTTCTTGGTTTTCCCCTAGACATTGTAACTTTCTGGTATTCCCGAGATTCAGGAGATAAACATCCTGTTAGCGATAGCACATGCTGTGAGAGCCAGTCACTGCAATGCCAGGTCACTGCATCACTCAGTTCAGAACAAGACAATGGAAAGAGTCCATCATCGCCACTGTTTGTAAAGTATTTCCACAGACTAAGCCAGAAAACAAATTAGCCTTCCTGAAAAGACCAAGCTCTCTCTCTCTGTCATATGTTTCCCTCTTTTTCTATCTTCTCCGTCCTTTCGGTCACTTTCTGTCTTCCTTAGCTAAGGACCAGCTGTGTGTATTGATATAGGCACTGCCCTGCAGGCTTTTGACTCACTGTAGGCAACAAGAAGTAGTTTCTTGCAGACTCTAAGGATGAGATGGAAGCAAATCTCCGGACTGGTATCTGAACTCTGAACCTGATGATAGCATTAGCTCAATATGCTTCATTTTAAAGGGGAGAATCATCCCCTTTATGACTGCACATGCAGAGGGTAATTTCCTAATAGGGTGGTTGAATTTTTTTTTAAAAAGCACTTATTTTGTGCCTCTTTTGTCAACAGCAGTACCAGAGTTGCCAAGTTACCCAGTTCCAGGAGCGAGAGCTGTTGCTAGTTCTGGTTTTAAATTTGCATTGCAGCGCAGTATGGTATGAAATCAGTGCAGCAGGTCCCATAATGAATCATAGTGAGATGATCAGAAATCCAGGACTGGCAGAGGCTCTCACTTCTGGAACTGGCTAACTTGGCAACTCTGCCACACTGATACCTGTAGGCCTTTAGAAAATGGGTTGCCAGAACCAGCACAAATTGTACATGCACAAATTTAGAGCTGCTGCTGGGCATATACTCTAAGCATATACACATGTATTTTACATGGACTGCGCACACACCCCACTGCTCTCCAGACTAGGTCCCTGGGAACGCCTACACACATCATGGAAAAAGAGATATTAAGTGTCAGTGCGCCTATTTTTTACGCATGTATACACCTGCTCATTTTATAATAGCTATGTCCTGCGTGTAAACATGTTTACATAAGGAAAATGCTGCATATTTCACAACAGTTACCTCAAATGACCAGACAATCTTTTCAATCCCACATGTTCACAGCATGGACAAGAGCTCTTGCCACTTTTCCTCTTTCCCTCCACCATCTATGTCTGTGTCTATCTCTTTCTTTCTTACATCTTACAGGATCTGATTCATCAAGGCCTTGTCCCAGTGGCATAAAACGGAAGGTAAGCCCCAGTGAAATGAGCCCTTTGTCTTGCTAGCACCTTTCTACTTTATTCCTTCCTCCTGCATCCATCCTTGGAGATGTCTTCCTGCAACATCTGCATTTACATATACATTTGATATACTGCTCTTAGTTCAAGGAACAGCAAAGTGATTCACAAACCTGTCAAAAATTTAAGAAAGAAATGAAAGAAAGAGCCTAGAAAATAAAGAATAGAAAATAGACAGACAGAGCTCCAGATTCTAGCCAACAGAAATTGTGGCTTTTCAAAGTCTATATAGTTAATAATGGCTTATGGATTTCTGCTCCAGAAACGAGTGGCTCACCCTGTACTTTCTGCAGGTTAAGTCCACCTCATATTGCTTCAGGTCAAACATAATGGTGTATCAAAAGGCTAGCATGCGGTCTTCAACTCAAGCACCTGCCTCTTCTGCTGTGCTCTGCCTCTCCCCAAACACCCATTAGGGTTTCTGGCCCTATTACACAAAGTTTGTACAGAGGGGCAAGAGATATGTGGCAGCTGCTTGATCTCATTAACATATTCTTGGAAGGCTTCAGAACATGGCTGTCATGCCCTGCACAGGCTGGCTATTAAATACTTATCTGCTGCTACTTTGTTCCTTCAGTAATATGGTGGATTTTTTTCATCCATTTTGTTAGTAAAATTACCCATGGTGTGCACCAGACTCTTGGAATATGGAGTAGTAGGGTCGGTGTGAGAGTATTGAAAACCCTTGGTGAACCTTTGGACTTGCACCCTCCCCCCAAGAACTGGATAATTAAATCTACAGTCATGATCATCCCAATACCACTCTTCCTACAGTCCTGTAAAAATGCATACTTGGACATCATGGGGATATTTACTGCGGTAGTGACCAGTGCACTTAGAACGGCCGGCCATCACCACTTTAATTCCAACCCAGATATTCAGTGCCAGGACCATGTCTACATTTAACCAATTAGTTAACCAGTCAGCAACAATATCCAGCTGTTGGCTGGGTAGCTAACCAGCTAAAGCTAGGACAGTCATTTTTTGGAATCACTTTAGCCAGTTAAGGTTAACTGGTCAGCGGCTCAACATCGCCACTGACCGACAAGGAAGAGAGGCAAGAGATCTTGTCCATGCTGTTAACATATGGGATTGAACAGATTGTCTACTTTGGTTATTTGAGGTAACTATTGTGAAATTCACGGCATTTTCTTTGTGTAAAGCATGCTTACAGCCGAACATGGCTAGCATAAAACTGCACAGGGCCGTTCCTCTCCTTTGATATGATAAGAAGGTTGAAAAACATTAGACTCTCAGAGATCTCTTCTGCTAAGTTGTCCATTTAGAGATGGTGGCCCGTGGCCAAAGAGTTGTTCTTGTGTGGCCTTGTTACTTCAACCCAGCTGTTCCAATTCTAGAGACATTTACCTACTCAAAGGGCAAACTTCAAAGATACCACATGGTTGCTCAAATTACCATTTTTGATGTTTAATCTATCATTTTCCTTAACTTTTAATTTTCTGCCCTGCCTAAGAATAACTTTCAGATGTGCAGGGCTACTCACAAGGGACTTTGTATTGTCGTCTACCTTACGCATTATTATGTCATACTCCACCTCATTATACTATGCACATATCTTAGATTCAGAGAATATCCTTATAGAGAGGTTCTATATCTTCACTGTTATGATTATTATCAAATGCCCAGAGCAGCCGGGTGTATATACTGCTTTACAAGTACATAAGTTCCTGCTATTTGAAGCTGACAGACAGATAAGAAACAGACAAAATATCTTTAAATTAAACCAGTGGGACCACCCGCAAAGAATGAGGCATTTAGGTTCAAGTTTAAAAAGCAACCTCAAAGAGGTGTGTTTTGGGTTGGATTTGAAATAGAGGCTGTATGAAGGTGTGAAGATGTGGCATGAGAGTGGCGAGTCAAAGGGGCAAAGTAGCTGTCGAAACCTTAATAGATTTCATCAGGAACAATTACATCTGCCTAAGAAAGTTTATGTTAATAAGAGGTTGGTGGGGGCTGATGATAATTCCTATTAGTTATATCAAGTGATAGGCCAATTAGGAGGGAAGGGGCAAATGGGTGATGAGAGTCATGGTTTACTGACTAATTCCGATTTTTTTTTACCTATTTTGATGAAATGATGTCTTCTTTTATAGATATGGGAGAGACTGTAAATAAGGATGACACATCTGTCAGTATAAAATTGGAGGTTGGACGTCAAACATGTAATAGATTACCAATATTAGGGGAAGACGTGGGTGAATCTAAGATTGGTTAAGAAGGAATTGCAAGGATCTGATCCAGGTTCAGGAGTATGTTTAATGTTGAAGTTTGTAAGACATTAGAGGTAATGAGATCTTCTTCAAATCATCAAGGCCATGCACCGGCAACTGTTGAAAAACAGAATATGAGGTAGCTCTGGTTTTAGCTAACTTGGTAAATAAATTGCTGAGTGAGGGCAAAATGCTGTCAGAGAGCTTCATCTTGCTGTGACAGGAAGTAATTCAGTAGCTAGGACATGTCCTCCAGGTGATGTAACATCGGCTTGCTCCTAGGGTGTCTCCCCAGGGTCATGTGCCCATGAGAGAAGGGTTAGGACAGCCTTTATAGTTGGAAATTCAATCATTAGGCATGTAGATAGCTTGGTGACTAGTCAAGGTGAGGATCACCTCATAACTTGCCTGCCTGGTGCAAATGTAGTGGACCTCACGCACCACCTAGATAATATTTTACATTGTGCTGGGGAGGAGTCTGCTGTCCTAGTACATGTTGGTATCAATGACATAGGAAAGTGTGGAAGGGAGGTTCTGAAAGCCAAATTTAAGCTTTAAAGTAGAAAGTTGAAATCCAGAATGTCCAGGGCAGCATTCTCAGAAATATTTCATAATCCACACTTAGGACCCAAAAGGCAAGCAGAGCACTGGGGTGTGGATTACATGATGGTGCAGGGAAGAGGGTGTTAGACCTGGTGGAAGGAGGATAACCAATGGGACACTGTGATACCCTGAGCCCCAGCCTGACAGCCTGGTCACACTAGCAGCCTGGTAGGAGCGGTTGTAATGGACAAAAACTAAAACTATTCGCTGCTGCTGCCGTGCTCAATACATGCTGAGAAGAGATTTTGCTGTTTTACTGTCTGCATTCAAGACGAATCCTTCTGACTGTTTCATTTGCTTTGCTGTGCCTGCATTTGGTTCTGAAGCCTATCGGCAGCTTTCTGTGTGGCAGCCAGGCGCGTAGGAGGCCTACCACGTGGTCTGGCAGATGAGATTGATGGAATTGTCTTGACGGTTATGCTGAGAGAGTAGAACTCTAGCAGGGCATGAAAACAGACTAAAGGCTGCTAGCTGGTGCATAAACTTCTTTATAAGAACATAACATAAGAACATAAGATATGCCATACTGGGTCAGACCAAGGTCCATCAAGACCAGTATCCTGTTTCCAACAGTGGCCAATCTAGGTCAATACGTACCTAGCAGTTTCCCCAAAAGACACAGGTTCCACACTGCTTGTACTGGGTCAAGCATTGATATCCTGGGTCCCTTCTTAATAATGGTTTATGGACCTTTCCTCTGGGAACTTGTCCAAACCTTTTTTAAACCCAGCTACACTAACATCCTCCAGTAACAAATTCCAGAGTTTGATTACACGTTGAGTGAAGAAATATTTTCTCTTTTTCAGAGGTGGATGGTGCCACAAGCATTTGAGATGAGTAACCGATGTGGCCTGGAAAGTTCAACCACAACATTTTTGGGAAATTTTTATAATATTGTAGTAAACAGAATCACAATTATAGCCTTTCACCAGGACCAGTATACCTAATCAAATTCTGCATCTATTTTGATCCCCTGCCTGGTATTGTCATCCTGCTGTACCAATGTTCTCTCTAAGATTACTTTCCAAAACAAACCTTCCTTCCTCTCTGAGTTTTGCCTCCCTTGCTCTGGCCTGGTAAGATGAGTTCTACAGCTCTTTGCGTTCGGATCCTCCTGAGAGACTGGCACATAGGGACTGAAGTGTGCCTGCCACATTGAGAAGCGCTGGAGGAGTCTGCAGAGTTATAACTGTAACTCGGGTCTGAGCCATAGATCTGGCTGCTGCCACCCCCATGATAATTAAAATAGTAAAATCCTCTTTGACCTCCTGTCCTTCCACTCCCAGAGTCCCGGTTGTATTTTATACCATTTATATGTACCGAGCAACTATTTGACCCATGAGCAAAATAGATTACTTTTAAATACTACATAATTTCAAGACACATTTTGGATCTATCTTGCCTGGTAACAGCTGATCATCTGTGTCCTGATTCCACCTGAGCATGCAGGTTCCCAGAGCTCCTGCCTCCTTGCAACCAAGGATTAAAGCCGGCTGCTGCCACGGGATGTGGCCACAGGCACGTGGCCATGGGTGCGTGCCCGAAGGGGCACATCCTGCCCCTTGGAAGCCCCTTTGAAGTGCCTGAGAAAGTCTATGAAAGAGTGGTTTCCTTTTGCTGTGACTGTGGGTTCTGCAATGGGAAAGCGGAAAGCCAAGGCCAAAGCACCTGTTGCAGTACAAGCCGTACGAGGTCCAATGGATAAGCATGTTGTGAGTACTGTGAAGTCGGCTCCAGTGAATGGGGAAACTGTTTCATCTGCAGAAGCCTCACTTAGTTGGGGATTGCATGCCGCCCCCCCCCCCCAACCTAATGCAGTAAATGGTGGAATGCAGAAGGTGTCAGATGCATTCGTTAGGGATAGTCAGATATTACACACTAAGTTGGAAATATTGGAAAATAGGTCTAGAGCTAAAACCTTTTCCTGTTGTTCGCTAGCTCTCCCCACATGAGCTTTTCAGGAAATATATGAAGGAGGTATTGTTGTTTTCTGCTTTTGATGATTCTATTGTCACTTCTTTATATTATCTCCCTCATAGTGTCCTTGAGTCTGGGGGCGGGGAGCTGGGTGAACAGGTAAATTTGGATAGTCTGGATTTGACTCACTTTTTAGAGTCTTCTCTAGACAAGGTTTCTAAAAGAGCAACTCTTGTAGTCACTCTAAAATCAGAAGCAGAGAAATTTAGCTATTTTGAAATGTTATTTTCCGAAAAGAGATCTTTTGGTTTGTATATATCCAATTAATATCTTTCCAGATGTGGCTAAGGCCACTCAGCTTCACAGGAAAGCATTTTTGCAACTGAAATCTAGAGTTCTGGCCACTGGGGGAACTTTAAATAAAAAGTTCCCCTGTAAATGTCTTATGTTGTGTTCAGGGTCTAAATACATCTTTACAGAAGTATCGCATCTGAAGAGGTATCTTAGTGATAAATAATGTTGTTGGTTGGGTTGAAGTAAAAAAGGGTTTATTAGTAATAACTGGGTGAATTCGATTTGAAATGTGTTCTCCATTATGTGGACTTTGGGATTTTCTGAAGTTTTTTCCTTTTTTATATATTCTATGTTAAATTCTTTTTGGTTTATTCTGTTTAAAGGAAACTCTTTGTGGATATGTTTTATGTAATATTTAAGTAATATTCAATAAAAGGCATATTAAATAGTATAGAATTTTATTCACTTATTTTCATTATCTTACAAACTAAGGGGTATGTTTAGTAATCGGTGGTAGCGGCTTCCATGCGATATTGGAGTCGCAGCCCCATTGACTTCACCTCCATTTGTTATGGCTCCATACCACTGTTTCTTCCTTTTTCTGACACTCCCTAACCTTCTCCCCTCTCACCTTCAACTCAAATCCCCCCCCCCCCTCCTTATCGCCCCTCTCTCTACCTTCCCCATTTCTCCTCCTTCCTCCCTTTCCTCAGCACCTTTTTCTTCCTCTCATTCATCCCCCTCCCATCTCCCTTAAACAGCCTCATCCTCGTTTCCGCCGTTCCATCTCCTCTGTCTCGCATTCTTATCCTCCTTCTCCTTCTTTCATCTGGTGACATTAATCCTAACCCTGGCCCCCCAAGACTTTTCTTTCACTCCTGCTCCTCACTCTACCGCTCTAACCTCATCCATCTTCCTCTCCTTTCTCCCTCCTCTCTACCCTTTTCTTGTGCCTCATGGGATGCTCATTCCATAGCTAATAAACTCCCCTTTACCCATCATCTCTTCTTTTCTAATTGTCTTCAACTTCTCTCTTACTGAGACCTGGTGCCTCCCTGATGATACTGCTTCAGTCGCTGCTCTCTCCCATGGCAACTACCAATTCTCACACACTCCTCATGCCTCTGGCCACGGTGGTGCTGTGGGGTTTCTGCTTTCTCCTTCCTGCCAATTTCAACCCCTCCCTCTACCTCATTCTCACTCCTTTTCTTCCTTCAATGTCCAATCCATCTGCCTTTTTAATCCTTTACCTCTCTGGATAGCTGCTATCTATAGACCACCTGACAAGTCCACCTCTACCTTTCTCTCTAACTTTGACTCATGGCTTTCCTTATTTGTCAATTCTTCTTCTTCTTCCCTTATTCTGGTGACTTCAACATTCATATTGAAAACACTTCTGATGCCAATGTTTCCAAACTCCTTTCCCTTACCTCCTCAGTTAACCTTCAGCTTTGCTCTTCTGTCCCTACTCATCAGCACGGCCATTGCCTTGACCTTGTTTTCTTCTCTAATTGTTTACCCTCTAATTTCCATATCTCAGCTCTTCTCTTATTTGACCATCACCTGGTCAGCTTCACTCTTCATCACTTCCCAACTGAATCTCACCCAGTCTCCTCCTACCTTTTTACAGATCTTCATGCTATCGATCCATCAGCTCTCTCCACTGTGTCTTATCATCTTTCTTCGCCACTTTGTCTTCTTACTAGGTTAATAGGCTATAGTTTCCTATAATACTGCTCTCTCCTCTGCTCTGGATTCTCTTGCTCCCCCTATCCTACATCCTGTGAGGTGCACTATACCTCAGCTCTAGCTGTCTTCAACTACCCTACTACCTTCGCTTATGTGCCCATTCAGCTGAGCACATTTGGCTCAAATCCCTCTCCCTTTTTGACTTTCTTCACTTCAAATTTAAACTTACTTACTTTCAATCTGCCATAGCATATGACAAGCAAAACTATTATATCCAACTAACTACTGTAACTCTCTTGCCTCTGACCCCCGTCGTCTCTTCTCTACTCTCAAGTCTCTCCTCAAGGAACCTCCACCTCTAACCCCCCTTCTCTTTCTGCCCAAACACATGCTGGCTATTTCCATGATAAAGGCCACAAGATGTATTTATTTATTTAACATTTCTTATATACCACCTTTCATGATATCAAGACGGTTTACATTGAACAAACTGAAATTACATTGAACAGGGCATTAGAACTTGGAGATAACTATCTTACAGGGAACATGATTACAAGATTACACTTCAAACAAAGCCATGGGGAGGGGGGTCCTGCATGGAGCGGCAGGTGCACCTACTCTTGCCATCTTACTGGGCAGACTAGATGGACCATACTGGTCTTTATCTGCCGTCATTTACTATGTTACTATATTACTATGTTAATTCCACTCAAGATCAGCTTCATCCCTCCTCCCTCTCTTCAATACCAATTGTTTCCCTCAATCTCTTTTTACCTTTTCTTTTTTTCTAAGATCTCTGAAGAGGAAACCTCCTCATCTTCTTTTCTCCTCTAAAGTTACTATCTGTTCCTCTGATTCTATCCCCACCCATCTCCTTAACTCCATCTCCTCCTCTGTCATCCCTTCTATCACACACATTCTCAACATATCAACTTTCCCAGCAGCCTTCAAGCAAACTCTGGGCACACCTCTCCTCAAGAAACCTTCATTTGACTCTACTTGTCCTTCAAATTATCGACCCATCTCCCTTCTTCCCTTCATTTCCAAAATTCTTGAATGTGCAGTTCTCTGCCATTGCTTCGAATTTCTCTGCTCTCAAGCTCTCGAGGCCATCGAGTCAAACAGGATAGAAATTTTGTAGGAAACAAAATGTACTGTAGAATTTCTATGAATATAAATCCCATGTAAAAAGTGGGAGAGAGTGGCAGTAGGAGTCTACTGTCATCCACCTGGCCAAAATGAAAAGACGAATGACAAAATGCTAACAAAAATTAGGGAAACGAACAAACTTTATAGCACAATAAAAATGGGTGATTTCAATTACCACTGTATTGACTGGGTCAATGTCAAATTAGGACATACTAGGGAGAAATGCTTCATGGAACAGCTGATTCATGAACCGACATGAGTGAAAGCTATTTTAGACCTAGTCCTTAGTAAGATAAAGGATCTGGTGTGAGAAGTATCAGTGTTGGGACCACTTGGCAATAGTGATCATAACTTGATCACATTTGATTTAATAAATAGAGGCAGAAGAGCAAAGAAATCCACCGTGCAAGCATTTAATTTTCAAAAGGGAGACTACAATAAAATGATGAAAATGTTTAAGAAAAAACTGAAAGGAGCTGGTGCAAAGGTTAAAAGTTTACATCAAGCATGGGCGTTGTTTAAAATACTGTCTTGGAAGCCCAGACCAGATATATTCCATGCAAAAAGAAAATGGAAGAAAGGCCAAATGACTGCCAGCATGGTTTAAAGGTGAGGTCAGAGAGGCTGTTGTAGCCAAAAAACATCTTTCAGAAAATGGAAAAAGGAGCAAAATGACAAAAACAGGAAACAACATAAGCACTGGCACGTTTGATGTAAGGCATTGTTGATAAGGCAGGAAAGAGAGAATTTGAAAAGAAGCTTGCCGGGGAAGCAAAAACTCATAATAAAACATTTTTCAAATACATTCATCCCCAAAAAACTGTGAGAGAGTCAGTTGGACCATTAGATGATAGAGGGGTTAAAGGCACTAAGGGAAGACAAGGCCATAGCGGAGAGATTGAATGAATTCTTTGCTTTGAGGTTTACTGAAAAAGATGTAGGGAAATTACACATGCCAGAAATGATATTTAAAAGTAATGTATTGGAAGAACTGAAACAAATCTCTTTAAACCTGGAAGATGTAATATAGCAATTTGATAACTGAAGAGTAGTGATGGAATACATCCCAGAGTGCTGAAAGAACTCAAAAATGAGATTGCAGGCCTACTAGCAGTAATCTGTGAACTATCTTTAAAATCGTCTGTAGCACCTGAAGATTGGAGAGTGGCCAATGTAACATCAATTTTTAAAAAGGGTTCCAGAAGTGATCTGGGAAGCTGCAGACTGGTGAGTTTGATGTTAGCGCCTAGCAAAATGGTAGAAACCATTATAAAGAATAAAATTCCTGAACATACAGACAGCTTTGTCCCATTAAACCAAGACTAATATGGATTTAGCCAAGGAAAGTCTTGTCTCACTATTCTTCTTGTTGTTAAGTGCCGTCAAGTCCGTGTTGACTCATGGCAACCCTCTGGATAGTTGTCCTAAATTGTGTTCGATCTTTAGTCAGGTGGCTCATTGTTGACAGACTGGCATCTGTAGCTGCTGTTACTGTATCGATCCATCTCATTGCTGGCCTTCCTCTTTTGTGTTGACCTTCTATCTTGCCAAGCATGTTTTTGTCACAGAAATATGATCCTCCGCTTACAACACTGTCCCATTCTGCTGCTGCCCAGATGGGTGGTTTGTCTTAGTCTGGCATCTCAGATGAGACTTGTCTATCTTGGGAGATCCTGCCTTAGCTCTCAGCATCACTGATGCACACAAGCCCTCGCAGCATGACAAGCTGCAAACCAAGTCTCGCTAAACTAATATTTTTTCAAAGGTGTGAGTAAATGAGTAGATAAAGGTGAGCAGGTTGATATAGTGTATCTGGATTTTCAGAAAGCCTTTGACAAGGTCCCTCATAAGAGATTCTTGAGGAAATTAAAGTCATGTGATAAAAGGCAGTGTACTATTGTGGATTGGGAACTTGTTAAAAGATAGAAAGCAGAACAGGGCTACAGTAAATGGTCAATTTTCTCAATAGAGAAAAGTGAATAGAACAATACCCCAGGGATCTGTGCTGGGCTCGCTACTTTTTAAGATATTCATAAATGACCTGGAAATGGGAATAATGAGTGTGGTGATCAAATTTGCGGATGACACAAAATTATTCAAAGTTGTTACATCGCAAGAGAATTGTGAAAAATTGCAAGAGGACCATGAGAAATTGGGAGATTGGGCATCCAATTGGCAGAATAAATTTAATGTGGCAAGCGCAAAGTTATACACTTAGGGAAGAACAACCCAAACCATAGTTGTGCAATGTAAGGTTCCATGTTAGGAATTACCCCCCAGGAAAATGATCCAGGCATCATTCTAGATAATGTGTTGAAACCTTCTGCCCAGTGCGCAGCCACAGCCAAGAGAACAAATAGAATGCTGGGAATCATAAGGAAAGGAATGGAAAATGAAACCAAGGATATTATAATGCCTTTGTATTGCTCCATGGTGCAACCATACCTTATAAAAACATAAGAAATGCCATTCTGGTTCAGACCAAGGTCCATCAAGCCCAGTATCCTGTTTCCAACAGTGGCCAATGCAGGTCACAAGTACCTGTCAGGTTCCCAAAAAGGTACAGGGGTTCCACAGTACTTGTCTTGGGGTAAGAAGTGCATTTCCTAGGTCCTCTTTAATAATGGTTTATGGACATTTCCTCCAGGAACTTCTCCAAACGTTTTTTAAACCCAGCTAAACTAACAGCTTTTACTAAATCCTTCGGTAATGAATTCCAGAGTTTGATTACGCATTGAGTGAAAAAATATTTGCTTTTATTAGTCTTAAACAGGTTACAATTTAGCTTCATTGTATGTCCCCTATTCTACTTTTTGATGATGTAAAGAATGGATGTAAGTTTACCGTTCCACTCTTTTCATTAATTTATCGACCTCTAGTATTATCTCCCCTCAGCCGTCTCTTTTCTAAGTTGAAGAACCCTAACCTTTTAAGCCTTTCTTCACAGAGGTATCCTTCTATCCCCTTTACCATTGGTGGCTCTTCTCTGTACCTTTTCTAATTCTGCTATATCCTTTTTAAGATACAGCGACCAGAATTGCACACAATATTCAAGGTGCGGTCGCACCATGGAACGATACAGAGGCATTATAATATCCTTTGTTTTATTCTCCATTCCTTTCCTTAGTATACCTAGCATTCTATTTACTCTCTTGGCCACCGCTGCACACTGGGTGGAGGGTTTTAACATGTTATCCACGATAATTCCTAAATCTTTTTCCTGTTTGGTGTTTCCTAATATGGAACCTTGCATCTTGTAACCATAGTTTGGGTTGTTTTTTCCTAGGTGCATAACTTTGCACTTGGCCACATTAAATTTCATCTGCCATTTGGATGTCCAGTCTTCCAGTTTATTAAGGTCATCTTGAAAATTTTCACAATCCTCTTGTGTTTTAACAACTTTGAATAATGTTGTGTCATCTGTAAATTTGATCACTTCACTCGTTATTCCCATATCCAGGTTATTTATGAATATGTTAAAAAGCAGCATACCCAGCACAGATCCCTGGGGTACTGCCATTATTCAGCTTTCTCCATTGAGAAAATTGGCCATTTAGCCCTACCCTCTGCTTTCTATCATATATTGAATATTGTGTGCAGTTCTGTTGGCCATATCTAAAAAATGATATAGCGGAATAGGAAAAGGTACAAAGAAGAGCGACCAAAAATGATAAAGGGAATGGAAGGATACCCCTTCGAGAAAAGGAAAAGAGGCGGCTGAGGGGACATATGATGAGCATAGATCCGGTTGTTTACTCTCTTAAAAAGTAGAAAGATTAAGGAACATGCAATGAAGCTACAATGTAGCACATTTACGACTAACTAGAGAGAATATTTTTTCAGTCAACACATAATCAAACTCTGGAATTCATTGAGAGAATGTAGTAAAATGTTAGTGTCGCTGGGTTTAAAACAAGTTTGGATGAGCTCCTAGAGGAAACATCCGTAAAGCATAATTAAAATGGACTGGAAAATGCCTTGCTTACCCCTGGGATAAGCAGTATGGAATCTCTCTACCTTTTGGGAACCTGACAGGTACTTGTGATCTGGATTGGCCACTATTGGAAACAAGATTCTGAGCTTGATGGACCTTTGGTACTACTATTATTACTACTACTAGCAATCATGTGTACACAGTGCTGTACATATAGATGTAAGGCACAGTCCCTGCTCAACAGAGCTTACAATCTAATCAAGATGAAAGAACAATGAAGAACTGGGGACTGGAGTATGGTAAGAGACTCATAAGTAGTGGACAAGAGAATGAGGAGTGTCAGGATCCAAAAGCAGCCTCAAAGAGGTGGGTCTTCAGCCTGGACTTCAATAGGGCCAGAGAAGGAGCCACTGAACCATTTCTTATGTTCTTATGGGTTAAAAGCTGCAGTTATTAGTCTTATCTGCAACTTTGAATATGATGTCCTTTTTGACTAAACTCCTTGAAAAATGGACCTTAAATGAATTGTTGGAACATTTATGATACATTTATTAATTTCCTCAAGTTCACCTCTGAACAATATTGTAGTACTGAGACACTGCCAATGGCTGTGGTGGATGGTATTTAAGTATGGGCTGATCAGGGATATGATGTCCTGTGGATTACACAATGACATTTGATACTATCCTTCATGCCAGTCGTGAAGTGCCTGCAAGGGTTGGGGATTAAAGATAAGTTTATACCATGTGTTAATGTACATTACCTCATCATGTTAATTTGAGTTAAGCACGTGGAGGAGGATTTTAGAAAGGACATCCAAGTTCAATCTGGGATGTCTAAGCCAGAAAGTCTAAAAACAAAAAACAGGCCCGTCCAGATTCAGGCGCAGTTTCACAAATGTGGACATGCCCGATACGTACGTCTACAGGTGCATCTACATAGATGTCCCCAGAATTTATTCAGAACCTAGACTTCTAGGAATAGCCTAATGGTTAGAGTAGTGGGTTAAGAACAGTGAAGCCAGAGTTCAAATTCTACTGCTGTTATCACTGAAATTGTGCTGAGTACTGGGGATAATGGAAAGCTTTCTTCTTTACACCCTCTGGATGCTTTTCAGCCAAACTGAGAACTTTTCATGTTCCTGGAGCAGGTCTGAACTTAGACATGACACCGGACGTCTGGGAAATTTCTGAGATTGGGAAGGGACATCCAGATTCCTGGGAATTCCTGAGCCATGCCTCCACCAAGCCCCCATTCAGACTTGGACATCCTTACGCTGGGGATCTCCACAGACCTGGCTCTGGAGAAGTCTCAGTGCTTTGGACATCTCTGTGCCTGTTTTCGGACATCCAAAACATGGACATCCAAATGACCCCTATAGTAAATAGAGTTAAGCATGTGAAGGGCAATTTTATAAACTCCCACATAGTTAATGCATTTTTTGTGCATCTATTTCATTGTTTTATGTATTGTATGTTGTAATCTACCTTAATGAAATGTATTTGTTAGACTGAATTTATAGTATAATAAATCAAATTATTGTATTGGAAAGATGGTGAGGAAGAAAAGATAACTTGAATGGCAGCGATCCTTGATTGAGTGAAAGACAGGTCTCCATTAAAGCCAAACGTTGGGGGAGAGAGAGAGAAAGAGAGATGGTGAATGTAAGGGCCAGAGCTAGTCAGAGAAGGGGGATGCAAGTAAGCATGTCTGTATAATTGAGGAGGGGAAACTTTAAATGTAGTTGCATGGATTGAGGCCTTTCAGGCACATGGTGGTTAAAGCATTAGCTGTAGGATGGGCAGAAGAACAGAAGGAGAAGGAGAATTGACTTAATGTGCCCAGATCAGGGAGAGGTGAGAACCTTTGGAGTGCACCAAATATTTTAGTTACCTATAGGTCCAAACAGGTGAAGGAAACTGTCACTCTGAGCAATTCTGGTCACCATGGGCCCGATATTGAGGCAGCACATAACCTGCTCGCTGACTCCCTAATCTGGATATTCACTTCCACGCCAGTAGAAACGAATATCCGGGTTAGCCAGGACACCTCGGCAGCCGCAGAGGCTACACAAGTAGCAGTGATTTTCGTTGCTACCCACATAGCGTCTGCGCCTTAAAACAGGCAAGGTTTTCTCTCATCTATCTTTAAGGCGCAGAGGGTTACGTGGGTAGGAATGAAAATCACTGCTACCCACGTAGCCCCTTCCTCCACCCCCACTCTGCCCCAGAATGCCCCTAACACACCCTAATGTTAGGGACTTAGCTGGTTATTCGAAGGGCGGCACCCATGTAGGTGCCCTTTGAATATCCCAGATAAGGAAAGTTACCCATGTAAGGGCCTTCGACTATCGGGCCTCATATCTTAAAAAGGAAATAGCAGAATTAGAAAAGATACAGAGAAGAGCCACCAAAATGGTAAAGGGGATGGAAGGATACCCCTATGATGACAGGCTTAAAATGTTAGGGCTCTAGAACTTGGAAAAGAGATAGTTGATAGAGGTCTATAAATTAATGAATAGAGTAGAATGGGTAAGTGTAGATTGGTTGTTGACCCCATCAAAAAGTAGAAAAACTAGGAGACATGCAATGAAGCTATAATGTAACTCATTTAAGAGTAATAAGAGAAAATATTTTTTCACTCAACACGTAATCAAACTCTAGAATTCATTACCGGAGGATATAGTAAAAGATGTTAGTGTAGCTGGGTTTAAAAGAGGTTTGCACAAGTTCCTGGGGAAAAGTCCTTAAAACATTATTAAAGAGAACCCAAGAAATCCACTGCTTATCCCAGGAGGAGTGGCTCAGTGGTTGGGATAGGTTACCTCAGGCTGGAGGGCCAGGGGTTCAATTCCCACATAGGGAGAAGTAACCTTTGGCTGGAGGGACTGAGGTCTCTAGTCCTGTGGTCTTGGGCAAGCCACTTACCCTCCTTTGCCTCAGGAATGCTTAGATTGTGAGCCCTTCTGGGACGAGGGAATCAAAAGTGCCTGTTAGCATATATCTGTAAACTGCTTCAACCTGGTGAAAAGCAGTATATAAGCCCAGCTAAATAAATAAACATTGTGGAATCTGTGCACCTTTCTGGGAACCTGCCAGGTACTTGTGACCTGGATTGGCCACTGATGGAAACAGGATACTGGGCTTGATGGACCTTGGTCTAACCGAATATGGCATTTCTTATGACTCATTCTCTCAAATTCAAGGTGATGTCAGCTGGGATTATTTAGAAGTCTGAAAACCTATATCTTTTGTACCTAAATGCTTCATATATGTGTAAACCATACTGACTGACAGTTTTCAAAATGGCTGCTATATATTATTTATTTATTTTATTTAAGGGTTTTTTATATCACATCGTGTAATCAAGGCGGTTTACAGTATAAACAACCATACAGTGTAACATAGGAACAGATTACAAGTAACACATGATTAACAGTAACAGCAACTGGACCATGAAACACAGCTAGAGCTCTTGTATATAGTTAGCAACCGACAATGCTTGCTTTACCCCAATGTAACCTCCAAGTTGAATAACCCTGCTCAATGTAAAGCTTGTTGCTATAACTGTTCATTGTAAACCGCTTTGAATGTATATGATAAGGCGGTATATAGGACCTGTTAAATAAATAAAATAAATAAATAATTCTAGAAGTAGAAAGTAATATAGCAAAAGATCTTATATATACATGCTTGGGCTATTATCATTATGTCCTGACATTCTTGTAATAAAGGTTAAAGAGAATTTATTGGAAAATCACTTTGCAAAGTCATATGAAGATCTGTGGACGTTTCCTGACGGTTTTATTTATTACTGATATATTTAGTTACATTTAGCAAAAGCTCAAAGTGATTTACAGCCTTCTAAGGCAAAGGATAATCCCTGAGAAATGAAGTTCTTCTGACTTCCGATGACTATTGATGGAACATCACTCTTTCATTCAGCAGACATGATCCTACCTATCAATTCTTGAGCCAATTAGCAGATATATCACTGTTGATTGGGCTTCTTCTTTGCTGGATGTGCATCTTCTGGGTTAGTCTCTCGGTTGATGGACTTGCCCTTGCTGAGCCACTGTCCTGGTTCATGGTTGCATGACATAGTTGGAAGAGATTAGCAGCTACATCATCCCTGCACTGCTTTTGCTGCTGTTTAGTTGGCGTGGTATCTCTTATTTCTGCATTCTTCCATTCCTCTTGTTTGCAAGGCCATTTGCTAAGTTCGTAGTGTTGCAAACACACAAGGAAAACTGAGGCCACAATGGAGCTGATAAAACTTCAGTGAGAAATTGGATGGCATCCACTTTCAGTGTGCGCTCGCAGATCTCACCCCTGGAGCTCAGCCTTCTCCATTCTACTCTCAGACCTACAGAAACGTTCTGCTGCTGCTTTCACTGCTCAAAGGCTTTAATGCTGAAAATAATGAGCCTTGGCAGAAAATGAATTTATCACTGGATAATCCTAGAGATGTATTAATCTATAGAACATGGCAAAAAAAAAAAACCCACTGTAGTACTTAAAATTCATTTATCTATCCCTATAAATATTGTCAACTCATAATGTAAATATGACGGTCCATAGTTTGCTGTCACTTGCAAGCATGGCTCTACATCTAGCATGTACTCGGACAAATTTTATCTCAACATTTTGATTGTCCTTGTCAAAAACCAAGCCAGTCCTTATCCTGTCAATCCTCAGGTCCTACTGGCAGTCACATAAATGGAATTTACAAAGAAGTGATGCAGAATCCTGATTGACAAGACAGCCTGCAACAGCTGCACAGAAGCTATACAGCTGTCCTGTCTTCTCCTCCTCATTTCCAGCTCATGCCTTTTATCCTTTGAGCAAATATGAAAGCAAAGCCAGCAATGGGAGAGTGGGATGACTGGCAGGGACCGTAGCTGAGGCAGTGAAGGGCGAGGAAGACTCCGCAGATACAAAGACGATGCATTTCTGGATTTCATTTCAACTCTTTCCTTTGGGCCTATTGTTATTCCAAAATGCAAAGCATATGTTGAACTTCTGCCGGATCAGCATTCAGCAGAGATTTGCAAGTTGAGCACAGCAATATCACCATCCTTTGTCAAGGCTTCAATTCTTGTTCTCTGTTCACTCGCTTTGTAAGCACATAGTCCCCAAATTCAATTTACAGGCATACAACTAGGAAAGATGAAGATTATTTCAAAAGTGAAATTCTTCCTTCCAAGAGAATATTCTGTCTTCTCCATTCCCCTGGCCTCCCCACCCCCCTACTCCTCTCTATCCTCCCCTCACTTTCCAGAAAAGAGCCAGTTCCTCAGAATGAATGAATGTGCTGAATTCAGTGCAAATTATCCATCTTCCGACACAGTAAAGGGGTCTGCTCAATACTGCGATCATCAAGCAGCCACAGAGTGCACCTGTGCTTCCATCATTTCTCAATTCCCTCTTCATATCTCCCCCTCACCCTTCATCTCTCTACTATTCCCTCATTGCTCTGCTGTAGTGCTGCTGGAAAGGAGAGCTCTCCGCCAAAGCACATGTTCTTGTTTCTTTTCCCTCACCTTTCATCGTCCCTCATCTTCCCCCATTCCCCTGATCCCATCTCTCCTCCCTCACCTTTCAACTCCCCCCCCATGTCCCTCTATTCTCCCAATCCCTTCTTCTTTCCTCCCTCACCTTTCATCTCTCTACTATTCCCTCATTGCTCTGCTGTAGTGCTGCTGGAAAGGAGAGCTCTCAGCCAAAGCACATGTTCTTGTTTCTTTTCCCTCACCTTTCATCCCCCCCCCATGTCCTTCTATTCTCCCAATCCCTTCTCCTCTCCTCCCTCACCTTTCAACTCCCCCCCCCATGTCCTTCTATTCTCCCAATCCCTTCTCCTCTCCTCCCTCACCTTTCACCCCCCCATGTCCGTCTATTCTCCATATCCCTTCTCCTCTCCTCCCTCACCTTTCACCCCCCCATGTCCCTCTATTCTCCCAATCCCTTCTTCTTTCCTCCCTCACCTTTCATCGTCCCTCATCTTCCCCCATTCCCCTGATCCCATCTCTCCTCCCTGACCTTTCATCCCCCCCCCATGTCCTTCTATTCTCCCAATCCCTTCTCCTCTCCTCCCTCACCATTCACCCCCCCCAAGTCCCGCAATTCTCCCAATCCTTCTTCTTTCCTCCCTCACCTTTCATCGTCCCTCATCTTCCCCCATTCCCCTGTTCCCATCTCTCCTCCCTCACCTTTCATCCCCCCCCCATGTCCTTCTATTCTCCCAATCCCTTCTCCTCTCCTCCCTCACCTTTCAACTCCCCCCCCATGTCCTTCTATTCTCCCAATCCCTTCTCATCTCCTCCCTCACCGTTCAACTCGCCCCCCATGTCCATCTATTCTCCCAATCCCTTCTCCTCTCCTCCCTCACCTTTCACCACCACCCATGTCCCTCTATTCTCCAATCCATTCTTCTTTCCTCCCTCACCTTTCATCGTCCCTCATCTTCCCCCATTCCCCTGATCCCATCTCTCCTCCCTCACCTTTCATCCCCCCCCCATGTCCTTCTATTCTCCCAATCCCTTCTCCTCTCCTCCCTCACCTTTCAACTCCCCCCCCCATGTCCTTCTATTCTCCCAATCCCTTCTCCTCTCCTCCCTCACCTTTCACCCCCCCATGTCCCTCTATTCTCCCAATCCCTTCTCCTCTCCTCCCTCACCTTTCACCCCCCCCCATGTCCCTCTATTCTCCCAATCCCTTCTTCTTTCCTCCCTCACCTTTCATCGTCCCTCATCTTCCCCATTCCCCTGATCCCATCTCTCCTCCCTCACCTTTCATCCCCCCCCATGTCCTTCTATTCTCCCAATCCCTTCTCCTCTCCTCCCTCACCTTTCAACTCCCCCCCCATGTCCTTCTATTCTCCCAATCCCTTCTCCTCTCCTCCCTCACCTTTCACCCCCCCATGTCCCTCTATTCTCCCAATCCCTTCTCCTCTCCTCCCTCACCTTTCACCCCCCCCATGTCCCTCGATTCTCCCAATCCCGTCTTCTTCTTTCCTCCCTCACCTTTCATCGTCCCTCATCTTCCCCCATTCCATTCCCCTGATCCCATCTCTCCTCCCTCACCTTTCATCCCCCCCCCTGTCCCTCTATTCTCCCAATCCCTTCTCCTCTCCTCCCTCACCTTTCAACTCCCCCCCCCCCATGTCCTTCTATTCTCCCAATCCCTTCTCCTCTCCTCCTCACCTTTCACCCCCCCATGTCCCTCTATTCTCCCAATCCCTTCTCCTCTCCTCCCTCACCTTTCAGCCCCCCCCCATGTCCCTCTATTCTCCCAATCCTTCTTCTTTCCTCCCTCACCTTTCATCGTCCCTCATCTTCCCCCATTCCCCTGATCCCATCTCACCTCACTCAACTTTCATCCCCCCCCATGTCCTTCTATTCTCCCAATCCCTTCTCCTCTCCTCCCGCACCTTTCGCCCCCCCCCCCATGTCCCTCTATTCTCCCAATCCCTTCTTCTTTCCTCCCTCACCTTTCATCGTCCCTCATCTTCCCCCATTCCCCTGATCCCATCTCTCCTCCCTCACCTTTCAACTCCCCCCCATGTCCTTCTATTCTCCCAATCCCTTCTCCTCTCCTCCCTCACCTTTCAACTCCCCCCCCATGTCCTTCTATTCTACAAATCCCTTCTCCTCTCCTCCCTCACCTTTCACCCCCCCATGTCCCTCTATTCTCCCAATCCCTTCTCCTCTCCTCCCTCACCTTTCACCCCCCCATGTCCCTCTATTCTCCCAATCCCTTCTTCTTTCCTCCCTCACCTTTCATCGTCCCTCATCTTCCCACATCCCCTGATCCCATCTCTCCTCCCTCACCTTTCATCCCCCCCCCATGTCCTTCTATTCTCCCAATCCCTTCTCCTCTCCTCCCTCACCTTTCAACTCCCCCCCCCATGTCCTTCTATTCTCCCAATCCCTTCTTCTATCCTCCCTCACCTTTCACCCCCCCATGTCCCGCGATTCTCCCAATCCCGGCTCCGCTCCTCCCTCACCTTTCACCACCCCCCCCCCATGTCCCTCTATTCTCCCAATCCCTTCTTCTTTCCTCCCTCACCTTTCATCGTCCCTCATCTTCCCCCATTCCCCTGATCCCATCTCTCCTCCCTCACCTTTCATCCCCCCCCCATGTACTTCTATTCTCCCAATCCCTTCTCCTCTCCTCCCTCACCTTTCAACTCCCCCCCCATGTCCTTCTATTCTCCCAATCCCTTCTCCTCTCCTCCCTCACCTTTCACCCCCCCCAGTCCCTCTATTCTCCCAATCCCTTCTCCTCTCCTCCCTCACCTTTCACCCCCCCATGTCCCTCTATTCTCCCAATCCCTTCTTCTTTCCTCCCTCACCTTTCATCGTCCCTCATCTTCCCCCATTCCCCTGATCCCATCTCTCCTCCCTCACCTTTCAACGCCCCCCCATGTCCTTCTATTCTCCCAATCCCTTCTCCTCTCCTCCCTCACCTTTCAACCCCCCCCCCCCCATGTCCATATATTCTCCCAATCCCTTCTTCTTTCCTCCCTCACCATTCATCGACCCTCAACTTCCCCCATTACCCTGATCCCATCTCTCCTCCCTCACCTTTCACTCCCCCCCCCATGTCCTTCTATTCTCCCAATCCCTTCTCCTCTCCTCCCTCACCTTCAACACCCCCCCCCATGTTCTTCTATTCTCCCCAATCCCTTCTCCTCTCCTCCCTCACCTTTCACCCCCCCATGTCCCTCTATTCTCCCAATCCCTTCTCCTCGCCTCCCTCACCTTTCACCCCCCCCATGTCCCTCTATTCTCCCAATCCCTTCTCCTCTCCTCCCTCACCTTTCACCCCCCCCATGTCCCTCTATTCTCCCAATCCCTTCTTCTTTCCTCCCTCACCTTTCATCGTCCCTCCCCCCCCATGTCCTTCTATTCTCCAAATCCCTTCTCCTCTCCTCCCTCACCTTTCACCCCCCCCCATGTCCCTCTATTCTCCCAATCCCTTCTTCTTTCCTCCCTCACCTTTCATCCCCTCCCCACCCCCATGTCCTTCTATTCTCCCTATCCCTTCTCCTCTCCTCCCTCACCTTTCATCCCCCCCCATGTCCTTCTATTCTCCCAATCCCTTCTCCTCTCCTCCCTCACCTTTCACCCCCCCCATGTCCTTCTATTCTCCCAATCCCTTCTCCTCTCCTCCCTCACCTTTCACCCCCCCATGTCCCTCTATTCTCCCAATCCCTTCTCCTCTCCTCCCTCACCTTTCACCCCCCCCCATGTCCCTCTATTCTCCCAATCCCTTCTCCTCTCCTCCCTCACCTTTCACCCTCCCCCATGTCCCTCTATTCTCCCAATCCCTTCTTCTTTCCTCCCTCACCTTTCATCCCCCCCCATGTTCCGCCATTCTCCAGATCTCCTCATCTTTTATCCCTCACCTAGCCTGATCTCCTCATCTTGTGGTATTATTTTTTAAGTATTCATATCAGGTTATGCATTTGGAGTATCTTCAGATTCTGAGCAGAGGTACCTCTTCTGGGTAAGTCTCTCAGTTGATGGACAAATGCCCCCGTTGCATGTCCCATGGATGTCACATGCATAAGATGTTGCTTCAGATGATCACATGGATGCTTCCAGCAAGTCTGAGCTTTTACTTTTCCCTGTTTCCTAGTAACCATCACATTGATACAGATTCATCATTTCCCCTTGATGCTGGACACCATCTCCATCCCCAAAATATAAGTAGTAGGCTGAGCTCTGGATGCTGTTTGCCTATGTACAACTCAAACCCTTGACGGGTCAATAGTTTTGGCTTCGGGTGCAGCAGGGGCCCACAAGTGTTAAGAGCATCCTCTTCTTTCATCTTTTTATGAGAAGAAATTCCCAGCTATAAAATCTAGAAATTGGTTTCCTGGATGAATTTTCTCAGTCTATCATTGCTCTTTTCGCAGTATTGTTGAGTCATTCCAAATCAAGAGAAATCTGCCTGAATTTTACCACTGTTCATGTGTAATCCTTCCTTATACCAAAACCTTCTCTAGAGGTGTGTTGTTTACTGACCCAAGCTTCTATCACTAGAAGATGCCTCCCACCTAGATATAGGTAAGATGGTTCTCGTTTCATAGAAACTGTGTCCGTGTGCTCTGTACACAGAGGCAGACTCAGAATGACAGAAAGGCCCATCTTGGGTAAAAATAAGTCAAAAGCTTTTCATGTCTGATCACACTTCATAACCACAGAGAGAAAGATAGAAAAACAGAGAAAAGTTAAAGCACAGAGAGGTCAAATGGACCTACACAGATCTTTGGTTCCTGATGTGTCAACAAAGTGTTGTGACATTTGTAGTTTCTGGAGTTCATGGAAGGGGTGGGGGATGCCTGGAATGCCCTCCTGAAGGAGGTGGTGGGAGCAAAAGCAGTGACAGAATTCAAAAAGGCATGGAACGGACACAGAGGATGACGACATAACAAGAAGATGGAATCAAAGCAAACATGAATAACGACTAAATTACTGGACAGACTAGATGGACAATGCTGGAGTTTATCTGCCATCATTCACTATAGGGGTCATTCCGAAATGCAAATAGGCCACCTGGACATGCGGGATAGACATTTCCCTCACAAAAACATCCAGACCCGTATTCTGCAACCATGTGACCCTGCATGTACACTGCACTAACATGGGGATCTCAGAACATGGGTGGGAGGGGGCAGAATGAGGGTGTGGCAAGCCACAGAGACATATAAAAATATATTCAGGAAAGGCTTGTGTACATCCTAAGTATATCCCACGGACACATATGTTATACCAGCGGGAACGTGGAATAAGGCCAGCAATTGGAAGATTCTCTGCTCTGATCCTCAACACGTCCCATACGGATGAATAGCTGTAACAAGTTTGTAGTGATCAGGTGTATCTTCCGTCTGGGAGAGCACAAGATGCAGTTGTAAAGAATACAATGCACACGTGGGGGATGTTTGTAAGGTGAGGTACCAATAAAACACACCCCTACAGAAAAATAAAGCACTGCATTAGTCCTTATCCAGGCTTTGCTGGCATTTGCTGCTTGTGCTAAAGGGGCTATTCGAGGTTTCCCTAACAATTCCTGTGTTCGGAGACATGGGACTGTAGATGTAGGGATGGTATTTGAGTTAGTATGGAGCAGAAGCGTGTTTGGCTGAAATGTGTGGTCCTGAGATGCACCGCTATCATGTTCTAACAGCAGTTGTGTATAGGTGCAGGGCATAGATTTGGCAGGGGTATGAAATTTGTGACCACATGCAGGACTCTGTGTGTGTGTGTCTGTGTGTTATGCAGACCATCAGGGAGGCCCTGGTTTGTTGCTCCACAACTCCAGGGGGACATGTATGCCTGGGCAGTACCTGCACCGTTGGGCTGACCGCAGCATCACCAGGTGCCAGTGTGAATGGGCAGTAATCTCTGTACAGCTGCTCTGTAGCACCATATCAGAGCAAGTCCCTGTCAATGGTGGGGGGCTCTCAGAGTGGGGGCAAGCAGCAGTGCTGGAGAGCACAAATGCAGATGCAAAAGCAGCATCAGAGGCCGCTAACTTTGTGCGCATGTGTCAGGACAAATGGTGGTGCTTTTGGGCTTGTGTGATGTTGGTTCTGTTGCATCCTGATGGCTTCCTATGAATGACAGGGATAGGTTTTGACATGTAGCTGTACAGACCCATTTTGGTTATGTCTGGCCCATTCTGGACATTGCAAGTACTGGTTTCAGTGTTGATCTCTTAAATAATAACTATGATGTTCATCATATGCCGTGTATGTATTGCTGCAGGGTCTGTCAGGGCAAGCCTCTCACTTTCCACTTCCTTTTACAATAGCTTTGGTGCACTTACGTGACTTTGTAGTGTTAGGGGCATGCAACAGTCCAGTCTGTATCGCCTGGGTTGCATGTTCTTATCTGTTTCATCTGTATTTATGTGTTGTTGGCATGAGCACACCACTGTCAGTGTGAGCATCGTTTCGCCAGTGGGTGCATTGCTGCAGAGAGACGGGTTGCATCGCAAACATATATTATTTCAGAATACAGTGTGCACAGGGACATACAGATTGTATGCTGCAATTACCCATGTGCCTTATAACTGCATGGGCCCATGTTTCCCTGGATGCGTTGTGCGTGCTGCACCAGAAACGTATATCTCTCTGATTACGGAACCGCAGGCATGTCTATCACCCCAGTTTTGGATTTGGGTATATCATGTGCCCATTTTCACTTTAGACGTTTCTGCCGACCGAATGTGCACATTATAGAATTGGCCTCCACGTTACTAATAAGCATACACATAACAAAATGCACCAGAAGGCAGAGAGTAAAGGTCAGGACTGCTCAGCAGCTTCCCTCCCAAAAGTGGGTCACTTGGTACCTCTGCACAAACCCATCTGGTCTTCCATTAATCTCATTGGTGAGGAAATTCTGCCTCGGGCACGTACCAGCAGTCATTTGCAGAAGGGTGTGGTCTCTTAGGAACTAATATGCTCTGACACATCAGCTAAAGCTTAGTCACTCTGCCAGTCTTCATTAAGGATCATTGATGACCACACCCCCTAGCAGTCTCGTAATTAACTGCATTAGAGCGCTTTCATGGGCTGGTGAAAAAATTATGTACACAATGGCTTTGGTATACGTTTATGTTTTGTATTTCAACCCACTGCCAATTGTGATTTATAGTTGTTCTTTAGCTATTTGACAAGTTCAATACTACGAATCCCATCATGCACTGGGAGCTGAACACCACTGATAGACTCTCACCTGCTCTTTATGTAGCATCATTGCATTGGAATGTGGGTGTATGACTGCACACACAGACAAGATTTGCAGCCCATCAACCATGACCCGTCAATTGAAGAAATGTTAAAAAATTTCCTGTTGTTGTTTGGAAAGTGACACTCTCAGCAAACCTTTAATGTTCCAGGCAGAAAGGAAATACAAATTCATATGGGAGAAAGGATTAAAATGAGAAATGCAGTCTGACCTTCCATTCTACAGGACAACTGCATTCCTTCCCCCAAAGAGCATCACTCTCCTTGCTGAAAATATGTCTTAGAAGTGTGAGATGGTCCTCTGAGATTCATCAACACGTAGGGAGCTCCTGAAGACATTCTGGGGCATTTATCTGTAGAAATGTAAAAACTGCTCTAAACTCATTATCCTATTAACTTAAAAGCTGCTCTGCTACTAACCTGCTTGTGTGAACTTTTCTCAGAGAATGATTTCCAGGCAAATTACAGCAGGAATTGTTAGGGGGTATCTTCATTTAGCTTAGTTTTGCACATACCATGACAGTTAAACCAAGCATGTGGTGTATGATCTCAAGCTCTCAGATTTACTGCTGTGGAAGAAATGAGGTATAGACTGGGGTAAAGATGGCAGAGAAGAGGGTAGGGATGGGAACAATGCTTAAAGATGGAGGGAAGGGTTAAGTTGAGGATAGGGATAATGGGTAGGTGGAAGGGAGGTAAGAAAGATGATGAGGAAAGGGGAAGAAGGAAAGGATGTACCAGCACAGAAGGCGGGTAGAATCCTGGATGGAATCTTGCCCAAACAGAACCAAGGAACCCAGCAGGCAAGCCAGCAACAACAAGCAGAGTGGCAAGCCTGAAGTGATGTGAAGCGATGAACCAGTGGAGGACAAGCCCAGATGCAAGGCACAATTAGCCAAGCTCACCGTGGGCTACTCCCCACTGGGTCAATTAGAACCAAGAACAAAGGAAACAGGTTTACAATTGCAATAACAAATGGACTATCTATAGAATCCCAGGAGGAGAAATAGCACTTCCCAGAAGGTGGTGTCCTCCAAGCCAGACGCACCACTTCAATGATGTAAATGTTTGTGCCTGCAGTGTAAGAGAGAGATCTGTCAATTAAAGAGAACTAGGCTTCTCACACTTACTCACCTATTTTATAAAATATGAACATCACAACTCTGCCTCTGTGCAGCCCAGGCTCCTCCCCTGGGAATGCTTACACATAGTATGCATCACCGTGCATTCTTCTCTGAGTGCATACAGCATGGTAATTGTATTCAAGGACCTTTTCTGCATGTACAACACATGGCCCTCACTTGGTTTGCAGCTTGTCGTGCTGTGAGGGCTTGTGTGCATCAGTGATGCTGAGAGCTAAGCTATCCATAGCTTAACTACTGGCACGATCTCCCAAGATGGACAGGTCTTAGCTGAGGTGCCAGACCAAGACAAACCACCCATCTGGGCAGCAGCGAATAGAATGGTATTGACTGCAGAGGATCACATTTCTGTGACAACATCAACAACTCTAGAATTACCTGCGCGAAAGAAAGGCCTGGCAATCTACTTCCATATCTTACCTTCAAAAACCAAATGGATAGTCACAACAAAACAAATTGCACTGTAGTGCTGGAAGATGAGCCCCCCAGGTTGGAAGGCACTCAACTGGCTATTGGGGAGGAGCTGAAGACTTTTCAGAGTAAAGCCAGCATTTATGCTGTGGTTCGATCAAAGTCCTTGGAACATCTGACTGCTGATGTAACTGCACATGAAATGAAAGTCAGATGCTGCAAAAATATTTTACATATTGGGACATGGAACATACGAAGCATGAACTAAGGGAAGTTGGAGGTGGTCAAAAATGAAATGTAACATGTAGAACTCGATCTGTTGGGTGTCAGCAAACTGAAATGGACTGGCATTGGGCACTTTGCATCTGATGATCACATGGTCTACTATTCTAGCAATGAAAACCAAAGAAGAAATGGTGTTGCATTTATAATCAAGAAGAAACTTGCAAGAACTGTAATGAAATACAATGCAGTCAGCGAACGCTTAATTTCTATTTGTCTACGAGGCATGCCCATCAACACAACTGTAATTCAGGTATATGCCCCAACAACAGCTGCAGTAGAGGATGAAGTTGATGAGTTGTATGAACAAGTACAAGCTGAAATTGACAGAACATGCAATCAGGATATCCTAATATTTATTTATTTATTTATTTAACAGGTCTTCTATACCGCATTTCTTACATTCAATGCAATTTACATCAACACAAAATAGATACATTAAACAGGTTAACTTGGAGTATTACAAAAGCATAAAATTAGAGGATACATATATAATGAAGACTAAGAGCCCGATTCTGTCCTGGACTTCCCGGCCCTCTTGTGCCCGGTCGGAACCGGATGCACAGAGTTAGATGGGATTCTGATCCCACAGGGCACGTCTAGCCCCACAGGATCAGATTTGCGTCCAGGCCTGTACATGCAGGCCTTGCCTGGTCAGCCTGCATGTACAGGCCTTGCCCGGCTAACTCAGTCAAGGCTCCTGAATGGAGCTGCGGTGACATGCTGTCCAATTGCCATGGCACCACAGCTCCATTCAGGAACTGCGATCCCCGTCCGCCGAAAAGAATTTTCATTCCCCGCAGCCTGACTCCCGATCTAGCCTCCCAAGGCTAGGGTTGGCTGCAGGGAATCTCCTCTACCCCACTCGCCTTTGCTGCACCCCGGACCTGCCAGAACCACCTGTCTAGGGGAACTTATTCCACCTCAGAGGTGGAATAAGTTTCCCGTTCAGGCAGCTGGCCCCGGACACACAGGGCCGACACTGGAATCGGCCCTGTACTTCTGGGGCTGCGGACCACCCATTTCCTGCCCTAACTCCACCCCTGTAATGCTGCATTCCTGCCCCCATCTAACTTCCTCGTACAACATATGGGAAAGTTAGTCGGGTTCAGCAGAGAGGCATCCGTCCCCGCTATTCGTGCCTCAGAATGACCCCATAAGTAAATTGATTGTAATATAAGTTATCTGTAAATATCGTATGATCTTACCTGTATATACTCTACATTTAATTTCTTTATGATGTTAATGTACCAAATCTACATTCTAAGTTTATTGTAAGTTTAAGGTTATAGTTTAATGTAATTTGTTTGTTTATTGTAAACCGCCCTTGATCTCTGGAAGGGGCGATATAGAAAAACAAATAAATAAATAAATTTTGTAAAGGTTTTAATTTCTGGATTGTTTGTAACATATAATAAGTCTTTTTAGTTATTCTCTTAATGTGCTCTTGGAAGTTGAGATTTTGGTCAAGAGTTATATCAAGATACTTTACATGCTGCTTAACAACTAGATCATAATCTAGAATATGTATACTTTTAGGTGGTATGAAAGAGGTACTTCTTGTAACATAAAGGACTTCAGACTTTGCAAAATTGATTGCAAGGCTTAGCTTATTAAGTCAGACTATCATTGCGCTTAGGGGACTTGAACGCAAAAGTTGGCAACAAAGAAGAAGGCAAAGTGGTTGGAAAATATGGACTTGACAATAGAAATGAAGCTGGAGAAAGACTGATAGAATTCCACAAGACCAACCATCTATTCAACTCAAATACCTTCTTCCATCAACACAAGCGACAACTGTACACATGGATTTCACTTAATGGTTTGTACAAAATTCAAATTGACTTCCACAGATGTAGTCAACAATGGAAAAGCTCTATAACATCAACCAAGACAAAACCTGGAGCTGCCGGTGGTACAGATCACTAACTACTAGTATGCAAACTCAAGCTAAGGTTGAAAAAGAACAAGCCACTCATGAATGTAGCAAAATATGACCTTGAGAATATACCACCGGAATTTAAAGACTGTCTGCAAAATTCATTTACTGCTTTAGATACAAATAACAGAGCTCCAGAAGAGTTATGGGATGATATGAAGAAGGTTGTGTTGGAAGAAAGTAAGAAGTCTCTACAAAAGGTGAAAAAGCAAAAACGGCCAAAATGGATGACTGAAGAAACTCTGAAAATTGCCCAGAAACACAAAGAAGCTAAAGCCAGAGGAGAAAAAGAGGCAATTGAAGAACTCAACAGAGATTTCCAACAGGCAGCAAGACAAGACAAGGAGAAGTACTACAATGATGCATGCAAGGAAATAGAAGCAGAAACTCTTAGAGGAAGAACAAGATCAGCTTTCCTAAAGCTATGAGAATTAAAGAAAAAATTCCAGCCTCAAATTGATATGCTACAAGATGCTCAAGGATCCATGTTGAATGATATAGAGAAGATCAAGAAAAGGTGGAAGAAATATACAGAGTCATTATACCATAAAGATCAAGTGGACCAACAGCCATTTCAACCTGTACCTTCTGATAAGAAATCATTGGTGTTGAAAGAAGAAGTCAAAGCAGCATTGAAAACCTTATCAAAGAACAAAGCACCGAGCATTGATAGCATTCCCATTGAAGTATTACAGCAATTGGATGCAGCTATTACCATACTTACAAGGCTCTGCCATAAAATTTGGACGACATCATCATGGTCAACTGAGTGGAAAGGATCTGTGTTTATACCAATACTAAAGAAAAGTGATCCAACTGACAATGGAAATTATCATGCAATCGCTCTGATCCCACATGCCAGCAAGATTCTACTGAAGATTATTCAGCAGAGACTACAACCATACCTGGAACGAGAACTGCCTTAAGTACAAGCAGGGTTCAGGAAAGGGCGAGGAATGAGAGACATCGTCACGGATGTGAGATGGATCCTTGAAAAGAGAAAAGAATACCAAAAGGATATCTATATGTGTTTTATTGACTACAGCAAGGCTTTTGACTATGTAAACCATGAGAAACTCTGAGCCACATTAAGAAGCATGGGTATACCAGAACATCTGATCATTCTTTTACACAACCTTTACATTGATCAAGGAGCAACAGTTCGAATGGAACAAGGAGAAACAGAATGATTTAAAATCAGCAAAGTTGTATGACGGCTGAATACTTTCCCCCTACCTGTTTAATTTATATGCAGAACAAATCATCAGAGAAGCAGGACTGTATGAAGACAACCGAGATGTGAAGATTGGTGAAAGACTCAACAACCTTCACTATGCTAATGATACCACATTACTGTCTGAAAGTGAAGACAATCTGAAACATTTGCTTCTCAAGATCAAGGAACACAATCTTAAAATGGGCCTGCACCTTAATGTAAAGAAGACAAAGATCCTGACAACTGGCAAAATCAATAAGTTCATCATTGATGGAGAAGAAATTGAAATAGTGGACAACTTTAACCTACTTGGATCAACTATCAATAAAGAAACGACAAGCAGTCAATAAATCCAATGATGCATTGCTCTTGGTAGAATGGTTGTGAAAGACCTAGACAAGATTCTCGAGAGCAGGGATGTCTCTCTCCATACAAAGATTTGATTTGTTCAAGCAATGGTATTTTCAATAATATCATATGGATGTGAAAGTTGGACAATGAAAAAGATAGACAGGAAGAAAATTGATGTCTTTGAATTATGGTGCTGGTGATGAATACTGAGTATACTATGAACTGTCCAAAGAAAAACCAGTCAGTACTAGAGGAGATCAAACCTAAGCTTTCTTTGGAAGCTCAGATGACAAGATTTCAACTTTCATACTTTGGACACATCTTGCAAAGAGAGAGATCTTTAGAGAAAGACACCATGCTTGGCAAGGTAGAAGGTCAATGGAAAAGAGGAAGGCCAGCAATGAGATGGATAGATTCAATAACAGCAGCTATGGGTACCACTCTGTCAATGAACCGCCTGACTGAAGACCAAACACAATTTAGGACAACTATGCAGAGGGTCACCATGAGTCAACACTGACACAACAGCAGTTAACAACAACAACACAATACATGGAAAATCCTGTATAGAATTACCCTGCACAGGCATATATTTGTGATAATCTGAAATTTAAAAGGAGCCACCTTGATTAAGGTGGCAAAAACATGCACAAATGGTGGTATTTTAATCATTTACATGTGTTACATGGCCACTTACATGTGTCTGTGCCCCATTCTGTAAGTTTGTGTTTAAGAACAATGGCATGTGCACAGGGATGGAGTGTGGGCAGGGCATGGGGGAGGAACAAAGTTACATGGGTACATTATAAAATACTGTAATTTGTGTACTCTCTTCAGAAATCTAGGTGCAGGCAGTTACTCCAGCTCCAGGGCTGGTGGAGGTGATCGCGCCTTAAATTTTATGTGTTTTTTGACAACTTATGCATTATACAGAAAAGTAGGTGCCTGCTTTTCTTTATAAGATAGCAGCTTTTCAAGTGTAAAGTAAGTGCCTCCTTATAAAATGACCCTCAAGGGTCACCAGGGAAAGAATCTTAGAGCCATTATGGACAACATGCTGACACCTCCAGCAATGGGTAATAAAGTAAACAGCTGGGAAATATTCAGAAAGGAATAAAGAATAAAATTAAGAATGTTATTAGGCCACTGCACCTTGACTTTTATGTGTAGTTCTGGTCATCCCATATAAAAAAAAACTATATAATAGAATTAGAAAAAGTCTATTTTCTCTAACCTTTGAGGACTTAAATATGATGTTCCCTCTCAGCTGCATGGGAGTCTGCTGTCTACACTTTTCGTGATGGAGGTGATGCTCCAGTCTTGCCGTTTCAATCACATGAGTTAAGTATGTTCTGCGGTACTCCCAGGGGACCTGCCTGCCCCACGTGATTGAAGCGACGAGACTGCAGCACTACATGCGACAGTAAGAATGCAGGCAGTGGGCTACCATGCAGCTTAGAGAGAATTCTGCTGGTGAGAGTTTAGAGCATGTCCCCATAGCTCAGTCATTCCTCATGCAGCCTCCATTACTAGGGGGTTATGGGACATAATGAGCTTGTCCTCAGCAGTCCTGTTTAATAGCTAAACCCCAGAAAATCTCAAGAAAACACAGCACGTTTCACCTTGCTGCTCCTTATGCATGGAACAAACTTCCTCTATCTTTACGTCAAGTCTCTTCTCTCCCCCTCTTCAAATCCATGCTAAAGGCTCACCTCTTTGAGGCCACATTTGGATCCTAATCCCTTGTTCTCCATCTCTATTTAAACCTCCTTGTTTCTTTTGTATTGTTCTGTCTGTCTTGATTAGATTGTAAGCTCTACGAGCATGGACTGTCTTCTTTATATGTTTGTGCACCTTGTAGCGCTATATAAATGATTAATAGTAATAGTAATAATAGTACTTTTACGTTTACAAAGGAGAATTTGCCAGGGCTCTTAGGTTAATCCCAAATCAAGTAAGCATTCCCTGCGCACTAAACAAAGTCACTAAAGTGGGATAACGGTGGCAAGAGCTTTTCCCCTCCCATCTTCCTTGACTTCCCCGGCACGCTCTGCTCTCAGCTCAGGGGTATGGTGACGACAGGTTCCCATGGATACCTACGGTCCCCTGGCAACGAGAAGCTGAGCAATATGATGGTAAATGTGTACACATTATATTAAGGGCTTATTTAGCCATTGATTATTTCTTAGAATAAACTCTTTCTATCCGGGAAGGTAGCCGGTGATGGAAGTGAACGGCAGTTTCATGTGTGTGCATGAAAAGCGTGAGAGGTTGGGAGGGGAGGAAGAAGGACAGACCGGGAGACTGCAGAATGACCGTGAGGATGGTAACGTTCAATTTCACTAATGGCATAGTGTTATTTCAGAATGAATGCAATGCTATCTTAATGCCACCTGGTAATACAGTAGCGCTATATAAATACTTCTTCCACCTTGTAGCAATGGTAAGACAAGGTTATTTGTGTTTCAGCAGTGGCAACTTAGTGAACACAGGATACCTTGCTAAGCAATGAGCACTGCTATCTGACTTTATTGTGCAAAATCCTAATAGCTGTACTGGTCCCAGAAACAACTTGGCTGTTAATGTGTTGTATGATGTTAGGAATTCTCTGAAGGTGCTGATGCACTAGAGCTTTCAAGCCCACACAAGCACTTTCTTCAGAATTATTCATCCCACTGAAGGACATTTCTTGTACTCTTTGAGAAATGTTCCAAGGAAACAGAAACATTTTCTGTTTGATTTCATTTTGTTAAAATAAATTGTTTCATTTCCTTTTAGAAGTCTAACCCTGACCCTGCTCTTTGTGCCTTCTGATCCCCTCCAGCCTCTTACAGAGAGTGGTGGTGCTCCACATTCGTTCCTGCCCTGCTGTTGCCCTTATAGACAACGGCAAATGCCAAGTAGCGTCACACAGCTAGACTGATCACTTACCATCAAATTCTAAATATAAAAAATGTTCAAAGTCAAACCCACAAAACATCAATACATCTGCAACCATACCAATCACTCCACATACAACTACTTCCCAAATTATCAAAAATAACCAAATGATATAAACAAAAGCATCATGGAAAAATGTATATATTAATATTTCAAAGTCCAAACCCACAAAACATCAATACATCTGCAACCATACCAGTCACTCCACATACAACTACTTCCCAAATTATCAAAAATAACCAAATTATATAAGCAAAAGCATAATGGAAAAATGTATATATTAATATTTCAAAGTCCAAACCCACAAAACATCAATACATCTGCAACCATACCAGTCACTCCACATACAACTACTTCCCAAATTATCAAAAATAACCAAATTATATAAACAAAAGCATCATGGAAAAATGTATATATTAATATTTCAAAGTCCAAACCCACAAAACATCAATACATCTGCAACCATACCAGTCACTCCACATACATCTACTTCCCAAATTATCAAAAATAACCAAATTATATAAACAAAAGCATCATGGAAAAATGTATATGTTAATATTTCAAAGTCCAAACTAAAACCATTTTAAATCTTAATTCAGCAATTTCCACCAAATTCATAGGGATGAAAAAACCAGCCTTATAGTTGCATTGAACTCCAGTCAGGGGGTTCTCACGTGTATCTGGTCCATGTTCATAAATAAATTTTCATTGCATTTGTGGAATGTATCAGCAGCACTAAATAGTTAAAAGTACAAATATCTTTCATAAGTGGCTGACGAGAAGGGAAGAAAGTTTTAATAAAGAGGAAGGAGACTGAAGACTATCAAACCCATAACATAAATGCCACACTCTAAGAAAACACACCCTATTCCACCCATATGAGACCAAAACATTCAACAAAAACATTCACCTTTGTTCTTACGGACTAAGATGCTCATTCAAATCACCCCTCCCCAGCCTTTGAATCTTAATTGTCTTAATAGTTTTGTTTATTTGTGAATTTGATATTCCGCTTTCCAACCCAAAGGATATTTCAAAGCAGTTTACAATACAAAATCAAAAGAATAAAAGTTTCAATCAGCAGAAAGGAAAAGGGAAAGAAGAAAAAAAATGTAAGCCGAGAGGGGGGAGGTATCTGTAGTATCATCCCAGTGGAGTGTCTGGTTCTTCCCTAAAAGAAGAAGTGAGGTTTTAATAAGTTGGTTTGTGCAGTTAGAGCAGGTTGTTCATGTGGATCTATAGGGAATCAAAAGACCGGAGAGATAAGGATGACCGAATTTACAACTGGAACACCACAATCTCGTCTGCGTCCAGTGCAGCAACAAACAAAGCTAACACCAGACCCACCTCCTCCAAAGCCCGATGGTTCACTCCCAGCCTCCGGAAACTAAAAACCAAACTCAGAAGGACAGAAAGAAAATGGAGAAAAACCAAAAATGAAGATGACAAAACAAAATACATATATGAACTTGATGCATACCACACAGAAACTGATAAAGCCAAAAAAGCCTACCATTCAAAGATCATAAATACATCAATAAACAAACCCCGAGAACTCTTCCAGATCGTCAAAAAACTGACAAGAGCACCTAACAACTCTGACCAACTACCAAATATCCCACCATAATTACTAGCCTGACAATACAAACAGCTCCAACAACCACAGAATCCACATCTGAACACCGAGACAACCACAACAAATCACCACCCCATCATGAACAGAGACTGGAGTATGTTTGAAGCAACCACAGAAGAAGAAATATCATCCACCATCTCCCGCCTAAACACCACCACCTCCCCACTAGACCCCTGCCCTACTGAATGGATAAAGAAATCCAAAGAAGACCTGAGCGCACCATTAACCCACATTGTCAATGAATCCCTCAACCAAGGACGCATGCCAGACATCCTCAAAACCACAATCATTCAACCAACCCTAAAAAAGCACAACCTGGATCCCCTAGACCCCGCCTCCTACAGACCGATAGCGAGCCTCCCGTTCACCGCCAAGATAATCGAGAAGGTAGTCCATCAGCAGCTTCAAGAACATCTATACTGGACCCGCAACAACATGGTTTCCGTCCACTACACGGAGTCGAGACCCTCATGACAGCGCTGATGAACACCCTCATCATAGGAACTCAAGCAAAACACTCCGGATATGCTATGATCTTCCTGGATATATCAGCAGCCTTCGACACCATCTCCCACAACATCCTCATACACAGACTACAAACAATTGGAATCAAAGATACTGTACTCCAATGGTTTCAATCCTACCTATCTAATAGACAACAATTGATCCGCACAAGCATATCAACCTCGCCCCCCCTTCCAGCAATACCAAGGAGTGCCTCAAGGATCCACACTATCTGCCATGCTCTTCAACATCTACCTGCGACCACTCTGCTCAGTCATACGTACCCACAACATCAACTTCCACATATATGCTGATGACATAATGCTCTATGCCCCAATTACAACCACAAACCCAACAAATGAACATCTATCAGCATGCTTCACCGAAGTATCCAACTGGCTGCAAGAGAACAACCTATCCATTAACTTAAAAAAAAACCCGAAGCTCTCATAGTAACAAAAGACCCTGACTTCACGCCACCTACACACCTCAACATGGGAACCACACAAATTCAAATACAGCCACAAATAAGATATCTAGGCATTATCATAGACCAAGGTCTTACGCTCAAGCAACAAATCACTAAAACCACCGGAACTATATTCCACAAAGCTAAAACAGTACAACGTCTCAGACCTCTCCTCGAACCTCAGGACTTCAGGACAGTAATGCAAGCTATGACACTCCCACATCTGGACTACTGCAACGTAATCTACCATGGACTACCCGCCACACAAACCAACCCCCTCCGAACTGCCTTGAACACCACAGCAAGAATTATTCAGAAAGCAAAGAAACGGGACCACATCACTCCAATTTTGAGGGACCTTCACATACTTCCCCTTGAAGCAAGAATTAAATACAAATCCATTCTACTCACTCACAAAGCCATCCACCAAACACAGACCACCCAGCTCCGCACCCTGCTACCCAGTCCAGCCCACAGCAAAATAACCAGACAAACCTCCAGCAACTCTCTCGCCATCCCTCACAAAAGAACCAAATGCACTCATCGGACCTGTAACAGAGCCTTTGAACTTTATGCTCCGTCCCTCTGGAATTCTCTACCAAATCACATCAGGAACAATGGTGATCTCTTGTCATTCAAAAAACAACTAAAAACCATCCTATTCCAAGAATATCTCAAAACAGAAACAAACTCCCACCACTGACTGCACCAATCCCCTAACCCATCCATCATGAACATAAGATCAAAAACTGTGCTACCTTGTCCATGTCTATGTCCATCTTTTATCAAAATCATCAATGTTGCCCACCTGGTGTCGTCCCTACCCTATATCTGATTATCCCCCCCCCCCCCTTTTATGTTACACCGCTTTGACCCGGTGAAAAGCGGGATATAAATACAGTTAAATAAATAAATAAGGAGGAATATTTGCATGTAGGAACTTATGAATCAAAAGGCAAATTTTAAATTGGACTCTAAAAGTGATTAGAAGCTTTAATGCAGAGGTAATGTGATGAAATTTCTTACTATTAGTTAGACATCAAGCTGTGAAATTGTGGAGTAGTGGTAATAGTTTTGTTTCAAGATGAGCTATGTCCAGAAAAGGTAGAATGGAGCAGATTTGTCTAAGGAAAAAAAGGTAAATTTGGCAACAGCTGAGATTTGCATCTGAAAGTTGAGGGAGGAATCAATCTTACAGCGTCGGATTGAGAGACAATCAGAAAGAGGAACAGGCTGGTTATGGATGAGTGGAGCAAAGGAAGGGCAACGTTTGCAACATCAGGCTTCCATGGCCTTTGATTTAGTGGGATTCAGTTTCATGTCGTGGTCCTCTAGCACATTGTGCAATAACTGTAAGTCCTGAATTTAGTGCAATGAGTTCTGGTAAGGAAAGGTCAGAATAGGGAACTATTTGGATGTCATCAGCAAAGAGCTATCCTGCAAGTCAAGACTTTATTTAACATTTCTTATATGCCACCTTTCATGATATCAAGGCAGTTTACATTGAATAGGGCATTATAACTTGGAGATAACTATTTTACAGGGAACATGGGCAATGGAGGGTTAAGTGGCTTGTCCAAGACCACAAGGAGCACATGTGGGACTAGTGTCCTCTAGTGGGATTTGAACCCCTGACCTTCTGGCCAGAGGAAACTTGCCCCAACCACTAGGCCACTCCTCCCTCATCAATGGTCTCTAGTGGAGCTAGGAAGAGGTTAAACAAGGTGAGTGTAAGACTGGTTCCCTGAGGAAGAGCTGTTGAGAACAGAGACAGTGAAAGTGTTTGTATATTCAATGATAGTAAATGATCCCAATTAGATATCTTCAGTTTTATTGTTCAACAAGATTTCAACATAGTGCCAGCTTCAGATTGCACTAGCGGAGCAGAGATCACTGGAGGGCTGGTTTACTAAAGCATGTTAGCTGCTGAAGCAACAGATAGTGCACACTTTCTGGACGTGGTAGCAGTTAACATGGGGAACTGCAGATAATGCAGCAATTTTATGCATGATTTGCAGAAAGTGCGTTATCTGCACAACTGGGCAGGATTAGGGCGGAGAGTGGGCGCATCTGCAACACGGGGTTACCACAGATCTCAACCGCGCACAGTAACTGTTGCATTTGCAGACAGCACAGGTGCAGCTCACGCTACCTCAATGGATGCTCTTAGCTGCATCCATGCTGCTGCCAAACTGCGGTCTCTGCACTTTCAATGTTTTAGCTGCCGGGGAACTGCTGTGCAGGCCCTCAACAAATAGCTGGCTTTTGCAGCTAACCTAGAGCTATCTGCACCTTTTTTAGTGCATTAGCTGCAAAAGCCTTATGCAATTAACTAAACCATCATCCAGGAATCACTCCTGCCTGTGAAGATAGTACACATGGGGTAAGAGGCTGAGGGTAGATTTGGGAGATGGGGAGAGGACCTGGGAGGATTCATTTGGTTTCTTCATGGCAGGCTGAACCCAACATTTATTTTAAATTAAAATTTCAGATGGATAGAGACTTGATCATTGATATTGCAAAGGTAGTTATTAAGGGAGAAGTGATCATATTGGGTGACTTTAATCTATCAAATGTGGATTGGAGTATTCCTTCTGCAAATCTGGAAAGAAGTACAACGATTGCAAATGCTTTCCAAGAAGCATTGCTCAGACAATTTGTGATGGAACTGACCAGGGAAAGTTTGATGCTGGATTTAGTACTCCCCAACGGAGACAGCGTGTCAAATGTCAGGGTGGGTGCCCATGTAAGCTGCAACAAATATCACACGGTACGGTTTGAGGTAAAAGCCAAGGCAGAGTCCAATCGCAGCAAACTCAAAGTCCTAGACAGAGTAACACAGAAAAGAATACAGGATAAACCTAAAAGAGACAAAGAAAGAGATAAGCATAACAAAAGCAAAGGTGGAAGAAAAGATGAATAAAGATGTGAAGCACGGAAACAAAACGTTTTTCAGGTATATTCAGGAGAAGAGGAAGATCAGAGGTGGACTTGCAAGACTCAAAAGTGCTGAGGACGGATTTGCGGAAAGTGACATTGTAAAAGCAAAAACGCTAAACAAATACTTCTGTATTCACAAAAGAAAATCCTGGTAAAGTACTACTACTATTACTGAGCATTTATATAGCGCTACCAGTCGTACGCAGCGCTGTACAAACATGTAAGAGACAGTCCCAGAGCTAGTAATCTAGTCTAGACAGGACCACATATGAATGACAAATATACAAATGGGAATGGAGTAGATACCACATTATTCACTGAAGATGATGTGTTAGAACAACTTGCAAAACTGAAAGTGGACAAGGCCATGGGACCAGATGGGATACATCCCAGGATAGTGAAGGAGCTCAGAGAGGTTCTGGCAGGGCCTTTAAAGGATGCTTTTAATAGATCCTTGGAAACAGGAGACATTCCGCAGGACTGGAGAAGGGCTGATGTGGTACCTCTTCACAAAATTTATTTATTTATTTATTTATTTGAACAGCTTTTATATACCGCTGCTTCCAAGGATCAGAAGCGGTTTACATTACAACAAAAGTCAAAACAGATACATAGAACATTATAAACTATATTACATTATAACATGAATTGTATGGAACAAATTAATATATTACAATATAACAGAAACATTATTAAACTATATTACATTAAAATTGTATAACATTAATGCATTACAATATAACAGAAACAATTATTGAACTATAATAAATTTAAACTGTGTAACAGGTATCAAGGGTTACTTTGATTTTATTTATAGGTGGGAAGAAACATTATTAAGATAATTATCGTTTGAGAATGACGTTATTTATGTTGTGGATGTACATTTGGAAAGGGTAAATAAAATCGATTATGGTGGTTGGGAAACTACAAATGTTTCTCCATTGTTGTAATGTTGGCTGAATAGATGGGTTTTTAGATCTTTTCTGAATGTTAGCAGATCTTTAGTTTCTCTTAATTGATCTGGAAGATTGTTCCACAATATTGGAGCAACAAACGAAAAGGCACTGTTACTAGTTGAGTGTTTTGTTTTCCTTATTAGATCTGGGACTGCTAGTATGTTAAGGTTTTTTCTCCGTCTTATCCTATTTTCAATTGGGCTGTTAAGAAGAGTAGTTAAGTATGATGGGGCAATATTATTAATTAATTTAAAAGTGGTTAATAGTATTTTGTATTGGATCCTACTGAATATGGGTAACCAGTGTAGTGTGTATAGAATAGGAGTAATATGGTCAGATAGTTTGGCTTTGAATATAACTCTTGCTGTTACATTTTGGGCCATTTGCAGGATTTTGATGTTTTTCTTAGTTATACCATGTAGTATGCTATTACAAAAATCAAAATGTGGTATTACCAAAGCTTGTGTAACGGTTCTAAAGTCTTTGTCTTTTAATAGTGGTCTTAATTGTTGTATAGAGCGCAGTTTGTGGCAATAGGGGAGAAGTGACAAACTATAGGCCAATAAGCCTTACCTCAGTGGCAGGAAAAGTAATGGAGGTGCTCTTGACAGAAATAATAGCTGACCTTTTGGAAACCAAAGGATTGCATGATCCAAGGCAAGATGGTTTTACCAGGGGAAGATCATGCCAAACAAATTTGATTGAGTTCTTTGACTAGGTGACCAGAGAACTAGATCAAGGGCATGTGATGGATGTGAAATACCTAGATTTCAGCGCAGACTTTGATGCTATTCCTCATAGGAGGCTTATCAATAAACTGAGCAGCCTGGAGATAGGTCCCAAGATGGTGAACTGGATCAGAAATTGGTTGACTGACAGACGACAGAAGGTGGAACTCACTCAGAAGAAAGGAAAGCGCGTAGTGCTGTGCCTCAGGGATCAGTCCTGTGACCAATACCATTCAATGTATTTGTGAGTGATATTGTGGAAGAACTGGAAAAGTCTGCCTTTTTGCAGATGACACAAAAGTTTGCAACAGAGTGGACACTTCTGAGGGAGTGGACATCATAAGGAAAGATCTAAAAACACTGGAAGAATGCTCTAATGCTTGGCAGTTATGATTTAATGCAAAGAAGTGCAGAGTCATGCATTTGGGATGCAGAAATCCAAAGGACTGTATGCAATAGGGGGAGAGAGTTTGGTGTGCACAGACGAGAGGGACCTTGGAGTGTTAGTGTCTGAGGATCTCAAGATGGTAAAACAATGCGAGAAGGCAGTAGCCAAATCCAGAAGGATGCTGGGATGCATACAATAACCAGCAGAAAGAAGGAGGTATTAATGCTCCTGTACAAGTCATCGGTGAGGCATCACTTGGAGCATGATGTTCAGTTTTGGATACCATATCTCACAAAGGACATGAAACAGTTCCGAGGAAGGTGACCAAAATGATTCAGAGCCTGCGCCAGAAGATGTATGAGAAGAGACTTAGACCTAAATATATATACACTAGAGGAGAGGAGGGACAGAGGAGATATGATACACACTTAAATACTTCAAGGGTATCAATGAACAAACAAATCTTTTTCAAAGAAATGGAAGCTGTAAACCTAGAGGGCACACGATGAAGCTGCAAGGCTACAATGTAACCCATTTAAGACTAATAAGAGAAAATATTTTTTTCACTCAATGTGTAATCAAACTCTGGAATTCATTACTGGAGGATGTAATGAAGACTGTTAGTGTACCTGGGTTTAAAAAAGGCTTGGACAAGTTCCTGGAGGAAAGTCCTGGGAAATCCACTGCTTGCCCCATGACAAGCATTGTGGAACCTGTGTACCTTTCTGAGAGCCTGTCAGGTACTTGTGACTGGATTGGCCAGTGTTTGAAAAAGGATACTGAGCTTGATGGACCTTGGTTTGACCCAGTATGGCATTTCATATGTTCCTATGTTCTTTAAAGCAACATCAGGAAATCCTTTTTCACTGAAAGTGGGTGGATGCTGAGAATGCCCTCCCGATGGAGGTAGAAGGGGCAAATACAATGATGGAACTCAAAATGGCATGAGACAGACACAGAGGATCCTTTTATAGCAAGGGGATGAAATCAAAGCAAACTTAAATATCTTTTAATAGTGGGGGGCTGATCTACACGGAGCAGCAGATACAACCCTAAACACAGGCATAGAGGGGGTGACCTGCACGGAGCATCAGATACAACCCTAAACACAGGCATAGAGGGGGTGACCTGCACGGAGCAGCAGATACAACCCTAAACACAGGCATAGAGGGAGTGACCTGCACGGAGCAGCAGATACAACCCTAAACACAGGCATAGAGGGGGTGACCTGCACGGAGCAGCAGATACAACCCTAAACACAGGCATAGAGGGGGTGACCTGCACGGAGCAGCAGATACAACCCTAAACACAGGCATAGAGGGAGTGACCTGCACGGAGCAGCAAATACAACCCTAAACACAGGCATAGAGGGGGTGACCTGCACAGAGATGCAGTTACAACCACTCTGGCCACCTTAATGGGCAGACTAGATAGACCATATTGATCTTTATCTGCTGTCATATACCTTGTTACTATGTTACTATGATTTATTTGTTATTTAAAATAAATTAAATAAAAACAAAGCAAAAAAAAAAGAAATTCTGTGCACACTCTTATCGTGAAAACCTCCTGAGATCTTTCCTGCCAGTGCTGGACTCTTGGTTGCCGGGGTTTGGCAAGTAGACCGAGTAGCAGCAGTGGCTGAAGTCTGTGCTGATTATGCCGTAGAGAGTGAGATGCTCTGGAGCAGGGGTCTCAAACTCCAGTCCTGGAGGGCCGCAAACCAGTCAGGTTTTCAGGGTATCCCTAATGAATATGCATGAGATATATTTGCATACAATGGGGGCAGTGCACTCTTCTCTGCTATCAATGACTGGAAGGGCAGATTATAAATATTGGTATTAAATTACGTGAACCGTCATGAAGAGCATTGCTAATCTCTAAGATTATTATTTTTAGTTACATAAGAAAAGAACCTGTTTCTAATCTAACCACTTTCTCCCCATCTTTTGTTCCCTCTTTCCCATACCCTTGTCTCTAAGGGGCTTGTTTACAAAGCCGCGGTAGTGGTTCGCGATCGCGATCGCAGCCGCGGCCCCATTGAAATCAATGGGGCCGCGGCTCCGATTACGATCGCAAACCGCTACCGCGGCTTTGTAAACAAGCCCCTAAGTCTTTTTTTCTCACAGTTTACACTCTTCTGTTTCTTTCTGTCTTGCACTCTTTTCAGCTTCTCGTATTTTAATCCAAGTTCTTTTATCTCCAGTCTCACCCTTCTCTGTGTTGAACCCCATTATATTGTGGTCTATGGTACATGTTCTTAGAAAAGTGTAAATAATTTCATATTCTATGTCTTCATTGGAATTTCTCTCCCCTTTTCTCAAAATCTGCATTCAGAATTCTGCAGCTGGAAAATCTGAAAGAAAATTACTGTTACTACTAATCATTTATATAGCGCTACAAGTCATACGCAGTGCTGAACCTAAACACATAAGAGACAGTTCCTGCTCAACAGAGCTTATAATCTATTCACGACAGACAAGCAGAACAAATAGGGGCTGGGTAGTTTAAGGGAAATGATAAAACATATAAGGATATTAATAAGGGGGTCAGGATCCAAAGGCAACCTTGAAGAAGTGGGTTTTGAGTCTGGATTTAAATAGGACCAGAGATGGAGCCTGATGAATGGACTCAGGTAGTCTATTCCAGCGATGTGATACAGCAAGGTGGAACCAATCGAGTCTGCAGTTGGCAGTAGAAGAGAGAGACACAGATAAGGGATTTGCCTGATGAGCAGAGCTCCCAAGGAGTTTTGAAGGGAAAGATAAGAAAGGAGAGGTAATGAGAAGTTGCAGAATGAATACACTTGTAGGTCAGTAGGAGAAGTTTGAACTGGATGCAGAAATGATATCTAATTAGGTCCAATTGGCATAAATGCAGGTAACAAAGCTTTTTCTTTCCAATAAAATAAACACATACTTGGATCTCTCTCTCCCTCTCTCCAAAGCAGTTTCCTTGCCCATAACTAGCCTAGTGAGTATCATAAGTGCTGTCGTCAGGAAGCAGGTACGGCAGGTGTTTCATGTTTTCCAGGGGCTGCACTGTCAATGATAATTCCAGAAGACAGGACTGGACAGGTCCTAACTCCCAGAAACTCCTCTGCAGATGGTGATTTGGGGTCCTAGTTCTTAAAGAATTTGTGTCTTTGGGAAAAATGCTTGGTACATCGGAGCCTCAGTGCATGCTTTGGGAGATCTTCTCCAGGAGATTCGGCCATATGGTGCAGAGGGATCTACATACAGAGGTTGCCTAGACTTTGGAAAAAAATCAACTGGATCCCGACTATTAATTCCAGCCAAAAGACGTTCCCATGAATGTTTTAGTGTCGACTAACATAGTAAAATGCATTTACACTTTGCCACTGAAAGAGCAGACCGTTCCATATCAATAACTACTACTACTATTGATCACTTATATAGCTCTACAAGACATATGCAGCACTGTAGAGCTACATTTACAGATGGTCCCTGCTCTTCAGAGCTTACAGTCTAATTACGACAGACAAGACAGAAGATGAGAATAAGGGTAGACTAAGGAAGGGTGAGGAGACGCAAGGAAAACAAGGGATCAGTATGGATTTGAAAAGAGGTGGAGATGAAGCCTGATGCACAGACTCAGGTAGTTTGTTTCAGGCATATGGAGCAGGAAGGTGAAAGTATCAAAGTCTGGAGTTGGCAGTGAGGAAAAGGTTAAAGAGAGAAGCAAGCCAGTAGAAGAGCGGAGTTCACGAGGAGGGTTGTAGGTGGAGAGCAGAGAGGAAGGGTAATAAGAAGCAGTAGAATAAATGCATTAATAGGTCAGAAGGAGAAGTCTAAACTGGATACGGAAATGGAAGGGGAGCCAATGAAGTGACTTGAGGGGTTATATGAGTATATCGAGGCTGGTGAAAGATTAGTCGCGCATCAGAGTTTAGAATAGATTGAATGGGAGAGAGATGACTCAGAGGGAGACCAGCAAGAAGGAGGTTGCAATAGTTGAGTTGGGAAGTAATTAGAGAGTGGACAAGTGTTTTAGTAATGTGTTCAGAGAGGAAGGGGCAAATTTTGTTAATGTTTCAGAGAAAGAAACCACAGGTTTTAGCTATCTGTTGGATATGTGAGAAGGAGAGGGAAGAGTCAAAGATGACACCAAGGTTATAAGCTGAGGAAACAGGACGTAGAAGAGTGCTATCAACCGAGTTAGAGAAAGGAGGAAGGGGAGAGGAAGGTTTAGGTGTAAAAATAAGAAGTTCAGTTTTGTCCATATTTCATTTGAAACGGCGGAGAGACATCCAGGTGGCGATGTCAGACAGGCAGGTAGAGATGCGGGCCTGGAGTGTCGGAGAAATATCAGGTGAAGAAAGATAGATCTGAGATTCATCAGCATAAAAATGATATGGAAATCCGTGGGGGAAACACATTTGATAATGAAACAGTGGCATAGCCAGGACTGATTCTTTGGTGGGGCCTGGGATTAACACAAGTTTATTTTTATTTTTATTTATTTATTTATTTATTTTATTTTATTTACATTCTCTTATATACCGCGCTATTCTGCATCAGTGCGGTTTACATTGAACAAACTGAAATTACATTGAACAGGGCATTATAACTTGGAGATAACTATTTTACAGGGAACATGGGCTATGGAGGGTTAAGTGGCTTGCCAAAGACCACAAGAAGCACCTGTGGGACTAGAAACCCCAGTCCTTCCGGCCCAAGGTTGCTGTCCTCTAGTGGGATTTGAACCCCCGACCTTCCGGCCTGAAGTACCTTGCCCCAACCACTAGGCCACTCCTCCACTCCCAAGTGAGCGCAAGGCACTATGAATGTTGACTCAGCTTTCAGATCTCTCTTTCAACTCTTCTGCTACCACTGACTGGATGGATCTGATGCCAGCGTGGAGGAGCCATGGCCTACCCTTGACTATTCCTCTGTAATGAAGGCCTTTATTTATTTAATATTTTGTATATACCAGGTTTCCTACAGTCAATGCATTTTTAAGCTGCCTGGAATGAAGAGCATAGACAGGAATTTCTGTCCTTCTCTGTCTCTCTGTCATCCAGCATAGTCCGCAGGCTGTGGGATAGGAAACATACCCAGCCAGCTGAATTGAATTGAATTGAATCGTGCTTGAGCTGCACCTTTCAGGTATCTCATCGTGTGCAAGTCTACTTCGATCTGCCTCCAAACAGAACTGACTGAAAACTCGAAAGTTGTGTTTGTGAGCAGAAAGCAGTGATCATTACTGAGAAATTGTCAATGAAGCTGATGGTAAACAGCTGCTGATTTCGTTATAGGGAACGTGCGGTGCACGTGGTACAGGCAAGCGATAAATTTTTAAGAAGACAGCTCTATTTTAGCAGTGGCAATGCACTGTTAAACACTCATGAGGACATAGCGTGTAGAGTACATGTAGGCTTGAGTGCATGTACTAATAATGTGACCTGCACTTAAAGCGACATTTTAGCATGTTTCTTAACATTTTAGAGATCAGAAAGTAACAAAAGATGAAGGGACTTTTATTGAATAGACATAGCTATATCTAGAATACAACCAATAGTGCTTTGGGTTACAGTCAGATACTTTCGTAGACAGAGGTAAGTTTTAGAATAATTATAGGAGGCTGGCATGTGAAGTCCTGCTGTTCCTGTAGTCAAAAGGAGAGCCTCAAACTGACGGGAAGCACCCATGTCATCCTTAAAGTTTTCCCAGTCACCTCTCTACTTTGGGTCTTCAAACTCCAAAACCCAGGTCCTTGTATCACCACTGGAAATTTTCAATAAGCAATCATAAGTTAGGCGACCAGAGAATTGCCTGTTTCTGATTGTCCCAGCCCACTGACCCTAATCCAGCTCAGTGCAAACAAGTTGTAACTGGCTCCTTCTTTTCCAAATACGCTGATCCAGTTCTGATTTCCCTCACTGCATGCTGGAACTGGACGATCTGATTTCCCTAGGAAACACTGGATCGGCTTTTCTGAAAACAAAGGGAAGCCAGTTGGTTACACTAGGGCTAGATTTAGCAAAAGGCACTAGCCCATTAATACATACTAACAGGCATTAACATACATTACCGCCATTCCCACTTCATGCACTGGGACCTATTTACCAATAATTCATGCTAATGGCTGCACTTAGGGTCATGTTTGCTAAACCATGCTCTAGGATAGCATGGGGTTAGCATTTGTTTTGGACACCATGCTAAAAAGTAGTGCGGGCCCACACACTAAAAACCCCATGCTGGTAGCAGAGTGAGGACTGGGAGGGACATGGGCAGTTCAGGGGTGTTTGCCAGGCATCACAGATAGTGTGGCTCATAGTAATGCCATTACTTGCGCCCACATGGCAGTTATGGAAGTGCTGGCACACTAGGCTGTCACTGTGTAGGGGGCAGGAACACATGCTCCCTGCAATTACCGCTAACCCCCCTCACTGGTAATGTGCCCCATACTTGCATTATCTGCACGGATCTTAGCAAGCCCCTTAGTAAATCTAGTCCTATATGACTTAATCTGAATCAGAACATGGAATGAGCTCAGGAATTCTGATTCAATCCAGATTTGGTTTTACTTGGGAGGGGGAAAGGAAAAAAAGAGGCTAAAGATGGAATGGTGGCTGACTCACAGATCCCATGTGCTCTGAAATCTTGAGCTGGTTAGACATTCGGATTGTCCTTTATCCACAGGGACCCCTCCCACTACTCAGCTGGATAAAATCAGTACTAAAACATCAGTAACCATTGTATCTGGGAAAGCAAATGTTAGTGGCACAGGGATATGACTACAGTGTCATCCGTCCTTCACACACCTCAAACTATAATCCTAATATCCCATAAAAAAACATTTTTGCAAAGATTTTTTGTTGCAGAATTTGCAACTCACTCAATGGCTCAATGGTATGTGGGGGGGGGGGGGAATTTTAGAGCAGGACACCTATGAGACGTCCCTAAAGGCACCTATTTTAAGTCTGTTCTATAAAAGAAACACAAATGCCGAGAGATACGCCTATACCTGCTCCAGAACAGGCGTGAATATGTGAATGTACTCTGCTCCTGCACTCGAGAACTGTACAAAACACCCACAGACACCGCAGCTCCACCTCTGCTCCACCCAAACTACGCCCCTGGGAACCTCTAGGCACAGATTGCATAAAGGTAGGATATGCGTTCTAAGCGCGGACGTTTTCCAAGTGCATGCAGGCGTGCAAGTTCATAAAAGCACAAAAAGGTTCATACAATTCTTTCAGCATTTTTCAGGAAATGGAAAAGGTAGCCAAATGATGAAAAAAGGAAACAACATAAGCACTAGCAAGTTAGATTCAAGGCATTGATAAGAAACATAGAAACATGACGGCAGAAAAAGACCACATGGCCTATCTAGTCTGTCCTTCCATATCAACTACAACAGTCCACTTTTTTCCTTTAGAGATCCTCTGTGTTTGTCCCATCCTTCTTTGAATTCAGATACTGTCCTCATCTCTACCACCTCCACTGGGAGACTACTCCACGGATCCACCACTCTTTCCATAAATAAATATTTCTGCATATCACTCCTAAGTCCATCCCCTTTTACCCTCATCCCATGTCCCCTCATAGCAGAGCTTGCTTTCAATTGAAAGAGGCTCTCCCCCTGTGCATTTATGCTACAGAGGTATTTAAACATCTCAATCATATCATCTCTATCCTGCCTTTCCTCTAAGGTGTACATATTAAGATCCTTCAGTCTGTCCTCATATGCTTCATAATGAAGACCACTAAACATTTTAGTAGCACCCTCTGCACTGACTCCAACCTGTTTATATTCTTTTGAAGGTATGGTCTCCAGAAATGCACACAATACTCCAAATGAGGTTGCACCAAAGACTTATACAGAGGCACTATTACCTCCTGCTGGTCATTCCTCTCCCTATGCACCCAAGCATCCTTCTAGCTGATGAGGTGTCAGTGGCTTCAAAGAGCTGGGAAAGATAGACTAAGAGTAGAGTTTTAAACCTATACCACTAAGGAAAATATTTCCCCTTTTGAAATAAAGCACAAAAAAAATGTAACTTTGTTTTAAAAATGTACCTTAACCCTTTTAAGAGCTCTCAGGAAAGGAGCTAGTAATTAAAAGCCACACATTCTTACCTTTGCTTGAAATGCAGAGCCCCTGTTAGGAATGTTAGGCAGGAAAAGAGAGAATTTGAAAAAAAGCTTACCATAGAAGCAAAAACACAAAATAAATGTTTTTCAAGAACATTTGTAGCAAAAAACCTGTAAAAGAGTCAGGTGGACCAGTGGATGATAGAAAGTAAAAGGGACACTAAGTGACGACAAGGCCATAGCAGAGAGACTGAATGAATGCTGTACTTCAGTCTTTACTGAAGAAGGTATAGGGAAGTTACTCATGCCTGTATCAGAAGAACTGAAAGAAATATCGATAAACCAGGAAGATGTACAGATTACAACTATTTGTTAAACTGAAGAGTAGCAAATCACCTGAACTGGATGGTATATATCCGAGGATGTTCAAAGACCTGAAATATGAGATTGCAGACCTACTATTAGTAATCTGTGAACTATCATTAAAATCATCTGTTGTACCTGAAGATTGGCGAATGGCCAATGTAACACCAATTTCTAAAAAAAAAGGGTTCCAGACGTGATTCGGGAAACTACAGACCAGTGAGCCTGATGTCAGTACCGGACAAAATGGTAGAAACTATTATAAAGAATAAAATTACTAAACATGTAGATAGTCATGGTTTAATGGGAGAAAGCCAAAATGGATTTAGTCAAGGAAAATCTTGTGTTACAAATCTGTTGTATTTTTTTGAAGGTGTGAATAAACAGGTAGACAAAGGTCAGCCGGTTGATACAGTATATCTGGTTTTTCAGAAAGCCTTTGACATGGTCCCTCATGAGAGACAGTGTACTATGGTGGACCAGGAGCTAGTTAAAAGATAAAAACTAGAGAGCTAGGGCTAAAAGGCCAATTTTCTCAATACAGAAAGGTAAATAGTGGAGTACCCCAGGGATCTGTGCTGGGCCTGCTGCTTTTTAACATATTCATAAATGACCTGAAATAGGAATAACAAGTGAGGTGATCAAATTGGCAGATGACACAAGATTGTTCAAAGCTGTTAAAACACAAGAGGATTGTGAAAAATTGCAAGAGGTCCTTGATAAATTTGGAAGACTGGATGTTCAAATGGCAGATGAAATTTAATGTGGCCAAGTGCAAATTTATGCACCTAGGAAAGAACAATCCAAACTATGGTTACACGATGCAAGGTTCCACATTAGGAACCACCACCAGCAAAAAGATTTATGCGTCATTGTAGATATTACACTGAAACCCTCTGCCAAGTGTGCAGAGGCAGCCAAGAAAGCAAATAGAATGCTAGAAATTATAAGGAAAGGAATAGAGAATAAAACAAAGGATATTATAATGCTCCATGGTGCGACTGTACCTTGAAGCTTGTGTGCAATTATAGTTGCCATATCTTAAAAAAGATATAGCAGAATTAGAAAAGGTACAGAGAACAGCCACCAAAATGGTAAAGGAGATGGAAAGATACCCCTATGAGGAAAGTCTTAAAAGGTTAGGGCTCTTCAACTTGGAAAAAAGACTGCTGAAGGGAGATATGATAGAGGTCTAAAAATTAATGAATGGAGTGGAACGGGTAAACGTAGAGAGGTTGTTTACTCCATCAAAAAGTAGAAAGACTAGTGGACATAGAATGAAGCTACAATATAACCCATTTAAGACTAATAAGAGAAATATTTTTTCACTCAATGTGTAATCAAACTCTGGAATTTGTTACCGGAGGACGTAGTAAAAGCTGTTAGTGTAGCTGGGTTGAAGAGGGTCAGGGAAATCCTCTGCTTACCCTGGGATAAGCATTGGGAATCTGCATCTTTTGGGAACCTGCCAGGTACTTGTGACCTGGATTGGCCACTGTTCGAACAGGATACTGGGCTTGATGGACCTTGGTCTGACCCAGTATGGCATTTGTTAAGTTCTTATGATCCCCATGAATAGTGCAAAACCTAACAAGCAATACTTGCCAAAGGAAAGCAGAGCTGTGCCCCAGGCCTCAGGCTACTGGATGCGGCAAGGAAATACAACCTGCGTCATAGATGATGTACCAAACTGGTCTGAGTTTTGAGCTCAGGGTTTGCCTCAGGTCTAAAGTCCACAGCCATAAATCACTTACCACTACTGAAACACAACTAAATTGACTGGGTAAAATTAGATTCAAACACTGATCTCATTTACTTGTCCAGTTCAGTGAGTGATTTGAAAATTGATTTTTTATGGGGTGTTATGATTAAATGCCAGGGTGTGGAATGGGTGTAGATTCATGCATATGCCTGTATCATTCTTCTCACAGATCTTAGTCACAGGTATTTTACTAGTCCAGTTTAGTGAGTGATTTGCATTTTCTTGCAACCCCTCCTGGTGCTTCCCATTGGCTTCAGTCTCTTTCAAGTAGTGAAACATTGTAAAACGCCACCAGATTTACTGCAATGCTCACTTAAGTATGCAGAATGCTTGTGTGTAATGGGGCGGAGTGGAATTGTTTAATTTCCTTCCCAGATATCCCTCTGTGAAATAAATCAGCATAGGAATGCATGTTATTAAACCCAAGTCAGGAGGCAGCTTGCATGGTTCGTTTTTCATTTCCCCAAAGTTCTTAATAGGCTTCCGCAGCTTCTGGGATCCTGTCATAAGCTGACTGAAAACTGCCATCCTCAGAATATAGTGAGTGAGGTTTAATTTATTATCTGCTGCACTTTGGAAGATATCTGGATAAATCTTTGGTCTGAACAATTCCTCCTTTCCCCCCGGCCCCCACCCTAGCCACTCTAGATGTCGATCTGAAATTTAGCAGGAGAGACTTCATTTTGGGCATGCCAGGGGTGAGGCTTCAGTTTAGCTAAAGTTCCCTTTAGTCAGTTGTGTTCAGCGGCGCTTTCACTGGTAAATGCCACTGGGTTAAAATTAACCAGTTAAAGATAATCCATTTAAGTTTGTCTCAGACCACACTACTTAATAATGGCCCGATGGTGATCTTTTAGTGTCATATGTCCTCAGCCTGTCTCTGCAGTGGTATTTCCTTCATTTAAAAGTAAAACTTTTTCAGTTCTGTCTCCAGTCTTGTAATGTTGTTAGGTGCTGAACAATCTCCTTGTCCCCACGACTTAAAAATAAAAGTCCTACTGGTCTGTTTTCCTGCATACAGTATGTGGCCGTGTTAGTGGATTTCACTAAGATGTCCTATAGACACACTGTGCTCATTCAGTTTAGGGTCTGTGTTTTAGTTTTACTGATTTTCTGTCATTATTTCTATTGTATTGTTTTTATCTGATAGCTGCTTTGGATGACTTTGATCCAGGAAACTAATATATAAATATTTTAAGTAAATAATAACTACATTTACTCCATTGTCCAGTAACCTTTATAAAAAGTCCTTAGAAATGATTACCATCCCCCAACATACAAACATACACATACACAAGCCACAAACACACAAACAAAATACATACTCCTACCATCACAAACATCATACTCTTAAGGGGTCATTCCAAACTGCATTTAGCGGGGATGGATGTCTGGGTCAGGACTGTATCCCCTGCCCAAAGCTCCCTGCATGTATATAGGAGATGTATGGGGAGCTCTGGACGGGGGTGGGAGGGGGCGTGCTGAGGGAGGAGCGAGGACAGGTGGTGGACGAGGATGCATCCCCGGACATACAGAGCTGATCCTGAGGCTGACCCTGGATGTCCAGGATTGCCAACATGGACAGGGGACTTATTCCTCCTTGGAGGTGGACTATCTCCCCCTGGACGTCGGGGGACGGCGGCGCAGGGTGAGGTGAGTGGGGCGAGGGAGTGCAGGTGCTTTCCCACAGCCCAACCCTGCCTTTGGAAGGCTGCATTGGGGGTCGGGCTGCAGGGAATGAACTTTGTGGCAGTGGCTGGGGATCATGGCTCCTTAATGAAGCCATGGTGCCATGGCAACAGGACACCACAACACCGCGGCTCTATGCAGGAGCTGGGGCAGGCCTGTGCGGGGAAACAATGGGACGTCTGGTGGCAGAGAATTGGGGGACGGCCTGCCCATCCAGGCACGGGCTAGCCATCTAGACCCAATTCTGATCCCGCAGGAACGTCTAGCTCCCGTGAGCTCAGAATCGGGGACTAGACCAGCCCATCCAGATCCTGGTCATCCGGGCAGGCAGGATGTTCACCCTTCGGAATCGGGCCCTTAGTGTCCACCCACACACTCATCTGAGTGGAAGAGTAGCCTAGTGGTTATGGCAACAACCTGAAACTATAGAGTTCAAATCCCATTATCATCATTGTGGCCTTGGGCAAGTCACTTAACCATCCATTACCTCAAGTGCAAACTTAGATTATAAGCCCTCTGGGAACAGGGAAATGCCTACTATACCTGTATGTAACTTGCATTGTCTACTTCTGAAAGGTGTAAGCTAAATACACATAAATAAATACCCCCTGTACACATATATACATGTAATATCTAGTCACATACTCACCCTACATACCATGGATACCCTCCACAGTCACACATAACACATACTCCTACCCTCACACACATATACACTCAACATACACCCACAGATTCATCTCTACCCTCTGTATACACATGTATACACCATAATTTTGTGTCACATACTCATTCTACATACCAACACACCCATAGATAACCCTCCACAGACACACAAATGCAGCCTCTTTTTCTTCAGTGTGTCCGCACATTAATTTAACCATAAAGCCCCTTTGAAGTTCTAAGAAAGTGTTTCTCGACCCAGTTGTCTGAATGAGCTGAAAGTGACAACTTAATATATATATAGGCCCTTATTCAAATAAGATTTTCTCTATAGGCATAATGAAAAAATTTGGAAATAGAGTTTGACATGAGCCAATTACAAGAAAGGGTCCCTTCTAAAACCAGACACAAGCTGCCTTGCCAATAATGCTCGTCTCTTTCTCTCTTTCCTTTCCAGCAGTACCCTATCAGCGGAGCCCGTACAATGCCCAGGGCAGCTCTGGTGCTATCCAGTGCTATCGTTGTGGCAACGCCTGTAAAGGGGAGGTGGTACGAGTCCAAACCAACCACTTCCACATTAAATGTTTCACCTGCCAAGGTAGGACACCAGTCTTTCTTTCAAAGTATGGCACAGTGCTGGAATTACTCTGCCAATCTACTTGAAATGTTGACATGTTGTAACTGAGACCTTTGTCCTGAACTAAGTCTAGAAAGCTAGTCACAATTGTACTGAGTTAGTCCAACAGAAAGGTCTCGCCTAAAACTTGTCAATCGTTATCTCTTCATACAGACTGCTGTACTCCACCCTCCAAGAGTAGCATTAGCAGTAAACCTCGAGATTATACCCTGGCTTAGGAGTGACGTTTATTCCTCTCCTGGGATGCACAATACTAACCCATTAAGATGCACTTCTTTCTAGGGCAGGGGTTCTCAACCCAATCCTTGCGACATGTCTAGCCAGTCAGGTGCTCAGGATAACTGTCATGAATATGCATGACAGAGATCTGCATGTACTGCCTCCACTGAATGCTAATCTCTCTCATGCATATTCATTGTGGTTATCTTGACAACCTGACCGAAATGCATTGAGAACCCCTGCCCTAGAGAGAACCCCGGGACACCACTAGCAAGTCAGGTTTTCAGGAGAGCCACCATGAATATACATAAGAGAGATTTGCATGCCCTGCCTCTATTGTATGCAAATCTCTCTCATGCATATTCATATATTCATTGTGGTTCTCCTGAAAATCTGACTGGCTAGGTGTGTCCCGAGGACTGGGTTGAGAAGCCCTGTAGACTGTTATTTCACACACGTTTGCATTTGCTCATTGAATGTGTATTTTAGAAGTATAACACATTTGGATAGAATAAGAGGCATCTCCTGCAACTACTACTACTACTACTGAACATTTGGAAAGCACTTCAAGACATACGCAGTGCTACACAGACACATGTAAATGACGGTCCCTGCTCATCAGAGCTTACAATCTAGTCAAGACAGACAACACTGTAGCTGTAGACATGGGATACATCTATGGAGAATGGTAAGGAAATACAAAGGAGATCAGGAGAGTCAAGATCCGAAAGTGGCAGCAAAGAGGTGAGTTTTCAGCCTGGATTTGAAAGGGGTCAGAGAAGGCGCCTGACGCACAGACTCGGGTAGTTTGTTCCAGGCATAAGGAGCAAGGTGAAAAGAGTGAAGTCTGGAAGCAGCAGATAGAAGTGATTTGCCAGAAGAGCGGAGTTCCTGAGGAGGGGTGTAGGGAGAGATAAGAGAGGAAAAGTAGTGAGGAGCTGCAGAGAGAATGCACTTACAGTATAGGTCAGAAGGAGAAGTTTGAACTGGATGCGGAAAGGGATAGGGAGCCAATGAAGTGACTTGAGAAGAGAAGAGGAGTAATATGAACATGACAAAGCTGGCAGAAGATTAGCTGCACAGCAGAGTGTTGAACAGATTGAAGGGGAGTGAGATGATTCAGAGGGAGATCAGAAAGGAGGAGGTTACAATTGTCTAGATGGAAGGTGACTAAGGAGTGGATATGTGTCTTAGTATGTTCAGAAAGGAAGGGGCAAATTTTGTTGATGTTATAGAGAAAGAAACGGCAGGTTTTAGCTATCAGTTGTATGTCTGTTGAGAAGGAGAGAGAAGAGTCAAAGACGACCTCAAGGTTGCGAGCTGAGGAAACAGGGAGTAGTTATCCACAGAGCCCATGAAAGGAGGAGGGGGAGAGGAGGGTTTAGGGGGGAAAATAAGAAACTCAGTTTTGGCCACGTTCACTTTCAAGTGGCGGTGAGACATCCAAGCAGCAATATCTGAAAGGCAGGCAGAGATCCTGGCCTGGATTGCTGGAGAGATTTCGGGTGTAGAGAGGTAGATCTGGGCATCATCAGCATAAAGATGGTAGTGAAAGCCATGGGAAGAGATGAGAGCACTAAGGAACTGGGTATAGAGAGAGAGAAGGACAGGACCCAAGACAGATCCTTGGGGTACACCAACTGAGAGTGGAATAGCAGTAGAGGAGGATCCACCAGAACAAACACTGACAAGACATAGTAAGATTATAAAGCATTAATGCTTTCTAAAATTTGATGAGTTCTTAAAATTTCTGCTTAGAAAAGTTTCCCCATTGTAAGAGGTGGAACAGTCCAAGAGCTGCTCCTGGAGTAATGAGTTCATTTTGTGCATTGCATGAAAGGAATGAACCTTATCCCTGTGCGAGAGTCTTTCATGCTCACTTCATCAAGGTGAACCAGCCAGTCAAGTTAATTGATTGACTGCATGTTCATACGCAGCTACACCATGAAACATAAGATAATAGATAGGCTCAGAAATTACTGGGGCTGAACAATTTATAGGTCTGCCGCAGCGATATTGAGTCCTCAGTTTCTAGATCATTGGCATAATTATTATTATGATCTAAATAGCGCATACTAGATGTACACAACTCTGTATGGAGATAGTAGACATCCCCTACCTCTTCAAGCTTATAGTCTAACAAGACACACAGTGATCCTGTGAGTCAGCAAGGCTAAGTCAAAGATTAGGTAGGACAATTTAAATGAATGAAAATTGCAAGGAATGACATTTTTCAAGAAGCTCTATAATAACATAGTAAATGACGGCAGATAAAGACCAGTATGGTCCATCTAGTCTGCCCAGTAAGATGGCAAGACACCTTGTCAGCCAGGAGACCACACCATGCAAGGGGTCCTTGACCATTAAATCTCATTCTATGTTTTTCTATGACACCGTTTTGTAAATAGTTATCTTTGGTTATCCAAGTTGGTTCTCCTGTTAATTGTAAACTCAGACTTATGTACCCTGACTGATTGTTATGTTCCATGAAAACTGCGCTGATGCTGAATAGTGCGGTATAGAAGAAATTGTAAATAAATAAATAAATAAATAAATAAAGAGTAGGTGCACCTGCTGCTCCATGCAGGCCACCCCTCCTCATGTCTTTGTTTAAGGGGTGAACCCACCGCTCCGTGTAGGACACCCCTGTATGTTGAGAAATTAGTTAAGTTTATTTTGATTTTATCCTGTTGCTGTAAAGCAGGCATGTCCAACAGGTAGATCACAATCTACCTGTAGATCACGGAGGGGTCAGAGATAGATCGCCAGCCCCACTTGGCTCCATCTCTCCAGCAGCTCGCCCCGTCGCTAGGAGAGAGCTTGTGCCGGAAGGTCATCTGCCGAGGGCTTGCCGCTGCTGCTGATCCTTAGCCTGTCTTTTTTCCCTGCCTGCAGGAATCTTGCCTGCGGGTGTATTGGGGGTGCATGTTATTTTCATGCCAATAGTTTGTGGGTGCCCCAGCGGGCCGCCACCCACGCCCCGCGATGAGATGCCACAGGCCCAGTGGCATACCTGGTCTCCTGTCTCTCAGAATCACCCATTCCTGCCCTCGCCCCAACACCCCTTAGAAGTGTATTATATACTGGGTGATATCCATTCACCCGGGCTTTACCTGAATACACTTACCGTATTAGTTTTGTCATGTGCTGGTCGTTGGTCGCTTTGTAGTTCGCTTTCATTAAATGTTTTCAGGCAGACACAACAAAGTGTCAAGAATTTGGTGATTTTGGCAGGCTCTTCCAATTTTGTTCTAACTTACCTATGCCTCGCCTTCGAATTGGTTCAAACCACTGTGACTTTTGCTTGCTTCTGCAATTTTATTTTGCTTAGCCTTTGCGTTGATTCTGTACTGTGTGCAGAATTTATTAAATCGTGTGTGGTGGTATTTGAACTTGTTTGGCGGTATTTGATTTTATATGGTTTGCTGGACAGGTGTTTGAGGTTTTTTGATGATTGTTTGGTGGTATTTGATTGGTGCCTATGATGAATTCTTATTTTTACTTTTAGAACTGCATGTGTGGTTTTGGCATCTCCAGTCCTTGTATTGCACATCATCCAGAGGTCTTCAGTTCCTGTTGATCTTTAATACTTTGGGACAGTGACAGTTTTGGACCAGATTCAGGCAGTGTTTATACTAACTTAGCAGATTTGGCCTTCTTACATCCAGCCACCCCAGTATAACAAAGATGAGTTTTCCAAAGAAGAGCAGAACCTACCACTTTCATGATGAATGGGAAATGGACTACTTCGTCATCATGGTGAAAGACAAGTGTTGTTGTCTAATTTGTAACGCCCCAGTATCCTTGCCCAAAAAGGGTAATCTGGAACGTCTTTATAAGGCTCTGCAAAGCAATAAGTTTGATGCTGATTTTCCACCCAAAAGTGAAATTCGTAAACTGAAGCTCAAAGAACTTAAATCAAAATTGGCTACTCAGCAACAGTTGATGACTAAACCAAGGTCACATTCGGTCAATGCAACCATAGCATCCTTCAAGGTCAGCAACCTCATCGCAAAGAAATGCAAACCTTTCACTGAAGGGGAATTTGTAAAAGATTGTTTTCTTGAAGCAGCTGACAATCATTTTGAAGGATTTAAAAATAAGGAAGAGATCATAGCTGCTATTCAAGATGAACAATTGTCAAGAAACACCATCGTGCGGCGAATAGAAAAGATGTGTGGAGACACAACTGAACAATTGTTGGAGGATATTTCAAATTGTGTTGCTTTCTCACTCCAACTGGATGAATCTACAGACATAAGAGACATAGCCCAGTTACTAGTCTTTATCCAGATGGTTTTTGAAGACTTCAGTGTTAAAGAAGAACTACTTGGAATGATTTCTTTAAAAGGGAGAACTACCAGTCAGGAAATACTCAGTTCTTTCCATTCTTTTGTGACAAAGTGTAATCTTCCATTACATAGACTTGTTTCCATCACTACTGATGGAGCAAGAGCAATGACAAGTGAGGTTAACGGTTTCATAGCCCCCTGTAGACAATATGACAACATCCCAGATTTCCTATCTTACCACTGCATCATTCACCAGCAAGTTTTGGCAAGCAAGACACTCAATATAAAGACAGTCATGGACATCACTTTCAAAATTGTAAATTCAGTTTGTGGAAGATCACTTCAAAGACGGCTTTTCAATCTTACTCTTGATGAAGGGGCAACGGAAATCATTTTGCACACATATGTAAGGTGGCTAAGTAGGCACAAATTTCTGCAAGGATTTCGTGATTTGCTGAATGAAATAAGAGGTTTTTTGAAGGAGAGGGGAGATGACCAAGCAGAGTTGGAAGATGAGCAGTGGTTATGTGATCAGGCATTTCTCACTGACTTTACAGGCAAACTAAGTGATATGAACCTTGAACTACAAGGTAAAAACAAATGCATTGGCGAGATGATGAGTACAGTTTCATCCTACAAGAGCAAATTAGAGCTAATGATGACTGACCTTGCAAAAAACACTTTTGATCATTTTCCTAATACGCAGGACCATCTGGGACAATATCCAAATTTTGTTTTTCAGAACGAGAAGTATGTGACAGAAATCTGTTCTGTTATCCAGAAATTTGAAAATAGATTCTGTGACTTCCAAAAAATTGGAACAGTTGTGGAGTACTTGTCATACCCATAAGAACATAAGATATGCCATACTGCGTCAGACCAAGGTCCTTCAAGCCTAGGATCCTGTTTCCAACAGTGGCCAATCTAGGACATACGTACCTAGCAGTTTCCCCAAAAGACACAGGTTCCACAATGCTTGTACTGGATCAGGCATTGATATCCTGGGTCCCTTCTTAATAATGGTTTATGGACCTTTCCTCCAGGAACTTGTCCAAACCTTTTTTAAACCCAGCTACACTAACAGCCTTTACTACATCCTCCGGTAACAAATTCCAGAGTTTGATTACACGTTGAGTGAAAAAATATTTTCTTTTATTAGTCTTAAATAGTTTACCCTGTAGCTTCATTGCATGTCCCCTAGTCTTTCTATATTCTGATAATGTAAACAATCGATCTACGTTTACTCGTTCCTCTCCATTCATTAATTTATAGACTTCTATCATATCACCCCTCAGCCGTCTCTTTTCCAGGTTAAAGAGCCCTAACCTTTTTAGCCTTTCTTCATAGGAGTATCCTTCCATCCCCTTTACCATTTTGGTGGCTCTTCTCTGAACCTTTTCTAATAACTCTATATCCTTTTTAAGATACGGCGACCAGAATTGCACACAATATTCAAGGTACGGTCTCACCATGGAACGATATAGAGGCATTATAATATCCTTTGTTTTATTTTCCATTCCTTTCCTTATCATACCTAGCATTCTATTTGCTCTCTTGGCCGCCGCTGCACACTGGGCCGAGGGTTTTAACATGGTATCCACAATGACACCTAAATCTTTTTCCTGGGTGCTGGTTTCTAATGTGGAACCTTGCATCGTGTAACCATAGTTTGGGTTGTTCTTCCCTAGGTGCATAACCTTGCACTTGTCCACATTAAATTTCATCTGCCATTTTGATGCCCAGTCTTCCAATTTATCAAGATCCTCTTGCAATTTTCCACAATCCTCTTGGGTTTTAACAACTTTAAATAGTTTTGTGTCATCTGCAAATTTGATAACCTCACTCGTTATTCCAATTTCCAGGTCATTTATGAATATGTCAAAAAGCAGCGGACCCAGCACAGATCCCTGGGGTACACCACTATTCACCTTTCTCCATTGGGAAAATTGGCCATTTAGCCTTACCCTCTGCTTTCTATCTTTTAACCAGTTCCTGATGCACAGTAGTACACTGCCTCCTATCCCATGACTCTTTAGTTTTGCCAAAAGTCTCTGATGAGGGACCTTATCAAAGGCTTTCTGAAAGTCCAGATATACTATATCAACCGACTCACCTTTGTCCACCTGTTTATTCACACCTTCAAAAAAACATAACAGATTAGTAAGACAAGATCTTCCTTTTCTAAAGCCATGTTGGCTGTCTCCCATTAGGCCATAACTCTCTACGTGCTGAGTAATTTTATTCTTTATGATGGTTTCTACCATTTTTCCCGGTACTGACGTCAGGCTCACCGGTCTGTAGTTTCCCGGATCACCCCTGTAACCCTTTTTAAAAATTGGTGTTACATTGGCGATCCTCCAATCTTCAGGTATTAGAGATGATTTTAATGATAGTTCACAGATTACTAATAGCAGGTCTGCAATCTCATATTTCAGTTCTTTCAACACCCTTGGATGTATACCATCCGGACCAGTTGATTTGCTACTCTTCAGTTTATCTAATAGTGGTAATACATCTTTCCAATGTATCGATATTTCCTTCAATTCTTCCGCACCTTTAAATACCACTTCAGTCATGGGTAACATCCCTACATCTTCCTCAGTAAAGACCGAAGCAAAGAATTCATTCAGCCTCTCCGCTATCGCCTTGTCGCCTCTTAGTGCCCCTTTAACCCCTCTATCATCTAATGGACCAACTGACTCTCTCACAGGTTTTTTGCTACGAATGTACTTGAAAAAGTCTTTATTTCGTGTTTTTGCTTCCGCAGCAAGCTTCTTCTCAAAGTCTCCCTTTGCCTGCCTTATCAATGCCTTGCATTTGACTTGCCGGTATTTGTGCTGTTTCCAGGTTTCGTCATTTGGCTCTTTTTTCCATTTCCTGAAAGATGCTTTTTTGGCAACAACAGCCTCTCTGACTTCACCTTTAAACCATGCTGGCAGTTTTTTGGACTTCCTTCCACTTTTCTTAAAGCGTGGAATACAGCTGGTCTGGGCTTCCAAGATAGTCTTTTTCAATAACACCCAAGCTTGATGTAAGTCTTTAACCTTTGCAACTGCTCCTTTTAGTTTTTTCTTAACTATTTTCCTCATTTTATCATAGTCTCCCTTTCGAAATTTAAAAGGTAGTACTGTGGATTTCCTTACTATCCCTCCTCCACTAATTAAATCAAAGGCGATCATGCTATGATCACTATTGCCAAGTGGCCCCAACGCCCTTATCTCTTGCACTAGATCTGGTGTTCCACTAAGGACTAGGTCTAATATGGCTTCCCCTCTGGTTGGTTCATGAACCAGCTGCTCCAAGAAGCAATCATTTAGTTCATCTAGGAATTTTATCTCCCTAGCATGTCCTGTCGTGACACTGACCCAGTCGATAGCGGGGTAATTGAAATCACCCATTATTATTACTGCGCTGTAACTTTTGTTAGCTTCCTTGATTTCTTTGAGCATTTCATCATCCATTTGTTCATTCTGGCCAGGCAGTCAATAGTACACCCCCACTGCCATTGCTTTCCCCGTTTTACCCATTCAAAGTAGATGTGGACATTAAAGAAACTGTAGCTGCTATCAGTAAAAAATTACTCATTGAACAAGCCATCTCTTAAAAACTAAATATTAACCCTTAAAAATGACATTTTTCTCAAGACCCATATTGAGCAATAATCGTTTTGGTAGCTAGTGCCTAGAGACAAATTTCCCAACTTGAGAAGATGCAGTGAAACTGGACACTCCTGTTTCGGTTCAATTTATTTGTGTGAATATGCGTTTTCCCATCTGAAAATGACAAAGAGTACACAGCGTTCCAACATGACAGATGGACATCTCCAGGATTCCCTGAGACTGGCCCTCACGCAATATTCACCCAACTTCAAAAAGCTGGTGGATGAAATCAAACTCTGGAATTTGTTACCGGAGGATGTAGTAAAGGCTGTTAGTGTAGCTGGGTTTAAAAAAGGTTTGGACAAGTTCCTGGAGGAAAGGTCCATAAACCATTATTAAAAAGGGACCCAGGATATCAATGCTTGACCCAGTACAAGCATTGTGGAACCTGTGTCTTTTGGGGAAACTGCTAGGTACGTATGACCTAGATTGGCCACTGTAGGAAACAGGATACTGGGCTTGATGGACCTTGGTCTGACCCAGTATGTTCTTATAAATGCAGGCTCAGACATCTCACTAATGAGCAAGAGCGAAATACTAAAGATTGTGCAAGATCAGCCTGGATCAATCAATACTCAACCTAAATTTAACACAAATTACTCAATAAAAGTTAAAGAAAGTTATTACTCAATAAAACTTTAAGAAAAAATGTACTTTCCATTTTCCCTCGCAGTTCAACTGGATCTTCGTCTCTCTGTTTTGTTTTTGCTTAATTTGCTTAACAGCTGATCACATCCAAGTAAATGACAGAAGGTTCATTAAAAATGGGGGAGGGGGGAATCCTCCAACTTTATTGGGTTAAAATTTAATTTGAAACTAATTTGAAACATAATTTTCATGGTGGTAGATCACCGGCACTTTTGGCTGGAAAAAGTAGATCACGACCTGTTTGAAGTTGGACATGCCTGCTGTAAAGGGATCCATTGTGTCTGTCCCATGCCATTTTGAATTCTGTCACTGTATTTGCCCCCACCACTTCCATCAGGAGGGCATTCCAAGCATCCACCACCCTTTCAGTGAAAAAGTATTTCCTGACATTGCCTTTCAATTTACTCCCTTGCAACTTCATATTATGCCCTCTGGTGTTACAGCTTCCCCGTCTAGTTATGCCCTCTAGTTTTACAGCTTCCCCGTGCAATGGGTAAGGCTCTAGAAAAGAATGATTAGCTGGGACTCACATGAGGTCGGGGACCCCTGATCAGATGTGAGCAAAGGTCACTCCTACAGAAGAGCAGTTCGGCATCTTTTGAGAAAGATGCTAGTGAAGTATCTTCATCCATAACAAAAATCACCCTCCTGCCTGGCATTTGGCACTGACTGGTGGCTGTGCTGCCAGACTGGGGTTGTGGTATATTGAGTAGGCGGTAGAAGGCTTGTATTTCAGGTGCTCTTAATCCATCACCATTTTCAGCTCTAACAAATGAGAAGAGAAATGCAAAGGAGGTCATATCAGCAGGTCTTTTCTAAAGCTAGATCCATACGTTTTAATGACAGAGTCGTTCTTTTCCCGTTTTAGTCTAGATCAACAAGTTTTCTGGGAAACGTTTCTACATTATCTTTTCTGTGGATATACCTGTCCTGAAAATCTGGTCGCTGTTGACTGACTAGGGCAGGAGATACTCTGTACACAGACACGGTGATTTTTATTAGGAAGAAATGAGAAGAAGCTGGCTCCTGGATCAGTTGGCAGTGAGCTCAGCTTTTACCAGGTCTTGTGTTCAGCTCCTGCTGGGAACACGTATGTAAAGTCTGCTGGGCTGCCTCATGTGGGCAAAGGGGGTTTTCCAGGATGCTATTTAAATAAAGGTAGGATTCAGCTTACACAGTATGTACACAGAAACTGATTTTGTAATATGGAAAAAGCCTTTTGGAAAGTTCTAGAGTCTGTAAACCACTGGCCTGCTTCTCTAAGTCTAACATATACTCCTGGATCCTCATTGTAAGAAGCATGAGAGAAAACAGCACAATTTCTACCAGCAATGAACCAAGAGCAAACTGATTAGTCAGTACCATTATGCAGACTTGCTCTGTACAGCACTGACTGGCACAGGACGATGTGAGTATTAAATCGATACCCTTTAAAATCTCTCTAGCTCGGTGTCAAGCTGCTTCTTGGGACCAGCCAATAGATCTTCTTTGGCTGCCTCCTGATGAAACAGGAGCTTCAGCTCGATTCACAGACCCATGATGGGAAAGCTGCGCAGTACGTCTCAGCTTCCAGTCTCGCTCCAGGAAGCATGCAGAAAGGAGCAAGCTGGAAAACAGCATCAATAGGGAAAGAGATGAGGGCAGTGCTTTCTGTCATTGCAGGCGCCAGTCTCATAAGGATACATGAATCGCTTGGTTAGAATATGAGCTCATGGGACACATGAAGGAAAAACAGAGGTGGAGTTTGGGGTGACTGAATCAGAGAGAGAGAGTAGCAGCTGGCTGTGCCCTCAGTTCCTCTTTCATTCTGTGTTTAGGTATTTGTTGCTTTACCAGCTCAGCATTTCTGGGAGTGAGAGATATCCAGTGGTAAAAGAAGACTGGCTGGCTTCCGAAATAGCAAAAATACTTGAGCTATAGCTCCTATTGATCAGGCTCTTGTTAGATGAGCCATCCACTAGCATTGGAAGCAGAGTGGCAAAGGAAGCCTTAACCCAGCAAGGACAGAGGCATCCTTCAGAGCCAGAAAATGTTTTATCCTCCTGCCCCCGCTCAAAAGCAAATATAGCTTTTCTTTCACAACATATCTCCATTCCACCCCTCAAATATGCACACACACACACACACAAAGGCTTTGTCGTCCTCCTTAGGAGACATGGAAGCTAATGTAATAAGCTGTGTGTTAAGAATGTGCCTTGAAATCAGTGCACAGCATGCTTAAAAAGCATTTTATTCCTCGTACGGTGAACTAATAATGTGCAAATAACAGCAGCATTAAAAAGCGCTCAGACAAGAAAAATTGTGTGCACAAAACTGTGGTAACGTGTACGCAGTTTTCTACATTGGGCACTATGTGTACCAGAATATAATTCTGCATACAAAAATAAAGTTATTGCAGTAAAGTTTTTATGTGCATAAAATCCTGCATTGATGCACACAATTAGAGATTTTTAGGTGCATAAAATGTTTTCTTCTATAGCCATTGTCTGCTCGTAAAAACTGACATTTCCTTGTACATAACAATAGAGGGGCTATTTTAGAAGCCCTATTCATGCTTTGGTGTTCTGAAAACAGACCTAGAGATATCCAAAGCATGACGCCGTCCCTGGAGCCATTTTAGAAAGAGGTTTTAAAGACGTCCCCAATGCGAGGACATCCAAATCATAATGGGGGTGTGCTGCAGGTGTGTCCTGAGCGTTCCCAAGAACCTGGATGTCTTTGCCCAATTTCAGATATGTCCCCAGGTCCCCAGCTGCATCCAAGTTTATATCTGCTCCAGGCACAAACAGACACCTGAAAAATGCTCATTTTACAAGGCAAACAGCTGGAGAATATGGAACAGGAGGTGCACTCACATCCCCTATATCTTCCATATTAACAACAAACACTGCTGATGAAGGTGGGCTCTTGTTTTCATCTTGCCACAGATGCAAATTAGCATGCTATGGACCGGACCCCATTTTAACAACTGAAAATTCACATGACCTCAGATGATGATGAAATCAAAAAAGCAGGTCCCCAGCCTCCTTCCCACTTCTCCACTCATCTCAACCAGGAAGACGCAGCAACAGTCAGCATAAGATCCCTTGTGTCAGTGACCAGTGTGTGTTTACAGACCCCAGAACTCAGCAGGAGGGGACAAGGGACTATGAATGTTCGCTGGTTCAGGGCCACATGCTGACTGGCGACTGTCACTACTTGTTAGAGGTCACAGTGAGAGTCCAGAGAGAAGGGGAAATGGCCATGTTTCCACTGATGATGTGACCCCATTTGGGGTCCCGACCCCAACTTTGGGAACCACTGCTATAGAGACCCCCTCCAAATGTTTTGTAGCAGTGATGTCTATGTGGACACGTCAGGGGTATCAATGTGTCTAAAATCAGGCAGAAACATAGACATCCCAGATTGTACTTGGATTTACTTTCTAAAATGCCATTCTGTGTGTTTAACCTGCTTTATTGCTATAAAAGATGCCTCATGGCAGTAGAATATGCCGGCAAAAAATAATAGAGCATGTCACTTCACAAACAGAAAGAGTTAAAAGGAGAGTGAAGAGATAAGCAAGGGGGTGTGGGACTGAAAGCCAGTAGACAGACCGGCTAAAAGTAGGTTTACATAAAAATGATACATAAAGTTTTAAGAAGACATCTCAGCCTTTAATAAACAGGTGTAGACATACACCATAGATGTGGCACTACAAATAATCAAAGGTAAGACTTCTTTTGACTACAAAAGTACAGAAAAAATAAAATTCAACAACAAGAGTGGGGAGGAGTGGGGTTACCCAGTCAGTATCACTAAACGTTCATCGACTGGAAAGCCTAGTAACAGTCGGGTCCTCCAACCATGTGCCAGTACTGTTTATTGCTAGAGATTAGGTAGATTATCTACCGGTGTTTGTTTTTATTGTATCCATTTATTTTCTTTTACTTTTAAACTATGTTGTGATATTTATATACCCATTAGCAGGAACTTTGTGCTGTATCTGCGCCATGTCAGGTGTCCTCTCATGATTTTGAAAGAAGTCCTTGTCCTTTAGGCAGCAAACCATGCTGCATATGCCAGATGATGGTTAGAGTCCAGGGTGCCCAGTTCCTCCTCCCTTCTCCTCCTCAGTCAGGGCCTAGTATCAGCAGATAACCTTTAGCTTAATTGTAAAACACAGCAGAGAGCTTTTAATTTAAATTTAAAACTCAGTCAAGGCCTAGTATCAGCAGAGAGCTTTCAGTTTAAATGTAAAACTCAGCAAAGAGTTTTTATTTTAAATCTAATCAGAGTATAACTTATCATAGAAGGAAGATTAGGGTAAATATTCTTTGAATTGAAAGGAATAAATTGTTTCTAGAGACCTTTATAAAGAGGCCTTCTAGTTAAGAGGCAAGAGATCTGGGAATTTATTTTAAATAGGTGTTAAAGCCAAGTGACAGATCAAAAGGGCAATTTGAAAGGCTCCCATGATCAAACCAAGGGCTGTGTGAATGACTCAGGAAATTGTTAACAGATTATTATAGAAGCACAAGTCTGGGATCTGTGTAGCAAGCCAGCCTTTACTAAATTCCCTCCCACCCACCCCAGACATCTTAGTTTTATACGCTCTTAAAACTATTAAAGGGGGAGAAGTGGTCAAATTCAGTTTCAGGTTTATCTGGTTATCCTCATCAGCAATAGATTAATTAAGGCCCTGAAATTAATTAATCGTGAGGCAAAGTCCCTTAAACTTAATTGGTATAATTATATCACTACAAGTATCCCTAGCAACTTTAAGTAAACAACTTAAATAGCTAAACAAAAATCTTAAAACTAAGATGCAGACAGCAGTCCAGCAGCGAGATGGGGACCATCCAGTCTTCTGCACTGAGTGTCACATATAAGATTTTCTCCCAGTTGGTGAGGGGTTTAATGTGTGCACTGGGTGCATGGAGCTCTTTGCCCTCAGGGAACAGTCCGATCTCTGAGGCAAGAGTAGCAGACTTAGAGAACATAATGAAGACAGAGAGGTACATAGAAGAGACCTACAGAGATGTAGTACTGAAGTCCCACCTCCAGTCTGGCAGTATTTCAGTTGTCATGGAGGAAAGAGGTCATGTGAAAGGAGAGCATCACCTTGGTGTGGCAGGAAGTGATCCTGTAGCTAGGACGTGTCCACCTGGAGATGTAAAACCCTCTCACACTAAGGAGATTTCTTCAGGGCCATGTGCCCATGAGAGAAGGGTTAGGATGCCCGTTACAGTTGGTGATTCAATCATTAGGCATAAAGATAGCTGGGTGGCTGGTAGATGTAAGAATCGCCTGATAGCATACCTGCCTGGTGTGAAGATAGTGGACCTCACACACACCTAGACAAGGTTTTAGACAGTGCTAAGGAGGAGTCTGCTGTCTTGGTGCATTTTGGCACCAATGACATAGAGAAGTATGGGAGGGAGGTTCTGGAGTCCAAATTTAGGCTTTTAAGTAGGAAGTTGAAATCCAAAACATCCAGGGTAGCATTTTCTGAAATGCTTCCCATTCCATGTGCAGGGCCCAAAAGGCAGGCAGAGCTCCAGAGTCTCAATGTGTGGATGAGATGATGGTGCAAAGAAGAGGGTTTTATTTATTTAAACATTTTTTATATACTGCCCCTTCCAGTAATCAGGGGCAGTTTACAATGAACAGAACTCATTTACAAAGAACATAGAATATATCAAATTATATTACAAGGTGCTATTTACAAATCAGCTGTTCACATATACAGCAGAATAGCGGATGCTGAGGCAGAGCTACTTACAGTGTAGGGTGGGGAAGGGGACGGGATAAGGGAGAAATATATTAAATGGAGTTTCATAAAGAGAAAGGCTTAGAGGGGGGAACGAGAAGAGTAATTAACTAATTAAGCTATATCAAGTGAGAAAGAGGTTCAGGAGGGTATGTATTTATTGTATATATATTTCTCCAGTATAAAGTGGAAAGAGGTAGGGGGGATCATAGCGTTTAAGGGGGAGTAATAGAGGTGTTGAGGTTAAAGTGTTACATAGAAACATAGAAATATGACGACAGAAAAAGACCACATGGCTTATCTAGTCTGTCCTTCCATATCAAGAACTACAACAGTCCCCTTTTTACCTTTAGAGATCCTCTGTGTTTGTCCCATGCTTTTTTGAATTCAGTTACTGTCCTCATCTCTACCACCTCCACTGGGAGACTATTCCATGGATCCAGCACTCTTTCCGTAAAGAAATATTTCTACATATCACTCCTGAATCTATCTCTCTTCACCCTCATCCCATGTCTCCTCGTAGCATAACTTGCTTTCAATCAAAAGAGGTTCCTCCCATGTGCATTTATGCCACGGAGGTATTTAAATGTCTCAATCATATCACCTCTATCCCGCCTTACCTCTAAGGTGTATATATTAAGATCCTTAAATCTGTATTCATATGCTTTATAATGAAGACCACTAACCATTTTAGTAGCCACCCCCTGCACCGACTCCATCCTGTTTATATCCTTTTGAATGAAGAGGAACGTTTTAAGCTCTTTTCTAAAAGTCTGCAGATCTTTTATTAGTCTTAGATTATCTGGAAGAGCGTTCCAGAGAGTAGGGGCTACAAACAAGAAAGCTCTTGAACTTGTAGTTTTGATTGTGTTACGAAAATGGGCTGGAATTGAGAAGGTATTCTGGGTGCACGTTCTTCTGGATCTAATGGGGTCACTAGGGGTAATAAGAGAGGAGAAGCATGAGGGAGCGATCTTCTTGTATAGTTTGAAAGTTATCAGTAGATATTTGTATTAGATACGTGCCTCTATGGGTAGCCAGTAGAGGGTCTGGAGTAGTGGCATGATGTGGTCATATCGGTGAGCGTTGTGAATTATATGGGCAACAAGGTTCTGTACCATTTGAAGCTGATGTGTGGTTTTTTTGTGTAGGCCATGAAGTATGCTGTTACAATAATCGAGGTGAGGTGTAATGAGGGCCTATAGAACTGAATGGAAGTTGCTATTATCCAGGAAATGTCTTAGTGGTTGACTTGTTTTTAGTTTAAAGTAAATTGTCTTTGTTACAGCTTTTATATATGAGGACATGGATAGTGACTGTTCAAGAATGATACTTAAGTATTTGACTTCCTGTTTAACTTCTATGGCAATTCATTTATGTAAATTTTAACGGGTGGTGAAAAGCTCTGGTCCAGGGTTATGGGGACCAGAGCTGTTAGGAACTGGGCAACATTCTGGGGAAGGGTGGGACTTTTCCAAAAGGTTGGGCTCCACTTTAATCTGGATGGAATCAGGCTGCTGGCATTAACCTTTGAAAAGGAGATAGAGCAGCTTTTAAGCTAGATAATAGGGGAAAACCAACCATCGCCCCTGAGCATATGATTCGGAAGGATGTATCCTTGAAGGATACCAGCAAAAGAGGGATGTTAGGGATGAGAGGTTCCACTAAAGATAAAATCAACCCAGATGTCCTTAAGTATAGAGCTGAAAGATTACAAATTACCCCAATCATCTGATAACCAGATTAATATGAATACATTTTAGAAGTCTGAAAAATAAGATGGGACAGCTAGAATATATAGCACTAAATGAAAGGTTAGATACGTTTGGCATCTCAGAGACCTGGTGAAAAGAGGACAATCAATGAGACACTGTGATGCCTGGGTACAAACCATATCACAATGATAGGGTAGATCAAATTGATGGAGGGGTTGAGCTCTCTGTTAGAGAGAACATTGAGTCACATTGGATAAATGTTTTGCAGGAAACAAAATACACTGTAGAATCTCTATGGATAGAAATTCCATGGAAGAAGGGGAAGGCAATGGTACTGTGGGTGTACTATCGACTGCCTGGTCAGAATGAACAAATAGATGAAGAAATGCTGAAAAATCAGGGAAGCTAACAAAAGTTACAACACAGTAATAATGGGTGATTTCAATTACCCCGGTATTGACTAGGTCAATGTCCCAGCAGGACATGCTAGAGAGATAAAGTTTCTTAATGAAATAAATGACTGCTTCTTGGCACAGCTGGTTTGTGAACTGACAAGAGGGGAAGCTGCTTTGGGCCTAGTCCTTAGTGGAAAAATGGTAGAAACCATAATAAAGAACAAAATTACTCAGCATGTAGATAGTCATGGCCTAATGGGAGACAGCCAACATGGATTTAGACAAGGAAGATCTTGTCTTACTAATCTGTTATGTTTTTTTGAAGGAGTGAATAATCAGGTGGACAAAGGTGAGTCGGTTGATATTGTGTATCTGGACTTTCAGAAAGCCTTTGACAAGGTCCCTCATCAGAGACTTTTGGCAAAACTGAAGAGTCATGGGATAGGAGGCAGTGTACTATTGTGGATCAGGAACGGGTTAAAAGACAGAAAGCAGAGGGTAGGGCTAAATGGCCAATTTTCACAATGGAGAAAGGTGAATAGTGGTGTACCCCAGGATCTGTGCTGGGTCCGCTGCTTTTTGATATATTCATAAATGACCTGGAAAGTGGAATAACGAGTGAGGTTATCAAATTTGCAGATGACACAAAACTATTTAAAGTTGTTAAAACCCAAGAGGATTGTGGAAAATTGCAAGAGGATCTTGATAAATTGGAAGACTGGGCATCAAAATGGCAGATGAAATTTAATGTGGACAAGTGCAAGGTTATGCACCTAGGGAAGAACAACCCAAACTATGGTTACATGATGCAAGGTTCCACATTAGGAACCACCACCCAGGAAAAAGATTTAGGCGTCATTGTGGATAACAAGTTAAAACTCTCAGCCCAGTGTGCAGTGGTGGCCAAGAGAGAAAATAGAATGCTAGGTATGATAAGGAAAGGAATGGAAAATAAAACAAAAGACCTTATAATGCCTCTATATCGTTCCATGGTGAGACCGCACCTTGAATATTTTGTGCAATTCTGGTCGCCGTATCTTAAAAAGGATATAGCGTTATTAGAAAAGGTACAGAGAAGAGCCACCAAAATGGTAAAGGGGATGGAAGGATACTCCTATGAAGAAAGGCTAAAAAGGTTAGGGCTCTTTAACCTGGAAAAGAGACGGCTGAGGGGAGATAAGATAGAAGTCTATAAATTAATGAACAGAGTGGAACGGGTAAACGTAGATCGATTGTTTATATTATCAGAATATAGAAAGACTAGGGGACATGCAATGAAGCTACAGGGTAAACTATTTAAAACTAATAAAAGAAAATATTTTTTCACTCAACGTGTAATCAAACTCTGGAATTTGTTACCGGAGGATGTAGTAAAGGCTGTTAGTGTAGCTGGGTTTAAAAAAGGTTTGGACAAGTTCCTGGAGGAAAGGTCCATAAACCATTATTAAGGAGGGACCCAGGATATCAATGCTTGACCCAGTACAAGCATTGTGGAACCTGTGTCTTTTGGGGAAACTGCTAGGTACTGTCAGCACCACTTCCCTGGTGGCCAGTGGATGCCAGGGCAGGTGGGACACAAAAATATAAGGTTAAGATTGGAGAGTCTTCTAAAGCAGTGTTTTTCAACCTTTTTTGTGCAAAGGCACACTTTTTTCATGAAAAAAATCACGAGGCACACCACCATTAGAAAATGTTTAAAAAATTTACCTCTGTGCCTATATTGACTATATATAAAGTAATTCTCTTGAATAGGAATCAAACACTCACACCAACCCCCCTCCCCTGCTGGTTCACACCAACCCCCCTCCCCTGCTGGTTCACTCACACCACCCCCCCCCCCTCCACTGCTGGTTCACTCACCCACCCCCCTGTCACTTACTCACCCCTCCTGCTGGGTCACTCACTCACCCCCCCCCTCCCCTGCTGGTTCACTCACACCATCGCCTCCCCCCCCCCTTGCTGGTTCACTCACACACCACCCCCCCTCCACTGCTGGTTCACTCACACTCCCCCCCCCTTGCTGGTTCACTCACACTCCCCCCCTTGCTGGTTCACTCACACACACACACACACCCTCTGCCCAAGCCGCTGCTTCTGCTTTGTACAGAGCAGCGGCTGCACTACACTTACATTGAAAAGTAAAGAGAAACTGTGTCAGGAGCCCTCCGGTCATCGCAGAGCCCGAGGAAGTGATGTCATGGGGGCGGGCTCCTCACAGGCTGTCTTTCCTTTTCAAATTAACTTTATTGCAGCTAAAGTTAATTTGAAAAGGAAAGACAGCCTGTGAGGAGCCCGCCCCCATGACATCACTTCCTCGGGCTCTGCATGATCGGAGGGCTCCTGACACAGTTTCTCTTTACTTTTCAATGTAAGTGTAGTGCAGCCGCTGCTCTGTACAAAGCAGAACCAGCGGCTGCACTGCTATAGGGAATCGCGATTGCGTTCGCGCCGCAGACTTCGGCACAAAAGCCGGTTTTTTGCTCTGGCCGCTCCCGATCTTGCGGCCAGAGCAAAAAACCGGCTTTTCAATGGCCGGTTTTACAACTGTGCCGGCAGCCGGCCTGGCCATGGAAAAACCGGCCAGGCCGGCTGAAAACTGGCCGGTTGGCAACCCTAATTTGTGAACCGAGGCCACATGTTACGGATGAAATTGGAATTTTTCCCACGGCACACCAGACAATATCTCATGGCACACTAGTGTGCCGCGGCACAGTGGTTGAAAAACGCTGTTCTAAAGGCCCAAATGGCTCTTGGTCCTTGTAGTTGCTTTAGCTCCAATCTCCAATGAAACAATCAAGCTGAGTGGTGGGAATTAATAAGGCTTTTATTTCCCTTTCTCACAGTGGTTCTAAATAGTGGGTTACAACTTTAAAGCAAATGTCCTTAATGCAGGTAGAAAACAAACTCAGGGTTCAAAGCAAAAACTGTTATACGTCACAGGAATGGAGGTGCTCAAACAAATAAAGAATGCTCTGCTGGCAATTCACCCAATCACAAGTCTGGCAGTGACTCTAAACTTTCAGAAATGCAAAGTATACAGTCCATCTCTTGGTCAGGCAAATCTCCTGCCAGTTCCACTTGCATTGGCACGGTATCAGAAAGCTCTGAATCTATATCCCTGGTTTCTTGTAAAACACATTCAGGGGTTTTGTATATTTTCTGTAGCAGCTCCCAATGTCCTTGGCCTAGCCTAGGGCGTCGGCCACTTGCTGTGTTAGGCTTTAAAGTACCCTCTTTCCTTAGAGGCTTTACAGCAGCTTTATCATAGCTTTTACCATTCACAACTTTCTTATTAGGCATACATTTCTCATACCTTGTATGGCAGCAATCCTCAAGTAACCGGCTTTCTTCCACTGCCTGCCTTCCCCAGGCAGCAGCTTGGTAAAATACTTTTCTATGCAGGTTAGGCTTACCCTGTAGCCTTTGACTTCCTTCTCCTAGTGAAGGCCTGCCTCTGTACAAGCCCAGTTTCTGGCTTTCTGACTCAGTGTGGCGTGGCTTCTCCAGCTGATTCTTGTTTGGCTTAAGGTTGCAGTTACAGCAGTGCTTTTGCCTCTGAGGGCAAACAGCTCTCGGTTTGGCTTGAGCTGACACCTCCTTAGGTCCTTCCTCAGCTCCTGAGAAATCACTTCTCCCTCCTGGGAATCCTCTAGCACTCGAATAGTCAGGTTTCCACTTCCACCTCTCTCTCTCTCGGTGCTGCCAGTGATTCTCCCCTTGCTTCTGCTTGGGCTGCTGCTTCTGCTGGTGCTTCTATCTCCGAGGCTACCGGTACTCCTTTTGCCTCTTCTCCTTCCTCCGACTCCCTTCCAGTCTTCCACACTCCCCTTATGAAGCCCTCCTGCTTTCGAGGATTGGAAGCTGGTTGGCATTTTTTCGTGACCAGCTGGGCGTGGCTCTTCAGTCTCCCTAAAGACACTCTTGCTCCCTCTAGCTGGTTCCTGGGAATATTGCAAGTCTTTTTCTCTGTGAAAAACACCTTCTTTTCTCTCAACTGGGCTCTCATCAGCCCTCGCTCCGTGACAGTACGTATGACCTAGATTGGCCACTGTTGGAAACAGGATACTGGGCTTGATGGACTTTGGTTGGACCCAGTATGGCATATCTTATGTTCTTATGTTCTCTGTACCTTTTCTAATTCTGCTATATCCTTTTTAAGATATGGCGACCATAATTGCCAGTATTCAAAGTGAGGTCGCACCATGGAATGATACAGAGGCATTATAATATCCTAGCATTCTATTTGCTTTCTTGTCTGCCACTACACACTGGGCAGAGGGTTTCAATGTTTTATCCATGATGATGCCTAAAAGCTTTTTCCTGGGTGGTAGTTTCTAAGGTGATACCTTGCATTGTGTAACCGTAGTTTGGGTTGTTTTTTCCTAGGTCCATAACTTTCCATTGCCCACATTAAATTTCATCTGCTATTTGGATGCTCAGTCTTCCAATTTATTAAAGCCCTCTTGCAATTTTTCACAATCCCCTTGTATTTTAACAACTTTGAATAATTTTGTGTCATCTGCAAATTTGATCATCTCACTCGCTATTCCTATTTCCAGGTCATTTATAAATATGTTAAAAAGCAGCAGGCCCAGCACAGATCCTATGGGTACTCCACTATTCACCTCTCTTTATTAATTTACCTAGCAGTTTCCCCAAAAGACACAGGTTCCACAATGCTTGTACTGGGTCAAGCATTGATATCCTGGGTCCCTTCTTAATAATGGTTTATGGACCTTTCCTCCAGGAACTTGTCCAAACCTTTTTTAAACCCAGCTACACTAACAGCCCTTACTACATCCTCCAGAGAAGAGTCACGAAAATAATAAAAGGGATGGAAGGATATACCTATGAGGAAAGACTTAAAAGGTTGGGGCTGTTCAACTTGGAAAAGAGACGGCTGAAGGGGGATACGATAGAGGTCTATAAATTAATGAATGGAGTGGAACGGGTAAACGTAGATTGGTTGTTTACGTTATCAGAATATAGAAAGACTAGGGGACATGAAGCTACAATGTAACTCATTTAAGACAAATAAGAGAAAATATTTTTTTACTCAACATGCAATCAATCTCTGGAATTTATCACTGGAGGATGTGGTAAAAGCTGTTAGTGGAGCTGGGTTTTTGGTTTGTTTGTTTTTTAATTTAATTTTTGAAATATGCATTAGAACTAGAAGCAGAAAAACATCAGATAAGTTACCATAATACACAAAGGCAAACAAACAAATAAGATCAAGCCCACATCAACGGAGCTAATATTAGAAAAGTAATAAGAAACAGAACGTATAAGAAAATAATGCCAAGTATGGAGGTACATCCTGTGCTAGGACCCTCTTCCCAAAGCCCCCTACTTCTACCTATCTTGCAAAATCTTCTCTAGATGAGAGACATCCAAAAACATAAAAGAGTTCCCCTGCAGGGTAATGATACATTTGCAGAGGAACCTTAACTAGAAAGTGGCCCCAAGTGCTAGAATGTGTGATTTCAACTCTAGAAACTGTATTCTGCGGATCTGCGTGGTCTGTGTCACATCAGAAAATATATTCAATTTCTGACTACAGAAAAGAACATCTTTATTCTCGAGATATAATTTGAGTATCTTAACCTTAACAGCTTCTGAAGATAAAGTAACTAAAAGTGAATTACCCCTGTATCCTCTAAAACAGTTCTTAAGTTCTGGCTTTCCAAAGGATGGAGAAAATCACAGTTTCCTTCAATAGGGTTAACATCTCAAGACATAATGGGGATATAAAACACCTGTACAATTTCAATATGATCTGATACTTTTAAGACTTCCATGAAATATTTTGTTAACAAAATTTCAGCGGATAATAAGTGTGTTATGGGAAAATTTAGGAAGCGCAGATTCTTGGCAAGTGAGGCATTTTCTAGTGCTTCCAACCTACTGTAATGTGTACAATAAGCAAATGTGTAATATCAGCCAAATTAGTTAGTGAGGAGGACTGCACCTGAGAGTCCAAACATGTCAGAGATCTATCTAATGAAGACACTTTAGTGCCCAAATCTTGTAATTCGTCCACAGTCTCTTAAGTGAAATGACATAATGAAGTAACAGTATAGCTCAACTTGAGATCTATGGGCTTGATATTCAAAAGGCATTTATATGATTTACAGCCCTGTAAACCGTATAAATGCCACTCAGCGGGATATTCAGCATGGTTAGTGCCTCTGAATATCCCCGATATTCTCCCCTACACACTCTAATGCTAATCGCTTAGCACTGGGGAATGTCGTGGACATTCTGAGGAGGAATGGAGGTGGCAACAGTCAATAACTGGACAACAGCGATATTACATGCTGTCTGCTTAGTGACCTGTGCCTAAAAGCTCGCCTATCTTCTAGCCACAGCAGCTAACCGGGCAGCATGCAATATCGTGTCTGGAAGACAGTGTGGCAAACCTGGATATTCAATGCCGGGGCCGCATATGACCCTGGCATTGAATATCCGGGGTTAAGAGTTGGCGCCCACGGCTATGTACCCTAGCAGCGCATAGCTGGCATAGCTCAGTATTGGGCCCTATATTCTTAATTGCTCCCCAAAGACCTTTGAGAGTAACCTCCCCCACTGGAGACATTTCCAAGGACAGAGAAGTGTCACCAGTTTCCTACGAAAGCACAAGCTTGAGAACTAGCACTCAAGAGCTACCACAGAGTCTGACCCAGGAGATGCTCCTTCCAAGATTGTAGATGATAGGGGAGGTAGTGGGTGTGGTGGCGGAATCCAACCTCCAGAGCTCAACGTTGCTCCTTCTGGTGAGGACTGGGCCACTGATGGATATGCGAGATGTCTGTCCATTGGACCAATAGTTTTACCTGTAAATGGTGTTGCAGGTTCCATCTTCGCACCTCCTATATTCTTCTGCTTCCCCATATTCAAATGATATTACTATCTAAGCAAAAATAAAAAAAATAGAAGACCAAAAAGCAAGAAGAATTCCCGCCAGTGAGTTTGCCAGTGCACCAAAGGGGCTCCAAAGAGGTGTAACCTGCCCCTTTGGTCACGCCCCTTCAGACTGTGACCCATGGGCCGCGACACGTGGCTGCATGTAAGCATGGCAGTTCTTATCCCAGAAGGAGTCTTCCATCGGCAGACAGGTTGCCCTCCATGGTGCCTGCTTAAAATTCAATGCCAATTCCCAAGGCATAGAACCAGCGGTAATAGTGGGGCCAGTCCAGGGGTAGGTAGCAAATCCCCGTCTCCTCCTCTGCACTCCAATACAGCTCCAAAGAACACTGCTGCCATGGTGGTTCTTATCCCAGAAGGGGCCTTCCATTGGCAAACGGACTGCCTTCCGCAATGCCTGCTTGAAAATCAATGCCGATTCCCCAGGCAGAAAACCAGCGGCACCAGTGGCACCAGTCCAGGGGTAGGTAGCAAATCCCCGTCTTCTCTTCTGCACTCCAATATAGCTCCTAGTGTTTGTTGGGTATAAAAAAGGTTTGGACAAGTTCCTGGAGGAAAAGTCCATAAACTGTTATGAAAGAGAACCCAGAAAATCCACTGCTTACCCTGGGATGAGCATTGTGGAACCTGTGTGCCTTTTTGGGAACCTGCCAGGTACTTGTGACCTGGATTAGCCACTGTTGGAAACAGGATACTGGGCTTGATGGACCTTGGTCTGACCCAGTAAGACATTTCTTATGTTCTCTTATTCATTGCTTCTTTCTTTCCTCTAATTCCAGTCCTCACCCAAGAGTGAGAAGAATCAGGTAATCAAGCCGAATGACACTAATGCTCAGACTAGGAGTTCAGTTCCCAGCATTAAAAAGCATGCATTAAGCCATTGCACTTTTGTGCAGTGAAGAGCAATAATTAAAACATTCATTAACATAGAATTTAAATAGCAGTGCTCTAATATGTGCCCAAAAGTCCTTTCTGCATCAAATACTGATCCATGCACAGAAAAATATTCACTCGGTGCTATGCAGTGCTCTGTGCAAGGCTTAGTGCCCTTCATAATGTCGACCTATGAGTAAACTCGCACCTCCCAGAGAATATCCTCAAGACATAGAGGCTACAGTCAAGTGAGGGCCTAACTCAAGTTCAAGGAGAAGCCTTCTGGCACCTCCTCTTACCATCATAAGAGGTGTTCTGGGAATTCAGCAGTCTGTCTTCAGGAAAAGAAAACCATGTATCATGATCAGTGAATCAGCACTAGCCTGTACTAAGGGTGCACTTGACTGAATTGAGTACAGCCCCACAGTTTAGCTCACATTAAGGATTAGACCTTTCTCTTGTTAGCTCTGATGCAATGACAGCAGCAAAGTCTGATTCTGCTTTCCTTTGCCAGAGCTGGTGATGCTTGAGTTAAATTTCCCTTCAGTCTGAGTTCCTAGCATTGATTCAAACCAAACACCTAGTCTAGCCACAAATCTAATTATTATAACAAGGCCAACAGATTTCTGAAGTTGAAGTCAAGCCAAACCATAGTGGTTCATTTATCATTTACTGTGGTAATAACGCGCCCAGGGGTACCCCCATAGTCCAAGGAACAAACCCAGAACAAGCCTGTCTGCTCAACATGAAAAAGAAGTAACCATTTCAATCCCTTTTCTCTCAGCCCCACTCTGCTTAAATGTCTCAGCAATAAATCATGGTTTAGAATATGAAATGCAGCTGATACATCTAAAAGAATCACCAGCGACCCCGGTCCCAGGATGGCGGTGGAGTAAGACGCCGAGGTTAAGTCTGCGGAGAGGACGGGATTACAGACTCGAGCCAATGGGGAAAAAGAGGAAGCAGCGGACATTGAAGCCCCCCAGTTCCTCTACCCCAACTAGTGGCTTGACTCAGGTGTCCATTGTACCCTTCTGCTCACCTAATACGGTGGATATGGCTTCAGCAGGTCGGTCGATGGTTTCGGCGGATCTGAGCAGTAACGGGGTGGAGTTGAGCCCTGTTCAGATGTTGCCGCCGCAGCCCGGAAGAAGTGTGGAGGAGGAGCTGAGTGCAGGAGTGCCTCCGGGTCAGGAGGACAGAGAAGCAGCAGGGGGTGCCTCCTCTAACCTTGGCCCGAGTGATTCAGCGGCTTCAGTGGGGGGCAGGGATGTAACTACCTCTCTTGGAGCCAGCCCTGGAGCAGAGCAGGTGAAGAACAGCTCCCCAGTGGCCTCGGAGGTCCAGGTGGTTTGTGGAATGAAAAAACCGGCAAAAGTAACTTTGGATAGCTTATGGGAAGCCATCTCAACACTTCAGAGAGCCCTGATATCTGTGGTGGGCGATATCTCGCAGGAATTAAATGGTGTAAAAGTTTGGTGTTCAGCGATGGAGACAAAGGTGGCTGATCAGGCTGATAAAATGGCTAGGCTAGAGGCCAAAGTGGAAGATCTACAAACTTTGGGTGTGACCCAGACCAGGGAGCGTTTGGTATCATTAAGACACTTGGAGTTCATGGATAATCAGCTTCGGAAGAATAACTTGAGGTTTTTGAATTTTCCAAGATCTCCTCTGATGGAACCATTGGTTTTGGTTCGTAAGTACTTTACTGATGTCCTCCTGCTACCTGCAGAAAATTTACCTCCTATAGTTAGAGTCCAGTATGTTGCAATTTCCTCTGAAGCTGATGCAGAGATGGGCTCTGAAGGTGCACTCGGGCTTGCCCAGTTGGAGCTATCGGAATTCTTAGAGAGTTCCCTGGAGGTGGTGACTAGCCGATCTACATTGTTAGTCTGTTTTGCTTTTGAATCTGATCGCAACTCTGTACTTAGATTGTATTTCCGCATAATGTCTGTTTCCCAATTTATGGGGTCAAAAATTATGATACTTCCTGATCTTTCTGATACCCAGAAAAGGCGGAAAGAGTTTTTGACTTTATGCCAAAGATCTACTGCCCTGGGTGCTCAGTTTAGATTAAAGTATCCATGTAAATGTTTGGTTCTTTATCAATCTAAGCAATTTCTTTTTTTTTTTGACCCTCTGCAATTGGTTCAATTTCTTCAGGGGAAGGAGGTTGAGGGGAAGGCTTGATTCCAGTACCAGCTGCCATAATTGATATTCTCTGCTCCTAAGATGGTAGGGGGGCTCTCCTTATTTGAGGGGGGACTCCCCATTCTTTTTTTTTCTTTTCCCTATTTCCTGTTTGGGACCTTATTGGGGTTTTTACCTATGGTGGTCTAAAAAATTTGTAAGATTTCCTATGCTTGAAATGTTTTCCTTTTGAACTGTGTATTCTTATTTAGAGATTTTGGAATAATATTGGAAATTTAATAAAATTTAAATAAAAAGAAAAAGAATCACCAGCACATTTTTTCTTTTATCAGCCCATGTTTAAAGCATATGTGCTAAACTCACCAGCATGGTCTCTGTGCCTTACCCTACTCTCAATCCCACTTAATGATGACGTAGAGCCCCAGTGTTCTAGAAAATGAACTACTTGACCATAACACAACTTCTTGACACCAGTTCCAGATTTAATTTATCCTCTTTCAAAATAGGGTGTATTCATGCCTGTTTTAACTGCCCCTTGCAAGTGTCACCGAAGCAAACTCTTCCATCACCTCTTCCTACATCCCCTCTACCAGTTCCCTCTCTATTTCACCAGCTCCTTATGCATGCCCCATCCTGTATGCAACCCGCAAACAACTCTTGAAATTCACCACAAATATGATAAAGTTCCCCTTCCTACCTCGACCTCTGGGGCTGGCACAGTCAACTAGTCTGATTTCTGCTCTTTTCCAAATGGCGGTCAGTAAACTCCTTTTTGGCCTCTTCACCAAACCCACATAATTCCTACCTTGCTCTCCCCACTGAACTCTATACTCATCTCTACATTGGCGGAGTTGCTGTTTTACTAACCGTAGACCAGGGTGATACCAAGGTCTCATTGTCTGGGCCTCTACCACATTTACCATTTCTGGTGCAACATGATCACTGCCTTATTACACTGTTCCACCTCACAAGTGCGACATCTAAACTATCCCTTACATGAAGACAGAAGAAGCCTTAATCACAGCCTTGCACTTCTGATGAGGAATAAAACTCAAAAGGAAATGTTGAAATCCTAATGGTTTTATTTATTTATTCTAACAGCTGCTTAAACTATTTAAATAATTAAATAGATCATTTTGATTGCATTGCTGTTTTATCCATATATTCCTTTTTCTGGGAGCTGCTTAATTTCCCTGCAGCTTTGGCTGGTTTAGTGGTGTGCTATACCTGGATTGAGACATTGAAGAATCCCCCTTGCTTTTATTTGATTTGAATATTTTTAGCTCACGTCTTTTCTTCCATTGGTAGCTCAGGTGAGTTAGGCAGAATGGATACTGCAGGGTTCACTCTTGGACCTTTTTTTTTTCTTCAGAAATCTATCTGCAAGCCTAGGAAATAGGATCTATAAATTAAAGCCCCCAGTCCCTGCTTTCTCCGTACAGAGAGGAATCAATCATGGTACAGCTCACCACCTTGTGCTGCTCTCAGCCCTTTCCCCATCTCTCTTTTATTACTTTTCCTGGACAATTTCACACAGTTGACATTTTCCCTTTTATCTTTTATCCCAGCCTTTACTGTATAATTATAGGAGCTGATAAATGGAGCTTATGCTCTGTCCTCCTAGCCTCTGGCTTGTGCCTCTCTCTCCATAGCTCAGGCGTTAGGGTTCTACGTGTGTTATCATAATAGCTTCTGTTTCATGAGCTTTAACTTGTTCCTCTTCAGATGATTTTCCAGAACTTTGATACTATTTCTCATGATTATTATTTTAGCATTTATAGAAAGCCCGAGCAGCCTGGTACAATGAGTTCCTTCCCCAGGAGAGCTTATAGTTTAAGTGGATACGAGGCGGAGACTTGCCTAAGACTGCAGTGAAAGCATGCTCTGAACCTCTGCTCCAGCATGCTAATCAGTAGGTTGCTTTGCTTTTAAAATAATTTTTCCAGAATTCTATTAACACTTTTATAATTTTTGGTGATTCAACCCCCTTTTTTTAGTTTTCATTATTTCCAATATAAGGATTCCATTGTCTTGCCAGGACCATTTGTGCTATTGATGCGCGTGCTTCCTTTCTGGGGATAATGTCTCCAAATGGAAACTTTTTGCACACTCCATGATAGGAATGAACTTCTCCCCTCCATGTCAGGATATGTTGGAGATGATTTAGTCTCTGATTTGCACTTCTAATATTCATTCAGAGAAAAGGAGCCCCCTAGTGGTCAGAGCAATCAGGCTTCATCTCTGCTTAACTCTCCGTGGCCTCATGTTTTAAGCTTAGGTTGGGAGCCCTTTAGGGAAATACCTGGTGGACCTGAATGTAACTCACCTTGAACTTCTGAGACAAGCATAAGTCCAATTCCTTTCCATCTCAATGCTTTGTGCCAAAGAGCGCCTTCTCTTGGATTCCATGAGGTGTAATATTCACAAGCAGATTCCTTTGAATAAGGCTGGGGACGCCTAATACAGCTGGGACAATTTCGATATCTTTCTGCTCCAGTTTCTTGCTCTCTGGTTGGTGCCTGAAGATCTTCTTCTCTCTCTGTACACGTAGCACAGACGCTGTTTCCCTTTCCTTCAATGTCTTTGAGATTTTCCTCTGTGGAGGAAGGAATATCTAATCTATCCCAGACAGCACATGCTGGAAGAATGTCATAATGCCACTCAGTTCTAGTTAAAAACGTTTCTTGAAACTATATATAGTTCTATTTAAATGTTTCTTGTAAATCCTTAAACTGTCAGCTGTAAACTGCCCAGAGCAGTATTTAAAACCTGTTCCCTGTAAAGCGCCTTGATTACTGCGATAAAGCAGTACATAAAATAAATAGAGGTGATCACAACGTCTTCCATCTTCACAGTTCTGGGATCTCGGTGCTTTTCTGGCACAGCCGGGTGAGACGTGACACCTTATTTTGCCTTTTGCACATCGAATATACGAGTGCCATATCCAGGTCTGCGCTTCACAATCTCCATTTGTCTGTTTTAGTAGCTGTGAACCATCTTGTGAACCATAGTCCACGATCCTTTCCGTCCTTTGTCAACTTTTTCTTTCTGAGTAACTTTCTGCCTTTCACGCTGTGGTTATTTTATGTTTTGCTTCTATACCACAGCCCTTGAACACTATTTATGCTTTGGACAATTGTTTTTCCTTAGGTACTGGTCTAATTCTTTAAAGATTTCTTCTCTTGTTCTGCAGACTTCCTTTAGTCCTTCGAACAACAGCTGGTTATGTGCAGTGCTGATGCATCGCTGTTTCCGAGCATTTGGAATAAGAGTAACATTGCAGGGGCTTTAGCGAAGATAAAGTATTAATTACTGTAATCTCTGTGGTGCACACTCCAGCTCTAATCAGTACCCTCCCCCCCCTAAAGTTCACCAGCAGAATGCAAAGAAAGGTCAGGGTCAGACAGGGAAAGACGAGGCAATGAAAGAGACAGTAAGCATTCTCCTGTCCCACGTGCATGAGCGGCAGGCACCGTGGCAGAAGGGCTCTAAATTCAGCAGCAGTTGCATAATCTTTTTAGTGAATTAAACATGGCTGGTGCAGAGCTGCTACTATCAGATTTCTTGCTGTCATCTTGCTGCATCAGAGATCCCCACCAGCAGACTCTAGCTTGAGCTCATTTGCTGTGACTTTCTTACTGAGGTGAGAAGCACTGGAATGTCTTGTTACCATGGCCATGGCTGCCTGTTCCTAGCTTCCAAGAGGCACTGCTGCACCCACATACCGGGAGAAATGTTGGGGGCACACTCTAAAGAGTTCAATCAAAGCTGTGGCACCTTGTAGCACGTATGACGCGGTAACCACTGGCAGGAGTTGTTGACAGAGTAGAATTTAGTCAGTCCTATGTGGATGACACTCATAGGAAAGGACTCTAAGTGGCAGAATAACATAACTTCCTGGTAAACATGACATTCTGCCTTCTGGAACCTTCCAATTGCTCAACCAAATCCTCCCTTCCACCTCTGAGCTTGGGATGAGCACCATGTTTACACCAGAACCATTGTTCTGGGCTGTGAAAGTAGTCATGGTTCAGAATCAGGAAGTTGAAAAGCAAATTCATGGTGGCACTGCAACATAGAAACATAGCAATATGGCGGCAGATGAAGACCATACGGCCTAGCCAGTGTCCCCTTCCATAACAACTACTAAGCTGTACAGCCCCTTTTTCCTTTAAAGATCCTTTGTGTTTGTCCCATGCTTTCTTGAATTCAGATACAATCCTCGTCTCTCCTACCCCCACTGAAAGGCTATTCCACACATCTATCATGCTTTCCCTAAAGAAATATTTTCTCAGATTACTCTCTTTCACTTTCATCCTTATGATAAAGACGACCATTTTGGTAGTCACACTCTGCACCGACTCCATCCTGTTTATATCATTTTGTAGGTGTGCTCTCAAGAATTGCACCAAAGACTTATACAAAGGCACCATAACCTCCTTTTTCCTGCTGGCCATTCCTCTCCCTATGCACCCAGGCATCCTTCTGGCTTTTGCCATTGTCTTTTCTACTTGTTTATTCATCTTAAGGTCATCAGAAATACCTCCAGGACCCGCTCTTCTTTTGTAGCAGAAGTACTTCACCCCCTTCACTGAACTGCTTCCTTGGATTTTTGCAGCCCAAATGCATGACCCTGCCCTTTTTTTAGCATTAAATCTCAGCTGCCAAATTCTCAACCATTCTTTAAACTTTGCTAGATCCCTTCTCATGTTATCTATACCTTCTTGGGTATCTACGCTACCATATCGAGATAGATCTTCTCAGTATAGTGGCTAGACTGAATAATTTACTTGCTGGCGGGCTTGGGAAGATTACATCTTCATGGGTGGACACACAGAAATATCTAATAACAGTGATAAGCAGAGAGTTGCTAGGGGCAACCAAATGAGCTTGATGGCGTGAATGGAAACCTTTCATTACGGTGCGATAGAGAAAGTTGTTCCTGGTTATTTTGTCCCAGTTTTTGTACCATTGTGTGGAGTGAGATTTTATGTGATTTTTCCGACAGTAAATCCCACAGTGAGATCTGTAGCAGGCTGAGTTGGATTGAGGTGGATGAAGACAGTGTCCGAGAGGTACATACAGAGGAACTATTCTGTTTATTTTCTTCTCATTCCTTTGATTGATTTCTCTGTTTACCTTTCATAGGATATGTCCTATGCATGCACTTCCTAAATTAAGTGAGCAGAACTAGCACAGTTTTTCTTTACATACAGTAACTGAATTTGACACTTAAAAGAAACAAAATCGCTGAACCAGTGGCTCAGCGGATGTGCTGACATCTGAAAGACCTGTGCTCTCCTGTGTCAGATTCTCTAGGGTGACCAAGGGCTGAGGACGCTGCAATGACCTGCTTTCACAGTCCCTGACAGGAGGGAGTACCAGTCAGTTTTGGAAAAGTGGCACCAAGTGTATGCCCCCTTCCCCAGACACACTGTTAACGGCAAAGAGGCCTGTTCACAAATGGATGTCCAGCCCCTTATGCAGCCGGGCAGAATTGGGGCATACAGTGGTCAATCCGATCGTGATCCTGTGGGAGCATCTAGCCCTCATGGGATTGAATTGGGTCTACCGGCCTGGACATGCAGGCTGGCCCTGATTCTGATCGGCCGCATGCCCAGTCGCATATTTATTTATTTAACAGTTTTTCTATACCGCTTTATCCTATGGTCAAAGCGATTTACATCAAACAGAACATCATACATTTAACAGGGAATTAAAACTTGGAGAAAATTTAGGGGTATGTTTACAAAGCAGTGGTAGTGACCTCTGCGATATCGGAGCCGCAGCCCCATTGAATTCACTGAGGCCACTACTGCTGCTTTGTAAACATACCCCTTAGAGTAAGGGAGAGTAGGCTAACTCAGCCTGGCTCCGTAATAGAGCCACAGTGCCATGATGTCTCATTGCCATGGCACCACGACTCCCTTACAGAGCAGCGAATACCATTCGTCACCAAGATTGTCCTTTCCCCGCAGCCAGACCCCTGATCCGGCCTCCCATAGCCAGAGTCTGGCTGCGGGGAACCTCCTGCATGCCTTCCTGCTCTGTCCCCACTGGCCGCCACTGCTACTCTGCATCCAGGGGGACTTAAAATATCCAAAATTCTCCAACATCTACTTTCTGTCTCTTCAGAATACAATGAGGTTCAGACTCTCAGAGATCAATCTGGACATCCATGGCTGTTAAGCATGCTGTAGATTTTATTTATTTAGCAGAATTTTTATACTGCTTTATCATTTCAGTCAAAACTGCTTATGTTGTAGTTTAAACTTGCTAATGTAATTAAACAGGGACATTGACATCTTGGATTTTTTTGAGGCAATGGAGGATTGTGATTTGCCCAAGGCCTCAAGGAGTGCTAGTGAGAATCAAACGCTGGTCTCTTGGTTCCCAAGCCAGTGCTCTAACCACTAGGCTACTCCTCCACTCCATGCTTAAAGGGTGAGGAGCGGGGAGGGGGGTATATATAGAAGCAGTGAGATTTGTCATGGTTTGATAATTTTATGCAACAGCAGTGGCAGGGCAGATGGGGGATCAGAGGTTGGGGGAGATAAAGAGGTCGTTGATTGTTAAGAAGTGGAATGGAGGGTTATCATTGTGAGGGTTTTAAGGTGGGTTGGGATTGTATAAAGGAGGCAATATGTAAATCAGTAGAGAGATAAAGTCCCACATATGTCCCGAGGTACAACTTGCAGTTCTCAGGGTTCCTCTAGTCTACTTGATACAGCTCAGTTTCTAACAACCTGCTGGACTCCCAAAACTCCTCCAGACCCAATATGATCTTTCTCTCAGCCCATCGCCTTATTATCCTCCTGACTGGTTATTCAGGGCCTTTTATAGTTCCCTCCAAAGCACTGACAGTGACATCCACTTACTGACATGGATCTCTCTGACCACCCTTCATGGCCTCACCTGTTACTTGGCAACTCTCCAGAAATCTCCTAGCCATAAAGACAGCTGAACATTTTGGGGTCATGCTATGATTCCCAAGTGTTAACAATCCAGAAATACAAAAAACACCATTTTGTGGGCGATTTTGGTCTTTATTTGCTATCATTTGCTATTTTACTATGTTAAAGGCCACACCTATTCCAAAATGCAAAATTATATAGTATATAAATGGTGATTTTCTCATTTAAAATTAGCTTCCAAGTCCATGGGGTTTGCCAGCTTCTATCCTTGCTGCAGAGTAACCCCCACCCTGCAAAGTAATTTTTGTAGGGAAACTCACCTTGAAATCTCCATTTAAAATTAGTTCCCCGGCAGAGACAGGAGGGTACAGAAATATCCATGCACTTTGCAGTACAAACTCCTCATTAGGAGGTACACAGGGGAATTAAAACTAAACTGCCTGCTTGTACCTTGCAGGAGCTGACTAGCCCTGCTCAGCCTAGAATTGCCAGTTGGCTCCAGATGCACCCAACAGATTTGATCTATGCCTGGATTTACCCCTTTGCATGCAGGGACTTGTACTCTTGCTTTTCTTATGGAGTACAATAGAAAAATCAGAACTACATATCCCTGCATGCAATGCGGTAAACCCAGGACTGGATCAAGCTTGTCGGGAGCATCTGGAACCAGTTTGCAACCCTAATTCAACTATACCTCAGCCCTGCCTTTTTCCTTAGGGAAAAAGTACCAGTGCTGTTGAGTCGCTTAAAGTATTGGATGAGAATGATAAAACACCTGGGTAGTTTTAACAAATCCAGTCACTGGACTGGCTTAGTGTTCAGGCCTATCCAGTCCTGTCTACAAAGTGCTGTACAAAGTAGGGGAAGATTCTTTTGTGTTTCATGGGCTCAATGGGGCTGGAGGTACATTCACAGCCCTGGGAGATAGGGAGTCCCAGTCATTGCTCAACAGTGACATCTGCTGGCTAGTAAATTCATAGTGGGTTCCAGCAGGAGGCCCAGCCAGTGGCCCCTAGCCAAGGATCATCTCTACAATGCTGCTCTATGTGAGGAGTTATGGAAATAAGGGAAAAGCCACAGGTAATTGTGAATAAAGGCTCATGACACCATCGCCCAGTAGAAGCTGGTTCTGATCGAACTGGAGCAGAAAGAGACTGCTGACCCAAAAGTACAATGAAAAATAAAAGCACCGAATAAAGATTTTAGTTGGGGCTTGTTACATTTTGGATAAGAGTAAAGTGCAGCTGTTGTGTCCACTCACAGACCCACGGTTTACTAGCGGTGGTGCTGGGTTTATCTGGAAGAGCCCAGGAACTCTCGCAAACTTAGAAAATAAATGAGACTAAAGAGTATTATTTCCTTGTATTGTTTTAATTGTGGGCCCTGAATCAACAGGAGTGTAAACATGAACAGCTGAGCCAAAAAATTCCTGGATGAGGTCCAGAGCCAGTACATGAAGGTAGCATTGAGTTTATTCTGCTTCTAACATTCAAACCAGAAAGTTATCAGAGAGGGAAAGCTGTGGAAGTAGGTTTCTAGGAGAGGGGGAAGGAGGGTCTGCAGATGACAGAACATGCACAGTACCTATACTAATTTTAAAACTTTGCATACAATACTCAGGCTGAATGTTTAATGATGCTTTTCAGAGACTTAGACACCCCTTCCTCCAAGAGAGAAGCACCTCCGTCTTTCCTAGAGTCTCAAACACCATTAGTGGCCATGGTTATAACACCTGTTGCCCTTGGCATTAATATGTTTTATAAGCCAGTGCTGCTAAAGGTAACTAGTTGGATGAGTTTATTGGTCTTAACCTGTTAGCAGTAACATAGCTCTATGTGGCGTCTCAGTTCTAGAATTGCAGGGGTGTTACAGGTCAGGACTGAGGTAAACTGGCAGAGCTGTGGGTAGAATCTCAGTCCTGGACCAGCAGGAGTCGTGCAGAGCAGGAACAATAGTGACAGAAAATGGATGTGTATAATATGTTAGGATGGATTTACATTCTAATGTATTTTGGAGCATGTTTACTAAACCGCACTACCCGGAAGCACGGGGTTTAGTGCACAGTTTGGGTGCCATGCTAAAACATAGCACAGGCTACTGCTAAAAACAGATAGATGCACAGAAACCTGCCCTAATCCAGACAAAACACATTCGTGAAACTAGGGACCAGAGTACGGAAAGATACACATAAGTAGCGGACCAGAGAATGAGGAGCATCAAGGGTCAAAAGCAGCTTCAAGGGGTTGGGTTTTTAGCCTGGATTGAATAGGGCTAGAGAAGGGGCAACATGAATGAATGAAGTCTGCAGATGGCGGTAGCAGAGAACGGCACAAGCAACCTGCCAGAGAACATTTGCAATATATGGCCCAACGCTATGGAACTTGCTACCACCTGAGCTGAGATCAATTGAAGACACCTTTGACTTTAAAATGAGGTTAAAAACCCACCTAGTCAATGAACACTTTGGGTCAACAACTTAGTATCCGCTTCAACACTTCATGCCACTAAGTTAATTTGTAAAGAAGCATTGTTCCCCTGTTAATCCCCCTCCCTATTGTATCAAAACACACAAACTTTAACATGTAACATACTTACCTGCCTCTGTTCAATGTAACATAGTCAATTCTCTTGCTTCCATGTAAAAATCTGAGTTAAATGTAAACCACTTTGATAACCCTGAAAGGCAGTATAGAAGAAAGAAATAAATAAAAGGGATCTGCCAGAGGAGTGGAGTTTCCGAGGAGGGCTGTAAAGTGAGATAAGAGAGGAAAGATAGTGAAGAGCTGCATTTGTAGGTCAATAGAAGTTTGAACTGGATTTAGAAAGTGATAGTGAGCCAGTGAAGTGACTTGAGAAGAGGGTGACATGGGCTAGCAACACTGGCGGAAGACTAGCCACGCAGCTGAGTTTTGAACGGATTGAAGGGGAGGGAGATGCTTCGGAGGGAGACCAGTGAGGAGCAGGTTACAATAGTTAAGGCAGGAAGTAACTAGTCAGTGGATTAGGGTCTTAGTAATGTGAGTAGAAAGGAAGGGATGGATTTTGCTGATGTTATAGAGAAAGAAGCGACGGGTTTTAGCTATCTGTTGGCTGTGTGCAGAGAAAGAAAGAGTAGAGTCAGAGATGACCCGAAGGCTGTGAGCTGAAGAAATGGGGAGGAGCATAGTGTCATCCACAGAAATCGAGAAGGGAGGGAAGGGGAAGTGGATTTGGGGGAGAGATAAGGAGCTCAGTTTTGGCCATGCTCAGTTTCAGACGGCGGTGGGACATCCAGGCAGCAATGTCGGATAAGCAGGCAGAGATCTGGGACTGGATTCCTGGAGAGATTTCAGAATATGTCTCTAAGGATACAGCGCCACACAGGGTGGGTTTCTGTCATACCTGACTTATTAATATAAGGACTGATATTCAAAACACTTCATGTGTTTACTGGTACGTGGAAACCACATAACTCATATATACAAAGAAACATAGAAACATGACAGCAGAAAAAGACCATATGGCCTATCTACTCTGCCCTTCCATACAACTGCTATGTCCCTTTTTTTCCTTTAGAGATTCTCTGTGTTTGTCCCCTGCTTCTTTGAATTCACATACTATCCTCATCTCTACCACCTCCACTGGGAGACTATTCCACTCATCTACCATTCTTTCTGTAAAGAAATATTTCCGCTTATTACTCCTCAGTCTATCCCCTTTTACCCTCATCCTATATCCTTCTTGTTGCAGAGCTTACTTTCAACTGAAAGAGGCTCTCTCCCTGTGCATTTAAACTACGGAGGTATTTAACTTCTCTGTCATGTCTCCTCTATCCCACATTTCCTCTAATATATATATATATATATTAAGATCTTTAAGTCTACCCTCATATGTTTTATAACGAAAACCACTAACCATTTTAGTAGCCATCCTCTGCACTGACTCCAACTTGTTTATATCCTAAATTGCACACGATACTCCAAATGCAGTCGCACCAGAGACTTAAACAGAGGAACTAGTGCCTCCCTTATTCTGCTGGCCATTCCTCTCCCTATGCACCCAAGCATCCTTCTGGCTTTCGCTGTCAACTTTCTGTTTAGACACTTTAAGATAATCAGAAACAATCACGCCCAGGTCCCGCTCTTCCTTTGTGGACAGAAGTATTTTGCCCCTACCCTGTACCGCTCCCTTGGATTTTTGCAGCCCAAATGTATGACCTTGCATTTTTTAACATTAAATCTCAGCTGCCAAATTCTTGACCATTCTTCAAGCTTAGCTAGATCCCTCCTCATGTTATCTACACCTTCCTGGGTGTCTACTCTATTGCAGATTTTGGTATCATCCGCAAAGAGACAAATCTTACCCAACAGCCCTTCAGCAATATCACTAACAAAGATGTTAAAAAGAATCGGACCAAGGAGTGATCTCCATTTACCTGTACACTTTGTTGCTGTGCATTTGGAATCATTCTATGGAGAAATTCAAACTCATACATAACATAGCGCAATCCTTTCGCTCCACCCTTATCAGCACGCAACCACCCAACAGAAGCAGAAGAACAATCAACTCAAACATACTCCATGTTCCTCCCGATATCAGATCTGTAAAAACCAGTACGAGCCACCGAGCATACTCATACTTGGCCCCGACCCTCTGGAACCAACTACCGCCTGAGCTACAAGCTATCAAAGACCTTATGGATTTCAGAAAAAAACTCAAGACACATCTATTCCAGTGTCAATACAATCTGATGTGAATCCTAGGGGTCTACAAGATTCCACCCAATTGAAACATAGATGCAGTTATGTAAATATGTACATATGTAAATTCTGACTCCTCTCCTTAAGACCTATTCACTGTGTGCTGTGCTTTTCCCTTCAAATCAATGTGTATGTATCTCTAAATTTCTGTCATGATTTGACAATTTCCCATCTGTAATCAAACCGCTACTGATCGCTGGAAGTAGCGGTATACAAATGTATGCTAAATAAATAAATAAATAAATCTGGGCCATTTAACTCATAAAATGGCCAAATTTTACCTGTATAAGAAGGGGCCAGCAATGGGGAGGGGCCAAGGAGAAGCCATTATACAATTACAGTAATACTGAGCCACTAAGAGATTCAAGTTACCAATATTTTCCACCTCTGAAGCCTATTTTACATGCAGAATGGGGATTTTCTGACTTTGCACTTCTGCATGCACGCATAAAAAGTACACGGATGGACTGTGTATGCGTCCTTCATGCTATGTACATGTAGGCATTCCTGGAGCATGGTTTGGTTGCAGAGGAAGCGGAGTTGCAATGTACATCATGCACAATTTGTATAAGGTGGATACGCATAGAGAGCACATGCATATATTTACACCAACTTCAGAGTGGCTTTGAATGTTTATTGAAAAGGCAGGTTATAAGTCCCGGTATAAATTAAATTGACGTAATTGTTTTTTAGAAAAAGTCCATAATTTCCTATGGACCTTTTCTCAAAAAAAAAATGCCTTAAGGGAAATTTGCATAATATTTAAATGGCTCTGCCCAATGAGAAAAATTTCTTGTGAAATCACAAGTTGGTACATCGGGGTGAGGATGAGAAAATCAAAGTGACAAATTCTTTCTTCGTTGCTTTGGCCTCATTCAGGAGGCAACATCTGCTCTCAGCTGTATTGCCAAATGTCCATGTTTGACCTGGAATCTTTATAGATTCACCTCTAGAATGCTCCTGGACGCAATCCTGGGGAAGCAATCAGATGGGACATTGGAGCATTGAAAGTGAATATTGAGCGGTGTGGAAGACATGGGGGTAGAACATCTCTTGTAACCAGGCAGAAATTTATTACTCAAGCCAAAAAACAGAAACAGCTTTTCAGAGCATTTCAAACGAGCCACATAAAAATATCTTCACTTGAGCAGCTCAGACAGATTTTAAACTGTTCTCTCGTCACTTCATTGACTCTCTATCCATTTCTGCATGCAGTTCAGACTTCTCCTGACCTACAAATGTCTCACTACCTCTCCTCTCTTCTCCCTCCCCAGCAGCTCTGCTCATCAGGCAAATCACTTCTATCGGTGCCCTTCTCTTCTACTGCAAGCTCTAGACTGTGCTCTGTACGACCTGAGTCACATTCCTGCTCCTGTTCACATCCAGATTAAGAATCCACCTCTTTGAGGCTGCTTTTAGATCCTGACCTCTTATTCTCCTGTCTACACCTATATGTATTTTAATCATTTCCCTTAAGAAGTCTCCAGTCTCCTGTTGTTCTGTTTGTCTGTTTTAGCAGATTGTAAGCTCTACGGATCAGGGACTGTTTAAAGTAAAAAAAGGGGACTATAGTAGTTGATATGGAAGGGCAGACTAGAAAGGCCATGTGGTCTTTTTCTGCCGTCATGCTTCTATGTGATAAGTAGTAGTATGTAGCCTTATAAAACAGGCTCCTACCAGGACCCTCAGTAGTGTGAAGGAGTATACGTGTGCATGTACCCTGTGTACACATGGATTTTATAAAATACATACATACGCCGCAACTCCACACCTGCTCCAGCAACACTGCAATCCCAGGAACATCTACACATAGTGTGTGTACATGTGAGCTTGTCTGCTTACCCATATTTGTGCAATTTTATAATAGGCATTTCCCACATGTAAAACATTCATTACAGTACGTATGAAGAAATGCATTTTAAAATTACCCCCACTGAGGGCAGTTTACAAAAGCCACTTTACTCAGAGCAATGTGCTGTTTGAAAGCTGTCCACCTCCAGCAGGGTAAAATACGTGCTGTGGGTTCTTTTCATCTGTGCAACTGTCATTCATGATCTACTGGTTTGCTATCTTTACTGCCCCCTTAGAACTTGCCACCCCTGGTGATGCCTCTTATGCAGAAGGGCAGGAGGGTGTCTTCACTGATGGGGGACAGCACTTGCTTCCACTGGCACTCCTAGGAAGTCAGAATTCTATATGAAAGGTCCGAATGTTTCTCTGTCCTAACTTCAGGCCCTAATAGGCACAGACTGGGCTAGGCTGAACTACCCCAGTGAGCACACCGTTCAGTTTTATCATACCTCACTGGGCCACTGATAGCATGGCTCATGTCCTGCCTGGAGATACATTCTCTTTCTGCTGTTTAATATGCTGAGTGACTCCTTTCATCACTTTTTCTTTTAAAGTGTGCGGCTGTGACCTGGCCAAGTCGGGGTTCTTCTTCAAGAACGGGGAGTACGTCTGCACGCAAGATTACCAGCAGCTCTATGGGACACGCTGTGACAGCTGCAGGGATTTCATCACAGGCGAAGTCATCTCTGCATTGGGAAGGACCTACCACCCCAAGTGCTTTGTCTGCAGCATGTGTAGGTGGGTCCAGTTACAGAATCTCGGGGTCTCTATCACACCCCTCTCATCATTAGAAAAAGGGTCGGAAGTTCCCTTTACTAAACTTTGCATTGCTCTGCAGGATGGTGTTAGAAAACTGAGACAGCATCTTCTACTGTATCCGACACAGATCTCTGGGAGTCCTCCCGCAGGATCTCACGGCACAATATCCGCCACTGTTCTAATGCAGATCTCTGGGAGCCCCTGGAGGATCTCACAGTACAGGAGAATATCATCATCTGTATCTAATAGATCTCTGGGATATCCTGCAGGATTTCACACGGCTTCCTCCATATCCAGTGGAGATCTGTGGGAGCTTCTGCAGGGTCTGAGAGCACAGGAGACAATGTCCTCTGTATATTTAATGCAGCCCCAATGACTAAAATATCTGCTGGAGTTGGCCCTCTTCTTTATATTCTTCTAATTATTTTGCCCTGAGATCTCTGGTTTGCGGGTATTTGAATTAATGTTTCCAGATAGGTCAAGATTGTTTGTTTATATATGTATTTACTTAAACTTGATAAGATGCCTTACTCAATACTCAATATAAGACATGGTACAATAAATAAAAACATAACAACCATAAGAAATATAAACTAACATACATAATCTCATCCCCCTCTTTTTCTCTCTGATCCCACATATAGACAGTATCAGACCTGCTGCTACATTAAGCACATTAATTCACTAATCATTTCTATCAATAACCTCCTGGTGGCTAACCACAGACTTCTTTCTCACACAAGAAATAATCACACTTCGGCCAGTTTGTGGAATATCAAATAGTTACTTTCTTGCTGAACCCACAATTTGGGCCCCAAATATGCAAAGGCTCTTTGTCATGTACTCTGCAATTGGACATGAATGAGTAAAGCCAGTAGACATTGCTGCGAAACTTGCAGGACATTAGGAACTAACATTGCCACTAAGCAGGGCCAGCGCAGGGATCTGAGGACCCCTGGGTGACCCTCCTTCCTGTCCCACTGCTGCCTCTGCTGCCCTTCTCCAGGACCTGCAGTGACGGCAATGACTTTAAACTAGGGCCATACCAAGGGCCGTGCGAGCGGTGCTGCCGCACAGGGCGCAAGCGCAGAAGGGGGGGCTGCTATCATCTCTGGGCTGAGTTACTGCATGTGGCTGGGTGGAGGGAGGATGCCAGGTTCATTAGTCACAGCGTTTCTAGCTTGATATGGTCCTGCTTTAAACAGCAATGCAGAGCTTACCAAAGCCACCGGCACTGCGTGCTGCACCGATACAGACTTCCTTTTGCATGGGGAAGGATGTTTGCATCGGAGGGGACAGAAGAAGGAACAACACACAGCACCGGAAGTTTTGGTATGCACTACATTGCTATTTAAAGTCATCGCTGGTACTGCAGGTCCCAGAATAGGGTGGCAGCAATGACAATGGGTCGCCCTTAGAACATTGGTGCTCTAGACGACTGCCTAGTTCAACTGCTGCTAAGTTGATCAGTTTTCATGTTAATAGGGCTTGGAAAAACAGACATAACACTTTGAATTTAACTTTACTCTCTAAGGGCAACCAATGTAAAGACCTTAAGACAGAAGTAATGTGGCTGTGGTAGTGTGGCGTGCAGTGGGAAGGGATTTTCTGTACAACACAAGCCCAACAGCAGTTCAGGGAAAACTAAAGCAGTTTTTATTCTGTCCCAACTTGTTAAACCTCCACAAAGCAAAACCCAGAACAGACTGCAGTTCAGGTAAAACAAAAGCAGTTTAATTATGCCCCAGCTTGTTAAACCTCCACAAGCTGATTCTCCCAGCTCTTCCTCCAGCCCCAATTAAAGTTCCTACTTCAGAAATCCTTTGCACCACTTGCCTTGGAAGGACTTCTGGCTCCACTACCCTTTCCATGAAAAAGTATTTCCCGATGTTGCTGCTAAGTTTACCTTCTTGCAACTTAATTTCATGTTCTCTAGTTCTACAGCTTACCCAGCTTTGAAAAAGGTTTGTTTGTTCATTAATTCACTTTAAATAATTAACGTCTGCATCATATCCCCCCCCCCCCCCCAATCTGTCCCTCCTCTCCTCTAGGGTATAGATATTTAGCTCTTCGTCTTTTCTCATATGCCTTCTGGCTCAGGCCCCATATCACTTTGGCCATCTTCCTTTGAACCATTTTAAGTATTTTTATATCCTTTGCAAGAGACAGTCTCTAAAACTGAACACAAGTGAGGCCTCACCAATTACCTGTTCAGGGGCACTAATAATACCTCCTTCTTCCTGCTGGTTATTCCTCTCTGTATGTAGTCTGACATTCTTCTGACCTTGGCCACCACTTTGTTACACTGTTTTGCCACCTTGAGATACTCAGACACTATCACTCCAAGGTGCCTTTCTTGGTTCGTACACACCAGCCTCTAGTCCCCTATCGCATACAGCTCCTTTGGGTTTCTGCATCCCAGGTGCATCACTCTGCACTTCTTTGCATTAAATCTCAATTGCCAAGTGTTGAAACTAAGTTGGGAGAGTTATAATATATAGCACCAAAGAAATAGGTAGATATAAATTGGTAGAAACATAGAAACATAGAAATATGACGACAGAAAAAAAAACACATGGCCTATCTAGTCTGTCCTTCCATATCTCGGAGACCTGGTGTAAGGAGGACAACCAATAAGATATTGTGATTCCAGTGTACAAATTATATCTCAAAGACAGGGTAGATCAAATTGGAGGAGGGGTGGTGCTATACGTTAAAGAGGGCATTGAGTCAAACAGGATAAAGATTTTGCTTAAAACAAAATGCACTGTAGAATCATTATGGATAGAAATTCCATGTGAGAAGGGGAAGAGAATAGGAGAAGAAGTGGACTACCATCCACCTGATCAGGATGAAAAGACAGATGATGAAATACTAACAGAAATTTGGGAAGCTAACAAAAATTGACAACACAGAAATAAGTGATTCCAGTTACCCCGGTATCAACCAGGTGAATGTCACATCATGCTAGGGAGATATTTCTAAATGAAATCAATCACTGTTTCATGGAGCAGATGGTTCAGGAACAGACATAAAAGAGCTAGTTTGGAGCTAATCCTTGGTGGAATACAGGATTTTGTACAAGAGGTTATGGTGTTGGGACCACTTGGAAATAGTGATCATAACATGATAAAATTTTATTTAATAAATGGAGGGAGAACAGCAATGAAATCTACTGTGCTAGCATTTAACTTATGTAAAGGCTATGTAAAGTAAGCAAATGGTTAAGAAAAAGCTAAAAGGAGCAGCTGTAAAAGTTAAGAGTTTACATCAGGCTTGGACATCGTTCAAAAATACCATCTTGGAAGCCCAGACCAGATGTATTCCATGCTTTATACAGTAAATGGTGGAAGGAAGGCCAAATGATTGATGGCATGGTTTAAAGGTGAAGTGAGGTGAGAGGCTGTTATAGCAAAAAAAAAAAAAAACAACAACAAAAAAACATTTTTAGAAACTGGTAAAGGATTTGAATGAAGAAAACAGAAGAGAGCATAAACACTCAGTAGAAGGAAGGAGAAGAAAGTCTTCTGCAGGAGAAACCGTGAAGGAGAGCGGAAGCTAAGAACCACGGCCAAACACAGAGAGGTAGTATAAAAACCCTGTTATTATCAGACCCAACGGTTTCGGCCAGAGGCCTTCTTCAGGGGTCATGAAGGGACAAACAAACAATGTGAAACTGGTGGAACGAACCACTCTTCCCAATCCGCAAGATCGCTTGAGCGGGAAAATGCCACGCAGGTGCAAAGGAACAGACAGCGTGATCGCTTGAGCAGGAGATCGTTTTCCCGCTCAAGCGATCTCGCTGTCTGTTCCTTTGCACCTGCGTGGCGTTTTCCCGCTCAAGCGGTCTTGTTGATTGGGAAGAGTGGTTCGTTCCACCATTTTCACATTGTTTGTTTGTCCCTTCATGACCCCTGAAGAAGGCCTCTGGCTGAAACCGTTGGGTCTGATAATAACAGGGTTTTTATACTACCTCTCTGTGGTTGGCCGTGGTTCTTAGCTTCCGCTCTCCTACACGAGAGCATAAACACTGTCAAGTTCAAAGCAAAGCACTGATAAGGCAGTCAAAGAAAATTTGAAAAAGAGCTTGCCGTAGAGGCAAAGACTCATAATAAAAACTCTTTCAGTACATTCAAAGCAAAAAGTCTGGGAGGGAGTCAGTTGGACCATTAGATGATAGAGTACAAGGGGACAAGGCCATAAAGAGAGACTAAAATGAATTATTTGCTTCAATTGTTACTGAAGAAGATGTAGGGGAGATACCCATGCTAGAAATGAAATTTAAAGGTAATGAATTAAAGGAATTGAAACAGATCTCCATGAACTTGGGTGATGTAAGTAGGGAAATTTGACAAATTTAAGAGCTGCAAATCACATAGATTGGATGATATATATCCTAGGGTGCTAAAAGAACTAAAAAATGAAGCTACAGACCTACTATTAGCAATCTGTGAACTATGATTAAAGTAGTCTATAGTTCCTGGACATTGGAAAGTGACCAATATTAACAACAGTTTTTAAAAAGGGTTCCAGGGGTGACCTGGGAAACTACAGGCCAGTGAGCCTGACATCAATATGGGTAAAATTGTAGGAACAATTGTTAAAATCAAAAATTCTGAACATATAGAGTCATAGTTTAATGGGACAAAGCCAACATACATTTAGTCAACAGAAGTATTTTCTCACTAATCTGCTATGTTTTTTGAAGGTGTAAATAAACAGGAAGATAAAGGTGAGCTTGTGGATGTAATGTATCTGGATTTTCAGAAAGTCTTTGACAAGGTTCCTTATGAGAGACTCTTGAGGAAATTAAAAAGTCATGAGATAAGAGGCAGTGCCCTACTGTGGATAGGGAATTGGTTAAACGATAGAGAGTGGGGCTAAATGGTCAGTTTTCTCAATGGAGAAAGGTAAACAATGGAGTACCCTAGGGATCTGTGCAGGGCCCATTACTTTTTAACATATTTATAAATGACCAAGAAATGGGAACAAGTGAGGTGATTAAATTTGCAGAGGAAGGATTGTGAAAAATTACAAGAGGATCATGAGAAAAGGAGACAGAGCACCCAAATGGCAGATGAAGGTTAGATGTGACAAGTACAAAGTTATACTCTCTTTGGTTCCCTTCAGCCAGCACGACAAAACCCTGCAGCCCCCCAGGTCATGCCGTGTTCCTGCAATGGATGAAGTATTTCATTTGAACCATAAAAATCAAGTAACTATTGAAACACAACTTTTTCAATAAACCTCTCTAGAAATGGAAAGTTGGAAATGCTTGAAGCGTCTGCACATTATAAATACTCTTTCACCATTCTTTTTAGTAAGAAATTAAACCACCATCTCCTAAAGATGGAGATAAAATAGGCCTGTGAGAGCAATAAATTAACTATAGCTTTAAACCAAGGAACTGAAGAGGTCTTACGCCCTTTCAACGGATCTGACGGTAGTGGCTCTAATATACAATAAGATGATTTAAAGGCTGTCAGAATCGTTTCAATATCAGAATCTGAGGTTAATCAAAATGAAGACTTTGAGCATTTCTTACTACATTTGTTTCCTACAAGTTGTATGCAATTATCTGGTAGAAATCTTTCCCGGAATTTCCAGTCTCTCCCGTCTCTAAATTCACAAGTCCAGTGTTCACATCCTCAACTTTCCTAAAGCCTAACTCTTATCTCCTTAGTAAATATAGCACCATCCACAAATGTGGTGTTTCTCCTCGCAATGACTCATCTGAAAAGGAGGCTTGGATAACATCAATCTTGGACTTAAAATAGTCACTGAACATTTGAGAAGTAAAATTTTCCCTCTTTGGTAATTGTCATTGCAAACCAGCTAGGACTTTCAATTGCCAAAATAACTCTTTCAGTCTTTGATCAATATTTCTAATTGTTCAGAAAGTGTTATTCTATAGCTCTACCAGCTAATCTAAGGAGTATACGTTCCAATCAATAGACTGTGAACCCACATGTTGAGAAATTGCGTTATTGACCAGATTCCAGTCTTGATGATTAACTTTTCTATAGCTGCATTTGCTCATCTTCCTCTCTAAATGTAATGTGATTAAGTAATGATCCAAAAAGGATATAGAGGTAATCTTCCATGCTAGAAAAGCTCTCTGAAACAAAATAAAGTCAAATCTGGCACATGTTCCTTTTGATGAATATTTGACTGAATAGCTTGAGTGCGAGGCAAGTCTTCCCATAGCTGATCAAGGGCCGAGCCCTAGTGTTAAAGTGAGCTCAGGGAATGAGAAGCCAACTCTGTTGTTCCAGTCACTCATAGCATGGGGGGTTTTCAAAGCAGAAACGAGGGTGATGGCAGAGACTGCAGCTGTGTGGGTTGCTATTTTGGTTCTGTGGTACAGCAGCTGTGTGTACCCTTGTCATTTGCAGGAGAAGCATGAAAGCAGGGAGGTCCAGGAGGAACTGTCCGGCTGTCTTGACCACTCAGGAGCAGAAGCTAAGACAACGAGAAACCAGAAGGACAGGACAAAACTGGCAACATCTGGAAAGTAGAGAATCAAGGACTGCACAAGAAGCAATACAAAGCAATGAATAGCCCCACGTGGGTAGAGCCTCTTTCTTGCCTTCAGTCCTTCTTGGGCTAACATGTTCTTGTAACAGTGCTACTTCTATGTGACGGATCCCTTTGGCTGGGGTATGTTATATTTGTTCAAGCTTGCGGATACTTGGGTAGATGGAGAGGTTCACTCAAGGCACTAGGTGTGAAGTCAACTTCTTACCTCTCTTGTATCTTCTGGCTTACTCCTCGTCATCCACTTCCACAAAACACCAGTCACTCCAGTGATACAGTAAAAATATTCAATTTATTGGATGTGAAAATGCTAACCCATGCCCTACTGGTTCATACCAACGTCCATCAAGCCCAGTATCCTGTTTCCAACAGTGGCCAATCTAAGTCACAAGTACCTGGCAGGTTCCCAAAAAGGCCACAGGTTCCACAATGCTCAAATGAGGATAAGCAGTGGATTTTCTGGGTTCTCTTTAATAATGACTTATTACTCTTAAATGTGTTACATTGTAGCTCCATTGCTTGCCCACTAGTCTTTCTACATTTTGATGGCATGAACAACCGATCTACGTTTACCCGTTCCACTCCATTTATTAATTTATAGATCCCTATCATATCTCCCCTCAGCGTCTTTTTCCAAGTTGAAGAGCCATAATCTTTTAAGCCGTTCCTTATAGGGGTATCCTTCCATCCCCTTTACCATTTTAGTGGCTCTTCTCTGTACTTTTTCTAATTCTGTTATATCCTTTTTAATATATGACAACCAGAACTGCACACAACATTAAAAGTGCTGTTGCATGATGGAATGATTCAGAGGCATTAAAATATCCTTGGTTTTATTTTCCATTCCTTTCCTTATAACTCCTATTATTCTATTTGCTTTCTTAGCCATTGCTGCACACTCGGTGGAGAGTTTCAATGTATTATCCATGATGACGCCTAAATCATTTTCCTGGGTGGTGGTTCCTAATGTGGAACCTTGCATCATGTAACCATAGTTTCTTATTCTTTCTTAGGTGCATAACTTTGCATGTGTCCACATTAAATTTCATCTGCCATTTGGATGTCCAGTCTTCCTAATTATCAAGATCCTCTTGCATTTTTTCACAATCCTCTTGTGTTTTTACAATTTTGAATAATTTTGTATCATCTATAAATTTGATCACCTCACTTGCTATTCACATTTCCAAGTCATTTATAAATATGTTAAAAAGTAGTGGGCCCAGCACAGATCCCTGGGTTACTCCACTATTCACCTTTCTCCAATGAGAAAATTGGCCATTTAGCCCTACTCTCTGTTTTATCTTTTAACCAGTTCCTGATCCACAATAATATACTGTCTCCTATCCCATGACTTTTTACTTTCTCCAAGAGTCTGTCATGAGGGACCTTGTCAAAGGCTTTCTGAAAATCCAGATACACTATGGGCCTGATTTCAAGTCGCGACTTGTGGGGCTGCATTTCCTGGCAGGACATGCAGCCCCACAAGCCGTCCTACCCCTATTACCCCTCCAAGTCTCCCCACACAGCTAGAGCAGTAGGATGGGGAGAGTCAGCGTGGGGGCAAGAGGGGGCAGAGTCTGGGCGGAGCGGGGGCGGGCTGAGGCAGCAGGACGTACAGGGTGATTCTAGACACGGCCCTGTACATCTTACAGGATCAGGGGAAACGTGCTGATTATTCCACCTCAAAGATGGAATAATCAGTACAAACCAGGTGAATGGGGCTGGACATCCCCCTCCTGGACCAGGGCCAGGTGCAGGGAGGTCCCCGTCGCCTGAACCAGGCCTCAGCTGGCCAGCTATGGGGCAGGTGGCGGGAAAGAAGAGGGAACTTTTGCTGCCGCAGTACAGAATTGTGTCCTAACAGGCCCATCCTTCTCGGGGCCGTCCGGACATGTACCTTTCAGAATCGAGCTCTATAACTTTCTGTTACTTCACAGTCAGTATATTCAGGAGAAAAATGGAAAATAAGAACATAAGATACCAAAGGTCCACACCAAAGGTCCTTCAAGGCCAGTATCCTGTTTCCAACCATGGCCAATCCAAGTCACAAGTACCTGGCATATTCCCAAAATGTAGGCAGTGGATTTTCCCCAGTCCATTTTAAGAATGGTTTATGGACTTTTTCTCCAGTAATCACTTTTAAACTCAGCTGCACTAACAGCTTTTACTACATCCTCCGGCAATGATTTCCAGAGTTTGATTACACATTGAGTGAAAAAATATTTTCTCCAATTAGTCATACATAGCCGACATTGTGACCTCATTGAGTGTCCCCTAGTCTTTTTACTTTTTGAAGGCATAAACAACCGATTTATGTTTACTTGTTCCACGCCCTCTGCTGTTATTCTAAGCCTTAACCAATGCACTGTACTCAGCTGACTACAGATGGTTCTGTAATCCCAAAGGTCAGCTTGATAGAAATAAAGTGAGAACAAGACGCCTTTTGCTCCTGAACTCGCCTTCTATGACTTTCCAGATTAGGAAGCCATCTAGAAAATGTATAACTAGTTATATAATTATTCAGGGACTTGAGCAGGTGGAACGCTTGCCACAATAATTATTACACCCCTATCTATTTCAGGCATAGGGAAATTTACCAAGTACTGCTCAACACAAGACGTGTGCCAAGGAGGACCAACTAGAGCACATCACCCTGACTCTGTAGTACCTTATCTTATGTTTGTTGATCATAGACAAAAATGGCATGTGCTGCCCTAATAACGGGGTTTCACAAAAGCACAACACCTCTATAGGAAACAGGATAGAGCGGGAAAAACGTCTGGCTGCAGAACTGAATGTAAAGCTGACAACCAGTATCTGAACTCTGATAGCATGGCCAGGCCTTCATCACCATGAACAAAGGACAAGGCCAGTGTTAAGGGGTAGCAAACAAGGCAGTTGCCCTGGGTCGCCATGCCACTGGGGGCCCAAGCTTGCCTCAAACTGAAAGAGGCATAGCTTGTGTGCAGGCTTTGGGACCCTCTCACCTGGGCCCCTGGCAAAGGAAAGAGATTGTGGGGAGGAGGAAAGTCCATCCCAGGCTTCTTCCACTGCTGGAGCTCAAAGCTGATTGATTGGTGATTATCTTCCATTTTCTAAGTATTGTTCAGGCAATAAGAATGTTTCTAGTGAAACCAATGGATCTCTTTGGTTTGTAATCTGCCCTCTTGTAATTAGTTGGCACTTTCCTTTTTGAATATACATAGGTGTCTCTCTTGTTTTCAGGAAGCCGTTTCCCATTGGAGACAAAGTGACCTTTAGCGGGAAGGACTGTGTCTGCCAGAACTGCTCCCACTTGCTGGTCAGCTCCAAACCCATAAAGGTTCATGGACCAAGTCGTAAGTCATTCTCTCTCTCTCTTCTTCTCTATGCAGTTGTGCAAAGGGGAGGATCAAGCAATCAAGGCTGCCCCTCTACTCAGCCTAAAGATGCAAAGGAAATTCAAAGGTTCTTCCCAAGCTTAGATATGTGACAGACACATTACTGAAACAAAGGTTTAGAATAGATGAAATGCTGTGTTGCCCTCTAGTGGTGAAAATGTGGTGGTGTTTCTGGAGGTGACAGGAAAGCAGGAGAGGAGTAGTGTTCCTTTCAGGGAGAAAGGGGAGGGGGCCCATGATGCCAGCTCAAGGTTGCTATCAGAGAAAGCAGCTCTTATGGAGATGTGATGTGGCTCTCAGGTTGGATGGAGTAAGCAGAGAGGGGCTATGGGACTATGTGTAGAGACTCACAATTCTGTAGGGGCTGAAAAATGGGGTTATGTGCAAAAGTCTGGGGTGCTCTTGGTAGGGCTGGACTTGGGGGAGGGGAGGCTACTACTACTGCTACTGAATAATTGTATAGCACTACAAGGCATACCCAGCGCTGCACAGACACATGTAAAAGACAGTCCCTGCTGATCACAGCTTACAAATTAGTCAAGACAGACAACACAGTAACTGTAGAAATGGGATACATCTAGAGGGAATAGTAAAGAAACACAAAGGAGGTGAGTCAAGATCCGAAAGCGGCAGTGAAGAAGTGAGTGTTCAGCCTGGATTTGAAAAGGGTCAAAGAAGGTGCCTGACGTACAGACCCAGGTAGTTTGTTCCAAGCATAAGGAACAGCAAGGTGAAAAGAGCGAACTCTGGAGTTAGCAATGGAAGAGAAGGGCACAGACAGAAGCGATTTGCCAGAAGGGCAGAGTTCCCAAGACGGGTGTAGGGAGAGATAAGAGAGGAAAGGTAGTGAGGAGCAGCAGAATGAGGCACTTATAGGTCAGCAGGAGAAGTTTGGAAATGGATAGGGAGCCAATGAAGTGACTTGAGAAAAGGGGTATTATGAGCATGACGAGGCTGGTGGAAGATTAGCCGTGCAGCAGAGTATTGAACAGATTGAAGGGGAGAGAAATGATTCAGAGGGAGACCAGCAAGGAGTCGATTACAGTAGTCTAGATGGGAGGTGACAAAGGAGTGGATAAGTGTCTTAGTACTGCGTTCAGAAAGGAATGGGTGAATTTTGTTGATGTTATAGAGAATGTGTGTGGAGAGAGAGAGGAGTTAAACACGACCCCAAGGTTGTGAGGTGAGGAAACAGGGAGAAGTAGAGCGTTATCCACAGAGACTGAGGGTACTCTTAGGGAGATGCAGGGTTACTCTCAGGTAATGCTGATAGAGATACGTTTTTTTCTCTCAGCTGCGGAGGCTGCTCTAACGTCAGTGTTGCTCTCAGCTGGCAGCGGGAGGGGGGGGGGCGGTTGTCTGATAGAGATGCATTGTTGCTTTCTGTTTGGGAAGGCGATCATTGATGCTCTTAGGAAATAAAACTTTTTCTTACACTTTGTAAGCAGAAAGGTTTCTTTGCTGTTTTTCAGACTGTGCCGGGTGTAAGGAAGAGATTAAGCATGGACAGTCACTCCTAGCCCTGGAAAAACAGTGGCATGTCAGCTGCTTTAAGTGCCAGACTTGCAGTGTTATCTTGACTGGGGAGTACATCAGCAAGTGAGTATAACCAAGTGTTTTTGGTGAGTCCAGTACATGCATGAAGATGATTTGCTGATTTACCTTTACAGTCAGAAGCTCTTATTGGCATCATAACTAGAGAAACCAGCCCAGTCTGGAGAAAGCAGAGCAGTTATTGCTATCTCAGCGCCTCATAAGCTTCAGTGCCCCCTCCCACATTAGCAAATATTACTAGCATGATACCATGGCACGAGGCAAGCTTTTAGTCTTTTGGTGCAACTCAGGTATAGTTTGCCTGCTTAGTTGGGAAAGGCAAGTAGTAGGGAAGCCATATTGATAGTGAAAGAGAAGCCAATTCAGCACTAGCATCTAAGACATCTCCCCCCACTATGCTTCCCCAAAGTACACCTATATGGTATGGCTGTGATTTCCATACTCTCTACGACAATCCCAGGTGCTAGTGACATGGCAGTCCTCAGTCCACAAGCCATAATAAGCCATTGTGTAAATGAATGCATTATCTTCCACCAATAGAAGTGGAACTTTCTATTAAATGACAGCAGATGCCTCGCTGGGCATACGCATCATATAGCCACCAGCATAGCTGGACAGCTGTGAATAAAAAATGCCCAGAAATTGTTCTCAGAATGCATCAACTTTGCAACACTGCCCAAGGCCTGGTAAATGAAGTTTTGTGCTGGGATTCCACACTACACATAGAGACAGAGAAAATGGTGACAGATAAATACCATCCACCCATCTACGACCTTTTCTTTCCTTCAGAGATCCTCTGTGCCTGTCCCATGTTTTCTCAAATTCAGATAGTGCCCTCGTCTCCACCACCTCCATTGTGAGGCTGTCCCATGCATTCACTATCCTTACCATAAAGAAATGTTTCCATAGATTACTCCTGAGTCCAACCTTTTTCATTATATGACCTCTCGTTCCAGAGCTTTCTTTCGGTCAAAAGAGGGTCACCTCCTGCACATTTATACCGTGGAGATATTTAATTACTCTGTCATATCTTCCCTCCCTGCTTTCTTCTAGGACGTTCATTCCCAACATTTTTGGTTGTGTGGACTCCTTATTTATTTATTACTTTCTGGATATTTGCTAAACCACTTTTCAAAATCTTATCAAAGTGGTTTACAACTAAAATTGCACCCCTCCCCTCAGCGCCACTAGCCCTCTTTCCCTAGGCAGTCTCAGTCTCTCTCTCATTCTCCCTAGCTAGTTCCCCCAATTTCTCTCTCTTCCCTCCCCGCCCCTAATCTCGGTCTTCTCCCTAGCCAGTTCTCCCAAACTCTCTCTTTCCCTGCTAATCTCAATCTCTGTTCCTCTCTCCAGCCACTTCCCCCAATCTCTCTCTCTTTCCTCACTAATCTCAGTCTCTCTCCCTCTCCCAAGCCACTTCCCCCAATCTCCCTCCCTCCCCATTAATCTCAGTCTCTCTCCCCCTCTCCTCAGCCCCCCCCCCCAATTTTCTCTCTTTTTCCTCATTAGTCTTTCTCTCTCTCTCTCTTACCCCAACCAATCCACACCAGTTTCCATCATTTTTCTCTTTTCTGTGTCCTGCGGACCCCGGTAATGGTCTCAAAGACCCCCAGGGGTCCATGGACCACTGGTTGGGAGCCACTTTTGTAGGATCTACAGATTTAGATATTTAAGTCTGTCTCCATGTGCTTTATTATGAAAATTGCTGACCATTTTAGTAGCCTCTGGACTGACAGCGTCAGGTTTCTAGCGGGTGCTACAGCCTCTGAAGCTGTAAACTGCAGCTCTGGCACTCGCACACCACCCCTAGCAGCTGCCATCTCTTCCTTAGTTACATAAATGAATACAAAGAAAACAATACAGGAAAATAAGGTGATGCCATTTTATTGGACTAACTTAATACATGTTTGACTAGCTTTTGGAAGCCAAAACCTCCTTCTCAGGTCAGAAGAGTACGGGCAAAAATTATAATACCAGAATTTGGAAATGAATCCTAAAAGTCCATCTCTCCCTCTGTTTCACATTCCTCCATCTGGAATACTTTTATGATTCACTTAAATATTCTGGGATTTTGTCATCTTTTGCCTGTACTGTTCTGACCTGAGGAAAGAGGTTTTGGCCTCCAAAAGCTAGTCAAAAAATGTATTAAGCTAGTGCACTAAAAGGAATCATCTTTTCTTTTGATGTTTGATTTGTATTTACCTTTACAGTGGACTAAAAGGGCAACCATACCACTTCACCTTTTTCTCAGCATCCTCAGTCTGCACGGCAGCATCCCAAATAACTTCTCCAGTACAACCTTTAGCACCATGCGAGTCTTTCCATAGATGAGATTGGAGATATGCTTTACTCCACCTGGATGTTATCATCACACACCACTTTGCTGTACAGCCCAGTTCCATCTGTCCCCAAACCCTTCCTACCTTTACCATATCCAGACATGCTTTGTTTGAAAAATGAAAAATACTGCCAAACCTAAAATATACCTCTTGTTTCTGGGTTCCCAGAGATGGTGTACCATACTGTGAATCTGACTACCATGCTCAGTTTGGAATAAAATGCGAGACCTGTGATAGATACATCAGCGGAAGAGTCTTAGAGGTAAGGTATCTCTATATACATTTGCAAAGTACACTGAGGGAATTTGCCAGTCCTGACTAACTAAGAAAATTTCAGATCACTGGTAATTTCTTTTAGTTTAGCTCTTCTACTTTGGCCAGATTCTCAACCACAGCCAAAAGGCCAACAAGGGAGCCATCTTTGGGCCATGGCTGAGATTCTACTCTTGAATCTTAGCCAAAAAACAAAGAATTCTTGAATATGGCACTGCAATACATATACCTGCTGTAGCCAGGTGGACACCTTAGCGCCCAGTGCTACTGATAACAGTCATAATGTAGAAACATGATGGCAGAAAAAGACAACTTGGCCTATCTAGTCTGTCCTTCCATATCAACTACAATAGTCCCCTTTTTACCTTTAGAGATCCTCTGTGTTTGTCTCATGCTTTTTTGAATTCAGATACTGTCCTAGTCTCTACCACTTCCATTGGGAGACTATTCCACGGATCCACCACTCTTTCCATAAAGAAATATTTCCGCATATTACTCCAGAGTTTATACCCATTTCATCCTCACCCCATGTCCCCTCATAGCAGAGCTTGCTTTCAATCGAAAGAGATTCTCCTCCTCTGCATTTATGCCACGGAGGTATTTAAACATTTCTTTCATATATCCTCTATCCCACCTTTCCTCTATACATATTGAGATCTTTAAATCTGTGCTCATATGCTTTATAATGAAGACCACTAACCATTTTAGTAGCAACCCTCTGCACCGACTCCAACCTGTTTATTTCCTTTGGAAGATACGCTCTCCAGAATTGCACACAATACTCCAAATGAGGTCACACCATAGGTGACTTTTGGCTGTTTGGCTGTGGTTGGTAGTTCTGGATGTGAGCCATTTGGTGACTGTTTGAAGATTTGTGGGCATGTCTGAATTTCAGATATCGGTGCCCATAAGCAGGAGCAAAGAATGATCTTAAAGCAAGGGGAACCAGGTACCTCTTTAACCTGGGTACTTGGTGCCCTGGGCAGTTGCCTATCCTAAATCCAGGTGTGTTTGTGGGTTGTGCCACTCTGCCCTGGTACAGTAGGTAAACACTTTCTTTGCACTTAAATGCAATGTTCCTGCTAAGCTGCACTCAGTCTTCCGCCAGCATTCCTGTCGGTGAGAGGACATGCAAAGCGATCTTGCTTAGGATCATGCGGCATAGGCAGGTCCCAAGGGTCTATTGATGCTGTGCGATCCTAAGCGCGATCGCTTTGCAACGCCTCCCACCAGCAGGAATGCCGGCAGAGGACCCAGTGCAGCTTAGCGGGAACATTGCTTGTATGCAGTTATAACAGTGCAGCCCAAAGCCTTTATTAACCTTCTGTTTGTCAAATCATTACCCAGTAAGAGTAATGCACTTGACCACAGACCAGTGAGCCTGACATCAGTACCAGGCAAAATGGTAGAAACTATTATAAAAAACAAAATTACTGAACATGGAGATAGTCATGAATTAATGGCAGACAGCCAACATGGATTTAAACAAGGAAAATCTTCTCTCACCAATCTCTTATATGTTTTTTGAAGGTATGAACAAACACATAGACAAAGGTGAGCAGGTTGATATAGTGAATCTTGATTTTCAGAAAGCCTTTGACAGTCCCTCATGAGAGACTCTTGGGGAAATAAAAAAAACATGGAATAAGAGACAATGTACTATTGTGGATCAGGAACTGGTTGAAAAATAGAAAGCAGAGGGTAGGGCTAAATGGCTAATTTTCTCAATGGGGAAAGGTGAATAGTGGTGTACCCCAGGGATCTGTGCTGGGCCCATTTCTTTTTAACATATTCATAAATGACCTGGAAATGGGAATAATGAGTGAGGTGATCAAATTTGCAGATGAAACAAAATTATTCAAAGTTGTTAAAACACAAGAGGATTGTAAAAAAATGCAAGAGGATCTTGATAAATTGGGAGACTGGGCATCCAAATCGCAGATGACATTAAATGTGGACAAGTGCAAAGTTATACACCAAGGAAAGAACAACCCAAATTACAGTTACACAATGCAAGGTTCCATATTAGGAGCCAGCACCCAGGAAAAAGATTTATGCGTCATCATGGATAATATGCTCAAACCCTCGGCCCAGTGTGCAGCGGCAGCCAAGAAAGCAAAGAGGATTCTAGGAATCATAAAGAAAGGGATGGAGAATAAAACGAAGGATATTATAATGCCCCTGTATCGCTCCATGGTGCGATCCCACCTTGAATATTGTGTGCTGTTCTGGCTACCATATCTTAAAAAGGATATAGCGGAATTAGAAAAGGTCCAGAGAAGAGTGAAATAATGGTATAGGTCGGGGATCGAAGGATTCCCCTATGAGGAAAAGCTTAAAAGCCTAGGACTCTTCAACTTGGAAAAGAGACAGCTGAGGGGAGATACGATAGAGGTCTATAAATTAATGAATGGAGTGAAGCGGGTAAACGTAGATAGGTTGCTTACTCCAAGAAGAAGAAAGATTAGGGGACATGAAGTTACAATGTAGCACATTTAAGACTAATTGGAGAAAATATTTTTTCACTCAAAGAGTAATCAAACTCTGGAATTCGTTACCAGAGGATGTAGTAAAAGCTATTAGTATAGCGGGATTTAAAAGAGGTTTGGACAAGTTTCTGGAGGAAATATGCATAGACCATTATTAAAGAAGACCAGAGAAATCCACTGCTTATGCATTGGGCAAGCATCATGGACTCTGTGTATCTTTTGGGAACCTGACAGGTACTTGTGACCTGGATCAGTCACTGTTGGAAACGGGATACTGGGCTTGATAGACTCTTGATCTGACCCAGTCTGGCAGATCTTATGTTCCTTTATATGCCTTGCTACCAAGAAATATTGTTCTTGCCTGTTAAAGTTAAGTTACTGGTTCTGCTGTTTTATGCCTGTTCTTTATTCGTTCTCTGTAAAGTTGCTTGTTTGTAAATGTTGCTTGTAAACCGCTCTGATACTAAATAGTGCGGTATATTGAAGCTAATAATAAATAAATACATGTCAGGATGACATATTTGCTGTGGGCTTCAGAGGACCACTTTCAGGCTATGTATTAATCCCACTGCTGGTACCCCTAGCCCCCACCTTCTGCTAGGTTTCCGGTGGGCACGTTTTTGGCAGTGGCTTTTGTGATTGATATTGACTGTAAGAGCCACGTCAGTGGAGAGGGGTGATTTAGGGAGCGGAGTGACTGGCTGATAAGAAGTCTCCTCCCTAAGAGGCGGATTCGGAAGTTTGCATTCCTTCTCTTTCCTGACTCACTTCATCTCTTCTCTCTCTGAGAATCTCAGACAGGGCAACCAGCTTTTCTTAAGACAATCAGAACTATACTTTCATGCCTGCTGTGAGGTAAACTCAGCTCTGCTCCAGGATTTCTTGATGCCCTCTTAGGCCGCTCCTTCTGGAGCTGCCACTATTAGAAAAGCAAGCTGTTATTACAAGTGTCGCACTAATTATCCTTTAGTGATAGATCTCTCCTCCTGGTGATGCCTCACTGTTTGCTGCTATTTTCCAGATGTGCACTTTCCACAGTCCCTGGGGTATGTCTCGTCTGTTGCCCAGGTAACAAGATCAACATGATTTGTGAGACCCATGGGTCTTCTGTATGGCCAGACATTGTCACCATTGCCATAAGACCTTTACAATGTTTGAGTATAGAGTCCCCTCCTTCTGTGGTAGTCATTATCTCAGGGACCAGAGACATGCCATCTGGGACAGGTAAAGTTATAGAATAGAGGCTTAGTAGTTCTTTTATTGAATAAAACAGTGCGGGTCTTCCCTTTGATATAACCGAAGGAATTTTTTAAATATAACATTCATTGTTTCCATCACCCAAGCAGACTTCAGCTTTCCTAGACATTGCAGTGCCTCTGATCTTACTAAGAAATGTAATCTCATATGCAGAATCTACAATGAGCTTTCTAATAAGGTCAATAATTTGACACATTCTGCAGTTTAAGGGCAGGGTCTCTACTTCTTTTAACATATGCAATAGGGTGCAAAATGATATTGCTAGGAAATAGCGCCTCCCACTGGATGCAGAATTGAATCTTCTAGGGGACTGGGAGTGAGTTAGAAATTAAAACGTTCACTTTTAATGTAAATGCATGATATGAACTTCTCAGCTGCCATGTGGCTTTACTGATTACCTGGATGCATCACTACATATTATCACGCACAGTTTCTGCCTTTTCCTGCCTTGTCAGCATTCACAGACTGGGAACTCTCACTGCAAACAAAGTAATTTGTTTTCAGTTTACAGTCTGATAAGGTTACTGTATTTACTCACTTGAAAGAGCAAGAATATTGTTACTTACATACATGCTATAGTGAAGATTTCGTAGAATAATAAGACCATGTTGAAAAGTGTGGACTTACAGTGTGGCACAGTGGTGCCTTTCCCCTTTCCTCCGTAATCACACTCAAGCATCTCTGTGTGGGGGACTCGGCCATGGGAAAGGGTGTACAGGAGATGTACGAGTGTGGGTCTGGGCAGGTGACCATAGTGTGGGTAGTGACTGATGCTGTATGTGAAGAGTGTGTGCGTACAAATGGTATGATGTATATGTCTGTCTCCTTGGGAAGACTTCAGCTGTTTATCTATGTACATGTAAGAGGAGGATGCATGTGTCTTTTTGCAGAAGACATGAAAATTTGTAACAAAAGTGGACTTCCCTGAGGGAGTGAAAAAATCTACAAAAGCTGGAAGAATGGTCTAATGCTTGGCAGCTAAGATTTAATGTGAAGAAGTGCGGTGTCATGTGCTTGGGATGCAGAAATCCTACGAAATTGTATGCGATAGGGGGGCGAGAGTTTGTGCACAGACCAGGAGAAGGATGTCGGAGTGATTGTTTCTGAGGATCTCAAGGTGGCGAAACAATGCGACAAGGCAGTGGCAAAAGCCAGGAGGATGCTGAGTTGCATACAAAGAGGAATCACCAGCAGAAAGAGGAGGTACTAATGCCACTATATAAGTCACTGGTGTGGCCTCACTTGGAATACTGTGTTCAGTTTTGAAGACCATATCTCACAAATGATATAAAAAGACTGGAAATGGTTCAGAGGAAGGTGACCAAAATGATTTGGAGCCTGCGTCAGAAGCCTTATGAGAAGAGACTTGAAGACCTAAATATGTACACTCTGGAGGAGAAGAGGGACAGGGGAGATATAATACAGACCTTTAAATACTTACAGAGTATTAATGAACAAACAAACCTCTTCCAAAGACGGAGAAGCTGTAAAACTAGAGAGCATAATATGAAGCCCCAAGAGGGTAAATTGAAAGGCAACGTCAGGAAATACTTTTTCACTGAAAGTGTGGTGGATGCTTGGAATGCCCTCCCGATGGAACTGGTGGGGGCAAGCACAGTGACGGAATTCAAAATGGCATGGGACAGACACAGTGGATCCCTTTATAGCAACAGGATAAAATCAAAATAAACATAGCTATCTCTTATATCTGAACAAATAGGGGCGACCTGCATGGAGTGGCAGGAGCAACTGCTCTTGCCCCCTTGCTGGGCAGATTGACGCATCATGCTGGTCTTTGTCCGCCGTCATATACGATGTTACTATGTGTATGTGTGCATTTGTATGTCATGCATGTTTGTGTGTGGTGCAGTTGCTGCTTCCTGGCAGTGGGTGTCAGATCTCAGGAGCTGGATATGTGTGTCTATGATTTTTCATCTTTGAGGCTGTGTGTGTGTGTGTGTTTATATGTGTGTCATGAGTGCTTCTGTGTGTTGGGAGGGGGTGCTTTAATGTATGGCAGCGGCTTTATGTGTGTATGTATGTCTATTAGTGTGTGCAATCAGAGAGTATGTTTTGAATGCTGTGTATGTGTGTGTGTGTGTGAGTGCTGGCAGTGTCTCTTGGAGGCTGTGTGTGGATGTGTGTGTGTGTGTGTGTGTGTATGTGTGTGTGTGTGTGAGTGCTGGCAGTGTCTCTTGGAGGCTGTGTGTGGATGTGTGTGGATGTCCATGTTGGCAATGTGTGAATACGACTGAGAGCACGTAGGCTTCTCTCCCTTGTATTTTCCTCTATCCTCCTGAACACACTCCCTGTCCTTCCTTATCCTTCACTAAGCTCCCTCCATCCCCTTTCACTCTCCCTACCTTCTCTGCCTCCTTGCATTCCTCCAACTCCCTTCCTCTTCCTTCCCTCCTCTCTAACCTGACACTTCCCTTATGTTCCACCCCCAGCCCCTCCACTTTCTTTGCCTCTTCTCTACACCGGCACTTTTAATTTGCTCTCCTCCTCTTTTCCTTTCCTCCCAACCCCTCCCCTTTTCTTCTACAACCCCTCCCCAGTCCTTTTGTTCTGCTGCTCCTCTTTTCCTCTCTTTAACCCTTTCCATATGCTTCACCTTCCTTACCCCATCCCTTTTTTTTCTTCCTTAAATTCTGCCCTTTCCCTTATGGTCTACTCCTCCCTTCTAGGATGCTGAGCCTGTCTTTGCTGCAAAGAACTGGGGAGTCTGGCTCCAGCCAATGCCCTTTCTCTTCTTCTGCCAGCGGAATCTGTGGACTCCCTCCAGCTCTTCTGCCAGCGGAATCTGTGGACTCCCTCCAGCTCTTCTGCCAGCAGAATCTGGGGACTCCCTCCAGCTCTTCTGCCAGCGGAATCTGGGGACTCCCTCCAGCTCTTCTGCCAGCGGAATCTGGGGACTCCCTCCAGCTCTTCTGCCAGCAGAATCTGGGGACTCCCTCCAGCTCCTCTGCCAGCGGAATCTGGGGACTCCCTCCAGCTCTTCTGCCAGCGGAATCTGGGGATTCCCTCCAGCTCTTCTGCCAGCGGAATCTGGGGACTCCCTCCAGCTCTTCTGCCAGCGGAATCTGGGGATTCCCTCCAGCTCTTCTGCCAGGGGAATCTGGGGACTCCCTCCAGCTCTTCTGCCAGCGGAATCTGGGGACTCCCTCCAGCTCTTCTGCCAGCGGAATCTGGGGACTCCCGCCAGTTTTTCTGTGCTACCCTGCTTCTTCTTGTGCCAGTGGGAGCAGGGGACCCCACTGGCTGTTTTTTTTCTGCCGCTCTGCTCTGTTGAAGCCATATGCATTTGTTTACACCAATAAACTGATGAATATGGAAAGACAGATGGATGGAGCCTCCCCAATAGGCAGCATTACCTAAGAGGAACATGCCTTAAAAGACAACATGCAAAATAGCATTCATAGAAACTTCCTGCTGCCAAGCTGCCAAATAAAGAGCTAGTGCAGCCCTTTGTAGAAGTGGCATTGATGGCAGCTTGTTAAACACTACAGCAGTGCATCTGATTTTAGGCATTGCCAGTCAGTCCCTTGAGTCCTACTGATCCAGAGAGCTGGAATTAACTCACTTCTGCTTACTAATCCTGAAGGCCCAGTCAGTTTTTTACCTTCACTCATGCACAACTACAACAGCTTCTTCTATTACTAATCATTTGCCTAGTGCTACAAGGCCTACTCAGCAATGTACACAAACACTCAAGAGACAGTTCCTGCTCAACAGAGCTTACAATCTATACAAGACAGACAAGCAGAACTAATAGGGGCCTACGATAGTTCAAGGAAAATTATAAAAGCACATGAGGGGATCAGAATCCAAAAGCAGCTTGAAGAGCTGGGTTTTTAGGAGCCAAAAATTTCCACCATTGGTTGCCCTTTGAAAGGGGGATAAGGGAAGAGTGATACTGTCTGGGTTTCTGAGATGGAGGTGGATGGACCTTCCCCAGGCATCACGTGACTGACGTCCGTTAAAAACACAACAATCTGTCAATTCATTATTTCAGTTCCCTGAAACATGATGCTGCTGGGCATCGCCTTCCAGTTCCTCAGATCTTTGTGGCTTTCATCTTACCACTGACTGACTTTTCAGTGCATCTTGCTTTGAGATATTGCAGTTGTGTTAAGAAACAGAAGTCTGTTGAATTAAGATGATCTCAGATACCTCATATTTATTGTACCTTAGAACCTTCTCTACAGTCTAACTTAGAAACATGGAAAATGTCTACAGAAAGTCACCTAGTCTTTTTGACTGTCTACTGCGGGCAAGTTGAGTGAAAGGGTCTTTTTCTGCAGGAATCATCCATGTTTCTAAGTTAAACTACAGAAAAGGTTAAATGCACACTGGACATCTGAGCTCAATGTGTTTCTTAATTCAGTGGACTCCTGTCTCTCTTCTGCCTTGTATGAACATCAAGCTTAGTATATTAGCAGGTTAGAGAGTGACCACCTAATAATGAAGGGTCAAGGGAACACTGAAGAATCTCCCTTCTCTTACTGCTCTTCATAACACTGGTCAACATTGAAATAGTTACTGACTTTAAAAGGCCCTAATCTGTACTAACTTGGTGAGCTGAACACGAATATAACATTAAAAATTTTTTATTGGCTCTCGTTTTGAAGATATTTATTTATTTATTTATTTATTTAGTAAACATTTGTATACCGCTGCTTCCTACGATCAGCAGCGGTTTACTCTACAGAATCATAATGCTTTGTACAGCACATTGAGATCTTTCAGATTTACATTTTTGATTAGTCAATGATTTACATAACACGGGAGAATCAGTTGGGTGCAATATACATTTGATTTGAGCACACAGATCTGGGTATACATTTGATTACAATAGCGTGTTGCATATTGCATGTAGTTCATTTTTGACGTTTCACCATGTAAATTTATCCAGTAGGATATCAACAACATCCCAAATAAGCCTTGAATGATGTAATATTGCATCACATTGCATAATACCAGCATGCACACATCATCCAGAGCTGATTGCATCATTTTCTGATGCAATGCAATACTACTGCCAGACAGCTGCTGAAGCCATCTGACGTCAGCAGTGTACTATACGCAGTCGGAAAGGTTGAGCATTTAAAATATTTCAGACTGTGTGTGAGACAGTTTAAGCTACTGTTACATGTAACTTTTATTAATCATATAATTTTAGCCATTTACGTACAATACAGAACAGTAATGCCGCGAAAGTGCGTTAATACCGTTGACAATTTCTGCTACATTTGTGGGGAACTGACATTTGCCAACCAGAAGAAAAGTATCACTTCTCAACTGAAGAAGGCATATCATCTTTACTTCGGATGCAAGATTGGTGACCAAGACAAGCCTTGGGCCCCGCATATATGCTGCGCTACATGTACAACACAGCTTTCACAGTGGTTGAATTGCAAAAGACCATCAATGCCGTTTGCAGTCCCTATGGTGTGGAGAGAGCCAAGCAACCACATAAATGACTGTTACTTCTGCTTGGTTCCTCCTCTTTCCAGTGGAATAACGAAGAAAAAGAAGTCGAGCATAGTCTACCCAAACATGACCTGGAAAGTGGAATAACGAGTGAGGTTATCAAATTTGCAGATGACACAAAACTATTTAAAGTTGTTAAAACCCAAGAGGATTGTGGAAAATTGCAAGAGGATCTTGATAAATTGGAAGACTGGGCATCAAAATGGCAGATGAAATTTAATGTGGACAAGTGCAAGGTTATGCACCTAGGGAAGAACAACCCAAACTATGGTTACACGATGCAAGGTTCCACATTAGGAACCACCACCCAGGAAAAAGATTTAGGCGTCATTGTGGATACCATGTTAAAACCCTCGGCCCAGTGTGCAGCGGCGGCCAAGAGAGCAAATAGAATGCTAGGTATGATAAGGAAAGGAATGGAAAATAAAACAAAGGATATTATAATGCCTCTATATCGTTCCATGGTGAGACCGCACCTTGAATATTGTGTGCAATTCTGGTCGCCGTATCTTAAAAAGGATATAGAGTTATTAGAAAAAGTTCAGAGAAGAGCCACCAAAATGGTAAAGGGGATGGAAGGATACTCCTATGAAGAAAGGCTAAAAGGTTAGGGCTCTTTAACCTGGAAAAGAGACGGCTGAGGGGAGATATGATAGAAGTCTATAAATTAATGAGCGGAGTGGAACGGGTAAACGTAGATTGATTGTTTACCTTATCAGAATATAGAAAGACTAGCGGACATGCAATGAAGCTACAGGGTAAACTATTTAAAACTAATAAAAGAAAATATTTTTTCACTCAACGTGTAATCAAACTCTGGAATTTGTTACCGGAGGATGTAGTAAAGGCTGTTAGTGTAGCTGGGTTTAAAAAAGGTTTGGACAAGTTCCTGGAGGAAAGGTCCATAAGCCATTATTAAGAAGGGACCCAGGATATCAATGCTTGAACCAGTACAAGCATTGTGGAACCTGTGTCCCTTTGGGAAACTGCTAGGTACATATGACCTAGATTGGCCACTGTTGGAAACAGAATACTGGGCTAGATGGACCTTGGTCTGACCCAGTATGGCATATCTTATGTTCTTATATTCCGTCTGCATTGAGACCAGTTCCATATGGTGAGGGACTTCCTATTCCAGAACCTCCATCAGAATATTCTCTTGATTCATCTGATGAGGACAAGGGTAAGCCAACCTGTTCTTCGGGTCCGTCAGCATGCAGTGACCCAGATTTTCACTGGGATGCATTATCAACTCCACACAGAATAACACAGGAAGAACTAAATGACCTGGTTCGTGATTTGGACTTACCCAAGAACAAGGCAGAATTGCTAGGATCAAGACTCCAACAATGGAATCTTCTAGAAGAAGATCTCAACATTACTTCATATCGAAAGCGCCACCAGCAGTTGGAGCCTTTCTTCAGAAAGGAAAGTAATCTGGTATTCTGTTCCAATATTGAAAGCCTCATGAATGCCTTAAAAATCACTCATGACCCACAAGACTGGAGACTATTTATAGACTCTTCGAAACTGAGTCTGAAGGCTGTGCTTTTGAACAATGGAAACCGTCTTCCATCTATTCCAGTAGCGCATGCCGTCCACATGAAAGAGACATACGATAACTTAAAGCATCTACTGACTTCCATTAACTATAACAAGTACAGCTGGCACCTCTGTGGTGACTTGAAGGTAGTTGCCCTTTTAATGGGACTGCAGCAGAGATATATAAAATACATGTGTTTCTTATGTGAGTGGGATAGCCGAGCAAGGGAATGGCACTACTTGCGGAAGGAATGGAATCGCAGACAAAATGTATCAGTTGGAGAGAAGAATATCCAGCACCCAGCTCTGGATGAGGCTCACAAAATCCTGCTACCACCCCTTCACATCAAACTAGGTTTGATGAAAAACTTTGTGAAAGCCATGGACCGTACTTTGCAAGCTTTCCGATACCTGCATGAAAAATTCCCTCGACTCAGCAAAGCAAAGATTAAAGAGGGAGTTTTTGCGGGTCCTCAGATTCGAGAGCTCTTCAAAGATGACCAGTTCAACAACTTGCTGCAGGGTGATGCGAAACAAGCATGGAATGCTTTTCACCTAGTGTCAACAAACTTTCTCGGGAATGTTAGGGCAGAAAACTACAAGGAACTAGTAGAAGACATGCTGATGCAGTATCAGGAACTTGGTTGCAATATGTCTCTAAAGATCCATTTCCTTGATTCCCATCTCAATTTCTTTCCTGACAACTGTGGTATGGTTAGTGATGAACAGGGCAAACGTTTTCACCAGGTTATCGCAACGATGGAGCAAAGATACCAGGGAAAATGGTCCACTACAATGCTGGCTGACTACTGCTGGAAACTCCCCAGAGAAGCTCCCGAACAGCTGTACAAGAGACAGGTGAAAAAATCTAAGAAGTAGTCTATGACTTGGTTTTTTACAGGAATTAACCGAAGGTCTATCATATTTACTATTGACATACATTTCGTGATGTAAACATTAATTCTTGTAGATTACAAAAAAACTAGAGCCATCTTTGCAATTTCACTGTCATATTTGTGTTCAGCATATAAAAATTGATAAGAAATGACTATTTTTATTTCAGTAACATGACTTTTGTAAAAATTTGTTGACCAGTGATAACCTGCAAATAATGACGAACACTAAAGCTTTACCCTCTGAATCAACTGAGTTTGCGCTCCTCCAGCATTTCGGGAGGGCTTAGCTACTGTTGACTCATTGAAGGAGTGACCAGTCTGATATTTCTTTTTCCATTTTTCTCCATTAGAGACGTATCTGATAAAGTAGTAATGTGAATAAGATCCTTGAGTTACATTGAGATGCTCCATTTCTAGTCCCCTGGCCTTTGGGGTTTTCAGCAGTCCATAAGTGCAGAATGATGAATGAGTCTTCGAAGGGTCAGGATGGTAATTAGCCTGCTTTGATTGATTGATGCAAAAGCAAAGAGAATTGATGAGGTTCAGAAGATTTCACAAACAGCTTTACCCTTTTTATGCTGTCTGATATTTCAAAGTAATATGTGCCTTTTGTTAGTGAAAAGTGTTGCTTTTCAAGCCTTTCCTTTTACATTTCATTCAGTAGTTCTCTTAAGAGTTCACTAGCATTGCTGGGAGAAACCATCTTGGCAAGAGAGTCACAAATTGTATCCCACTCATTGATGTCTGCTTCACACAGGGTGTATAGTATGATGTAATGTATGATGTCATAGCATATGTGGGCCATGCATCACATCCAGGAAGCCTAAGTTAGTTTGTGGTTCTCTTGGTGCTGTGCCACACCTCGGCTAAGCTAAATGACAGAAATAACACTGGCGTAGAAACAGAAAGTTTCATTAATCTTTATCAAGACATGATCTGTACCCTCTACGAAGCTAAGGTTCAGCTATAAAACAGCTGTCCTCAAGAGCAGAGTTCAAGGTCCAGCATTACATCATCATGAGATCCGAGCATGGTCTTGGGTTTCAAACTCCCATTGTTCCACTAAGCAAACTTCATTCAGTTGTGTTAAGAGATCCCGATGTCCATATGTCCTGCATCCTGCAGTCCTGTGGTCATAAGGGGCAGAATTAGTAGTAATAAACCGAGACTAGGCTCTGAGCTCAGGATCAGTGGCAGGGAATGACTCCAATGTGGCCTTCATTGTTCTTTCTCTCAGGCAGGAGGGAAACATTACCACCCAACGTGTGCACGCTGTGTCCGCTGCCACCAGATGTTCACAGAAGGGGAGGAGATGTACCTAACAGGTAAGGAAAGAGGCACTGGACCTCATCCTATGTCTTGTCAAGGGAAGGGAAAGTTAGCATATGTTCTTTTCATCCCACCCCATAATTTAAATGAAATATAGATCCTTTCTAGTGCTTGCAATAGCCATGACGCGCTACTGGAGTCCAGGACGAGTGCTTAATCTCTGACAAAGGCCAATCTAGGTAACAAGTACCTTGCAGGAACCCAAAAAGTATATTAATTCCTTATTGTTCATAACTAGAGATAAACAGTGGCTTTCCCAAGCCTATATGGCTAATAATGGCCTTTTCCTCTTGCAACTTGTCTAAATCCTTTTTAAACCCAGCAATGCTAATTACCATTTCCTCATCTTCCAGTTACAAACTCCACAATTTAATGAAAAAAACCTCCACGCTGAGTGAAAAATACCTTTTCTGATTTTTTTATAAGTTTAGTTTAGTTTAGTAAGTGTGCTACCTATTAGTTTCATGGCACACCCCCTTATCTTAGAATTATTTGAAAGGGGAAACAACATTTCCCTATATAGCCATTCAACCCTACTCATGATTTTACATACTTTTAATTATATCTTCTCTTCGTTGTCTCTTCTCCAAGCTGAAGAGCTCTTTCCTCATTGGTGTGTCTTCGTAGAGAAGCTTTTTCATTTTTGTTACCTTTCAAGAATCTTTTCTATTTCTGCTATATCTTTTATGAGTTGGGTGTCCAAAACTGCACATAACTCTGCAGCATAGATTAATACAGAAGCAAATATAAGGTCACCTTGGTAGCCTGACCCTAGCAGTAATACTGCAAGATTTCCCTTAGGGGTCATGGACACCATTTTGAACCCAGGACCATGGAAAGGCGTGACTGGGGACTGCTCCTGCTCAATCTAGACATCAGGGACTCTCAGTAAGGTCAGGGATGGGATCGGGGGGAGGTTTTGCAGGGGTTTCTTCTTGCCTTGAGGGGCATCGGGAGGATCAGATGGTTCCTGCTTGTAGGTACTGGATGGAAGGAGAGGTTTAAGGGGGCAAGTGACACCATGGGGGAGGAGACAGTGGAAGAGAGAACGATGTTAGGGGGGAGGGGGTGATGAGGGTGGACTGTAGCTGCAAAATCACGTTATGTAGGCAGCTAGGGAGCAGTGATTTTAATAAGCTGCTCCCATGCACATGTGGGCTAGTTTAACACTTTTCCCCATGTGCAGCTTTATGAAGTTGTCTCACCCTCTGGACATGGGGAGACATCCATATACAGTCTTGCACCTGGACATCTAAATTCACCTCTACATGTCCTGTCTAATATTTGCCTTTATATTAATCAGCTTACATCTTTATTAACACCTTCCAAAATATAAGATGTCCCTTTGCTAAATCTATGCTAGCTCTGTCCTCTTTAGTCATGTCTACCAGTCATTTTGTTTTTCAGAATAGTTTCTACCATTTTGCCTGCCATTGATGTCAGGCTCACCAATCTGTAGTTTCCTGAATCATTCATGGAGCCCTTTTAAGACTGACATTACATTGACCACCCTCCAGTCATCAGGTACTATAGCTGACTTTAATGATAGATTACAAATTAGTAGTAATATACTGTAGGTCTGCAGTTTCATCTTTGAGTTCTTTCTGAAGTCTAATATGTATACCATCTGGTCATGGAGATTTGTCATTCTTTAGCACAAGGTATTAAGGTTTTTCAGAAATTGAGATATGGACTAATTTTCTATAGTTATTTTAAATACCACGTTATTAAATACCCTAATATTAAATGTAACCTTTAAATGCACTGTCTAAATGCTGTTATGTAACTGTACTGTCTAAATATTTACACATACCGTAATGTTAAATGTAACCCTCCAATTGTAATGTGACGTGACGTGACCACCTTGATTGAAGGATAAGGTGGCATACAAATCTGTCTAAATAAATAGATAATTCAAGATATTTCTAATTTTTCATTGAAAATATTTTGGGCAATTTTCAAATTACCCACCTAGGGGCAAAGTCCATGTTTACTTTCTATCCTGTAGCCTTGTTCCTAATTTTCAATCTTTTTTTTTTTTAAATAACCACGGTAGAAAGGACCATAGCATTGCACCAGCTTTTTGTACAGCTGAAATTTCAATAGACAATAATTCACATAGATTTGAAAATGCCATCTTTCTATGCTATTTTCCTCCCAACCTAAACACACTTTCTGGGTATGCCTCCTCACAGTCTAGCTAAAAGTGCATCCACACTGTGCGTACTTTGATCCAGACTGAAGAACAGCAATTTTCAGACAACCAATTTCCCAGAGCAAACTGCTATTATCTAAGTAAATGCCTTTGAAAATTGCCCTCTGCTGTTTTATAACCCATAAGATTCATTCAGTTAAATCTTCAGCCATCTCACCACAAAAGAACCCGTCTCATCAATCAACTTGGTCTGACCCAGTATGGCATTTCTTATGTTCTTAACTGCCATCTCGTGAACCATCACATGTATTCTCTGCCACCTGACCAACAATCAGAACTATCTGCTTCCATCACAGATTCTCAGAATCATTCTCTGGCTTCTCTCCAACCATTGTTTGCATTCTCCTATTATCTAATAACTACTGGGGCCATCATCTGCCAATTCATCAGTCAGCATGTACATCCCCTGCCAACCCACAAACATTGGAACCATCTTCTATCAACTTGCCTGCCACTTGAATTATCCCCCACAAACCATTGTGTATATTATCTACCATTTCACAATACCGAGACCATCTTCAACCAGCTCACCAACCACTGGAGCCATTCTTGACTAATTTACCAACCACATTGAGCATCTCCTGCCATCTCACTACCATTGGGACTATCCTCGTCAGCTTGCCAGCCTCCAGAAATTCATCAATCATCATGTGCATCTTATTCCATCTCAACACTAATATCTAGAATTGTTTTCTAAGAACAAATTTAAATTTGTCTTGATGAAATGCTGGCTCCACTCAAGCATTCCTCATTACCTGGATTTCACTTGGGACCCATTAGCAGCAAACTCTGCAGATGTAGCCATTTTTCCTATTATTGGGAAACCAGCTTGACTTTAGCCCACACTGCTAATGGACCGCTCCTCTCTCTGATAAGGAAGACATAAAGAAAGAACAGAGATTCATTTCCAGGAAAGACAATGTGAAGGTTAAGATTGTACCCTGAAATTGCCAAGGGTTTTTCCATAAATTTAAATGAAATGTCGCATGTTAGGGGAGAGCTCAGAGAGACTGTGTACAGAGCAAGTCTATAAGTAGCGGACAGAGAGCAGAGAACAGGCCACGGCAAAGATGTATTACTCAGCAATGCCAGTTATGAAGAGATGTCAGACAACACTATTAACCTGGCTCCCATGAGCTCTCAGTGGAGCGTTTTTGTTCAAAGTGACCTTCAGAACAATACATGCATGGAAAATATACTAGAGAAGAACATGCAGGACTGCACCAGTGGGGAGCCAATGGAGAAGAAGAAAAGTATCTGAATTAACCTATCCTATTGCGGCCTCTCTCTCGATTTGTGAATATTAAATTACTGCTTGAGGGTTATTTTATTCACATTTTCACATATATGAACTGGCAGATAAATGTGCAAAACAGCCATTTTAGAAAGGTCTAAATGTACACATTTTCAACCCAATCACATGCACAGGGGCATGTTGGGGGCATGGTCTGAGCAGAAAAAAATTATATGTTCATTCCCACTTCATGTGGAGGCCAATTCCAATCTGGGCATCCCTGGGCCATCTGGGCATCCAGAATCCAGGCGGGCCTGCGTTGCACCTGATTCTGTTCCCTGGGGGGCGGGGGGGGGCTAGACATGCCTGCAGAAGCAGATTCGGGTGCAATCTGCCGGACGTGCAGGTTGTGCCCCAATTCTGGGAACCTGGATGTCCAGCCCACTACCCGGCTAGCCCAGCCAGGCTCCTGCATGCAGCCGTGGTGCCCTGGTGTCCTGTTGCCATGGCACAGCCGTTGGCAGTGTATACCTGTCTCTCATGCACCATAGTGCTCTGTCCGTGCTGTGCAGTGAATGTCTATGTCCCTGATTCCAGTACCATGGCTGTGTCTATCCCCGTGGTTGCTGCATCATGTATGCATCGGGCACGTATTCGGGTTGGATGTGCCAGAGGGCTGCATGTGCATGTTCGGGAATCAGCCTCCACCTGGATAGTAATCTGAATAGTATACTGAATATTGCCACTAAGCAGCTAACCACCAGCTCCGCCCTTGTTCCACCCACAGACCACTGTGGCCCTACCTAGATAGAGCTGAGACTGCCAGGAGGATTTTCAGTGGTGCTATCCAGAGAGAGGGCAGCTTTATAAGGTGTGCCTAGCTTAATGCACATTTTAACATGCATATTTTGCTCCTATTTTATAAAGTGGCATATGTGCGTACTTTACTTTATAAAAATGTGCGTTAATCTAGGCACAAACACTTATACCAGCCCTATGGTTGCTGTAAATGCCTGCACCTAGATTTCACAAGAGCACACTTAAATTATGGTATTTTATAATCTATGCATGTGAATTTGCACTCTACTGATGCTCCACCCAAATTCCACCCCCATGTACATCCACTGTGAAAGTATTCACCATCAGTGTGACACACATGCTTTCAGAATAGCGATCGCCTATATTACCTGCATAAGAGGCCATAAACACGTCTGTGAAATTACCTCCATAGTGCCACTAAAAATTATCAGATGCCCCAGCCAGCGTCACTTAGTCAATGTTGCTATCGGGATAAACTCTTCTGAATACTGAGCCAGTAGTGTAACATTTAGAAGAGAAAGTCATTGCTTATCTAGTCATGTTTTCACTCTATGTGAAGCTGCAACTATGAACTTCAGCAAAGAAATCTTGGCTCTTAGATTAACTGGGATATGCCGGAATAAATATAGGAATCAGGAAAGTAGGTTACTTTTCCCAGTCTACAACACATATACCATTCTATCAAATCTTGCTTGAGTTTTTTTGATGACAGGGCTCTAACTACATTTTTAATAACCTTGATGCCTCAAAATAACCCTTATGTCTAAACAAAAAAATAATAATAATAATTTAGAGCATCCAGAAATCTGAAAGGTAGGGAGGAATGTTAGCTTAGAGAACCTTGGACTGGGCAGAATGAATTGCAGATCCTGATACAACACTTGACTAGCCCAAATCTTGATGCTGAAGCAGACACGTTAGGTTTGGTTATTTATAGCCCTCCATATAGAGAGACTTTTTGTTAACATCACCCTAATTAAAACCAGAAATCACAGGAGATTCTCATACTGGTTATGGTTAAATAGTAATAGAGAAAGCACAGTTACTTACCTGTAACAGGTGATCTCTGGGAACAGCAGGAATTAGTCCTCACATATGGGTACGTCAGTACCGACGGAGCCTGCGTGGGAAAGCTCCCCAGCTTCCCAGAAAGGAAAGCTTTTGGGGCCTCCCACAGCGCATGCGCGCTGCCTTCCCGCCTTCCTGACCAACTCTCCTCAGTTCGAGTTTAAAGCTGAGACAATAGAGAGAGGAAAGGAAAGAGAGAGAGATAGATACAACTCCTAGGGGAGGTGGGTGGGTTGTGAGGACTAATTCCTGCTGTTCCCAGAGATCACCTGTTACAGGTAAGTAACTGTGCTATCTCCAGGAACAAGAAGGAATAAGTCCTCACATATGGGGACTCCCTAGCTAAGATGCCCGGGAGATCCCCCCTAAGGGTATGAGACCCTGAAGGGTTCCTCGTCTTCCTATGGATCTCAGGCATCCATTCAGGGAAGGTGGGCAGGAGTTGTTTAAGAATGGAACAGGTGTCTGAGGACAGCCTGACCAAACAAGGCATCCCGGCGGGAGTCCTTGTCCAAACAGTAATGGGCTGTGAAGGTATGAACCGAGGCCCAGGTGGCTGCTCGACAGATCTGATCGATGGACACAGAATGAAGATGAGCCATAGAGGTGGCCATGGCTCTCACATTGTGAGCTGTGACATGGCCCTCCAGAGAAAGGTTCTTACTCTGGTAAGCAAAAGAAATACACTGAGCAATCCAATTGGACAGTGTTCTTTTAGAGACTGGACATCCTAAATGAGAAGGATCAAAAGCAACAAAAAGCTGGGAAGACTTTCTATGTTGCTGTGTCCTGTGTAAGTAAAAAGCAAGAGCTCTTTTACAATCTAGAGTATGAAGGTTCCTCTCTGCACTGGATGCATGAGGAGCTGGAAAAAAGACAGGTAGGTATACCTCTTGATTAAGATGAAAAGGTGAGACCACTTTAGGCATAAAGTGAGGATTTGTCCTAAGGACTACCTTATCATGATGGAACCTTGTATAAGGTGGATTAGCCACTAAGGCCTGCAGTTCACTGATACGGCGAGCTGAGGTGACTGCAATAAGGAAAATAACCTTCCAGGAAAGAAATTTCAAGGAGGTGGTGGCTAAGGGTTCAAAAGGTGGCTTCATAAGCTGACCAAGAACCAAGTTTAAATCCCATGCTACCGGAGGAGGTCTAATGGGAGGTTTAGTTAAAGTTAGGCGTCTCATGAATCTTGCAATAAGAGGATGAGAGGAGACAGGTTGTCCATTGAGAGGTTTAAGAGATGCTGAGATAGCACTCAAATGGACCCGTACTGAATTCGTTTTGAGTCCTGCATTGGAGAGATGCAGGAGATATTCCAATAGAGAATTCAAGGGAAATGCTAGAGGGTCAAGAGCCTTTTGAGCACACCAAATGGAAAATCTTTTCCATTTAAAAGCGTAAGAATGCCTAGTGGAAGGTTTCCTAGAGGCATGGAGGATATCCTTCACTTGTTGAGAAAGATTGAAGTCTTGAAGGTCTAGGCCTTCAGTAACCAAGCTCTGAGGTGAAGGGACTTGGGGTTTGGGTGCCACAAAGTCCCCTCCTCCTGAGACAGGAGGTCTGGAGCAGCTCCCAAGTCCAGGGAGGGGGCTTGGGAAAGATGCAGAAGTAGAGGGTACCACACTTGGCATGGCCAGCGTGGAGCTATGAGGATCATAGATCCTTGATCCCTCTGAAGTTTGAACAGAGTCTTGGGAATCAAAGGAATGGGTGGAAAGGCATACAGGAAGCCCTGACCGCAATGAAGGAGGAAGGCATCCTTGGCCTGAGTTCCCTGACACGGAATTCTGGAACAGAACCGGGGAAGTTTGGCATTCCACGGACTTGCAAAGAGGTCTATGTCCGGGGATCCCCATTTCTGAAAGATTCTGAGTACCTGATCCATGTGCAGGGACCATTCGTGTGGAAGCAGAACTCAACTGAGTCTGTCTGCCCAAGAGTTTTGGATTCCTGGGAGATATACTGCCAGGAGATGGATTTGATGCTCTCTGGCGAAGGCCCATAATCTTAGAGCTTCGTTGCAAAGCGACAGAGAGCCAGTCCCTCCTTGTTTGTTTATGTAAAACATGGCTACTTGATTGTCCGTATGAATAAGGACTGTTATGTTGTGGAGGAGGGTATGAAAAACTTTGAGAGCTAGAAAAATCACTCGAAGTTCCAGATGGTTGATATGAAGGGTGGTCTCCTGTGGAGACCAAGTGCCCTGAGTGGAGAGGTCCTGAAGATGAGCTCCCCAACCTGCTTGGGAGGCATCTGTTGTGAGGGTTGCTTGGGGCAACAGTGGTTGGAAGGGAGCCCCCAACAACAGATTTTGAGTGGATATCCACCATTGGAGAGACCAAAAGAGACGTTTGGAGGTTGCTATTTGGTCTGAGAGAGCTCCTGATGCTTGAGTCCACTGGGTGGACAAAGTCCATTGAGCTTCTCTCATATGCAGGCGAGCATAAGGCACCACATGTACCATGGAGGCCATGTGGCCTAGTAGCTGTAGCATCTCCCTGGCAGTCAAGTGGCTTCTGGACTGAGTCTGGGAGGCTAAGTGCACTAGACGTTGGCAACGGGCCTGAGGGAGGTAGGCCCTTGCAGTGGTGGTATCTAACCAGGCCCCTATGAATTCCAAGGATTGAGTAGGGGTGAGTTGAGACTTTGGCAGATTGATCACAAGTTCCAGATACTGCAGAATGCATCTGGTGCGGTCCAGGGAAGTCTGGGCTTCGGACTGAGATGGAGCTCGGATGAGCCAGTCGTCCAGGTATGGGAAGACAAAAATTCCCAGGGCGCGTAGAAATGCAGCCACTATTGCCATGCATTTGGTGAACACTCTTGGAGCAGAGGCTAGACCGAAGGGAAGTACTCTGTATTGGAAATGTTTTCCCTGGAACAGAAACTGTAGGAATTTTCTGTGGGATGGATGGATGAGTATATGTGTGTACGCATCCTTGTGATCTAGAGAACAAAGCTAATCCTGACTCTGCAGGTATGGAAGGAGAGTACCTAGAGAAAGCATCTTGAATTTCTCCTTGCATAGGAATTTGTTCAATTCTCTGAGATCTAGAATGGGTCTGTATCCCCCTGTTTTCTTTGGAATGAGAAAATAAGGGGAGTAAAACCCTGACCCCTGTTGAAGAAGAGGAACCTCTTCTATTGCCCTTTGGGCGAGAAGGGTGGTCACCTCCTGACCCAAAAGGTCCACGAGGGATGGGGGAGAATTGAAACGTCTCACCATGGTATGGGGAGGAAGGCTGGAGAAATGTAGTTTGTAGCCCTCTCTGATGATGGAGAGGGTCCACTGTTCTGATGTGATTTGCTCCCATCTGGGAGCAAAATGAGTTAACCTTCCTGGAATGGTGAGAGGCTCTGGTTGTTGTAGAGCCAGAAAGGTTAAGTTCTCTAGTATTAAGTCAAAAGCCCTGAGGGGGTTGGGACTGCTGGGCTGTAGTAGTCCCTGCAGGTTTTGCCCTGGCCTGTTTAGATTGCTGACGCTTAGGAGCAAAGCGAGTTGTAGAAGATTGTTGGCCAGTATTTGTAGAAAATCTGGCCTTCTTATAGAAAGGCTTCTTAAAAGATTTTTTCTTGGCAGGGGTAGAGGTAGACTTAGAAAGTCTATCTAAAGCAGCATTTTCTGCATCCATTTGAGTGGCTTTGATTTGCCACTCTTTTCCAAACAAATTTTCACCTGTACAGGGCAGATTTCCCAAGCCATCCTGGACCCAGGGTTCTAGGTCAGAAGCCTGGAGCCAAGCAATTCTGCGAGCAGCTATAGCAATGCCTGAGGCTCTGCTAGCACCTTCAAAGGAGTCAAAAGCTGCTCTGTTGGAAAATTTTGAAACATCTTGGGTATGCTTTAGCAAAAGAAGGAACTCCTCCTGTCTATCCTCTGGGATAAAAGGGAGAAAATTGCGCAGCTTTAGTGCAATCTCCTTCAGGAACATGCCCATATAAAGGCTGTATGAATTGATTCTGGCAATAAGCATACTGGCTTGGAAGATTTTCCTACCAAAAGCATCCAAAGTCCTACATTCTCTTCCTGGAGGAGTAGAAGAGTGTCTTTTGGTACTCTTTATCCTTTTCATAGCTGACTGCACCACAATAGAGTGGTGAGGGAGCTGAGATTTTTGAAAACCAGGAGAAGGAGGGACACGATACATGGTGTCCAAACAACGAGAATGTGGAGATAGAGTGAGAGGAGTCTCCCATAAGTCCATCATATGTTCTTGAAGAATTTCATGAATGGGCAAGGTGACTGCCTCTTTGGGAACCTTAGGGTATCCTAAAATATCTAATTTTTTTGCTCTAGGTTCTTTTTCAGAGGTTACTGAAATAGAGAGTCCTTTAGCTACTTCAATGATGAAGTCTTGAAAGGACAAATCCTCTGGAGGAGACATTCTCCTCTTTGGAGAAGAGGGCTCCTCAGGAAGAGTAAGAGATACTTCAGGAGAGTCATCTGATGAATCAGAATCATCAGAAGACTCGAAGTATCGTCTGTTGGCTTCCAGGGATCGATAAGCGTATCGACCGGTATCCACATCGGGCGTACCCGGAACCGGATCGGTATCGGGAAAAACCCCGGAACCGGGAACCGGAACTGGAATCCTGGTTGATGTGGATGCCCTGGGTACCGGCATCGGTTGTGGTACCAGAACCGGAATCGGTACCGCTCGCTGCGGTACCGTGGGCGTCGCAGCCTTAATAAAAGCCATTATGGCTTGCTGCATGGATTGAACAGTATGATCCATAGACTGTCTGGATGTCGGTACCAGAAGAGTGTGCCGGTACCCCAGAGCAGTCCAACAGGTGATCAGTCGAGGCCGTGCCATCGATGTCAACCTGTAACCCCATAGGAAGAGCTTTGGAAGCCGGAGCTTCCCGCCGGGGTTGTTTGGCTGGGGCAGGGTCCTCAGGGTCAAGCCCAGGGGCATCTCGATACTTAGAGGGAGATTTGCCCTTTGAGGACCTGCCAGAAGAAGGTTTGGTTACCTGAGATCCATCAGGAGAGGAAGACCTGGAGGATGTCGATGCTGGAGTATCTGTGGAAAACAGCATATGAAACTTGGCTGCCCGGTTTTGTAAGCCACGTTTAGACATCAGAGAACAGGACTGGCAATCCGGAATGGAGTGGTCAGGCCCCAAACATTTAAGACACCATTCATGGGTGTCGGTAACTGAGATGGTACCGCTACACTTGGTGCATTTTTTAAAACCAGAGGCTGGTTTCTCCATGAGGGAGAATTTTCTCTAGGCCTAGAGGCCTAAAGAGGAAATACACCAAGTGGGGAAAAGAAGATTTTTTTTTTAAAGAAAAGTAAAGAAAAAGACCGGCGGTACCGGTCTGGAGTCGGGGAAGGCAGACACGCGGCCAAAGAAACAAATTAAAATAAGAACTTCTTCAGCGGTGACAGGAACACGACCTGCTGGCTCCGCGGAAAAAGAAGAACTGAGGAGAGTTGGTCAGGAAGGCGGGAAGGCAGCGCGCATGCGCTGTGGGAGGCCCCAAAAGCTTTCCTTTCTGGGAAGCTGGGGAGCTTTCCCGCGCAGGCTCCGTCGGTACCAACGTACCCATATGTGAGGACTTATTCCTGCTTGTTCCTGGAGATCAAGGACAGCCTTGATGGGTCCCACAAAGTATCAGAAAGAATATTGCCACTTCTTCAGATTGTGGGCCCAGGAATTAACACAGTGGGATTTGGCCTAATCAGTGAAGTTAGTTGAGAGACCAAAGTGTGTGTTATTAGTAAACTATCTACCTATCCTGAAACCCAACTGGTCTGAGTGATTAAAAAGGACTGTTCTAAAATGAATTATAACTTAGGTAAAATCTTTAAATTTGAACTAATCAGAGAGATGCCATGATATGTTTGCCTTTTTTTAATGATCAGCATTTGCAAGACTCCCAGTGAGGCACAAATTCTTGTGGAAATGTTTTCTAAAGATCCACATGGAATCCATCAGGCTCTGGGCATTTACCAGTTCTACGGAGGATCTTCATAACCTTAACAATTTCTTAAGTTTTGATGAGCTCATTTAAATAATGACACTCCTTAGAATAACCACAGGCAAAAAGGAAGTGATTGCTGATAGTTAAGTTAATCTCATTAAGTTTATTTTTAACAACACTTGATTTATACTTGTTGTCACTTGTAGGTGACTTAAATATCTGCTTAAGCATGGCTTTGTCAAGGACTTGTCTAATTTGGCAATTATGCATGAGTTCCAGTATACCCCATAACACAAGAGGCAGCCTGGAAATCAATCAGAAAATAACTAAAGGAAAGCTCTTGTCCTAGGTTGAAGGCTTAGACATGGACTAGGGTAACTTGCGATTGCCAAAGGGCCCTGTGTATACTAACATAAAGCTGTTTATGAAGCGATAAGCATAATCTTTGACTCTGAGAATTGTAAGTGACAGAGGACGTTTGGCCCACGGCCGTACCATGGGCTGTGAGAGCGAAACGGCCACACAGGGCGCAAGTATGGAAGGTGCCCTGAAATCATCACTGGTCTTCCAGGAAGCTCAGAAAGGGTGAGTTCCTGTACATGTCTAGGGGAAGGGTGGGCACCAGGTTCATGAGTTGCACAGGGCACATTTTTAGCTTGGTATGGTCCTGCTTTGGCCTACCGATTCTTTACTTAATATAAGGTGCTTTCAGTCCTTTTTAAGATCCTCTTTCCCTTAACTGGAGATGATATTTCCCTAAAGAGTTTCATTTTAATGCAGTAACCTTTACGACTGATGTTCCGTCATTTCCAAAGGCTTTCTTAACACATGTTGTGTGATCTTTTCATGCACAAACATAGAATTATGTATGAAAAATTGCACCCTTTGATGGTAATAATTGTACTGCTAAGGCCCTGACATTTCAGATCTGCTGGGAACAGCTGTAATTACAGTGTTCCTTCGAGTTGAAGAAATGAGGACACCACAGCAGGAGTGTGTGCAAGAGCTCCAGAAAATTACAGCACAGTCGCTGAGTCACAGAGCCGTCTCATCCATGACAGGAGCAGAAACTCTCAAAGATGGAGCTACCCAGACTATCGCCTGCGGTTTTCCCTTATTCACTGCTAGTCCAGGAGAACTTCTCAAGGTCATTTCAGGAGGGTCATATCTGAACTCTCAAAATCCTTGAAAAAAGCTTTAGGAAGAGCTGTGCTGGTTTCTTGCAGGTGATGGTGGTCCTAAGACATCTGTGCCTGAGTCAGACCAAAAATGACCCTAGGAAGTGGCCATCTTAGGAGAAGGAGAGACGCTGCTGCTGGGAAAGGCTTAGCAATAAACAGAAATGATCAAGGTTTCAGGACTGCTACCAGCCAGCTGTATTATACAAAAGAGCAAATCCTGGTCTTTCCGACATCTGGTGCATGATCTGACCCTTAAAGTGAGGATCAATATATGAGGCATCCTCTAAGGAAACTTTCTATGCCTTCTCATGATTTTCAGAGGCTTTATTGGGGAGATGTGTGGTGTTATCGGTGTCTGTGCCAATCTTCCATGTTCTTCATGGTTTCAGGTTCGGAGGTGTGGCATCCCGTATGTAAGCAGGCTGCTCGGGCAGAAAAGAAGCTAAAGGTACGTCAGAGACGAGGAACAGGCCGAGCCCATCCTGGTTTTACACCTTCACAGCTAGATGTCTCCCTTCACCTCTTTAATAACAAGGAGCCCAAACTGGAAAGTAATGGTGAAGGAGGCTATATGTTGTGCATAATGGAGAAGGGACTGCATAAGGTTCTTAAATCATATGTACTGAATGTTCATAAATTGAGGGCCAGCAGAATGAGAAGTGGATTGAGGGGGATGGGGTTAAAATTTAAATTGATAATCCATTTTTGTTTTATTATATTTATGCTTTGATACTTGTATTAATCCATCTAGTACACTTCTTGGAATGAGAAGGCAGAAGATATATTTTAAATTAAAAGTATTAATAGTAACAAGAATCACTACAAAATCTGGGGGCCTGTAGAGATAGAAGAGGGTGTGTCTCCTTCCCGTGCTTGACACTTTGTTATTTCATGTTGACACAGCACAGACGAACATCGGAAACCTCTGTCTCTCCTCCAGGGTCCAGCATCGGCTCTCCCAACCGTGTCATCTGTGTAAGTAGGATGTACACTGACAAACCTCTACCACTTTAAGAGCACAATGGCCTCTGTAGGTCTGGGCACAAATTATTTTCATTTAGTTCTTGAAGCAGCTTCCCTGAGAGGTGCCATGTCATCCATCAGTGATGTGTGTGTCAGGTGTCCCACTGGTCTATGCAATACGTAGTACCAGCATTGCCACCTTTACCAGAGGGGCTACTGAAAGCATAGACATTAAAAGGGAGGCCACAAAATGAGCTCCCAAATAATAGCTTGAAAACAAAACATTCACCTATTTGCAGAGGTGAGTTCCATTTGGAGACACGGCCCCCATGAGTTCCATGAAATGTTGCTTGATTCCTGTTGCATTCAGCTTGCTGTGAACATTCTTTCACGATGGCTGTTCATACAATGCCAAGTGTTGATACATTTTACCTTACCTCCTACCAACCACCACCATCTTTTCCTTTTGGAGAAATTTGTAACCTGTAGTTCTCTCATCTCATCTCTTCTCTGTTAACATTTCTTAGTGATGAAATGATTCTTAACGAGTAGAAACAAGCTCCACGTTTCTTACTTCTGGAATCTGCCTATTCTTTTTCATTTCTTTTCCTGCTGTTTTGTCGCCCCCTCTCTCTCTCTTTCTCTCCCTCTCTCCAGGCTAAAGTTGATAATGAGATCTTTAATTACAAAGATTTAGCTGCCCTTCCCAAGGTTAAAACCATCTATGACGTGCAACGGCCGGACCTCATTTCCTACGAATCCTATCAGAGATACATGTCGGATGAGAGGCTGGAGAGATACAGTTATGGGGAGGTATGGAATGGCTTCAGGTAACCAATGGGAACCTGAGCAGGGCAGAAGGAAAGTCTGTGGGGAAAGAAGGGGTTAATCACTACAGGCAGGAACTGAGGGAATGCAGCCAGTCACAACAGTATGTGCCCCGCATGCAAGGGGAAGGTCTACTGCTTTCTCCAAGGAGAGACATCATGCACAATGACCCCCCAAGGGAGACGGAGGGGAGAGGTTATGCAGAAGGACGTTATCCATTTTGTTTGATATTTAACTCATCCTCCTGGATATGGTTAGGGTGAGTTAAACATCATACACAGACAACTAAATGGCAGTATCAGAACCGGCCCATGACAGCACATGAAATTTGGGCTTGATTCATAAGCTGTTCCTCAGCTCCTCAGGCCAACCAGTGATGATGGAGGGAGGGAGGAATCCCATTTATTGCACAACAGCGATACCTACTGGTGGGCTGAAGGGTGCACATTTGCTGAGTCCTGAGGGACCCTGTGGCTTCCACGAAGAACTGTCTGATGACTAGAAAATAAAGGGAGGAGTAAAAATGGGGAAAACTGATGGGAAACTGTGAGTGAAGGTTCAGAAAACTGTAAGTCTAGTTGGGACAAGTTCAATCTGAGCTGCAAGCCCAGAGGAAACAGAGGATGACAATAAGATCGAGGCTGGGAGCCCTATGCTTATCATGTCTCCTAGGTGAGGGTGCGAGTTAGATCCTGCTAACAGCTGATCCAGAGTTGGAGGGGCTCATTGTGGGGACAGCTGGGGGAAAGGAGAAGTCTAAGTGCTAACAAGTAGAGTAACTAGGAGTTAGAGGAACACAAGAAGGGAAAACAGATGCCTGCCCTTACCTCTCAATGTATGCATCTATTTCTTGTTCTTCCTGTCCTAGAGGGAGGTAAATAAATGTCTGTCCTGACCTTGTCCTCCTTATGACTGTACTTACAGGCTGTCTGGGATGGGCTGGGACTGCAGAGAGATGTGCTGGTAGCTGGATATAGCTGGAAGTCCTAGCAGGGCTGGAGATTTATCGGCTATTGATAAACTGTGGTCTCCCAGAGGCCTTAATCAGCCACTGGCAGGTTTAATAGCAATTTACCTTGAATATAAGTAGCTTGTAAGATGGGAAGACAAAGTGCCAGTGCTCGGGGTCACTCACTGAGCAGTTAATTATAACCGTCTTTTTCCTTCCTTCCTACTGCTTGCAGTCCCTGGGAACATTGTCTCCTTACTCTCAGGTACAATCGCTTGCACTGCGCTTGAGCTTAGAAAGCTTTCGGCTTGTAATAAACCCATGGTTCTTCCTCCCTTCTGGAACAACCCATCATTTCCCTTCTGTTTTGGCTGGTTGGTGTTTATTTCACCAGCTCCCCTATGATTATCACCCACTGTAGGATATCTATGAAGGAACTGACCTTCGACAGCGGAGATCCTCCAGTCCCGGATACATCGACTCTCCCACTTACAGTCGTCAGGGCATGTCTCCCACTCTATCCCGTTCTCCGCAGCACTGCTACCGATCAGGTAAGACACGCCAAAAATGGATACATTACATTGCACATCATTAGGAATAACAAAGCAGTTTACAGAATACAGACTATGAACATAGAACTAGGCATAGCTACAACTAACAAACAGAAATACAAGACAGGATGTACAATTATTAAGCATCTTAAATGTCACAATAGACATGATCTAAATAAATTTAATCTCACTTGTGAGAAACAGCAGCCAAGGCTCCAACAGTTGTCCAAAGACCCGGTCAAAGGGCCACCTAACTGCAGAATTATGCATGTGATTTAACGCATACACAGAGCAGCCAGCCTTTCACACACCAGATACGCGCCTTGATTGTATCTGAAGATGGATGTGTTATATGGCTAAAATGTCCCCATTTCGGAATGATGGCATAAGATGCATGCAGGTCGCACATGTGCTTTTTGAACTTACGTAAACAGATTTAAGCAGCGAAAAATCCTCTTTAGTGTCTTCATCCAACCTAGAAGAGAAACTCCTCATTACATGTTCATGGGCCCTACTAAGCTTATCCCAGTATGTTTCCAGTGCTGAGAATTAGGAGGAAGCTGCAAGAACTGGTATTGGGTTGTGGGAACTCCCAGACTGTGCACTGACTCCCAGTGTATATTAAAGAGCTGCAACACTCATCTCCTGACATTCTCATCTCTCATTTGCTTCTCTAGTCTTTCTCCATCACTGCTGGTTTCTTTCTTTTGCGCTTTTTAAGGCACAGAAAGTGGGCGAAGCTCTCCATACTATAGTCAATTAGATGTGAGATCTTCAACTCCAACCACATACCAAGCGCCCAGGCATTTTCACATCCCAGGTAGGCATTGGAGGCAAAGGACCAAAAGGAGCTCCATGGGAGAGAGGGTTGGGGCTTTGGGCATACATGATTCATGGCATGCCTCCTGCGGAGAGTGGAGGCAGATGGGACTCTACACCTCTCTGGTTTCTGCATAGCGGGAATCAGTGGGGATTTTCTGCCAGGTCATTGACCTTGTAATCCTTTTGCCATTGTCTTGGAAGCTTTCTGAACTTGCTTCCTTTTCCCCATTGCACTTAGAATGGAGGTTAGAGGTCATCATTGGTCCTGAGCTGTGATGAGACTTTCTTCAGGCTCCTCCCACATAGAGAAGCAGGGGTGTAACCATCCCAGTGTGTCCCTCTAGCAGTATCAATAGGGAAGTTCTGATTTTGCTTAGCTGCTGGATCCATAAGGATGGCAGCTGGAAGATCCACCATCAACCAGACATCTTTAGCAGAAGAAAATAAAATAAAATGCCAGACCAAAATGCTTTTAGAGACAGAAAAAGCATATTAACCCTCACAGGTAAACTTGCAAGACTGAAGCCATACTGACCCCCATCTCTCCTTTTTCTTCCTGCCTTTTGTGTCCTGTCTTCACAGTAGTGGGTGAAAGTAACCTCTACAGGAAGCCTCCTATCTACAAACGCCACGGTACTGTTTGTGCTTCTTTCTCTGTTCTTGCACTTGCAATGACGTGGGATGCAATGGCTCTTTGTTGGGGAGGGGCTCCTTAGCTGAGTTAGTGGCTCTCAACACAGAGAAGTCAGTATCAGCGTTATGCATGACACAGCCATACAGACAGGAACATATGGGACATAGTGATGCCATGGCACCAATGGCTTAAAGTTCACCCAAGAAGCACCTCCTGCTTGGGTGGAAAGGAGGGGGCTCAGTTCTAGCCTAGATCTACTGCTCTGGGAGCCTTATCCAATATTTTGCTTGGGGGCCTTAATTTGAACTTCTGCCACTTTCCAATATGTGACTCAGTACACCAAAAATAGTCTCTAATTGCATCAACCTAAAGACCTAGTGGTGGAGTTCAGTACTGCCATGCTGCAAACCTGGGGCCAGTCCAGACTGAGAGTAGCATTCACGGTCCTCCCCGGGAGTGGGGGAGAGGAATCCCAGCCATAACACAACAGCAACACCTTCAGGTTCAATTCAGGGTCTACATGTTCTGGGCTCCACACTGGTTATTGGACTCAGCTATGGTCTGTGCCTGTCTCTGTGACGGTGGAATTATTAAGACAAGAGGCCAAGGAAATAAAATAGAGTGTCTGTGAAGGAAGGCAGAGGCTGATTCTGAAACCTAAAAGAGCAAGAGGAAACCACTGGATAATGGGGATGTCTTTTTGGGCACGTTTGGGCATCCAAAAATTAAACGTGCATGCTAATCACTTCTATGTTCATATACCTATGAATTAATTTGCATGTGCACAAAAGCTGTAATGCACATAGAAAGTGCACAATTAAGATGAATATGCGCAAAACTTGAAAAACCCCCCACAAAAATCACTAGAATTTTGATTTAAACAAAGAGTAAGTGAACTATTTTTAGCCCAGCACATCCCTACCAGGTAAAAAAAAAAAATTTGAATAGCTTCTAATTCCAGATATATTTCCTTCTTGTACTTTGCTCCATGCATCCCATTACTGAATGCCAAGGGGTTGGACTGGAAAGGTCATCAAAACCCCTAGAAGCTATGGGTCCATTATTCAAAGGATTTTTGCTTCCAACTTTGACAGCTATGTTCCTAAACTGGTCTCTCTGAAAATGTATTAGGATTGAGGGCCTACACTTCTACTCAAAATGTCATCAAACTCCTAAATTTAGGAGAATAGTGGGTGGCAACAAGGGCGGATTTGGGGCAGGGAAATAAAGTTGGGAGTTTAGCTGTGATTTTCAGCACTGGGCTCATAAATTAGGCCAATGAATAGCAGGCCTAAACTGAGGAGCTTAACTTTTAAGCGCCTAAATTCAGGTGAATTTTCAGCATTAAATTTAGGGTCCTAGGTTTGGCTGAAAATAGGAGACATGTGAAAGCATCTACCTTGGGCACACAGCTTTATTGAATAATGGACTCTTGACTTCTCCAGTGTTTCAGGGAAATTCTAATTTTTGGTCTCATTTGACTGCTTTGTTTGTGTTCTTTGCTTCTCTGCATTGCTGCCCTGATGACCACATCTGTCCTTGGTGGGTGTAAGTAGCAGCTTTAATCCTGTTCCTTTTTCCTGTTTAGCATCAGGGCTGTGCGGGAGATTCATCTGCCTGGGCTTTTCCGGTCATCCCCCTCATGTGTTCCATCAGCACTGAGGAAAGCAGCGGTCAGACTCCAAGAAATCAGATTTAACCTAGCACAGAGAAATTAAAAATAACCTAGTTAAGTTTATGAATATGTGATGGAGAACACATAAAATTCTAAAGCAAGAAATAAAGAGAGAGAAATCCCTCTTCCAGGCTCTCCTGCTTTCACTTCTGAAAGGTTGGCGAGAGGAGGAAGAAGAGTGTGTAACAGTTGTGGCACAGCTGTTGCTTGTGCAGATGTGCCAAGTTCAGGGTCACTAATAAGCGTATTGCTCACCCTTAGGATGATGACGCACATGCATAGTGCCCCTGAGAAAGGAAACCTGTCCTGGATCATCTTCTGTAACACCTGGTGCCCCTGTTTTATGTTTCAGATGATCAATATGAAGCAACGAAGAGTAAAACAAGTGAAGATATTGTCCAAGCATCCAAATACCTTTCAGCTTATTCCTCTGACCCCTACTACCACCCCGAGACGGAGTACTGGACCTTCCAGGGCTCTCCTAAAGGTACAAGAACCAAAGAGGCATCCTGGTACCAGGTGAATAGAGAAACTGTCCCATAGACCCACAACTAATGTTCCCACAAAGGTAGGTAAGAGTGTTCCACTTATACTGCTGCCAGTGGGGGAGGCGCTGCGATGTCACATTTTCAGATGTGAGGAGCAGCATCTCCCCACACTTGTAGCAGCACAGGTGGACGACCGTCATGCAGTTTTGCAGGAGCATTGCCCCCGACCCTTAAGATAAATTGCATATCTGAGGTGAAATGGATATGGAGATATGAATCACAGAATATGGGATATCCTATCCTTTTGCCTTGACTCCTGGATCCTAGAGGCAGTCTTGCATGTCATTAAACTCGGTAGCATTTCACAGCTTCGTGGCAATGAAGTTATTCTCCACTGTACCGTGGAACATTGTATTTGTTATGACATTAACTTATGTGATGTCATAATCCCATTCGGAATGTCTCTTCTTAGCATGATGTCACACCCTTCGGTGAGGTTGTCATGCCCCTCTGTGATGTAGCCAATCCTGGATTATAATAGTAAACTTGTTCTCAACACCCATTTCCCTTGTTAAATCATAAAAATTAAGAAAAACTACTTAATCCTTAGATGTAGCTATGTAAACAAGGCACTGGAATTTCAGGACAAGTAAACTGGAGGCTGATCCAAGCTATGGAGGGAATGCTTCAGATCTCAGAGCCTGAGCTGCAGGGAGGAAGGGGAAGTGGTCAGGGATGTTCCAGTCCCACGTTCTTCACAAAGCCACTCCCTCCGTCTTTTCCTGTACACAGGACATCCATCAGCAATGACTCTCTAGCCATTCATAGGGCTTACTCTACTAGGACTCATGGGAATGACCTGTACTGACCTTTTCGTTTCACCCTGCAGCTCCCCGAGCCCGGAGATTCTCATCTGGAGGAGAAGAAGATGGGTTTGACCGAAGTTTGTACAAGGTGAATATATCGAGGAATCGGAGATCTCAGTTCCATCTGAGACTCTTTTAATTCTTTGTTTCCATAGGCAATGCAAAGAGTCTTGGTCAGTGCCTGTGATGGTGTAGGATGAGACATGGGACTGGTACTTGTCTTAGTATTAATGGAGAAGTCTATGTGCTTTGTTGCAGGCCTAGGACAGAATTAGCTTTTACATAATCATGAACTACAGTCCATCCAACAGCACTTTTGTTTCCATTGAGAGGTGTATTGCCGCTTTAGCTCAGGAGTAGAGTAGACGAGTAACCTAGTGGTTAGAGCCATAGTTTGAGAACCAGGAAAGCCAAGATTCAAGCACCACTGATGCTCCTTGTGACCTTAAACAAGTCACTTCCCCCTCTGTTGCATCAAGTATAAACTTAGGGTCTCAGTTACTTGTGAGTGTTAGCTTGAATTAAGCAGTAGTTAATAAATAGGCCCCATTCAAAAATAATGGGCCATGCATTATTTAACATGTGCTAACTAGTTAACGCATGATAGTAAATGAAGCCTTTATGGTGTAAGCCCTCTGGGGCCATGAATGTAATTTGTCATAGGGATAAATGACAATTCTTCACTATGGGAATATGTCATCATCCAAGTTTAAATGGAAATCAACCCAAACACCTGAGAGAGGTTGAACAACTGCAGATAGCTTCAATGAGGTCCTCTGACCAGTGGCACCTCAGACTTGAACAGGTTCAATTTGAATGTTTTTATCTAATGTGCAATAAGAATTAGGTAGAAAATCAGAAGTGCGGGCTAACAGCCATTTACAGTATTTATTTGTAAATACCGCGCTATTACAGATCAGTGCTGTTTACATGAAACATATGAACGTGTTTTACAAATAACATTAGGTTTACATATAACATAATAACTAGATTACATCGAACAGGTTACATATGACAAATTTGCAACAAGTTAGTATAACAAGGAACATATTTACATTACAGGAATTATAACTAGGAACATATTTACATTACTGGAGCATAACCATCAGAGTCATGGTTCAAATCCTACTCTCCCAATGAAATTTCTTATGAGCAGGGCTTTTGCTGTTTGACGACCACCCCTCCCCCCTCCAATGCCCGATGCCAACTTCCTGTTTGCAAAGGAAGTCATCACTGGGCATCGGAAGAGGCTGTAGTCAAACAACCTTGCAGCGCCGGACGTTTAGGCTAATTGTTGGGGGGGCAATGGGGGTGTGGGAGTGGGAGTGGGAGCAGGGGGGTACAAGGGATGCATTTCCTTGCACCAGCTCTGCTTATGAGCTTGGGGAAGTAATTTCACCCTCTGTTGTCTCAGATAGAAAATTAGAGCTCAATGAAGAAACCCTGCGTCAGAGCCCAGCACTAAAGCTCTAGTGTGGGGTTTCCTAACACACGTTTAGAGCAGAAGTTTTGAACAGTGATGTGGTAAGCAAACAGTGTGCAAATGAGCTGAATGCAAAACGTCTGCACTAAACAAGGAGAGCAAGCCAGGCCCAGGCCCACAGCAGGCTGTTAGGAGCACCTATATAGTGCTACCAACTTATACAGTGCTGTAGACATACACATGAGAGACAGACCCTGCTCCACAGAGCTTACAGTCTGAACAGGGCAGACATAGGATAAACAAAGGGCTGGGGAAGATCATTAAGGGAAAGGTTAAAGCACACATGGGTGTTAAGCAGGAAATAAGGAGGGTCAGGATCAAAAAAACAGTTTGGCACTTGTGCAGAATACTTTTGGATTTTATTCTGAGCAGAACGTCTGCACAGAATCATATCACTGTTATGAAGCACATTACATTCCAGCCCATGCACTTAGCATTGTTCCAGCCCCCTCCCCTTGCTATGTTTTTGTGTACTCTCTTCAGCAAAACCAGAAAAGAGTTGTAGATGCTCTACACTCAAACGGGCAACAACTCCTTACCAGCACTGACCACGGACCTAAGAACTAACCCTTGATGTCTCCTCAGACCTTGCGTTAAAATGGCAGCATTGAGCTCAGCTGTGCAGTGCTACATAGCTCATTGCTCCATTACCATCCATGTAAATAGATTCAAATGCGTTATTCGGTGCTATTAGCCCAGGCAGTAGTGCATTGATTGCACATGTGTTGGATCCCTTCCTGCATTCTGCACCCACACTAGCGCAGACACTGCGCTATTGCCCGAACTAACAGCAGTGCACGTCGCTACAGTAAATGCTTAGATTGCAAGCTCTCTGAGTGGGAGCACCTTCTGTCCCTGAATGTAACCAGCCTTAAGCTACCATTGAAAACTTTGAGCTAAATATGAATAATAGATAATACAAAGCTGACGCTTGGGAGCTATAAGGTTGCTGAGTCAAATCTTGAAATCCCTAACTGGAAAACTAAGTCCTGACATGTTCAGTGAGTCTTAAGTCTTCACAGAAAAATGCTCATTTGTCATCTGAAAAATTTAGTGTAGCATTTGGCTTTGTGCAGGTATGTTTACATATGTTTGCACACATGCAAATACCTACGGATTGTATGTGTGGATATCAGGGTGCCTGACTTGATGCTGCTTAAATAAACCCATCTCTCCTTTCTCTTCGGTCTCTGATCATAGATTCAAGGTGGCATTGGCAGGATGATACTGAAGGAGGAGATGAAAGCCCGATCAAATTCTTACATGGAACCTTGGACCCCTCCCCGAAGCTGCACAGGAAGCAGAGAAGCCCTTCACGCTGCCAGCTACGAGGCTTCACTGAATGGATGTAAGGCGGCAGGACACTGAGATACAAGGGGGGAAGCCCTTTCCTTGGCCACAGAGTTACAGCTCACCCATCTCTAAGACAGTCAAGGTTCCCATCTTATTTGAAGGTCTGGTCTATCCTGGCATTTTCCCAAGCAAATGCCACCAGTCTGCTGGAGATTTGAAACTGAGCAGAAAAAGCAAATGATAATTTAATCAAAAGATATTTTGCAATTCCAGTTAAGATAAACATCAGACTCGTAGTCCTTCGCAGGCACACTTTGGGGCATTTTTACTAAAGCATGGTAGTTTTCATACTTAATGAGTATTAAGCATGCAAACTAATATGCGTCAAACACCAAGCCGTTGCGGAAATGCTGGAAGTGCCGCCAGCATGCCGTTAATGCTTGGATACACACCCTAATGTGTAGTGCTATTACTACGAATGCACTTACCTCCACCTGTTGAAGTGCATTAGATGAACCTGCACCAATGGCAACATTGACAGTGCACGATATATACCTCTGAGCGAAGCACAGTGTGCTCACCCCACCCACTCTCCACCCCTAACCCACCCATTCAGCATCCCAACATGGCAACTGGCATGCCCCTACAGTAACTGTTCCCGTGGGCCCAAGAGTGCAGTTAACATGCACCAAATCCTGTGTTAACTGCACAGTGCACTTTAGTAAAAGGGCCCTTTTGTTTCCTTTAGAAAATCCCTTTACTCGATTTGAGGTTCATTGGTTCAAATCCAACTGCATCAGGGATAAACCAAAATATTCTTCTTGCAAGCAAAAAACACTGACATGGGACCTCATGTAAGTGCTGACATGTGATGTGGAGATGTGTGCACTTATACAGGGGAGGTCCCATGTCAGCTTTCTTGTTTGCAAGAAAAATATTTGATTTGTCCCCTGATAGTTGGATTCAGGCCAATAAAACTAGAGTTGGGAGTGACATGGAGGACATGTGAAAGCAGACATTTGATATTGGGGAGATAGCCCCCCCCCCCCTCGGATCCTCAGTTCTGAATATAGATAACTGAAGCAAATATGGTATGAGAAATGAACTCTTTTTGGACACTGATGTTTTTGTGTGCTCTGTTAAGAGTGTTTTGACTTGGAGGAGCACTTTTTAGGATTTATTAATAAAAATAGAATTAGGAACTGATGATTATATAACAGTGAAGACTGTACTGATGCAAGAATTAGCCCTTTGTTATCAAAAGCTTGGGCAACTGTAGCATTGAGTATAACCGAGTTGGGCTGTTTACAGAGGCTGTCTTTCACATAAAAATATTTTCTCCGTCTGAGTGTTTCATCTTATTGTGCTTTTTGGACAGGTTTTGGTTGATTTGGTGATTTATAATAATAAATCAGGTGATTAAGTATACTGCTCATGTCTCTAGAGCCAGTGATTTCAGACAGCATTGCAAGGTCTGAAATCTGCAAGGACCTCATTGTGGATACTGGCTAGTGAAACGGCAAACACTTACTATGCTGAAGGCTCTCCCTTCTCTCTCCCCACTGCCAGATATGATCCCTCATTTTTATGTGAGATGCACATCATCGGGTCGGTGCAAGGACTGGAGACACCCTAGGCATGCCCTCCACCCTGCAGTCCCCAATGCCACCCCCCCCCCATCGCCACTGCCACCACCCCTCCCTGGGTCCTCCAGCAGCAGCAATGGACCCCAAACCACGACTCAGCACCTACCTGCACATGCCGAGGCTGCATCGTGGTTCCTTTTACTTTCTATCTTCCACTTCTTCCCTCCTCCAGTGCAGACTTACAGTTTATGCAATAAAGAGGGGTGCTCCCAGAGGGCTGGCGCTCTAGGCGACCACCTAGTTCACCTACTGGTAGCACCATCCCTGCACACCATGTAAAACTGAATACAGTGAGCACTGGTTGTGGTGAAGGGACCTTGCCATACGTGGGTGTGAAACTGCAGTCTTGGAGATCTGAAAAACAGTTTCGTTTTCAGGATATTTCTCATGCATATGCATGAATATATTTGCATACAAAGGAGTGCATGCTAATCTCTCTCATGCTGTTTGACATCCCTGTTATAACAGGACCCAAAGAGCAGATAGGTTTTAAAGAAAATAAAACTTTACAAAGGCTGGCCACTAGATCGCACCATTGGAAAAGCTTCATGCTTTCTTACTTCACTACTGAGGTCAAAAAACAGCCATCCTCGAAGCCCAGGTCAGAGTTTACAATGCTGTAAATACCATAGGCCTGATGTACTATGGGGAAAATGCTTAGTACATTGGCTGCTAAGGGACGGAATTAAGGTTTGAGGACAAACAGGCAAAAGCAGTGTATAAGGACTACAGGACAGATTGCACAGAGTGTATCTTTTGTTTAATGCAAGGATCAGAGGGCCATTTCACTAAGTCACCTAACAGCAACACATGTGGGTGTGTTTTTATCTGCGTAATTTTAGTAAAATTTCCAAACCATTCTTTATGCAGGTCCAAAAGTCCCCATGTACCTTGTGTCAGCTTTCTCTGCCGATGGGGCTGCAGGAATATTTGAAAATTCTATGTGTTTGTGTAATTCACTCCCCTAACTCAACCACTTTTGAGCAATTTCAATTTACAAACCCTTGATCTATATGGCTAACTCTTTAAATCATTTTCAAAATTGTCCTCTTAACTCTTGTGGCTTCCAGGAAGGAAAGCATTTCATAGCAAAATAATTGGAGCAAGTGAAAGCTCTTTAGCTTTTGCCTCTAAGGCTAAATTTAAGGATCCAAATGACATCCTGCACTGATTTTTGTATATGTTTTTGATCTGCAGGGGGGGGGGGGGTCCTTTTCTGATATCGCAGAAAATTCAGTCCTTGGACAAGACAATAAGAGATATGTTTATGAAGCCTGGCTTAGTAAACATATCTCTAAGACATGATTTCAAAATTGTGCAGGAAACGTATTTGTGACTTTTTGGAAGTTAATGCCTTCATTTTGTCTGATTCAGAAATTTGGCTGAAAGTTTCTGCATGAGTGCTCAGAACATTGTGTCTATCCTGCGCTCTGCCACTTCTTGACACAGGTTTGAACTGGGACAGGTTGTAGGACTTCATAGTTGGGTCTTAATGTTTTCTGTTTGAGATTCTTTTTGACAGGATTTGGACATTAAACTTAGCAGATTTTCATTTATATGCAAATATGTTAAATCCTTACCTATTTACATAAATCCCAGTTCCAATAGATACAGGGGCCGATATTCAGTAGTGGCAGCTAGGGGCTTTTAAAGTTTCTAGCCATTGCTGCTTTTATCTAAACCAGATATTTATTTATTTATTTAACATTCTGTTTTCATGTTATCAAAGCGGTTTCCATGGAACTCAACTATAATATACATAGAACGAGCGTATGTGGTAACTTGTAAACATATTTACAATGAGGTTATAGGATTAATGGGGAATTGTACAGATTAGATCGCGGTAGTGGTAGGGGGGCATAACTTATATGTATGCAGAGGAGTGGAGGAGTAGCCTAGTGGTTGGGGCAAGGTACTTCAGACCGGAAGGTCAGGGGTTCAAATCCCACTAGAGGACAGCAACCTTGGGCCGGAAGTACTGGGGTTTCTAGTCCCACAGGTGCTCCTTGTGGTCTTGGGCAAACCACTTAACCCTCCATAGCCCATGTTCCCTGCAAAATAGTTATCTCCAAGTTGTAATGCCCTGTTCAATGTAATTTCAGTTTGTTCAATGTAAACCACACTGATGCAGAATAGCACAGTATATAAGAGAATATAAATAAATAAATAATGGTACATAATGTATGGTGGCAGAGTTGGGGTGGAGAGCCTATGTGACAGATCCAAAGGCTTCTTCAAAGAGGTGCATTTGTAATTTTTTCCAGAAGTTATTTGGGTCCTGGATGGTCCTTAGCGTAGACGGCGGTGAGTTCCATAGTATAGGGCCATAGAGTGGGAATGCTTTATGGCATACTGACTATGAACGTTTTGTTTTCAGGGCTGGGATAGTGAGAAGATTTAGATGTTCTTGTCGTTGTAGTCTTGTGTCCAAGTTCTTCTGAATAACTGGTTGCAGGCAGGTTGCTGTAAGGTTGTGTATCATTTTGAATGAGGCCATGATTGGCTTGTATTGTATTCTTGTTTTTATTGGGAGTCAGTGTAGGCTTTTAAGTACTGGTATGATGTGATCATATCGTGACATTTGGTGATGAGCTGAGATGCCATATTCTGTGCAGTTTGCAGGGTCTGAGGGCTAGGTTTGGGAGGCCCTGAAGAACTGAGTTACAGTAATCCAGGTGTGGGGTGATTAAGGCCCGGCATACTGTATGATAATGCTGAGGGTCTAGCAGTGGGCGAAGGTTATGCAAGATCCTTATCTTATGGTATGCAGAGTTCGTAGTTCTTTTCATGTGTGCCTGAAAGGTCAGTTTGTGGTCTAGAGTGATCCCTAGGTATTTAACCTCTGGCCTTACAGGAAGTAGCACTCTGTTGACCTTTATTTGTTCTGGAGGGGCGTAGTATGGGTCTCTGGATATGATAAGCATTTCTGACGTGTTATAATTGATTGATAGGTTGTGGTCATCCAACCATTCTGCTATTGCTCTGAAGCATGATTGTATTGCGATGAGTTCTGGGTAGTTGGTATCGAAGGGGGAGTGTAACATCAGGTCATCAGCATAGATGTGATAGTGCATTTTATGTGTCCGTATGATTTGGCAGATTGGTTGGATGTATAGATTAGAGTAAAGCTGAGAGAGTGGATCCTTGAGGTATGCCTTGAAGCTGTTTAAACAGTTTGGAGGTCTTGTTTTCTATTTTTATTTGTTGGTGGCAGTCAGTCAGATAGGACTGGACCAAGCTAGGGGGGTACCATTTATACCTGTAGACTCCAGACAGACTAATAACTTGGCATGGTTTATTGAGTCAAAGGCGGAAGTTATGTCCAAAAATATAAGGATGACTCCTCGCTTGACCTGTTCCAAGCCCGTGAAGCAGGGTGTTGATTAGTGATGTGAGCAAGGTTTCCACATCGTGGTCGGATGTAAAACCTGCTGCCTACATGACCAGAGAAGTCTATGAAGTCCTACAGCTGTAATTGGACTGTTTTTTCAATATTCAGTGCCAGAACTTATCCGTTGTCCATCGCTGAATATCCAGTTTCACTGGGCAGTGTCAACTCCATCTGGTCAACAGCGATATTCAGCTGCTAATCAGATAATGAAAACTGGTTAAAGCTAGAACAGCCACTGATCTGTCCGAACTTTAGCCAGCTTAGCTATCTGGTTAGCTATGGAATATACTATGGAACTTTAGCTATCCAGTTAGCGACTGAATATCTCCGCTGACCTGATAATGACTAGGGGTCTCTGGCAGTATATTCAGCAGTGGTCCTTGAATCTGAAGCTGACTTGGAACCACACTGGAGGAGGCTTCTCCAGATCTGGCTGAAGCCAGTTTATCTCCTGCAGCATGCTGTTCTCTGAAAACACGTCTCCTGCAATAGATCAATCGTCCTTTATTTGTTCCGTCAGCCAGAAAACATGTTCCTGCCTGCCTACAGAATACTAACTGTCTTGTGTCTCCTTGCAGCCCTGCGGACACATTACCTGGCTGACAGTGGTAAATATCTGCATCCAGGCTTGTTCTGTACCTATAGAAAAGAGGCTATATCTGTAGCAGTCTGGTGTTTGCTGCACAGATGCCACCAACTTTCTGAAGGAAGAGAGAACTACTTAGAGACTGTAATTTTTTTTCTCTGTAAAATTTCTTGCATACTACCACAGAGCATTTCTGTACCAGACATGTGCAGTTCACCTGAAGACAGCAGTTTGCAGACTGTAACTCCTAGTAGAGGATTGCAGGGCCATCAGAGAGTTGTGGGATACAGTCATGCAGGACACTAGGCTGGTGTTAAAGTGCTGCGTGGCTGAAGGCTTCGTCCTTTCTATGCTGACCCTGTCGGGCAGAGCTGAGGAAGACGTCACCTTCTATCATTCTCTTCTTGTCCTGCTTCTAACCCCTACGTACATGCTATAGGGTGTGACTGGCACTAGGATTAGAAGGTCCAATACAGGGATCTGCAGGGATACTGGGGGGTATTTTTTGCACTATTCCTGACGCTTTGCTTTTGATCTTTTTTTCCAGACCCTTTCATGTCTAAATCCGCCTCTCTTCCTGCATACAGAAGGAATGGACTGCACAGGGTAAGATGGGCACTGACTGGGTGTGGCAGACTTGAACCACTTTACAGCTGGATATGGGGCTCAGTAGCTTTTGCTGGGGTCATTGGACTACGTAACTCATGGGGGTTGGGGTGGCACTAAGCTCAATGGCCTGTGGGGGGGGGGGGGAAGTACTTTGGGAGTATGTGGCACAATTCTTCTAATCTCAGCTTAGTCCTCTACATACTGTATGATTGAAAAAAACAGATTAGCCAAGAGTAATTAAGCTTCTTAGCTCTTCCTGTTCCTAACTGGAAAAGGAGCTTAGGATCCTGTTGCAATTGGGGAATTTAATCCTGAAGGGGTCGGCGCCCCCCCCCCCCCCCCGGAAGACCGTATTGGTAGGTACTTCAAAAAATCAGAAATGTGTTGATTTTGTCTTCTGCAGCCTCCCAGTACTGAGATTTTCCACTATGACAGTACAAATGCAGTGAACTGGGGAATGCGAGGTAAGGCCTACAGTGAGGCACTGCTGGAGGTGGGTGGGGAAAGGATATCAAAGAGTTCCCACCAAGGGAAGGGTCATCATAGAGTTCCTACCAAGGAGAGAGATCAGCAGAGAGAATTCCCCTAAAACACCCACTAGCCCTAAATCAACCACTGGGAGAGATATTAGCAAAGGACCCCTCTCAGAAAACCCACCATGAAAACGGATGACAGAGAGACATTCAGCCCCACAAAGCACACCCATGGGAGAAGAAGACACAGTGAGATCCTTCAACCCAAAACATCCACTATTTGAAAGAATAGCAGAGAATATCCCATCTCCTCCTTCCCAAAGAACACTGACCTGTTCCCGACTAAGGTTCCTTCTCTTGAACCCCTAGTCAGCCTCCTTACAAGCAGTATTAATACTGTCTTGTCTACATGGTCCGCAGAGATTCCTCTTTGTGCCAGAGACAGACACATATAACTCTGAGGCTGCCGGGAGCTGCCCGTGTTAGTCCATTTTGATATGTACAAATAAAGGTCAACAAATGAGAGGTAGATAAAATTCTGTCACTGAGATAACTCTCCTCAGTTGGCAGGTAGGGTAGGGGGATGTTTCAGCCCTCAAGGTTTGCTTGAGTAACTCCATAAACTAGCCAGACAAACCCCTTTGAATATGGACCTCAAAATATTCTAAATGCCCTCTATATTCAGCTGTTGTGAGCATAATTATTTCTGTGGACTGATTTTCTTTCTTTGACATCTTGTTTTGTTGGCTGCAGAGTATAAGGTAAGAGATGTCCAGAGCCTCTGTGCGAGGAAGAGCCTCTTCCAGTGGTCATGTCTGGGGTTGCAAAGAGCCTGGTGGAGCAGAAGGCACTTCTATGGGCTGTTCAGCAGATTACGTATTTTCATTTTGATTTTGTTTGATAAGCTTTAGCCACATCTCCTCCTAGCTAACGGCACCAAACTGAAGCAGCATGACCTGCACACTTTAATTGTAATGTGGTAGGGTCTTTCTCCCATCTCCCATGAGAAACATCCTCATTGCCAACCAAGCCAGGCCTCAAAGCATCATGTTCATGAGTGGGAGAGAGGGAGGAAGGGGAGCAGGGATATTCCATCAACAAAGCTGAATCAGGACACCAAGCCCAGCCTCTCAAAGCTGTGAGCTGACTGCCTGCCTTTCGTTCCTTGTATGAGTGAGGATGCCGCAGCCCATGAGCACAAGTAGTCAGAAGGACTGAATCCCATTTGGGATCCAGTGAGGGCTGGCTGTGCTGGTAAACAGGAAATGTTCTGGTTGCATCCAGAACACTCCACTGATGTACCTGTGTGTCCCAGAGCTGCTTGACCACTGCACCTGCTGTTATATTATTCCCAGCCAAGCAGTCGGCTCAGCTCAAAACTTCCTCTTTTTCTATAGATTTACCCATATGAAGTGCTAATGGTAACCACCAGGGGGAGGAGCAGACTACCAAAGGATGCAGACAGGACTCGTTTAGAAGTAAGTCTCAGCTCACATCCCCAAGAGTTCAGATGCCCAATTCCCATGTACAACTCATGCCAATCTTATTATGTTAAACATAAGTAGCCATGAACTTTGGGTGGGTGGCCACACTGTTCATGCCAAGGCTTTGGGTGATCTCACCTGGCATCAGTCTATCTCTGTGTGCTTGAGGCAATGTGTAAAAGGAAGAGCCTGCGGGAGAGCTGCTCACCCTCCATCGGACCCTCCCACTTTCCAGCTATCATGACTTAGGGATTCTCTGAACCTACGGTGAAAACCCTGACTTGTGTTAATGGTCAACCCAGGCTTGAAATTGTTATTGTGGGTGGTAGATTGTGACTGTGTTTCGGTGATGGATGATGTCTAAAGACAAATCATGGCGATCAGCACACTGTTTTGATAGATGTGCTTGAAGGCTCTCACAGCCCAGATTAAAAGTGGCAGGTCCTTGCTGTTTGCTGTGAGGGACTTAGTCCAATTTATGATTCGGGTTCAGTGGATGTCTGATTTGAAATGGACTGAGGCTAGCTGTTAGCAGATTGGAGCTTTTTCTAATCTTTTGAATCACACTCAGTCATTGAAACGTACAATCCAAAATGTCATCCAGGAAAAATGCTAGTATGTGATTGTATCAGGGATTCTGCTTTACCCCAATCGATTGTCCTTGCAAAAATCTGAAAGTAAGTTGTGGGCTAAAGAAGAGAGATTGAAGATATCCTGGAAATGATGTTCACGATATACAGTGTGAGCATGAAATACACCTCACCCTGGCTTCCCCCACACATAACTCCCCCTCTCTGCCTGTCATGAAAGCCCACCTTGCTTAATCCCTATCTTCCCCCTCACTTAGCTTCCGCTTGTTTTCTTTCCAGCGGCATCTGTCCCCGGAGGAATTCTTCCAAGTGTTTGGAATGACTATCACAGAGTTTGACCGCCTGGCTCTTTGGAAGAGGAATGAGCTAAAAAAGGAAGCAAGACTGTTTTGAATATAAATCTATACATTTCTCTATAAATATATCTATTATATATATCCTTCTCTGAGTGTGTTATATGAGAGTCCCTCACTGGAACAGCATGAGAGAATTTACTTTCTCACATGTTTCTGTGCCAGCTTTATCTTGCTTTCTGTGCTTCACAAAACTGTTTGGTTTTCAGGACAGTGATCCCTGCAGCACAAAGCTGAACAACCAACAACACAGTCCCACCACAGGAACGTATGAAGGTGAAGAGGGGAGTTGTCTGTGTGTATGTGTGCATGGAAGTGTGTGTGTGTCTGTATATGAGGTATATTTCTGTATGTATGTGTGTGTGTGTATTTGTATATGGGATTGTGTGTGTGTGTGTGTGTGTGTGTATGAAGTGGATGCATGGTTGTGTGTGTGTGTGTGTATTTGTATATGGGATAGTGAGTGTGTGTGTGTGTGTGTGTGTGTGTGTGTGTGTGTGTGTGTGTATGAAGTGGATGCATGGTTGTGTGTGTGTGTGTGTATTTGTATATGGGATAGTGTGTGTGTGTGTGTGTGTGTATGAAGTGGATGCATGGTTGTGTGTGTGTGTGCATGGGAGCTGGGCAGATAGAAGCATTTGGATGTGTGTGTGTTTGTATATGAGCTGGATGCATATCTGTGTGTGTGTGTGTTTATATATGCGGTAGTGCATGGCTGTGTGTGTGTTTCCATGTATATTTTTGCATGTGTGTATGTGTGTGTGTTCATATATATGAGACAGCATGATGCAGAATAGATCACTAAGAGCATGAAAATGACGCCCAAGGTGAGATGAGGTGCCCCAGACATAAAGAAAGGGAAAAGTTAATAAATGGAGGAAGAAGAATGCACAGATTACTGACAGATCCCCCCTCCCCACTCCCCCCCCCCCAGGCCTGTACAAAGAGGAAGAGTCCCATCACATACTGTCCCGAAGGCAGACGCTGGGCTCTTCTTCAACCTTTCACTGGCCTCACAGGTAAGAAAATGTCCCTAGAAATGCTTCCAGCTCTTGGCTTTCAGAAGATAAAAGTTGGAGGTATCCAATTTGTAATCTCTTTACCTAAAGAGAATGAGCGTGGTACTTTCAAGAGGTCTTCCTTTTTCTGTCTTTTTGCTTGCCACTTCTTTTTTTCATTTAAGAATTTCATTAAGTTTCATAACATTGAACAAGGCAATACACAAGGTCAACCATGATTGATAAACATCCGTACATAAGAACATAAGATATGCCATACTGGGTCAGAGCAAGGTTCATCAAGCCAAGTATTCTGTTTCCAACAGTGGCCAATCTAGGTCATATGTAGCTAGCAGTTTCCCCAAGGGACACAGGTTCCACAATGCTTGTATTGGTTCAAGCATTGATATCCTGGGTCCCTTCTTAATAATGGTTTATGGACCTTTCCTCCAGGAACTTGTCCAAACCTTTTTTAAACCCAGCTACACTAACAGCCTTTACTACATCCTCCGGAAACAAATTCCAGAGTTTGATTACACGTTGAGTGAAAAAATATTTTCTTTTATTAGTCTTAAATAGTTTACCCTGTAGCTTCATTGCATGTCCCCTAGTCTTTCTATATTCTGATAAGGTAAGCAATCGATCTACGTTTACCCGTTCCACTCCGTTCATTAATTTATAGACTTCTATCATATCTCCCCTCAGCCGTCTCTTTTCCAGGTTAAAGAGCCCTAACCTTTTTAGCCTTTCTTCATAGGAGTATCCTTCCATCCCCTTTACCATTTTGGTGGCTCTTCTCTGAACCTTTTCTAAAATCGCTATATCCTTTTTAAGATACGGCGACCAGAATTGCACATAATATTCAAGGTGCGGTCTCACCATGGAACGATATAGAGGCATTATAATATCTTTTGTTTTATTTTCCATTCCTTTCCTTATCATACCTAGCATTCTATTTGCTCTCTTGGCCGCTGCTGCACACTGGGCCGAGGGTTTTAACATGGTATCCACAATGACGCCTAAATCTTTTTCCTGGGTGGTGGTTCCTAATGTGGAACCTTGCATCGTGTAACCATAGTTTGGGTTTTTCTTCCCTAGGTGCATAACCTTGCACTTGTCCACATTAAATTTCATCTGCCATTTTGATGCCCAGTCTTCCAATTTATCAAGATCCTCTTGCAATTTTCCACAATCCTCTTGGGTTTTAACAACTTTAAATAGTTTTGTGTCATCTGCAAATTTGATAACCTCACTCGTTATTCCACTTTCCAGGTCATTTATGAATATGTCAAAAAGCAGCGGACCCAGCACAGATCCCTGGGGTACACCACTATTCACCTTTCTCCATTGGGAAAATTGGCCATTTAGCCCTACCCTCTGCTTTCTATCTTTTAACCAGTTCCTGATCCACAATAGTACACTGCCTCCTATCCCATGACTCTTTAGTTTTGCCAAACGTCCCTCATGAGGGACCTTGTCAAAGGCTTTCTGAAAGTCCAGATACACTATATCAACCGACTCACCTTTGTCCACCTGATTATTCACTCCTTCAAAAAAACATAACAGATTAGTAAGACAAGATCTTCCTTGTCTAAAGCCATGTTGGCTGTCTCCCATTAGGTCATGACTATCTACATGCTGAGTAATTTTATTCTTTATGATGGTTTCTACCATTTTTCCTGGTACTGATGTCAGGCTCACCGGTCTGTAGTTTCCCGGAACACCCCTGGAACCCTTTTTAAAAATTGGTGTTACATTGGCGATCCTCCAGTCTTCAGGTATTAGATATGATTTTAATGATAGTTCACAGATTACTAATAGCAGGTCTGCAATCTCGTATTTCAGTTCTTTCAACACCCTTGGATGTATACCATCCGGCCCAGGTGATTTGCTACTCTTCAGCTTATCTAATAGTTGTAATACATCTTCCCGATGTATCGATATTTCCTTCAATTCTTCCGCACCTTTAAATACCACTTCAGTCATGGGTAACATCCCTACATCTTCCTCAAAGACTGAAGCAAAGAATTCATTCAGTCTCTCCGCTATCGCCTTGTCGCCTCTTAGTGCTCCTTTAACCCCTTTATCATCTAATGGACCAGCTGACTCTCACACAGGTTTTTTGCTACGAATGTACTTGAAAAGGTCTTTACTTCGCGTTTTTGCTTCCGCAGCAAGCTTCTTCTCAAATTCTCCCTTTGCCTGCCTTATCAATGCCTTGCATTTGACTTGCCAGTGCTTGTGCTGTTTCCAGGTTTCGTCGTTTGGCTCTTTTTTCATTTCCTGAAGGATGCTTTTTTGGCAACAACAGCCTCTCTGACCTCACCTTTAAACCATGCTAGCAGTTTTTTGGACTTCCTTCCACTTTTCTTAAAGCGTGGAATACAGCTGGTCTGGGCTTCCAAGATAGTATTTTTCAACAACAGCCAAGCCTGATGTACGTCTTTAACCTTTGCAACTGCTCCGTTTAGTTTTTTCTTAACTGTTTTCTTCATTTTTATCATAGTCTCCCTTTCAAAAGTTAAAAGGTAGTATCTAACCTGGTTAACAAGCAAAATCCCTGCCTCCCCCCACCCCTCATATTCCCCTCATAATTTTTCCCACAGCAACTTATCACCATCTATCACTTGTAAACACTGAACTTCCCTCTTAATCATTATGCGCATCCCGCTCCCCTTCCCCTTGATACCCCCTACCTCTCTAACCATCTCCACACACATTCCCATTGGTGTTTTACAGTCTCACCCCATCCCTTCTTAAGAGCTGTTAGTTTATGCATCTTATATAAATCCGCTAAGCGGCACCTGTAACTGGATACCCCAGGCAACATCAGCTGATTCCAGTGTGCTACTATTTCACACCTCACTGTTACTATGCAATGTGCTAGCACCCCCTGGAATCTCTGGGGTACCACATCAACGTTTTGGTGGAACAAAAAACATGCTGGCTGGCGTGGCAAATCCAACCCTCAATTTCCTCCATAATTTTTATAACCATTTCCCAATAGGCTTGGACTACCTAGCACTCCTACCACATGTGGAAAAAATGTATCTTTATCAACACACTGCCTCCAGCAATTCCCAGACCCCAGAACTCCCACCCAGAATAGCAGTATGGACATCAGGTACCATCGGAGAAGTAGTTTATAACCATTTTCCAGCAGGTTAATTGCTTTTGGCAGTTTGCCACCCCTCTCATCTCATCCCAGGTATCCATCTCCCAGTCTTCCTCCCACCTGGCCATATAATTCAGCTTGTCTACCCCTCCCATGGAGAATCCCTTCTAGAGCTGGGATAACACTCCTTTCCTCCTTAGTATACATAACCCCTCAAACCACTCCTTCTCTTTCTACAATTCCTCCCAGACCTCCTTACGTTGCAAAACATTCCAGATCTGAAGATAACTATAACAGTCATGTTCTTCCAACTGTTAGAGATCCCGCACCCCTTCAAAGGGCCCCCTGCTGTAACAATTGGGAGACCCACACTAAGTCCTTTGCTTCCTGGCGCTGTAAAATTTGTCATCCTAGACCTTCTCCTGGCCCAAAGCATGCTGCCAGTGGCATTATTAAAAGCATGTTCTTACCCACCATAAGAGCTCATCGTTACTGTATCCACACACTCATGGTGAAGCGTTCAAAAGGGTTCGGTCCCCACCGATGATCCCTTTGCCACATTAAAACATCCAACAGCTCAAAGCCAGTTAGAGACCCTTCTATGGTCACCCATTGCCGGTGTTTATCCCTTAACCATGAGTGAGTAGCCTTCAGCTGCACTGCTTTGTAATATTTCATAAAATTGGGGAGACCAAGTCCACACTCGCAGTGCCTTTCTGCAGGACATTCAAGGCCACCCTCAGGGCCCAGCCTTTCAAAACAAATCGTTTCTGTACCCGTTGCAGGATCTGAGCAGGAACCTCAATAAGGAGGACCTGAAAGAGATACAGAAAGCATGGTAGGAGCAACATTTTCACTGCCGTGATTCTGTCTATCCATGAAAGGAACCTCCCACCTCAACTATGCAAGGGAGAGTCAACCTCATGCACAAGCCTTTCATAATTTAGGAGATAGAGATCTTGGTGGTCATACCCCATATGTACCCCCAAATAGTAGATATTTTTTTCCGCCCACTGAAAAGGCATGGAAGATCTTACGGAACTATAAGATTCAGAATAGTGCATTTGTCCCAGTTTAAGCGGAGCCCTGACAAGCATTTGCATTCTCGCAATTCCCACATATGCAAAGGAAGGGAGACATTGGGGCGGGACACTGCCAAGATGACATCATTGGCAAATAGTGAAACGTGATAGTCCTGACACCCCCCCCCCCCCACTGATATTCCCCGAATTGCTTGCTCCTTAAACCTCAGTAAGCAGGAAACACCTGTGGAACTAAATAAAACTTTGTTTAAAATGTTGTTACGCTGTGAATGAAACAGAAATCCTTGCAGCCTTGGGGCAATCTTTCCAAAGCAACAGTGCCTGGCCCAGCCCTCTCACTCTGCAGCTTGTCCTGGAGTTTCTGCTTATCTGCTCTTAGATGAATCTTCAGAGAAATTGTCATCATCCGGGGCTATGCCCCATAAAGTAGCACACAACCACTAAACCCCCTTACTCTATACAACAGGGGAATAGGAAAACAAATGTAACCAGCCAAACAATACAACAGCACAAAAGAGATGGGTGTAAAGTTAAATATTGAAGCCTCAGACAGGGAGTCACGGCTGGTAGAGAAACTAAAAACTACAGAGCACGTCAAGTACCCGGTTGTCATTCATAGGCTTCTAATTGCACTACTGTCTTTTATCAATTTTAAATGCATTTAAAACTTCAAAAAACTTACAATGGCACTTATCAGACACAACATCTCCTAACTCCAGTGATGTGAGTATACCGTAACTGTACTGTCGACTCGAGTTTCGCCTCATATATTCAAAGAGGCTGCTTCAGGACATTGTTAGAACCAGTGCGAAACCTCTCCTGGGAACGTGACGCTCAAACTAACAAACCACATAAATACTGAGGTGCAGCCCAGCTGACGTCAAACCACACGTAAGAGTATGATGTCACAAGGCAGTGCACCAATCAATGGATTCAATTAGTCCAGTTGGCTGCCTTGAATTTAAAGTGAAAATCCACTTCTGTTCCATTCTTGCCAAAGGTTGTTCCATTCATCCCTGAGAGGGATCTCGGATGCCATCCAAAACAAACCAATATAAATGTTGCCCTTGATGATTGCAGGTGAGACAATGTTGCACTATAGGCGCTGTTAGAATCTTATTATGAAAATGCGATTTATGCTCAGTCAGACGAACTTTGATTGATGTTACTGTGCATCCAACATATATCAAGGGACATGGACAAATAATTAAAATTAACTACCCACATAGACTGGCAGGTAGTTGTAAGCTTCAAAGGGTTAAGTGATGCCAGAGTGCGGATGCATCCATGCTGTTAAATTCGGGTAGAGGCACACATCGAATAACGTCCGCATGGACCATGACTCCCTGCCCTTCTTTGAGAGGTATCTGATGAAGAGAAATCTGAATGGACCAATATATCTCTCAAATTCCTAGCCTGAGTAAAAGCTATACAAGGGCCATTATGGAAAATCTCATGTAACTGTAAAACATGGCAATGAGTTTATATGCTTCGTGCTAAAGTCTGCGCTTCGTCTGTATACTGTAATACATAAACCTGCTTCTCCATAATATCAGGTCCTCGTTTCTGCAACAATAAAGATCTATTAGCATATTTGGCTCTCAAAAACACCTGTCGTATGACTGACTCCCTGTGAATATCCCCTCTGGAGTAACTGCACAGTGAGTGCTTTGGCCTGTGTATAAAAATCTTCCTCCTCTGAGCAAACTCGATGTAAGTGTAAAAATTGACCAATTGGAAGAGCATGTTTTAATTTATAAGGATTGCGGGAATCAAAATGTAATAATTTGTTGCCATCCACGCTCTTCCTATAAAGCAATGTAGTGAGGTGATTAGTACCAACTAGCACTAGAACGTCAAGGAATGAAATACTTGTGGTGGACTGTATCATAGAGAAATGCAAATTGAAGTCCCGTTGATTGAGCCAAACCATAAACTCATCTAATAAAGCCATAAAGTGGCACAGCAGAGGATCCAAGAGTTCACCCAGACGTAAGCAGACCCTCACAGCTCTGAGTTCACATGTATCCCACTGGATCTTTCTGTTAATAATATCTAAGCTACTGGACGTAATGGCAGAATGCTGCATGAAGGTCCCATCGCCTGTCCAGGATGGTGGGGGCAGTTGTTTGTTGCACGTATCAATTCCTGGGGCCACCTTCTTCCATAATATGGAGTTCTAGAACTGGAGGAGTAGCCTAGTGGTTAGCGCAACTGCCTGCTACCCAGAAGATCAGGGTTCAATTCCCACTGGCACTCCTTGTGACTTTGGACAAGTCACGTTACCCTCTGTTGCCTCAGAAGAAAAGGCTGCCAATCTACTTCCATTGCCAAGAAAACCCAGAGGTAGCATGAGTCAACACTGACTTGATGGCACTAAAAAAAAAAAACAAAATGAAAGAACAGCACCCAAATGACCTTCACTGCATTGATGGAATTAACATTCTTTTAGTCTGCCACATTACAGCCAAGAGCAAAAGTACTGTGAAATACTGGGAGGCCTGGCTTACGCTGCCCACACCAGGAGCACTGCCTTCTGCATTTCCTAGCCACACAACAGCTTCACTGTATTTATTTATAACCTGCTGGATTAAACTCAAGATGATATGTGAGCAACTAAGGCCAAGTGAGGCATCAAAAATACAGCACAAAGGTCAAGCTATCTGCAAAAGCCAGGCAGACAGTAGCTCATCTGAGGGAGGAGTGGCCTAGTAGTTGGGACAAGTTACTTCAGGCCAGAAGGTCAGGGGTTCAAATCTCACTAGAGGACAGCAACCTTGGGCCGGAAGGACTGGGGTTTCTAGTCCCACAGGTGCTCCTTGTGGTCTTAGGGTTGCCAACTTTTTCACCGAGAAAAACCCGACACCTGTGGCTCGCCATGCTCCACCCATTCTCCGCCCCTAGTCCCGCCCCAGCCCCACCCACAAAAATTACCGAGGATACGTGTAGGCTAACTTCCTTGGTCAGATAATAATTAAACTGGGAACCCCAAAAGCCAAACATGAAATGTACAACACTGGAGAAATAAAACTATAAAGTAATTTCCTCTTGCACTAAACAAAAACGCAAAGATGTTAGCAATAGACACTTCCCAGACCAGACATATTCCAGTTAATAAATTCAAAATAAAAAGTATTTTTCTACCTTCTGTTTGTGCATTTTATTTTTCAGTTGCAATTGCTCCAGTCACTTTCTTCTGGTTTCTTTGTGTCTTCTGCAAGCTATCCATTTGTCCTTTCTTCTCTTTTAGATGTTTTCCATTCTCTCTCTATTTCTGCTTGTTTCCCTTTTGCTCTTTCCCCCAATTCTTTCCTTGTTCCTTTATCATCCATTTAAATTTCACCCTTCCATTCTCAAGCCCCTCTTACTCTCCCAATACCCGGCCCATCGTAGACTTTTCTTCCACACAAAATATCTTTTCCCCTCTCCATTCTCATTCCCCATCCATTCTAGTCCTCCCCCAAAATCAGTTCCCTTATAGTTCTAGACCCACCCAGCATCCACTCCCTTCTAGTCCCATTCTCCCATGCCCCCCATCAGCCCATTTCCAGTCCTATTCCAGCTCTTCATCAGACCATTTCCAGTGCTAGCCCTCACATCACAGGCCATTAGAAGTCCTAGCCCCCCCACCATCACAGCCCATTTGCAGTCCTAGCCCCCCTAATCACAGCCTATTTCCAGTCTAAGATCCCCCTCCCTCCACCATAGCCCATTTCCAGTCCAAGTTCCCCCCCTCATAGCCCATTTCCAGTCCAAATCCCCTCCCCATAGCCCTTTTCCAGTCCAGGACCCCCCCCCCCCTGCCTCATCACAGCCCATTTGCAGTCCTAGCCCCCACACCATCACAGCCCATTTGCAGTCCTAGCCCCCCTAATCACAGCCTATTTCCAGTCTAAGATCCCCCTCCCTCCACCATATCCCATTTCCAGTCCAAGTTCCCCCCCTCATAGCCCATTTCCAGTCCAAGTTACCCCCCCATAGCCCTTTCCCAGTCCAGGTTCCCCCCCCCCATCAAAGCCCATTTGTATTCCTAGCCCCCCCCCCCCCCCATCAAAGCCCATTTGTAGTCCTTGGCCTCCTCCCCCAACCAGCACTGCGGCTTCACCCCCCCCCCCTTAGTGCAGCTTTGCCCCCCACCAGTGCAGCTTCACCCCCTGCCACTTAGTGAAGCTTTGCCCCCCTTAGTGCAGCTTCACCCCCTTAGTGCTGCTTCATTCCCCCCCCCTTAGTGTTGCACCCCCCTTAATGCTGCTTCCACCCCTCCCCCCACTCCTCAGTGCTGCCTCTGCTTTGCCCCGTTCAGCTGCTGCTTCTGCTTTTTACAGAGCAGCAGCTGCAATAAACTTAATTTGAAAAGGAAGAGAAACCTGAGGAGCCCTCCGGATGTCCTTCTGCAGTCCCTGAGGAAGTGATGTCAGAGGGAGGAGGGCTCCTCAGGTTTCTCTTCCTTTTCATACTAACTTTATTGCAGCCGCTGCTCTGTGAAAAGCAGAAGCAGCGGCTGCACGGAGGATCGATTGGGTTCACGTTCGCGCTCGCGCACTGTGGAGAAAAGTTGGTTTTTTTGCTCTGGCCACTCCAGATCTCGCGGCCAGAGCAAAAAACCGGCTTTTCAAGGGCCTGTTCTATATCTGTGCTGGCAGCCGGCCTGGCCATGGAAAAAACCGGCCAGGCTGGCTGAAAACCGATCAGTTGGCAACCCTATGTGGTCTTGGGCAAGCCACTTAACCCTCCATAGCCCATGTTCCCTCTAAAATAGTTATCTCCAAGTTATAATGCCCTGTTCAATGTAATTTCAGTTTGTTCAATGTAAACCACCTTGATATCATGAAAAGGCAGTATATAAGAAATGTTAAATAAATAAGAACCTCAGGAAAATAGAGGTGCCTGAATAATGCATGAGATTCAGTACTAGCTTCAGGTCTGTGTCCTGCAACTCCTTGAAAGGAGGAGACAGCCAGGAGTCCAAGGACACCTCTTATATACTTAAGGCTTTTCTCCCATTCTATATCTATGCATGGAAAGCATACTGCATCAGGACCTTGGGGGAATCTGAGCTCAGTATAACCTAGACATATAGACTATGACATCAGCTGAGGGCATTTAGGCTGCTGCAATGCCATAGACCACAGTTGACCTTAGGGTTTCTCTTCACTTCCTTGCAACTAAGGGTTCTCTCTCCTTACTATAGACTTTTTTAAGGAATATTTCCAATAGCACCTATTATGGAGGGTCAATGTGTCTATTTTGCTTGCCTATCCTCCCGTATGCATAACTTTACACATGCACAAACAGATATATGCATGGGAACCTAGAGGAGTGTTGGAGAAATGAGCAGCAAACAGCAGGATGGTGAGGAGGCCAGGCCTTGCCACCTGAAGACCAGCAGGGTTACAGAAGGTGGTATAGAAAGTATGGGAATAAACTAAACAAAACTAAACAGAAAGCTAGTGCCATGGGGACACAACACCTTCCCCACCCACCAGCAGAAGAAAAAGAAACTCACGGTGCTTTCAGTGACAGCTACATTAGTGTGCTGGTAGGAACTCAAACCCACCCGCATAAATAGCAGAGGAAATCTTGGTCTTCAAGGAGACGACAGGCCTAATTTACCCTCCCCAAATCCAACCCACACACTACCACTGTGTACATGACCCTCTCCCCTTTACACTCTTTGTGCACATGCCACCCAACCTCTCATACAACTCCCGTTTAAAAATTGAAGAAAAACTGTGGTGAGAAAGACCAAGATCCATCGAGCCCAGTGGCAAGTCTGAATCACAAGTAACATAGTATATGATGGCAGATAAAGACCAGTATGGTCCATCTAGTCTGCCCAGCAAAGTCCAAAAGTTAGATCTATTTCTCATAATTCACTTCCAAACATAAGCAACAGCTCTCCCAAATCTACCTGGCTAATAATTTCTTATGGCCTTTTTCTCCAGGAATGTGTCAAAATCTCTTTTGAATCCCGCTATGCTGATCACCTTGACCATATCCTTTGGCAACAAATTACATAGCTTATTTATGTGCTGAATTTCTTTTCAATCTGTTGATCATTAGTTTCATGGTGTGTCCTCTTGGTTTTGTGTTGCTTGAAAGATTAAACAACGGTTCCCTTTTTAACTGTTCCACCCTACTTAAGATTTTATAAACTTCTCTCATATCCCCTCTCGGTCATCTTTTTCCAAACTGAAGAGCCCTAACCTCTTTAGCCTTCCCATCCCCATCATTTTGTCATCCTTCTCTGAACCTTTTCTAGTTCCCCTGTATCCTTTTTGAGATGGACTGGCCAGAAGTACACCCAATACTCAAAGTGAGGTTGCACCAGGGACCTAGTCAAAAGCATGTGTGCATATAAGTTCCCATACACATGCAACAGCTTTCCTTGCACACACTCCCCTGCATATGCTAGCCTGTCATTCACACACACCTTGTCTATGCAAGCAAGTTTCCACCATCTCTGTTTTAAGAGGTCGCACTGTGAATCCAACACTTTCTCTACGAAGATACATTTTAATGTCGCTCCAGCATCCGCTCTTGAATATGATGTCAGAACCGCTTGCTTCTTGTGCCTGGTTTATACTTTACTTTGAAGTGCTTGAATACATCTATCATTTCCCCTGTCTCTCTTTTTCTTCTTTCCACTTCGGTATACATACACATGTCATGTCTTTTACAGCAAACAAAATCAAGGCTGTACTATTTGTTGAAAGGACAAGCTTGCACTTTTGAAGAAATGAGTGAATACTGTTACAATGGAACAGTCCAAACCTCTGAAAAACATTCCAACTGCTCTTACTCAGGGGAGAACGTTTTGTCAGGATCCTTAGGAGAAAGAGTTTGTCAAACACAGGTCTCCAATTCTGTAGGTCTCTGGGATACCAGGGCCTCAGAAAAGCGTTTTATACAACACTAGTTACTGTAGGGAGATTGCTGCATGTATCACGTGCCACAAAACTTAGTTCAGCAAACAAAGCAACCAGATTAATCAAACACCATAGGCTTGATCATTGTGCACCTATAGGATACTCCATACAGTTAAACCATTCACGAAACATCCAAGTGAGATGAGACTGTTTGGATTTTAACATAAAAGGAAAATACAAAATGATGTTTAGTGGTAGGTCTCTTTGTTCTCATTCTGACTTGATGATTAGACTAGAATGACATACTTTTTGGATAGTTTTCCAGAATGCTTTTGTTACTGTCTTCATCTACCCTGAGTTGACTAAAAGGGCCTTAGAGCATCTTTCAAAGGGCTGAGATTACCGTGGTTGTGAGTGGCTGTCTCTAATTGATTAGTTACTACACTGGTTCGATCTTTCAATATCTTACTTGTTTGATGTTTCTATGGCTGACTCCTTAACTGGCTCACTCAGCCTCTGGCAGGTTGGCTGACACTGAGTTTCGGTAGTTCTCAACCTTTCTAATATTTTGGGTGATCTAACAACACAAGAGGTGCAACTCTTGAGACAGACCAATGGTTCATCAAGCCCAGCATCTTGTTTTTGACAGGGTCAAATCTTAATGACTTTGTAGCTGTAGATCTGTTGATCAAGTCAACTGAATGATCAGCCATAAGAAAGTCTCTGAATCTAAATTTCTACTGTGGTGCTATGGATAAAGCTGTAGGAAATAATTATGCTTTGCACACTGACTTGCTTCCAGTGTCCAGCCTCTACCCCTTGTTCCACTAGGCCTAGAAAAGTAGCAAATCCTTAATTTTGAATGCCTTGTTCTCAACTAGCTTATTATATCACTACTATCTGTCATTTCTAAAGGGCTAGAGTCTACTCAAGACAAACATGTATGACAATTAAGAATCCATGTTGAATGTATTTAATACTGTATATGCAAGAGTTATGAGGACATAGCCCATGCCATTATTATAACATAAACTTGTGTATCCAACTCTTTGCTTAATATTTTCTAAGCTAAGCTAATGGTTAGCATGCACTGTTTGTAACTAGGTCCCATGTTATTCAGTGGGACCTAGTTACAAATAGCATGTGCTAACCATTAGCCCAGCTTAATAAACATACCCCAAAATAACATAGTAAATGACAGCAGATAAAGACCAAAATGGCCCATCCAGTCTTCCCAGCAGTGGAGCAATTAGCTAAACTAAGCACAAGCTTAGGAATGCACATAAGTGGGACAGAAAAGGCAAGGTGACAAAGAAGGGTTCAAGGTCAAACAGGGTCAGAAATTTCAGAAGCAGGCCTCTAAGCAATTCTTCTGAAGTTTCTGGATCTTCTGTCAGGAAAGCAAGAGGGACAGGAGAGAAGAGAAGGGGAACTTTAGAGATGAACCTAGTGTAGGTGAGGAGTGGATGTAAGGTCGCACCAGATAAATGATCTCAGAGTCCAGCCCAAAGAAAGCAGGAGGGGGAAGAATGTGCCCATTCTAGAAATAGCCACTGATGCTAAATTTAATCCTTCAGATGCCAGCAGTCAGCCCACAACCACAAGCTTGTCATCTTCTTTAAGTGGAACTTCTTTTGTTTGTTTAATTTTCCAACTTTAAACAGCATCCTGCTTATTTTAAAATGTTGTTTGCTGCTAAAAGTAGCTGAGTTGTTTCTTTTCTTCAAAATGACAGGTCAGGTTTCAGATAATTACCATTTCATTGCATCACACTATATCATTGAGTGGAAGCGGCACAGTCAGACCCTGATGACTAGTCATGGAGCTTCCAGCTAGTCTCAGAGAAAAAAAAAGACTCTTTTCTGCTCTGAGCAGTCAAAATGTGAATTATAGTTGAGGCATTTTGACAGGATGTCAACAACTGCTCAGGTTTTCAACAGAAGATGATCCATCGCAGAGCTGTCAAATGCTAATCGCTATGAGGTCATTGTGCTATTTGAGGAAATGAATAAGAGAAACACAATAGACAAAATCGTCCTCAGTTACTTATGCCTCATCTTCTGTACTGCATTCATGCAATGATTTAATGTCTGCTGGCACTTCTTGGAATGACATCCCATTATCACCTCTGTCATTACTCTTTATGACAGCAGCCAGTTTATAGAATGGTAATACTGGAGGTTCCTTCTGAAGACACCTCTTCCAGGAACACCAGACCAACAGTCTGGCACTTTAAGGAGGAACCAACCAGAGAGCTGCTTTCTTCCATAAAGTCTATGGTTATGTTGATGTTCATGTTTATTAGGGGTTTATTACACTGTCTTACATCAAAAAATATCAAAGCGGTTCACAAAGCTCAAATACAAGGTAGAGAAGGGAAGGAACTCCATAAATGACAGGAAAGCAAGAACAAAGGAGGGGCAAGGGGTAGCAGGGGAAAGAGCTGAAGAAAGAAACTGGGAACCTGAGTGCTGTACTAGACTAGGACTGTCAGTGTCAGTAAAGCTGAACTTCAGAGCCCATTAAATTCCATAGTAAAAAGGTGGGTCTTTAATCCCACTTGATAATTGTTATACAAGAGTTCTGCATGAAGACTGTTATAGTTGTTGTTGTTGTTAAGTGCCGTCAAGTCAGTGTCAACTCATGGCGACCCTCTTGATAGTTGTCCTAAACTGTGTTCGATCTTCAGTCAGGCGGCCCATAGTTGATAATCAAAGTACAGAGAAGAGCCACCAAATTGGTGAAGGGGATGGAAGGCTACTCCTATGAAGAGAGGCTAAAAAGGTTAGGGCTCTTTAACCTAGAAAAGAGACGGCTGAGGGGAGATATGATAGAGGTGTATAAATTAATGAATGGAGTGGAACGGATAAATGTGGATCAATTGTTTACGCTATCAGAATATAGAAGGACTAGGGGACATGTAATGAAGCTACAGGGTAAACTATTTAAGACAAATAAGAGAAATATTTCTTCACTCAACGTGTAATCAAACTCTGGAATCTGTTACCGGAGGATGTAGTAAGGGCTGTTAGTATAGCTGGGTTTAAAAAAGGTTTGGACAAGTTCCTGGAGGAAAGGTCCATAAACCACTATTAAAAAGGGACCCAGGATATCAATGCTTGGCCTAGTACAAGCACTGCAGAACCTGTGTCTTTTGGGGAAACTGCTAGGTACGTATGACCTAGATTGGCCACTGTTGGAAACAGGATACTGGGCTTGATGGACCTCGGTCTGACCCAGTATGGCATTTCTTATGTTCTTATGTTATGTTAAATCCAAAAAACCCCAAACGGTAATCAAACGTATTGTACAGATATACCAACAAGATACCGTGAAGACCCTCAGTAACACTTTTTTTTATTATTTTTTGTCAGACAAAAATTGTGAAGAAAAGGCACTTCAAACCATCCCCAAATCACAATACATATCCCTTTTATTCAACCAATAAGGTTAAAAGCAGACTCAAAAAACAAAATTATTTTATAGTTGCAAACAGCACTTATCTGATATTACGCGCGACATGCACGTTTCGGGGAAAGAGCCCCTGTATCAAGCACTCCCAACTCAACTTCAATATAACCCAGTCCGCCTTGTAGCCAGTTACAAGGCGGACTGGGTTATATTGAAGTTGAGTTGGGAACGCTTGATACAGGGGCTCTTTCCCCAAAACGTGCATAGTTGATAATAGCATCCATAGCTGCTGTTATTGTATTGATCCATCTCATTACTAGTCTTCCTTTTTTGCATTGACCTTCAACCTTGTCAAGCATGATGTCTTTCTTTAATGATCTCTCTCTTCGCATGATGCGTCCAAAGTATGAAAGTCAAAGTCCTGTCTTCTGAGCCTCTAAAGAAAGCTTAGGTTTGATCTCATCTAGTACTTAACGGTTTCATGAAGACTAGGGGTAGGGTATTTCAGAGCTTGGGTGCTAGAAAGAAAAATGCAGATAATCTGGTGGAGTCAAGTCTGGATTTTGAGATGGAGGGCAGGACACACAGACCTTCCTGGGAGGAATACAGTAGATGAAGAAATATATGTGGTATAAGCAAGGAGTAGAGGTAAGTTGGACAGCCTCTTCTAAGGACTTTGTATATCATAGGAAGTAATTGAATTGAACCTGTTCAGAAACTGAAAGACAGATTCTGAAAGAAGAGTTACATGATCAGATTTATGTGCATGTAAAAGAAGATAGTAGCAGTATTCTGAACAAACTGAAGAAACTTAAAATCTGAAGAACTAAAAGTGGCATAACCAAACTTGCAGTAATCTAGATGAGATGCAACAGAAGCATAAATAAAAAGTGTGTTAGTCAGAGGGCTCCAAAAATGATTGGATTGAACAAAATTGACACAAAATGAAGGACAATGCTTTTACTTTAACAGAAGTATGGGCTTTGAAAGATAGTTGAAAATCTATAGTAATCCCAGGTATTTGAAGGATTCTGCCAGATGGAAAGGGTGACACTGTATGACCAGCACAACTGAAGGATAGGAGGACTTGTCAGTAATCCAAATGGCAGTAGACTTTGTGGGGTTTAATTTGGGATGGAAAGTAAATCTGAATCACTGCAGAACTACACCTGAAATATGAATGTCCTTGAGGAGGTGTAATAGTATGTTGTGATCAATCAGGTTGAATGCAGAAGTGACAAGACTGCGCGAAACTACTAAGACCATTTTTCCTTTATTGAGAAAGCTATGGATCTCGCTAAGAAAGGTGACGAGGACAGTCTCAGTGTCATGCTCTGGTCTAAAACTGGACTTGCACAGATGCAGATCATTAACCTTATTTATGAAATTCCAAAGATGAGAGATAAATTGTCTTCTCTGTGACCTTTGAAATAAAGGGCGAGTTGGAAATTGGTCAATGGCTGGGAGGGACTAGTGGATCTAAGTTGGAGTATTTTAGAACTTTTCAATGCATCTGGGAATATGTCTAAGATGAGACTGTGGTTAATGATGTGGAGAAGAGGGCTGGGTCTTTAATGCATTTCAAAGGGCTTGCAAGGGTCAAGGAAACACATAGTGGGGTTTGTAGTAAAGTCTTTGACAGAGCATGTTCTGTAATTGGGTGAGGGGGTGAGGGAGGGCGTGGAGGAAATAAAGACCAATCAGCTGGCTCAATGCGACAGGGAGTGGAAGGAGGAGATAAAATGGCCACAGTGGTGTGAGACACTTTATTATGTGCAGTAGGAGTATTGGTAACTATAGATAACATGTTATTCCTAGATGTCAAACTGGAAAGGACTGAAAATAATTTTAGCAGAGGAGATGATAAGTCTGGTAAAATAAGCCTTTAGGTTTGTTTTACCTCTTAATGAATGGAGTAGAACGAGTAAATGGATGTTTACTCCATCGAAAAGGAGAAAGACTAAGGGGCATGCAATGAAGCTACAAGGTAACCAATTTAACACTAAGGGAAAATATTATTTCACTCAACGAGTAATCAAACTCTAGAATTTGTTACTGGAGGATGTAGTAAAAACTGTTAGTGTAACTGGTTTTAAAAAAGGTTTGGACGAGTTCCTGGAGGAAAGGACAATAAACCATTATCAAAGAGGACCCGGGAAATCCACTGTTTACCCTGGGACAAGCATTATTGAACCTTTGTGCCTCTTTGGGAACCTGCCAGGTACTCATGACCTGGATTGTCACTGTTGGAAACAGGATACTGGGCTTGATGGACTTTGGTCTGACCCAGTATGGCAGTTCTTATGTTCTGTTCTTATTTTAATTTCATCATCATCTGGGGTGACATGAACTTTCAGCTGTTAAAATGGGGTCATACAGGATAAAAATGTGAAAAGCGCTGCCATAGAAGATGAATCATCCATAAGGAAGCCTAACGTTACAGCACTCCTTGAATGCTAATGCTGGATTAGGCTATCCCTAGCAAAGGTGGTTACGTCCTGTGAGGGGACAATAGGTGTTGGCTTCTGTCTTGCTGGTAGTGTGCAATCTATGACTTCTCTTGGTTTGGATTTTCAGAAGAATCTCCAAAGCTGCCTGGAAAATGAGTTTGACTGAGGAACAATTCCAGCTTCTCTCTCTGTCCCAAGATGTGCACTGTGTAGCCCAACATGGGACCTTCCTGGAACCCAGGCATGACTTCTATCTTATGGAATTTAGGTGTGAAAATCACATGGCAGCCTATGTGCCTGATTTATCAAAAGCTTTTCCATGTTTTTCAGGAAAGGTAAATGGAAGCTCAGGCCAGTAGTATAAAGAGACATCCTGTGATGATACCTCAGCACAGAGTCAAGACTAACAGCCAGAAAAAATGGAGGAACTGAATCTAAAAAAGTAATGCACCAAAGGGGCTTGAGAACACACCTGCTATTCAAAATGTAAACCACTTTGAGCACTTTAAAAGCTGGACTTTAAAAACAACATAACACCCTACAAAATATTGGGGGGAGGGGAGGGGAGCTTGTAAATGTCTTTATATTGATTGTTTACATCATCAGAATATAGAAAGACTAGGGCACATGCAATGAAGCTACAGGGTAACCTATTTAAGACTAATAAGAGAAAATATTTTTTCACTCAACATGTAATCAAACTCTGGAATTTGTTACCAGAGGAAGTAGTAAAAGCTGTTAGTGTAGCTGGGTTTAAAAAAGGTTTGGACAAGTTCCTGGAGGAAAGGTCCATAAACCATTATTGAAAGGGACCCAGGATATCACTGCTTGACCCAATACAAGCATTGAGGAACCTGTGTCTTTTGGGGAAACTGCTAGGTACTTATGACCTAGATTGGCCACTGTTGGAAACAGGATACTGGGCTTGATGGACCTTGGTCTGACCCAGTATGGCCACTGTTCCCTCTAAGCTGTTCCCTCTAAGCTTTTAAATTTAAAAGTTATGATTGTAATTACTAGAAATTTCCTGCTTCATTTAGTAATCGTCTATTTTCATTTAATTTGATTAAAATCAATGTGGTGTACATACTGTATTCTGATGTGTAGTCAAATTTTAAAGTATATAACTCCGAGTGTCATTATGTGGCGCACAAAAATTTAACCTTCCTTCAAAAGCTGTACACAGCTGATATTGTATGCGCACACAGCCTACAGAAAATTAGAGGGAACATTGAGTATGGCATATCTTATGTTAACTCATCCCCAAAAGAAATATTTTGAATTTTTCCTATCATTTTCTTTTTATTTATTTTATTTATTTATTTATTTATTTAACAGTTCTTCTATACCGCTCTATTTTAGATCAGAGCGGTTTACATTCAACATTAACCATACAACACAGGAACCCTGAGTTGTATTTACAATAAACAGGAGATCAACTTGGTAGTAACTGGGGGGAACTATGTACATTGTATAACATATCTACATCTTATTTACACTGGGGGTCCTGATTCCATTTCAGTGGGTATCTTCTGAGTGATCAGTTGATTATCCTTTTTCATGCTGAGTCTGATTGTTTAATTGCAATGAGTGATTGTCTGAGGGGGCATATGTATGATTACTAGTGCTGGATTCAGGGTAGTATGTGGTGAATAGGTGTTGCTTTAATGCCTTCCTGAAGTCAATTAGGTAAGTGATGTTTCGAATAGAGGTGCTTTTTTTAGAGTGCTTTTTTGTTTCTCACCTCAACCCAGCAGTTTAGTCAATTCTGGATTCTAAATTCAGAAGAAAAAATCTGAGATATGCATCAATTGCTCCCCCCCCCCAATGGCTCAATTCTGAGAAAAATGGAGGGGGGGGGGGCATTATTACCTGCTTTAGGGAATCCCTGCAGCCTCTGTTCCATTTTATTGCACCGTTGCCCAAAGAGATTGTAGCAAAGGAGCACTGGTGATCATGGATCTGCTATACTGGGTCAGACCAAAGATCCATCCAGTTTCCAACAGGGTTGGCCCAATCACTAGCAAGCCAGGTGGGTGGCAACTTCGGGGGGGGGGGGGAGGTTGTCAAAGAGCTGAACATTCAAAGCTACACAATAGATTTTGACAGCCAAGGAGAGTTATAAGGTTAAGGTTTTCCCAACACCTTGGACCAAATCTGGGGCCGACCCTGGTTTCCAACAGTCAAGTCTAGGTCACAAATACCTGGCAGGATCCCAAAAGGTAGCGAGATCCCATGCCGCTAAACCCCAGAGATAAACAATGGCTTTCCTTAGCTGTACATTAAATTATAAGTCTATTGGCTTTTTCTCCAGGAACTTGTCCAACGCTTTTAAACCCAGATCTGCATGAAACGCAGTTTTATGCAGATCTAATCATAGCGCAGGTCTGAGGCTTAAACCAAGAAACTAATACAGCTTTGACCGTCATTAAAAGAGTTTAGAAATTCTATAACGCAGCACTACAGCGCGCTCTCTATTGCCAGCTCTTAAAATCTTGACAGCAAAATCCGTCTTAGAAATCAAAGCAGTGAGCGATTTATTTCCACCCGAGAGTGATAAAGCACAGTACAGCCCAGAGTCTGCTTCTGGAGAGAGGAAAAGCCTGCCGGATCTCCGCCTATAGCTGCGGGGGGGATGGGAAAAGGCAGCTCAGCCCCTCCCCGGCGAGCAATGCTGCAGCTGTGAGGATCGGGAGGGGCGCTAAGACCCCGCAGCCCGGTCCGAGGAAGGGGGCTGCCGGCAGTCTCGGAGCGGACACCAGCATGGAGCGAGTGAACGGTAAGCAGCCCTTCTATGCTTTCCACTTTGCACCCTCCACCTCTTACCCTATTCCTTGCTCTCTCGGGGGCCGGTGAGTTTTCGGGGGGTGATCTCTTCTGCTAACAGGTGGTTCCGGGGGGGCGCTGCCTCTCACGTCCCCTGGGGGGTTAGTATCGAGTGACTGGTACTGGCTGCCCAGAGTTTTCTCCAAACACCCTAAAAGGATTGCTCGGAAGGTGGCAGAAGATCACAGCCCCCGATCGCGGCCCTGGACCCCCCCCCCCCCACCACCACCACCACCACCCCACCTGTTGCTTTTTCATTCTGCGGTTGTGAGCAGCAGCCCACCATCAGCTCCTGCCCATAGTAAGCAGAAAGGGGGCTTCGGATCGCAGTCTGTGGCGCAAATTTAATCCGCTTAAAGCTAAATTATGTGGTTGTTGCGCTTGGAAGCGGTGCGTGTCCGGAGAGTTGCTCCCCTGGGAATATCTGGAGACGCTCTGTACAGACCCCGTTATGGAAGGGGGGGGGGAGGGTTTCCTATTTGGATAAACGATCCGTGAGCTGGCTACTTGGCCAGAGAGTATTTTGAAGAAGTATTTGGGACGCCAATGCTAACTTCTCATCTCTTCCACAGTCTCATTGCACATGATGCTTATCTTGTCCTCTGCTAACCGAGAAATGCAGTATATCAAGTTATTAAACCAGTAGAACAAAACAAATTGAGTAAAAACCGGATCTGTTATTCCGCTTTAAAGAAGTTGCACGGACGATGCGCTTCGGAAGCGTGTAGCAGGGACTGGGGCAGTGGCGGCAGATGAAAGAGACTCATTACAAGATTCCGCGAATCCTCCGAATCTAGTCTATGCCGTGTACACACAAAGCAGCTGACCCGGCGTAGCTCATTTAAGGTGGAAATCATCAGATGTGGAGCTTGATTTGCAAACCTGTGTTCCGCGCCCTCTTCAGCAGTTCTGCCCCATGCTGCCTAATGGAGAGCTTTTAATCTTAAGCACGACAGTTTCTCCAGATGGCTTAGTTTCCTGTAAAAGGGCTGCCTGGTATTATTCTCATGGCCTTTACTGGGTGAAGGGGATACCTGATCCTGCTTCCCTGTACAGCAGGAGTGGGGAGGAGGAAGTTCGGTACCTTTAGCTGCACTGGGTGATCTTGATCTGGAATTTGATTGAATTGAAATAGGCGCTTTAATGCTGCTTTATCCACAGCGCCCGGTTGGAACCCATTAGGTTATGGCGATGGCAATGGAAGCCCGAGGGTGTAAAGGATGCATGAAGGCACCTAGGAGAAGGCTTGGATGGTGTGTACCTGTTTATTAAAATATATTAATCACCTATATATGAGGTGTCTGAAGGAGGTGTTGTGAGGATATCACAGATCATGAAATATATCAGACCGACTGAGGCTTAGATTGCACATACCTGCGTTAAAAGACTGAGAGAACAACCACAATGATGATATTTTCGGAAAGAAACCTTGGAACAGTCCTGAGTTTGACAGCTTCTTCTGCCCCCCCCCCCCCCCCCCGTACCTCTAGGGTTGATGTCCAATGGAAGAAGCAGGGACTGCAAATCCCACAATGCACTAAAATGTAAGGCCAGAAGGTAGAACTGTTCTGATGTCTATTAGTGAGCAGCTCCCTTCTTCTCTTCTTCCATACCTCCTCCTTGTGCAGAATCCCAGCAGGTTACCTTAATGCTAAGCCAGCCCCAGTACATGAACTTTCAGTATAGTTCATGGAGATTGGCTAGAAATTGTTACTTTAGATAGCTCACAAGGGTAGAGTTTGATGCGTATCAAAGCACTTTTCCTATCTAAAGAATGCAGGCTCTGCTGGGGTGGGAACTCACTGTTACCATGTTATGTACGTACTATCACAGTATGGCTGAAGGGAGGATGGAAGGTGGAGTAGAATGTGCAGATAGGTAAATTTTTCCAGGTACTTGGTTGTGGTGGTGAAGTCTGCGGTTTCTCCAGCTTCCAGGTTTGCAACTGGCCTATGCAGCAAGGTTTCTTTCTACTGGGGGAGGGGGAGAGAGATTCAGCGTTATTCATTAACATGACCCGCTGGCCAAGGACTCACAGGACTTCTAAAAAAGCCACTGGAACTGGCCAGGAAAGGGTGGTGAGAGGTGGGATTTGGCAGTATTCTCTGTGGTTGGGGTAGGTCAGTGGAGGATATATCAGACTCACTTGGTGTACTAGCTGAGACAAGATAAGATCATGCATTTTGCTTTGATAAGTTATTGGTTTCTGACGTATATCCCAATGCACTGTGGGGATGGTGGTCCAAAGTCTTTCGTTTGAAATCAGCAGCACAGGTACCACAATGCACCTGGAAGAGAGTCAGAAAGCCTGGGCTGACTTGAAATCTTTGCCAAGAACTGGGTCATGAAGGGGCTTTGCCAGATGTGTGCACTGGGTTATGAACGTAAGGTGTCCTCGTGTGTACTTGAATTCACCTTGCATTGTAATGGTGCAGTGTGTACCCTGACTGTCACAGTTAGATATATTAGTGGCTGCAGAAATTGCCCATCCCTACGCTGGGGGTTTTGAAACACAATCTTATCTGAAATAATGGTGTACTAACACCTCTAATTACACTCTTTATCGCCCTCTGTATAACATAAGAGAGTGGCTCAATTCCCTTTGGGTTAATATTTTGCTGATCTGGCAAGAGAAATTCCTCTCTAAGTCTTGGAGTTGCCAAGCTGGCTCAGGTCATTGCTTTTACTGCTCAATGAACAGTGGAGTTCTCTTTGCTAAGCTTCAGGCTTTCTGACATTGCTGCATTTATTTATTTTATAATTGAAAAATTAGCAGTTTATATTGGGGGGTGGGTGATAGAGGCACTGCTTCTACCTTGAGCTGTGTGCAGTGAAATAGGTGTTTGATCCTTGAGAGCTGTACAGGCTGTGCGACACCTGCAAAGTCCTCAGACAGGCAGCCTATAAGTGGTAGGTACACCTGTAGTGACAGGCGTGCAGATTAGTTATACTTCTAATGACAAGTGCACTCATAGTGATAGCTAGGTTATAGGTTCCAGGTATACCTTTAGCAACAATGTTACAAATTACAGGTACGCTTCTTGACACCCTAGTGCAAATGGATTCTAGGATGTAGGCACACCTGTAGTGACAGCATTGCAGGTACATCTGTGCACATTGTAATTCTGGTAACTGTTGGACAGGAGACAACTGGAGCATTTATAGGCTGTGCTGTCTTCTATTGGACAGCTTTTTGGGGGAGGGGGGAGGGGGGATGATTTCTTTCTCCTTTTGAACTTGCAGTTCAATCGGAGCTTTAATTCATAACTAACTACCTGCGGCTCTTTTCATCCGTTTTAACCATCTCCCTCCTGGAAGCCATTGCAGAAACAGGCCTCAGCCAGGGGCCACAGAATGTGGCTTTTTATGGGACACGTAATTGAAGATTTGTACGCTTCATTATGTTTCTCTGCTATCAATAGTCTGGGCATTCCTACATCATGTTCCTGTCTAGTCTGTTTTAATTTGTTTTTGTTAATTGTATTGTATCTTTTCCTGTATTTGGGCTCTGCCTTTCGATATTGTAAGCTGCCATGATGATATTTTGAAAGGTGGCATACCAAATCTTCAAAATAAATGCATAAACAATAGATCTTGCTGTTATGTGAGGGCTGAAGACTCCCTCCCTTTTCCCAGGAGCTGTGAGTGCTGCTTCCACAGGATTCTCTCTCTTAGGGGAACAAAAGCCAGGCCCCAGAATTGAACCCAGATCTCCACGTGGCAGCTTGCTGAGCCACTGACTGGCCGGACAGAAAAAAGTTAATGTTTTATGGGGTGATTTCAGACATGTCTTCTTCAAACTCCTGAATCAAATATTAAGACTCAAAGTTTCACTTTGCTCCCTTAAATTCTTTTCTCATTTAACTCTTCCCATCAAGCCTGAAAGAGTAGTCTGGTGTATCCTAGAGCCTCTTCCAATGGTAACGTTTCCCATACTCCAGAGGAATTCAGGCTCTACTGATTAGGGATCTGCCTTCTTGTATTGTTTGCTTTCATTTCATAACCATGCACACTATTTCAATTAGTGCACACTAAACAGCATGTGCTCAAAACCAACAAAAAAATGTAAAAACGTCAAAATGAAAATATTTCAGTCTGCACACCCTTGCTACTAGTGTGTGTTGCTCATAGTGCTAAGTTTCTCTTTCTGGAAGACACTCGGCTCTAGTGCTGATCTGAAGCTGAAGGAACTCGTTCATCATTTAGACAAGTGATCTGTGTGGTCTCCGAAGCTCATAAACATCACTGGTTAATTCTTACATTGTCCCAAGGAAACGCGTCAGAACCTGTTGCTATTGTTAGTACTGTTGAGTCGATGTTGACTCATGGCATCGCTTTGGATTGTTGTCTTAAACGGTGTTCAGTCTTCAATCAGGTAGCTGATTGTTGATAGAGTGGCATCCATAGCTGCTGATATGATATTGATCTACCATATTACCGGCCTTCCTCTTTTACCTTCTGCTTTGCCAGCATAATGTCTTTCTCTAATGATCTCTCTCTTCGCATGATGTGTGTTCAAAGTATGAAAGTCAGAGTCTTGTCATTTGAGCTGCTATGGAAAGCTTAGGTTTGATCTCCTCTAGTACAGATTGATTTGTTTTTCTAGTCCATGGTATATAGTATTTTACACCAGAACCATAATTCAAAAGCATCAATTTCCTGGCTTGGACTTTGTGTGCAGAGAGGTGTCTCTTCACTTGAGAATTTTGTCTAGGTCCATCATAGGTCTGTCAAGAGCAATGTATCACTGGATTTCTCTACTGCTTGTTGTTTCTTTGATTATTGATCCAAGCAAGTTAAAGTTGTCTACTATTTCTATCTTTTCTCCATCAAGGATGAAATGATTGAATTTGTTAGTTTTCAGGACTTTTGGTTACCTTCATGTTAAGGTGCAGGCCAATTTAAGGCTATGTTCCTCGATAATTCTTCTGATGTTTCTGATTGTCTTCACTTCAGCCAGTAACAGGGTGTCATCAGCATAGTGAAGGTTGTTGAGTCTTCCACTAATCTTCACACCTCGGTTGTCTTCATATAATCCAGGTTCTCTGATTTGTTCTACATATAAATTGAATTGGATTGAGAATGTTGTACACTTTGCTGATTTTAAACCATTCTGTTTATCCTTATTCCATTTGAACTCTTCCTTCTTGGACCCTGCATTATGAAATCCATCTGCAGATTTGGATTCCCTGTCCTTAATATTGCACCTGATTCTTTGGAGCACTTAGAGAAATAAACTAAATATTTAAGGTGATACCTTTCTTTTGTACTTAATTAGAGCATGTACTAATTGGGTTAGTTTTGTAAGGAAGACAGTATTTTATGCACAGAAAGGGGTATGAGTCTGTTTCCTAGATGCATACGTTTCCCTAACCTGAGTGGAGGCGTTCCATGGAGCAGGGTTTGGGTGGAATAAGCACATAAAATAATCCTGGAAATATATGTGCAGATGTGTCCATGTACTTCCCATGAGGTAGGTATACGCTTGCTTTCCCCTTTTTCAAACTGGTGTAACTTTTGCACATGCCTGTTGCATGTTAGTCAGTCTTTAATGAAATACCCTTCTTTGTGGCCAGCTTTTGAGCATTAACATCCCCTTTCTCAGTCCAGAATGAGCAGAAGGTGATATTATCAGAAAATAGAAGAGAATTATAAAACACATTCCAGTGATAACCCATCAACCTCCCTCCCCATCAGGCTATCAGAAGCAGACTTTTAAGTCTCATAATGTTACCCAGATCTTTAAGTGCTTTCTTGTTAGTTTCAAAGTTTCACTTCAAAGGGCTCATGTCCCTGGATTGTTCTGAAATGTCTTTTTCAGTGTCCTGATCATAAGGTCATTGCTGTGGTGCTCTGGTCATGCTAAGGAAAAAGACGGGCCGATTTCCATTAGGTGGCCTTTGATAGGAGCATGCAGCAAGCACAACCAGGATACAATGATTTTTACCATCCTTAGAGATACCCGGATCCCTACGAAGGATCTGAACTGTATGCCCCCCACCTCTTTGCCCATTCTAAATCTTTTCTTTGACTTGACTGAATTCTCCTCCATGCCAGCTACCCCTCTTCACTGTTTGCAGATCAAAGTAATTTTTTCTCCAACCACTGAGGATCTCAGCACTGCATAAGTACTGATCAGTAAACTTCCAGGTATAAATGCTGTCCCTGCAGATTTTTGGCTGCTCTGAGGAACCTCTCGGGAGAGGGGCTTACTGGCATCTTTATGACCTCTTAAATGTAAATACAGAATTGTTCAGAAGGTCTCTGAGAGCAAAACACTAAGGAAGATGCAGAGAGGAGAGAAGGAAGGGGAGAGGGGTGAGGAAACCGCAAGCATAGGTGGGGGGCGGCGTCCAGAATTTACAGCTTGAGTTTCATTGTACTTACTTTAGAGTGACTCATATAAAAGAATTTGTAAACACTACATTGTAACTATAACAGAACAAAGCCCAGCCAGACACCTCGGAGAGAAGTGTAGTTCAAAATAGCTGGAAAGATGAGGGGGAAGATAAGAGGGGCGCAAGGTAATAAAGCGATGGGAGAGAAGAAGAGATTGGGCTGATGGAGAAATGATGGGAAGGGGGGTGGAGGGGCGAGGGTAAGAGGTAATATGAAGAAGAGCTCCCATGAGGCATTCCCTGACTGCATTGATTAGTGATTTGTACAGATGTGCATTTCAAGCTTGTTTGGGTGCCTAAAATTTTAAAAGTTCATGCAAATCACTTGTGCTCACCTATACCTATGAATTAACACTGATTTCTGTGCACCAAAAAGCTGTAGCGCATATAGAAAGCGTGTAATCAAGATGAATATGCATTAAAAAAAAGATACTTGAAAGTTGCTCAGATGTTATTTAAAATGAAGATTAACCAAACTTCTTTTTTTGTTTTTGGACCTGCATATCCCTAGTGATTAGTGCATAATCTGTGACATGTTTTATGAGCTGTTGGATAAGCTTGGGGGAAATCAGGCTTGGCCCCCTGGGAATTGTAGTCCTACTTTTTCCTAAACAAAAACTATTTCCAGAAGGTAGGAGCTGGAAAACGGAGTTACTTACCTGTAACTGAGTTCTCCGGGGACAGCAGGATAAGTCAGCCACAATTGGTGACGTCATCCGACGGCGCCGAGACGGAAGTACTCTCCATAGCTCAGAAGGGCTTTGCCCTTCTGAGCATGAGCCAACTGGCCCCACCCCCGGCCCGCCCCTAGCTAACCAGTTAGTCACTAGCTGAGCCTTAGCCGCTAGGAGGCGGGCACCAGTTCCGGAGGACTAGTCCTTCCCCCTGCCAGGGAAGGAGGGTGGGATGTGTGGCTGACTTATCCTGCTGTCCCCGGAGAACTCAGTTACAGGTAAGTAACTCCGTTTTCTCCTAGGACAAGCAGGATGAGTCAGCCACAATTGGTGACTCCCAAGCAGCCATGTGCTGTGGTGGATGGGGGAAGGACGAGGCTGAGGTAACCTCATCAGGGCCAGCGCACAATCCTGCGTGCCACAGCATGTGGGTGCAGTTGGCATGTCTTAGGAAGAGCCTGTGGGCTTGCAGTCGAGCAGCATGCAACGAAACAGCTGCGGTTGTGAATTATGTCGATACTGGGCGACCTCTAGATGATGAAGCACGCATATGCAACAGCAGCGATGCGAAGTATGCGGATCATAGGCGGTCCAGTACAGCGGGCTTCAGGCCAGTAGCCATGAGGGTAGTGTGGATCAGAGGCTGACTACGACGTGAAAGAAGCATCGAGACGACGTAAGGGCATTGCTTGGATTCATAGGTGGGTCTATTGGAGCTATGGCCCACAGCCTGTACCATGCCATGTACCATGTTATGTGGTGGTAACCCCTAGAGATGACGACTACATAATGCTCTTAGGTGATGACGGCTACATCATGCTCCTATGTGGTGACCTGGACTTGCCACTGCAGAAGAACAGACTGGCTTAGGTGGGCTCATTAGGCCATGGCATATCCTGTGTTGATACAATAACAGCGAGTAGCAAGCTCTGTGCTACGAGATATGCCAGAAATGCCCCTCTAGCCTGCAGTAGGTTTGCATAGGTAGTAGATGGCCCTGCCAGGATCATAACCTGTCGACGAGGGTTAATCGTAGACAGGGTCAGGCTATGCATAGTGTGAGTGTCTGCGTGCAGCTATCAGGGAGTTAAGCACGCTAGTGCCTGAGGGAGGGCAGGTAGTGCCCCTCGCAACAGTTGCACTTCGTGCTCGCCACGAGGCGAGTGATATTGTGGTCGGCCCACGGACTGTGGGTTTTTATTTTATTTTATTTTTTTATTTTTTTTTGTTGTTTTTGAGGCCGTGGTCGGTCTGGCGACTGAATGGGGTATCATATCGTCCCATACAACCAAGGGTCTTAGTGTAGGGCATTAGGAACCACTATACGGCGTGGTGGGGTGATGGTTTGCATCTCCCGGCCTAGGTCAGAACAAGTGATCGTGGCGCACTTTCCCTGGTGCGCGTAGGTGGCTGAAATCAGATTTTTGTGCACGCAAATTAAGCGCTGCCCTTGGGTTGATCATAACGTAAGAAGTCAATCTAGCGTTCACAAGGATGGTCTTGAGTCTGCCTCCCTGCCCTTACACGCTCCTTGATAGGGCTTGGATGCTTATTAGGGTCCAATGATACGTGGACTGTGTTGGCAGTAGCCCGACTGGGTGTTCTGTGACGTTCTGTGGTCGTACGCAGAGTCTGCGTGTACTGCACCCTCGTGTTGCCACTGGTAGGGGCCCAATTCGGGGAAATAGGTGCTCCTTGACAGCAATGAAGCGATGCGGAGACCGGGACGTGGAAGGTGTTTCCCCCCATGTTGGTGGGCAGTGACCTGTTAGCCACCTCAACCTTGAGGGAGCCGGAGGCAGGAGGCAGTTCTCTGCGGGCAATTGCACCAAGCTCTGGCCCTTAGGTGGTATCTGCAGATGAATAGAAGATGCGAGGTCCGCAATGAGCCTCCTGTTAATAACACCTCAGCTGGCCATGTTAATTGGGTCCTGAGGGGGTTTGAACCCCTGATCCCTGCACCATCGGTCCGAGTTTAACCATAGATGCAGGCCTTATTGAAATATGGGAACGCTGGGATTTGAACCTGTGGCCCTCTGGTCTTAGAAGTACTGGCTCTGTCCACTGCACCACCCTGTGGCCACTCACATGGTCATTGAACAGGGATGCGGCGACAACAGCAGAGTTGGGGCTTGAACCCACGGCCTTAAGCTTATGAACACACTGGCGGCTCCTGCCCCAGCTGGGGCTGAGTCCACGACCTTTAGCTTATGAACCCACTGTGAGTGGTGCATCACCGCGCTGCCAAAGAGATGAGGGTTGTCTTCTGCATGCTCTCTGTATGCTGTGACTGTTGTTTCCGACAGTCCCCGATGTGGTATGAGCTTAAGAGTGGCTGGTCATGCCCTGCAGTTATTCGAGCTTCCTGAACTTCTAGGAAGTGTAGCTGTAGGTGGACCTGCAAGCCTTCTTTAGGAGTGACGGGGAGGGTATCTCACCGTAGCTGGTTGGGATGACAAGGCTTTCTCTGGGTGCCACAGCAATTTGCTTCGTAGGGCAGGCAAGCAAGCATTGCTGTCCTGTATGGGACGGTCTGCCTAAGGGTAAGACATCAACTCACCATCCCTGGCAGGAGGGAGCTCACTTGCTTCTCTACTTCGTGCAGGCACTCGGGAACTTTCCCTTTGGACGCTGGGGCGCGTTTCCGTCGGAGCGATGATAGCCGCATGTGAAGACTCACTCCCGCTTGTTACTGGGGAAGTGGCTCGCCCAGGGGCGCAAGCGGAGGCTTGGGTGAATCGCGTGTCCTGATTGGGGATCCGATAGAGCCTGTAGTCGGGACCTCTTCTGGGAGGAGATGCAGAAGGAGTCCCAGCGTGCGATCCACTGGGGCCATATCTAGGTCCCTTAATCGCCTGGTAGGTGGTAACGTATTCTCATGTCCTTTTTAAAGTATCAGCCCCTCCCTGAAGGGGATCCTGCAAGCCGGGAAACCAGGGTGGTGTAGCAGGTTGGATGGTGGTAGGTACTGTCACCAGGGCTGGCAATTAGGATGCTGGTCCCAATCGTGACGTGACTGGAATCTGGCTGCCATCGTTCCATATGCGACGTGGCTGGGATCTGGTTGCCCCACACTGGCTGAGATGCTCGGGGTGTCGACGAGCCGCCGAAGGTATTGGGTGGCACGGCATTGATGGATTCCCTGGGGATACGGTAGCAAATTACCAGTAGGGTTGCAGGTGGCCCAGCTTGGATTCGGAGCTGCTCACTTTCGGATCCAGAACACACTGTCTGTGTTCACCGTACCACACAGTGTCCGCTCTGGATTGCTAGGTACGTGACCTTAACCCTTAGGCTACTCTAAAATAATTTGCCCCTTACAGCACTCATTCCCATAATACACGCTGCCTTGGTGAGCCTTCTTCATTGGGCACGGAGGGGATTGGAACCTTGATTCTTGCACCATTGGTAGTGTCTCACTCATGTGTTGTAGCTCCGTTTAGGCTGACGTAGTGTCTTTGCAGCCTTTGAGAGCCTCGATGAAGTGAGAGGGAGGCAAACGCAGGTTGACAGGTACTGCCTCAGCCAGTCTTCTGACCTTCTGTTCTTGCATACACTGTCTGTGTGCACTGCACCACCTTGTAGCCACTGCAGCAGGCACTGTGGGGGACTGATGCACCATCAGTCAGTGACTTAACAATGTTACACTGCTGTTACAGGAGACCTGCTTGTCGTAGGGAGAGCAGGCCCCATGGATAGTGAGAGCACTATCACAGGCCACTGACGATTCCTGCTAGCTTGAGGATGTAGTCCACTGACGATTCCTGCTAGCTTGAGGATGTAGTAAGGCTGTCAGTGTAGGTTAGGACAAGTTCCTGGAGGGGGTCCTTAAGCCCTTATTAAGAAGGGACCCAGGTAATCAATGCTTGAACAATGCAAGCATTGTGGAACCTGTTTACCTTGGGAAACAGCTAGGTACGTATGACCTGGATGGGCCACAGTTGGGACAGAATAATGGGCCTGGTGGACCTTGGTGGGACCAGTATGGCAAGCATGGAGATGCTGACATAGCGCTCAGGGTTTAGTATGATTATAATGGTCCCACTCGGGAACGAAGTCAAGGTCCTTGAGCGTCAGAGGTGCAGAGACAGAGTGCTCATGATTTCCTTGTGTTATTCAATGGAATAAGGTTGCACTACATGTTATGCTGTAGTGCACAGACCAGCGCTAGCACGGGAGCGTGTGAATGACCCAGTGCAGAGGCGTCTGCCGAGCTTACAGCAGAGACAGCAACGCTCTGACCCCTCGATGAGTGTATCTGCTTCATGGAGGCACAGTGCGCAGAGGCGCCTGCCGGGCTTACAGCAGCGACAACAACGCTCCTCAATGAGTGCATCTGTTCCGAGGTGCGGAGGCACAGTGCGCAGAGGCGTCTGCCGGGCTTACAGCAGCGACAGCAACACTCTGACCCCTCGATGAGAGCGTCTGCTCGGAGGTGTGGAGGCACAGTGCGCAGAGGCGTCTGCCGGGCTTACGGCAGCGACTGCAAGCACACTTACCCCAAGGAGAGAACCTCGGTGCTCTGCTAATCACTCTTGAAATGCTGTGTGCTAACCAACAGCACAATCATACCAACTGCATTGCGCCAGAGCGCATTGGGGAATGCGCTTCCAGCGCAGTACCATATGTCCGCAGATGGAATGTGAATCGGTGCCGGCAGAATCGCGTAGGCTCCGTGGCGGAAAACAGTGTAGAGCCAATGCCCCCTTCGCCTTTGCTGGTATCCACACCGACCAACGGCGCTGCAGGAGGAGCCGTGATCCGAGCTGTAATTTGGTTTCCTCGGGCAGTAAGCATGGCGTTCGGTGGAGAAGAGCTGACCACACTTCGATCTGCGGCGGCCAACCGGGGGAGGCTCATTACCTAAGAACCATCGGCGCCGACGGAGGAGTTTCCCATCCTTTGTGGGGCACGCCTCCGTGCCAAAGATGGTGATCGGCCCCTCCTTCCTGCTGGGAACGGCGCTGACACTGTCGGGAGGAGCCGTTGAAGTCAGCCATTTGGTTGGTTGGCGCCAGCCAATGGCGCCGCAGGGGGAGGAGCCAGAGCCGTGATGTCACCGGCAGGATGGCTGCCTCAGCGCCGAGAGAACCATCGGCGCAGACGGAGGAGGGGCTCCTCCGTCCTGGGGGATGCCTCCGCGCCGGACAAGCCAAGGCGATCAGAGGGGGAGCCGTGATGCAACCGGCAAGATGGCTGCCATGCTGAGACCCTCGTGGCCGTCCTGGGCACCTCGTGGCCGGTCAGTAGCTGGAATTCAGGCAGGCAGAATGGTGGGTCCGATGCTGCAGCCGCAGCGTCATGCGAGGGAGAGCTTCTTAGTCTGGATCGAGAAGGCTTCAGGAGGAGAGATGCGTGCGGCATAGCCGGGGGAAGTCCCGGAAGCACATCACAACGGCAGAGCAGCGGCCGTGTATAGCTGAAGGAGGGGGAGCCCCGCTGCCGATCCAGAGAACAGAGGTATGTTAAAAGGCTAGCCGTGGACGGAGGCCTGTTCGGCACGTCCTGGGCTGCCGTGCAGGTTGGGCTTCCTCACAAAGACTGCCGCGCTCTCAAGCCCATTGTCCGGGGGGGCCTACCCCGCTGACTGCTCGAGCATGAACCGCATGCTCACGCTGTTCTAGATAGAGGTATCTAAAGAAACAAGAAGAAAATTTTAAAAGGATAATACATACATTGTAGATGATAAAATTGGATTTTTGGTGGAGAGTATCAAGGTCCGTCTTGCTGGCAAGGCGGAAGAGTAAAAACTGGTTAGCTAGGGGCGGGCCGGGGGTGGGGCCAGTTGGCTCATGCTCAGAAGGGCAAAGCCCTTCTGAGCTATGGAGAGTACTTCCGTCTCGGCGCCGTCGGATGACGTCACCAATTGTGGCTGACTCATCCTGCTTGTCCTAGGAGAACCACAATGGTTATCTTTTTGGCTGAAGCTATATGGTAAGCTTGCTTGGCAAGTCTTAGCGGTGAAGGAGGCCAAGGGAGTCTTTTGTGGCTGAATTACTGTCTCCTAAGGTTCATTTGCAGTTCTCAGGGGCCCACTGTCACTTTAACCATTAAACACCCTAGATAGTTGCTTAGAGCAGCTGCTGCTTTATTTTTTAGGGGGGGAGGCAAACTGTAGCTGCAGGCAAAACAATAGATAGTGACGGACACAAACTCCAAGACCTATGAGCCCCTCCTTTTACCTGTGAGGAGGCTGGGCAGTATTCAAACAGGTTAAATGTCTTTTGGAATTAGAATGATCATGATTGTTATGCTTAATTATCGAAAGCTCAGTAGGGGAGCCTAAGAACTCATAATTTAATGGGAGAGGGAGATATGCAAGGCTGAAGATTTGTGTAGAGTGTCTAATAACACTTGCACTGAGCCTGCCCAGTGCGCCTAAAGTGCGGCCCTTCCATGTGCCCCTAGACCTACAATGTCTTTCTAACAGGTTACTGTGTTGCTTCCAAATCCTAGTCATGAAAGCTGTGTGGCAGGAAACCTGCCCAGGTGGCTCCCAGGGAACCACAAAAACCACAGCAACCTGCAGATACTTAGAGCCAAGGAGGAGCGGGTAATACAGAACACGCTGGAATTTTGGTCAAACAGTCTTTATTAAAGTGCTTATGAGATCTGTCTCAACACATGTTTGGTGCTAGGCCTTCATCAGGGGCTCAGGGCAAAAAGATAAATGCTCTAAAGAGGCACATAACTAGTAAGGGGCCAAATAGCCAATGTTGTAGCCTCTAAATGCTCAGTTAGTGGAGCCTCCTTGGAGGAGGCTGCCTGGCTAGGAATTAGCAGCATATTTGATGGGAAAATGCCTTTCCTTGTTGTGCTTGGCTTCAACAAGACTAGCCAGGTTAATTTAGAGAGCAGCAACTGAAGAATGCAGGCCGTGGGGGGGGGGGTGCTGTAGAGCACCCACTGAGGACTTCTCCACTTTGCATTAATACAGAGGAAGCTACGTCAATATACAGGAGGGTGGCGGTGTTTGGGCAGCCCATAGCCTACGGCACATGAGGTCGGCAAGTTCCTCACAGAGATCTGTAGCACCCGCAGATTTTCTTGCATGACTCTCTTACCAGTGTGATGTCTCCGGTTGTAGGAACTGTGACCCTGCTCTTCAAAATTTAGTGACAAGCAGCTAAAAATCCTTCCTTTACTTCGCTCCACCCATCCCAGGTTGAAGGAGACACCTCTTCCCTTACTCATCTGCTGTTCTTCCTTCACAATTTCAGATTAAGCCAACAGGGTTGATGACAGCCCTGGGTATAAAAACACTTATAGTGTTGCTTGTCTTAGGGAATCAAGGCAAGCCACTGCATATGGTGGGGTAAAGACAGATCTGGATCAACCTATCAGTCTAATCTGAAGTCAGCTGGTAGCACTTTTCACAATGTGGAAAGCTTCAGGTCACAAACAGACATATGAAGTCCATGAGAGTTTCTTGATTTTTCTCCCTCTTAACAACATTCACAGATCTCATCTGCACAGCTCAGCTAGGTCTCATTTCCAACCGTGTGATCATTTTAAGAGGGGTCTTTCTTCAGCTCACGTTCAGCATTGCTGGTTGTTTTTGGTTTTATTGGCTCTCACTGTACTGCTTTGTTTATCTCTGGTTCCCTTGCCAGGAGACTTCTTCCAAATTGTCTAATATTTTTGTAATCCGAGCACCTGCAGTGCTCTGAAACATCCAGAGTAACATTAAATGTGTTTCTGAAGGATTCGTGGGGTGAGGTGGGGGGTGGGAAAAGCACAAGCAGTAGGTTATCACCCAGCAGATGCTTCGGTGCCCATGAAAGGATCTTTGACTGTATAAGGAGAAGGACTCTGACTGCCTTAGCATCCCACTATCTCACAGTAAGATAATATAGTAAATGGCATGGTCCATCTAGTCTGTCCAGTAAGGAGCTAGATTGGTACCCACTGCTCCATGTGGGTCACCCCCATCTAGGCCTTTGTTTTGGGTTGTACCCACCCTCTATTTCTTGAGGTGTAAATGTTGGCTGAGTTTGCTTTGATTCCATCCTCTTGCTTATGGTGATAAGAACATAAGAAATGCTATACTGGGTCACACCAAGGTCCATCAAGCCCAGTATCCTGCTTCCAACAGTGGCCAGTCCAGGTCACAAGTACCCGTCGGGTTTCCAAAAGATATACAGATCCCATGTTGTTTGTCCCAGGGGTAAGTAGTTTTCCCTGGTCCACTCTAAAAATGGTTTATGGACTTTTCCTCCAGGATCTTTCTGATGGAGACTGAAGAACATCCTAAGAGAAATTGCAGAGAGCATTGTGGTGTGTTTATATTTCCCTGGTTTTAGATCAGAGCTGCAGTCTGAGATCCAGTTTATTGTCGTCTTATCCTGCTCACTCTGCTGATTTGGGATTAAAGTAGACTCAAGCCATGTCAGTCTTTTAGATGGTGAGATTCTTCCAGGTAGAAGATATTTGGGGGACATTTGTGTCCAGAGTTATAACATCAGAAAACTTTAAACATAAGCCAGTGTGTTCTGATAGATACAAAAACTATCTACCATCTCCTCCAAGCATTCAGTATGTAATTTGGCAGGTTCTGATGTACCGGAAACCCTGGGCACTCAACCACCTGACCCTGAAGGCTGAAAGAAACATCTGATGTGATCCTGTGTCTTCCTAGTCTCTCTTCTATATTTCTTGCTTTTTCAGTTGTCTCTTCCCTTCCCCCTCTGCTGTGTGATCAGGTTTAAACTGGAAGTCAATTCTATGCTCAGCCTTTGGAGACTTGCTGGAACAAGTTAGGTGGGATGGATTGAATGCTTACATTGCTTTTTATTTCTTTCAGTTGATGCTATAGAGGGAGGCAGTGGAATGTGGTGGGTGTTGAGAGAAATATTAACCCCTTTTTGAAACTGAGCCCTAAAGTCTTCTGGAGTGAAAAGGTGAAATAAGAAAGGAAGTCTTTGGCAAAAAGCAGAACTAATCCTTTGGTCATGTTTCCAGTTTGATTTCATGGTTGTTGCATAGGGTGTGTATCCAAAGTGAGTAATGGGATGGAATTCAGGATTTGGTGCAAGAGGTAATAGAGTTGGGGACCACTTGGCAAAAGTGAGCATAACATGATCAAATGGAGTAGCCTAATGGTTAGAGCACTGGCTTGGTGACTAAAGGACCAGGGTTCGATTCCCACTAGCTCCCTTGGGCAAGCTGCTTAACCCTCCATTGCCTCAGAATAAAGGCCTGGCAATCTACTTCCGGTCACACTGCCAAGAAAACCCAGGAGCTGCTGCTGCTGTCAGGATTCAGCGTTGATTTGAAGGCACACATTGCATTAGCAGTATTTAACTTTCAAAAGGGAGACTATGAGGAAAATGGTAAAAAAATAAAATAAGCATCCTAAAGTAGCTGCAAAGGATAAAAGTTTACATCAGGTATGGACGTTGGTCAAAAATACCATCTTGGAAGCTCAGACCAGATGTATTCCATGTATTAAAAAAGGTGGAAGCAAGGCCAAACAGCCAGCATGGTCAAAAGGTGAGGTTGTTAAAGCCAAAATAACATCTTTCAAAATATGGGAAAAGGATCTGAATGAAGAAAAGAGTAAATAGATTTCTCAGGAACCGGGCAAGCTTCTGGGGAAGAAGTGGTCTTTCCAGAAGAATGGGCTCTAACTTCATCAGGGTAGAGCCAGGCTTCTAGCGCTAATCTTTAAAAAGGAAAGAGAGTAGCTTTTAAACTAGATATTTGGGGGGGGGGGAGATAGTCTCCCATGAGCGCATGGTTCCGAATGATGTATCTTTTGAAGGATACTACCAAAACAAGGAGGTAAAGGCATCGTGATAGAGCGGTTGTAATAAAGGTAAAAGTAGTCTGGGTGCCTTTTAAGAGCTTTGGAGTCTCAATGTGTGAATGAGATGATGGTGCAAGGATGAGGGCTTTAGGTTTGTCAGGAACTGGGCAACATTCTGGGGAAGAGGGGGCCTTTTCTAGCAGGATGAGCTCCACTTTAACCAGAGTGGAACCAGGCTGCTGCCACTAACATTTGCCCTTAAGTAAATAGCAGACAAGAGTTGAAAAATTCCAAATGGCTCTTGTCAAATAATAAGCAGGCTGTTGATACGAACAAAAAACACACTTTGAAATTCCTGTAGATGGGGGCAGAAGCAGCAGCAGATGCTTCTGCCCCCATGCAAAAGGAAGTGAAATTGGAGGGGGGCGGAAGCAGGAATGGCACCACAGTGCCAGAGCTGAAGTTAACTCTAGTACTTCAGCATTGCAGCTTCCGCATGTCCAGGTGAGGGGTGGCCGTGGGTGCCCCCAGATGGCCGGTGCTCTAGGTGACTGCCTAGTTCACCTAATGTAGAGCCGGCCCTGGCAGAAGTCCAAAAAGGCAAACAAAATTATTGGGACTTGTTAGGCACTATGAGGAAAGGTACAGAGAATAAAACAAAGACTGTTGTAACGCTTCTGGTGTGACCACATCATGAGTATTTTGTGGTTGCTGCATCTCAGAAAAGGTACAGAGAGGGGTGACAAAAATGACAAAAGGAAGGTAAGGACTCTTATGAGGAAAGACTAAAGAGGTACGGGTTCTTCAGCTTTTAGAAGAGACGGCTGAGGGAATATATGATAGAGGTGTATAAAATCTTGTGTGGGATGATAAATGCAAATTGGTTGTTTAATCTTTCAAACAGTACAGAAACGAGAGAACATGCCATGAAATTACTAAGTGGTACATTTAAAATAAATAAGAGAAAATATTTTTTCACTCGATGGATAATTAAACTCTGGAACTCGTTGCTGGATAAAAGCAGTTAGCATTGCTGGGTTTAAAGAATGTTAGACCAGTTCCCAGAAGGAAAGTCCATAAACTGTTACGGTAGACCTGGAGTTAAGCAGCACAGATTCTGTCTCCTTTTAGGATTCTGCCAGGAACTTGTTTCTCATATAGTACTGTTGGAAATTGGATACTCGGCTTGATGGACCTTTGGTCTGACCCAGTATGGCAGATCTTATGTTATTCTGTATTCACATGCTATAGCTCCCTCAATTCACCTTTCCTGTGGAATTGAGAGACTGTGAGCTTAAGCAGATAAGAAAAATTAATCTATATTGACATCTCAGAGAAAGCACTTAGACAATTATAAGACAATAATAATTTATGAACCTTTGAGTATCTTTCAATCTAATCAACTATGCAATGGTGTACCGGAGGAGCTAAAGCCTTTTCGCAGTTGTGGCCACAGATTTAGTAATTGATAAATCTTGATGGCTTTATGATTAGTTTCCTAAAAATACTCACATTGCATATGAGTCACTTTGTTTGGGGAGAGTGGCTCACAAACTGAGGCATGGACCTCCTGAAGTCAGAGCAGAGGGTGGCTACCAAAATGGTCGGTGATCTTTGTTATAAGCATAGTGCTGGCCCGTGAATTCTGAGACTCCAGTAGTGACCTTCTGTAGTATCCTCCCAGCTTGCTTGAACCTTTGACGACATTGATCTTCCTTCCTCACTGAACTTGTACGAACATCTCCCTCCTATCCTAGGTGAAGGAGAGCTGGAGGAGGGTAGCAATGAGGGTAGAGGGAGGCACCCATTGTTCAGAGAATAAACACTTCCTTTTGGTTCATTAGACCTCAGGCTTCTGCTGCTGCATGGGACCTATGTGTGTGTGTCTAGTAGCAGTGAATCCACTGCTGTCAGTGCCTGCACATTCCGACCTATGAACATGGTCTGCATTTTCTGTGGCCAGACTCTCACCCCACAGGAGAAATGTACAAGGAAATATATGCCAGGCTGAACTGATCCTGTTAGGATGCTAAAGAGTACAGAGAAAAAAAGCCTGTATCATGTAAAAGCTGGAAGTGCAAATCTGGTGAAATTTTGGTCTAGCTTTTTTTCATTGTACAAGAGCTTGAAAAGTGAAGGTCACTTGTGGCTAGGAAAAAAAAAAGGAAGGAAGCCCCATAGTGGGGCTGTACCTTACCACATACTCCCAAGAGGGAAAGGGAATATACAGCTGCCCTGCTAGGGATCTTAAGGCTGAATTTCCTTTCCGCTAACTTATGGGGGGAGGAGGAGTCTTCCCATTATTGTTCCTTTGTTTTATGGAACAGAACAGTTTTCCTTTAGAAACAAAGCTTCAAACTTGGGAAATCTGTGTTTGAGTTCCACCAAAGCATTGTACAGTATGGTGGGAGAGGGCACTGGGAACTGCTCTTAGTGCACATGTGAACTATCTACTGACACCTTCAGTAGGCACAGATTTCAGAGAGAAACAACTTTTTATCTAAGAAGCAGTGGAGGGCACTGCAAAGTCTGTCACGGCACAGATGTGTGCTACCAATACAGGAACATGCCAACCCCAAAGATGCCATCATGCATGACATTTATGTTATTAGAGCACTAAACTCTTACAAAGTCTCTGCTAGCTTGTGCACAGTATAGCCTACCACACATGCACTGCTGTTCCTTGAAGATACATAGCACCACTGAAGGGCCTGCCATGATCTCATTGTATGATTGATCAATCCTCATGCCTTTGGTGATTCAGTTCTTCATTTCACGCAGTCGTTCAAAAACCTGAATCACATTCCTTACTTTTACAGACATCTATTAGAACAAACACTTAAATTTAGGATTTGAAAGTTGATTTCTTCTGAATTTCTGTATCACTGCTGTTGTATCACTAAATCCTCTGATCAGCCTGAACTTGAGTGCATACAAGAACCACTGACGTTATCTCAGTGTTTTTATAAAGGGTCGGGGTTTTTTAAACCAATAGAACATTTCATGAAAATATTCCCAAACTTCTTTAAAAGTCAATGCCCAATACTGGAATCCTGTTAGGACTCTTGTCCTCAAAAGCTCATGCCTCAATGAATTGGTTAGTCTGTAAGGTGCCATCGGGCTCTGTCATTTCCGCTACTCCAGACTAACACAGCTACCTCCTTCTAGAAGCCCTGCTAGGGATGTGAATAAATCATAAATTGTCTACAAGAGAGAGATCCTAGAATACTGGGGTATTAGATCCTTGGATGTCGTACTTCTCAGACAGTCAGAGTGTGCTCCCCTGGATTCAGCCACAGTCTTCCTCCCCCTTTGCCAAACTGGAGTTCACTTGCACACGGAGCTTTATAAAAACATTCTCGGAATACATTTAAAGAAACGTAAGACAAGACAAACAAAACCTAGGAGTGACTAGTAACCTATATCCCCAGATGCCTGGGCATCTATCTCTTGACTCATCTAGTGCTCAAGAGAACAGATTGCGTTTTCTAGAAAGACACAAACTGAAGTATAAATCTGAATCTGCTGTTAATCATTTATATAGCACTACAAAGCCTATGCAGCGCTGTACAAACATATAAAGAAGACAGTCCCTCCTCTTAAAGCTTACTATCTAATCAAGACACTCAGTACCAACTGCCTACATCTTAGCCTCCCTAAAACTTCAGCTATTTGGTTTACCTTGGCACCTCCTGCCCTTCTCTGACCCCAGGCTTGTCCAACACCCCCCTCCCTGTGGTCTCTGCTTTATGCTACTTAGGAGTTATTCTAGACTCCGGATCTTTCCTTCCACAGCCACACCTCCCTTTTATTCCATCGCTCATTCTACTACCTTCATCATGATCAGTCCATCTGGCCGTTTTTCTCACCCCAAGCTCTGACAACTCTCTTGCTGTCCCTGGTAATATCATGGCTTGATTTTTTTTTTTTTTTGTAATCTTGCGCTCACTGATGTATCACAATATCAACGTTAACATTTACAATTAATCCAGAACACCACAGCTAGACTTATTACCCACTTCTCCCCACTGTGACCACATCGCTCCCCTTCTGGGCTGTCAACACTTGCTCCCGGTAAAATATCATATTCACTTCACACATCTGACCTTGGTTCACCAAGCCATCTACACACAAACTCCCTGGTACCTGGAAGACCTTTTGCACTTTCATACCCCATCCTGTAGTCCCCGTGCAATACATGTCAATCGCCTGCATCTCCCATCTCTCTCCCGAGCATATTTGCAATCCACATGTCTTTCCTCTTTTTTCTTTCTCGTCCCAGCCCTCTGGAATTCTTTACCCACCTCTCTCCATTTAGAACAATCTTATTCAAAGTTCAAATCCCTCTTAAAAACATACCTTTTTGCCTCTGCTTTTTGACATCCCTCATACTGCCCTCTAATCCTTTTCTACCTGTGTTCTCTTTTTTTTTTTTTTTTTATTTTTTTTTCCTTTCACCTTGTACGAATGTGTTCTGTCCTTTCCTGTCAACCATTGTAGTTCTTTTCCTTTTCTGGCTGCGGCCTCTCTTTCTTTTTATGTTTGTATTTTGTACACCGCTTTTATGTTTGAAAAGCGGTATATCAAGCAACGAAATAAACATAAACAATCCAAGAGAAACAGGTTCAAATAGGGAAGGAGACAAGGAGAACAAGGGAAGAGGATCCAAAAGCTGCCTCAAAGAGGTAAGCCTTTAGCATGGATTTGAAGAGGGGGAGAGAAGAGACTTGACGTAAAGATAGAAGTTTGTTCCATGTATAAGGAGCAGCAAGGTGAAAAGATCGAAGTCTAGAGTTTGCAGAAGAAGAAAAGGGCACAGAGGAAGCTAGACAGAGGAGTGGAGTTCATGACGAGGGGGCTGTAGGGAGAGAGAAGAGAGGAAAGGTAATGAGGAGCAGTAGACTGCAGCCATTTATATATTAGAAGCAGTTTGAATTGGAAACGGAAATGAAAGGGGAACCAGTGAAGTGATTTAGAAGAGGGGTTATGTGAGTGTATTGGGGCTGGTGGAAGATTAGCCAAGCAGCAGAGTTCTGGATAGATTGAAGAGGAGGGAGATTGCATTGAGGGAGACCAGCAAGGAGGAGGTTGCAGTAGTCAAGATGGGAGGTGACCAAAGAGTGGACAAGAGCCTTAGTAGTGTGTTCAGAGATGAAGCGACAAATTTTATTAATGTTGTAGAGAAAAAAAATGACAGGTTTTAGCTATATGTTGAATATGTGTGGAGAAGGAAAGGGAGGAGTAAAACATGACCTCAAGGTTTCAGGCCGAGGAAAAGAGAAGAAGAGTGTTGTCAACAGTGAGGGAGAAAGGACGAAAGGGGGAGGAAGGTTTAGGGGGGAAAATAAGTTCAGTTTTAGCCATATTCAATTTTAGGCGGCATTGAGACATCCAGGTGGCGATGTCCGATAAGCAAGTAGAGCTACGAGTTTGGAGCAAAGGAGAGATGTCAGGTGTAGATAGATTTGAGAGTCATCAGCATAAAAATGATACTGAAAGCCAAGGGACTGGGTATAGAGAGAGAAAAGGAGAGGACCCAGAACAGACTCTTGAGGTACACTGAGAGCTAGAACAGATATTAATGGTTTCTCCTTTCTAGAGTATTCCAGTGGTGATGGTAGATTTGGAGATAAATCTAGGCAGGTTTTCATTCTGTCATTGTCTCAGCTTCTGGGTCATAAGAGATACCTGGAGCCAGCTTTGATGTTTTTCACTCACTCTTTAAGCATTCGTATTAACAAAATAGAGGAGAAATCCCAGATTATTTAGGGAAGGGTTTTTAAATAAAAACAGGACTGGCTTAGTGTGTTTCATATATGACAAAGAGGGAGGTGATGGTCTTGAATCAGAAGCCAGTACACACACTGGTACAGGTCATTTATAGTAGCACAGGGGCTTGGCAGTAATAACTAAATATCTAAGCCATGAAATATTTTCAAACAGGAAAAGAGAACTTTGATTAAAACCAAGATGGGGAAGCATCAAAACCAGAGGGTTCATATAGAGAATATGGGTCATTCTAGAGTACCAAACTCTAATGCTTAGCTTGTTTTTTATATACCGGCCTGTTTTTGTGGTGATGCCCTGTATAACCATGTGCCCACAGTACTGAGACCTCACCCTACTGCTCCCTCAAGGTTGCTCATCCTGATTCGCAAGTCAAGTGCTTCTGAGACTTCAGTGGCTGATGGATTTAATGATTTACGCAATAAGACGTAAAAGATTCAGACCTCACTTCAGCAGGCCTGGATGTGCACATAATCGGGGGGAATAATTTTTATAGGAGGGCGTGTACTTTTGGGTGCTATGTATGCAACTAACTTGGGATTGCTTTAGTCATTAATGCGCATCTGCAGCCACATGAATGCCTTAATGACCTCATAAAATATCGACCAGTGTAAAAGTCTGCGTGCTGCTTGACGTTGCGTACTTCGCCAGTGGGCATGGGCAGAGCACACAAGTGCGTGTGTCATTTATAAAGTATGCGCGTTCTTGCACGTACCTAGGCGCGGCATTTACAGCAGCTCCAGGGCACTAACTGCCGAACAGGCCTAATGCTGCTGTACTTACTACCAGCACCCACTGAGGAGAGAGTGCGTGGCCCTGTGTACCCACTGAGGAGGCAGTACGTGGCCCCGTGTGCCCACTGAGGAGGCAGTACGTGGCCCCGTGCTAACAGCAGCAATTGTGGTTAGTGTGTGCCAGTGACACTTGTTCTAATCACAATGTGCCATCAGCTCTGCCGCGACCCTTCGCCCTCGTCCATGCAGTGGTCAGCACTGCCCCAATGCAAATGGACAGCATGGTAAACCCCGTGCTAATCATTAGCACATGTAAGAAAACATACCCCAGAGGTTTAACAATAGATGTCTTAAAAAAGCAATTTATCAAGGGTCCCACTCCCCCTGCCCCCCAAAGTTACTCTCCATGAGAGTAATTTTCAAATCCATTTCCACAGGTAGAGTGCTTTGCCCCAGAAGGGGGCTTGTCTAAAACTGTCTGCTTTATATACAGGAGACATAGCATTTTGTTTTCTGTCTGCATCTCCCTCTACCTCTGCTGTCCCTTAATAAATGCTTTCAAGTTTTGTTAGTCTGGCACTTTTCATGGACACTAAATTTCTTTTAAATATATTTTCAAAAAGGATTCTGCATAATCTGTTTATTTGTGGACTGTATGGGCATTCCTTCGGTGTTGCGCAGGAATCTGCCGTCTGAGAGCTAGCTGAATAATTAGCAGGACTTAGAACAGCTCACACACACACACAAGCTGGAAGTACGTCCCCAGAAGTGACCCAAGGCTGCAGAAAGACCCAGGATACAGAAGACTTGTGTCTGAGCATGGTTGAACAGTGAGGTCATAATGTTTTACATAGCCCATCACCAAGAGCAAGGACCAGGCCAGTATCTGAAGGCGTCTTTGTCTCCATCCCCTCTGGCTACCACCAGAACTTAAAAATGCCAATGAGGGAGCTCTGAGTGCAGGAAGTGGCAGGCTGATCCAAAGATAAGTTTCCCAGTCATGGGGAGGAAAAGGCTTTCATTTTCTAGGTTATTAATTTGTTAAAGACCCAAGACTATGGAGAAAGAAAGGAAATTTGTGTTGGAGATATGAGTCGTATCCATTTTTCATTTATATGTGGTTAATTATTTCTTACAGAGAGCATTAGCTGTGAAACCAGGTGCTACATTGCAAGGGCTGAATTCTTGGTACTGGAAGAGAAGGAGCAGAGGTGTAGGCAGTGTGACATGGGGGTCTGGCCAGGGTTGGTTACATACATTCTATTATGGAAGAGCCAGAGTGGCTGCGATAGGCCCACTGCTTAACTGCGTGGTGGACATGCCACGAGCTCTACAGCATGGGCCGCACTCACACAGCACTACTCAGAAGCAGCAGGGCAGGAAATTGCCCGCCATGGCCTCCTGTCACAACATCAGTTGTGATGGGATAACTTAGGGGCTCGACAGATGCGCGGCCCAATAAAAGGGAGCAGGAACAGTGCAGTTTCCCTTTTTGATCAACCGCACTGTGCCTGCTCATAACTGCAGCTGCTCTCCTCGACACTTTGGTCCTCCGTCATTGTTGGGTTTGCTGACTGCAGACATCAGACCAATATGTGGCTTTGCTCCCGAGTAGCCAATCTGGATTGCTGTTGCCCAACTAGCCTCCTGTCCGATGCTAAAGCTCCAGTAGGTGCAGCCGGGACACAGATAAGTGCAAAAAAAATAGAAAAAAAGAAAAGGGAAGAAGTCCAGGGTGTTATGGCTGGGAAGGCCTCTTGTTGGCCTATGCTTGGGAGGTCCCCCCCATCCCACCTGACCAGAGTGAGCCACCTCAGTGAACAGAATGGGGGAATAGCCTAGTGGTTAGAGCACTGACTTGGTAACCAAGAGACCAGGGTTCTGTTCCCACTAGCACTTCTTGTAGCCTTGGGCAAGTCATGTAACCCTCCATTGCCTTGGAGGAAAAGCTTGGCAAGTCAATTCCAGTTAAACTGCCAAGAAAACCCAGGAGTTGCTGGATGACCAGGAATCAGCATTGACTAAAAGGCACACTGTGCATTACAAGCACATGATGCCTCCCAAGAGGGTAAGATCAAGATTTTCCATGTCAAGACTGCCATCACCAGTGAGTGTTGGAGGAAGGGGGTTGAGCGAGTAGGGCTTAAGAGATGTCTGTGTCTGCCCTCCCCTCCATACACTGCAGCTGACTAGGTTCAGGAGACTCCTGGCAGCAATGTGGCTGAGCTCAAGGAATCTGCCACTTTGATCCTGCCTGTGCCCAATTCTTGCTCCCAGAGGGCCCTGCCAATACAAAGAAGTCCAAGGAGTCTCCACCAGACCCAGCATGCAACAATTTGACACAGCAGGAGCAGTCAGTAACACCGAGGCAGGTGGAACAGGTGCGTCGTCTCCCCACCAGGACCCACAGGTTACCAGTGCATTATCTAGACCATTCGCGACCAGGTATGAGGTTGGCAACAACATCCAACTCAAATGATTGGATTCTTAAGCCAAACTCACTACTGGCCAGCAAAACGTCCCACTTGGCTTCAGATACTGATCTCAACCCAAAGCCTCATCACTTCGACTTTGCATCATCCCAGCAGGAGCTAGCTCATCACAGCAGCACACATTCCTGGTCATCAAGCAGAGAACTCACTTCCTCCTGGCACACACCATGTAAGTTCAGAAAGTACTGTTGAAGTAGATATGGACAACAGATTTCCTGCAGGCACTGGAGGCACCTATTCAGCCTATCAAATAGAAGTAGAAGCAGCAGATGATCCATGAGCACGGAGAGGAGACACCATCATCACCACTGCAGATCATCTCGGGATGACTGGTGTCATTCACACTACAGATGTCACAGAGGGTGAAGGTACACCACATTGTGCAGCTCTTCCAGCAGAGCCTCCTCCAGTTGCTCACTTTGCTACAAGTGGCATGCATCACCCCAGAGAATAGAGGACCACCACGGTACCAGGGGCCACCTACCATGGACCGATAGGGTAGCTCGCAAGGATGTTGGTACATTGACAACCCTCACATCGCATTCCTTTCTGGGGGGATGTCAACCAGAGCCACAACATAGTGCACTGCCACTAGCGAGCACTGCAACACCCACCAACAGCTAGGACAAGGATAACCACATCATCAGGTGAGAATCTGTCTTTAATTCCTACTCCTATCCAGGCCTAGAGCAGCACAGATTTGTCTGCCATCCCATAAGCTCTGATGGCATCTCAACCCCAAAGGGCTAATGCGCAAAAATGAAAGAAGAGGTGTAGGCAATCCTGTTCAACATTATCGCCATCACCCAGCTCCTCTTCTTCCTCAGCCTTGATGGAGTGTGAAGAAGATGTGGATGAACGTGTGAGGGGTGTGAACCAGCAAGCCTCCTCATCCTCAGCACCCACACAACTATGGGAGACTGTCCCCTGGTCACTCAGGAAAAAGGCAATACGACATGAATACTTCGACATATTCAAACTGCTGGAGAGTCGATGCTGTCACAATGCCAAGAAGAGGACCAAGACCAATGACCTCTTGTACTTGTTGGACTGCCACATCCCCTAGAACATCACCAAACATGTCTCGGGGCATGGATGATGTTGGGATATGGCTACACAGAATGAATGCAAGGTATGGTCAGTATTTCCGGAAAAGGCTGACATCTGCTGCATCCAGCAAGACCACATCCAGCAATGACTTATGCAGGTGATTCAACAGAGGTGCATGTTCCTTTTGAGATCGCAAGTACCACCACATCTGCTTCTACTGCATCACACCAAATTCTGTACCGCAGTGCCCTAGGAAACTCCAACTCAAAACTGCACTGCAACCAAAACCACTACTACTAATACTACTACTACTACATAGAAACATGATGACAGAAAAAGACCACATGGCCTTTCTAGTCTGTCCTTCCATATCAACCACTACAACAGTCCCCTTTTTACCTTTAGAGATCCTCTGTGTTTGTCCCATGCTTTTTTGAATTCAGATACTGTCTTCATCTCTACCACCTCCGCTGGGAGACTATTCCAAGGATCCACCACTCTTTCAGCAAAGAAATATTTCCACATATCACTCCTGAATCATCCTCTTATGGGCATAAGGCTGCAACTTTATTGAGTGGCCTGATTTTGTCTGTTCTGTATATGACTGAGGCTGATTTTGTTTGTTCTGTGTATGACTGTTTGGGGCGAGGCAGTGGGATAGTTCCGCTTATGCACTGGTTACAGCATTGTGTTGCTCCTGGTGCCTGGGCAGATCACGATACTGCCTCAGATTCTGAAATCGGTTCCCATGGTTTGAGTTGACAGGATGGTGCATGGGTTATGTTACAGAGCTGCACATCTGCAGGTTCCATTCTCATTCAGCACTCATATGGAGTGAAAGAGTAGCCTAGTGGTTAGAGCAGCAACCTTGTAACTTAAGAGACCAGGATTTGAATCCCTTTGGCACTCTTTGTGGCTTTGGGTAACCTTCCATTGTCTCAGGTGCAAACTTAGATTGTAAGACCTCCGGGGACATAGATATATCTACAGTACCTGATTGTAACTTGCCTTGAACTACTGCTGGAAAGCTAAATACCAAACTTCCTTTCAGAATAAGAGTGTAATATGTGTAGGGCCTTGGAATTCTCCCATGGAATGCTTTGCAGAAACAATGGTAGTCAGGAGCTAGTGTTCAGAGATGGTACCAGGGCTGGTCTGTCCACTAGGCGGTCACCTAGGGTGGCAGGTCCTGGGGGGTGACATGGCTGCTGCTTCAGTGTCATGGCGGGGCATAAGGCAGCAGTGCATGTGTGTGCAGTCATAGTGTGTGCTCCTGCCACCTCCGACAGGAAGTTGCATCAGAGAAGGCAAGAATGGCTGGCCATGAGCACCTATGCAGCTGCCTTAAGGCTCGCGGTGGCTCTGCAGCTGCTGCTGGAATGAAGGAAGCCATTACTATGTTGCCCTTTTCCCCCAGGTAAGATGGATACCAGGAGGGGGGGGGGGCTGGGAGGACAGCAGAAACCCTTGGGCCCTCCCTGGATGGCACAAATCTGACTGTGTGTTGTGGTGACTTAGACAGAGGGGTGTGAAGTGCCTGAACCCTGCCCCTCATCACCTTGATATTCCTGTCGCAGGATTTGTTCTAGTATTGCCCTTGGCAGAACAAGCAGAATAGTTTACAATATAAAAATATAGAACAAAGAGCAAAACAGGACGAGAAAGGAACTCTATTATAAGACAGGACAGAAGAGGCTGATAACACAGTATAGTGAGAAAATGGACTGTAACAAATCCAGGCATAACGGGAGGGCTGTTGTCTAGGGTGCGCGCCTCAGGTAGCATCTACGCCGAAAGCCTGAGTGAACAGGTGGGTTTTAAGAAGCTTCTTAAACGTAGGGAGGGAAGGTTCTAAGCGAAGCTTAGGGGGAAGACCGTTCCAAAGCGAAGGGGCAACATAAAAATAACACAGAGCGACAAGTGCATTCATATTTGGTTTGTGCAGGGGGCAGGAGGACTAGGCGGTTATCTTGGAGGGAACATAAACAGCATTGGGGCATATAGGGGATAGCCAAGGAAGAGAGAGGAGGAGGGGCACAGCCGTGAAGGGCCTTTTGGGTGAGGAGTTTAAACTGGATCCTCTGAAGGAAAGGTAACCAGTGATGATGTATGAGCAGGGGTGTGATGTGGGCGTGAGTGAAAGCGCAGACGGCAGTGTTCTGCGTGGCTTGGAGACGCTTCAGCTGCTGTTGGGGAAGTCGGGTGAAGATGGTGGTACAATAGTCAGGGCGGATGACTACTGTGCTGAGGAGAAAGGTAGGAAGAGAGGTCTGATCAAAGAACGAGCCGAGAGCATCAAAGGTTCAGAGGGTTGAGATGGGAAATGTGGGTAGAAAAGGAGAGTTCAGTGTCAAGGTGTACCCCGAGATATTTGAAGGAAGGTAGAAAAGTAATGGTGGTGGTACCAAAGGAGAAATCTAAAATTTTGAGTTGTGTATATACAAAAAAAAAAATCTAAGGAAGGGCAAAAAGCTTTCCAGTAACACTAATTACAACAAAAATGAAGGAAGGGGAATGGATAGAGAGGAGGTAAAAAATTGACACACAGGAGGGAAACTGGGTAAGGAAGTGTTTTCAATAAACCTGTACCTCGTTCCCAGAAAATGTCCCCAATTGTCCCTGAAAGAGCATTTGAAAATTGGTCAATTGAGAAGTGAATGATAATGAAAAATACTCTAGAGGTAGGTTTGTTTATTTTTCTCAGTTATAAATATGTAGGAGAGAGAATCTTTTTCCTACCAGATGCCAGGGCCCAGGGAGGTACTTCTTGCATTTTGTGTGTGGCTAGAGTAAGGCCCGCCTTACCTGCTCCGTGCCTGCAGAAACACCTTTGGCCCTTTTGCACTTTGATTGCTGTAGTGCTAAAAACCCTTTCATCCGTGAGAAGTGGTGCCTTTGGGCTATGAAACCACAGGCAGTGGAACAGATATGAAATCCTCAGACTTCAAAGAGCCCTTGAAGTAGAAACTCAATCCCACATGAAAGCAGGCCAGACCCCGTGTAGGTGACTCTGGTGAAGGCTCGGAGGATGAGTTTACCCTCTTTGCTTCTTCCTAGGCAGCAGAGTTTCTTGTCATTTACTACTGTCCTTTTTTTCATTTTGGGGAGAAGGAAGGAAGAATACTGGGATCAAAGATGAAAGAAGAATTTGGCATAAAACCAATTGACCCTGTCTCAAGAGCTGTGCGCCTCTCCCTCATATAATCCCCAGTGCTGCAGACCAGTTTGGAACAAGAACTTTTGGCTTTTGGCTATTGGTTTTGGACTCTTGCTTGTAGTGTTCATAAGGAAGCATGTAGAGCCATGCAGTGGAAAAGATGGACTGTCCTCTGCATAGAGGCAGGAATGGAGTTCTGCTTGTTCATATGTGAAATAGGCATATCTGGCTTCATGTCATAAAGCACAGGCTGATCTAGTCCTGGTTTTGCAAGTCTGCATACTGTGGTAAGACCAAGACTGGATTAGCCTGTTGTTAGAAACATAGATTCTGACAACAAATGAGGCCCGCAGTATATTTTGCACAGTTTAATTCCTGTTGTAATGATACAGACCTCACTGGATCTTTTGCTTTTCATCCTTCCTCAAAAAGATGAACTAAGGCTTTTATTTAACTGAAGGTCTGAACTAGCAGCTCTATGCATCAAGTGAGATCTAGGTGTAGGCCCCTGTTTCTTAGGACAAGGAATTGGGGAGCAAGCCTGGAGCTTCATGTCCTTTCCGCTCACTCTTTATCCAGGAGTGGATGGAAGACAGAGCCCTTTGTGGGTGATTGCTGGGCCTGGATAGAGGGGAGTCGGAGGCTTCTTCACTTTCAAGAGTCTCTGTGGGACAGATTTTGGAGCAGCATCTTGGTGTCAGTTCTAGAGGAAGCCTGGGCTATCAGGGAAATGCAAGCTAAGTCAACAGATATGGAGTGTCTGCAGACTTTATGATGTGTTGAAGATTGTTTAGAGACATCCAATTAATAATCTTGTGTCTATAACCAAGCATAAGGAATTGAGTATTAGAATAGTTTTGCATTAAATCATTGTGTGCATATGTAACCTTTCAGCTCTCACATGGTATGAGGTGAACTTTCCAGAGTTCTTATCTACACATTCTGCTTTGCAAAAAACCATTCATACATGGCTCTTGAGTTCCCAAGAGCTGAATTGTGATTTTTAGCATTTTATTTATTGCTTTCTGTGCTGCTTTTCAGAAAACTTGACTACTCGCCTTTCCAAATGTAGCTTTACCTTCAAACTTAAAGCAGAGAATCACAAATTTCAAACAAAACCAGTCATTTAGGCACTCTCCCCAAAGCAATAAACATAATCTTCAATATAAACCACTTTTGGGAATGGAGGAGTAGTCTAGTGGTTAGAGCAACAGCCTAGTACCCAAGAGATCAGGGTTTGATTCCCACAGGCAAGTCGCTTTAGCCCCATTGCCTCAGAAAAGACCTGGGAAATCTACTTCTGGTCACACTGCCAAGAAAACCCAGTTGTTGCTGGGTCGCCAGGAGTCAGCACTGACTTGATTGCATTTAAAAACACTTTTACATCTATTTCTATTTTCATGCCAGTAGAGCTATGCTGACTTAAAGAGAATGTGCCAACGTCTTTCACTGGTGCTGAGCTGTGCCCGGGTCTTTCTGGTCTCTGATTCCAAATGAGTAAACGGACTGCCTGGACATCTGTGTAGCACTATGGGACACTTTCTTGATCCCAAATGAGTATCTCTACTTTTAATACATATGGTAATATTCCCCAAAATCCTACATCTTGCAGTCTGTCTCCAGTAAGTGCACAGAAACTGCAGAACACTAGAGAATGGAAAGAAACAGGAGTTCAACTGAGTTAATCTTTGCACTGAGACCATCTTCTGCAGCTCTTTACTGTCCCAGGTGTTCTCGGAGAAACTTCTCGAAATGTTCCTCTCTTCTCTCTATCTTAGAGGTGATCTTGATATCCCTCTAGAGCACTGTTCCTTCTAAGCTGTGCGCATGTGCGTGCACACACCTCACCGAGCGAGCGCACATACTTTACAACAGAGCGCACAAAAATTACGGTTCTGATTCGGATAGAAAACAACACAGACGTCTTAAAATTTAAAAGCTGTGATTGTAATTACTAGAAATTTCCTGCTTCATTTAGTAATCGTCTATTTTCATTTAATTTGATTAAAATCAATGTGGTGTACATACTGTATTCTGATGTGTAGTCGAATTTTAAAGTATATAACTCTGAGTGTCGTTATGTGGCGCACAAAAATTTAACCTTCCTTCAAAAGCTGCACCCAGCTGATATTTTATGCACACACAGCCTACAGAAAATTAGAGGGAACATTGCTCTAGAGGTCCTCATAAGCCCTGGCGGGCTCATTCCGAAAATGCATACGTCAACAGGGAGGCATGGAACTAACAGGATACATGGACTTATAGTAAGAGATTGCAAGCCCCTTACATATATGTGCAGGACACATGTTCCTGGAGTTGTCTGTCAGTCTTTCCTTTGTGAGCTACTCCACCTAGATGGGAACACACCAAAGTCCACATCCTCTACTGCAACATCTGTTTCCCTAAAGTGCTTTGAAGGGAGGATACTGCTAATATCTGTGCTTGGTCACATGGTGGGATAGGCGGAAACAGAAGGATTTCGTAGATAAACCTGAGAAGGCAGGAAGAACCATGTGTGGGTCACATCCTGCCGGATTCTCGCACACTAGCCCAGGCTATAAGGACTGATAGTGTTTTCAGTGCTCCAGTAACGGGTCATGGCAAGAGATGGGAAGCTGTGGTACGGTTTCTTTGCATGTCTATCTTCAAACAATTTTTCCTTTTTTTGGGGGGGGGTGGAGGGGGTGACATTGCTTTGCTGGACATTGGTATCACTGCTCAGAGTCAAGGTACATTAGGAAATATTTCAGCTATGGCTATGGCTATGGCTTTAGTCTTCCTACATACAGTCCACGGCTAATGCACATGTGGGGGTGTGAACAGCACATTACTTGCCAGCTTCTGGGTTATGTTTGCCTCCTTCATGCCCACCGGTTTCTGCCTAACAACATTGGCTGTGTTTGTGCTCATGACATGAGACTGTCCCTGTAAAACTGTAACATAAGTAATCAAGTAATTCTTTCCAAAGCCCCCCAGAGAAGTCATGAAACAAGAAGCCTGTCCATGGGGTCATGCATACCGTCCATGGCCCCGGTGTAGGTCGGCTCAAACGCCTGCGTTTTTGCTGAGTTGAGCACCTGGGCCTTGTGCAAAAGAGCTACACCTGCTGAATGGACGGGTAAAGAAGTGGTGAGAAATAGTTACAGAGGACATAGAGCTCCCTCGTGCACAGAGCAGGCAGGAGATTTCTGCAAGGACATATACAAGGCAGACACATATAGATGTGGGTATGGGAAATGCTTTATCTGTAGTTGTCAGTTGAGGGATCGGAGCAGGCCAGGCAGGGCTAACCCCAAAGTTGGTTCAAGCTGTTGACACCCTAGGCAAACCTTAAGTGTTATGCCCCTTCCCCAGAATGCTCTGCTCTTTGCATCACCCCTCCCCCCAAAGCTGCTGCCCTAGGTGACCACCTAGTTTGCCTAATGGTTGGGCCATCCCTAAGGGCCAGTACAAAGATATTAAGCACCTTAGGCCAAACTTCAGCCTCGCACACCCCCTTCAATTAACCTTTAGACTCCTAAAACCCTCTCTCACCAAGATTTTGCTGATTAAACTCAGTAATCATGATCACCCCAACACCTCTCCTCCTAGAACAATACTATAAAAAAAGCCACCTAATTGGGCCTCATACTTTTTAAGTATTCAATTTTGTTCATTGAAAATATAGATAAAGCAAATTTCCGAAAGTCGTTTAGCTGACTAGATGTGCTGTTTGAAAACCGTCCAGTGCCTCCCTGCCCTACAGGTAAAAGTGTCTTTGGCTATTAAGACCAATGGCTTTGCCTGGACTGTAGCTGCTCTTTGCTACCCCCCCCCCCCAAAAGCTTTCACACTAGACCACCGCCTAGTCTTTCAGATGGTTATGTTTTGCCCTGGATCAGAGATGGGTGAAAACTAGTGATACACATTCATTAGTGCTCATTTAAGAACACTATTAATCAATTTAATGGGGTTACAAAAACATTTCTTAACAAAAATGTGTGAAACAAACCAAAAATGGCTCAGAATCAGAAAAAAAGACTGAAAGTGACCCAAAAATTATTTATGGACACACCTCTAGTGAAAACTGCAAGTGGTTCTACAGGAAGGTACAGTTGAGGAATAGTGTTCAGCTGCAAGCTTGAAAAATACACCCACAGATTTAAAAATCAAATATACACACGCATTTTTCCTTCTCCAACCTATCTCCATCCCCAGGATAGCTCAATTTTTGCCATGGATAATCCAAGGTGGCCGAACTGAGCCACTCTTAGGGTGCAGGTTTTTTTTTATTTGTAGCCCACCGTTCCAAATAATGTTTAAGGTAGCTTACAGTAGTATTACCATAAGTCCCTACCCAAAGGAGTTTATCATGTAAATGAGTATCTGAAGCAGTGGGAAAGAAAGTGTCCTGTCCAAGGTCATAAGGAGTGCCTGTCAGTGGGGGATTTGGAATCTGGTTCTCTGCCCATTGTTCTATCAGTCCACTCCGAGATGTTCATTCCAGGAGAATGAGCCCTTGTAACTCTCTCTTGTTAACCAGCTGGATCCATTTTGAAAATTGTCCTTGATGCGTTCGTTTTGAGGTGAGAGGGGAGGGGAGAACATACATCTGCCAAAGGACCTGCAGTAGAGATTAGCCACTATTCTTAAAGCAGCAGCAGACTTTAGACTGGGAAGGTTCAGCCTCCCACCAGTCTGCGAAGACTAACAGAGGCTGATGAATGGGAGGGGAGGAGAGATTCGGTGCATGCCACGGTGGGAAGGGTGGAGGTCGATCAGGCACCTGGCACAGGGGGAATGGAGGCAGATCAGTTCAGTATGCTAGTTTTCTGTCTAAGGCTTCTTCCTCTTGTGATGCTGTTTGGCTGGTGTGGAAGGGTTAGCCTTTGATGAAAGGAGGAGGAAGGTCTGCTGGAAATGTTAAGTCTGAAGGGAAACAGAGGCAGAGAAGCTCTTAGATCTTAGATGATGGAGGATGGCCCCACTTGCACTCCTAGTCCAACAGTCCGGTATTTACGCGTACTACTACACGGATGACACTATCCTTGCATATCATACCAGTTCGTCCTTCTCAGATATTACCCCACTTGATGCCTGTCTGATGCTCATTCATGACTAGATGTCCTCTAATTTCCTGCACTTGAACCCTTCTAAGTCCTCTGCCATCTGGATCACTTTTGCCCCCCCCCCCCGACCCCCTCTTGCGCCTCCATCCCTATTCCCATGGTGTCCTCCTTTAAATATCTAAGAGTTACACTTGACTCTGACCTCTCATTCTCTGGCCACATCTCCTCAGTTTCCCGTCAGGAGTTTTACCATCTTCGGCAGGTTCGCACAGTCCGCCCCTTTCTGTCCTCCACCTCACTGACCATCCTCCTTCTCTCCTTCATTATTTTCAGACAGGACTATTGTAACATTTCCTTTGCTGTACTCCCGCAATACCGTTCCTTCAAAATACTGCTGCTCGTCTCCTCACCTTTTCATCCCATTATGACCATGTTTCTCCTCTCCTGGCTGGCCTCCATTGGTTACCTGTACACTTTTGGATTTAGTTCAAAATACTGATTTTTATTCATTGTGTCATCCATTCTGCCACACCTCAGTATCTGGCCGATCTCCTCCATTATCATAACTCCCACCGCCTCCTCCACTTTATTCACAACTTCTGCCTGGTCCTTCCCTCCCCCACCCAAACTCATCTAGAGCTCAGTCGCTCCTCTGCTGGAAGAAGGACAACCAGTGGGACACTGTGATACCTGGGTACAAACTATATTGTAAGGACAGAGCTGATCAAATTGGTGGAGGGGTTGCGCTCTATGTTAGAGAGGTTATTGAGTCAGAAAGGATTCAAGTTTTGCAGGAAACAAAAATTGCAGTAGAATCTCTATGGATTGAAATTTCATGTAAAAAGGGGAAAGCGATGGCAGTGGGGGTGTACTATCGACCGCCTGGCCAGAATGAACAAATGGATGATGAAATGCACAAAGAAATCAAGGAAGCTAACAAATATTACAGCACAGTAATAATAATGGGTGATTTCAGTTACCCCAGTATCGACTGGGTCAGTGTCAGGGCAGGACATGCTAGGGAGATAAAGTTCCTAGATAAAAATAAACGACTGCTTCTTGGAGCAGCTGGTTCATGAACCGACCAGAGGGGAAGCCATATTGGACCTAGTCCTTAGTGGAACACCAGATCTAGTGCAAGAGATAAGGGTGTTGGGGCCACTTGGCAATAGTGATCATAGCATGATCGCATTTGATTTAATTAGTGAAGGAGGGATAGTAAGGAAATCCACAGTACTACCTTTTAACTTTCGAAAGGGGGACTATGATAAAATGAGGAAATTAGTCAAGAAAAAACTAAAAGGAGCAGTTGCGAAGGTTAAAGACTTACATCAAGCTTGGGTGTTGTTGAAAAATAATATCTTGGAAGCCCAGACCAGCTGTATTCCACGCTTTAAGAAAAGTGGAAGGAAGTCCAAAAAACTGCCAGCATGGTTTAAAGGTGAGGTCAGAGAGGCGGCTGTTGCCAAAAAAGCATCTTTCAGGAAATGGAAAAAAGAGCCAAACGACGAAACCTGGAAACAGCACAAGCACTGGCAAGTCAAATGCAAGGCATTGATAAGACGGGCAAAAGGGAGTATTTGAGAAGAAGCTTGCTGCGGAAGCAAAAACGCAAAATAAAGACTTTTTCAAGTACATTTGTAGGAAAAAACCTGTGAGAGAGTCAGTTGGTCCATTAGATGATACAGGGGTTAAAGGTGCACTAAGAGGCGACAAGGCGAAAGCGGAGAGACTGAATGAAATCTTTGCTTCGGTCTTTACTGAGGAAGATGTAAGGATGTTACTCATGACTGAAGTGGTATTTTTAAAGATGTGGAAGAATTGACGGAAATATCAATACATCGGAAAGATGTATTACAACTATTAGATAAACTGAAGAGTGGCAAATCACCTGGGCCGGATGGTATACATCCAAGGATGTTGAAAGAACTGAAATATGAGATTGCAGACCTGCTATTAGTAATCTGTGAATTTTCATTAAAATCATCTGTAATACCTGAAGATTGGAGGATCGCCAATGTAACGCCAATTTTTAAAAAGGGTTCCAAGAGTGATTCGGGAAACAACAGACCAGTGAGCCTGACGTCAGTACCGGGAAAAATGGTAGAAACCATCATAAAGAACAAAATTACTCAGCATGTAGATAGTCATGGCCTAATGGGAGACAGCCAACATGGCTTTAGACAAGGAAGATATTTATTTATTTATTTATTTATTTATAGTCTCTTATATACCGCGCTATTCAGCATCAGCGCAGTTTACAATGAACATGAATTTACACATTTCCGATGGTACTTTGTGTTTACAGTTGAACAGGTAGTATAACTTGGATAATCGGGGTAACTATTTATAATTTACAACATAATCTTGATCTAATTATTGGTTTCAGTCATGGGAGTTTGTCTTACTTACATCTTGTCTTACTAATCTGTTATGTTTTTTTGAAGGTGTGAATAAACAGGTGGACAAAGGTGAGTCGGTTGATATAGTGTATCTGGACTTTCAGAAAGCCTTTGACAAGGTCCCTCATCAGAGACTTTTGGCAAAACTAAAGAGTCATGGGATAGGAGGCAGTGTACTATTGTGGATCAGGAACTGGTTAAAAGATAGAAAGCAGGGGGTAGGGCTAAATGGCCAATTTTCCCAATGGAGAAAGGTGAATAGTGGTATACCCTAGGGATCTGTGCTGGGTCCGCTGCTTTTTGACATATTCATAAATGGCCTGGAAAAGGGAATAACGAGTGAGGTTATCAAATTTGCAGATGACACAAAACTATTTAAAGTTGTTAAAACTCAAGAGGATTGTGGAAAATTGCAAGAGGATCTTGATAAATTGGAAGACTGGGCATCAGCATGATATGAAATTTTAATGTGGACAAGTGCAAAGTTATGCACCTAGGGAAGAACAACCCAAACTATGGATACACAATGCAAGGTTCCACATTAGGAACCACCATCCAGGAAAAAGATTTAGGCGTCATTGTGGATAACATGTTAAAACCCTCTGCCCAGTGTGCAGCGGCGGCCAAGAGAGCAAATAGAATGCTAGGTATCATAAGGAAAGGAATGGAAAATAAAACAAAAGATATTATAATGCTTCTATATCGTTCCATGGTGAGACCGCACCTTGAATATTGTGTGCAATTCTGGTCTCTGTATCTTAAAAAGGATATAGCGTTATTAGAAAAGGTTCAGAGAAGAGCCACCAAAATGGTAAAGGGGATGGAAGGATACTCCTATGAAGAAAGGCTAAAAAGGTTAGGGCTCTTTAACCCGGAAAAGAGATGGCTGAGGGGAGATATGATAGAAGTCTATACATTAATGAACGGAGTGGAACGGGACGTTATCAGAATATAGAAAGACTAGGGGACATGCAATGAAGCTACAGATTAAACTATTTAAGACTAATAAAAGAAAATATTTTTTCACTCAACGTGTAATCAAACTCTGGAATTTGTTACCGGAGGATGTAGTAAAGGCTGTTAGTGTAGCTGGGTTTAGAAAAGGTTTGGACAAGTTCCTGGAGGAAAGGTCCATAAACTAATATTAAGAAGGGACCCAGGATATCAATGCCTGATCCAGTATAAGCATTGTGGAACCTGTGTCTTTTGGGGCAACTGCTAGGTACGTATGACCTAGATTGGCCACTGTTGGAAACAGGATACTGGGCTTGATGGACCTTGGTCTGACCCAGTATGGCATATCTTATGTTCTTATGTTCTTCTTCCTTGGTCCCTCCCTGTGGAATTCCCTGCCTCTTTCTCTCCGCACTGAGCCTTCCTATGCTAGGTTCAAAACTGCTTTGAAGACCCACCTTTTCCACCTGGCATTTGACCCTCCCACTACTGCCCTCTAACTGTTCCCTATGACTCTCATTCTACCTTCCTCTTCCTCCTATCCTGCTGCTCTCCTCTTTCCTATCATTTATTGGTGTTCTTTTTCTGTTTCTGTTTCTGAGTAGCCTCTGTATTTTATTGTACACCGCTTGTTGCTTTGGCTAAGCGGTATATCAAATTCCCAAATAAACATAAAGATGGAGGACAAAAGGCTAATGGGTTTCCACAAATTGCAGGACACAAATACTCCTGACTCAAAGGAAGCAATGGCTTTAGGGAAGAAGAGAATGGGAGGGAACCATGCCCCAATGGATGTCTGGGGTTACAGTATAGAGAAATGCTTTGCGTGCTCGCCGGCTTTTCAGTACATTGTAAACATAGAACATAGAACCATGATGACAGAAAAAGACCACATGGCCTATCTAGTCTGTCCTTCCATATCAACGACTACAACAGTCCACTTTTTACCTTTAGAGATCCTCTGTGTTGGTCCCATGCTTTTTTGAATTCAGTTACTGTCCTCATCTCTACCACCTCCACTGGGAGACTATTCCACGGATCCACTACTCTTTCCGTAAAGAAATATTTCCGCATATCACTCCTGAATCTATTTCCCTTCACCCTCATCCCATGTCCAACGTCACAGAACCTTATTCTGGACATTTCTAATTTTGAGCAGCAGGCTAAGAATCAGGTAAGCCAAGGTCCAAATCTTGATTTTTTTTGTCCCACTGATGCTCCTCGTACCTTTGAGCTTCACCTCCTACTGCTCCAAATAAAAACTTAGGACGGCACTAACTAAAATGCATGCTGTTTTTACCACAGTCTTCTCCATTCCCCCTGCTTCCTAATAACACACATTAATGGTATTAGCATTAGTATGTGCAGAACCACACTTTAACAAATCCAGCCTTTAAATTGTAGCCTGCATAGGACAGGGAAATGGCTGAATGTAACTGTCTTGAGTTACCAGGTAAAAGGCATAAGTTAAATCTAAATCAATAAAAGAACTTCAGAACAATATAATTTCATCTGTGTGTATAGTGTCTTGTGTGTGTCTCTGTGCGCTCACTGAGAAGTCTCTTCTATCGATCGATTGATGGCTGGGGACACTGGTGAAGACAGATGAGTCCCAACAGATGTTGGAAGCTTTGGAAGCATATGAGATGTTGGCCTTTAAACATTCATCACTGAATCTCTAGAGATTTGAATATGGATCTGAGATTTAATTTCTTGCCTTTCCAAATCCAAGCTCAAGGCAAGTTACAGACAAGGGACCTGATATTCGAAAGGCTTTTACATGGTTTACAGCCCTGTAAACTGTGTAAGTGCCTCTAACTGTCCCCATTGACTTCAAACATGCTGTTGTCACACCCCTCCTCAAGAAACCCTCACTCGATCCCACATGCCCTTCCATCTCCCTCCTTCCCTTCATATTCAAACTACTAGAACGTGCAGTCCACCACCGCTGCCTCGGCTTCCTCACCTCCCAGGCCCTCCTGGACCCACTACAATCCGGCTTCCGTCCCTTACACTCCACTGAAACGGCTCTCGCAAGAGTCTCCAATGACCTGTTCCTGGCTAAATCTAAGGGCCTCTACTCTATCCTCATCTTTCTTGATCTCTCCGCTGCCTTTGACACCGTTGATCACAATCTTCTCCTCACCACCCTCTCCTCCCTTGGCTTCAAGGACCTGGTACTATCCTGGTTCTCCTCCTACCTCTCCCATCACTCATTCAGTGTATGCTCTGGCGGCTCCTCCTCCTCCCCTACCCCGCTCCACGTAGGTGTACCCCAGGGATCCGTCTTGGGCCCCCTCCTTTTCTCTCTTTACACCCAAGCCCTTGGCTTGCTTATCTCCTCCTACGGCTTTCAGTACCATCTTTATGCCGATGACTTCCAAATCTACCTCTCTACACCTAATATTTCTCCATAACCCAGTCCAAGATCTCTGCCTGCCTCTCCGACATCGCTGCCTGGATGTCTCATCGCCGATTGAAATTGAACATGGCCAAGACTGAACTCCTTGTCTTTCCCTCCCAACTCCTCCCCTCCTCTTCCCCCTTTCTCAGTCTATGTGGGCGGAGCTACTATCCTTCCTGTTCCCTCGGCCCGCAACCTAGGGGTTACCTTTGACACCTCTCTCTCCTTCTCCGCACATATCCAGCTTGTAGCCAAGACCTGCTGCTTCTTTCTCTACAACATTAGCAAAATCTGCCCCTTCCTCTCTGAACACACCACCAAAACGCTTATCTACTCCTTAATCTCCTCTCGCCTCTATTATTGCAACCTACTCCTTGCTGGTCTCCCCGTCAGCCACCTCTTTCCCCTTCAATCTATACAAAACCACGCTGCTCGACTAATCTTCCGCCAGTCTCGCCATGCCCACATTACTCCTCTTCTCAAGTCGCTTCACTGTCTCCCTGCCCAATTCCACATCCAATTCAAACTTCTCCTACTGACCTATAAATGCATTCACTCTATGGCCCCTCAATGCCTCTCATCTCTTATCTCTCCCTACATCCGCTCTCAGAACTTGCGCTCTGCTAGCAAATTACTTCTATCTATGCCTTTCACCCGCACCTCTAACTCCCGACTTTGCTCTTTTCACCTTGCTGCACCTCACGCCTGGAACAGCCTACCTGTGTCTATACGCCAGGCACCCTCCCTGGCCCTCTTCAAATCCAGGTTGAAGACTCACCTCTTCACCGTCGCTTTCAGATCCTGACTTCTATCCTTATCTTATCTTAACCCCCGTCAACTCTCATGACCAAATTGTATTGACCATACCGTGCCTTGCACTAACCCGACCAATGCTCTGTAGTAGTAGTAGAAACATAGAAATATGACGACAGAAAAAGACCACATGGCCTATCTAGTCAGTCCTTCCATATCAACAACTACAACAGCACCTTTTTTCCGTTAGAGATCCTCTGTGTTCGTCCCATGCTAAATTGAATTCAGTTACTGTCCTCGTCTCTACTACCTCCACTAGGAGACTATTCCATGGATCCACCACTCTTTCCATAAAGAAATATTTCCACAAATCACTCCTGAATCTATCTCCCTTCACCCTCATCCCATGTCCCCTCGTAGTAGAACTTGCTTTCAATTGAAAGAGGCTCTCCCCCTGAACAGTTATGCCATGGGAGTATTTAAACATCTCAATCATATCACCTCTATCCTGCCTTTCCTCTAAGGTGTACATATTAAGATCCTTCAGTCTGTCTTCATATGCTTTATAATGAAGACCACTAATCATTTTAGTAGCCACCCTCTGTACCGACTCCATCCTGTACATATCCTTTTGAAGGTGTGGTCTCCAGAATTGCACACTATACTCCAAATGAGTATAACCTGGAAAAGAGACGGCTGAGGGGAGATATGATAGAAGTCTATAAATTAATGAACGGAGTGGAACGGGTAAACGTAGATTGATTGTTTACGTTATCAGAATATAGAAAGACTAGGGGACATGCAATGAAGCTACAGGGTAAACTATTTAAAACTAATAAAAGAAAATATTTCTTCACTCAACGTGTAATCAAACTCTGGAATTTGTTACCGGAGGATGTAGTAAAGGCTGTTAGTGTAGCTGGGTTTAAAAAAGGTTTGGACAAGTTCCTGGAGGAAAGGTCCATAAACCATTATTAAGAAGGGACCCAGGATATCAATGCTTGACCCAGTACAAGCATTGCGGAACCTGTGTCTTTTGGGGAAACTGCTAGGTACGTATGACCTAGATTGGCCACTGTTGGAAACAGGATACTGGGCTTGATGGACCTTGGTCTGACCCAGTATGGCATATCTTATGTTCTTATGAGGTCGCACCAAAGACTTATACAGAGGCACTATCACCTCCTTTATTTTGCTAGCCATTCCTCTCCGTATGCACCCCAGCATCCTTCTAGCTTTTGCCGTCGCCTTTTCTACCTGTTTAGCTACTTTAAGATCATCAGACACAACCACGCCCAGGTCCCGCTCTTCTTTAGTGGACAAAAGTACTTCACCCCCTATACTATATTGCTCCCTTGGCTTGCTGCAGCCCAAATGCACGACCTTACATTTTTTAACATTAAATCCCAGCTGCCAGATTCTAGACCATTCTTCAAGCTTAGCTAGATCCCTCCTCATGTTATCTACACCTTCCTGGGTGTCTACTCTATTGCAGATTTTGGTATCATCCGCAAAAAGGCAAACCTTACCCAACAGCCTTTCCGCTATATCACTAACAAAGATGTTAAAAAGAATCGGACCAAGGACAGATCCCTGGGGCACACCACTGGTAACATCCTTCTTCTCAGAGTGAACCCCATTTACCTGTACTCTTTGTTGCCTCCCACCCAGCCAATTTCTAACCCAAGCAGTAACTTTAGGGTCCATCCCTAGGGTGCTCAGTTTGTTTATAAGTCGCCTGTGAGGAACAGTGTCAAAGGCTTTACTGAAATCTAAATACACCACATCTAGGGCTCTCCCTCGTTCCAACTCCCTGGTCACCCAGTCAAAGAAATCAATCAGATTTGTCTGACAAGACCTGCCTCTGGTGAATCCATGCTGCCTCGGATCCTGTAATCCGCTGGACTCCAGAAACCTCACTATTTTCTCTTTCAGCAGCGTTTCCAATAATTTACTCACCACTGAAGTTAAACTAACCGGCCTGTAGTTTTCAACCACATCCTTACTTCTGCTTTTGTGTAAAGGGACCACATGAGCCTCTCTACAGTCCTTTGGCACCACTCCTGACTCCAACGAGGCATTGAAAAGGTCTAGGTCTAGTGATAGTAAAAACCTTGATATGAAGAACCACATAGCCAACACAGTCAAGGCAATCTACTTTAAAATCAGATCCCTCAGACACCTACGCATGCTACTTGAACCGGATGATTTCCGTACCATTTATCAAGCCCTTATACTCCCCCATTTCGACTTCTCAAACTCCATACTACAAGGACTCCCCGGTCCACCCTGAACCCCCTGCAATTAGCCATGAATAGTGCAGCGAGGGTACTCCTCGGGGCATCCAGGAGAGATCACGTAACACCCCTTCTAAAACAGCTACACTGGCTCCCCATTCAGGCAAGGATCAGTTTCAAGACCTTACTGCTAACATTCAAAGCGGCTAAGGGGCTCACCTCTTCCTCTCTCTCCAACCTCATACAACCACTTGCACCAAACAGGCCACGAAGAACAGCAGAATTAAACACACTAGTTATCCCAAATGACACCACAAGATGCACTAGATCAACAGCCAACAGAGCCTTCCAATTCTGCGCCCCATCTCTATGGAACACCTTACCAGCACAAATCAGAGCAATACCTAATCTAAGTCAGTTCAGAAAGGCTTTAAAGCATTTCCTCTTCCTTAAATATCTCAATGGCAGCTCCGAACATAACCCCCAGGTGAATAGCAGAAGTGGTCAAACAGATAGACCCCGCAACAGACCAACTTCACAATGTAAATAGCAAGTTATTCCATATACTATTGTACCACTGTTGTATATAGTTAACCAGGATATCCTTTATCAGATAACCCTGCATTGTATTTAGTTTCTCCTATTTCGCCAAGTTATACTTCCTGTTAAATGTAACGACCAGACATGTGTAAACTGTCGGATGTTTTCTGTTCAATGTAAACCGCGCTGATGTCTAATAGTGCGGTATATAAGAATTGTTAATAAATAAATAGTAGAATATCCCCGATCTTCTCCCCTACACACTCTGATGCTAACTGCTTAGCACCGGGGCATGTTGTGGGCATTCTGGGGAGGAGCAGAGGTGGCGACAGTCGATTTACCAGGCAGCCGCGATATTGCATGCTGCGCAGTTAATGACCTGCAGCTAAAAGATAGCAAGCTTTTGCCTCGCCTATCTTCTAACCACAGTAACTATCCAGGCACCTTGCAATATCTCGCTGCCTGGTTATCTACTGCATCTGTTAGGCTGTGTGGCAAACCCGGATATTCAAGGCTGAGGCCGCATATGACCCTGGCATTGAATATCTGGGGTTAAGGGTTGGTGCACAGCCGGCATAACTCAATATCGGGCCCAAAGTATATACATTTTATTCTCCTACCCAAATGGGCTTACAGTCTAGGTTATACCTGAGGCAATGGAGTGTGAAGTGATTTGTCCAAGGCAGGGCCGGCCCAAGGGCTGCCACCCCTCCCCCCGCCTCATATCTGAGGCACCGCCACCACTGCCTCCCCACCCCTGGTATCCATCTACTCACTGGGGGGAGAGGCAGCATGCCGATCCTTCCTTTGAAGCAGTGGCAATTCAGCCACCAGTTCAGCGCCACAGCGGGCTTTAAAATGCCTGTGCATATTTATGGCCTGCCGCTCCTGCGCTATCCAATATAACTTGTCAGACGGCTGCCTAGGGTGAGAACTTACACAATCTTGACGATGCATATATTCATATGATTCTTGCAAGGTATTGTGGGTAATGTAGTTCTTTCACTCCAAACACAGCTGAAGACAATAATTGAGTTGTGAAACCAGTGGTTAAAGCCAATAAAATACTTCTTTTATTGATGGGGTTTAATTCACCCAGCACAAGTATGCTTGTTAGCAATATAAATGAGGTTACTTGCTTGCAGTGTTTAAATGGATAACATAAAGTCACAAAGCAAATCAGAAAACAACCTTCAGCTTGTCAGGCAATTAGCTAATGTTTTCTTAGCAAATAATTACCAAATAAAAAGGCACAAAGAAATGAATAAACTTTGCTTGTTAGGTTAACTTCTGCTTATTTTCCACGCAGATCCCAGCAGTGATTCTCCCTTGCTCACACACACAATCAGGTGCAGCTTTAATTACTATCAATTGACCAGCTGAAACCCTTTAGCTGGCTGGCTGCTACTGTGTGAACCCAAATCCTGCTTTAAGAGCTGTTTGCAGTGGAAATAAAGAACAAAGTTAGGTTTCTTTGTGATGGCTGAGGTGTTTGCTCACAGAAAGCTAGCAATAGCATTTAGATAGAGAACAGTCCATGTAATGAATAGTTTCATCTGCTGTATCTCCCCCTTCATCAATCAGCATAGGGTCACTATCATACATTGGCACAGACGAGTCTTTCCATAAGGCACTATCATGAGAATGCTTATTCCCTTGCTGCCATTCACTATTATAGATAGGGTCTGGATCAGTGTTCATATCTGAGCCTCTCCTGCTATCATAATTCCTCTCTGTATATCCTGGCCAGTATGTAATCCAATTCTGATGTCCAGCCTTCCAATCTTGATCCCTGGACACTGGATCTCCTCTCACATACCTTCTGGCCTTGGTCTGAAAGTCCCTTCCACGTGCAGTCTTCTCTCTTCCAGGTAGCCACTGGTGATTCCTATCTCTGCCATTCCATTCCTCTGGCTGACTCCAGTCCAATGGACTCTGCTGGCATTTGGAATACCTCCCAGTATAGGTACTGCCTTGGACTCTCCCAGACCATCCAATGGGCTTTCTTCTCTTCCTTCCAGAGAGTTTCCTTCTTTCTCTATCCGCTTGGCTTGGCTTGGCTTCTGTTTCTCCAGGTGATACTGGTGCTTGAGCTTGTAGCCGTTGCTGTATCTGTGTCTGAAACTCTTTCTGTAGCTATTATCTGTAGAATAAGCTCTATTCTTATTCTGTCCTAATGTGTGCTCCTCCCAAACACAGCGCAGCTGTGTTGAATCAGGCCCTGCCCTTTGAGATGAGTGCTTAGGGATTACCTCATAGCTCTCTTGATTGCACACACGTTTTCTCACTTCAGCCCCTCTCATGGCTGCTGGAAACCTGGTGCATTCTGGGACTGGTAGTCTTTTATGTGAAAACTCTGTTTTCTTACTTCTACCAGAACTGACAGGTTGCTTGTTCAGAGTCACATCATCTTTTCTATAGCTCCTACCTGAGCTATGATAAGCTTCCTTATCACAAACTTTCTGTTAGAGGGGGTAGGAGCATGACTGCTCATATGCACGTGTTTCAATGCCTGTCACGGTGCTGAAGCAGTGGTTGAACTGCTGCCACTTCAAAGGAAAGATCGGCATCCCGCCCACCAGGGTCTGCTGTCCCAGGCGACCACCTAGTTTGCCTAGTGGACAGGCCAGCCCTGGACCAATGTCACAAAGAGGGTCCATGGGAGAAGCAGGATTTGAACCTTTGCTACCTGCTGCTCTCCTTCAGTCAGAAATGACTCTGTACAAACTCCCTTATACCAAAGGTAAAGGAGAAAAACATAAGAATGGCAGTGATAAGACAAGTGTTGGAGCCAAGTGATTATTATGTGCATCATGTGGAGAGAGAGAGAAGATCCTCAAGTACCAAGCAATGCAATCAGAGATTTGAGCGCACGAGGCAGAAAGATAGAGAAATATATTTCTCATCGTGGGTGCCACAGGCTTGATTTAAAAGCAGTTTCTAAGCCCATCTTAATAGGTTACCTATACATTTTACATCCTATAGAAGGAGGCTCTTTTTGGCACAATTCAAGTACTACAGTGAGCATTAGTAGTAAATTTTAGAGAGTGAGATCATACTGTACATAACCTGGCTTAGAGTGAGGTTCATTACTGCCATGGTATATACAAAAGTAACCCATTTGGAGACACTTCCCCTAGAATAAGTCCAGATAGTGAAGAATTTCTCAGATGACAGTTGGCCTGGACAAATGTGCTAAGGCAAACTTTATTAGAGGAAAACTAAGCAAAGTTGAAAACATCTCTGACAGAACACTGCAATATAAAGGAATTTGAGCAGGAAAGGATATGTAAATATCAAGGAGTAGAGGAAGGTGTAATAATATAGCACAAATTACTGAAGATCATCAAAGAGTTCTACAGGAGATGGAAACTGATATTGAAATGTACTTTAGAAACCATGGAATAAAATACGAGTTATTAATCAACTTGCAATCCCAGTGCTTTCATATATAGCTTTTGAAGTCATATATCAACCCCAAAAAGATTTCAACCATTTGGATGTAAGAAAGGGAAAGCTCTTCAATGCTCGCAAGCTAATCTATAAGAATGTATATTTGCTGAGAGTTTACATCCTGAGATCTGAAGGACATATGAGTCTTAGAAATAGCAGCTTTCATAGACGGGCATACTGTTTTCTGATCCAGCAATTTCTTCCTTTTTTGTTCTTTCAGCTCAGTCAGAACTGAGGCTGGAATCTGGAACCATAAACTTTGTTTGCAACTACCTGGGAATTTTTGCACTAATTTTGTTGTTCTCCCCCTTCCCTCATCATTTCTAGTCTGATTGTCGCAGTGACAGTCCTTGGCTAAGGATCATGCAGCAGGGCTCCTTTCATAACCCTGTAATCATAAGCTCTGAATTCAGTTACCATGTATTTCCTTAAGACAAGTGATGGGCTTGCCTCGTTCTCTTAGAAGCTGTGAATTGTGCCTCTGCAGATTCCCAGCTCCAGCCAACCTGAGGGGAGAGAGGGTGGAAGATCTAACTTAGGAACTAACCAAAGGCCGATTTGTCTGGCAATGCAGCACTTGCAACTTGAGACACCAGGCCACCCTCCATACATACCTAATGGCATCAACGGATACAAATTCTCAAAGTTATGAAAGACAGAAGTGAATGACCACAGTTTTTCACCATCCTTCCTATATAATTACTTACCCACCATCCTATATAATTTGAATAGAATCCACCAGCAAACACGGTGAAAGAAGCACTGCAATTTGCAAAACAAGAGAAAAAAAACCTTAAATAATCTAAGCAGCCACCAAGGAAAAACAAATGGTATTCAGGTCTTCCCAATTATCAACTCGAACGTTTACAATCCATTCAAAATTCTGCAACCACCTTACATCATGCCACCAGATCCAATCATGTTACACCCCTATTTATCAAATCCCATTGATTGCCCTCTCTCACTGGTCTCAATTAAAGCTGCTTACACTCATACATAAAGTCATTCATTCCGGCACCTCAGCTTATCTCTCTTCACACCTTATCCCCTATGCACCTCTTCGGGTCTTACAGTCTATTAACGCTAATTGACGGCATCTTCCCGCTCCGTCTCAGGCTCATTTAGAAAGTACTCATTGTACTGCACTTTTCTTTCTTGGTCCCTCTCTTTGGAACTTTATTCCTACTGAAGTTCACCTAGAATCCTCTTACCCCCACTTTAAGGTTGCCTTAAAAACATTTCTCTTCTTCCCTTCCTTAGCAACTGGCTAGTTTTTCTGCTCCCCTCCGCCCCCCCCCCCTCCCTATTGTTTGATCCCTGCTCTTTTACTGACCTATCATTTTATGGCATTTTTTTCCTTTTATGATAAATTGTGATTTTAATTGTACACTGCTTTGATGTTTGAGAGGCAGTATATCAAGCTTTTAATAAACCATAATAAACTATGGTAAATGCATAAATATTGGAAATGGTTATACACCTCACTGCTGGGTGCAATATGCTGATATCAGAAGGCCTATATAGAGAAAGGGACAATATCGATGGCATGTTTCATCCACTGGAAACTACGTAAACATTATCGCTGAACCAGAAGAACACTGTGATTGCACTGGTGACAATAGCAGTGAATGAAGACGACGTGATCACTTGGGAAATTCCCTTCTAATCAAAACTTTTGATAGAAAAAAAATGACATTTCTAATGCAAGTACCGGTACCACACAACAGAGAGAGAAAGATCAAGAGATAATCAAAGACCAGAAAAATGTCCCAATTGAATTGGGCACCGGAAGCCTAAATTAAAAGAATTTTCAAGTGCATTTTAATATGTTGTTTCTATATATTACATTATATGAGCTCCAAAAAGAGACTTTTGTGATCTAATGCAAATATTAAGAAGAACATTAGCAGTAAATCTGAGAAATTGAGATTGTACCCAGCTTACCCTTGCTTAGGAGTCAGGTTCATTCCTATATTGAAATCCATTTGGAGACTGCCCCCAAGAGACAGAATCCCACTGGGGATGAAGACCAGGAGGTGGGGTACAGCTCAAGAGTGAGCTGTATCCCACTAGTGAACAAAGCTTGCCAGGAAGGGGAGAGCATAAGGGTCTACCTTACTCCTTTGCATCCGTAGCTTCTGCAGCACTTCAAAGGGCCCAGGATACCGATACACCTGTGGAGGGCAATAAGATGTTATTACTGAGTCTTGTGAGCTCCCACTGCAATCTCCACATCCAGCAGCTCTCACAAGTCCCATCAGATAGTAGTAGCTGAATGCCTGAGTGATATCACTGAAAATGGGATTCATAAATGTTGCCTTTGATTATCTCATCACAAAAATTATTTAAAGGTGTCACAGCCTGCAGAAAGTCCTGATATCCATGAAAACATTTTTACCAACATGGCAATGCACAGTAACTTAAGAGGTGATTTATAAGCAGATCTACATCCTTTTCACCGTGTTCGTCTATTTGTAGCTACAATAGAAGCACTTCTCCCATTTTGCCTTTGAGGGCAGTGGGTGGGACACTACACATTGCCTCACTTACCTAAATACAGTCTTGAACTCTGCAGATTTGAAGGCATTCTGCCCCTTTTGGAGTGAACAGTTTTAGGGGATTTGCAAGGGCAGTGGTGCAGTTATGTTTGTTGCTGAATAGTTGAGAGTGTTGGCAAAAGGTTGTTATAAAGAGACTGAGGAGAGAAGGGGAGGGCATCCTTGGGGAATGTGTTATACTGTCGTTGGGCTCTCCCTGGGAATCGGCCATTGTTTATGTGGCTTCCAGGGGAGCAATTCCTTAGGTGAAGAATGGGCCAGATGTCCTCCACATTTGGTGCACATAAGTGAACAGGTGTGAGATGTGTTTACAGATAGCAGGAAGCTAGGGGGAAGTACATAAAGTAGGCTGAGTATATCTGCTCTATATGGGGGAGGGCGAAGAGCTAGCTTACAGAACCAGATGCACCTTCTTAGGTCCACGCTCAAGTGTGCCAACTGTGAAGGTCCCATGTGGAATCCAGGTTCCGTAGCCACCACTTGTGCACGCGTCAGCTGTCGCTGCTGAGAATAAAGGCCTGACAAGGTGCTGCGTGAGAGAAAGCAGTGCTTGTACGAAGGGGGGAGATGTGAAACAGAGCAGTCTGGCATCTTCCACCACCAGCAGCCTAACTCAGGAACCTGCAGCCTGGCATTGGCAAATGTGATAGTGCCCCCTCTTTTCCCGTTTGTTTCCCAGGTACACAGAGGTGCTCCTAGAAGAGCAGTTAGTAGGAGGGCCGTGCCTTTCTCCTCTAGCTGTAGGACACCCTTAACATGCTGCACACCAGCCCATTGCTAGGACGTGTAACGACGCCTGTGGCCTGAGATCAGCGAGTTCTAGCAGCCTCCGTACTAGGCTTGCACTTACCCACTACTATTAGCTGTGTATGTATGTGAGATTTCTCTGGCATTGGACAGACTGCAATCGCAACAGTTCTTTCCTTCAACAGACTGCGCAGAGTGACCGCAACTCATATGCCTTCTGCTGCTGACTCTTCCTGCCTGGTGTTCTGCATGGCTACCCCAGTGTGACTGGGCCAGTTTCAGGAAAGAGAGAGGGGCCTGTTGAGAACATAGCTTCTGTGATCCCACTTCATGACAGGGTCTGCAGAAGCTCCGTGTCAGCAGAAAGGGCAGATAAGACAAGATTTGTTGCCTAGTCTTAGCAGTTGAAGCCTTCCTCACAATGATAAGGTTTCTCAGATTCCCTTATCTTTAAAATACTGGAGGTATCTGTCATGGACAGAGAAAGAGAGACAAGTAAAAACAGAGAGAGAAAATCTGTAGGGTCACTTTTCTTAATGTCTTTATTTATTAAGATTTAGCTCATACCTTGAGCTACCACTGATAAGGTATTTCCCTGTCCCCAGAGGGTCATAATCTAAATTTATACCTGAGCCAATGGAGGGTTAAGCGACTTGTCCAAGGCCACAAGGAGCATGAGTGGGATTTGAACCCCATCTTCCCTGGTTCCAACTCATGAGGTTAGTCCCCCAGTCAAAGTCACCAGGATGTACAGTAGATGCATACTGAACTTTTATATTGCCGCTTTGCTCTGTGGCTTTTCATGGTAACATGGGTCTTTGTACACTAAAGTGTCTGCCTGAATGAGCAGAGCGATCGTTGCATTTCACTGCCCTTCCCCAGAGACACAGTTCTTCTTTTCTCTCCACAGTGCTGGAGCAGCTCATCCCTGAGCTGAATGTGCTTCTCAAACTGCTAGACCACGAGTACCTGAGTGCTACCACCATAGAAAAGAAGACCACCGTGTCCTCCATCCTAGCAAAACTGCAGCCCGACACAGGTCAGTGTGGAACATTCTCCCCTACGCTACAGCAGAAACGTCAATATGTGATAGTCTCCTTCCACCTGCACCGTCCCCTTGCTGCAGAACCAGCAGCCCAACACAGATAAGTGTGACATTTATTTCAAAGTTTTTATACCGCCTTATCAGGCAATCAAAGCGGTTTACAAGGAATATAACATGAACATTTTCATCTAACAGAGTTAATTACTGTTTTAATGTGCAAAGTTAACTAGGTACAGCGAGACTAGTTGAGTATACAGTGCAAGTAGTTGGTTCTTTAACATAGAATGTTTGGTGTTATCAAACAGCAATTAATTATTCAGAGATTAACTAGTTGGGATACAGTAGAACTAGTTATGATTCACTCCCTACACCCGCTCGCCTCAGATTCAGCAGCCTGTCACAGGTCAGTGTGTGAGTACCCTCTCCTACCTTTTGTGCACCCTCTTACTGGAGAACCAGCAACCGGGCATAGGTCAGTGTATGGAATCCTGCCCTCTCATGATTTGGAAAAAGGTCTTGTAATTCTCCCCGGATGAGATTACTGAGCATATTTGAAATTATTTGCTTTGTGTAATGTGTAATGTGTAATAGAGCAGAAGGAATTTCAGTGGGCTTTAAATCGTCACATTTGCAAAGCCTTTTTGTGAGAGTCATCCAATAGGTCAGCAGCTGAGCCGTCTGCTGCCTTGCAAGAGACCAGGGTTTCATTCCCAAATTCAAGACGCCGTGCTGAGGCCAGCAGGTGAGGACGATGCAGCCACATCATACCTTGTCCCGGCTGGATTTAGAAGGGCCCAATGGGAGCTATAGTCATTACCAAATTTTTAAGTTGCAATGTAAACCGCTTTGATTGAGATGATAAAGCAGTATAAAAATACCTGTTAAATAAATTGATGAGGAGATGGTGATATGGGGCATGAAATAGGCACATACTGTAGGTATATTTCTATGAAAGCTGGAGCAGTCAAATACCCCAGGGTTTATTGACCAGTATCGGGGGTCTTGGCATCCATGACAGAACCAGTTTTGCATTTAGCTCAGAAGCTCAAGGTGAATTAATTCAGGTACGGGGGTATTTTCTTGTCCTTGGAGGCCTTATGACCTAAGCTTGCAGCTAAGGCAATAGAGGGTTAAGTGACATACCCAACATCACAGGCAGTAGCAGGGGGATTCAAACCTGGCTTCCCTGCTTTATAGCCCACTACGTTAATCATTAGGCTACTCTGCCCACCCCATGTCCTTACTAGGTAACTGACTGCAGCAAAGGATGTCATCTCCCTGCTACAGAGATACACCCAGCGAACTCCAAGCTGCTGTTTAACTGCAGGCATCGTTTCCCCAGGAAAAGCTGGGATCCTAGCCTCAGCTTCCTGACGGAAGAACTCTGCTAGGTGAATGGGTCCAAAGGAAGGCCAGAATAACTACCCACTCCCTACATCTGGAGACTTTGGCATCTCTGTAGTGTGTGCATGGAAATGTGTGCTTCCCTTCCCACCCAGCACAGTCATCCTGGGCACACTGTGCTGCCCTCTCACAGGAAAAATACATAAATGCTCTCTGGCTCTTCTCTTACGTATCCAAATGACCATGAAACAGGGAGTGAGGCAGACTGGAGGGACCTAGGTTCACATCCTAAATCAGGTCAGCCAGGGCTAAAGATGCAGGAAGCACTCCCAGTAGGAACTCTGATGCATGGATCCAGGCCCAGGACCATGACTGGATAAATGTAGATCGAGAGGAGATACAAGATACGGGACAAATCTCCAGGAGGCTGCAAATAAAGGTTCACAGAGTTAGATCCTAGCCTGGTTCTGAAGGAACTGGAAGCAGAGGGGACATAGGCATCGGAACAGGGTGGGCCACATGGGCTGCCTGGGCCCTAACCCTAGCAAACCTTTGCCCACTATCCACGATCGTGGCACACTTCTACCTGCCCGCAGGAGATCAGATCCCTACAGGCAGTGTGGAAAGATGCCACGATCGCAGCAAAGACTCTTTGCCACGATCATGGAAGCCTTCCTCTCCTGCCCATTGGAATCCAATCTCCCGCTGGCAGACAGGAGTCCACTGCAATCACAGCCATTCCCTTCTCTTCTGCCCACGGGAGATGGCTGTGGGGGGCTAGAGGTGGAGTCAAGGTGGAGCATGCCCCCCCCCCCATTGGAAAGGCGTTCCACGACCCCTTGTAGGGGATGTATTGGGCCTCCTCACAAAAGAAGAGGGAGTAGTAACAGAGGGGAGCTGAAAGGGGACTGCTGTGATCTGACTAAACTTCAGCACAGGCACGTGGATCAGCACTCAGCGAGGGAAGTTAGATCAAAGGGAAGCCAGTACCCAACACTTCCAAATTCTACTCATTTGTCAAATCATCACCACACTGGTCTTTGTTTTATATTCTAGTTTTTTACACCAGAAGTTTATTTTCATTTTCTTATGCCATCCTTGTGCCAGAGTAATTTTATAAAGGGGTTGTCTAGTTTAAGCTCCTTTTAAAGTGCCTATGTTAAGCCTATCTTACAAAGACAAGTAGATGCCTGCTGGTCTGTATAAAATATTGGCCTCAGTGGCATAGATGGTTATGGTTTTAGGCACTTGATATACCGCCCTTTACTGTGTGTATCAGAGTGGTTTACAGATATATGCTAACAGGCACTTTTTATTCTCTTGTCCCCAAATGACTCACAATCTAAGCGTACCTGAGGCAATGGAGGGTTAAGTGGCTTGCTCAAGGCCACAAGGAGTGACCATGAGACTAGATACCCCAGTCCCTCTGGCCTGAGGTTACTTGTCTCTACGTGGGACTTGAACCCCCAGCCCTCTGGCCTGAGGTAACCCATTCCACCCACTGAACTACTCCTCCCTCTCAGCTAAGGGGGGGCAACATTTACACCAGTTTAGAGATGCCTGAGGTAACCCATCCCAACCACTGAACCACTCCTCTCAGCTAAGGGGGGGAAACATTTACACCAGTCTAGAGATGCCTGAGGTAACCCATCCCACCCACTGAACCACTCCTCTCTCTCAGTTAAGGGGGGGCAACATTTACACCAGTCTAGAGATTGCTGAGGTAACCCATCCCAACCACTGAACTATTCCTCCCTCTCAGCTAAGGGGGCAACATTTACACCAGTCTAGAGATGCCTGAGGTAACCCATCCCAACCACTGAATCACTCCTCCCTCTCAGCTAAGGGGAGGGGGGGCAACATTTACACCAGTCTAGAGATGCCTGAGGTAACTCATCCCAACCACTGAACCACTCCTCCCTCTCAGCTAAGGGGAGGGGGGCAACATTTACACCAGTCTAGAGATGCCTGAGGTAACTCATCCCAACCACTGAACCACTCCTCCCTCTCAGCTAAGGGGAGGGGGGGCAACATTTACACCAATCTAGAGATGCTGTAAACGCCTATGTCTATATGTTTCATGTGCACGTATAAACTGTAGCATCTCCTCTCACTGCTCACATTCTATCCATGTGCCCGCCCACCAGTGAAGTACGTGCCATCATGCCCATGCCTGTACTTATGACAGTCAGTATTTTCTAGGAGAGGCCTTTAAGCATGCAAAGATTTGTGGACTAATTTTTGGAGGTTTACCTTTTTCCTTTGTAAATGTTGATTTGTTTATATGATTATGTGCTCCTTTTCCTTCATTCATTAATATTTTGGATGTGTATGTTATAATTCTCAATTAAAAATAAAATTTCCAGTGGAAAATGTTCGGTGGTGGAAGGGAAGCAAATGCGGGGAGTTTATTCTGAAATCCCTACATGTACTTTCACCTTCATTCTTTTCACTGCAAACCCCACCCAGGGTTTAAAATTACCCCTTAAGCCTGCGATAAACACAAACTATCCTTAGCGGTGTAGAAGTGATAGAAAAGCCAGAGGTGAGCTGAGGTCCGTAATGAAACTGAGCAGCTTGGATGGGCTTCATGGTGCTTATCTGCCTGTCGCAGTCTTTGTTTCCTGCAGAGACCGGAGCTGCCTGGATCGACAGCCATAGACGCTGATCAGTCCCCTGCAGAATCCATCTATCAGATGGTGGCATCTTCCCATAACCAGCCCCGTGCTAGGACCCTAAGCATACTGCAGGCCTGTTCCCTCCTGTAGAATCATCTGACTTTCCCTCACCGCTTGCTTTTCTCTCCCTCTTTTCAAAGTCAGCACAGAGACATTTCACATGGGCAGGGGTCTCTCAGATCTAATCCTTTACAAATGCTGAGTGTCCTTCCTCACCTGTGCTGGTTCCTTTCACTGTTCTCCAGGAAATGAGGCAGATTACATGTATGTGAATACTTCAGCCTACTGCAATGGCACAAGCTTTGTGGAGTCTCTCTTCAAAGAGTTCGGCAAGTATCTTGAATTCTGGTAACTTCCAGAGATAAACTAATTGATACCGATCCTACAAATACAGTTTTTAGTTTTTATTAACCATACTAGAATGACGCATGTCTGCCAGCGTGTGATTGAGGGCAGAGTTCATGTGTATGTAAATTTGTGTAAGCATGTATTATGTGATGTGCAAGCATGTTTGCAGGTCGGCACACCATCTTCCCCTCCCCCTCCTCCTTTCTCTACTTCTGTGGATAATACTCTATTCCTCTCTGTTTCCTTAGTTCGTAACCTTGGGTCATCTTTGACCCTCTCCTTCTCCACATACATCCAACAGATAGTTAAAACCTGTTGCTTTTTCTCTCTAACATTGGCAAAATGTGTCCCTTCCTTTCTGAACACACTGCTAAGACCCTCATCCATTCTCTTGTCACCTTCTGTCTAGACTATTGCAACCTTCTCTTCGCTAGTCTTCCTCTGAATCATCTCTCCCAACTTCAGTCTCTTCAAAACTTTGCTGCACAGCTAATCTTCTGCCAGTGTTGCTATGCTCATGTCTTTCCTCAAGTCACTTCATAGGCGTTCTATCCATTTCCGCATCCAGTTCAGACTTTTACTACTGACCTATAAGTGTCGTCATTTGACTGCTTCTATCTACCTTTCCTCTCTTATTTCTCCCTACACCCCTCCTTGGGAATCTCTGCTCCAGACTTCCATCTTTCCACCTTGCTGCTCCTTGTGCCAGCTCCAGTAGTTTGTTACAGGTACTTCACACTCCATTTGTGGCCCTGTTCAAATCCAGACTAAAAACGCCCTTCTTTGAGACTGCTTTTGGATCTTGATCCCTGCAGTCTCCTGGTTCCTTACCATTCTTCTAGATACATCTCAGTCCCTAGTTGTTGTGGAGTTTGTTGTGAGTAGGCTACAAGCTCTTATGAGCAGGGACTGTCTCTGTACAGTACTGCATATGCTTCGTAGCACTATACTGGTAGTACTAGTAGCACTAATTGCGGTAGCTCTTAGATTATTATTAAACTTGGCGGAAAGAGTTTGTAGGGGGGGAGGGGATGGTGTTGGCTTAAGTACGGGATCTTCCTTTGCCCATGAAGGTAGAGAACCCCTTAGGAGAAAACCAAATGGTCAAGCATCTACTACTGGTAGCCAGGATATATCATTATACTGGGCAGACTGGATGGGCCAATTTGGTCTTTTTCTGCCATCATTGAGTCCGTTACTCTGTGTGCGTGTGTCTGCATCGTGCCCTTCCCTTGACATGTCCTTTGTGTTCTCTTCTCTGTATAGACTGTGACCTGCAGGAGTTACACGACTTGCAAGATGAAGACAGGCATTCAGGGGAGAGTCAGGTTTCCAAATCTCCTACACCCGTATGTATTACGGCTTTTCCTTGCTTCTGCTGAAAAGCACAATAGCGTCCCCAAAAGGGGGACACTCAAGTTTTATGCCTCAGGTCATATGAAACCACGCATAAAACAATTCAATCACGCAATATTTTATTAGGAACAAATGTAGAATTCATGCATTAATGGGTTAACATCCTGTTAGGATACAAGGCACTATTGAAATCCAGACTATTATAACACATCATGGAGGCTAGCTTGGATGACGGGAGGGTAGGGCAGTCGGGGGCTAATTGAAGCAGCCTTGTTTTATTTAGTAATAATACTTAGCTCACCCTTTTCCGGTAGCACTTCAAGGCGAGTTACAATCGGGACAGTAAATATTGTTAGGGACAAAGCCTCAAATTATAATTATCTCACACACCCTGAACCTGATTGGTTCGTACAGACCATGATGTCACACAGTATCCTACATAGTACGAGCAAATTACTTTCTAGTCTGATGTCATTTTATGAGCGTCTTCCAAATGTATTTTAGGGGAGCTGAAAGAAATGTTTTCTGGAGTTTCAGGTGCAAAGTCACTACCACCTTCAGGATAATTCTCCTTTCATACAGGAATGTATAAGATTAGATGAATGATTTATAACTTTTATATGTATCTGTCTTCCAGTCAAAAGCAAAGCACAGTAAGAGATAAATCATACAGTAAATCAACAGATCAATATATGAAAGATTATAGGTGATAATTTATGCAATGTTTTTATCAGATTTCTGGGGATCCTCCACCCCCACTCCCCACAACACCCCCTCCTGAAGACTACTATGAAGAAGCTGTTCCCCTGAGCCCAGGGAAGGTTCCAGAATACATCATCTCGCAGAGTAAGTGGGACCCCGTCCCCCAGCCAAGAAATGGTGAAAGCAAACAGGGAGGTGAAATCCTCTATCTGTGTCATGAGGGGGGCTTTCCATCCTACCAACAAATCAGCCCCCTGCCGCCCCAACTCTCCAGGTAGAGATAGTACAGGGTCTCTGACTTAGCTTCTTGACAGTCCAGCACCAGACCCTGTCACTCACGCCTTTTTATCAATCTCTTTTCCCCCCTCCCCTTCCTTCTATTTTATGTGGTGCTACTGGACAGCCATAGGTGCTGAGAAACTGACCACTGAAGTACAGCCCTTCCTTTTCCTTTTTTTTCAGCCTTCCTGAGTCATTTCTGTACTCTCAAGGATAGGCCAAGAATAAACATTCAGTACTGTTGAGCTGCCTTAACCCACTATACCATCTCTTTGTGCCTCCCCCCATCCCCCCCAACCTTCTTTCTTACCATGTCTGGACACTGTTACCTGCTGTGTCTTATCCCTGCCAGAACATTAAAACCTTTCAAAGCATGGCTAGTTGTTAGGCAATTTGGGCAGCATCTAGGGCAGCAGAAAAGATCCTACTTCAGTCTTCCAACTTAATCTAATTCCAGCTGTATACAAGTCACTTGAGCAGAATAAGGATGGTTGTGACTAAGCCCAGGCTGCTGAAGCCTGGACCTTATTTGCTGAGCAGTTGCTAGGAAAAGGGATCAGCTGAAGCTGTCTCACCTACCTGAGAGAGAGGGAGTTCTGCTCATCTACTCCAGCTCACTGCAGTCTAGAGCCATCTTGGTGGAGGGCGGGAGACACTGCAAAGCTAGCCAGACAGACAGAAGAGATGAAACAGGGACATAGAAAATGCCAAGAGTCGAGGGCAAGCCATCTCCCATTCCAATGATCCACCCAGCAAGTCAGTCACTCCCAGTCCCACCTTGTAGTGGTGACCCAGCATGTGTCTGTTAAAAGCTCGCAGCAGTGATTGTGCTATGTGTGCACAGGGATTGTATGACCTGACGGTGCTTACTCACAGTCCGCATGTGATAGGAATGGACCCCTGCCTCCCTACGGGTTTCCTGTCCAGACAGGTCTTGGGCCACTCACAGAAGAGGGAGTTGACATGCAGGTACAGAGGCATCATTAACTGAGAGTCGGTGGAGGCTTCTGGGAGTAGGATGAAGGAATGGGGGAGGCATGGAGTTTGTAGCCATCTCGAAAGGCAAAAGAAACCTAATGGTAGTGCACCCTTTTCTGAGTGGCAACCCTTGTCTTTGTGTGAGTTATCTGGATCTCTAACCTTTTGCAAACTCCTCTCTGACCTCTCTGCAGGCAGTTACAGCCCTCCTAACTCCATTGAGGATGGATATTACGAGGATGCAGATAACAACTACCCTGTGACCAGGATCAATGGGGAGCAGAAAAACTCATGTAGGTAGCAACACAGCCTGGCACAGTTTCTGTGCCTCCTTGAGTTGCATCCTGTGCTAAGAACATGATGGAACAGGGGAGTGTGTCTTCGTGGCTTCTCTAGCAGGCTCTGTAGGGAACTCTGTATTCTGTTTTGTTTCAGGGCAGTGGAAGTGGTGGGTGATTCTGCCCTGCTGTTGTAAGTCTCTGACTTGTGCACATGTGGTGTGTTTAAATGAAAACTGGTGTGTACGCATGGTGTGTATGCTGTGATATGTATGTGTCTGCTGGTGCATGTGTGTTTGTATTCTAATGTGCATGCTGTGCGTTGGTATGTACACGTGGGTTGCTGATGTATGTGGAAGCAGACTGGATATGAAGCCCCCATCACCACAGCTGTCTGCATTGTGGTGGTGATCTGAACCCTTGGGTTAATATAAGCCTGTGACTTGTGGAATGTTGGTTCACCTTGGAAGCCACAAGATCCTGCTTGGCAGGTTCTTCTTTTATTATGATTATGATTATTATTGTTAACTCAGCAGTCTCCTTTTTCTTCTCCAGCTCAATTGGAACCTGAGCTGGGATCTGAAATAATGAGACTTCTTTAACAGCTATGGGGAGTAGGGGGAAGCAGACAGGTGTTTCACTTATTTTATATTCCCCCACCTTATACTTTGGTCTAGTCATTGTGGTGACAGTCCTCAGCTGAGAGCTACCCATCAGGACTTGGTCAGAACTCTGCAATCACTGTCTCTAAACCTGGCCACTAGGTGGCATAATTGCAAGGTGATCCAAACATCAGCAGTATGGCTGCATTGAGCTTCAAAGAAGACACTGGTGTGGCCATAGTTTAAAACCCAAAATTCAGTCTGCAAGGGCAGGTCATATATTTTGGACAATGGCTTTTCTAGTTTTGATAGAGGTATAGATTATTAGAAAGCTTGTTCACAAACAATAGCCAGACCACAGAAATCGGATCAGACTAAAACATATCCTTAAGAGTTTGAATTCCATTCATACTTCACAGCCTTCTTCACTGTTTTTTTGGATTAATCAGAAGAGGTTTCTTTCGAGGACACTTTCTCCAAATCAGTTAGTTTTGTGCATGCCATGACACCCTGTGTCTAACACACGCCGCAGCACCCTCGCAATGTTCTCTTTAATCTGCGCTGGGTCCTCCGCCAGCATTCCTGCCGATGGGGGGAGGGGCAGAGCGTCGATCGCTCTGTACCTCCCCCCCGCTGGGCAGGAATGTTGGCGGCAGACCCAGCGCAGGTTAGCGGGAACATTGGACTGGAGCTTCGTTTGTTTGGCCCCACCAAACAAAAAGATGTTCCATTGCTCCTGTCATAAGATTATAAAATGAATAGTCAATTTATCAAGGAGTACTTGAAAATTCCTTTTACTCAAGTCTGTAGTACCCAATATGATGGGAAAATTTTCTATATCATTCTGCACAGTTTTTTTAAGTCTCTGACTGCATTGCTTGATACTTAAGTCTTCTCTTTCTCCTCCTGATACACAGAATAATAACTTGGCACTGAAACCTCTATAATCAAAGCTGTTCTCATGTACTTCTTCGCCACAATGTCCAGTCTTAAAGATGGATGCAAGAAGACCAGACACTGTGATGAAGGAGAAGACGGCGAGAACATCTTTGATAATAGAGGTTTCAGTGTCGAGCAATTATTCTATGCATCGAGTAGAGAGAGAAGATACTTAAGTATGAAACAGTGCATTCAGAGACTAAGAAAATGTGGCAGAAGGATACAGAAATGGTTCCCATTGGATTAATCAGAAGACACTCAAGGGAGCCTGGTGCTGAATTTAGTTTTGGTCTTCTCAAACTTATACAACAAGACATGAGGGGACCACCACTGGAGAGGTGGTGGAAACCAGTTGTTTAACGCATTCTGGGCATGCTATGCTTGGGACAGATGTGGAGAGTAGTGGTGGAAGGAGGGAGTTGGACAAGATGTGGGGAAAGGGAAGCTGAGATTCTTTCATGCAAATATCCATAAGCAGCCCAAACATCAAGTGAGCAGATTTGGGTGGGTCAATTTTTCTGTTCTTTACTGTGGGGGTCAATATTCAAAATGTTTTATACAGTTAACCTTGGGAGTTAACCTGATCAAGTGTTCGCTTTTTAAATTTGGAGACAGCAAACAGATATCATTTGGCTGGAAACTCAACATCTGACCAAAAGATATTAAGTGTGTGGCACGTCTGAGGTAGAGCTGAGATTTAACCAGACAGCACCGATGTTCATCTGCTATCCACTTAACTTTATTTAGCAGACTTAATGTAAATGTTTAAAAGTATCTGTTCGTCTTTAAGTTGCTATGTTCAATGAGGTCAAGATAAGCAGATACCTCGCAGTCCACTCAAAAATAACCATATGAGGCATCCATAAGTTTAAATGGATGGCGCCCTTCCCCCCCTCCCCCGAATATTGGTCACTTTTAGTGTGACTGGACTTTCTTCCCTTCTAAAAGCTGCGAACACTTCTTCTGCAGTATGCCTAGCCAACCCATAAAACAGAACACTTAAGTCGGAGCTCAAGTTCTGTGCAAGCAGACTCTTAGAATGTGTGGCTGGTTGGTTTCAGAGGGAGTTTGGCAGCCGTTTCCATGCTCACTTTGGATAAATTAACATTATGAGGCCTGCATGCAATTTCATGACATTCTCCTTTGGTTCACTATGTTCATCAGATAAAACTGCCTTTAAACTTAAGGTAATAGAGTGTTAACTTTCAACTGTGATACACGGGCGAGGTCTTTCAGGCTGCAGAATTCTGGGGTGGATTTGTGGCCGCCTTGCAGTGACGGAGAGTCTCTAAACTTCTTGCAGACAATGACTCCGATGGAATGAGTAGCTCCTATGAATCGTATGATGAGGAGGAGGAAGATGGGAAGGCTCGGAGAATGACCCATCAGTGGCCATCAGAGGAAGCATCCATGGACCTGGTGAAAGACTGCAGGATCTGTGCCTTCCTTCTTCGCAAGAAGCGCTTTGGGCAGTGGGCGAAACAGCTGACGGTCATCAGGGATAGCAAGCTACTGGTGAGACAACAACCCGCTTGGTGATGGCTTTGTTAGGGCCAAATAGGGGAGGTGAAGCATGTGATTGTGCACGTGCAGTTGTGCATGCCTGTGTTTTATGCACGTCTTTCTCCATGTGTGGAGGGGTTTGCATCCACAAAATCCTAAATATAAAGCCTGAGATGATAACTGCTCTTTTATAAACTGCTCGTTCATGATTAATGATATGCGCTGGGGCCCTGCTACGGGCTCACCTTAGGGTGCATCTGCTTCACTTGCATGGCCTCTGTCCCATACATGCCCTGCATTATGAGGGAAGTCACCATGGGCCGCGCTGCTGTTCTTTCTGCATTGAAAAATATTGTTTTCTGAATATAAAGTTTATTTTTTAATAGGGCTGTTTGGTTTTCTGTCTTTCTCATTCTATTTATCTTTGTTTCTCTCGCTCTGTCTCTTTATTTTCACTTTAGTCCTATAAGAGCTCCAAGGACCAGCAGCCACACCTGGAGTTACCGCTTGGCATGTGTAATGTTATCTATGTTCCCAAAGATGGACGGCGTAAAAAACATGAGCTGCGCTTTTCACTGCTGGGGGCTGAGGCGCTGGTGCTGGCAGTGCAGAGCAGGGAGCAGGCCGAGGAGTGGCTGAAGGTACCACTGTATGAGCAGGGAGGGGTCCTGCGGGTATTGCCCTACTGATGTCAGACTGAGTCTTCACTCACAGGGCCATCCTCCGATTTGCTTCAAGGTGTGGGCCCCCTAGGCAAACCTTAAGCCTTACACCCCCCTCCCCGGCTGTCAGGATCTATTGTTTAGCTTTGAATGTCCTGCTCTTTGACACTGATGCTACCACTCCTCCTGCTATTGAATATAGTGCTACAAGGCACACACAGCACTGTACAGATACATATAAAGGCGGTCCCTGCTCATCAGAGCTTACAGTCTAGTCAAGACAGAGGCCATACAATAGCTAAGGACAAGAATACAGCTAGGGAAAGGTAAGGAGACATATGGGAAACTAAGTGGATCAGGATCCAAAAGCAACCTCAAAGAGGTAAGCCTTTAGCATGGATTTGAAAAGGGGCAGAGATGAAGCCTGATGCACAGACTCGGATAGTTTGTTCCAGGCATAAGGAGCAACAAGGTGAAAGAATCGATGCCCTCGTCAACTGCCTAATGGCTGGCCCGGCCCTGCAGTCCCTAGTGCTGACCGAATTACTTCATGCCCTTCCCCCCATCTTTGACTCCAGCATGCCACTGGGGTAGGGGGTTGCTTTAACTTCAGCAGATTGCTGTTTGAACGCCCTCCCAGTCCTTGGGCTGAGCTGCATCCTATGTCTTTCCTACTTCCCTTAGCATTGGCTAAGAACTGGACTAATAATATAGCTGGACGTGGGGTAGGAGCAGGGCCTGGAACTCCTGCTGCTTCTGATTCTCTTCATTGCACCATCCAGAGTTCTGCCACCATGGCCCAGCTGCTCCCAACCACATTCACCAGCGTTTAAGAAACAAATGAGAATGGAAACCTGAACAGATGTTTAGTTTATTCATATAGCTGATATACTATCCTTTTCTGTTTGGCTTTGTGGTTTACAAAATGCAAGTATTAATTCATAAAGGAAAGGGGCAGTAAGACAAATTATATTTTCAAAGACATAAACAATGACAGAACAGTCTCATAATGCAACAGAATAAAATATAGGCAATACGAGCGCTAATGAAGGGAAAACTCAGGAAGTACCTGCAGTGGGGATGCACATGGCCAAAAAGTATTTAGTTTTCTGATTTCCTGAATTTTTCCAGATTTTTAATGAGGGTTTTTTTTTCTTGTTTTTCCACACATTTCTTTTAAATGCATGCTAGGACCTTTTTGCATATGCAAATTTATTCTCCATACATTAATATATAGGTAACACGTTTACAAGCAATCTGTGTGTGCTTAAAAGTTTTAGATACCCAAATGAACCAAATACGTGCTCGTGCATGCACGCATCTAACCCATGTACAGCACTTAGAGCCCAGGAATGACGGTTCTGTCTTTGCAGGTAATAAAGGAAGTAAGTAACACTGACAGTGGACCTGGAGGCCTGGAAGCTCCCACATCACCAGTTCTCGTTCACAAACTGGAACTGGGCAAGGTAACTTTGTGCTGCACTATGTCTGATCAAGCTTAGAAGGGACCTTGTCTGCAGGCATATAGAGTACGCATGTTTACTCAGTGAGGCTGATTTTCAAAGGTTTAGGCATCCAACTTCAGGGTTAGGCATCTAGACTTCAGAATGTAAATATTTGTTAGCTCTGAACACTTAAACTGAGGTGCCTTAAATCACAGGGCTCCAAAATAGAGATGCCTTAAAGGAGGTGGAGCCAGGGCATAGGAATGAAGTTAGGTGCCTGTTACTATAAATAAGTGCTTCGTGTCTAACTTGGCATTAGGGATGTGCACAGGCCAAACATGTTCATTTCTTTTTCAGTTTGGCTTTTTTTTCCGTTTTTTGGGTTTTTTTTAGTTAATTTCACGTATTCATTTGCATAACATTTTTAACTCGTTAGAACTTTTAAAATGTGTAAATTGATTGTATGCATGCTAATTTATAAGTTCAGACACATGAAAATTATTTTGTGCACACTACAATTTTTAAGGTGTGTTAACAAATTGGAGGCTTGCTAATGAATGCACATCTGTATCTCCGGCCTCTCTCTAGCAGTGAGGGTTGCCCCAAGGTTGCACCACAACAGTTTATACTAGAGTGCCTGTCTTCTAAAATTTGGGAAAAACAGCAAATACATCAGAGCAGAACATCTGGAAACTTAAAGGGTTTAGCTGGATATGGGGAAGCTGAATTTGAGCGAAACCCCCCCAAAAAAACATAAGGCAAAGGAAGTAGAAAAAGGCCCTGTAGCTAAACCACCTTTATTGGTGTGGCTGGCCAGTTGGGGAGGAGGGGGCTTCCATTAATCACTGAACAACCTCAGCCTGTTCTTTTTCTTTACCCTGCTACTGTTTTTGTTTGCTGAATTGTTTTGTTGTGACTGTATTTGTTTGTATTGATTTTTTTTATTTCATGTATTTGTATTTTATTTTAAGATTATATTAAATATTATTTGATTGATGATCAATTAAATTGAACCTTGTGACCTCAAAAATCAAGTATTTTCACTCTTAAATAAATATCCAAAAATGGCACAAAATCACGAGTACAAAAAGGGCAAAATAGTGAACCTAGTTCAAAGTTCTTATGCTTGAGGTTTTCTGTAGTCTGTAAACAGTCCTGAGTTGGGTGTTCTTCGCCCCGCTCCTTTTCACTCAACCCTCTTAAGTAAGAGGCCAAAAACTATATTCCTTCAGAAAGCACACCTCTCCATTTAACTCCATCAGTGCAACACATGCTGGACACCCAACTGTACAAAAATTACCTCTCAATCCCTCTTACCACTGTAAGATGTATCTCCAGATTGGAGAGAATTTCCAGGGATATACTTGCTCTCCTCCCATGAGATGCAGGCTGTTACCTTCTTCTCTTGGTATCACCAGTTCCTCTGTTGCTTCATCCTCCATACCTCTGCTCTCCTTGTTCAAGGGTGATTGCTGTTTGCAAGCTGCAGCTGAATAGATCACAAAACAGATACAGCACCTGCTGAGCTGGGCCTCAACCCTAGGGCTCGGACTGCTTCACCAATGCTTCCCTTTTCTACACCTCCGCCCCTTCGTTCTATCTCCCTTCTCCTGTGAAGGAAGCTCATTAGGGGTGGGCATGCAAGACCCTTTATTCATCCTTCCAAGATGTGCCAGGAGGAGATCCTGTCCTATTACTGTACTAAGGAGCATGACGTCCAGAAAGTTCCTTGCTGGTAATACAGAGGCCTAGGTGAGCTCACAGAAAGTTTAGCACCAAGAGACTCTAAAGTTAAGTCGCTATATTCAGACAGATCTTTTAGTTGGCTTTACTCTAAGAATTTGCCAAATTATAGTCCCCAACTTAAGGGGCCTCTTTGAATATCAGCCTCACAGTGTATTTACGCTTTCAAATCCATGAGTATCATATAGATAAGGAAGGAAGGCACCTACAGTTACTTGAGCCCCTCAGATCTCTGCCAGGGACTGAGCAATATGACTGTGGTTTCATTTATCAGGCTGCGTGGTCACTGAGAAGTACTAAGCGTTATTGAGATTTATTTATTTAAACAAATTTATATACCGCATTATCCTGAATCAAAGTGAATTATACAGCAAACAAATCAAGTGGCAGGGTGTGTGGGTGTGTGGGTGTGTGGGTGTGTGGGTGTGGGTGTGTGGGTGTGTGGGTGTGTGGGTGTGTGGGGGTGTGGGGGTGTGGGTGTGGGTGTGTGGGTGTGGGCATGCGGTGATACATCGAGTTCTCCATGGACCAGCAGGATTGCGTCAGCCACACCTGGTGATGTCCTCCGGGCGGCGCCATGCATACGGAAGTGCTCTCTAGAGCTCAGAAAGTGAACCTTTCTGAGCATGCCCAGGTAGCCCACCTTACCGGTCCGCCCCCTAGCCTGGCCAGTATTCTTCCCTCCGCCTTGCCAGCAAGACGGACCCTGCTCTCATCAAACACAATCTCCATTCAACAAGAAAATTCTACAACTCTGATCTTATCTCCAGATCCCCAGCGATGCCAAAGCCTGGCTTTAAGAGATGCTCGCACTGCAAGCGTAAGATGAGCAGCGCTGACAACCACGAGTTCTGCCTGCGCTGCCTGGGGCCAAACCACATCGTGCAGGACTGTACTCATTGTGGCAGAATGTCTCCCAGAGCGCTAAGAGTTGGAGGCTACGATCTACAGGATTTCATTGCAGAAAACGCAAGTACCTCAGCTGTGCTGCCTGTGTCGCCGCCTTTGGATGTGCCCGCTGCGGCCTCCATCCCCTGCCGTGCCATTGATGCATCTTCCGGGCCTCCGACACGCTTCCTGCGGTCCCCGGCACCGGCGGGCCACCCGGGGCTTGTTGTCTCCCAGCCCGGGATTCCCGATGATCACAGCCATGCTGCTCAAGATGGCGACGGGACTCAGTCCTCCCAGCTTCAGCTTTAGTCCTCCAACTCCACCCCCTCTAGCAAGCCTTCAACCTCTGCGAGCTCAGTGCTAGTCTGCATTAAAGAAACCAGCTCCCAGCGTCATCGCTCTAACGCCGCCCCCTCCGGGGGCGGATCCTCCACCTCTGGCCAATCAGAGCTGTGCAGCATCGGGGGAAGCAGTTCTCAGCGCCGTGCTTCAAGCAGCGCCGTGAGCCCGCGCCGGCAACAAAACACCCCAGTCAGCCCTGTCGGTGCCGACGAGTCCAGCGGCGCTGATTCTCCGAGCCCTATAGCTTACAGGCACTCCAGGAGTAAGCGAAGCAGGAGCATCTCGGCACACAGAGATCGCAGAAAGAAACGGTCCAGGGCTGACAGAGACAGCGGATCCAGCAGCAGCAACAGCAGCTACAGCGACAGAGCAAAGGGAAAACGCCACCATCACTCTCATTCTCACAGGGGCCATCGGAGAGACCACCGCAGCTGCAAAAGCAGGCACAGGAGTCACCGGAGTTCCTCCAGCTCCTCCTCCATTTACAGTCACCACCACAGCTGCTCCAGGAAATCCAGTAGCCACAATAGCTCTTCTGAGATTATCAACTTGTTAACTCAACTGCTAAACCAACCCGCCTCCATTGCGCCCACGGCGCACCCTTCTCCTCCCGCCGAGCCAGCTCCCATTCAGTGCACGGCATCCACTCCAGACAAGGGAGCTAGAGAACCCTCCCGTAGGCCATCACCTCATCCACAACAGGAGAACCCCTCCCCGGACAGCACCGCGGAGGAACACGACATCGAGGCAGCGGTGGTGGGGTCAGCATCGCAAGGACACGAACACACCCACTCTGAGCCGAGGCAATCCCCAGAGCGGGAAGAACCCCCCCCCCTCCGGAGGATCTCACTTACCCCAAATACCTGAACAAACTGGCATCCACCTTGGCTTTAAAAGTTTCAGAGGAGGGGGGAGAACCAGTTCCCAAGGTTCTGAAGTACCTGGCGACCCCAAAACCAGCGTTTACGCTGCCCATCCACCAAACGCTGTTGGACAACCACTTGCGGCTGTGGCAGACGCCGGCTTCCAGCCAACCCTTTCCCAGACGCCTGGACTCTAAGTACCAAGTAAAACCTGCCCCGGGGTTCTCGCAACTGCAGCTACCGCACCATTCCATCGTGGTGTCTTCGGCTCTCAAGCGCGTAAAGTCCTCACGTACTCACGCCAATAGCCCCCCGGGCTGAGACCACAAGCTGCTCGATGACATCGGGAAAAAAGGTGTTCCAAAGGTCTATGCTCAACGCTAGGATTGCGGCACACCAGTTCCAGCAAGTTCTATACCTCGACGCCTGCACAGCGTCCTTCAGAGCCGGCGTTGCATCCCTTCCTAAGGAGTCCCAGGCACTACTCTCCAGTGCCCTCCTGGATCTGTCAAATTGCAGCAAGCATCTGGCTAGCACCACCTTTGACTCTTTTGACACAGCGCTGCGCAAAGCGGGCACTGCCATCTCGGCAAGAAGATGGGCATGGTTAAGAGCCTCCGGCCTGTGTGACGACACTCACGACGGGATCGCCGATGCACCCTGCACGGGTAAATCACTCTTTGGTGACAAGGTAAAGGACGCAGTCAACAATATGAAAGAACATTGCACCACGCTACAAACTCTGGCGGACGACGGCTTCGAGCGCCACAGCGTATCTCATAAAAGTAGCTTCCAGAGGAAGTCCTACTACGCCTCCAACAAAAAATACCCCTCCAACAGGAGATGGCAATACAACAAATACAAGAATAACTCCTACCATGCCCCTTCGCACCAGCGCAACTCCCAGCGGGACCGTAAGCAGAAGAAGAGCAACAACGCGCCCACCACCAAAGGTGCGCCCTCCTTTTGACAACAATTCAAGGGTGACCACCCGGATCGGGGGTCGCCTGACTCACTTCCTTCCAGAGTGGCAACGGATCTCCTCAGACTCCTGGGTTCTACAGATCATCCGAGAAGGCTACCGCATGCGCTTTGCTGCGACGCTCCGCCAGAGCACTCATCCCATCAGCGACACACCCCCACACTTACACGTGGCCATGGCGGCAGAGCTGCTACATCTTCTGGTCTCCAAGGCAATAGAGCAGGTACCCTCTGCCAAAAGAAACTCTGGCTTCTACTCAAGATATTTTCTCATTCCCAAAAGAACTGGAGGTGTTCGCCCTATCCTCGACCTCCGCAAGCTGAACACTTTCATCATCAAAGAGAAGTTCCGGATGTACTCTCTCAACTCCATCCTGCCTCTGATACAATCCGGCGACTGGATGGCATCCCTCGATCTGCAGGACGCTTATACCCACATCCGCATCCACAAGTCTCACAGGAAGTACCTCCGCTTCCAAGTTCTAGGGCAGCACTACCAATACAGAGTACTTCCCTTCGGTCTGTCACCAGCGCCACGGGTGTTCACGAAGTGCGTGGCCGTGGCAGCAGCACATCTCCGCAAGCTGAACATCTCGGTTTTTCCATACCTGGACGATTGGCTCCTCACAGCCCCCTCCGCAACGGAGCTGCAGGAATCCCTGCGGGTAGCCAAAACCCTGATCTCCTCCTTGGGGTTTGTCGTCAACCTCAACAAGTCACACCTCACTCCTTCCCAGAGACTGGAATTCATCGGAGCCGTGATCGACACCAAACTCTCGAAGGCCTACCTCCCCGAGCGCAGATTGGTCGCAATCACCTCACTTGCGTCCAGCTTGGCCTCAAAAGGGACCCCTTCGGCAAGCTCCATCCTATGTCTTCTGGGCCACATGTCCACCACAACGTCAGTCCTTCCAGTTGCGAGGTTAAAGATGCGCGCACTCCAGTGGCATCTACGTACCCATTGGAGTCAACATTCGCAACCACTCTCCACTCGCATCCCCATGACCCCCCAGATCAGAGCTCAACTCCACTGGTGGACAGTTCCGGGGAATCTTTCGGTGGGGAAGGACATGTATCCACCCAAGCACCAAGTAACCCTCACCACGGACGCTTCCAATTCAGGCTGGGGTGCTCACATCTCGATATTCAACACACAAGGAGCCTGGTCACAACAGGAGAGGCTCCTCCACATAAACCTCCTCGAGCTAAAGGCCATCAAATACGCTCTCAAAGCGTTCCTAACACACGTGCGTGGGAAATCCGTCCTCATCCAGATGGACAACCAAGTTGCCATGTTTTACATCAACAAGCAAGGGGGCACCACCTCTCGCTCCCTCTGCAAGGAAGCGCTTCAGATCTGGTCCCTGGCCCTGAAGAACGAGTGCAGCCTCCGTGCCTCCTATCTCCCGGGAGACCAGAACACATTGGCGGACAAACTCAGCAGACAGCTGCAACCGCACGAATGGACACTCCTCCCGGAGGTAGCCGACAGTCTCTTCCAAATTTGGGGCATCCCGAACATCGACCTATTCGCCACGGAACGGAATGCGAAATGCCCCCTATTCTGCTCCAGGCACCCGTCAGCGAACAGGTTAGCAGCGGATGCATTCGATGTGTGCTGGGGGGAGTGGTCTCTGGTGTATGCCTTCCCGCCGAACCCTCTCATCCCTGCAACACTTCAACGGATCATTCGCGACAAAGCGCGAGCCATCCTGGTGGTTCCCCACTGGCCCCGCCAGATGTGGTTTGCGCTTCTCCAGCACTTAGCACAAGGGGCTCCGAAGCGCCTGCCCCTCAGACCGGACCTACTGACGCAGGACGAGGGCAGAACACGACACCCCAACCTCAAAGCCATGGCTCTCACTGCCTGGAGGTTGAGCGGTTAAACCTAGCTACGCTACAGCTACCTGCAGAGGTACAGGACGTGGTCCTGGCAGCCAGAAGACCCTCGACCCGGAAGTCCTACAGTCTCAAATGGAAGCGTTTCAGCGCCTGGTGCACAGCTCAAGGCCTTGAGCCCACTGCGTGTCCCCTCTCCAATGTCCTGCAATACCTTAGCTCTCTGTCTCACCTTGGTCTGCAGACACAATCCGTCAGAGTGCACCTCTCGGCAATCGCGGCCTTTCACGCACCTCCGGAGGGAGCTACCTCGATTGCGGCACTGCCTCTCACATCCCGCTTCATGAAAGGACTGACAAACCTAAAACCCCGGATCAGACATCCGGTCCTGCCCTGGGACCTCAACATTGTATTGCTACGCTTGACACAGGAACCCTTCGAGCCAATGCAGTCCGCGGACATGAAGTACGTCTCCTCGAAAACACTGTTTCTAGTAGCCATTACATCCGCCAGAAGGATCAGCGAGCTGCAAGCGCTGGTAGCAATCCCCCATATACGCAGTTACATCCAAACCGCGCATCCTTGCGAACCAACCCCAGGTTCGTTCCCAAAGTAGTGTCAGCTTTTCACGTTAATCAGTCTATTGAGCTCCCCTCTTTCTTTCCGGAGCCTCATGCATCAGATGAGGAGAGGCGCCTGCACACTCTGGACTGTCTCCGGGCCCTCCGGATCTATCTACACAGGACACAACCCACCTGCGAAGGTGAGCAGCTGTTCGTGTCTTTCAATCCAAGCAAGCCTGGCAGACCAGTCAACAAGAGGACCCTCTCCCACTGGGTCGCCTCCTGCGTCTCCTATTGCCTTGACCCTTCAGGCTCCCAGCAACAGCCGAGAGTGGGCCCTCACAAACTCAGAGCGCTGGCCACCTCCATTGCCAACCTTTGCTCTATTCCATTAATTGACGTCTGCAGAGCGGCCACCTGGTCCTCCCCGCACACGTTCCTCAGACACTACTGCCTCGACCTCAAGGCACAAGAGGACTTTGCCCTCGGCACGGCCGTCCTCTCTACGGCATCCGGGGGAAGTGAGGCCGCACGGCGCACCTGATTATGGACTCCTTTTATGCTATGCCTGCTTATGTTGCTGTCATTTGACAATCCTGTATTGCACTGTTTGCACCTTTGAATACGTACATTATTGCACTGTTCGCACTGTTTGCACAGTTAAATGTGTTGCACTGTTGCACCTGAATTCTGTTGCACTGTTTGCACTATTGCTCTGTCTGCCAGCACCTTGTATATCTCTTGCACATCCTGTCCACGTTATGCACATCGCCTCTGGCGACCCTAGTGCTGCTAATAAAGCTGTGTTGCATTGATTTAATACACCCTAGCGGTATACTGCGTGTCTTGTATGCTTACCTCCTCCACCTCAGCGTGCACAGGCAGCTAGGGAGGCACCAGGTGTGGCTGACGCAATCCTGCTGGTCCATGAAGAAAACGGGGTTACTTACCTGTAACAGGAGTTCTCCGTGGACAGCAGGATAAGTCAGCCACACAATCCCACCCACCTCCCCTGGAGGAGGTCCACCTCTACCGCTCCCTAGCCGGTCAATAGCTAGCTAGGAACTCACTGGCCAGGCTAGGGGGCGGACCGGTAAGGTAGGCTACCTGGGCATGCTCAGAAAGGTTCACTTTCTGAGCTCTAGAGAGCACTTCCGTATGCATGGCGCCGCCCGGAGGACGTCACCAGGTGTGGCTGACTTATCGTGCTGTCCACGGAGAACTCCTGTTACAGGTAAGTAACCCTGTTGTGTGAGTGGTGTGAGGTTGATTGCGTGGTGAACCATATACAGTAGGAGCTCTGTACAGGAACAATATACATTTTTACATTGTCTTGCTGCAGGCTATATACAGTATGAGCTATGTACAGGAGCTATTTACAGTTTTATATTTTGTTAGCAGAGAAGGAGTTTGTTTGAACAGTTCATGTGATGTCCTTGTAGTGTTCTGTGAAGATGTGGCACTGAAGGCTTCAGCCCATGAGAAAACTCCCCTTAGCCTCAAGTACTTGATTATTGAAATTAGACCATATTTAGTCCTGTGAGAGACTGGTTTTTCATGCTGGCGAAGCTGATCCTGTTCATGATTCTATACTGACTGTGCAGTTGGACTGAGTGGTCGCTGTGCACTCTGCTTGTAACTAAGGGTCTGTCATTCATAGGCAACCAGCAGGACATGAGTTATTAATCTCAGGGAATAGACAGCATGAGTCAATTCTGCAGATTTATTGCATCACTAAATCCAGTTTCCTACCCTCTCACCAGAGACTATCACAGGAAAAGCACACATCGGACTCGGACAGCTTAGTAAATGGAGAGAACCGCTCCTCCAGCAGCTGTCGAGAGACTCGGGAGCATGGTAAGAACAGAAGCCTTCAAACAAAGGCCCAAGGGCCAGATGTGGCCCTTGCAGTAATTGTTTCTATCTCTCTATGGTTTTGTGTTCCCAGATTAGTTTTGGCCGCAGAACAAGTTTTGTTTTTTTATGAGGGGCTTTGCCCATGCATTCTGGTCTTCTTTTCAGCCTATTTTACCACAAAATGATGTTCTTTTATTTCATGATTCTTTATGGTACAACTCCTGAGGAGTCTTAATCCTTCCGCACACTCCTCTCCTTGAGGGTTGTATCGTAAAGAGCCGTGAAATAAAAGAACATCATTTCATCGTGATATAGGCTGAAAGAAGACCAGAGCATCCATCAAGTCTAATCTTTGCTAGGGGAAAGGAAGTGGGGTCCGGTGCACGTCTAGCCAGCTGCGTAGCATCCTGAGAAAAATATCCCTTCCTGATCCCTGAGGGAGGAGTGGCCTAGTGGTTGGGGCAAGGTACTTCAGGCCGGAAGGTCGGGGGTTCAAATCCCACTAGAGGACAGCAACCTTGGGCCGGAAGGACTGGGGTTTCTAGTCCCACAGGTGCTCCTTGTGGTCTTGGGCAAGCCACTTAACCCTCCGTAGCCCATGTTCCCTGTAAAATAGTTATCTCCAAGTTATAATGCCCTGTTCAATGTAATTTCAGTTTGTTCAATGTAAACCGCACTGATGCAGAATAGTGCGGTATATAAGAGAATGTAAATAAATAAATAAATGATGTTTATGGATGCACTGGGATTTGGATCATCAATTTTAATTAACTGTCTTTCAAAGTCCATGCTCAAGATGAGCTATATATAGGTTCAGCGGGTATTTCCAGGCTCCAGAGAGCTTACAGTCAGAGGTAACAGAGTGAAGTGATTAGTCAACGGTCACAAGGAGCATCAGTGAGAGAAGCAGGATTTCCACACCGATTTCTCTTATTCTCAGCCTACAGCTTTAAACATTAGGCCATGCCTTGGCTCCATTCCTCTCTGCACACCTTTCACCTCCCCTCCTCACCCTCTTTTGGTCTTTGTGTCAGGGAAGGGTAAGAAGAGTGGACTGGCAGAACTCAAGGGCTCCGTTAGCCGGGCGGCAACCAGAAAGATTACCAGAATAATCAGTTTCTCCAAGAAGAAGATGGCTGCAGAGGATACCCAGACTTCGTCCACGGAGGAGGACTTTCCCTGCTGTGGTATGTACAGGCTGATTTGGGTCAGGAATGGCCCCACGTTAACTCTGTGTGTGCTAAAGTGCTTCGTCTTTCTCATTTACCAATTTGTTCCTCACTGTCTTTCTTATCTGCCTTTTCACCATGATACAGTGAATTCTTTCTGATGCCCATTCTTCCACTTTAAAGATCTATGAGTAGTCCCTGGTACCTCTATCCATTGGACTAGCCAAATTGCCTTCCCCACACCCCATTCTTCTGATTCAGTATTGTTGCGCTCCCTATAAGTCCTGAGGCACCCAGAGAGGAGACCAAGGCTGAGGTGTCCATGTGTTCTTCCCCACAGGCTACCTAAATGTTCTGGTAAATCAGTGCTGGAGGGAGCGTTGGTGCAGACTGAAGGGGCACACCCTCTATTTCCACAAGGATCGGAATGACCTGCGGACACACATGAACACTGTGGTTTTGCAGGGCTGTGAGGTGCTTCCAGGGCTCGGGCCCAAGCACCCGTTTGGTTTCCGTCTGCTCCGCCAGGGTCAAGAAGTTTGCTCCTTAGAGGCACGTATGATGGGAACTCATGTGGGAGAGGATCAGAGAGTGACAGCTCAGTGCCTGGGCCTGGAGGTGGTTATAGAAGAACTATGAAAGTTCCACATGGAAAATATGTTATGGTACCATGGAATGTTTCAAATTAGTATTGTGGAAGAGAGTTAAAGAAACTGTAGGAGATCCCTGCCTGCTTTAGCCTGGGGGCTTTTATCCTTCCCCCATCAACCTTCCCTCCAAAGAGCAGTGAAGAGCACCAAGGAAGCACAACTGTGGGCCAAACTGTTTTACCTCTTTAAGGGGACTATTCACTAAATTTTAACACATGGTAATGCCCACTAGCCCATGCTATCTGCTGACTCCATAGGAATAGAAGCAAATAATGCACATTAATGCTAATACTGTAAACAGCCTTTGAAAAGCCTCAGTGATGATCACAGCGGCTAGAGTACAATACAGTTTTGGGAAACAATGTTTTAATGCCTCCCTCACTCTAAGATCACCCTCTACTGTAATATCTATTGAGGGGGTAATTCATAAAAGGCTGCCTACGTCAGTTGGAAAAAGGTGACTGTTTTATAAAGGCGTAATACAGAAACCATAAGAACATAAGAAATGCCATACTGGGTCAGACTAAGGTCCATCAAGCTCGGTATCCTGTTTCCAACAATGGGCAATCCAGGTCACAAGTACCTAGCAGTTTCCCAAAAAGGCACACAGCACTTATTTCACTATTTAATTTTGTGGCAAATGTCAGAGCTGTGAAAAGATAAGTTTATAATGAGTATGAGATGCCAGGCTATGAAATCATATAGGCATTGGAGATATCCGAAGAAGTGGTTGTGCACATGAAAATTTAAATAAAACAAATATTTCTCTGAAGACAAATGCAATGCTGACAGGCCTTTCTTCCAAGGTAATGGAGGGTTGGAGCAGAGGAGTAGCCTAGTGGTTAGAACACTGGCTTGGTAACCAAGCAACCAGGGTTCAGTTCCCACTAGCACTCCTTGTGGCCTTGGGCAAGTCACTTAACCCTCCATTGCCTCAGAAGAAAGGCCTGGCAATTTACCTCCGGTGACACTACCAAGAAAACCCAGGAGCTTCTGGGTCGCCAGGAGTCAGGACTGATTCAAAGGCACACATTGCATTTTTTGCAATGGAGGGTTACATGATTTGCCCTAGGCCTGAAGGAAGTACTAGTGGGAAATGAGCCCTAGTTTCTTGGTTGCCAGGCCACTGCTCTAGCACTAGGCTACAATCCTCCACTCCCCAAAGACAAATAACAGACAAAAAAGAAACAAGAGAGGGGTCTATATAAGCATAACTCTGTTGTTTGCCTCCAGTTTTTAAGAAAATAGTGAAATGAGGGCTGGATGGTTTCTGTATTAGCGATTACACTGTGGGGAAAGTGCTCTACATTTCCTGTCTTGTACCGATATTTCATAAGGGCAACATAGGCGCCTATTTGCCTTTTAGAAAAGTGGTGCCCAAAACAGCCTCTAAAGTGCACAAATCCCCTCTTGCGGTTACACCTGCTCCACAGGGGGTGTGCATTTCTGCACGTTTGCATGTTGTCGTTCCCTGTACTGGGGCACTAGGCGTGCGCATGAAAGGTACACATTCCATCCAAAGTATGCACCTGGGAACATGGTGTGCAAACAAGTTTGCGTGTGCTCAGCCATGCAATCCTATAAGTTCTTTTCTGTGTGTAAAACATGCCTTACATGCGGAAAATGTTTCATAAAAGTTTCCCCTAAATGCAGAACAGAAGGATTCCAGGTCCTTGGGGTCATAAGTAGAGTGTGAGGAGAACCAGATGCCTCCTCCCTTGTGCTAATATGCTCCTCTTCCTCCTCAGGCGAGCTGTTCGGAAGAAATGGGCCGCTGGCTTGGATTACTGTTGGCCGAGACGGGCTCTCAAACAACACCAGAGACCCTGCATTACGACTATGTGGATGTGGAAATGATACCGAGCATCGTTAGTGCTGTCCATCACTCCTTCCTGTAAGAATGCCCTTGGGAAACAGGCAGCATGCAGGGCAGGGATGTGGGACATGGGCAATGCAAATAGGTACAGGATAGAAATCTTGGCCAACCCATGATTCAGTCTTGTCTTCCTGCCAGGGCCGGCCCAAGGCTTTCTGCAACCCCAAGCAGGAGCCCCAGCTGTACCACCCTCCCCTCCACGCCAAGCCATGCTGCCACTGCTGCTTCTGACCCCCCTCGAGTGGATGGGCCGGCCCTGTCTCCCGCCGCTTGTATAGTCTCCTCTTCCTTGCTTACCCCTCTTGCTCTTCTGCTCCCATTCTGTTGCATTGTGAATTGACTTTGCTGGGTGATGGAGGGTCACATATTTTGTCATTCAGAGCTTGTTCTTGAGCTAACCAGATACAGTAAGTTTGAGAATAAAAGGATTCTCTTATCACCTCTTCCTCTTCCTTCCTGAAAACAAAATAAGGTTGGAACTATATTGCAGTATTCAGCATACTGTGAATATATGTGCCTAGGCCTCTGTAGATGTAACTGCATGGACCGTATATATTTCTGTGTGCTCTGGGTACTGTTTTTGGATCACCCTGGAGAGGAGTATCAAACATTTTTGTCATCCTCAATAACAACTGCGTGTTTTATTCCCAGGTGGGCAACTTCCTGTCACAATGGTGATAGCAGTTCCCGGGTGTACGATGATGTCCCCTATGAAAAGGTAGGGGGTGTATGTAGTGCAGATGAGACACAGAGGGTTAAGGGCCACATAGAGAGGAGAATCTGAAAAGGATCTCTTGGATGGATTCTGTATTCTGCCAGATGTGCGAAGAACTATCGATACATTACAAAGCTATTTGGGATGTTTAATTGAAGGGTGAAGGGGAACCCGGTGATTTAGTAGCTAGTGCTATCCCTGCCATGTGAAAGACCCGCTCCCTATAACAGTTAAAAATGAGCACACACAGCTCCTAAGAGAGGAAATCCCATTCATTGTGCAATGACAACACCTTGTAGCTATACTTAGGGCCCTCATTTGCAAGGTTCCAGAAGGATCTCTGGTGCTTGACCCCCCAGTCTATGATTCTGCATGTATTACAACAGACTACAATATAGGGAAAAATGCCAGTATACCTTAGATCTAGCTAATCAGTTAATTTGTGATTGGCAGACACAACAAACGTGATTTCAGAAGTAGAAAGGCAAATTACAGTTTAAATGCCAAGTGGTTTACACACATATGTATTTGCACAAACAAGCAATAAAGGGGGGAAATTTCAAACTATATGAGTCAGTGCAAAGGTTGAGGCTTAAAGGATATCAGCTGAAAAGGGAAGGCTGCCATCTTGAACTGCCAAACTTGTGTCTCACTGAAACTAAATGTTCCTAAATAAAAATTCTTAGAGGACATGGGACAGGACAAAAGCGGCTCCTTGCCATTCACCCTCCCTGCTCCTGGGGGACAATTATCCAAAGAAATGCCAGTCTTCCTCAACCCCCCCCCCCCCCTTCATACTTAGAACAGGCACTTAGCTACTACAGGTCCTAAAAACTTTGGTAGCCACCTACTTCCCCAACTCTGTTCAGAAGCCAGATGGCTAAAGAAATCACTAAAATAATTTTTAAAAGCATACAAGACATTAACTCCCCCGCCTCCTGACACAGACACTCATAGACGGACTTTCGGTGACAATCTAACTTCCTAGTTGCTTTCTGTGTGTTTTGTCTTGTGTGCGAGAGATTCAGCATCTGGGCCTCACGCTGTGCCAGCTTCTAGGAATCTCAGGCCATTTGAAGATAGCAGGAATGACTCGTTCCCCACTGTTCTTGTCTGTTTCATGCAGCTTGAGGAAGCAATACGGCCGAAGGGAGCACAGGTGAAGCGTCACGCCTCATCCTGCAGCGAGAAGTCCCGCCGTGTGGATCCTGAAATCACAATAAAGCGTCATGCTTCCAGTATGTCTGCACCAACCTACCACTCTGCAAACTTGGCATCATAGCATGGGGGAGGGGGGTGATCTGTACAGAGCAGTGGGTACAACCCTAAACAGAGGCCAGGGGGGAGGTGACGCACTCTAGCCACCTTACTGGGTGGATTGGATGGACCATGTTGGCCTTTATCTGCCATCATATACTATGGGGGTTATTCTATGCCATGAATAGCAGGGATGGACATCCCAATGAGACATCCATCCCCGCTATTCGTGCCTACCCCTGCCACATCTAACCTCCCCACCGCTTGTGCAGGGAAGTTAGACAGGGACAGGGAAGGGGCAGCTTGGGGGTGGAGTCTGGGTGGGCGGTCACCGGCCCTGGATGTACAGGACCGATTCTAATGTCAGCCCTGTACGTCCAGGGCTGGCAATTTGTACAGGGAAGTTATTCCACCTCCGAGTTGGAATAAGTTCCTCATACATCCAGGATCGGCGGCCCAGGGCGCAGATGGGGCAGGGGGGCCCGAAGACATTCCCTGCAGCCCGACCCAGGCTTTAGGAGGTCAGATCAGGGGTCGGGCTGCGGGGAATGCAGTGTTGAAGTATCATGGCGCCGCAGATCCATTGAAGAGTCTTGACTGAGTTAGCAAGGAAGGTCCTGTATGTGCAGTCTGGGCTGAATCGCAGTTCCGACCTGCATATACAGGACTGTTCGCAATTCTGATCCCACGGGGCTAGACATGCCCCACGGGATCAGAATCACGATCCCCTCTGTACGTCCGGCTCAGACCAAACGTACAGAGGGGATCTACGTCCGGGATGGAATGAGCCTCTATGTTACTATGAGAGGGGTGTCGGTGCACAGAAATACTTGGGCTGATATGCAAAGCCCTTAACAGCTGGTCAACTGTGATTTTCAGCAGCACTGTCTGGAGAGTGTCGGTACTATCGGGTTAGTGCAGGGGTGGTCAGTGGGCAGAGTGGGAGCAGTACCAGTGCTAACAGGGTAAATATCAGTACCTAGCCACTTAGCTTGATTTTCAGTGGTCCTTGTCCGGACAACTTAAACCACAAGAAAAACAGGACTAAAAATCTGGGCAAGCGCCAAGTGGATCGCATTTCCCTGGTTAGTGCTGCTTAGCCCAGATATCCAACGGCAGCCACTGAGTATCCTGCTGAGACTTAAGCTCCATGGCTGACCATTGCGGCATTTAAGTACCAGCAGTTTGGAAAATTGAGCCCACTTCAGTTGTTTTCTTGATAAATAGAAGTCTTTCTCTTTTGCATCAGATGCGAATCAGTATAAGTATGGGAAAAACCGTGCAGAAGAGGACGCTCGGAGATTTGTGAGTGAGAAGGAAAAGCTGGAGAAGGAGAAGACGTCCATTCGCACTGAACTGCTAGCCCTGCGGAAAGAAAAGCGAGAGCTCAAGGAGGCCATGAAGAACAGCCCAGGTGAAGGGAAAGTTCTGATTATTTGCCCATTTCCACCTCAGTTTTTGGAAGTATATAATTGGCAAAACCTGGCCATTCAGTGGTAAACGATAGATTCTAACCATCAGGAGGAGCATAAGGCTGGTGCCAGCCCTGGCAAACCACATTTAGCTGCCAACTAAACACTGAGAAGATACATGATATCACCATGGCCTGGTAATATCTGAAACAAAAAATAAATCTCTCATAGCTCCCCCCTCTCCCTGCCATTAGTCTTTCTCGTTCTGTCTCATAGCCCCCGACAGCCTTCACCCAATGTCTCTCTCTCACTCTCTCATAGATCCCATCTCGGCAATCACCCAGTGTCTGTCTGTCATAGCCCCTCCCCCTTCATCCAGTGTCTCTCTCTCCCATAGCCCCTCCCCCTTCATCCAGTGTCTCTCTCTCCCATAGCCCCTCCCCCTTCATCCAGTGTCTCTCTCCCATAGCCCCTCCCCCTTCACCCAGTGTCTCTCTCCCATAGCCCCTCCCCCTTCATCTAGTGTCTCTCTCCCATAGCCCCCCCTTCATCCAGTGTCTCTCTTCCATAGCCCCTCCCCCTTCATCCAGTGTCTCTCTCTCCCATAGCCCCTCCCCCTTCATCCAGTGTCTCTCTCTCCCATAGTCCCTCCCCCTTCATCCAGTGTCTCTCTCCCATAGCCCCTCCCCCTTCATCCAGTGTCTCTCTCTCCCATAGCCCCTCCCCCTTCATCCAGTGTCTCTCTTCCATAGCCCCTCCCCCTTCATCCAGTGTCTCTCTCTCCCATAGTCCCTCCCCCTTCATCCAGTGTCTCTCTCTCCCATAGCCCCTCCCCCTTCCTCCAGTGTCTCTCTCCCATAGCCCCTCCCCCTTCATCCAGTGTCTCTCTCCCATAGCCCCTCCCCCTTCATCTAGTGTCTCTCTCCCATAGCCCCCCTTCATCCAGTGTCTCTCTTCCATAGCCCCTCCCCCGTCATCCAGTGTCTCTCTCCCATAGCCCCTCCCCCTTCATCCAGTGTCTCTCTCACACATAGCCCCCCTGCCTCCAGTGTCTCTCTTCCATAGCCCCTCCCCCTTCATCCAGTGTCTCTCTCTCCCATAGTCCCTCCCCCTTCATCCAGTCTCTCTCTCTCCCATAGCCCCTCCCCCTTCATCTAGTGTCTCTCTCCCATAGTCCCTCCCCCTTCATCCAGTCTCTCTTCCATAGCGCCTCCCCCTTCATCCAGTGTCTCTCTCTCCCATAGTCACTCCCCCTTCATCCAGTGTCTCTCCCATAGTCCCTCCCCCTTCATCCAGTGTCTCTCTCTCCCATAGTCCCTCCCCCTTCATCCAGTGTCTCTCTCTCCCATAGCCCCTCCCCTAGTCTTTACTCTGTGTCTCTCGCTGTTCCTGCTGCAATGAAAAAGACACGCTACTTTCTTGCTGCTATTGGCTCTCAGCAAAGAGATTGAGCGATGTGGCGAAGGAAGTGTGGGCTCTAATCTTGAAACTGTGAGAATGACGTGAACTTCCTCCACCGCATGGCTCAAGCTTCTGGCAGCCCTGGAACGTAAGAAACCCCAGGTGCTATGGTGCAATTGCTGGGCGCCATGATGACCTGGTGCCTGGGATTTGTCGAGTCCTGGGTTATAGGTTAGGGGGAATTAAATGTGGAGGGTGGTCTCTCAGGTGTTACCAAATGGTAAATACCACTTTTTAGTCCACACTTGTCTCTCTCTCCCCCCCCCCTCCCCACACACACTTCCTAATGTGCAACGCTACTGGATTTTGGCAGAATTATTTCCATTAACTGTTATAACTTATTTTTGACACAGCAACTTCTTCTGCTCCTTTTGGAGTTCCCTATTTCAGGATCTACAAAATGCAGGATTCCAGAAATAACCCCACTGCATGTCTCCCTTCCTCCCACTCCCAGCCCCATCCGGGACTGGCTCCCTACTAGCGGCTGTGAATTGCTGCACCCACAGCCTCGGTGAGCAGGAGAGCTGAACTGGGAACTGACCCTCGTCCTTCTAATTTTATTTTTGAATGATCTTGTCACTGAGTGAGACGAGTCTTTCTTTACTTATTTGTTTGTTTGGCATAATTTTTATATTTATAAGATTTCAACAAACATTCACTTGAATAGGAGGCATAATATAGAACAAAATATTTAAGGAAACGTAGATTTTGTTCTAAATTCCGTTAGATCACAGAATGTAGGGAATGGAAAAATCTAAAGGCGCAACTAAAAGGAAAAGCAAAATAGCTGGAAATAAGTCAAGGCGCAAAACCCCCAGATATACCCAAACTTGCATCTAAAAATGAACTTAGCTGCTCCAGAGCAAAGAAAACACATCTAGCTTGCAGATATTTCACAATGCATTTATAGAGGTAATGATGCAAAAATGAAGCCCTTAAATCCAGCATCTCCTGACACATAGCCAAGAACATAGTAAATGAAAATGATGGCAGATAAAGACCAGCATGGTGCATCTAGTCTGCCCAGTGACATAGTTGTAGAGTTGCCCCACCGCTCCAGGCAGGCTACCCTATTCTGTTTGTGAAGTTATATTTTATTTATTTATTTATTTTATAACTTTTATATACCGCGCTATTTGTTATCAGTGCGGTTTACATACAACAAGGGTGCACAGTCAGAAGACTGTTCTGTGCTTACATTGTAACAGGAGTTTAAACTTGGAACATACATTGTAACAGGAGCATAAACTTGGAGCAACAGGGGAACTAAAAACATATGTACAAAATATAATTAGATTTGGATTGTATATATGTTTGCTTTAATTCCATCTTCTTGCTATGTAGTGATCCTGTGTCTGTCCCATGTCTTTTGAATTCTGTTACTGTTTTAGCTCCCAGCACCACCTTCTCGTGAAAAAGTATTTTGTCTTTTTGAGATGCTTGTGGAACATCAGGGTATATCTAGATATGTTATTATATAAACAATTCTTTACTCCTTCTGCAATATAACCATAGCACCATATTAAGATCTTATTCAGATACGAAGCTTGCTAAAAGTATATCTCTCCTGAATTTCAGAGGCAGTAGATTCTAGTAAGACAGAAACTTCTAAACTTCCGGAAGAAAGCAATTCTTGTCTACCACAGATTAGGTAAAAATTAAACCTTATTTAAAAGTGGCATCACTGTTGAGCAAATGTTCAGCAGTTCAGACATATAACCTTTGAAAGCTTCCTAAGCAGAAATACCTGGAATTTTAGGGAAATTCAAAATACGACGATTCAGATGTCTTGTCTGATTCTCAAAGTTCTCAAGCTTATGTTGGGTTAGAATGTTATCTTTAACCAAAACATTAATGATATCTTTGGATTCTTTTATATCAATTTCTAATGCATTAATTGTCCCTTGGAATTCTTCAGAAAGAGAGTCCTGCCTTTTGAGCTAAATTTCTAGCAGTCTTTAAAAGTGAATTAATATGTACAGAGCATTTTGGAAACGGCAGCTTCCAATTTTACCAACATCTGTCATGTTGTATGGAAGGTACTTGCTCTCCTGTGTTTCTGACCTGACTCCACCTTGAGCTATGTCATATGCAGACCTTACTGATCCACTATTGGTAGGTCTTCCCAGAATAATTGCAGCAGAATTATCTTACTCACCAGTCACTAGGTCCTAAAGACAGAGAGCTCCCTGAAGTCATAGAAGAAGCCATAGCAGGAACAACTAGCTGTGTTTCTCTGCCAATAAAATTTGAAATCCTTCCTGCCTGGGTGATTTTCTGAGAGAGACTGTTCTGGAAGCAATTCAGTGTTGTCGCAAGTCAATAGATTATTTGCCCCCAAGATTGGCCAACCCTCCCCCCAAAGACTGCTCAGTAGAGGAGTAACACACATGGCAGAAACCTTTCCAGAGTGACTCTATAAATGCCTTTTAATTCACGGCTGCCAAGGGTCTGGACCAGCAGAACTCTTAGCTGCTAACTTCCTCTTCTTCTTCTTCGAAGCCTCTCTTTTAAATATTCCATTATTTATTTATTTGGCTGTGCCTCTATACCGCTTTTCACATCATAGATAATTATTCAACAACTGCTGTCTATGTGATGCATTATAGATCTTGAGCTAGATTTCACATCTTGTATCTCTGCAGCAGTAAAATCCATCATTCCTCACCCTCAGAAAACACCACTCAGTACAAAAGTTCTTCACTTATACAGTGCTTCACACTCTCATCTTAACACTAATCATGTCATGTATCGACTACTGAAACACCATCTACAATGGGATCATTTGCTCCAACATGTTCAAAATGCAGCTGTCAAACCTCTTTACAAAAAATTTCAAAAATATAGTAAGAAACCCCATTATATGTAATAAGTGAATCAATTTCTGTCAGACTGTCACAACTCTGTCCCCTTCAGTATGTGCTAGCATCCAAAATCGGGTCCATTTACTATATCCTGTATTTATGTCTGCCTGGCTTCATTTCAATCGTCTCTCTCTCAATTCCTCCAAATGTTCCACAATTTGGCTTACCTTTAATATCCCTCGACCTACAATAGCTCCTTCTCTGTCCCATTCCCTGTCCCCCTTGTTCATTCCCTCCGAAATCATGGGGTCATTCTAGATTCCTCTCTGTCATTTCAGGGCCACATGTCCTCCCTTGTCCAATGGTCTTCCTCCGTCGGATCCGTGCTCTTCGTTCTTCTCGCGACCAGCACTCCCTTCTTACCCTCCTTCTATCACTAGTAATTTCTAGAATAGATTATGGCAACAGTGCTCTTGCTGGTCTTCCCAACTACCAACTTGTTGATTGCAACTTCTCCAAAATACAGCAGCCCAGATTATCACTTAGGCCTCACACCGTGAACACATCACTCCCACCCTGATCCGACTTCACTGGCTTCCCATAAAATTTCATGTAGATTACAAAATTCTCATATCCACTCACCAGGCAATCCACACAGGCATACCGCAATATTTGGCTGATCTTCTTCATTTTCACTCCCCCGCCATCTCCTCAGATCCCTCCACACTCTCCGCTTGGCCCTCCCCTCAGTTTCCCGTGAGCAAACGCGTCATTCCGCTTTCTTTTTCCTTGCGCCTGCCCTATGGAATTCCCTACCTGCCTCACTACGTGCAGAGACCTCTTTTCTCCGGTTCAAATCTCAGCTCAAAACACACCTGTTTCAGTTGGCTTATGGCCTTCAACCCCCTTCCCCTGAGCAGTCTCCCCCTTGGCTCGCTCCTTCTTAGTCTAAGTTCTTCTCCTCGCCTCCCCGTCCGCCCACTGCTCTCTTCTTTATTCCCTTTCTTTTCTGTCCTCTCCTATATATGCGTGGCATTCTTTTCCTTATTTTTAATTTAGATCTTTGTAAACCGCTCTGATGCCTTGCTGCCTAAGGCAGTATATCAAATGACAACAAAGATAAAAATTAAGCATAATCTGACCTAGCGCCATGTTTTGAACCATAGAGCAACTAGCAAAATTTCAGGCTCTGCATCAGGGACAATCAATACTTAGCTTTTCCGTAGCAGTTTATCCAGCCAAGCAGAGGCGCTAAGTCGGATGTATGCTTAATGGACATTTTACAGTGAGAATTTTTTCACCAAATAAATAGATATATAGTCTGCAAACTATGTAAATGCCTTTGAATATCCCCCCACCCCTACCAATATACTTTACAATTAGTGACAGTACACCCTGGGTAACTTATGAAGCACCTTCCTTCCCATGTATTCTTTTAGCTTCTGACCTCTGAGTTAAGCTATTTGTGTTTTAATGTTATAGTGTAACCTTTTTACATTCTTGATTTTTTTATTCTATTTTTATTTGTGTATATACTTTTTAAATGTTGCAAACTGCTTTGATAATTCTGATAAGGTGCTATATGAAGTACAACAGTAAATAATAAACACTACAAGGTAAAAACATAGAAAAATGACGACAGAAAAAGACCACATGGCCTATCTAGTCTGTCCTTCCATATCAACAACTACAACAGTCCCCCTTTTTTACAGATCCTCTGTGTTTGTCCCATGCTTTTTTGAATTCAGATACCATCCTCATCTCTACCACCTACACTGGGAGACTATTCCACGGATCCACCACTATTTCCGTAAAGAAATATTTCCGCATATCACTCCTGAATCTATCCACTTTCACCCTCATCCCATGTCCCCTCATAGCAGAACTTGCTTTCAATTGAAAGAGGCTCTCCACCTGTACATTTATGCCACGGAGGTATTTAAACATCTCAATCATATCACCTCTATCCCACCTTTCCTCTAAGGTGTACATATTAAGATCCTTAAGTCTGTCCTCATATGCTTTATAATGAAGACCACTAACCCTTTTAGTAGCCACCCTCTGTACCAACTCCATCCTTTTTATATCCTTTTGAAGGTGCGGCCTCCAGAATTGCACACAATACTCCAAATGAGGTTGCACCGAACACTTATACAGAGGCACTATCACCTCCTTTTTTTCTACTAGACATTCCTCTCCGTATGCACCTAAGCATCCTTCTAGCTTTTGCTGTCGCCTTTTCTACCTGTTTAGCCACTTTAAGATCTTCAGACACAACCATGCCTAGGTCCCGCTCTTCTTTAGTGGACAAAAGTACTTCACCCCCTATACTATATTGCTCCCTGGATTGCTGCAGCCCAAATGCATGACCTTGCATTTTTTAACATAAAATCCCAGCTGCCAAATTCTAGCTTAGCTAGATCCCTCCTCATATTTTCTACACCTTCCTGGGTGTCTACTCTATTGCAGATCTTGGTATATTAACATAGTAAATGATGGCAGATAAAGACCAGTATGGTCCATCTAGTCTGCCCAGCAAGGTAGCAAGAGTAGGTGCACCTGCCACTCCGTGCAGGTCACCCCTCCCCATGTCTTTGTTTAGGGGTGAACCCACTGCTCCGTGTAGGGCACCCCTGTTTGTTGAGACTTTAAGATAAGAAGAACCAAATGCTATGGTTCCATGTCGCTTGATGCAATATTTTGTGTCATTTATGGGTTTGTGTATTTTAGATATTTGTATATTAATAATTTGTTTTAATATTTTATTTGATATTTTAGTAATTTTCTTTATAACCAGGCAGAGTACAAATGTAATTAACATAAGCAGTTCATAACCATGCCAAGATTTCCTGGAGTGGGCTAATATACTGGACTCTAGCAGTAATTTTATGATGGAAATGCATACTTTTAGGCCTAACTGGGGGTTATTTTAGTTAGTAACGTGTGTAGGTTAAGTAGCAGAAGATCTCTAAAGGACAAAAAGGGACTCTAGTAGTTGGTATGGAAGGGCAGACTGGATGGGGCCGTATGGTCTTTATCTGCCGTCATGTTTCTATGTAGGTGGTATAGGAGGGCAGACTGGATGGGGCCGTATGGTCTTTATCTGCCGTCATGTTTCTATGTAGGTGGTATAGGAGGGCAGGCTGGATGGGGCCGTATGGTCTTTATCTGCCGTCATGTTTCTGTGTAGGTGGTATAGGAGGGCAGACTGGATAGGCCGTATGGTCTTTATCTGCCGTCATGTTTCTATGTAGGTGGTATAGGAGGGCAGACTGGATGGGGCCGTATGGTCTTTATCTGCCGTCATGTTTCTGTGTAGGTGGTATAGGAGGGCAGACTGGATAGGCCGTATGGTCTTTATCTGCCGTCATGTTTCTATGTAGTTGGTATGGAAGGGCAGACTGGATGGGGCGTATGGTCTTTATCTGCCGTCATGTTTCTATGTAGGTGGTATAGGAGGGCAGACTGGATGGGGCCGTATGGTCTTTATCTGCCGTCATGTTTCTGGGTAGGTGGTATAGGAGGGCAGACTGGATGGGGCCGTATGGTCTTTATCTGCCGTCATGTTTCTATGTAGGTGGTATAGGAGGGCAGACTGGATAGGCCGTATGGTCTTTATCTGCCGTCATGTTTCTATGTGGTCACATATATGTATTAATGACCCCCTTGTAAAATACCAACGAGCGTGCACATGGGCGGGGCCACATGTATGCATGCAGATTATAAAATACTCTCAATTTATGCACATTCATGCAAACATCTAGGCACGGGCATTTACACTAGCCCTAGGTGCACACCTTTAGGCACAATTTCTGCTACTTAACCTAGTTTTTTATAAAGATAAGTAGGCGCCAACTTGCCTTTATAAAATAGGCTTAACATAGGCACTTTAAAAAGCACTTTGACTAGGCGCTCCCTTATAAAATTACCTTTGACACATGGAACATCCCTTCAAGGGTCACACAATGCTACTCTTGCTCTTTTTACAATTTTGTAAATCTATAGGATATTTTTGAAATAAGCCTCCATTACATTTTTATAAGAAAATACCCAGGACTTAAACCAGTCTGTAGGCAGTACTCTATATCTGTCCATAGGCACTGAACAAAGGTTAGTGGGTGTATGAAAATAAGGTCACTGTAGCATTTGTGTTTTAGATTCTTTTCTTAAATGGTTATAAAAATATAAGCACCTGCCAGCAGCCCTGGGTTCCCTGTGTGACTTGTGCAGAGCTGACAGTCTGGCCCACTATCCCTAACTTAACATTCGTTGGTTCAGGAGTGATCGTGCTGGACCCCTTGCCCAGCTCAGCCTGTGTTCTGGGAATCTGAGCTGCTATTTTCTTCCTATTGTTTCCTTTGCATGGCTCTCCTTAGGCTGCTGAGTAGGTAGAATCTGAATTTGGGCTGTCTGTGCTGTAAGAGAAACTGGCCTCTGCACTGCTTTTGACTGTGGTCGGCATCCCCATCTAGTGATCATAGGATGAAACTACCTGTGAATCGTCTGATGTAACACAATAAAATTGTTGATGGCAAGAAACCTTTTTGGAGAGCTGCCGCTTCCCAGCTTGGGGGTACCTGCATTGCTGGTGAAGGTGCTGCCCAGGACCCACCTTTACTGTGAGCCACAGATTCAGCCACAGCATTATGATGTCACACAATACTCGGAATTCTCTACCATAAGTCATTTTACTAATCTCACTTTTTTCTCTGTCTTCAGAACAGGGGCAGGGGAGAGAGGATCATTATCACTCATGGAAGAATTTTTGTACAAACATTGTAAAATGTTTGCACTCAATATTGTAAAGTTCTGCATTCCTTCTTTGATTTTTTGTGCAAAATTCCCCCTTCATGAGGCTTAACTCAATCCTCCCCAGCTCTCTTCCCCACCTTAGCTTGACCCCCCTCCCTAGGCATGTTCTCCCTCCCCAAGCTTGATTTCCGTCCTCCACCTGGCAGATTTAACCCCTGCTTCCTCCCCAGATGGACACCCACAGCTTTCTGTCTCTGCCTCTTAGTTTTAAGTTTGTTTGTTTGCATCTCTTTCACATAGCTTTCTTTCTCTCCCCTTTTAACTGTCCCCACACTTTCTCCATCTCTACCCTCATTGCCAATCACATGGCAAGAGAGGCACAGGGTCTGCATATTAAGCCTCGCCCTCCTCTGCCACACAATCTGACTACTGATTTGAACTGTATGGCTGGGTTATCTGCGCAGTTTAAATCAGCAGTTCGACCCATGGCAGCAGAAGAGAGGGACACAGGCCGCTATCTAGTCACTCTTATCATTCTCTTGCCGTGATCTGCGTGGGGACAGAGAAGAAGGATCCATACAGACTGCTGCCTCCTTGGTCCTGTGCAGAATTTTGCACAGGAGGGGAATTTGCTGAAAAATGTACATTATGCAGAATTTCCACAGGAGTATATTACTATAATTTGCATAGTGTTACCCAGTGCACTGTACAGAGACACATAAGAGAGAGAGAGAGAGATAGACTGGTCCTCAGAGCCTACAATCTAGTCAAGACAGACGGACAAACTTTGGCTTTGAATTAAAATATTAAGTCCTGAATTGAGAAGAACTGATCCAGGTGGTTTATAGGTGGGATCAATCGGAACCCCCCCCCCCCCTCACTGGTTAAGTGGAAGCTCTTGTTTGTGGAAGGGTAGCTTAGTGGTTAGAGAAGCAGGTTGTGAACCAGGGAAACTGGAATTCCAATCCTACCTCTCCCGCTGATACTTTGTGACCTTGGGCAAGCCATTTCACCCTCTATTGACTCTCAGGTACAACTTAGATTGTGAGCAGGGAAATAATTCATGTACCTGAATGTCACTCGCCTTGAGCTTAGACTTGGAAGAGGCAATATCCAAATCCAGTTCAAAGTGACGCATTTGCTGTGGACTGTGCGGCTTCTCACCTGTTGGGTTTCTTTTGTCTTACTGGGGCAGGGAAGAAGCTGAAAGAGCTGGAGAGGCTTCGGGTCCTGGAGGAGCGGTGCAAGGAAAGGGAGGGCAGACGAGTGGACCTGGAACTCCAACTGACAGAAGTGAAGGAAAATCTGAAGAAGTCCCTCGCCGGAGGACCCTCACTGGGTCTAAGTATGTCCAGCAGAGCCAGTAACCCGGTATGCAGCTTTCCCGGCTTTGATTTCTGCTCCTGCCAAGCCAGATGAATTGGTATAATGGGACTGTATGTGTCTGCAAATTCATTTCAGAACTATCCAGAGAAACTGGGTGATAATAACACTCCCCAGTTGCAGTCTGACCGTTGAACAGCTAGTTTTCTGGCTCTCTTGGTATGTAATTCAGTGTGTACAGTGGAAAGGAGTCTGGACCATGCAGATGGAAGTATTCAGTGGTTTCATACCCTGTCTCTCTTTGTCAGAAGAAAGGGGCTGGATTGTGTAGTCAGATCTCCATGTTCTTTAGTGCACTTTTGTACTTTTCCTTTGCAGCTGTAAATGGTTGTATTTATATGTTCAAGAAGGTGATTTTTCATACTGAACTCTGGTTTTTAAAAAGAAAGGTATGTACTTTGAGAACTGCTGAAGAGCTTTGCACCATTTTCTCCTCCCCCCCCCCCCCTTGTACTTATGGGCTTGTTTACAAAGCCACGGTAGAGGCTTCCGCCTGATATCGGAGCCGCGGCCCCACTGAATTCAATGGGGCCGCGGCTCCAATATCGGGCAGAAGCCGCTACCGTGGCTTTGTAAACAAGCCCCTTAGTCTTCTCCTCCAACCTAACCCTGCTTCAGGAGTGCTCCCACTAAATGTGGCTAATCACCAATACGTAGCATTGATTTTTTTTTTTAATGAAAAAAAAAAGGTTTTGTTGGACCTACAAGACCAAATCAGCTATCACCAACTTGTTTAGAATTATTGCCATTGGCCCTTTTTAATATCTTTTATTCTCTTTGCTAAACAGTGTTTAAAACCTTCAACTGACATAATGTCATGTTTCGAACTCAAAAAACATTCACATTTCTGGTTCAGGGTTCAACTTTAACCACTTATCTGAAATGATCCATTCCACTCCATGGTTCAATACATCTTGTAGCAGGTCTTAAAGCATTTTCAACTTTCACTTCCAAATGGCTTCCTAGGCAACATAGCCGTGGTGTTTTTATGCTTACTCCTCCCAATGACATCATTGTTTAAAAGAACCGCCTCCTCCCAACTTAAAACGTGTATCAGTCAATTTGTTGATTCAACCCATCAGGCACAACAGATGATAAAGTATGTATCCAGTATTGCTCCTGTAGATTTAATTTTGCATCATAATCACCCCAATGAGGTAACGGGGGAATGTGATCCATCACTCTCCATTTTAAATCAGCAAAGGTGTGTTTGTTCAACACTGTTTGCAGAATTATCGGTGCTGATAATGTCCTAGTAGATAAGTAGACAGTCTTGATCGATGCTCTCGTAGTCAAATCTTAAATATGCATTTCGGACGCCAATAAAGATCTTATGACATGGACCTAACAGAAGATATACAACATAAGTGGAAGTGCAAGTGGTGTAAAACTTACTGCTAATTGTACGATTCCCCACTGGCATAACCCACTCCACTACCGAGATTGTCTGGTCACACATATTACAAGTGGCACAAGCATAGTGACCCACTTATTGATCGCGAGCCACAGGGTCGGTCTTCCAAATCAGAGATTTACTAACCATATCACCTGTTATCCTACCTCATTGGTAGGCTATGATAGGAGGCTGTTGAAAACACGCATGTGATTCCAGTATCGGCCATAGCTTATGTATGATAGCTGAAACATTCATTGCCTGAGTATAGAAGCATACAAATCAATCGATCCTCCTCTAATTTAGCCTTGTCATGTAATGATAATAATTCCTTCTGAGCATATAAGCCTCTTTAATATGCCTTCTTCACGATATGTTCTGGGTATCCGTGGTGTATATACCTGGCAAACAATAACACCGCTTGACATTTTATATTCTTGCTGGGAGAGCAGATACGCTGCACTCGCAAAAATTGACCAACCATCAATCCAGCCTTTAGTTTATAAGGATGCTAATGATGAAAACATAGTAAGTTATTTCTTTCTACTGCTTTTTTATATAAAGTAGTAACAAGCCAGGGTCCCAGTCGAGTAACTTGCACATTGATAAACACTTTCAAATTGCAAATTTGACTTGCACAAGTTCATTCACTGTATAAATTGCTGAAAATTGGCCAAACCAAAAACATTATCCATATATCACTTCCACAGTAGAACACACCTCATCTAGGGTAACCTATATAGAAACAATTCTTTGAATGCTCCTATGTATAAGGTAGCTATTTAGGGGTCATTATCACCCCCTTGGTGATACCAAATATCAAGTGATAATATGCCCCATTATAGCAAAAATAATTGTTACAAATAACTAAACATAGCAAGTCCATTACATATGCCTTTGGTATCCTAGGCAGTAGACAATCCTTCAAATCTAATTGTTGAAGTACCTGTAAAGCTTCAGCTTGATCTATATTCGTGTAAAGAGAAGTACTGTCAATGATTTAATTGCCAAATTTTGCCTTCCAGGTCTGGCACATCAGCTAACATAAGAAATGGCATATTTGTGTCAGACCAAAGTCCATCATACCCAGTATCCTGTTTCCAACAGTGGCCAATACAGGTCACAAGTACCTAGCAATTTCCCCAAAATACACATAGGTTCCATAATGCTTGTATTGGGGCAAGCAGTGGATTACCCGGGCCCTCTTTAATAATGGTTTATAGACTTTTCCTCCAGTAACTTGTCCAAATCTTTTTTAAACCCAGCTACACTAACAGCTTTTATTACATCCTTCGGTAACAAATTCCAGAGTTTGATTACACATTGAGTGAAAAAATATTTTCTCTTATTAGTCTTAAATGGGTTACACTGTAGCTTCATTGCATGTCCCCTAGTCTTTCCACTTTTTGATGGCATAAAGAATTGATGTAAATTTATCCGTTCCACTCTATTCATTAATTTATAGACCTCTATCATTATCTCCCTCAGCCGTCTCTTTTCCAGGTTGAAGAGCCCTAACCTTCTAAGCCTCTCCTCATAGGGGTATCTTTTCATCCCCTTTACCATTTTGGTGGCTCTTCTCTGTACCTTTTCTAATTCAGCTATATCCTTTTTAAGATAGAGCGACACAATGGCACACAATATTCAAGGTGCGGTCACACCATGGAATGATGCAGAGGCATTATAATATCCTTTGTTTTATTCTCCATTCTTTTCCTTATGATTCCTGGCATCCTATTTTAAAAATGGGTAGAGTCTCTAATATTTATTTTATTTATTTAACCTTTTTTTATACCACCTTTTAAGCAAAGCAATTTACAGAGAACAAACTCACTCAATCGAGTTGTAGTTCCATAGAACTTAGGGGGTGATGATAACTTGGAGTTAACCCAGACCACTTCCTGCTGAACTATGTAAATACCCTGTTTTTGTTAACTTGTATGGAGTTATGTGATCTCATTAGAACCGTAATGCTCAATGAAGAGATGATCTTTTAATAATTTCTTTCAGGTCCTGTGTAGACTGCACTTATCTTATGGGTTCTGGGAGCGAGTTCCAGATTGTGGGGGGCAAATAGAATGAAAGCTCTATTGCTCATTTGCTGGGTGTATCTGGTCTTGAGAAGTGGGATGACAAGTAAGTTCTGGTTCACTGATCTTCTCACCCTTGTTGTAGGCGCTCTTCCGATTAGTGCATCAAGGCAGGAGGCTGATAAGTTGGGTAGGATTTTGTATGTAGTAATTATGACTTTGTGCTTTATCCTCTGGGCTATTGGAAGCCAGTGTAAACTCTTGGGGGTGGGTGTAATGTGGTGACGTCTTGAGGTGCTTGTTAAGATTCTAGCAGCGATGTTTTGCCCTAGTTGAAGCGGATATAGTGCTTGCTTTGGTAACCCCTCATAGAGTATGTTGCCATAATCTAGGTGGGGTGTTATGATGGATTGGAATACTGCTCTATAGTCATTGTGGTGGAGAAGTGGTCGTAAATGTTGGAGCAATTTCAATTTAAGGTATGCAATGTTGGCTGATTTCTTGATATGGGAATGCAAGTTGAGGTTCCTGTCAAGGGTTATACCCAGGTATTTGACTTTGTCTTTTACCATCATCTCTGTGTGTTGGAGCATGAGTTTTGCTGGTGGATTGAAGGATGGGTCTCTTGTGACCAGTATTGCTTTGATCTTGCTGCTGTTTACGGCTAGGTTTAATCCTGTGAGGAAGTTTGTGGTGGTTGTGAAGCAGTCTGAAACTGTGAGAAGTCCAGAGTGTGAGTGTGGAAAGGCACGTAGAACATGATGTCATCAGCGTATAGGTGAAAGGGCATGCTGAATTTTCTGAGCAAGTTGCAAATGGGTTGAATGTAAATAGTAAATAGCAGAGCCGATAATGCTGATCCTTGTGGAATGCCTTGCCTTAGGCTGAAATGGTTAGATATCAGGGGACCAATTTTTACTTGCAGCTGTCTGTCAGATAGTATGAGGTAAACCAGCCTATTGTGCTATTTTGGAGGCCTATGTCACCGAGTCTTGTAAGAAGGGTTTGGTACGAGATGGAGTCAAAGGTGGCACTGATGTCCAGGAATATCATTGTGAAACCTTGATGTGGCTTATCAAGACCCTTGATTAAGGTGTCAAAGAGTGCGGTGAAGAGGGTATCTACATCATGCTGAGGGCAGAAACCATGTTGCTAGTGATCTAGGGGTGCGTGAGTGTCAACGTGATCTTGGAGTTGATATACTGCTTTTTCTATTACCTTGGCTAGGAAGGGGATGCTTGCAATAGAGCAATATGAGCCTGGGACAGACTGGTCCAATGATTGAGGCCTTTTTCAGGATGGGTGGTAAGTATCCTTGGGAGAGGGAGGTGTGGATGATCTTTTGTATTGTTGAGGAGAATTCAATTTAAAGAGATTTTATCCAAGGAACTGGATATGGGTCAAGTGGGGAGGTAGTGGTATTGATGCCTCTGATAATGTTTGAGAGCTCGTGCAGTGAGATCAATCTGAAGGTGTCTCAGTTGTGTACTTGGGCTGGCTTATCCAGTGTGTGTAGTGGTGCTTTGGAGTGGAGAACTGTGGAGGAGTGTCTGCTGTATAGGTGGTCCTCCGTGGGTTGAGTTGTGATTTTTGTATCGGTGGGGGATGCTGATGTGGGATCTTTAGTGAGGGAGGAAACATAGTTCTCTGGGACGGTTAAGGGATTTCATAATATTAGAGTACTATTCCTTTCTACAGTTGTTTGGTGAGATTGCAGTATTTGATTTGTTTGGCGATGAATTACTCCTTGATGGATCTATCCTGTGTTCTTTTCCCTTTTCTTTTGATGTTCCTGAACTGTTGTCTGATAACTCTGAGTTTGTGGGAATACCAGGGTAGTTGTGCATTTAGGGGAGGTAGTGGAACATCATGGTGTAAAGGTAGCGATATTGGCAATCACTGTGTTCCATGAGTGTATTAGGTTGTGTGGTTGTGTGTGTCAGAGACCAGGTGTAGGGAGACATCATCTAGGAAGGATTGCTTGTTGAATGCTTTGAAGTGGCACATGTTGAGCTGCTGCTAGGTGAGGTGTGGGGTCTGGGATCCGGCTGGTAGGATGAGGGAGATCATGGCATAATCTGACCATGGCATAGGATCAATCTGGGTGTTGAATTCTGTTGTAGGGAAATGTCTAGATGCAAACACAAGGTCTAGTGTACCTCTTTTAGAATAAGTAAGCTCTTTGGTTATTTGACGTAGTTGAAGTGCTTCCATGGCATAGGTGAATGCACAGGATTGCTTAATGGAGGTGGAGGCGAGGTTAATATCCCCAAGGAGGATGAAGTGTTTGTTGAATGTTGTGTGCATGCATGCTTCTTCTAGCAGGTCTGATAGGTCTACTGTCTTTGAGGAAGGTGTTCAGTATGTGAGGCAGATAGTGTGGCCCCTATTGGAAATTGTGAGGACGTCCAGCATTTCTAAGGATTGACAATTGAGCATGGTGAGGTTTTAGGTGCTCTTTTACCATGATTAATACACCTCCTCCTCTTCTTCTTGCTCTGGGGCAGTTGAAGAATTTGTAAAGGGGGAGTGGGGAGCAACAACTGGTTAAGGAATATATTGTCAGTAGTAGAAATCCAGGATTCGGTGATGCACATAATATAAGATGTTTTCTGTTTAGCAAAAGGATTCAATATCCGATCAACATAGGGGGAAAGCAGTTCCAAAACAGATTCTCGACCTGATACTATTGGATGCCCTGGAGGACATGTCAAAGGCTTAGGAACCAAATAAAATATTGGTATCTGAGGAAACTTGTTGATCAAAAATTGAGACTCCTTATTGGTTAAATATCTCTCTCTTAAACCATGGGATATAAAAACAGTAACTTGTTGCACCAAGTACCTGAAGAGTGGAGAATGGGTAATGTAACGCCAATATTTAAAAAGGGTTCCAGAGGTGATCCAGGAAACTACAGACCTGTGAGTCTGACATCAGTATGGGCAAAATGGTAGAAAATATTATAAAGAATAAAATTGCTGATCATGTATATAGTCATGGTTTAATGGGAGAAAGCCAACATGGATTTAGCCAAAGAAAGACTGTCTTACTAATCTGTTATATTTTTTTGAAGGTGTGAATAAACAGGTAGACAAAGGTGAGCCAGTTGATATAGTGTATCTGGATGTTCAGAAAGCCTTTGACAAGGTCACTCATGAGAGACTCTTGGCAAAATTAAAAAGTTATGGGATTGGAGGCAGTGTAGTATTGTGGATCAGAAACTGGTTAAAAGAGAGAAGGCAGAGGGTAGGGCTAAATGGCCAATTTTCTCAATGGAGAAAAGTAAATGGTGGGATACCCCAGGGATCTGTGCTGGGTCCACTGCTTTTTAACATATTCATAAATGACCTGGAAATGGGAATAACGAGTGAAGTGATCAAATTTTCAGATGACACAAAATTATTCAAAGTTGCTAAAACACAAGCGGATTGTGAAAAATTGCAAGAGGACCTTGATAAATTCGAAGATCAGGCATCCAAATGACAGATGAAATTTAATGTGGACAAGTGCAAAGTTATGCACCTAGGAAAGAACACCCAAACTTTGGTTACACTATACAAGGTACCACCTTAGAAACCACCACCCAGGAAAAAGATTTAGGCTTCATCATGGATAATACATTGAAACCCTGGGAATCATAAGGAAAGGAAGGGAGAATAAATCAAGGATATTATAATGCCTCTGTATCGTTCCATGGTGCGACTGCATCTTGAATATTGTGTGCAGTTCTGGTCGCCATATCTTAAAAAGGATATAGCAGAATTAGAAAAGGTACAGAGAAGAGCCACCAAAATAGTAAAGGGGATGGAAGGATACCCCTATGAGTAAAGGCTTAAAAGATTAGGGCTCTTCAACTTGGAAAAGAGATGGCTGAGGGGAGATATGATAGAGGTCTATAAATTAATGAATGGAGTAGAACAGGTTAACATAGATATTTATTTGCATGTTCTCTAGTTTTTCTACATTTTGATGGCATAATGAAGCTACAATATAACCCATTTAAGACTAATAAGAGAATTTTTTTTTCATTCACCGCGTAATCAAACTCTGTAATTCGTTACCGGAGGATATAGTAAAAGCTGTTAGTGTAGCTGGGTTTAAAAAAGGTTTGGGCAAGTTCTGGAGGAAAGGTCCATAAATCATTATTAAAGAGGACCCATTGCTTACCCCAAGATGAGCATTGTGAAAGCTGTGGACTTTGGGTACCTGCTAGGTACTTGTGACCTGGATTGGCCACTGTTAGAAACAGGATACTGGGCTTGATGGACCTTGGTCTGACTCAGTATTGCATTTCTTAAGTTCTTATGTTAAGTGTTGAGGGTCTCCCACAAGTTTCTCATAATATTTAGAATCCCCCAGTTGTCGAAAAATGTCATGTTCATATTGTCTGTTTTGTAAAACTATAGTTCCCCCCTTGTCAGCACTATGCACTTTAAAGTCTGAATTCGCCTGGAGCAGCTTTAACTGCTGCCATTGAATGCAAGAAGTGTTTGTTTGCATAGGTAGATACCATTTCTCCTAGGACAAGCAGGATGAGTCAGCCACACTTGATGAATCAGCCACACTTGGTGACTTCATCCGAAGGCGCCATGATGGAAGTACTCTCCGTAGCTCAGAAGGGATTTCGCCCTTCTGAGCATGGGCCAACCGGCCCGGCCCGCCCCTAGCTAGCCAGTTTTCAGTTCTTCCACCTTGCCAACAAGACGGACCTCCTACTCTCCAACTGAAATTACACAAAATTCTTTATTCTGAAGAGGAATTCTCCTACTTACTTTGCTTAAAACGTCTAACGCTGTCTCTGATGTTCCCTTTCTTTCAGATATGTTATAATGCCGTTCAAGGGGAGCTGGCTGGAATCCCATGTGCCTGCCGGCCATGCGACCGCAGCCTGCGGATCCCACTGATCTAAGATCTTCCGAAACCCAGTTGGAGCAACGTGGGCTCCCCTCGACTGTGTCCCAGACAACCAATAGTCCTCACGGCAGCCCAGGTCGTGCCTGAGAAGGCCTCCGTCCCCGGCCAGCCAGCCCGCTTCCAGCACATCCTTCCTCAGGTGGACCATGGGGACAGCCTCCTGCCACTCCCGCTGCGGCTCAGAATGTGCCTCTGAGACCTCCTTCCTCAGCCACAAGCCTCCAAAAGCCAGCCCCGCTCCCGGTGGCATGAAGTCTGCTCCTTAGACTGCCACCAGAACTGCTGCTGCTCTGGCTCTCCAGAGTCCTCAAAATGCCTCAGACGGTTGGCCTCCCTCTGGTCTCGGCACAGAGACACCTCCCCGCATGGCGCTGAGGAATTCCTCGCACGACGCCACAGCTTAGAGACACCTCCCCGGATGGCACTGAGGAGTTCCTTGCATGCTGCCATGCTCCCGGAAGTGAGTCAACATTCTACCTCCTGCTTTGCTATTGGCCGCAACGCTTTGGCGCAGAGATGTCTCCTCATAGCACCAGTAGCGAGGATCACAGCTTGCTCTCCACGCCACCGAGGATCGAAGCTTGCTCTCCACGCCGCCACTGATTGTCTTGACGTGGATTGGTGCCTCGGCGTAGATAGACGCCGACTTCTTGAGATGGCAAGCAGCAAAACGCTTTGGAGGCTCCCGGACCATTCATTGCTCCGACTGCCTACACTACATCTCTCGTGTGGCACCCTCTGCCTCGGCGCAGATCGATGCCGACTTCTTGAGGTGGCAAGCAGCGAAACGCTTTGTAGGCTCTCCGGACCATTGCTTGCTCTGACTGCCTACTCTAAATCTCTTGTGTGGCACCCTCTCCTGGTGGGAGGCTGACAGGATCACTCTCCGAGGCCAACAACATAGCTGCCTGCACTGTTTCCCGTGCATGGTGCCATCAACTCGTGGGACGCCTAGGGCACCCTCTCCTGGTGGGAGGCCAGCAGGATCATGCTCTGAGGCCAACATCAGAGTTGCCTGCACAAATTCACATGCTTTGCACCATCGCCTGGTGGGAATCTGACTATTCCATGAGTGGACAGGCTGCAGGAAAGAGTAAGTTGAAGACTCAGTTAAAAAAAAAAAAAAGATTTCTGCAAATCTAAGTATTTCTATTCCAAGTAGCTTTATATCACAAGTGTCCCTGGCCAGTAGGCCTTACATGAACTGAGAACACACTTAGATATCTGATTTAAAGGCTACGCAAGGAATGTAAGCAGTTAGCCAAGCTACCCACTGGAACTCTAAGCACTTGGAACCCTTCTTAACAGGGTAAGAGGTCAATCCTCCACATACCAGCACTGCATGTGATAACCTACACCCAATCCCTCTGACTGGATGAGGCCGTGATAAAGGGGCAACCCTCTCTCTCGGGCGTCGAGGTCACTCCCAGGCCTTGATGAGGAAGGGCCTCCCAGGCATTGATGAGGAAGAGCCGGGCTGCTAGCCCAGTGGTAGGTGCTTGTCTTCCTTGAAGCTCACTGCTCCATGGGTGGTGTCATATCAACTAGAGGCTCTTCCAGCCTGATGCCTGCACCTTAACCTCCACATCGGCATACACCAGACTCTGAGCCTACACCAAACTCTGAGCCCGAGTGGCTCATCACACACCGTTCCTGCCTTCATAGAGGTGTAGCTTAGACACTGTCTAAATAAGGAGGGGCCAAGGGTTTCATTCCTACCTGTTCTTTACACGGTTTCTGCCTTCTAACCAAAAAAATAAATAAATTCCTCGGGGATGCAAGCCCTCCACAGGCAATGTCCAGGGCCTGAGCCAGACTTCGCTCCACTGCAATGCTTGGTCCGGATCAAGGTCAAGGTACAGACCAGATCATGGGTCTTTGGCCAGCACCCACTGAGTCCTCTGGCCAGCGCCGCCCTCTAGCAGTGCAAGATCAAGAACTGCCAGTTGTGGCATCTTCCAGCTGGAGCTGTAGACCATGAACAGATCTCTTGACCCTCCATTGGTCTACCTCAACATCCTATGACCTGTCACTACAAATCGCGGTCCCCTCCAGCAGTAGGTCCTTCCAAGGCCCTTCCCTAAGACCAATAGGTCATGGTACATACCACACCAGGGCTGACATTACCCAACAGGGTGCCACCTTGGTACAACCAGTGGCAACAGTTGGTGCAGTACACACAGCCAGTGTGTTCAGGGACAGAAGGTCACAGGTTCAAGTCCCAGCTGTGGCTCCTGCAAACCATGTCCATATTTTTACCTGAGTCCATCATCATCCTGATCCCACATCTTTCATGCACCAGGTTGACTTACCTCCATACCGAGTGGAGGGGTAGCCTAGTGTTTGGGACACCATCCTATCTCCCTGGAGATCTGCATTCCATTCAACTGATCCTCCTTTGGCAGTGAGAGCACAGTAGCCTACCAATCCATGCAGGCACATACAGAGGAAAATGCTTATAGTCCACTGGCTGGTACATGAGCTTGGGGACCTACCTACCAATCAATGCAAGCACATACAGAGGAGAATGATCATAGTCCACTGGTTAGTAAATGAGCTTCGGGAACTACCTACCACAAATGGCATAGGAAACCATCCTCTGCTCCTAGGGGTAAGACAACTGTGGTTGTCCAAGGAGCAGGTCAGCAATCCGCAAACTGGGCAGTTATGTTGGGCACCTGCCCCAACCTCCTCGCACCCAGCAGCACCTCTGACTCAGCAGCATTGGCCCTACTGCCAGGCCAACCACTCCTATATGTTGGCCTGTGCCTTGTGCCCCCTATCCTCTGCCTGGACCTCCTCACATCTGCCTTGACTTCCTCACATCCTCTACAACTCAGGGATGATCAGAAGGTCCATGCCGTATACCTGCAACATGTGGTGGCAGCAGACTCCTGTGACAGATATTGGTGTCTCACCCATCTTGAGAACGAGCCGACCTCTGCCATGCCATCGTGAGGACCAATCAAGCAAATGGGCTCCCAGAAGCCTTGCATCAACTGAGTGCTGTTGGATTGAACATCAGCACCATGGCGCTGTTGGGCGCCCGAGACAATCCTCATGACTCAGGGTGCCTCTCATAACCCGAAGGGATACAGTGCGGGACACTACGCACCCACTGTATCTTAGAAGAAAGATTCTCAGATACATGTCCCAATCGTGGACCTCAGAGAACATGTCTCTGCACCTTCCTGAATATCATGGCCTACCGTGTGAAGCCTGCGTCTCTGGTGAAATTTCACAAGGCCAATGACAGCACCAAGATCCGCAGTTCCTGGCAGCGTTCAGTGGCTGCAATCTGTCCCCCAGAGACAGGAACACAAGGCCAATGACAGCACCAAGATCTGCAGTTCCTGGCAGCGCTCAGTCGCTGTGTTCCATCCCCCAGAGACAGGAACAATTGACCCCGCCTGTCTCCCAGAAATAGGGACAACAGGCTACCATCATGCTATCCTTGCAGAGAGAATCATGCTATCCTTGCAGAGAGAATCTTGCACTACACAGACCCAGATCTGTGACACGGACCCCAAAGGTCCTGCAGCACTAAACCCAGGTCACTGTGGGCATGAGTGCAAGATGGCAGAGTCCTGCGGCACTAAAATCCAGGTCTCTGTGGTCATGAGTGCGAAGTGGCAAAGTCAAGGCTGGTCAGTGGATCACCATTGTACAAAAGATCACAAGGGCAGATACATTGGTACGAAAGGTCGCATATTCCATACCTGACTGCACGTCCACTGGGGGATTCGAGCACTCCAGCAGAACACCCCAATGACTCTGCATTCTAGGGCCCACACACACACACAGTCAACAGGGCAGCCCTAATCCCATACCGGTGCAGAAGGGAAACAGGTTCCCACTTCCCCACACGAATGACCTAGAACCTCTGATGTGCCAGACTTAACTACTGCCAAGGGCCCAACAGTACCATCCATCTGAGCAGCCCCTGATTCGACTGCCAGACTAGCCTGCAGGTAGGAAACCGCAACCCTTCGCCATCAGCTTCCCTCTCCCGCGGAGGGCTGACCACAAATCGATCTACCCACTTCGTGGAGAGCAGGAAGGGCAACTGTTTGAAACGGTCAGAGCCAGGCCATCTTCATCATGTCCTGGCCAGCTCCAAAGCTTGTTCCCTAAACTTAGAAACATAGAAATATGATGACAGAAAAAGACCACATGGCCTATCTAGTCTGTCCTTCCATATCAACAACTACAACAGTTCCCTTTTTACCTTTAGAGATCCTCTGTGTTTGTCCCATGCTTTTTTGAATTCAGTTACTGTCCTCATCTCTACCACCTCCACTGGGAGACTATTCCATGGATCCACTACTCTTTCCGTAAAGAAATATTTCCGCATATCACTCCTGAATCTATCTCCCTTCACCCTCATCCCATGTCCCCTCGTAGCAGAACTTCTTTCAATTGAAAGAGGCTCTCTCCCTGAACATTTATGCCATGGAGGTATTTAAACATCTCAATCATATCACCTCTATCCCGCCTTTCCTCTAAGGTGTACATATTAAGATCCTTCAGTCTGTCCTCATATGCTTTATAATGAAGACCACTAATCATTTTAGTAGCCACCCTCTGCACCGACTCCATCCTGTTCACATCCTTTTGAAGGTGCGGTCTCCAGAATTGCACACTATACTCCAAATGAGGTCGCACCAAAGACTTAGAGAGAGGCATTATCACCTCCTTTTTTCTGCTAGCCATTCCTCTTCGTATGCACCCAAGCATCCTTCTAGCTTTTGCCTAGGAACTCCTGGATACCATGCACAAGGAGTAACTCGAGAAGCTGACACGGTATATTGCCAATTCTGTCCTAACTTGTCGTCACCTGATCTGATACGATTGGAAATCCTGGATACCATACACAAGGAGTAACCTGAGAAGCTGACACGGTATATTGCCAATTCTGTCCCGACTTGTCGTCCCCTGATCTGATACGATTGGAAATCCATCCTGCAAGTACTACAGAGCCTGGCACAAACATCAACCAGCCAGAGCGATCGCAGCCACCGGCGACCGCACCCAGCAGCCTTGCTGGCACTTGCAGGAAAAACTGCGATGGACCACCAACAAGATTTCTTAGATAACGGCTCAGACTGCTAGTCCTGTGGCAGTTTGGATAGCAGTCCAAGCTGCTAGTCTGGATGGCATACCTACCACACACGTAATGCCACCACGGCCGCCAGAGACACTCCACGCTCTGGACATCATCGCAGCCCTACGCAACTACATGCCCAGGACATACACGAAACAGCGCATTAACAACGATCCATCGACAGCCTGCCAAAGGATCCATCGACAGCCCGACAGCCTGTGGCCCACACTTATGGCAGGGACACCTGCCAACACTACATGCAACACATGCAGCATGGACAAACATGTCACCTAGCAGTCTCAGGGTCTACATGCAACTTTGACAAACACGTCGCCTAGCAGTCTCAGGGTCTTGGCTACTACCTAGCCATGAACTGACTCATAACTCATGTCCTTGCGGTGTTACTGCTGCAATTGCATCACTCTTGTAGCACTGTCGACATTGCTGCTGGTGTGTCAATCTTGCACACACTTGCAGTGCTTACAACATTGTCACCGTGGCTATCTGCTCTCAGTGGTGAACTCAATGCTACTGCTCGGTGGACTCCCTCTGCTGCTGCATCTTGGAGGCTGCCCATTGAGACAATTACCCTGTGGCCTCTGCATGCCTATACATTCCATATTACTACATGCCCACTTCAAATAAACGCGCACCCATTACCACTACACGCTGCACATTCTTCCATGTGTGCGCACACTGCACGTTGGCACATTAAGGATGGTAGTCCAAAGTGTCCCAGGGCACTCCATTACAACATCCATGCCCTGATAAAGTGTCGCCTGAACCTGATCTCGGCCTCCCGCTTTCCACCACATCACAGTGACAGCTTGGGAGGCACCAAGTGTGGCTGACTCATCCTGCTTGTCCTATGAGAAAATGGAGTTACTTACCTGTAACAGGAGTTCTCCGTGGACAGCAGAATAAGTCAGCCACACATACCTGCCTACCTCCCCTGGGAAGGGCTTGGCCTCTGACCAGTGCCCGCCTCCTAGCAGCTAAGGCTCAGCTAGTGACGAACTGGCTAGCTAGGGGCAGGCCGGGGGGCAGGACCAGTTGGCGAAAGCCCTTCTGAGCTATGGAGAGTACTTCCATCATGGTGCCATCAGATGACGTCACCAAGTGTGGCTGACTTATCCTGCTGTCCACGGAGAACTCCTGTTACAGGTAAGTAACTCCGTTTTCTCTATAGTGCCTAGCTCTTCAGGAACCAACCACTGAATGTGGTGCTCTACCCACTGAAATGGCTTTGAGAATTGCTCCTCTGAATGATGCTGGTAAACAGGATGGAAACTGTACAGCTGTCACCCACTGCCATCTGTGCCACTAAGATCCTGGGCAGCAGATACAACTCAAGTGTCTGCAGGTGTTTGATCTCAGTTATCTCGCAGCTAGAGTAGGTGCAGGGCTGGTGCAACCATTAGGCAAACTAGGCGGCCACTTAGAGGCTCTTGGTCCAAGGGCCACCCATTGTCACTGCCACCAGTACTGCTGTGGGGCTGTTTACAATTCTGCTCTGCCTGATGCCGACTTCATGTGCATGGCAGAGGGGGGGGGGAGGGTGGAAACAGCTAATGATCACTCCCTTTTGCATGAGGGCAGAAGTGGCATCGGGTGTCAGAGGGGGACAGAAGCACAAACAGCCTCGCAGTGCCGGAGGTTTAGGTAGGTGCTGTGGGGCTGTGTGAATCCATTGCCACTGCTGCAGATCCCAGAGAGAAGGGGCAATGGGGACCGGGGATGGAGAAGGAGTAGGGCTATGGGTGCAAGGAGTAGGGGGCCTCATATCTTTGTACCAGCCCTGAGTAACTGGGCACTGCTCTCTCAGAGCAAAGGACTGACTCCTGCTCTATGTGGGAAGCTTGGTGTGTCTAATACACATGCTGTCTGCTTCTGAAGGGGAAGGTTTTCAGTGGCCCAGATGCTTGCTGATTGTGCGGGTGCTTTTGTACTCCTGGATCTTGTAACCAGTTTTTAAAAGAAAACCACCTGTCTAGTTTCCCTTTATAAACTGCCTGTGTGTGTATTTGGACCTGCTTTATCTGCAGGTGGCAGACTAGAGCAGGGAAGCCGGGTTCAAATCCCACTGCTGCTCTTTGTGATCTTAGGCAAGTCACTTAACCTTCCATTGTCACAGGTACAAACTTAGATATGCCCTCTGGAGGCAGAATACCTACTGCACCTTGACAGTAGCTTACCTTGAGCTTCTCTTGAAAAAGGGCACGAGGGAAATCTCCAAAAGTCCAAACCTCAGCACACGCACGTGAAAATGACAAGCATATATTTATTTATTAACTTAGATTTTTGTACACACTGTTTCCTCTCTCTGCTCCCATGAAGACCTGTTTCTAAAGTTGCTAACAGTATATGCATTCTGCAGCCATAGGCGCTCACCCAGGAATATTCCCCTTCTCCTCTCACCCTCACTCTTCTTTCACTTTCTTATTGTCACTGGTTCTGGCTCATTGTTCAGCTCTGTTTGGATTTGAATCTTATTATTGTTTTCTGCCCCTCCTTCACCCTTGCCCTCCCCACTCCTCCAGGCTGCCAGAAGCCCGCAGGCGAGTAGCAGTGCAGAACAACAGCTGCCTGTTAACTGTGCATCAGAAATGAGGAAGAGAGCCCCCTCCACCACAGCTTCCAGCACGGGCAACGTGTTGCAGAAAGCCAAGGTATAATGAGCATCAGCACAACCGCTCAGGGCACATATGACCTAGATTGGCCACTGTTGGAAACAGGATACTGGGCTTGATGGACCTTGGTCTGACCCAGTATGGCATCTCTTATGTTCTTATGTTCACAGGAGTTTACAAAGGAAAGCAACACTGAGAGAATTCCTTGATGGTTATTAATGACTGATCAATGCTTTACTCATAGTTATCAGAAAATACTAGAAGGGGGGAGACCTGCTTTACCTTTTGGGACACAAATGGCCACTCTTAAACTTTGTTGCTGGTCATTGCAAAAGCACCTCCAGAAAGGAGGATAGTGAGAATGAACACTTCAGATCATGCCTGGCTGTGCACATCTGAAGCAAACATGCCATTTCTTATCTTAATATTGTGCACACACCTTCCCTAACCTACAAGAGAATTTCTCCATGTCTGCTAAGGGCTTCTAATGGCCCAGTCCCAGCTAGTCAAACTCATCGGGACAGTAGGGGAACAAGGTAAAGATTAAGGGACTAGAACTGGGACAGTTTCTCTAAATGGGTGAGTTTTGCACATACCATGACAGTCATAAATCTCACTCCTAAGCCAGGGTATGTGGAGTGTGATCTCAGTCTCTCAGATGTACTGCTAATGCTCAATGTAGTACTTGCATCATGCCAAAGAAAGCCTCCCTCTGGAGTTCGTAAGATGTTATGTGTATGGGTAATTTATCAAGATGTGGCTTTGAGGCTACCCAGATGGTCAGTCAGCCAAGAGATGCTGGGTTAATGTATAGTTCAGAAGTGTACACTGAGCATTAGCAGTGAATCTGAGATCATCTCCAGTGAAATCTGGCTTAGGGACAAAAGGGTCATTCCTGTCGTAAAATGTGCAGAATTAACCCATTGGAGACATTACTGCATGCAAATAGACTTTTTTCTTTTCTTGATATTTTAATGAGCTCTAAAAAAAAAGAGTTGAGACACTAAAAAAAAAATATAGACTGGGAAACATAAGTGTTAAAAATAAAAAGCAGCTAACCATATACTAACATTGGATATTCATAAAATACTCTTGAATATAGAAAGACCACTTTGGATTCGGGCTAGTAATTCTGTATCTTGTTGTACAAGAAATGGAATGAAGTTTTAATACTGTAGCTCTATTGGTCCTGAAAAAAACCCTGGAGCCTGTGTAAGTTGTGCTAATCTCTCTGAAGTAAAGGGACCTGTAAGATCCCACATCATCTTTTTTTTGTTTTTGATAAGACACCACAACCTGCTAACACTACCAGAAATAAACAGAGTTTCCTTTCCATCTTATTGGATTAGAACAAAATAACCAAAATGGCGTCTTTCTGTAATGTACGAGAAGGCCATCTATGGGGTCCGTCCTGCTGTCAGCCCTCAGACTCTCTGAAGGAACGAGCAGGAGAGTTCTAATTTCTCCAAGGAAGGCATGTTACATACTCAGATCGCACAGGACATTAACTTGTTACAGAATCTTAACTGCTTCTTCTAGCTGTATAAAAACACATGGACCTTGGGAAGGTTTCCATCAGTGAAATATCACCATTCTAATTATAATCCCTTCTCTTTTTATGGCAGGCCTGGGAAATGAAGAACACCTAAAGTCATCCATGCAGAAGATACCCAACTTATTCTTTGGGATTTGTAAAGACTGCGAATGCAACGAAAGCACATCTGTGGCAACTGGAAGAGGAGAGAAAACTTCTTCCCTAACAGCTCCAAGACCTGAAAAAAAAACAGGAAAAAGAGAGTGCTAAAAACAGAGGCATGATGGAAATTTGAGAAGAGGGTGTACATTGGGAAGAGGTTTTTTTAACACACAGCCAGCACAGTTTCTTGGAATCACTGTCCATCTGAACCATCATCTCCAGCAGAGGAGAACATGTTGCGAGGACCCAAGGACAGCAAGGGAGCATCTAGATAGAAGATGGCAGCAAACTGAGAGGGACTGAAGCTGTCTGTCTGGACTGTGATGGAAAAGCATCAGAAACGACACAGAAGAGGAGCTAGAGATGATGTCTGGATGGAGAATCTGTGGAATGATGCTCAGTGAGAGGCTGATACTAAGTCCCAATAAATGACCCTTGAAAATTCTACACTAGCACTAGAAGCCCTCAAGAGTTTTTTTTTAGCAACATCACGTGTTGAAAGGGCTTTGGAGCAGTCACCCTATAATCCTTCTAAAATATTTATTGGCAGATAATTCAGAATGTCTTATTTGCAGCATATTGCCACACTTGCTAATACATGATGGGTTTGTATGTTCATTCCTCTGTCCTCTGCTGGTTCCTAACCATTGCTTTCTACCCAACAACCCAGACTTGAATTTGTTTATCACATATTTCCATGTAAATTTTTTGTCTCAGAGCAGTAGCAATTGTAAGGAATCCATTGGATTGTTTTGGGAAAGTGCTTTAGACGTTTTGCAGAAATCGTCCTGAAGAGGGGTGAGGTAGGTAGGTGATAGATGGTAGGGCTTGCTAGGAGTGTGCAGGGGTGTTATGCTTAGAGAGCATGCCTGCATTTGGTATGAATGGTGTAGGTAGGATTCACTATGGATGGGACTGATTGCAGCGATGTCCGTCAAGGTTTGTTTTGGCAGACAGTGCAATTTGATGTAGGTAGAGCTCTGTGTGGGTCATTTCTTTAGTAATGACATTCTATTCTATTCTTAGGCTTATATATCACCTTATTCCACCATGATAGAAGATGAAAGACACAGATACAGCATGGTACAGCACATCCATATGGCCTGGACAAAGTGATATTGTTAGGTATGGCTTAGTGTGGATGATTTGGTTTTATTTGGCATTAATGATATGGTTTTGGATAGAGTGGGAGCTGTACATGATGATACATCACCAAACTACATCACTCGCTCCCGAATCGTATCGTAGTAAGAAATGTAAGCTCAGTTGGAAGCCTAAGGACAAATGTACACAAGGTGCCCATATATCTTTGGGTCACTGCACATGGCATAAAGTGAGCAGTTTGTAAGGACAGGTAGCTTCAGTCCTTTTTTTTTTTCATTTCCTAATTGAAAACATTCTGAGTTCAACCCTAACTTCCCTTTTTAGAAATTTAGGTCTACAGGTGGTGAAATACGCTTGAAAGCGTTCAGAAGGGAAAGAGGACGTTCATGGTAAATGCACATGAAGAGCAATTTTATAATCTTCTGTGCCCTTAACGTTCACTACTAGGCACATAAGTGGGGCCTATTTACAAAGCAAAGTGTGCCTATAATGTTCTTTATAAAATAGGGGCCTAAGAACACACTTTTAACCGAGTCATGGCAGGTCTTCTAGAAATGCCGTGTAAGTTATAGTATTTTATAACGTAAACATGCACATTTAGCCCCACCTTTACTTCACCCCTGTGCATGCAGAATACTGACTGCCTAAAATCCCTGGCTGCAGGTATAGACTCTGCGCCTGCTTGAGAGCAGGTATAAATCTTGGTGCATACTTTGCAACTGCCCCCCACTCTACCCAAACTCCATTCCTGTGCATACCTACTATAAAAGTGCATGCCAGCTTTCATCACGTGTACTTTTATGCCCAACCTAATTTTATAAGAAACCATTTATGGCCTAAAGCAGCATTTTAGGTGCAAAAATGGTTAATAAAATTAAGTCTCTGAATGTTGAAATGTCATGTTTTGCAGGTCTTTGGTGTGTGTTTGTACATCTGTGCAGCTGTGCTGTGAGCCTCCCTGAAAATGTGGAGACTCGGGGGAGGGAGTTAGTGACATAGAAAAGATGATGGCACAGAATGTGAGAGAGTTTTAGTAGTTTAGGGAATTCTGTAGCACCTACTGGTCAAACTATATTTCCTGAAGCACTTTACAGAGACAGACAGTGCATGAAAGGAAAGGAGTTTGAAAGTTAATAAAAAAGAAAAAACTCAGGTGCATGTTTGCTAAACCATGCTAACCATTATTGCAGGGTTAATGCGTAGTAAGCACACTGCACTAAAGGTTAGCTAACAGTAGTGCATGCGATTAGCTGGAGACTGGACGAGTTAGGAGTGCAATGTGAGCTTTGACAGCACATCATAGTTAGCGTGGGCATTTTGGGTGCATGCTAACCATGAATGCTGCCATTAACACAGGTGCACTTAATACCACCCACTGAGATAGGGTTAAGTGCACCTGCATGCCAGTTAGCATGGTGCCCTCCCCCCCCCCCTCCATTTGCAATATGTTAACGGCACGGGGATAGACAGACAAACACCCTGAGGTTGGCGCACACCTCTGCACTAAATTCGCAGCCCAAACACATGCTACTGGCACACACTTTAGTAAACATGATCACCACTGTTTCACTTCTGTATCTCAAATTTAGGAATCTAAATTTTAGGATTTTCAGTCGCATTTAGGGATCTGAGGGCTAGATTTACTAACCTGCATTAATGCAAGTTATTGCTGTTTAATGCACATTATTAGTAAATGGGCCCTGCATTAAATAAAGTGGGTTAGTAAATCTAGACCTATGTTTCTCAGCTGAAAATTTGCTGGAATTTAGGGACTTGAATTGTAAGGGGTTTGGGAGCTTAGATACTTTGGCTTGTTTCCATTCTGAGTGGTCACAGAGCCAGGATGAGGACATAAGGTTGATTTTATGACAGGAGATGCAACGTTATAAGCATAGAAAACTTTTAAACTACAGAACATTAAGAAAGATTTTCTTAAATATTTTAGCAGCTGCAGCCTCACAAAGGCCACAAAGTGAATGACTGATGCTATTTTAGTTTTAAAGTGAAAGTATTTTGGAGGCAAAGGGACGTCTCATTGAGCTGCAGTTTAATTGTAGGGCTGCGCATTTGTTAGCGCACATTCAGTTCGCTATGCAACTCAAATTTAGTGTGCACAAAATTGATTTAACATGCATTAATATGTGCACTCAAAAACAAACCACAGTTTTCCCTGTGCACATCGTTAGCCAGTAGGCAGGCAGGATGACTTTGAATATTGCCAGTAGCTGCTGTAGGTCTGTTGTGTTATATCTGGGTACTGGTTTATGGGACCAGAATCTATTTTTGAGCTGTTCAGTTCTTGTTGGGGGATGATAGACCATGTTTCTGAAGAGCTACTCATGTAGTGAGTCAAGTCTCCCAGGTCTATACTGGCAGCCTGCCAAATGTTACTTGATTTTACAAGTACAATGGTTCCATTTTAAGCTTCTCAATTCAGGTTCATGCAATTAAGATCAAAATGGGCAGCTGACATGTAGCGAAGTGCACTTGTACTATGAATCAGTCAGTGTGCGACTCCACAAGCCCTGGTGTGTGATGCTTTGCTGTCATATTTGGTGTTTCTGATGTGTTTTGTTAAGTGATTCTGGGAAATCAGAACAATGCAGTGTTCATTTCCGTCTCTGTTCACCTAGCTCTAGAACAGTGGTTCTTAAGCCAGTCCTCCGGGACCACCAAGCCAGTCAGGTTTTCAGGATAACCACAATGAATATGCATGAGATAGATCTGCATGCACTGCTTCCATTGTATGCAAATCTATCTCATGCATATTCATTGTGGATATCCTGAAAACCTGACTGGCTTGGGAGTCCTAAAGGACTGGATTGAAAACCACTGCTCTAGAAGGTGAATAAAATTCTTAGACATCTAGATCAGGGTTCTCCAACTCCAGTCCTGGAGGGATGCAAATCAGTCAGGCCCTACTGAATATACATGAGATATATTTGCATGCATTGCCCCCATTGTATTCAAATTTCTTCTATGAATATTCATTAGGTATGTCCTGAAACTCTGGCTAGTTTGCAGCCCTCCGGTACTGGATTTGGAGATCCCTGATCTAGATTAAGAGGGGAGATGTCCACTTTCATATTCATTAGATGGAATTCCATCACCACAATTTCTAAGAAAAAAGAGAAATGCTGGCAGTTGGCTCGCACCTGCTGGAGACAGTGAAATCATGCATCCTTTCCTTTTCGGCTATGTAAATACCGCTCTGCTATTCCTGGGACGTCTAGAATGAAATACTTGCATACTGTATGCTCTGTATTGTACAGGAACTTTATGCACTTTAAGCATCTCTGGGGGGGGGGGGGGGTTCTAATAAAGACAACTACACCAATTTGTTTGTGATTACTGAGATCATCTGAGGTGTGTAAAAGTCAGTCTAGACTGCAATTGCAGTCTATGACATTTAGGGTCAATAGGGCTTGTTAACCTTATTAGCACTTTGAAAAGCAACAGCTGTTGAGAGAAATGTGCTAGACCTGGATGTTGCTTGAAGCCTGAACAGACTGTTCTAGGGAAATCTTACATTTTATGTTTTGTTTTGTTTTAATATTATCTTCCCCAAGTACATAAAAGGCAGCTGGGGTTAGACTGAGCACTGCTGAGGTGTCTGGAATCTGGTTCTAACAAGTAGAAAAAGAGCTACACTTGTTTCTTTAGAAACTGTAAGTCTAACCTACTCCCTTTCAGAAAGAAAAGTGGTTATTTTATTTATTTATTTATTACAATCTCTTATATACCACACTATTTACAATCAGCGCGGTTTACATAAAACAAAGGACCATAACACAAGCTGTTTGGTTTTACATAGAACAGGAAAATCAACTTGGATAACATAGGGAAATAAGAACTTGAACGATTAACATATGTACAGTAAGCTTTGTACTAAGAATTAGGATACTATCTTAAAAGGTAGGCTAATGTCGAAAGGTGTGGTTAAGTTGGGTCTGGCTAATCTAAGCTTTGTACTAAGGATTAGGATACTATTTTAGATGATAGGCTAATATCGAAGAGGCGTCCTTAAGTTGGTGTCTGGGTAATCTGGTAGTAATGGAGGAATAAGTGGAATTTGAGTGTTTTTCTGAATTGCGCTAGATCGGCAACAGCGCGGATGCCTGGTGGTAATGTGGAGCGTAGAGACTGAAAGCCCTGTTTGAAGTTGTTAATGTGCATTTTGCTGGTGCCTTTGGAATTACTAGAATTATGCTGTACAGAATTAACAGCAATCAAGCAGTTTGCTCCGATGTACCACATACCATTCCACCATGCTTCTCCTGCTGTTTCTTCTTCTTCCTCCAGGCTTCACTTCAGCAAAGCCCACAAAAAGCTGCAGATGTTATCCGTTCAAGAAAGGGGCATAAATTCCTCCCCAGCATGGATCGCTGACCTCTTGAACAAATCCTTAAATCTCCTCAACCCGGCGTTGAGTTCAGCCTTCTGCTCATTTCAGTGCATTAATGCTGTACAGCTAATTACTTAATTATCATCTCTTTTGAATGGTTTTTAATGCCTATGGTAATAGTAGCACATAGGGCATCTGCAGTCATTATGCTCATGGTGACTCCCTTTCTACATTCTGTGCCTACACTATTGCAGAAAACTGTGTGTAAATACCTATGCTTTCACTTTGCAAATCAGTCTAAAATGTATTTCTATAGCTACTTTGTGCAATCATCAACGTGCCATAGTGTCTCATGTGTCACAAAATAATCTGATAGCACCTTCTTGCATGCAAATGTTCCTGAACAGCTGTTTGATGATTGCACAAAATTGTTGTTCCATGTGCATAGAATTTCAAGTCTCATTAAAAGTAAGCAGGTTCCATAGATTGTAAAATGATAGATACTTTTACAAATGTCTCTGCTTATCAAAAGACTTTTAGTTTTACCCCTGACAGAGATATAAGCCAAAACATGGTCATGCTGCATTTTACTTTCTTTATTGTGCCTGCTAAAATAATTGGGTCAATATGCAAAAGGGTTTATCCAGTTAATAGGATTTATTGCCCATGTCAGCCCCTGTAAGGCCAATACTCAGCAGCATTATTTAGAGAGTGGTTGAATATTACCACTATCCAGCCAGCTGCTAACACTGATTATAAATTCTTCATGTATAGCAATAGCTGCTAGTCACCTACTGCTGCTGAACATCTGGTAACTGGTGGTTAAAGAAACCACGGGCTGCTATTGGCTTGAATGTTTGTAGGCAATTTTCTGAGATTTCATAATATTACAAAGGCTATTTTATTTGTATGCTTTGCTGGTTTGGTTTTAGTCAAGAAGGCAAATTTTAAAAATGGCCTTCCCTGACAAACCATCCAAAATGACATAGGAGTGGCAGCGGAAATGGTGGACAAGTGTAGCTGTATTGCAATTTGACCTCTTTTTCTACCCTAAAAGATAAATGTTTCCACAAGCATATAAACAAAATGGGTCCGTGCGGAATAAGGGTCCACACAAGTGCAGAGGGACGGCTGATCTTTGAAATGTTCACGTGCAAAAGATGGATGTCACCAGGAATGGCAACAAGAGGAGTCCACAACAGCATTTCAGAACACACATGTTATATGTTACCATACTCATATCCGCCTGCCATTCTAGAAAGAGAGATGTGCAGTATGCAAAGAAGCCTTGATTTCTGCCTGCTAGCCTTCTCCTGAGGGGGGGGGGGAATTATTATGGTGCCAAGAGTGAATGCCCCCATTATTCTAAGTGTTGAAAGCTGGCCAAACTGAGCACATTTCAAATTTCTATTCATGCCAAGGAGCAAGGATAGATAGGGATGTGCCCGCCAGAAGTTTCAAAGGTATAGCACCATTCTGGAGTAGGAGATGTAAGTGCATCTTCTTATTGCTGCCCTAAAACACACCTCTATCCTGTGCCTTTGCAACACTGATGTGATTGCACCAGATGCATGTAATTTGGTCCTTTGCAAATTGGCTGTTGGGGGTTGGATAGGATTGGTACATCAGAATGGTCATTTTCAGACAAACAAATCTCCAAAGGATGATCATGCCAAACAAATCTGATTGAGTTCTTTGACTGGGTGACCAAAGGACTAGATCAAGAGCATGCAATGGATGTGATCTATCTAGATTTCAACAAAGCATTTGATACTGTTCCTCATAGGAAGCTTATCAATAAACTCAACAGCTTGGGGATGGGTCCCGAGGTAGTGAACTGGATCAGAAATTAGTTGACTGACAGTTAACACAAGGTGGTGGTAAATGGAACTCACTCTGATGAAAGGAAGATGATTAGTGGCATGCCCCAGGGATTGGTCCTGGGACTAGTTTTGTTCAATGTATTTGTGAGTGATATTGCTGAAGGACTGAATGGAAAGTCTGTCTTTTTGTAGATGACATGAAAATTTGCAACAGCGTGGACTTCCCTGAGGGAGTGGATAACATGAGAAAAGATCTGCAAAAGCTGGAAGAATGGTCTAATGCTTGGCAGTTAAGATTTAATGTGAAGAAGTGCAGTATCATGCACTTGGGATGCAGAAATCCAAGGGAACTGTATGAGATAGGGGGCAATAGGTTGATGTGCACAGACCAGGCAAAGGACCTCAGAGTGATTGTTTCTGAGGATCTCAAAGTGGCAAAATAATTTGACAAGGTGGTGGCCAAAGCTGGGTTGCATACAGAGAGGAATAACCAGTAAGTAGAATGGAGGAGGTACTAATGCCACTGTACAAGTCACTGGTGAAGCCTCACTTGGAATGTTGTGTTCAGTTTTGGAGACCATATCTCGTAACGGACATAAAAAGACTGGAAATGGTTCAGAGGAAGGCAACCAAAATGATTTGGAGCCTACATCAGAAGACTTATGAGAAGAGACTTGAAGACCTAAATACGTACACCTTGGAGGAGAGGAGGGACAGGGGAGATATGATTCAGACCTTTAAATACTTAAAGAATATTAACGAACAAACAAACCTCTTCCAAAGATGGGGAAGCTGTAAAACTAGAGGGCATAACATGAGCTGCAAGGGGGTAAACTGAAAGGCAATGTCAGGAAATACTTTTTCACTGAAAGAGTGGTGGATACTTGGAATGCCCTCCCGATGGAAGTGTGTGTGGGGGGGGGGGGGAATAGAATGACAGAATTCAAAATGGCATGGGACAGACACAGTGGATCCCTTTATAGCAACTGGATAAAATCAAAATAAACATAACTATCTCAGCAAATAGGGATGACTTACACAGAGTGGTTGGTGCACCCCTTAACAAAGGCATGGGGAGGAGTGACCTGCATGAAGTGCCACCTTGCTGGGTAGACTAGATGGACTGGTCTTTATCTGCTGTCATATACTATGTAAAGCAAAGTTCATGGGCCTGATATTCAATGCCAAGGTCATATGTGGCCCATGACCCATATTTGGTATCACCCCACAGCTTGTGATACTGCAGAAACTGACCAGATAGCTGTGATATAGCACAGTTACTTACCTGTAACAGGTGATCTCTGGGAACAGCAGGAATTAGTCCTCACATATGGGTACGTCGGAACCGACGGAGCCTGCGCGGGAAAGCTCCCCAGCCTTTCAGATGAAAGGCCTTTGGGGCCTCCCACTGCACATGCGCGCTGCCTTCCCGCCTTCCTGACCAGCTCTCCTCAGTTCGAGTTTAAAGCTGAGACAATAGAGAGAGAGGAAAGGAAGATAGATAGATAGAGATACAACTCCTAGGGGAGGTGGGGAGGTTGTGAGGACTAATTCCTGCTGTTCCCAGAGATCACCTGTTACAGGTAAGTAACTGTGCTATCTCCAGGAACAAGCAGGAATAAGTCCTCACATATGGGGACTCCCTAGCTAAGATGCCTGGGAGATCCCCCTCCAAGGGTAAACCATCTTCGCATGGATCTCAGGCATCCATCCAGGGAAGGTGGGCAGGAGTTGTTTAAGTATGGAACAGGTGTTTGAGGACAGCCTGACCAAACAAGGCATCCCGGCGGGAGTCCTTGTCCAAGCAGTAATGGGCTGTGAAGGTATGAACCGAGGCCCAAGTGGCTGCTCGACAGATCTGATCTATGGACACAGAGTGAAGATGAGCCATAGAAGTGGCCATGGCTCGCACATTGTGAGCGGTGACATGGCCTTCCAGAGAAATGTTCTTACTCTGGTAAGCAAAAGAAATACACTGAGCAATCCAATTGGAAAGTGTACGTTTGGTGACTGGAAGTCCCAAATGAGAAGGATCAAAAGCCACGAAAAGTTGGGAAGACTTTCGATGTGGCTGAGTCCTGTTGAGGTAAAAGGCGAGAGCTCTTTTACAGTCAAGAGTATGAAGGTTCCTCTCTGCACTGGATGCAGGAGGAGCCGGGAAAAAAACAGGTAGATATACCTCTTGATTAAGATGAAAAGGCGAGACCACTTTAGGCATAAAGTGGGGATTCGTCCTAAGGACCACCTTATCATGATGAAATCTGGTATAAGGTGGATTAGCCACCAAAGCCTGCAGTTCACTGATGCGGCGAGCCGAAGTGACTGCAATAAGGAAAAGAACCTTCCAGGAAAGAAATTTCAGGGAGGTAGATACCAACGGTTCAAAAGGTGGCTTGATAAGTTGACCCAGAACTAAATTCAAGTCCCATGCTACCGGAGGAGGTCGGATGGGAGGCTTAGTGAGGGTCAGGCCTCTCATGAATCTTGCAATAAGAGGATGAGAGGAGACAGGTTGTCCATTTATAGGTTTTAAGGATGCTGCAATAGCACTTAAATGGACTCGTACTGAATTCGTCTTGAGGCCTGCATTGGAAAGATGCAGGAGATAGTCCAGTAGAGAATTCAAAGGAAGTGCTAGAGGGTCAGGACCCTGTTGCGCACACCAAATGGAAAAACGTTTCCATTTGAAAGCATAGGAACACCTAGTAGAGGGTTTCCTAGAGGCATGAAGGATATCTTTCACTGGTTGGGAAAGATTAAACTCATGAAGGCTTAAGCCTTCAGTAACCAAGCTCGGAGATGTAGGGACTTGGGGTTTGGATGCCACAAAGTCCCCTGCTCCTGAGACAGAAGGTCTGGTGCAGCTCCCAGGTCCAGGGAGGAGCCCTGGAAGAGCTGTAGAAGGAGAGGGAACCACACTTGGTGTGGCCAGCGTGGAGCAATGAGGATCATGGATCCGTGATCCCTCTGAAGTTTGAACAGAGTCTTGGGAATCATAGGAATGGGTGGAAAAGCGTACAGGAATTCCTGACCCCAATGTAGGAGAAAGGCATCGTTGGCCTGAGCTCCCTGACACGGAGTCCTGGAACAGAACCGGGGAAGTTTGGCATTCCACGGACTTGCAAAGAGGTCTATGTCCGGGGTCCCCCATTCCTGAAAGATTCTGCGTATCTGGTCCATATGCAGGGACCATTCGTGTGGAAGCAGAACTCGACTGAGTCTGTCTGCCCGAGAGTTTTGAACTCCTGGAAGATATACTGCCAGAAGATGAATTTGATGCTCTCTGGCGAAGGCCCATAATCTGAGAGCTTCGTTGCAAAGCGACAGAGAGCCCGTCCCTCCTTGTTTGTTGACATAGAACATGGCTACCTGATTGTCTGTCTGGACTAAGACAGTCAGGTTGACAAGGAGGGTGTGGAAGACTGTGAGGGCAAGGAAGATTGCTCGCAGTTCCAGAAGGTTGATGTGAAGGGTGGTCTCCTGAGGAGACCAGGTGCCCTGAGTGGAGAGGTGTTGGAGATGAGCTCACCACCCTGTTTGGGAGGCATCTGTTGTGAGGGTTGCTTGGGGCAACGAAGGTTGGAAGGGAATCCCCAACAACAGATTTTTGGAGGATGTCCACCACTGGAGAGACCAAAACAGTCGTTTTGAGGTGAGTATTTGGTCTGAGAGCAGTCCTGATGCTTGAGACTACTGGGTGGCCAAAAGCCATTGAGCTGCCCTCATATGAAGACGAGCGTAGGGCACCACATGGACCGTGGAGGCCATGTGGCCCAGAAGTTGCAGCATTTCTCTGGCTGACAAGTGACTTCTGGACTGAGCCTGGGAGGCCAAGCTTATTAGCCTTTGGCCTCGGACCAGAGGGAGGTAGGCCCTTGCAGTGGTGGAGTCCAATTGGGCCCCTATGAATTCCAGGGACTGAGTAGGGATGAGTTGGGACTTGGGAACGTTTACCACAAGTCCCAGATATTGAAGAATACGCCTTGTGCGGTCCAGAGAAATCTGGGCTTCTGACTGAGATGGAGCTCGGATGAGCCAGTCGTCCAGATATGGGAAGACAAAGATTCCCATGCCTCTGAGAAATGCGGCTACGACTGCCATGCATTTTGTGAAGACTCTTGGAGCAGAGGCCAGACCGAAGGGTAGTACTCTGTACTGGAAATGTTTTCCCTGGAACAGAAAGCGAAGATATTTTCTGTGGGATGGATGGATGAGTATATGAGTGTACGCATCCTTGAGATCTAGAGAACAAAGCCAATCCTGACTCTGAAGGTATGGAAGGAGAATGCCCAGAGAGAGCATTTTGAATTTCTCCTTGTTCTCCTTGTTCAATTCTCTCAGATCTAGGATAGGTCTGAAGCCCCCTGTCTTCTTTGTTATGAGAAAATAAGGGGAGTAGAAACCTAACCCCTGTTGTGGAGGAGGAACCTCCTCTATTGCCCCTTGGGCAAGGAGAGAAGAGACTTCCTGACCCAACAGGGTCAGAAGAGATGGGGGAGAACTGAATTGCCTCACCATGGTATGGGGAGGAAGGCTGGAGAAATGAAGTTTGTAGCCCTCCCTGATAATAGAGAGGGTCCATTGCTCTGATGTGATTTGTTCCCATCTGGGAGCAAAATGAGCTAGCCTTCCAGGAATGGTGAGGGGCTCTGGTTGTTCTAGAGCCAGAAACGGCAAGTTCTCTAGGGGCAAGTCAAAACCCCTGAGGGGGTTGAGCCTGCTGGGGTGTAGCAGACACTGCAGGCTTTGACTTTACTTGCTTAGATTGCTGACGCTTAGCAGCAAAGCGAGGCTGAGCAGACTGCTGGCCAGTATTTGTGGAAAATCTGGCCTTCTTATAGTAAGGCCTTTTAAAAGACTTCTTTTTGGCAGGGGTAGAAGTAGACTTAGAAAGTCTATCTAGAGTGGCATTTTCTGCATCCATTTGAGCAGCTTTAATTTGCCAGTCTTCACCAAATAAGTTCTGACCTGTACAGGGCAGATTCCTGAGGCCATCTACAACCCAGGGTTCTAGGTCAGAAGCCTGGAGCCAAGCGAGACGTCGGGCTGCAATAGCAATTCCCGAAGCCCTGCCAGCAACCTCAAAGGAATCAAAGGCTGCCCTGTTGGAGAACTTGGAGACCTCTGAAAGTTGTGTCACCATAGAAAAGAAGTCCGCCCTTTGATCATCAGGGATAAAGGGGGCAAAATGCTGTACCTTTAGGGCAAGTTGTCCAAGAAACATGCCCATATAAAGGCTATAAGAATTAATCCTGGCTATAAGCATACTAGCCTGGAACATCTTTCTACCAAAAGAGTCTAGGGTCTTACATTCTCGCCCTGGAGGGGTAGAAGAATGCCTTTTAGGACTCTTTATTTTCTTCATGGCAAACTTCACCACAATAGAGTGGTGAGGCAGCTGAGTTTTCTGGAACCCAGGAGAAGGAGGGACCCGATACATGGTGTCCAACCTACGGGAATGGGGAGACAGTGTTAAAGGAGTCTCCCACAAATCCATCAAGTGTTCTTGAAGGATTTCATGGATAGGCAGAGTGACTGCCTCTTTAGGAGCTTTAGAGTATCCTAAAATATCCAATTTTTTTGATCTGGGTTCTTTTTCAGAAGATGTAGCAATAGAAAGTGCTTTAGCTACATCAACAATGAAATCCTGAAAGGATAAATCCTCTGGAGGAGACATCCTCCTCTTTGGAGAAGAGGGCTCCTCAGGAAGAGCAAGCTCAGCAGAGTCATCAGAGGAATTGAATTCATCAGAAGAATCTGAGTATTCTCTCTGTGCTTTCAATGCACGATACGCATACCGATCGGTATCGACATCGGGCGTATCGGGCATGGGATCGGTACCGGGCGAAAGCCTGAATCCGGCATGCGGAACCAATCGACGCTTGGAAGTCGATGGTCTCGGTTCCGGTGTGGATACCGGAACCGGGGTCGGTACCGATGGAATCGGTACCGAGGGCGTCGCAGCCTTAATGAATGCCAGAATGGCCTGCTGCATGGTCTGGACAGTATTGCCCATAGACGCCACTGCTGCCTGGATGTCGGTACCGGTATGGGCCGGTACCCCAGAGCAGTCCAACAGGTGATCAGTCGAGGCCGTGCCATCGATGTCAACCTGTGACCCCATGATTGCTTTGGAGGCCGGAGCCTCCCGCCGGGGTTTTTTGGCCTGGGCAGAATCCTCGAACTCAAGATTGAGAGCCTCTCGATCTTTAGAAAGAGATTTGCTTTTAGAGGATTTGCCCACAGACGTTTTGGTTACCTAAGATCCATCCGGAGAGGAAGACCTGGATGACTGTGATGTTTCTGAAGGAAACAGCACATGGAGCTTGTTGGCCCGGTTCTGCAAACCACGTTTAGACATCTGGGTGCAGGATGGGCAGTCCGGTATGGAGTGGTCAGGTCCCAAGTCCAGCAGCGAGATGGGGGTTCTCCGGTCTTTTGCATTGAGTGTCACATGTATGATTTTCTCCCAGTTGGTGAGAGATCTTACGTATGCACTAAGTGCAAAGAACTCTTTGCTCTCAGGGAACGAGTCCGTTCTCTAGAGGCTAGAGTAGCAGACCTGGAAGACATAAGAAAGACAGAGAAGTACATGGACGTGACCTTCAGGGATATAGTCCTGAAGTCCCACCTCCAGTCTGGCAGCATCCCTGTTGCCATGGAGGAGAGAGGTCACGTGACAGGAGAGCATCACCCTGGTGTGGCAGGAAGTGATCCTGTAACTAGGACCTGTCCTCCAGGTGATGTAAAACCCTCTCGCACCGAGGGCGTTTCTCCAGGGCCATGTGCCCATGAGGGGAGGGTCAGGACAGCTGTTATAGTCGGTGATTCAATCATTAGGAATGTAGATAGTTGGGTGGCTAGTGGACGTGAGGATCGCCTGGTAACATGCCTGCCTGGTGCGAAGGTAGCGGACCTCACGCACCGCCTAGATAGGATCGTAGATAGTGCTGGGGAGGAGTCTGCTGTCTTGGTACATGTTGGTACCAATGACATAGGAAAATGTTCTTATGTTCTTATATGGAAGTTCTGGAGGCTAAATTTAAGCTTTTAGGTAGTAAGTTGAAATCCAGAACTTCCAGGATAGCGTTCTCCGAAATGCTTCCTGTTCCACGTGCAGGACCCAAAAGACAGGCAGAGCTCCGGAGTCTCAATGCGTGGATGAGACAATGGTGCAAGGATGAGGGTTTTGGATTTGTTAGGAACTGGGGAACATTCTGGGGAAAGGGGGGGCTCTTCCGAAGGGATGGGCTTCACCTTAATCAGGATGGGACCAGACTGCTGGCATTAACCTTTAAAAAAGAGATAGAGAAGCTTTTAAACTAGAAAATAGGGGAAAGCCGACAGTCACCCAGGAGCGCATGGTTCGGACAAAGGTATCCTTGAAGGATACTACCAAAAGCAGTGAGGTTCCAAAAGGGGGTATAGTAGCCCAAATGCCCTTGAGTAAGGAGCAGACAGAGCATAAAGATGCCAAATTACCCCTGCCTACCAATAGCCAGATTAATATGAATAAAATACAGTCTCTAAAATGCTTGTATGCCAATGCTAGAAGTCTAAACAATAAGATGGGGGAGTTAGAATATATAGCACTAAATGAGAGGTTAGATATGATTGCACTCTCAGAGACATGGTGGAAGGAGGATAACGAGTGGGACACTGTGATACCTGGATACAAACTATATCGTAATGATAGAGCTGATCAAATTGGTGGAGGGGTTGCGCTCTATGTTAGAGAGGGCATTGAGTCAGAAAGGATTAGAGTTTTGCAGGGAACAAAATTTGCTGTAGAATCTCTATGGATTGAAATCCCATTTATGAAGGGGAAGGCGATGGCAGTGGGAGTATACTATCGACCGCCTGGCCAGAATGAACAAATGGATGATGAAATGCTCAAAGAAATCAAGGAAGCTAACAAAAGTCACAACAGAGTAGTAATAATGGGTGATTTCAATAACCCCGGTATCGACTGGGTCAGTGTCACGGCAGGACAAGCTAAAGAGATAAAGTTTCTAGATGGAATAAATGACTGCTTCTTGGAGCAACTGGTTCATGAACCGACCAGAGGGGAAGCCATACTGGACCTAATCCTTAGTGGAACGCCAGATCTGGTGCAAGAAATAAGGGTGTTGGGACCACTTGGCAATAGTGATCATAGTATGATCATGTTTGATTTAATTAGTGGAGGACAGATAGTAAAGGAATCCACAGTATTACCTTTTAACTTTCAAAAGGGAGACTATGATAGAATGAGGAATATAGTTAGGAAAAAACTAAAAGGAGCGGTTCCAAAGGTTAAAGACTTACAGCAAGCTTGGGTGTTATTTAAAAATACTATCCTCGAAGCCCAGACCAGCTGTATTCCACGCATTAAGATGATTGGATTAAAGTCCTATTAACTGCCAGCATGGTTTAAAGGTGAGGTCAGAGAGGCTGTTGCTGCAAAAAAAGCAACCTTCAGGAAATGGAAAAAAAGAGCCAAATGATGAAAACTGGAAACAACACAAGCACTGGCAAGTTAAATGCAAAGCATTGATAAGGCAGGCAAAGCGGGAATTTGAGAAGAAACTTGCTACGGAAGCAAAAACACAAAATAAAGACTTTTTCAAGTACATTCGTAGCAAAAGGCCTGTGAGAGAGTCAATTGGACCGTTAGATGATAGAGGGGTAAAAGGGGCAGTAAGAGGAGACAAGTCTATAGCAGAGAGACTGAATGAATTCTTTGCTTCGGTCTTTACTGAGGAAGATGTAGGGATGTTACCCATGGCTGAAGTGGTATTTAAAGGAGATACTGCAGAGGAATTGAGAGAAATATCACTACACCGGGAAGATATATTACAACTATTTGATAAACTGAATAGTAGCAAATCACCTGGACCGGATGGTATACATCCCAGAGTGTTGAAAGAACTGAAATATGAGATTGCAGACCTGCTATTGGTAATCTGTGAACTTTCATTAAAATCATCTGTAATACCTGAAGATTGGAGGGTCGCCAACGTAACACCAATTTTTAAAAAAGGTTCCAGGGGTGACCCGGGAAATTACAGACCGGTGAGCCTGACGTCAGTACCAGGGAAAATGGTAGAAACCATCATAAAGAACAAAATTACACAACATGTAGATAGTCATGGCCTAATGGGAGACAGCCAACATGGCTTTAGACAAGGAAGATCTTGTCTTACTAATCTGATATGTTTCTTTGAAGGTGTGCATAAACAGGTAGACAAAGGTGAGTCGGTTGATATAGTGTATCTGGACTTCCAGAAAGCTTTTGACAAGGTCCCCCATCAGAGACTTTTGGCAAAGCTAAAAAGTCATGGGATAGGAGGCAGTGTACTATTGTGGATCGGGAACTGGTTAAAAGATAGAAAGCAGAGGGTAGGGTTAAATGGCCAATATTCCCAATGGAAAAAAGTGAATAGTGGAGTACCCCAGGGATCTGTACTGGGTCCGCTACTTTTTGACATATTCATAAATGACCTGGAAAAGGGAATAACTAGTGAGGTTATCAAATTTGCAGATGACACAAAACTGTTTAAAGTTGTTAAAACCCAAGAGGATTGTGGAAAACTGCAGGAGGATCTGGATAAATTGGAAGATTGGGCATCCAAATGGCAGATGAAATTTAATGTGGACAAATGCAAAGTTATGCACCTAGGAAAGAACAACCCACACTATAGTTACACGATGCAAGGCTCCACATTAGAAACCACCACCCAGGAAAAGGACTTAGGAGTCATCGTGGATAACATGTTAAAACCCTCCGCCCAGTGTGCAGCGGCGGCCAAGAAAGCAAATAGAATGCTAGGTATCATAAAGGGATGGAGAATAAAATAAAGGATATTATAATGCCTCTGTATCGCTCCATGGTACGACCGCACCTTGAATATTGTGTGCAATTCTGGTCGCCGTATCTTAAAAAGGACATAGCGTTATTAGAAAAAGTACAGAGAAGAGCCACCAAATTGGTGAAGGGGATGGAAGGCTACTCCTATGAAGAGAGGCTAAAAAGGTTAGGGCTCTTTAGCCTGGAAAAGAGACGGCTGAGGGGAGATATGATAGAGGTCTATAAATTAATGAATGGAGTGGAACGGATAAACGTGGATCAATTGTTTACGCTATCAGAATATAGAAAGACTAGGGGACATGTAATGAAGCTACAGGGTAAACTATTTAAGACAAATAAGAGAAATATTTTTTCACTCAACATGTAATCAAACTCTGGAATCTGTTACCGGAGGATGTAGTAAGGGCTGTTAGTATAGCTGGGTTTAAAAAAGGTTTGGACAAGTTCCTGGAGGAAAGGTCCATAAACCACTATTAAAAAGGGACCCAGGATATCAATGCTTGACCCAGTACAAGCATTATGGAACCTGTGTCTTTTGGGGATATTGCTAGGTACGTAGGACCTAGATTGGCCACTGTTGGAAACAGGATACTGGGCTTGATGGACCTCGGTCTGACCCAGTATGGCATGTCTTATGTTCTTATGTTCAAACATTTAAGACACCATTCATGGGTGTCTGTGACAGAAATGACAGCACTGCACTTGGTACACTTTTTAAAACCAGGGACTGGCTTCTCCATGAGGAGAATTTGTGTAGGCCTTAAGGCCTAACAAAAGTTACCAAGCTGTGCTGAAGAAAATAAAAAAGTCTTTTTTATTTTTATTTTTATAAAGAAAGAAAGAGAGACCGGCGGTACCGGTTTCGGTATGGGGAAGGCAGGTACGCGGTCTAAAGAAACAAACAAAATTCACAATTTCTTCAGCGGTGACAGGAACACGACCTGCTGGCTCCGCGGAAAAAGAGAAACTGAGGAGAGCTGATCAGGAAGGCGGGAAGGCAGCGCGCATGTGTAGTGGGAGGCCCCAAAGGCCTTTCATCTGAAAGGCTGGGGAGCTTTCCCGCGCAGGCTCCGTCGGTACCGACGTACCCATATGTGAGGACTTATTCCTGCTTGTTCCTGGAGATTACACCTCTACCCAGTTAGCTCCCACAGAGATAACTAGACCATCTTTTGCTTTGCCTAGTTTTATCCACAGGTCACTAACCGAGTTGCAGGGCAATGTTGCCACTACCCGGTTAGTGACTGTTGCCACACATAACATCCTGATGCTACGCAGTTAACATTGGGGCATATAGCGGCATTAGATGAGGATATTCAGCGGCATTAACGCGTTACTGCAGTTGAATATCCCATTCAGCAGCATTTGCACGGTTTACCTTGTACTTCTAAAAGACTAAAGAACGACATGCCCGCAGGATTTTACTGCACAGAGCCCTAACTTCTTTCGTCTTTCCCCATTGCAGAGCCGTTTCCTCTTCTTTCGCATTTTGGTCTAATTATGCATTTGTATGGGATTGTTCTTAGAAGCGGGGTGTTCAGATGACCAGGACAGTTGCGTTTAATTCATGACATTTCAGTGGGTGGGGGCTACGGCCGAAGGTTTACTTAGGGCGCCCACAAGCTCGTACCAGCCTTGGGGCTGCCAAACGCCTAAAAGCTCATTGGCGGGCGTTTAATGTTTCACGGCTGCACTGCAGCACTCCTTGAATGTTATTGTACCCCGCAGCAACATCTCTGACTCGCATTCACAAGCTACCCGAGAGTTTAACGTAAGCCACATGAACTTAGGCGCGAAAACAGCAAACGCCCAAGGTCAAGCCCTCTCTCCACATACACATCTCCCCCCCAAAGAAAGCCCCGCCCCCGGGCACGCGCCTGCGCATCCGAGCAGTCTCCGCCCGCACTTCTCTTATCCCCGGCGCCTGCGCACCCTGCCCCCTGCATTGAGCCTGAGCCTCCCAAGTTAGCGTGAAGGCGCCTGCGCACATGTTCTCATCCCCTCTGTGAGCGCGCCTAGGAATCTGCGGTCCTGTCTTGTCCCAGGCAGCCCTCGGGAGTGCAGAGTGCGCAGGCGCGCGCTGGTGAGGCGGGGGGAGAGGGTGGACGGGTCATGGCTGTGCGGTGTCTGCGGACGGCTCGCGCCCAGATCAACGGTTTACTGCTGCTGAGCGGTTCGCGGCGGGGCGGGTAAGGGGGAGAGAGAGATGGGGGAAGGGAAAGGTACCGGTTTCATCCCCCCACCCGTCTATGCTACAAATCACGGAGGAGCAGAAGCTCCTGTGTGGGGAGGGGGCGGCGGCTCCTCACACTGGACAAGTGATGTGTCTGAGCGCCCCCCCCCTCTCCCAACAGAGGACAGCGTGTATCGTGCACGGAGCGTGAGCGCGCCTGTCCTCGTGGGGGTGCAGCATGAGCGCATGTCCCGGAGTGGGGGTGCACGACGCGCGGAACATGAGTGCATCTGTTCTCGGGGGGGAGTAATACTACACACAGTGTGAGTGCATCTGTTCTCGGGGGAGAGCATGAGCGCATCTGGGGAGAGCAGTGTACTACACACTGAGTGCGCAAGGAGCATGAGTGCATCTGGGGAGAGCAGTGTACTACACACAGTGCGGGGGGGGGGCGTGCCATGCAAGGAGCATGAGTGCATCTGACCTGTGGGAGGGAGTGTACCATGCACTGAGCGTGAATGCATCTGTCCTTGTGTTGGGGGAGTGTGTGATGCATGACTGCATCTGTCCTCGTGTGGGGCTGAGGGTGCCTTGCACAGAGAGTGAATGTGTCCTGTGCAGAGCCCAGGGTGCCAGGCACAGAGGGTGAGTGTATCTGTTCCCCTGTGGGGGTGAGTGCAGCTGTCCCTGGGTGGGGATGTGTGCCACACACGGAGGGTGAGTGTGGCTGTTTCCATGTGGAGGTGAGGATGCCACGCATGGAGTGTGAGTGCATCTGTGGCACGCGTACTTCAGTATATATGTACACTCGGACACATTCGTTCTCTTTGCCTGATACACTGACTCCCATTTAGGGACAAGTCAGCAGATTGTGTGGGTCACGCTTTGTTATCCACCATCATTTGCTAGGTTAGATAACACTCGGTGTGAAGGGGACAGACACTGGGTACTCATCTGGCACATTCACTCTGTGACGCATGATGGGCTGGAGACTCTTTCTCCTACACTACCTCCTGCTGGCTGCTTGCAGTAATGAGGCCAAAAAGGGAGTTTAGCCTCATCACACATAGTGGGAACAGGATACTGCTGCTCCTTATTTATTTTATTTAGCTGTATTTATATCCCGCTTTTCCCCAGGTCAAAGCGGTCATTTGGGAGATACATTTAACACGAGGGGATATGACACACATACGCTAATACTTACAGGGAACATGGGCAATGGAGGGTTAAGTGGCTTGCCCAAGACCACAAGGAGTGCCTATAGGACTAGAAATCCCAGTCCCTCCGGCCTGAGATTGCTGTCCCCAGGTGGGACTTGAACCCCCGGCCCTCCGGCCTGAAGTACCTTGTCCTAACCACTAGGCCACTCCTCCCTCCTGCTGCTCCTTTGTTCAATTCTCTTGTTCTGGTATCACTCATAATGCATCTAGAACCCCCGACCCCCCAGCCCTTGTACTATTCAAGTTCTTAGTCTCTGTCAAGGGCCAAGAATGGACCGTTCTCAGCTCACTCTCTACCCTTGTATCTTATTCAAAAGGCTGAGAAGAAATGGAATACAACTTCCTATTCTGATTTTATTCCTTTCTGCAGGAATATAGGTCAACAAACAAGTTGTAGGTAATATCTTTTCATGAAACTAACAATCCCTTGTGATTAGCTTTTGAGCTATCCTGTTTTTAAGTCAAGTCATTGCAAAATGAGCAAAGAATAATTGTGAGAAGAGGAAACTTCCTTTGGTGGCTTTGCTGCCTCGGCCACTCTTGCTGCAATATGTGATATGCTATTGATTTTATTTCTGTGCTAAGATCTTGCCATAATATAAATATTTATCAGCAGGGATGTCATGATTGTTGGTGCAGTGGTGTTATTTATAAATGCTGCATCCTGTCAAAGCAGACAGGACCAAGTTTTGAGAATGGCTATTAAAATATACTTGCCAAATCTCCCAGGGACTTATCTTTGGGGGCACAGGGAGGTTAATCTCCTTTTAGTAGTTGAGGCAAAACAAAAGAATGTGCATATGTTATCTAAGATTATGTTCCATAGGAGCTGTTTTTAATATTATTTGGAGGAGTAGTGTAGTGGGTATAAGCTGAGACCCAGGGAAGGAAGGGTTGAAATTCTACTTCCACTAAGGATTCTTCTGACCTTAGTCAAGTCACTTCACCTTCTTTTGCTTTGGGTACAAACTAATTTGTAAACCCTCTTTGATGGGGAAATAGCTTGTGTACCTGTTTGCATTTCCGAATCCGAATTCCAGGTGAATTGCAAGTAATTAAATGTAAGGCCCAAATTTATTTTGTGATTGATGTGAATGAAGTAAGAAGTTGTGCAGAGCTGACATAGTGGTCAATTAAGTGAAATCATTTAACCTATTTAACTATAAATTAAATATAGAGGTTTCGGTTTTGCTTTCAATTACTTTGTGACAAAATATTATTAATCATGGGGAAATTTTGTGCAAAAAAATCACATTCTGAAGGTGTTAATTTAAAATGCTGCATACATTTGTCCATATAACACAATATTAACACGTGTCTTTCAATTCTAAAGATGCAATACATAAGTTATTACTCAAAGAAGTAGGTGTATTTTTTTTCTAGATTGTTGTGTGCAGAATTCACCCACTATCAGCCCTAATCTCTCTTTAGTTCAAATCTTCCCCTCCCCCAGCTCAACAGTCACAGTCCACAGTGTCTCATAAGATATGCCATACTGGGTCAGACCAAGGTCCATCAAGCCCAGTATCCTGTTCGCAACAGTGGCCAATCTAGGTCATACGTACCTAGCAGTATCCCCAAGAGACACAGGTTCCACGGTGCTTGTATTGGGTCAAGTATTGATATCCTCGGTCCCTTTTTAATAATGGTTCATGGACCTTTCCTCCAGGAACTTGTACAAACCTTTTTTTAAACCCATCTACACTAACAGCCCTTACTACATCCTCCGGTAACAAATTCCAGAGTTTGATTACAAGTTGAGTGAAAAAATATTTTCTCTTATTTGTCTTAAATAGTTTATCCTGTAGCTTCATTACATGTCCCCTGGTCTTTCTATATTCTGATAGCATAAACAATCGATCTACGTTTACCCGTTCCACTCCATTCATTAATTTATAGACCTCTATCATATCTCCCCTCAGCCGTCTCTTTTCCAGGTTGAAGAGCCCTAACCTTTGTAGCGCCTCTTCATAGGAGTAGCCTTTCATCCCCTTTACCATTTTGGTGGCTCTTCTCTGTACGTTTTCTAATAACGCTATATCCTTTTTAAGATACGGCGACCAGAATTGCACACAATATTCAAGGTGCAGTCGTACCATGGAACGATACAGAGGCATTATAATATCCTTTGTTTTATTTTCTATTCCTTTCCTTATGATACCTAGCATTCTATTTGCTTTCTTGGTCGCCGCTGCACACTGGGCGGAGGGTTTTAACATGTTATCCACGATGACTCCTAGATTTTTTTCCTGGGTGGTGGTTCCCAATGTGGAACCTTGCATCGTGTAACCATAGTGTGGGTTGTTCTTTCCTAGGTGCATAACGTTGCACTTGTCCACATTAAATTTCATCTGCACTGCACTGTCTCCACTGTCCTCTCTCTAAACCCCCCCCCCATCCGCACAGCACCCTCTCCAACTTTTCTTTCCCTCCCCTCCCCCCATCCATCTCAGCTTTTTGCTTTTTGCTCCTCTGCCAGCCTCCCCCTCCCGCCTACTGACTACCCATGCATTGCAAGTACAGCCTATGCTACCTCCAGTTCCATCCAGCTCCATTCCTGCTCTACAGCAGAGCAATAAAAGCCAACAGGAAAGTGGCATGAAAAACAAAGAGTATGGTCCCATTGGGGGGAGTAATGGGATGGAGCCCTTCTCACGGAAGGGCTACTTGAGTGCATGCAGTGGCCCCTCTCTTCACCTGCCTTTGAAAGCATATGATATTTCTAACAGGTGGGCACCACTGGGTGGCCGATACTACTGCCTCATGTTATTTCTTTCATAAAGCCACATGGACCCATCAGAGGGAGGAAGGAACAGAGTAAGAGAGCATCGACTGCATGGTAGTAAAACAAGGATATCACAGAAGCACTTGTGCTGGTCATTACACTGAATTCTGCAAGGCAAATGCACGATTTTGTTTAAATTCTGTGTTGTGCTGAATTTCCCCAGGAGTGCATCATATGGATGTTGAATTTAGTTACTCGGCTGTCCAGACTTTAACACAGGACCTGTTATCTACTATACTAGAAATGTATTTTCCTGCCTTAGAGAGTTTATAATTTAACAAGCCGTTGTTAAAACTCTCACAGATTTGCAATGCAGTCGTATAATACAGATTTAATTTTTATATTATCTTATATTTCAGCTATAATAATGAGATGTATAGTGCACAATAGCTAAGCTTGTGTGTTATATTCGAAGTAAAGCTTTAAAGAAACCCTAACTTTTGAAGGGACATTTATTTCCATTTTAAATTAAAATGGAAATAGAACTTTCACCTCTAAGTGTTGAAGTGATGGGTGAAGTATAGGTGGGTAGCGGGGTATCCCAGAGACTGCTTACTGATCTCAGTTTGCTGCATCAGATGTATTTTGTATGAGATTCCTACTGACAAATCATATTAACTTTGTTTTGAGGGTTCATTTTATTTCTGATATCAATATTTATTTTTTAGTGTCTTATTTAATAGATTTAAGGAGGGGGTGGGGGTGCTTCATATTTTCATTCACCAATATCCAAATGGAAATCTACTTTTGTTTTGGAATTCAGCAGAATCCCTTTTTTTTTAAAGATAGTTTTAGTTTAGAACCTTGTCAAGACTTTGTATTAAGTTAATCTAGTTAAAAGGGAACTGTTTATGCGCATGTATAAATTTCAATATATGGAGTTGAACTGAAAAGGAATCATCATATAGATTTTGGGTTTCTTTTACCTACCATACCTGAATTATAACTGGCCTTGAGTTCACGTTTGGACAGCTGAGTATTTTCCTGCCTCACAGGGCTTATAGTTTAACAGACCAATGCTTTAAGACTGCATAAGGTTTTTTTTATTTGAATTCTTTTTTGGGGGGGGAGAGGGGGATTTTATCTGCTGAAAGGGCAGTATATGAATAATAAATTAAATGAAATCTTGTGTTAACCAATCACATTTTTCTAAAAACAACAGAATAAAATGTAATTTCCAATGTGAAACTAGTAAGCTGAAGACTGCAGTTCTGAAACATTTCATCTGTACAATAACCTCTATAGCTTGCAAGCTAACATGCTTTTGAAAGATTGTGTGATGAAAGTCTATTCCAGCTCTCTCGCTAGAGCTGGAGGAGAGAGGAGTAGGCGGGATGGAGGCAGGATCTTCTTTGTTTCAGTACTTGCCGCCTTTTAACACTCTGCCCAGTGAGGCCATGCAGGAAACGCTCTGCTTCACGTAGGCTAGTCACTCGCAGATGTATCGTCCCTGCATAACGGGAGAGGAGGTACTACTAGGAGCTCTAATCACTAGTATCCTGATGGAAAAGGAAATGTTACAGTCAGCATGGAAATATACAGACTAGCTACTTCGAGATTTAAAATATCATTCTCTAGCTCTTTAAGAATTATGTTTGATTTTGAAAGTAGGTTATGAGACATAACGCAGGCAGGCTCAGTGGGTCTTATAGTTATTGTCTGCTGTCAGGTTCTATTTCTTATTGTTTTTTAATTGAGAGATTTTACAGCGTACAAGATGCAACAAAGAAACTGCAAAAAAAAAACCCCATGAAATTCCATAATCCAAAAAGAAAAAGTAATAATTAAATGCTTCCTAGCGCACATTACGAACTACCCCACATGGAAAGACATAACTTAACTATTCTCTAGAAACACGTCTCATGCAGACTATAGGAAAATTGGAAAGACAGCAGGGCTGAAAGGATCAAATCACTTATCTTTAAAGAAATTTTCCAATCGGATAGAATCAGTAAATACATATCTAAGGCCCTGGTAAAGAACCAAACATTTTGCAGGGGAAAAGTAAAGACGACGCCCCCAGAGTTGCTTTTTGGGATTATTACATAAGAACATGTGGAGTGGAGGAGTAGCCTAGTGGTTAGAGTACTGGCTTGGGAACCCAGAGACCAGGGTTCAATTCTCACTAGCACTCCTTGTGGCCTTGGGCAAGTCACTTAACCCTCCATTGCTCAGAAAAATCCAAGTTATCAATGTCCCTGTTTAATGTAAGTTTACCAAGTTTAAGTTACAATGTAAACCACTTTGATTGAAATGATAAAGCTGTATAAAAAAATTGTTAAATAAAAACATGAGTTGCCATACTGGGTCAGACCAAAGTCCATCAAGCTCAGTATCCTGTTTCCAACAATGGCCAATTTAGGTCACAGGTACCTAGAAGTTTTCCCAAAAGACACACAGGTTCCACAATGCTTGTATTGGGGCAAGCAATGGATTTCCCAGGTCCCTTTAATAATGGTTTATAGACCTTTCCTCCAGGAACTTGTCCAAACCTTTTTTTAAACCCAGCTACATGAGCAGCTTCTACTTCATCCTCCTCCTAGAATTTGATTGCACGTTGAGTGAAAAAATATTTTCTCTTTATTAGTCTTAAATGGGTTACCCTGCAGCTTCATTGCATGTCCCCTAGTTCTTCTATATTTTGATGGTGTAAACAATCGATCTATGTTTACCCGTTCCACTCCATTCATTAATTTGTAGTCCTCTATCATATCTCCCCTCAGCCATTTCTTTTCCCGATTGAAGAACCCTAACCTTTTTAGCCTCTCCTCATAGGGGTATCCTCCCATCTCCTTTACCATTTTGGTGGCTTTTCTCTGTACCTTTTTTCTAATTCTGCTATATCCTTTTTAAGATACGGCGACCAGAATTCCACACAGTATTCCATACAGAGGCATTATAATATCCTTGGTTTTATTCTCCATTCCTTTCCTTATGATACCTAGCATTCTATTTGCTTTCTTGGCTGCCGCTGCACACTGGTCAGAGGGTTCAACGTATTATCCACGATGACGACTAAATCTTTTTCCTGGGTGGTGGTTCCTAATGTGGAACTTTGCATCGTGCAACCATACTTTTGGGTTATTCTTTCCTAGGTGCCTAACTTTGCACTTGTCCACATTAAATTTCATCTGCCGTTTGAACATCCAGTTTTCCAATTTATCAAGATCCTCTCGCAATTTTTCACAATCCTCTTAGGTTTTAACAACTTTGAATAATTTTGTGTTGTCTGCAAATTTGATTACCTCGCTGCTTGTTCCTAGTTCCAGGGCATTTATGAATATGCTATAAAGCACAGATCCCTGGGGTACTCCACTATTCACCTTTCTCCACTGGGAAAATTAGTCATTTAGCCCTACCCTCTGCTTTCTATCTTTTAACCAGTTCCTGATCCACAATAGTACACTGCCTCCTATCCCATGACTCTTTAATTTCGCCAAGATTATTTGTAGTTTCAGTTTTTAAAGGTTTTTATCTTGTCTCATGTCTGTTTGTAATGAACCTTTGTGTATATGTAGATGTTTTATGATAATTTCATATGTTCATTATGATCCACTTAGATATTTTATGATATGTGGAATAGAAATATTTATTAAATATACAAATTCTCCATAGCGCCCCCAACCCACATCCCAGGACATCCCCTACTTCACAGCAGCACAAAAAACATTAGATGGAGTACTGGCAGGCTGTACTTAGGGAACAAATGTGTCTTTAACATTTTACAGAACACTGTAATTTAATTCCATGTTTGGGTATGAATTTAGTGCATGTTGGAAACCTAGCTTTTTGCCTCGGAAGCTGTAGTCTCTGGCTGAACAGGAATGTACCCTGAGTCAGCCGGAAGAAAGACTAGTCTCTTTTGGATTCAGTAGCTCTTCTTGATCTTCAGACACTTTTCAACCATGGTTGTCGGTGTGGATAACTCCGAATCTCCACATAATTTTGGCCCATGGAACCACTTACCAGAAATAGGCACCGTAAATTTCCATATTAACTGGTTAAAGTATAAATTTATATTGGACCATCAAAATCCATATACAGTCAAACCTCGGTTTTCATTTGCCCCGGTTTTCATACGCTTCGGTTTTCAACGTCTTTTTTGACTGAGATTTTGTCCCGGTTTTCATACATCGCCTCGGTTTTCGTAAAGTACAGTACTGTAAATACATACACCCTCGCGCTGCACACCATTCTGTATACACTGCCAGAACGCCTGCCCGGTCCCGGACTCACCGATCGCCAGCGTGATGAGAAGCAAAAGCCAGCTGAGCACGTAAATGAAACACATCCTTGAGCCTGGTCAGAGTCAGAGAGGCAAGGATTGCGCAGAGAGGAAGGCCCCGATCTCGTCCACCGCCTGCCCGTTCTCTGGAGCGCCCCCTCAGGCTCGGACGTAGCAGGGAAGAAAAGCTGTCAACGTAAGCAGGAGATGTTGCATGAATGTGGGAGGCAGTTCTTTCTCTTGCATGGTACGTCTGAAGCTATATCATTAAGATTTTCTGCCATTCTGAAGCATTGAGCAGATAATGTAAAGGTATTTTAATGGGCTGAATCCAATGTGATTCCGAAGAGAGCTGGGCACAGAAGCTTGTCAGGGGTGGCTAAGGCCAGATGTTAACGTACTGTACTGTACAGTACTGAACTTAGCTTGCTTTCAGTGATGTTAAATGTTCATTTATCCATTTCATTAGTCATTTATATTTATTTCTCATTGTTTTCTGTATGTAAAAATATAGTTATTCTCTATAAAATGTATTTTTGTGAATATTTTTGGGTGTCTGGAACGGATTAATTGGATTTACATTATTTCTTATGGGAAATATTGCTTCAGTTTTCATACGTTTCGGTTTTAGTCAGACTTTTTCGAACGGATTAATCATGAAAACCGAGGTTTGACTGTAGTGCAGTTCTTGAAATCAAAATAGTGCACTGTCGCTTTGTTAGCATCATCAGTCCTTCTCTAGTATAACCTTTTTTTAAGTGTTTTTGCTTCTTTAGTTTTTATGTTGTTTTAGACTTTTAATTCAAATCATTCATAGCTCTCTCCGACATAGTACTATGTTTCGAAAAGATTGCCACAGAGATGTTATGGACCATCCATTTGAGTAGATACACTGCATGGGAAGAATAACTGATCTCCCAGATGCAGAAAAGCTAAGTGGTAATCAGTTAATATGGAAACTTGCTGAGCCTATTTTTGGTATGTCTGAGTAAAAGAGGATCTGATCTATAGGCATGATTCATTGAAGCTATATCATGGAACTGCTTTGCAGTAGAACAAAATCTCTATTAGCCTTTCTTCACCTCGGCAGTCCATTAGCTCCTTGGGATCCTCTCCAGGATCCAATGCTGTATAAGGGTCTACAGCGCCTTTCAGGTACTGGTATTCTTGATGGACCATTGCAAAGCAAGGTAATACTCTGCCTGAAAGCTCTCAAAGGGGTTGTGGTGGTCTTTTTAAAAGCTAAGTCTTAAAGGTTTTTTTGTGTTCTATTTTTAAAAGCTAACAGGCCAATGCAGAAAGCTAGCGCGGGCTTTACAAGCCCCTAATGCCACATTTAAGCATGCTTTACGATCCTTTAAATGCAGAAACAGATGTAAACGCCAACAGAAAAACTAGCGCCCAACTAATGGCTCATGTATTTAAATGAACTTTAATTATTTAAATGTATTTTAATCAACTGGTCTGGTATGCAAATCATGGCTACGCCAATGCAGAGTCAGACATAGAGGATTTCGCACCCAGTCATAGCGCCATAATTTTTACTGCAGGGTCTGAGTAGACATTAACCTTTAACGCGCACCCCCTACAGTATTTTGATGGCACCGGGTGCTTTCCCCAATGCCTAGATCATCTTTTCCTCAGATGAACAGGCATTGGGAAAAGCCCCCGATGCCATCAAAATACTGTTGGGGGCTGTGCCTGACAAAAGAATCCCTGTTGGCCCGCAAGCCCCCCTGACAGTATTTTGATAGCATCAGGGACGATCGCGGCATCGGGGAAATGCCCCTGATGCCCTGCCAGAAAATAAGTACCTGGTGGTCTAGGGCCACTGTACCCCCTTCAACCCAAAATAAAATAAAAGTCAAAACCTGGTGGTCTAGCGGCCCTTGAACTCCCCAACCCAAAGTAAAATTACCTGGTGGTCTAGCAGCCCCTAAATCTAACCATCTCCCCCCCCCCCCCCGTGTACCTTGATAGGTGGGAATGCTGCCTACCCGCTCCCATTCAGATCCGCTATCTTGTAAAATGGCGCACCTGGCCTCGCATGATGCATCCTGGGATGCGCCGGGTGAGGTCAGACTGCCATATAAGGTAGACTATGCCTTATTTGGCAGTGTAACCCAGGATACACCGCGTGGGGCCAGACACACCAGTTTACAAAATGGCGGGCCAGAGTGGAAGCATGTAGGCAGTGCTCCCGCCTATTTTAATGTATGGGAGGGCTGGAATTAGGGGCAGCTAGACCACTAGGTAATTTTACATTTACTTTGGGTTGGGGGTTTCAAGGGCCACTAGACCACCAGTTTTTAACTTTCTATCGGGGCACCTGTCCCCGGCAATTTGTTGATGGCATCGGGGGCTTTTCCCAATGCTGCGATCATCCCGGATGCCATCAGAATACTATCGGGCTGATATGCAAATTAGCCCAGAGAACAAACCAAACTAGCGCAGACTTCTTGCTCTCCCAGTTTAAGGTTGTGGTGGCTCATTATTGTGGTGGGCATTTGCATACCCTATCCTTCCTGCATCACATGTTAAAATGTGTGTGCTGTCAGGAAAGTTAAAACATCGATCCAGCGCAGATCTAGCATCAGCTTTCTGCATCAGCCTGTAAGTCTCTCTTTTTTTTTTTTTTCTATACTACAAAAGGGGGACTTATTTTATTTCCTTGTGTAGGGACACAGAACAGCACTATTAGAACACACTTAAGAGGTTAGCTGCTTTTTCTTTTAAAGGACAGCTGAGGAACAGGTAGACTTTGGTAGGTCTCTCTCTTTTTTGCTTCAACAGGTACCAAAGCTCCATCATCTAAACAATGGTTGGGAAAAATAGTATTGCTAAAGCTGTTGTCCCCGTTACAGCTTTTGCCTCTGTCCAGACAGAGATCCCAATGCCAGTTGAAGGACCGGTTCCATGTGCAGGATGCCTGCATGCTGAGACTCCCAGGAAAGAAGTGAAGGAGCTTAGAAAAGAGGTGGCGAGGCTGAGAAGCATTCAAAACTAGTGAGAACTACATTGATGAGATGCTTCTTGAAACATCCAAGCTCTCCAATAGAGGTGAAAATGGAAGGCTACAGAAGGAAGAAGGTTGGGCGTGAGTTGCCAGAGCCTGTAGTATCAGCACTCCAACTCTTCTAGTGTGCAGCCCTGGAAGTGGAGGTGGAAGCACCCGAGGAAAGGGAGGAACCACGGCTCGAGCACCCCAAAGTTGCAGAATCGGTCACCACTAGAAAACGAAGGGTAGTGGTGATTTGTTGACTCTCTTCTGAGGGGCACTGAGGCGTCCATCTGCTGACCAGATTTGATGTCCAGAGAGGTGTGCTGTCTGCCAGGTGCCAAGAGTTTGCTGAGAATCATCAAGCCTATTGACTATTTATTTAGCTGTATTTATATCCCGCTTTTCACCGGGTCAAAGCGGTGGAACATAACAATAATCAATTACAAGGGTTTGGGGCAGTCACCAAGTGGCCAACAATAATGATTTTAATAATTAATTGGGACATAGACATTGTGTTATGGTTACATAGGACATATGTTCAGGGGGATGAAATAAGGTGGTTGGGAGGGAGTCGGTGATGGGTGCTTGTTTCTGGTCCGAGGAATTCTTGGAATAGTGCAGTTTTAAGTTGTTTCCTGAAAGATAAGGGGTCTACTATTAAAGCTTTGGAATTACAGAGCTTAAAAGGGAGAGAGGAGGCATTGTGGGTTAAACTAGAAAGAGGGAAAGAGAAATCTATTTGCATTGGTGTGATATACAGACCTCCCTCACAAGAGGAAGAGGTGGACAGAGTTAATTGAAGACATACGCAGCATTGCTAGGAAAGGGGAAGTGCTACTGATAGGAGATTTCAATATGCCAGATGTTGATTGGCACATTCCTGCTGCAGTATCATGTAGAAGTAAGGAGATCCTGGATTCTCTACAGGGAGAACTATTCAGGCAATTGGTAACAGACCCCACACGTGAAGGGACCATACTGGACTTGGTGCTTACCAATGGTGAAAGTGTTTCTGATGTTGTAGTGGGAGATCATTTTGCATCCAGTGATCACCAGATGGTGTGTGGTTCAGTATTAGGACTAGGGTTGTTAGAATCCATTCCAAGGTGAGGATCTTAGACTTTAGGAAGACTAACTTTGCGAAGATGGGCCAATACCTCAGGGAGTCGTTAGTGGGATGGGAACAGCTGGGGGATGTAGAAAAACAGTGGGCAAAACTGAAAGGGGGTATTTTAAGGGCAACCAACCTTTTTGTTAAAATGGTAAATAAAGGCAAAAGGAAAAGGAGACCGCTATGGTTTTCGAAGGAAGTAGCTGAAAAAGTGAAGAAAAAGAGGGAGGCCTTCATGACATACAAGAGATCACAGAGAGAGGAAGACAGGCATCTGTATTTGGAAAAACTTAGAGAAGCTAGCAAAGTAGTCAAGAAGGCAAAGATTCAAAAGGAGGAGGAAATAGCCAATGCAATAAAATGGGGGGATAAGACATTTTTCAGGTATATTAATGAGAAGAGGAAGGGCAAAAGTGGTATTGTCAGACTCAAGGGTGCAGGGGGGAATATGTAGAAGCTGATAAGGATAAAGCGGAATTGCTTAACAAATATTTTTGTTCTGTGTTCACAGATGAAGAACCAGGAGCAGGACCTCAGAAAACACCCACAAATAAGAACAGAAGCGAGGGACATCTTGAACAATTTTCAGAAGACTGTTCGTGAGAAACTAGCTCAACTTAAAGTAGACAAAGCGATGGGACCGGATGGGATACACTCTAGAATACTGAGGGAACTTGGGGACGTTCTAGCAACTCCACTGACTGACCTTTTCAATGCCTCGTTGGAGTCGGGTGTGGTGCCAAAGGACTGGAGAGAGGCTCATGTGGTGCCTTTACACAAAAGCGGAAGTAAGGATGTGGTTGAAAACTACAGGCCGGTTAGTTTAACTTCGGTGGTGAGTAAATTATTGGAAACGCTGCTGAAAGAGAAAATAGTGAGGTTTGCGGATTACAGGATCCGAGGCAGCATGGATTCACCAGAGGCAGGTCTTGTCAGACAAATCTGATTGATTTCTTTGACTGGGTGACCAGGGAGTTGGACCGAGGGAGAGCTCTAGATGTGGTGTATTTAGATTTCAGTAAAGCCTTTGACACTGTTCCTCACAGGCGACTTATAAACAAACTGATGGACCCTAAAGTTACTGCTTGGGTTAGAAATTGGTTGGGTGGGAGGCGACAAAGAGTACAAGTAAATGGAGCTCACTCTGAGGAGAAGGATGTTACCAGTGGTGTGCCCCAGGGATCTGTCCTTGGTCCGATTCTTTTTAACATCTTTGTTAGTGATATAGCGGAAGGGCTGTCGGGTAAGGTTTGCCTCTTTGCAGATGATACCAAAATCTGCAATAGAGTAGACACCCAGGAAGGTGTAGATAACATGAGGAGGGATCTAGCTAAGCTTGAAGAATGGTCTAGAATTTGGCAGCTGGGATTTAATGTTAAAAAATGTAAGGTCATGCATTTGGGCTGCAGCAATCCAAGGGAGCAATACAGTATAGGAGGTGAAGTACTTTTGTCCACTAAAGAAGAGCGGGACCTAGGCGTGGTTGTGTCTGATCTTAAAGTAGCTAAACAGGTAGAAAAGGTGACGGCAAAAGCTAGAAGGATGCTTGGGTGCATACGGAGAGGAATGGCTAGCAGAAAAAAGGAGGTGATAATGCCTCTGTATAAGTCTTTGGTGCAACCTCATTTGGAGTATGGTGTGCAATTCTGGAGACCGCACCTTCAAAAGGATGTGAACAGGATGGAGTTGGTGCAGAGGGTGGCTACTAAAATGATTAGTGGGCTTCATTATAAAGCATATGAGGACAGACTTAAGGATCTTAATATGTACACCTTAGAGGAAAGGCGGGATAGAGGTGATATGATTGAGATGTTTAAATACCTCCGTGGCATAAATGTTCAGGGAGAGAGCCTCTTTCAATTGAAAGCAAGTTCTGCTACGAGGGGACATGGGATGAGGGTGAAGGGAGATAGATTCAGGAGTGATATGCGGAAATATTTCTTTACGGAAAGAGTAGTGGATCCATGGAATAGTCTCCCAGTGGAGGTGGTAGAGATGAGGACAGTAACTGAATTCAGAAAAGCATGGGACCAACACAGAGGATCTCTAAAGGTAAAAAGTGGACTGTTGTAGTTGTTATGGAAGGACAGACTAGATAGGCCATGTGGTCTTTTTCTGTCATCATGTTTCTATGTTGCTTCTGATGTGATTTTGGTAGAGAGTTCCAGAGGGATGGTGCATATAGTTCGAAGGCTCTGTTGCAGGTCCGTTGATTGTATTTCGTTCTTTTGTGTGGGATGGTGAGGGAGTTGTTGATGGTTTGTCTGGTTGTTCTGTTGTGGGCTGGTTGAGGCAGTAGTGTGCGGAGCTGGGAAGTTTGAGTTTGGTAGAGAGCTTTGTGGGCGAGTAAGGCGGATTTGTATTTGATTCTTGCTTCTAGAGGGAGTATGTGTAGCTCCCTCAGGACTGGGGTGATGTGGTCCTGTTTTTTGCATTCTTGATAATTCTTACTGTGGTGTTTAAGGCAGTTCGAAGTGGGTTGGTATGAGTGGCTGGAAGTCCATGGTATATTATATTTCAGTAGTCCAGGTGGGGGAGTGTCAAGGCTTTCATCACTGTTCTGAAGTCCTGTGGTTCAAGGAGAGGTCTGAGGCATTGTACTGTTTTAGCCTTGTGGTAGATTGTTGCGGTGGTTTTTTTTATCTGTTGATTGAGTCTGCGTGCTTGGTCTATGATGATTGCTTGGTCTATTATCTGATGTTGCTCATCCATGTCGACAGAAATTATACTGCTAGGAATCCCTCCGAGCATATCAAATGTGACTTCATGGCTCTGGGACAGAGGGTGAAGCAGATAGGTGCACAGGTGGTGTTCTCTTCAATCCTGCCTGTTTAGGGTAAAGGCCAAGGCAGAGAAGTTCGCCTCCTGGAGATGAATGCATGGCTGCATGGGTGGTGTCATCGAGAGCGTTTTGGTTTCCTAGACCATGGCATGATGATCTAAGGACTGCAGAGCAATGATGTCCATCTGTCCAAGAAGGGTCCAAGTGTTTTCAGCAGCAGACTGCCTAACCTACTGAAAAGGACTTTTAAACTAGATTCGTTAGGGATGGGTGAAGAAAGCTCCCAGGTAAATGAAACATTAATTACCTCTGCAGAAATGGGTAATAGGGGCAACATCTGGAAAATGGTGTGTAATAAATGCGTGTAGCATGGGAAATAAGATCCCAGATGTTGAGGTTTTAATGGAAGAGGCTAAACTTGAATTTCGTGGCCGTTACGGAGACATGCTTTATGGACAACCATAACTGGGATGTAATTATACCAGACTATACTTTATTCAGGAAGGACAGGGTAGGAAGAAGGGGAGGTGGCGTGGCACTATATGTAAAAAAATAATTAAAGTTGTGGAATTGCAAGGCTTACAAGGAAGAGAGGAGGCACTGTGGGTTAAACTAGAAAGGGGAAAAGGGAAATCCATTTGCATTGGAGTTATACACAGACCCCCCCCCTCACAGGGAGCAGAAGTGGATGAAGATTTAATAGAAGACATACACAGTATTGGTATGAAAGGAGAAGTGCTACTGATAGATAATTTCAGTATGCCAGATGTGGACTGGCACATCCGTGCTGCAGTGTTTCCTAGAAGTAAGGAGATCCTGGATTCTCTATAGGGAGAATTATTCAGGCAACTGGTAACACAGCCCACACGTAATGGGGCCATAGTGGACTTGGTGCTTACCAAAGGGGAAAGTGTTTTTGATGTTATAGTGGGACATGATCTCGCATCCAGTGATCACCAGATGGTATGGTTCAGTATTAGGACTAGGGCTCATAAAATCCATTCAAAAGTGAGGGTCTTAGACTTTAGGAAAGCAAACTTTGCCAAGATGGGACAATACCTCAAAGAGTCATTAGTGGAGGGGACAGCTTGGGGATGTAGAAAAACAGTGGGCAAAACTGAAAGGGGCTATTTTAAGAGCAACAAATCTTTTTATTAGAAAGGTAAATGTAGGAAAAGGAGGCCACTATGGTTCTCAAAAGAAGTAGCTGAAAATGTGAAGGAAAAGAGGGAGGCCTTCATGAAATATAAGAGATCACAGAGAGACGAAGACAAGCATCTATATTTGGGAAAAAAATAGAGAAGCTAGCAAAGTAGTCAGGAAAACAAAGATAGACAAAGAAGATGATACTGCCGGTGCAATAAAATGGAGGGATACAACATTTTTCAGATATGTTAGTGAGAGGAGAAAGGGCAAAAGTGGTATTGTCAGACTCAAGGGTGCAGGGGAGGAATATGCAGAAACTGAGGATAAAGCAGAATTGCTTAAATGTTTCTGTTCTGTGTTCACCGGTGAAGGGCCAGGAGCAGGACCTCAGAAAACGCCCACAAACAGAAGTGACGTGGATCTCACATGATTATCAGAAGACTGTGTTCATGAGGAACTAGCTAAACTAAAAGTAGACAAAGCCATGGGTCCAGATGGGATACATCTAAGAATACTGAGGGAACTTGGACGTTCTAGCGGTTCCACTGTCTGACCTTTTCAGTGCCTCTTTGGAGTCAGGAGTACTGCCAGAGGACTGGTGAAAGGCACATGTGGTCCCTTTACAAAAAGCGGACATAAGAATGACATTGAGAACTACAGGCTGATTAACCTCTGTGGTTAGTAAATGATTGGAAAGGCTACTAAAAGAGAATATTGAGGTTTCTGGAGTCCAATGGATTGCAGGATCTGAAGCAGCATGGATTCATCAGAGAGAGGGCCGGCCTGGCCCGTCCATTGTGCGATAATGTTGTTCGCACAGGGCCCCACGCAATATCCATTTTCACACAATGGATGGCTTTAGAGGGAGCCGGGGAAGCCCACGTTGAGGATTTTACAAACCAGCCTTAGCACCAATATCTCTACTCCTGGGTCTGAGGTGGCTTAAACATCTTAATGCATGCTCCCGACAGTATTTTGATGGCATCAGGTGCTTTCCTCGATGCCTTGGTCATCTGAGGGGAAATGTCAAAGATGGTCCAGGCATTGGAGAAAGTCCACGGTACCCTCAAAATACTGTTGGGGATCACTCTCTCCGACAGAAAGCAAATCCCTGGTGGCCCCGATTTTTTCCCCCCCCCCCCCCCCTTCCGCCCAAGTAAAAATAATCTCTGGTGGCCCAGCAGCCTCTCTTTTCCTCTACCCACCAAAATAAAAATAATCCCTAGTGACCCAGCAGCCCCAAACCCTCCCCCCAACTAAAACTATACCTGGTGGCTCAGTGGCCTCAAACCTTCCCCCACCACCCTTCCAGTACCTTTAGAAACTAGTGGTAGCACTGCCCACATTCTCCCGCTCTTACCTCGCCATCTTGAAAAACGGCAGGGCAAGAGCGGGAGCGTGTGGGCAGTGCTCTTGCTTGTTTCTTAAGGTACTGGGTGGGGGGGTTCAGGGCTGTTGGGCCTCCAGGTTGATTTTTAGTTGGAAGGGGATGGAGGATTGGGGCCGCTGGGCCACCAGGGATTCGCTTTCTGTTGGGGCTCATATGCAAATTAACCACACGGTTCCCCTGTTTCTCTGGAATAGCATACCAAACTAGCATAGGCTTCTTGTGGGCACGTGTTAGGCTTGCTCTCTGAGTTTATATTATCTTTTTAAGTAGCAAACCTTTTTTTATTAGCATATACAGAACTGTACAGAACTTTGCCAACAACAGTATATACAAAAAGAAGTCTTACCCAGTTCCCCCCCAACCCCTTCCTATTATATTCTGCTTTAATGGTCATCCTCCCCAGACCTCTCTATCACAGAAACATCTACATTACTAGACACATTATTGCTGGACACTGTATTATTGTTCACCTTATGCGACCTCCCATATGAAATTTATGCCCCTGCCCATCTTGCATAGCCATTGCCTCACTCATGTCATGGATCCACTCCAAGTGGCCAAGCACCTCTACTGTACCATCCCTGGCACCATTCTCCCGCCAACGTTTCTCCAGAGCCATCTGAGCCTCAACAGATAACCCTTATCAGATAACCCTCCATTGTATTTAGTTTCCCCTATTTCGCCAAGTTATACTTCCTGTTAAATGTAACTGACCAGACATATGTAAACTGTCGGATGTTTTCTGTTCAATGTAAACCGCGCTGATGTCTAATAGTGCGGTATATAAGAATTGTTAATAAATAAATAAACAGTGCACATGTGTGCCGGTTCTTGGGCTTCCTGTGCCGCCTCCTTCATTGGTTGATTTAATAAGCATGCTCCAGTACCTGTCGTCGTCCAATTTCCTCAATACTATCCCTCACCTGTACCCACAGTTTTTCTACTTTTGGGCATCCCCACCACATATGAAAAAAATCTCCCAGCTGTCCTCACTCTTGCCAACATAACCGGTCTATAGACAACCCCATCTTGTATAGTCTACTAGATCCAGGTACATCCAATAGAGGACTTGATATACATGTTCCACTATCGGGCAGGCTACCGAGAGCCTCCAGGTAGTGTCAAAGATGCATAGCCACCGTTGGTGCCCCAATTCCATCCCCAAATTGCCCTCCCATCTTATACAAAACTGCTTTAGCACCCGTGCAACCTTTAACACCATTTTGTATAGAGTAGAGATTAACCCCCTAGTGCCTTCCCATGCAGAGAACAAAATTTCAAATTCTTGTCGTTCAGCTATTGCCCCCTTAGATTGGCCCAACCTCAAATAGTGGCGCACCTGGGTGTAATAAAATTCTTGTTCATCCTTCAATTAAAACTGGCGCCAAACCTCCCCCCATTCCTTTTGCTTCCCTGACTCATCAAGCAATTCTCCCACCCTCTCTAGTGCACTCTGCTGCCATTTCTTATACACCCCATACATTAACCTGGGTTTAAAGGCAACATTATGACACAGTGGCGTGTTCCAGTATATATTCTTATTCCCACATAGCGTCCCTCTATATCTTTTCCACACTTAAAATGTACATTATACAAATTGGGATTCCCTCCACATCTTTCTTACACCCTCCCAACCACAGGGGTTGGCCTAGTGGTACTGGAACCCACCCCCCAGGCCTGCTCAATCTCCCCCCCCCTCCCTATTTTTTCTTGTGTTCCCCTTTCCTCCAGTCAATCACGCCCCCCAGCATAGCACTTACATGGTAGCTCTTGAGGTCGAGGACACCCAGTTCCCCCTCCTAGCAAGTCTGTATCAATACCTCTTTTCGCCACTTTAGGTAGGTGGCACCTCCACATAAAACTTAAAAAAAAAATTTTGCCAGACCTGCAGAATCCCATTAAATAGGGTTATAGGCAATGCCGTAAATAGAAACAAAAACATTTTAATGGTAGCAATCATACCCATCCATGAGTGTCACCTGCTCCCTCCTTTCCAAATCACCCCGAATGGTCACCCACAACTGCTCATGGTTAAAATGATAGTTTTTCCCAATGTGCACCAATGTTAACACCCAAATAGCGATTGCCGCCTTAGGCCATTTAAAGGGAAAGGCTTCCTGCAATCTTGTTTGAAATTCTTCACCTAAATGGGCCTTCAAAATTTCAGTTTTGGTCATATTCATTTTGTACCCTGAGAGGTGGCTATAAACTGAGATTTCCTGCATCAGATTGGGCAGTGATGTCAGGAGAGAACTCGGGTTTATTAGGGATGATGTCATCTACACCCTATTTTGTACTCTGTCCTCCCCATCTGCATTCCCCTGATGTCCCCATTGGATCTCATTCTCTCCGCCAGTGGTTCAGTTAACAGGGCAAATAATAAGAGCGAAAGTGGGCACCCCTGCCTTGTACGTTGGCCCAGACGAAATTCTGTAGAGTCCCTTCCATTAACTCTAACTCTGGCTTTAGGCTGTGCATAAAACACTTTGATCCAGCCCACAAAGTTTGGTCTAACCCCAACCCTTTCCAACACCTTTATCATGGAATCCCACTCCACTCTGTCAAATGCTTTTCAGCATCGACTGCTACTAATATGTCCTCCTTATCATGACACGTCTTCCAAACTATGGTTACATGATGCAAGGTTCCACATTAGGAACCACCACCCAGGAAAATGATTTAGACGTCATTGTGGATAACATGTTAAAACCCTCGGCCCAGTGTGCAGCGGCAGCCAAGAGAGCAAATAGAATATTCCTGAGCGGTCCTCCAGTTTAGTCCTCCACATCAGGGTAGTGCACCTCCTCCTGCAGCAAGGAGACTGGACCAATCAAATCTTTCCCCTGTCAGGATGTATACTGCTGGAGCTCCCATCAGCCCCCCAATATGTCCAGTCTCCTTGCAGCAGGAGGCGGTGTGAGCCTGCTCAGGGCTCACTTTGGGGCTTAGGACAATAATAGTTATTTTTTTGTTTGGTTTATTTTCATGCCTTTTTGCAGTTTAAGGGTCTGTCTCTTTAAATGCGATAAAGGAGGGAGCCGAGCTTGCACTGCCCGTCTGCCTTCTGCTGGGTAACCCAGGGAAACAGACAAACATACTTTTTGTCGGAACAGGCACCATGAGGAACAAGTCCTCTCGAAGTGTTAAGTTCCTTTTAATCTTTTTTTAACAGCGGAAAAACCACTAAAAAGGCCCCGAGAGAGTAACCTCCCAACACCAATTTAAATCTTCACATACACATATAGCGGATAAGCTGGAAAACTACTTAGCTGGGATAGCCAAATCGCTATTGTCCATCTCCATATATCCTTTCGTCACGGAGAGAAATCCCAAATAGTCATTGACCAAACAGGTCAGAAATCCAGCCAGAAAATAACGCCAGTGTAGCTCTTCAGTTCTTTAATCCAAATGTGGCAACAACTTCAGGGAGAATCCTCCCAAATCAGGTAACCCAACGTTGCGTTTCTGGCCACAGGCATTCCTGGCCCTTTCTCAAACCCAGTTGCTTCTCAACGGATCATCCGTGTATTTCGCAGAGAACTGATTCCCTTAATTACAGAATCTTTGCAAGCCCTGAATCTGACTGTCGGGCGACCCGGGGAGGAGGAGGCTTTGGAAGATCCTCTCATTCAAGCGGTACGAGATTCTCAAACAGTGTTCCCGGTCCATAGAGTGGTTGATCAGATGATTCAGGCTGAGTGGGATCAACCTGAGTCAGGCTTGAAGGGTATCAGGACGATGAACCGTCTCTATCCTCTGGTGGACAAGGACAAAGAAGTTTCGTTTGCCACGGATTGATGCAGCGGTTTCGGCGGTGACTAAGAAAACGACAATTCCAGTTGAGGGCAGTGCGACCTTGAAGGACACGCAAGATCGAAAGGTGGATGGATTGTTAAAGCAGGCCTTTGAGACTAATGCCTTGGCCTTACAGGCGTCTATTTGTGGGGCCTGGGTCTCTAGAGCCTGTTTGAGATGGGCTCAGCATTTGCGACAGGACTCCGTCTGGACCAACAGGGATTGTTGGAGGTAACCCGCTTAGAATCGGGGTCAGCGTATTTGGCAGATGTTCACTATGATTTGATCAGGACTTTGGCTAACAGCATGGCTTCAGTAGTAGCGGCGCGCAGGTCTATTTGGCTTCGTAATTGGGCTGCTGATGGGTCTTCGAAAGCACGCCTCAGCAAGCTCCCCTTTAAAGGCAAGCTGCTGTTCGGGGACGACCTCGATAAGTTAGTCAAGGACCTCGGGGAATCTAAAGGCGGGAGGCTGCCGGAGGATAAGCCACGACAGAATAGGGGTGTGTCATCGGCTAGAGGTCAATTTCGGGACTTTCGCAGGTTCCGATCTTCCAGGTTTGGGGGTTTCCAGCGCGGAAGACTGGCAGCTAGATCCTCAGGTTTTGAGGAGCAGGTAGAGGGTTCTCGACTGCCTCCACTTCGTCCTCCTCTTCCTTTGGTCGCAAGCCGCAATGAAGCGAGGCGGACCCCGGAAGGAAGTCAGGTGATCGGAGGTCGGCTTCATCGCTTTCTTTCTTCCTGGGTCCAGATAACTTCGGACCAGTGGGTCCTCGAGATCATCCAGGAGGGGTACGCTCTGGAACTGGCTTGTCCTCTCCGGGATGCCTTCGTTCTGTCACCCTGCAAGAGTCCTCAAAAAGTGTTAGACGTTTGCGTAACGTTGGACCACCTGCTGGCCTTGGGAGCGGTGGTGCCTGTTCCAGATTCCGATCTCGGTGTGGGTCGGTACTCTATTTATTTTGTGGTGCCAAAAAAGGACGGGTCCCTCCATCCTATCCTGGATCTCAAAGGTGTGAATCGTAGTCTTCGGGTGCCTCATTTTCGCAAGGAAACTCTAAGATCCGTCTTAGTTGCGGTGCGTCAGGGAGAATTCCTAATGTCTCTCGATCTTTCGGAGGCCTACTTGCATATTCCGATCAGGGCGGCTCATCAAAGGTTCCTACGGTTCGCCCTTCCTTGGGGTCATTACCAGTTTCAAGCGCTGCCGTTCGGCCTGGCCACAGCACCCTGTGTTTTCACCAAGGTCATGGTGGTGGTCGTGGCGGCGTTGCGGAAGGAAGGTGTTTTGGTTCACCCTTATCTCGACGATTGGTTAATTCGAGCAAAGACCGAGAGGGAGAGCTTGCAAGCCACGGGCAGAGTGATAGCTCTACTGCAGAGTCTCGGTTGGGTGGTAAACGAGAAAAAGAGCCATTTAGTGCCGACTCAGTCCCTCGAATATCTCGGGGTTCGCTTCGATACGGCGAAAGGTTTAGTGTTTCTGCTGGACCGCCGAGCACAAGCTTTGCGCCTTCTGGTTCGCAAGTTTTTGGCGTTCCCGGCGCCGTCAGCTTGGTGGTACCTTCGCATCTTGGGAACGATGGCGGCGACTCTGGATGTAGTCCCCTGGGCCAGGTTTCATATGCGTCCGCTGCAACGAGCCCTTTTACGGCGTTGGTCGAACCAAACTGATTCGATGAGCAGGCAGTTGCCTTGTCCGAGGCGAGTGCGGCAGTCGTTACGATGGTGGCTGAGCTCGAAGGCGTTCCAGGCGGGGGCTCCTCTAGAGCAGCCGGTCTGGATGCCTGTGATAACGGATGCGAGCCTGGCGGGCTGGGGAGCTCATTGCGACAGTCGCTTCGCGCAGGGAGCTTGGTCAGCTCTGGAAGCTTCTTGGTCGATCAACCGCCTCGAGCTGCGAGCGGTGATGCGGGCACTACAGGCATTCGAATCTTCAGTGACAGGCCGGGCAGTGCGGATTCTCTCAGACAACTCGGCGACCGTTGCATACCTCAACCGTCAGGGCAGCACGGGAAGCAGAGCCATGGAAGAAGAGTCCGACATGTTGTTCCAGTGGGTGGAACCTCGCCTACTAGCCATTTCAGCGGTGCATATCACCAGGAAGGAGAATGTGATGGCGGATTTCCTCAGCAGAGTGCAGGTGGATGCTGGGGAGTGGGAACTCCACCCACAAGTGTACGCTTAAATAGTCCGCAGATGGGGGCCTCCGGTCATGGATCTCATGGCGACCTTTCAGTCGGCCAAAACCACTCGGTTCTTCAGCAGACGAAGGGAACGCATGTCAGAGGGCATAGACGCTCTCATTCGTCCTTGGCCGGACTCCGGGCTCCTTTACGTCTTTCCTCCGTGGGCGTTGATCGATCAGGTGATTCAACGCATAGAGGCGCATCGGGGAGAGGTTCTTCTAGTGGCACCGGATTGGCCCAGATGTCCGTGGTATGCGGATCTGATTCGGCTCCTCGACAGCGAACCCTGGCGGCTGCCGCCCTTGGTGGATCTATTGATTCAGGGTCCGCTGCGGATGCCGCAGGTGGATCGATTCTCGCTTACGGTATGGCCATTGAAAGGGCTAGGTTGAGGCGGAAAGGTTGTTATTCAGCAGTCATTGCCACTCTTCTTCGGGCGAGGAAAGCTTCTACTTCGCTCACGTATGTGCGCACATGGCGAATTTTTGAAGATTGGTGTTCGCGGCACGATATCCGGGCCGTGACGACTTCAGTACCAGCCATTCTCAGTTTTTTGCAAGACTGTTTTGACAAGGGTCTTGCTGCCAGTTCTCTGAAAGTGCAATTGGCGGCCCTAGCATGTTACAGGGGTAAGATCTTGGGGGTTCCCCTGGGGGCTCACGCGGATGTGCAACGGTTTCTGAGGGCCGTGTTCCAGCTGCGGCCTTTGCGCAGGGTAACGATTCCTCCGTGGGATTTGAATCTGGTGTTACAAGCTTTGGTCCAGAAGCCTTTTGAGCCTCTTCGCCTGGCGTCCGTGAAGGATCTCACGTTAAAGACTGTGTGTTTTTGGTGGCCATCTGTTCGGCTCGGCGAATTTCGGAGTTGCAGGTGCTTTCGTGTCGTGAGCCGTTCTTATCGTTCTCTAGGGACAGTAGTCTTGCGGCCTGTTCCTTCCTTCCTAAGGTGGTTTCTCCTTTTCATTTGAATCAGGCCGTTTTTCTCCCGGTCTTTGACTCCCAGGGGACGGGCGCGTCTGACGGGTTGCATCGGCTAGACGTTTGGCGGGTGCTCCGCCGATACCTGAGAGCTACCGAGTCTTTTCGTAAGACGGACCGCCATTTCGTCCTGTTTGGTGGTAAGCGGAAAGGAGAGGCGGCGGCGAAGTCTTCCATTGCCAGATGGATTAAGGAGGCAATTGCGTCGGCGTATATTCTGCATGGCCGTACGATTCCTTTAGGCTTGCAGGCCCATTCCACTAGGGCGCAGGCGACGTCGTGGGCGGAGCACAGTTTGGTTCCGCCAGTGGACATTTGCAGGGCGGCTACTTGGTCGTCGCTCCATGCCTTTAGTAAGCATTATCGGCTATATGTCCTGGCAGCCAAGGATTCTTGCTTTGGTTCGGCTGTTTTGCGCGCCGGTTGGATTGGTCCCTCCCATTAATTACTGCTCTGTTACATCCCTGATGTGGAGGACTAAACTGGAGGACCGCTCAGGAAATAGAAATTACACTTACCTGGTAATTGTAGTTCCTGGAGGGTCCAATTTAGTCCTCATTCCCTCCCGAGAGATTCTCCTTTTTCCATTCGGCGCGCTAATGCGGTGTGAGAGAGCTGGTTAAGCGATTTTTCTGTGGTCCTCGAGTTTGGGGGTCTTCCGCTCTCTTTTGTTTGCTTGTTTTTCTTTGACGGTGCGGCAGTGCCTTTCCTTTGGCTCAGTTGTCGAAGTGGACACGATGTGCACAGTTACGGCTCCCTCGTTTGGGGAAGGAGTCGAGTTATTTGGGGGAGGGGTCTCATTTCTGTTATACATACATATTTCTCTTTTGAGTTTGCTTTGTTAACAGTTCACTGGGGGGCTGATGGGAGCTCCAGCAGTATACATCCTGACAGGGGAAAGATTTGATTGGTCCAGTCTCCTTGTTGCAGGAGTAGGTGCACTACCCTGATGTGGAGGATTAAACTGGACCCTCCAGGAACTACAATTACCAGGTAAGTGTAATTTCTATCTAGGTATCATAAGGCAAGGAATGGAAAATAAAACAAAGGATATTATAATGCCTCTCTATCCTTCCATGGTGAGACCACACCTTGAATATTGTGTACAATTCTGGTCGCCGTATCTTTAAAAGGATATAGTATTATTAGAAAAGGTTCAGAGAAGAGCCACCAAAATGGTAAAGGGAATGGAAGGATACCCCTAAGAAGAAAGGCTAAAAGGTTAAGGCTCTTTAACCTGGAAAAGAGACGGCTGAGGGGGAGATATGATAGAAGTTTATAAATTAATGAACAGAATGGAACGGGTAAACGTAGATCGATTGTTTACCTTATCAGAATATAGAAAGACTAGGGGACATGCAATGAAGCTACAGGGTAAACTATTTAAGACTAATAAAAGAAAATATTTTTTCACTCAGCATGTAATCAAACTCTGGAATTTGTTACTGGAGGATGTAATAAAGGCTGTTAGTGTATCTGGGTTTAAAAAAGGTTTGGACAAGTTCCTGGAGGAAAGGTCCATAAACCATTATTAAGAAAGGACCAGGATATCAATGCTTGACCCAATACAAGCAATGTGGAACCTGTGTCTTTTGGGGAAACTGCTAGGTACGTATGACCTAGATTGGCCACTGTTGGAAACAAGATACTGGGCTTGATGGACCTTGGTCTGACCCAGTATGGCATATCTTATGTTCTTACCACTTTACAGACGTGCCTAGCTTGACGTCCCGGGATAAACCCCGTTTGATCAACCCGGCCCACCTTACTAATCACCCTTTGCATCTGGTTCACCAGTACCTTAGCTAGTATCTTGGCATCCACATTAATTAATGAGATTTGGCCTGTATGACTCTCAAATTTGTAGGGCCCTTCCCTGGCTTGGGAAAAACAGTTATTACTGTTGTGTACATAGATGTGGCTACTCTCACCTTCTGGGTCACCCTGCCAGATGCTCTTTGTATTTCTTGTAGAATATCAGTTTACCCATCCAACCCCAGGGCCTTCCCCTTCATACTCCAAAGGGCACTTCCCACTTATGCCCGAGTGATCCTTCTCTTCAAGAATACCACATCCTCAGTTGGAAGCTTCTCCATATTACAATCCCTAAGAGAGGCTACTATGTCCTCCTCACTAGCTTTCCATTCAGTCTGATATGGTGTTTCATAAAATTGGCAGAAGGCTTCTTGTTTCTCTTGCCCATTGTATCTCATCTCCCCCCATGCATCCCTTATTCATATAATTTGCTGCTGCTTTACCTTCGCCGTCAACCTGGTCTCCAGTATCCTCCCTGCACTATTACCCCATTCAAAAATTGGCGCTGGGTCTTGTGCATTGCATTATCCCTCTCTAGGATTAATCTAAGTTTCCTATGGACTAACTGCTATTTAGAATCTACCCCTCTTTGCCTACCCTGTGCATGTTTCCCTTCTAAGTCACATTACTCTGCTTGTAACTCACACTCCTCCTTTTGTCTTTCCCGCTTCTGATGTGTAGCTAACAAAATTAATGTTCCTCTTATTGTGGCCTTCATCGCATCCCACTGGATGTTTGCATCTACCTCTCCCCCTCCATTAAATTGGTAATATTCCTGGAGAGCCCTCTAAATCCTCTGGTCTGCAACCTGTCCTCCAATAGATTCATTCAACCTCAAATTGTAAGCCCCTTATCCCTTCTACACAGGTCAATTGCAACCCTATTGGGGCATGATCTGACCTTGTGATGTCACCCACTGTATTCTGGGAGATTTGTGTGGTCTATGTACATTCTACCCAAAATACATCGACCCTGCTCTTGTGTGGCTAGGAATAATATGTATATGCCTTCTTACACCCTTCTTTTACCCTCCAACTATCTACCAGTTGGAGCGTATCTGCGAACTGCCCCAGCTCCCTCCACTGTCCCTTCCTCCTCAGCAGTAGCCCCTAGAATTATCCAACCGGGGTTCTCTGGGCAAATTGAAATCACCTCCCACTATGAGCAGGGCCCCTGAGTAACGCTCCAAGTGCTTCATCATTACCTTTTAAAAAAAATTTCCTTGAGTCACATTTGGTGCATATAGATTGACTAGGACCACCTCCACCCCATCATCACTATATCCAGGATCAAAAACCTGCCTTCCACATCCCTCTGCTCCCCTTGGATCACAACCGATGTTCCCTGATCAAAATATCCCTGCCCACCTGGAGGCACGCTTCTGCGCTACCAAGAAGACTCTACTCCTGAGAAGATATGCTTGTCCCACCTTTAAATGTGTCTTTTGTACAAATAGGACATCAGCCCTCTCTCGCTTAGCTTCCTGCAAGAAAAGACTGCATTTCTGCCATGAACCTAACCCTTTGGTGGTGTTGAAGAGAAATTGGCACCTTTTGAAATCCCTACATTCATCCTCTTTTCCCCCCCCCCCAATCCCCTGCACATAATTAACCCCTCCCATCCCCTTTCCCTTCACTCCCTCCAGCCAGTCCCCTCCCCGCTCTCTCTCCGGCTGCCTCCTGCCCAAAGATCTCGCCACATTCCGTAAAGAACTAAAAGCACATTAGCACTTTGGAAACTCGTGCAAATCCCTAACTATTAACCCTACCTAATATTGTATCTAATATACACAAACCACAATCACACACCACAACCACATGCCACAGGCATACACTCATTGTAATTAGCTCACTACTAGTCAACAAGCCTAGACCTAAGTTTTGTTCCATTATATATAATTTACAACAGGACTGTTGGGTCTGTCCCCAGTTTATTGTACATAGTTACCGAACCATTATATGTAATTGATTATAGTTATTGTTCAATGTAAACTGCATTTGGTCCCTGGAAAAAGCAGAATATAAATGCAAATAAAGTACTCAGCGGAGTAGTGATGTCCTGCCCGTGTCTACCCAACCGTAATCAACTCATTCATCCCCCACCCCCCCCCCCCTTTATCACTCATAGTAACCTCATTCACACCCCTATCCAGCCCCGTAAACCCACATATTCTCAAATATTACAGACCCTCAGTGCACCCAGTTTAACAAGCAAACTCAACATACCAACCCTCTGCTTCCCTATAAAGTGAAAGTTCAATCAACCATAACTCTTCCAACATGTATTTCTTATCGTCCCTCCTAGACCAGTCCCGCACCTCAGGTTAGTCAGTCTCCAAACTGCTGGTGGGTGTTGAGCATGTCATGTTTTGATGACATCAGGATACTTAGGCAGCTGGCACCAGCCCCAGTAAGCTCAGTCTCCAAGCAACTGGAATGGGTGATCCCAGAGAGTTGTCCCTTCATTGAAGGGATAACTAGGAAGGTGTTTGGGTTTTTTTTTTTTTTTTAATTTTTGCTTTAATTTTTTTCCATTTTCTCATTTCCTTGGTAGTTTGGGCTCTCTTTCTCCCCCCCCCCCCCCCCCCCCGCCGGGTGTCCTGCAAAGGGGAGTAGCTCCTGGCAAGCTGGAGAGCGCAGGAACAGGCAAGTCGGCTCCTTTTTGATCTCCCGCCTCTGTGCTGAAACCGCTGATTGGCCGAGCACCAGGGGAGCAGCGATTTCAGCTGTACACGGCCAGGCACTACAGGGGGAAAGCAGCCCGTGTGTGTGTGTTGGCGGGGAGGCCCAGTCCTTTTTTTGGGTGTTTTAGTGAGGTGTGTGGCCGGGAAACCATGTGGCACAGGCCCCATGTGCAGCAGGGCTGGCAGCCATGCCACTTTAGCAGGAAACTTGTGGGCACATTTTTCCCCCCAGGTTGCTTTCATTTTAGTTTTCTTTATTTTATTTTAGTTTCATATAGTTTAGTTTCATTTTGGCTAACTTTACAGAGTTCATGTAATTTTGCTGAGATACAGCAGCAAAAAAAAAAAAAGAAAACAAATGAGAGAACTGAAGGACAAGGAAAGCTTGTCTGGCAGTGAGGTCTTCCCTATTCTGCTAAGGGGCCATGCGTGTGAGGCCCCAGTGTGTATAGCTCGTGGTGGCGCATAGGGGCATGCTTTCCATGGAGGGGTTGTTCTGCAGAGGCATACACGGCAGAACAGAGTATGCAGGAATAAGTGGTGACCACCTAGGAGGCCGTCCCGCCGACTCCAGGTTCCTTGCTGACCCAGGGGGGTACCAGCTCAGAAGGGAAGAGTGGCCGGGCTGTCTCTGCCATTGCTGCAGCCTTTTCAGCAGGACTTGGCTTCTCCGGTCCTCTCTTCCTCCCAGGGGAAGAGGGAGGAGGTCCTTGGAGACCTTTCCCCCTAGTTTGGGAGTGGGGCTTCTGAAGGCCCGCAGGGATCTGAGCTAGGTGAGGCGCAGCCCCCTGCTAAGAAATGGCTCGAATGTGAAGTAGCTGGTGAGACCGGGTCCCTTCCCTCAGACGGTGAGGCTGAGGATGGGCTGGAACCAGAGGAGCTGGAAGAGGAGGAGATCCCGCAGGAGGAGGAATCTCTAATAGTCAGTCTTCTGTAGGGAGAAGTTGGCAGTTCTTATTGCTGAGTCCCCCAACTTGAGCCAGTTCAGGAAGGCCTTAAAACACCTCCTCTTTATTAAACACCTCACAGCCTCCCCCGAACCCCAGCCACCAGGTATGAGCAATACACAATAACTCCATCTCACATATATACAGTTACCTATTTCAATGTTCCACACATGTACATAGTTTCCCCCGTTATCCAAGTTGATTGCTCCTGTTCATTGTAATGACCTGACTCTTGTTTATTGTCGGATACTGTTTGTTTTATGTAAACCACGCTGATCGCAAATAGTGCGGTATATAAGAAATGTAAATTAAAATAAATAAATAAAGATATTCAATATGCCCACGGGATGAGTGACCAAGGAGGAGACCTTGGAGGACACAATCCTCCAGGCCGTGTGCAAACCTCGGAGGATGTTCCCCCCGCATAGGGTCATTAAGCAGATGGTCCTAGATGAATGGGACCTTCCGGAAGCCGGGTTCAGAGGATCTCAAACCATGATCTGGTTTTATCTGTTATCAGAGCAAGAAAAGAAATATTCTGTTCCCTGAAGGTTGATGCTGCGGTGTCGGCAGTGACTAAGTAGACCACGATTTCCAGTATGACGCTCAAGGATGTCCAAGATAGAAAGCTGGATACCCTGTTGAAGCAAGCCTTTGATGTAAGTGCTCTGTCCTTACAGGCCTCAGTTTGTGGGGCGTTGGTAGTACACACATGTCTGCATTGGGCACAAGGCATCCCTGAGTCGGCAGGGGAGTCCCAGGAGCAGAGTGCTGCAGCAAGACTTGAGTCTGGAGTGGCCTATTTGGCAGACGCCTTCTGTGATCTTGTTAGGGGACTTTCCAATAACATAGCCTCGGTAGTGGCTGTACTCCGCTACCTCTGGTTCCGCAACTGGGTCGGCAGATGCTTCCTCGAAGTCCCGCTTGAGTAAGCTGCCTATGGAGGGTAAGCTTTTGTTCGGGGGAAGAATTTGAAAAATTGGTGAAGGACTTGGGTGAGCCGAAAGGGGGATATTCCTGAAGATAAGCAGAAGCAGGTGCAGAGCTCTGGCTGAGGCAGAGGGCAGCCCCGTGAATTTAAGTGTTTTAGAACGGTGCACTTTATGCCGTACCAGAGAGGACAATTCGCCCTCTTCCCCCGGGGACTACCATTTCAGGGGTTTCAAGGGGTCGATAGAGGCCTCTGCCTCCGCTGCCTCCTCTTCCCAAAAGAAACCGCAATGAAGTGAGGTGGGGGGCCCCGGCAGGGGTGCAGCCTGTGGGATGTCGGCTGCGGGACTTCTACTCTGCATTACATCGGACCAGTGGGTCCTAGATGTGATATGGGATGGCTACGTGCTGGAGTTCACCAGACTGCTTGCACTGGCCTTCATTCTCTACCCCTGCAAGGCACACCGGGAAGCTCAGGGGGTGTGGGAAACTCTCGAAAAGCTCCTGAGGTTGGAGGCAGTAGTACAGTGCCCACGTATCAATGCAGCACAGGTCGATACTACGTTTATTTCATAGTCCCAAAGAAAGAAGGTTCCTTTTGGCATATTCTTGATCTCAAGCAGGTAAACAGGTGCCTGCGAGTACCGCAGTTTCAAATGAAAACCCTCAGGCCAGTGATCATGGCTGTGCAAGAGGGAGCGTTCCTGACCTCTCTGGACCTTTTTTTTTTTTTAATTTTTTATTTATGATATTTTTCACGTATACAGCAAGAAAAGAAGAAAGTCTTACAATCTTGCAAGCAAATGAGAGTAATACAAGAAGAAAGAAAAAGAAGGAAACAATCAATGGATATATAGAAGTACACTCTACAAATAGTCCACATAATGAGAGGGGGGAGGGGAAATTATAAGCCCAGGACAGAAGCACCCTAGCTCATAAATTGATACAATGAAACATATGGAGGAAAACCCAAATGGTCACGAGGTACCCCAAACATACACCAATTCGCAGAGGGTATACATTATTCTGGAGCATCCTTTAAAGATAACCTAGTACTAATAAAGGTAGCAAGGTCAACAGGGTTTGTAAAGAAATATCTAATTGACTTATAAATGACCAAGCATCTACATGGAAATCGTAAAAAGAAGGATCCCCCAATTTGCAATACTCCCGCTTTCTGCAGAAGAAACGGTTTCCATCTCTTCTGGGTTTCCCTAGTAAGATCAGGAAACATTGAGATAGATAAACCAAAAAAGGTCTCCAAATGCATCTTGAAAAACAACTTCAGAAGCCATTCTTTGTCTGAGATTAAGGCACATTGAACAAGAAGAGTTGAAGGTACACAAGTTCCACTGCCCGTATCCTCGAGTAAAGCAGATATATTCAGGATCTCAAAATTGATATTAGATACTTCACTTGGAACCGCTGAATCTTTCTTCCCAGATGGGAGATAGTATACTTTAGTCAGTGGCGGAATCAATTCCGCAGGGACCTTCAGAATTTCTAATAGATATCTCTTAAACATATCCAACGCAGTTATACCTTGAATTTGTGGGAAATTTAAATCCCGCAAATTGGTGGCCCTGGAGGTATTTTCCAATACCTCCAGTTTAAATCGAAAAATCCCATTATTCTTGATCAAAGCAGAAGATGTTGCAGATAAGGCTTCTAATTTGGTTCCATGATCATTTATGATCAAGGAAATGATCATGGAACCTCTCTGGACCTTTCAGAAGCGTACCTGCATGTTCCCATCCATCCAGATCATCACCAGTTTCTGCGCTTTGCGATGTCCATGGGGCACTTCTAGTTTCAAGCATTGCTTTTCGGTTTCGCTACGGCCCCCTGAACTTTCACCAAAGTGATAGTTGTGGTGGCGGCTGCACTACGTCACAAAGGCATACTGGTGCATCCGTACTTCGACGATTGTCTCATTTGAGCAATATCCAAGCAGGAAAGCGACCAGGCCATGTCTCAGGTTCTCGAATTCCTGCAGAGCCTCAGCTAGGACATCGTCTCCAAGAGTCACTTGACCCACTTCACCGGACTTAGAGTACCTCAGGACTCGCTTTGACACCCGCGGTGACAGAGTGTTTCTGTTGCAAAAGAGGGCATGGGCACTGAGGCAGCTAGTCCGTCAGTTCCTCCACATGGCGGAACAGACAGCATGCCATTTTCTTCAGTTATTGGGGACCATGGCGGCAGCAATAGAACTGTTCCCATGGGCACAGGTCCTCATGAGGCTGTTGCAGAGAGCCCTGCTGCGCCGGTGGTTGCATCAGCAACATCCCCTGTCACACCTGTTGTCCTGTCTGCAGCAGTTTCGGACAGCACTCAAATGGTGGCTCTGCTATGAGAATCTGGTGGCAGGAGTCCTGTTGGAGTCGCCACACTGGATTCCCCTAACAATGTATGCCAGCCTCCTCAGGCTGGGAAGCCCACTGCAAGGGGCACATTGCTCAAGGTCAGTGGACCGTGGAAGAGCGGACTTGGCCTATCAATTGGCTGGAAATGAGAGCTGTGCTCCTCGCATTGCAGGAATTTCATCCTCTGCTGGATGGAAAGGCGGTATGGGTGTTCTCTGACAATGCCACCACAGTAGCATACATCAATCGGCAAGGAGGCACAGGCAGCGTCAGGATGGAGAGCGAGGCGGAGATTTTTCTGGGATGGCGGAGACCCATCTGCAGGTGATTCGGCAGCGCACATGTCCAGAACAGAGAACGTGACAGCCGACTGCCTCAGTTGAGTGCGCTTGGATCCAGGAGAATGGCAATTGAACCAGACAGTCTTCGAGCAAATCGTACGTCGGTGGGGGGCACCGGTCATGGATTTGATGGCGACCTTTGCATGGGCCAAAGCGAGCAGGTTCTTCAGCTGACAGAGAATGTCAGAAGGCCTGGATGTGCTCGTGAAGCACTGGCCCAGCCAGGAGCTTCTCTACGTCTTCCCTCTGTGGGCACTCTTAGGGCAAGTGATTCAGAGTGGAGACACACCGCATTCTGATGCTTGATACACACCTTTAGTATGAACACCCATATAAGAAATACAACTAAAAAAGTATACTTCAAACTCAAAGTATTAAAACAATTACACCCTCTAGTCCACCTACAAGACTTCCTAAGCATCATTCAAGCCATAATCACACCACATTTTGACTTTGCCAAACTCTCACTATTAGGCACAAACATCCAAAACATTAAAAGGCTCCAATTGGCTCAAAATGCTGCAGCCAGAACCATAATGAAGGTACATCCTTTTGAGCACATATCACCCTATCTAGCCAAACTACACTGGCTCCCTATCCAATGCAGAATAAACTATAAACTAATAATAACCACCTTCAAAGCATTAAATAACACTGCCCCAGCCACACTAAATAAACTACTATCTAAAGACACACCCCAATCCACATATAGAACAGGCAATGCCAACAAAATAAAGATTCCAAAAGAATTCACAAAGACCACAAATACAACCAATAAAAAAGCATTCTCCCATGCTGCCCCCTATACTCTGGAACTCACTACCAGACGAAATCAGAGCCTTAACCGACCTTAAAGTACTACGTAAAACCTTAAAAACTTACCTCTTTATCTCACACTATGGCCCACTAGCAAATTCTCAACTCCTAAATGAAAAGGGATGATCTATATAACTCACTGAAACTAACACTGCAATGCCTTATGATAGCTTGACTTTGACACTGCCTAATGATGATACTGTTGAACTTACTGTACATAGTTAATTCTACATAGTTTAAATTGTAAATTGTACATAGTCTCCAAAGTTTAAAAATTTAAAAGTTAAATTGTTCATGTATATAGTTCATATAATGTTCAGTGTAAACAGAAATGCCATTCTGTCTCCTCAACTGTTATTTGTAAACCGCACCTGATCAACGGAAGGCTGAGGTATATAAAAGTTTGTTAAATAAAATAAAATAAATAAATAAATAAAATTCTGGTCGTCCTGGTTGCACCAGATTGACCGAGATGCCTGTGGTACGAGAACCTGATTCGACTGAAGGCGGCCCAGCCATGGAGACTTCCAAGCAGCCCAGATCTGCTGTTTCAGGGGTCAGTCTTAATACCCCAGGTGGATCGGTTCTTGCTCTTGAGAGGGCTCAGTTGAGGAAGAGAGGTTATTCCACCCAGGTAATCTCCACGCTTCTTAGGGCCAGGAAGAGGTTCACATCACTGTCCTACATTTGAATGTGGAGAATTTTTGAGGACTGGTGCATGGCGAAGGGTTGCAGACCATTGTCAGCATCTGTTCCGGAGGTGGTAGAGTTCCTTCAGGTGGGACTCGATAAAGGGCTGGCATGTGGCTCTGAGGTTGCAAGTAGCTGCACTGGCTTATCTGGGCAGTATCCAGGGGGTCTCTGTGCTAGCACACCCAGATGTGACTCATTTCCTGAGGGCAGTTAAGCAGCTCTGACTGCCCTTGAGGTCAATGGTGCCTTCTTGGGACCTCAATTTGGTGCTTTTGGCTCTGACGCGAGAGCCATTCGAGCTGTTAGCAACATGTACCCTGAAGGACTTAACTTTAAAGAAGGTATTTTTGGTGGCAATCTGTTCTGCACAGAGTATCTTGGAGCGCCAGGCGTTGTTGTGTAGAGAGCCTTTTCTGTCCTTCTCCAGGGAGAAAGTTGTTCTGCGGCCAGTACCCTCCTTTTTCCCCAAAATGGTGTCACCGTTTCATCTGAATTAGCCAGTCATGCTCCCAGTGTTGAAGGGACTGGCTGAGTACTTGGCGGACCTGCAGTTGTGCCTCCTCAACAACAGACTGCCATTAAAAAGGTATCTGAAGAGAACATCTTCCTTTTAAGGATCAGATGTATTGGCCTCTCTCTCCCTCTCCCCCTCCCCCATGCTTTACAAAGTAGCACCATTTCCAAGGATCTCCAGACCACCACCTTGTACCCTTTCATCAGGATGTTAGAGAGATGCCAGGGGTTCTGATCCAGGATCTCTCAGAAGCTGAGCAGTGAGGGAAGTGGTGTTTGATAAGCACTAGATTAGGGGTCTCAAACTCAAATTGCTTTGAGGGCCAAATGAGGACTTGTAGAGTAACCCGGGGGCCGCACAAGACGCAGGCCTCATTTGCATAAGGGCATCATTTGCATAAATATTTGCATAATGTTACCATACACTAACTTTGAGTAAACATGCCTCTTAATGAGTGTATGGATAAAGAAAGACTAAAAGATTTCTACATTACTATAAACCAGTGCCAACCGCCAGGCACATTAGGAACTACTAGAAACACTGCTCATTTAGAACCCATAGCAAACCTGCCATGTCCTAACAGCACTACCAGGACTCACAAAGCACCATACCCTAACTATCAAAAGGCAACACTGCAAATATTAAATCAACACATTTCAGAGAATAACAATACATGACCTACTCGGGAAAGAGAACAAGTGGCAATGTCAAATAGGAATTACATAAACAGAATACCTCAGCTCAGTTACACATGCAGAACATACACCATCACCAAACAAGGAATCACAATTTAGAAACAGGAAGACAATTAAACTGGGAACCCCAAAAGCCAAACTTAGAATGTACAACACTGTAGAAATAAAACTATACATTGATTTCCTCTTGTATTAAATAAAGTGCAGATGTTAAAGATGCACATTTCCAAGAGCTGACATATTTCAGTTAATAAATTCAAAATAAAGAGATATTTTTCTACCTTTTGTGCATTTTTTTTCCAGTTGCAATTGTTCCAGCCACTTTCTTCTGGTTTCTTTGTGTCTTCTGCTAACTCTCCATCGTCTGCTGTCCATTTGTCCTTTCTTCTTTCCCAGTTTTTTTCCATTCTCTCTACATCTGCTTTAACATACTAATCATTCTCCTTTTGCTCTTTCCTCATTCCTATTTCATCCACTCAAATTTTACCCCTCCATCCTCAATCCCCACTTACTCTCCCAATACCCGGCCAATTGTAGATTTTTCTTCCCTCCCACACAAAATATATTTCCCCTCTCCATTTCACTCTCCCAGCCCCATCCCATTCTAATCGTCCCCCAACATCAACTCCCTTCTAGCTCCTGCCCCACCCAGCATCCGCTCCCTTCTAGTCCCCGCATCATCAGCCCATTTCCAGTCCTAGCTCCCTCCCCTCACAGCCCATTTCCTTTCCAAGCCCCCCTCCCCATCAGCCCATTTCCATTCCAAGCCCCCTTCCACTCAGCCCATTACCATTCCAAGACCCTGTCCCCATCAGCTATTTGCAGTTCAAGCTCCCCCTTCTACTCGGCCCATTTCCAGTCATAGCACCCCCCCCCCAGTCCATTACCAGTTCCAGCCCCCCCCCCCATAGCCCATTATCAGTCCTAAGCCCTCCAACAGCCCACTTCCAGGCCTAACCCTTCCATCGCCCCATCTTCATTCTTAGCCCCCCAATCAGACCACCTCCCGTCCTAACCCCCATCTGCCCAGTACCAGTCCTATCCCCCATCACCCCATTTCCAGTCCTACCCCCCCAGCAGCCCACATCAAGTCCTGCTCCCCCCCCCCCAGCAGCACACATCAAGTCCTGCTCCCCCCCATCAGCCCACATCAATCCTGCTCCCCCCCAGTCCTGCTCTCCCCCCCCATCAAGTCCTGCTCCCCCCCAGCAGCCCACATCAAGTCCTGCTCCCCCCTCCAGCAGCTCCCCCATCAATCCTGCTCTCCCCCCCCAGTCCTGCTCCCCCCCCACATCAATCCTGCTCTCCCCCCCACCCCCCGGGAAAATTAAACTTTTAAAAAAACCCAGCTTCTGCTGCTGCTGCCGCCGCTGCCGTGGCCGGCAATAGCAGCAATACCGCATGTCCCGCGGGCTCCGTTCCCCCCCCCCGTCCTTCCCTCCTGCGTGCCAGCCAGTTCTCCGCAGCGGCTTCGCCGTTCAGAGCCGCGAAGGGAGAGCTTCTCCCTCGTGACTCTGTTAAGCCCGCTGGGGCTTATGGGAAATTTCCCATCTGCCCCGGTGAGCTTAACAGAGTCTCGAGGGAGAAGCTCTCCCTTCGCGGCTCTGAAAGCCGAAGCAGAGAAGAACTGACAGGCAAGCAGGAAGGGATCGGGGGGGGGGGGCCGCGGGACATGCGGTATTGCTGCTATTGCCGGGCAGATGGGAAGGGGCCGCGGGACAGTTGATTCTGCCGCTGCCACGGCAGCGGCAGCAGAAGCCGGGGTTTTTTTTTTCCCCTGTGTATCGCGGGCCGCACAAAGGTCTCTCATGCGGCCTGCGGGCCGCGTGTTTGAGACCCCTGCAATTTCACAGCACTTGATCCAAGAATTGGAGACACTTCCAGGACAAAATTTATTTATATATATATATTTTTTTAAATTATATTTTTATTTGAATTATCAAGGTAAAAATAACAATATTCAAACAAGGATATAACAGCAATCAACCTAGTCCACATTAAGGGGGAGTACAAGTGAATCAATAAAGAAAACACATAGGAAAATATACAACTTACAGGAAAAAAAAGGAACACAGCCCAGAAAAAACATTAAGCTCTAATTACTTTGCATTACAGAAAATCGGAAACAAAAAAGATTACTGCTTCGAAGGAGCCTGATGTATAATAAATGACTCTAATGACGAAATTTCAGAAAAAACATATTTAGTTCCCTCTAAAACCACCACACATTTACAGGGAAATTTAAGGAAAAATGATGCTCCTAGAGCTAAGACCCCCCGGGGCTTTAAGGTTAAAAAAGCCCTACGCCTCAACTGTGTTTGTCTAGAAACATCGGGAAAAGTAGTTATCTTAGCCCCACAAAAAAGAGCATTCTTATTAGCAAAAAATAGTCGCATAACAGAATTCTTGTCTGCTTCGGAGATAAAAGATACAAGAAGTGTGGCACGAGAAGAAATCAAATCCTGGAAAGACTCTATGAATTCAGATAAATCCATAGAATCAGCCTGAACTTTTGGAACCACACCAAGGGACCCAGCAACAGGAGGAGCTCCAGCCCCGGGCAGATAATAAAGCTTATTTATAGGTGGCTTCAAGTTATTATCATATCCCAACACTTCAGTTAAATACTTATCAAATAATATCTGAGGGGATATCAGCCTGGTACAAGGAAAATTTAAACAACAAATATTCGTAGCCCTCAACGAATTCTCCAATAATTCCTGTTGCATATGCAAAGTAGTACTGTCCTTCATGAAAGACAAGGACGATTTCTGTAAGGAATCATACTGCTTTTCCAATTTTTGACATCTAACATCGAAAGCAGCAATTTGTGAATCGTGTTGAGCCGTTTTTGCAACTGAACCCTTTGAAAAATCAGAAAATTGAGAAGCAACAGTGGCTAAGGAGGTGATAGAAGACTCAATACGTGTAAGAACAGATAAAACATCAACCAAAGAAACATTTTGAGAATCAATTTTAACATAAGCGGCTTCGGAGCATATAACAGCACAGTCCCCCGGTAACTGAATAGCCTGTGGTAGAGGAACTACCAAAGGCACATTGTCACCTTCCAATGAAGCTAACGGGAATACATCATCCCTAATTAGCAAGGGATCTTCCAACATTGGAGAGGAGGTCACTGGGTCAATAATATCCAATTCTGTAAGCAGGGCAGAGCTTGATAAAACCCGAAAGGCGTCATCTGGAGAAGAAACACACTCGGCAACAGACCCGGAAGCAGCCTCTTCATTCTTCGCTAATACAACATGTTTATCCATTGGACCAACAGTTTTTACTACCTTGGAAGGATTAACAGTACTCACGTTGAGGGAGCGCTTCCTACGCTTGCCCATGCCAAGGGAACCACCGCCAGAACGCCAAAAGCGCCAAAGGAGCGCATAAGGAGCAGGATATGCCCCTTTAAACGCGCCCCTTCAAAGCGCTACCGCGAGACCGCGGAGCAGGAATGATCTTATGCCCCGTAGATGGCGTCGGGGCAGGCACCGCGTGAGTGCCGGCCCTACAGGAACCCGGAGAGTCCACACCACAGCAGCGCACAGTCGGGCTGACCTCCTTCCACTCCCGAAAGAGACAGGAACCGCTTCCTCTCTTATGCCCCGTAGATGGCGTCGGGGCAGGCACCACGTGAGTGCCGGCCCTACAGGAACCCGGAGAGTCCACACCACAGCAGCGCACAGTCGGGCTGACCTCCTTCCACTCACTCCCCGACAAAATTTATTTATTTATAGTTTCTTATATACCGCGCTATTCAGCATCAGCGCGGTTCACAATAAACAAAGAGTTACACAATTCAACGGTACTTTGTGTTTACAGTAAAACAGGAAATACAACTCGGATAATAGGGTAATTAATTAATTATAACATAGTCATGATCTCATCCTGGCTTCAGTTTTGTGTATTTATTTATTTATTTATTTTACAGTTTTTATATACTGCGCTTTTTGGTATCAGCGCGGTTTACAGATAACAAATTTTCGCATTAGAACAATCCTTTGCTTACATTATAACAGGGTCAGTAACTTGGAGATAACATGGGAAACTATATACAAACTATGTACAGAAAGATATATTACCTCTGGCAAATTACAGTTCAAGTTGGGATCATAAATTTGGGTGTGCAGAGAGTCTAGTTCGTGTTCTGTAATGACTATGTTTTTGGAATGTCAGAGGCTGTGTGGGTGATTTGCGAGATAGGGGGAGGAGGTGTAGAGTTAGGGCCTAAAAGGTGATGACAGAATAGGTAATGTTTAAGGACCTTTCTAAATTGGGAGAGGTCTTTTATTGATCGGATATGAGGAGGGAGATTGTTCCAGCAAGTTGGAGCGAATAAGGTAAAGGCCCTGTCTCTGGTTGCTTGGTTACATTTAGTGTACTCCTTTGGTACGACAAGGGTATTAGCGGCTGCGGATCTTCTCAGTCTGTTCGTGGGGGTGTTGATAATAAGTGAGGAGAGGGAAGGTGGGGCTATTTGATTAATTGCTTTAAAGGACAGCAGAAGTGCTTTGTAAGTTATCCTGGCTTGCAGGGGTAGCCAGTGAAGCTCTGTTAGTATGGGGGTGATGTGGTCTCTATGAGGTACCGCAGAGGATGCGGGCTGCTGAGTTCATCGCCAATTGGAGTGGGTTGAGGGTGCTCTTGGGTAGACCATGCAGGATGACGTTAGCGTAGTCAAAATGTGGTGTTACAAGGGCTTGGAAGATTGTTCGGAAGTCATTAGGGGCGAGTAGAGATCTTAAGGGTTTCAGCGTTCTTAATTTGTAGTAAATGGATTTGACGGTCTGCTTTATGTGATCTTTGAAGGTCAGTTCTTGATCGATGGTGACTCCCAAGTAGCGAATCGATGATTTACATGGTAATTCCGCATCTCTCACCTTCAATGTTGTGGGGGGGGGGGGGGGAAATTTCTTATTCCTGGTTACGAATAGGACTTCCGTTTTCTTGAAGTTTATTCGCAGGTTCTGGGTTAGGAGCCAATCTGTAATCGCGTTGAAGCAAGCGATTATTGTGGAGAAGTCAGGGGCATTGATTTTTATTGGAGTGAATATCAGTACGTCATCTGCATAGATCAAGCTGGAGGCGTTAAATGTCCTGATGATTTCACAGATTGGTTGCATATATATATTAAATAGAAGAGCTGATAATGAGGATCCTTGGGGTACACCCTGTCGTTGCTGGAAAGGATCAGAAGTTGAAGATCCTATCCGCACCTGTTGCCAGCGGTTAGTTAGGTAGGATCTACACCATTCCCAAGCTGATCCCTGGACTCCCTTTTCTTGAAGACGGTGAAGAAGTTGTACATGGTTAACCGAGTCGAAAGCTGCCGAGATGTCGAGGAAGATGAGGATGAACCCATTTTCAATTTTGTCAATCCCTCTTGATAAGGTGTTGATGAGTAATGTGAGAAGGGTCTCTATGCCGTGGGATTCACGGAATCCGTGTTGGCAGGGATCAAGAGGGGCTGAAATATCTATATGCTGCTGCAATTGGATTTGTACCACCTTCTCGATGATTTTGGCTAGAAGGGGTATACTTGAAATTGGACGATATGAATCAGTTTTCGCTGGGTCGAGTTTATTGTTTTTCAGGAGAGGGCGTATTGAAGTTTGCTTGAGAGATGATGGGAATGATCCGGTTGTGAAGGAAAGTTGCATGATAAGGGCAAGTGTGGGGCTCAGTTCAGCACGCATTGCTCTGATCCAGTAGGCAGGACATGGATCGTTTGGGGCTGTGGTAGTATTCAAGGTAGCAATAAGGTCAGTGATGGATTTCACAGTGGGAGCTACAAAATTTCTTAGAGGCTGAGTAATTGAGACGGGGTTGGGTATACAATTTGGTGTGGAGTTCGTGTTAATGGTTTTAGATTGAAGGTGGTCGGCAAAGGACTGAGGCTGAATTGATATTATTTGGTTGGAGGATGGTGCCTTGGTTAAGGATTTAGCAATGTTGAAGAGGTCTCGTGGTTTGTTTAGTGATCGGAGAAGGGTTTCTGTATGATGATCCCTCATCTTTTCAGCTATTTTCTCCCGGTGTTTCTTTAGGGCATTTTCGTAATCCATTTGGTCAATTGGAGAACGTGATCTGTGCCATTTTCTCTCCTGTTTTCTCAGATTCTGTAGGGATAGTTGAAGTTCAGTGGAGAACCATGGTTTTGGGCTTCTACTTTTTAGGGATGTGCTGGATGCTGGTGGTCTACCCGAGGAAGGTAGTCATGAAGAGGAGTTCAGGGTGGTGTACCAATTGTTGATCAGCTCGTCAAGGTCATTGGTTGGTAGACGAAGAGTTGGAAGAGTATGGCTGATGAAGTCATCCTTGTTGAGCGTTTTGAAGCGGGCTGTTGATCCTGATGAGATCATATTTGTCTGTCTTGCTGGGATACTGTTTTGCTGATATGGGACTTGGAAGGATAACAAATCATGATCAGACCATGGGACAGGGGTATGGGATAGGTTAAAGTTGGTGTTCGCTGTAGACTGAGGCGCAAAAATGAGGTCAAGGGTGTTACCCTTGAGGTGTGTAGGGGAGCTAACTAGCTGCGAGTAGTTAAGGTCAGCCATGGCTTCAAGGAATGTGGTAGAATGGCTATGGTGAAGTGAGGAGAGGTTAAAGTCGCCCATTAACCAGTTGGATTTGTGTGGGCTTACTGGGTTGCATGCAAGCTCTATTATACTAGATAAATCTTCTGGGGGTGAGGATGGGGCTCTGTATATGAGATTTAGGATGATATGTATGTTAGCTATAGTAACTAGGTCCATGTGTGTGGTACTCCTAGAGGAAAGTAGATTAAATTGGAGGTTAGTTCGTGAAAGAATGAGGACTCCACCTCCTCTTCGGTCTGTTCTGTGACGTGTGTATTGAGTATTCTGGGGGAATGAGTTGGTTTATGAGGACATTGTCTGTGTCTGCTAGCCATGATTCTGTGACCAGTAGGATGTCTAGTTTCAGCTTTGTGATAAGATCTGTAATGGCTGGCCACTTTTTACGTACTGAGCGGGCGTTGATGAGTGCACAGTTTAAGTTAGTATGTGAGGGAACAGGATTGGGTTTGGAACTACTAATAGTGTTAAGTGAGATATATAGTAGATGAGAGTGCCTAATATGGTGTGGATGTGGAGCTGAGTGATGGTAGGAGGAATGATATCTTCTTCCTAGACCATGCAATATTGGGATCTTGTGTGAGGTGGGAGAGAATGCTGCTGTATTTTGAGTGGTGTTAGTTAACAGATAGAGGCTAACTACTGCAAGTAGCGAGAGAGCCATGGTTACAGCAATGGGAGGATGCAATGTAGAGTGATATAGGTCAGTAGAAGCAGTAAATACAGATTAATTGTAAATACAGATTAACAGTAAATACAGGTTAACTGGTTAGGGTACTGAGCAGTGGTAATAGGCAAACAATTGTATAATAGCAAGGCCTATCTAGTAGGAACAATGTACTCTGTTAACAAGATACAGTAGCAAATCTTACTTCAAAGGAGATCTGTTTGTAACAGAGTAGCAAGGTGTGAAATTCTATCTAGTATATTCAGGTCTACTGTTACCTTACAGATGTAGTAGAAGTGGATTACCTAGGTTAGTTGTTAGGGTAAATCAGAGTCTCAGGTTATTATTCTGATGCTTTCCTGACGCGGGAGACTGATTCTATTGCAGGTGAGAGTGTATGACATCTACCAAGTATCTTCTGTAGGGAGAACCACTTTAGGGACGTACGCTTCTCTACTTCTCTTATTGGCCACATCTACCATTTCTGCAGTGGAGGAGAACAAAGAATGGATTTGATATAAACCATATTGCAACAGCCCCTCTACCTACACACAGGGGCAGGAGCTTGTGCTTTTTGCTCCCACTGCTCTCCGCTACTTCTTGTTGTAGCCAGCACTGGAAAGGTTTTAGCCAGCACTGCAAAGGTTTTGAACAAGAAGTGCTTGTTCTTAGGCCCATATCAAGGCTTGTGCAGTTTCACAGGGCACCAGTACAGAAGAGGTGCTAATGTCTTCAGTCTTCCAGGAAACCCAACAAAAGCAAATTCCTGCATGCAGCTGGGTGGGGCACACCATTTTCACCAGTCACACAGGGTACATTGCTAGCTTGGTATGGTCCTACTGGTTCTTGTTTCAAACTTTCTGGCAGACAGAAGCAGCAGAGTGTGATAGGCTCAAAAAGCACAAGCTCCCGCCACTATTGCCGGAGGGACTCTTACAGCATCACTCGGGTCCGATGGCAGGTGCTGTGTGATGTCATTATAGTGCCAAGGAAGGAGTTATTTTAGTGGGATTTTTGGTTTTAACCGAAAACCCCAAATTCCCCTTCAGGGATGTTCTATTGGGTTTTATTTGTTATAACAGAAAATCAAAACCCTTATTTATGATATAAAGCTTTTAATTGATATAATGATATTAATCAAGTACAGTTTCAAATTTTGCAAAGTAAAATGAGTCTGTAGGTTATAATAGACTTTTAAAGGACCAACAGAAATGATGCTGCAGGTACCCGAGTTTCTTGTGTTTCAGTTGCATGCAAGAAGGAAACACTAGTGCAGCATCGTACACGCATCTGAGGAAGGGACATGTGTGCTCTTGAAAGCTTGTGCACTACAATTTCTGTCTGACTGATCTTCAGAAAAGCACCATAAGCTGCTAAAACTACAGTTTTTTTCCAGAACTAACATGGTTACCAGGACAGCACTATAAGGTAAAGCAGGGGGTGAAAAATCTCATGCTCTTTAGTTTAGGACTTGTTGAACCTTGCATTGGCTACTTAAAACTGCACATTCTGCAAAGGGGAAAAGTGCATAAGATTTTGTGTTTTGTGGGTGGTTGTGTTTGTCTTTTTGGGTTATTTTTTGAGGAAGAGGAGTTGAGGGAGTTAAAAAGCCAAGAATAATTCTCTGTAGCAGGTGGGGGAAGGGAGGGAAGCATTCTGCTTGCCACTGCTGAAGCAAATTCTTAGGTATTTTCACACTTCCATTCTTTGTCTTCACTGAAGCTCCTAGTCTCGGATTCTGTTTCTGCTTTTTACAGGGAATGTGCCAGTGTCTTCAGCACAGCTGCTCATCAGAGGAATTCTGGGGATGACTGTAATGTAGATGATACTCAGGCTGACCAAAAACACTTGGACACTGTTCGAGCTCTGGAAAGAAGGGCTATGAAACTGGAAGAACAAATCAAAGATTTAAATGTGAGTTGTGCTCGGGGTATACAATCTTGAAAGTATGTATAGAATATAGTTCACATATATTTCAGCATATTATTGTTTCATTTTACTTTAAACATGAATAGCACAATATACTGGGGCTGGGTATTTTGAAGTAAAAGAAGCACATATGTCACACACAATCAGTAAATCCATTTATTGCATAGTACCTGAGCAGACTAGTTAATAATCCTGCAAGACAAAGATACACTTTATATTTTGCAAACCATGCAGCTAATACCCAGTTCAAATTAGAAAACGATGTTGAGCTAATCTTGTTGTGCTTTCCTGGGTGGCGTTCCATTATGACACTGTCTGATTTCTCTGAGCAGATACGATACCAAAGGGCTGTGACTGACTCTGAAACTGTTAAAAGAAGAACCCAGAAGTTTGTAGAGGATGCCAAGTTGTTTGGTAAGGAAAAAGGGGAACAGCTTTACAGTAGTGCTAATTAGCTTGTTCATAATACTTGCTTGCCTTGTTTCCCAGGGAGCAATTTCTCCAAATGGGTTAGTTTTATGCATACCAAGACAGTCATGGGCCTCCTAAACCAAGGCGTTTTCTAGGTTGCCTTTCTATTTTCTCCCAATATGGTTTATATCGAATGGAGAAGTATCCTAGTAGAGCAGTGGCCTGGTGACTAAGAGATCAGGGTTTGATTCTTACTGGCATTCCTTGTCACCTTGGGCAAGTTGTCTTACCCTCTCCATTGCTGTGGAGGAGTAGCCTAGTGGTTAGACAACAACCTTAACACCCAAGAGATCAAGGTTCAATTCCCACTGGCACTCCTTGTCACCTTGGGCAAGTAACTTTACCCTCCATTGCCTTTGAAGAAAAGGTATGGCAATCTACTTCTGGCTACACCTTGCCAAGAAAACCCCAGGGGTTGCTGGGTTGCCAGGCATCAGCATTGACTCAGTGGTGCACATTACATTTGCATTGGATGGTTCATATCATTTTCTGTATCACAAAACGTGTAATGAAGCCCTATGATCTGCCTGTTACAGGGCAGTCGCCTCCTTCAGTTCAATTTGCTGAGCCCAATGTTTTGTTTTGTTTTTTTTCTGTATTTGTTTTTACAGAGGAAGGTAAATGATTTCTGGTAGGGTCCATTAGCATTGATCATTGCTGACCTTAGCTCATTGATAGCTCCTAACTGTAGCATTGTCTTTTTTCAAAGCAGAACTAAGTGCTGTTGTATTTTTTTTTTTTTTAAGGACGTATAAATAAAATTCTATTTAAGCAGAAAAGTCACTCTCTATAAGAAGACTGTGGTGAGCTGGTAGATCCTCCTCTGCAGACAAGCAGGGCAATGCAGGCACACTTGAGGGTGATGTTTTTTATAAGTGAGCCTCCTCCAGCCTATGAGAAATGTTTTTGCACTTCTCTGCACCTGTGCCCGTATTACCACTCTCCCTTAGTCTAGCTTATACGCAAGCACATGCAAACTGCCCTCCTTCTCCCCTCCTCCCCATTTCAGGGGATGCCAATCCTTTCAAACCGCCAAAAAAAAAAAGAAATTAACAAAGGAGTAAGACAAAATAAAACTAATGGAGGAAAAGGATTTATTAACCATATCACAGTAATTACCCTAGCCTCCTCAGCCTCTAATGGTAGGGCGATATTCTTTGATCATCCCATGGTGACATAGCCCTTGACCAGTGTCTCTCCTGTGGCTAACATGCCTTCACGCCTAGCACTGGCTCACACAGGGGGCACCAGAAGGATCAAGCAGCAAACGTGCTTGAGTAGTTTCCCTTCCGGCAGTGGCAGGAACATAGCTTTAGGCCCCCAGTTTTGGGACAAATGTTCCACCCCCCCCCTCACCGCTGGCTCCACTAATGAAGACTCCCAGCTGAGCCATAACCAGCAAAAAGGCATGGCTCTTCAAAGACGGCTCCTCCTACCACAGTTGCTCAAAAAATGAAAGTAAAACCAAAGCCGGCCATGCTTATGCCAGCCAGTCTCAGGCTGGCAGCAAGAAGAAGAAAAGTCAGAAGTTAAAAAGGAATGCAGCCATGTAACCTCCTCCTCTCTGTCCAGAGGAAATAAGAGGGCCATCTCTAACAAGATAATGGCTCAGTCTCTTCTTGTGTCTGACAAGACTCCAGAGGCAGGCCCCTTTTTATCCAATGCCTTTTCTTTCACTGGAGCCTCAAACCACTGCAGTAGCTTCTGTCCAGCACTCTCAAAATGCTCTTCTGCAGTTCCTCACAAGGTTTGTACAGGACTCTGCAAACTAACTTCACTGTGCTTCCAGCGACTCAAACTCTTAGCATTGTCTCACACCTCAGTGCATCAAATTTCCTGTCTCCAGCAGCATCCTTCAAACACTGTTCACTCACCATCCCACCTCCATTTCCAAGAAGACTGATCCCCAGATTCTCACAACTCAACAGAATTACACAGTAATTTTCCGATATTCTCAAGTGGGACTTCTCCTTCTTCGGACTACTCAGCCTCTTCCAAGGGGGTTCTGTACAGAAAGACACAGGAGATTACTCCTACCTTAACATTTTTACAAAAAAATTTAAAAGGCACCTTGGGTTGTGCAAAAGCCCTATGAAACGAGGGATTGTCAATCCATCCTACAGTCTTGCAGTGTTCCCAATCCCTCAAGTTCTTAAAGATCTCTAACTTTCCAAATAGAAGATCCGTTCTTTCGTCCAGCCTACATCAAAATGCCTAGAACTTAAAAACAAGATCCTTCAGTTCCCAGGTCACAGCTACACTCATCTTTCTCACTAATCAATAGGTTCTGAAGAAGCCGTCAAGCAAGCAAAAACTTCCAGATTGCAAGCGCACATTCCATCTGGGAAAGATCACCAGACTCTAGAAAACGTAGATAAGGTCTATCAGAGCTCCATGCTTGGCATAAAGATACTGTAATAGCCTATCATTTACAGATCTTACACTACCACAATGCATGCAGTCACTGAGTAGCTAGAAGGTCAGCAGGACCAACTGCATCTCAGTCTACAAGAATTGGCTTATCGCATCTGCATGATGCATATAACTCGGTGACTCACAAAGCAGCCACAACCATCACAGTGCGCCAGACTGCATAGCTTAACCCTTTCCACTCAGATAAATTTTCTGTGTCTCATGCCAGATCAGAATAAATTTTAACAAGAAACTGCCCAAATTATAACCAATTTGACGACACATTCTACAGTAAGCAGTTATGTTGTATTTTGGGCCATAAACTAGCATGTTTATATGTCCACTGGGTGGGAAAAACGATCAGAATGGGAAAATTTAAATGTCCCATGGTATGGGGCATCCGAGTGGAAAGGGTTAAAGCATCTAACCTCAAAGAAGACCTCCATGATAAATAAGCAGATGCTTCCAGTCTCCGTGATAAACGTTTTGGAGTGAAGTTTAAGGATGCTGTAGCTCAAATAAGATGATTATTGTACAGTTAAGGAACTGTGACCCACAACCCCTCCAGCCAGTACTGTAAAACACAACAATCCCAATACAGGAGACTGTATCACTACCAGTACTTTCAGTATTTCTACCCGAGAAGATGGTATCACCCATATATCATTATTTCTGCCTCCGCATTCAACTTCTCAGACAGAGAGAAGACCTCAAGCAAACACCTCAACTTATTTTTTTATTTTATTTATTTAGCATACATTTGTATACCACTACTTCCAGCGATCAGCAGCGGGTTTGATTACATATTGGAAGCTGTCAAATCATTACAGAAAAATTTGTCATCCAAACTCGTTGATTTGAAGGGTAAGCACAACACACAAAATTTGTAGTATAAACACGTTGATTTGTAAGGGTAGACACAACACACAATCATAATACTGTAGAGGGGGGAAGAAGTTTACATATGTACATTTTTACATGAATGCATTCCTGGCTCACTGGGAGGCAAAGCTAAGACCACGTGGTTTTAAATCAAGTTGAAATGACTTTGAAATAGGTGAGTCTTGAGCTTTTTTCTGAAGTCTATTAGGTCTTTGCTAGCTCGTAGCTCCGGCGGCAGTTGGTTCCAGAGTGTTGGTGCTGTGTATGAGTATGCTCTGTTGCTAGTACTGGTTTTGACAGATCTTATATCTGCTGGAACGTGGAGGGTGTTGGAGTTGATGGTGGTTCTGCTTCTGTTTGGTGGTTGCAGGCAGATTTAGGGTGGAGAGGAAGGATGGTGCTATGTTATGCATGAGTTTGAAAGTGGTTATTAGTGTTTTATGGGAGCTGAAATGGGGAGCCAGTGTAGGTCAATCAATACAAGTGTGATGTGCTCAGCAAGACCTTTTCTCATGATGATCCTGGCCGCCACATTTTGCACCATTTGTAGGATGTTTAGGGTTTTCTTTGGTAGGCCCTGTAAAATAGCATTGCAGTAGTCGAAATGCGGTATGATGAGTGCTTGAGCAACGGATCTGAAATCATGAGGTTCAATAATGCTCCGTATTGGTTGAAGAACTCTTAGCTTGTGGAAAACGGCCCTGTTTGTTTTGCGTAGGTGTTTCTCCATCTTTAGGTCACTATCGAATGTTACCCCCAGATATTTTCTTTCTTTCTTTTGGGATGTCGAGTCAGATTTTGACTACCCATCGCCGGACAGAAAAATTCTAAATTTCAGGGAGGTAAGGCATTGCTGAGTCCTTAACATAGTAACTCACGGCTACAGAATAAACTTCATAAAAAAACAACCAACCAGGTGTCCTGTTGGACCATTCCATATCCTGTCTGATCACAGATCCTTTATTGAAGAAGAAATAACCATGCTACTGTACAACAATGTGATCACTCAGTAAGCAGGTTTTTCCTCGTTCCCAAAAAATCAGGAGGCCTCAGACTAATTTTGGACTTGTGCAATCTCAACATCTACATAAAGAGAAATTCAAGATGAACTCCCTAGCTATGATTCTGCTTTTAATGGAAAAAATGATTGGCTAATCTCCCTGGATCTCAAAGATGCTTAGACACAAATACCCACCACCCCAAGCATTGGTAATTTCCGCATTTCACCTACTGGACTAATCATTACATAAAAACATGATGGTAGATGAAGGCCATATGACCTATTTAGTCTGCCCTTCCTGCCAACTACTTAGCTGTTCAGACCCTTTTTTCTTCTTTGGAGATCATCTGTGTTTATTCTCATGCTTTCTTGAATTCAGATATTGTCTTTGTCTCTACTGCTTCCACTGGGAGACTACTCCATTCATCTACCTCCTTTTTCCATAAAGAATTATTTCTGCAAATTACTCCTGAGTCTATCCCCTTTTGCTTTCTTTCTATGCCTCCTCCTTGCAGAGCTTTCTTTCAATTGAAAAAGACCCTCCTATGACACAGAGATAATTGTCTATCATATCTCCCTTCTCCCATCTTTCTTGCAAAGTATACATATTGAGATCTTTGTCTTCATGTGCCTTATGATGAAACCTGCTGACCATTTTGGTAGCCAATTCTTTGCACCGACGCCATCCTGTTTATATCCTTTTGAAGGTGTGGTCTTCAGAATTGCACACAATACTCTCACTAATGACTTATACAGAGGCACTATAACCACCTCCTTCCTGCTGGCCATTCCTCTCCCTGTGCACCCAAGCATCCTTTTGACTTTTGTCATCACATTTTCGACCTGTTTAAGCCACCTTAAGATCATCAGAAATATTCATCCCTAAGTCCCCCTTTTCTTTTGTGGACAGAAGTACTTCACCCCCTATACTGCACCGCTCCCTTGGAATTTTGCATGACTCTGCATTTTTTAGTGTTTAAATCTCAACTTCCAAATTCTTGACCATTCTTCAAGCTTCACTAGATTCCTGCTCATTTTATCTACACCTTCCTGGTTGTCTACTCTATTGCAGATTTTGTTATGTATGTTTATTTAAAACTTTATATACCGCCCGTCACAGGGTATCGGAGCGGTTTACAATCAGGGGTGCCTAGGATTAGACGGAGGGGTTGGAGGGTGCAGATCGTGTAGTAGATCGAGTTTGCTGTTTTCTTCACATGTTTAAATGTGAGGTTACTGTCCAGGGCGATGCCGAGATATTTTATTTCTTGCTGTACCTTGATTTGGGTTGTGTTTAATATTATGGATGCAGGGAGAGTAAAAGTGTTATCCTTAGTGATGAATAGGTTTTCCATTTTCTTGTAGTTGATAGAAAAGTGGTTACTAGAGAGCCATTGTGATACTTCCGAGAAGCAGTGCTGTAGCTTTGCATAGGTGGGGTAATTGGTATCGGAGGTAGATCAGAATATCATCAGCGTACAGGTGGTAGAGTAGGTTGTGGGACTTAATCAAGCAGGGCGGTTGAAGATATATATATCTATTGAAAAGCAGAGCAAAGAAGGTGGAGCCTTGTAGGACACCTTGGGTTTGGATGGAAGAGATGTCTCCCATCTTGATTTGCTGATGATGATTGATCAAGTAGGACTGGAACCAATTCAGCACTATATTTTGAACTCCGATGGATTGGAGGCATTGGAGAAGGATGGGGTGGTTTACTGAGTCAAAAGCAGTTGAGATATCAAGAAAGACTAAGATAAATCCTTGTTGCACAGTCTGGATACCTTGAATGAGAGTGTTTAGAAGGAGAGGAGATAGGTTTAGACTACGTGGTAGGGGCAGAAGCCATGTTGTTGGGGGTCCAGTGGACATGATTTTCGATAAGTTCTTGAAGCTGTTCACATACCACTTTTTCAGTGATTTTGGCCATGAAAGGAAGGCTGGTGATTGGTCTGTATGAAGTTGGGTCCATTGGGTTGAGGATGGTTTTTTTGAGAATTGGGCAAATTGAGGCAGATTTGAGGCTTGTGGGCATAAGTCCTCGAGTGAAATTAGTGGTGATGGGACTGAATTTGATTTTAGTTGCCTTGATCAAGGATACGGGGTATGGGTCTAGGGGCAAAGTGGTTGTGTTAAGAGAGGAGATGATAGATTCAATGTGGTTGGTGCTTTATGGAGTGAAAGGATGACCAGAGTAATGCCGTGGTGGAGGGTTGAGATAGGGAGAAATCTCATAGTTGGAGTTGTTGTTGTAGTTAGTTGTAGTAGTCTACTAGTTGTTGGGGGTTAATTGTGTTGGCTGGAGTGGGCTTGGTAGGGAACTTGGTTAATTGTTTCACAAGATTAAAGAGCTCTCTTGGTCAGTTGAGGGATGAATTGATTAGCTTGGAGTGATACAGGTTTTTTTTTTTTGCATTGTCTGTTGCTGCTCTGTATTCATCTAGCAGATTCATGTAGTGGTTGTGGTCAATGGGGATATCTGTTTTTTGCCATTTGCTTTCTAGTTTTCATAGGCAGGTTTTGATTCGCTGGAGTTCTGGTGTGTACCAGGGAGTTTTGGGGAGTTTGTTGTGCTTATGGAGTAAGTTGTTTGGAGCAGCTGAGGCTATCAGGATTAGTATTGTTCCAAGTATGTAAAGGATTCAAGGTCATTTGCTCTGTCATTGAGTGAAGGGAATATGTTGAGAAACTCATCTTTGTCAAATTGTTTGAATCTTCTCTTAGTTAGTTTTGAAGAGGTTTGGGGGGATCAGATGAATGAAGGGAGACAGAATTTGATGAGGCTGTGGCCAGACCAGAGAACTTGTATTTGTAGTTGTGTGGGGTGCGGAGGGGGTGCATTTGTTGATGAAGATAATGTCGAGAATGTGACCTCTCGTGAGAGGGCATTTGTATGATCTGCTTAAAGTCCATGGCTTTCTTAGCATCAAGGAAAGTGGTGGCGTGGTTTTAATGGAGGGAGGATAAGTTGGTCCCCTAGAGGTATGGTGGTTTTGTTTGTCTTGGTGTTCACAAGTGCGTATTTCAGAATACTGGTTAGGTCAGAGGCAGCAGAGGATGGTGGCTGGTATATGAGGGATATTGTGAGGAGTTTATTTGAGATGTTGAGTATGTCTGATCTGCTTGTGCTGTAGGTGGAATGGGTGCTGAAGTTGTGTTGAAGCTTGTAAGGATAAGTAATCCGCCCCCTTGTCGTTGAGATTGAGGGCAGTGATGTAATTAGTGACCTTGTGGGGTAAGACGATTCAATAATACTGAGTCTGTTTTGTGTATCCAGGTTTGTTATGCACAAGATGTCCAGGTTGTTGTTTATGGTGAGGTTTCTGATTGATTGTATCTTGTTTCTTAATTAAATGTGCATTTATTAATGCATGGTTGAGTGTGACTGTGGGGTGAGAGGAGGGAGGGATGTTATTAGACAGGGGACATTTCTAGGTTGAGTGAGCATAATGAGGAGTGGATGAGAAGTAGTATGCGCAAGAGGTGATTTAAGAAGTGGTTATGGGGGAATAGGTAGGCATTGGAGGTTAAGGTTAGCACTGTGAGGGCCAAGAGGGCCTAATGCCGAGCTGCATGTAGAACCTTGGCTACCAATTTGTACATAGTTTACCTGTTAGCCCTGTTTAAACACCCCGTTTATTGTAAATCCAATGTAGACCTTCCTACATTGCACAAATATGTTGCCTGTGAACCGCACTGATGATGAATAGCGCGGTATAGAAAAAACTTTAAATAAATAGTTGCATATATGGAGAGCTTAGTGGTGTTGACGTGATGTGCTAGTAGTGTGAATTATGTGTGTTGGGAAGCTTGGCACTTTTTACAAATTGGGTGGTTGTGGATGTTCTTGGTTGTACAGATAAGGTGCGGCCAAAGATAGAGGAATTTCTGTTGAATTCTGGTAGTTTAGTTGTTCTTAGGATGTCAAGGCGTTATGGGGAGTGAATTTGGGTTGGTGACTGGGGGAAGGGTGGCTTCTGTTCTCTTGGTCCACGCCTAAGGGCTGTGCTAAAGGGCCCTCTGGCAAGGCCCTCAGGCGCATGCCCGCCAGGCATGGTCGTGCCTGCTGGCGCTCCAATTTAAAATTTCTTCTGAAAGTGGTCTCAGAATTCCACCTTAATCTATCCATAGTCCTGGCATTCTTTCAAAGTTCCTGAAGTGATCAGTCAGAAATATCTTTGTTCATGCTTGGCTATAGGTGTGCCCATCTCTACTACTTTCAAGCAACAAATGACTTGAAAGAAAACATCTCAACTTTTTGTAACTTACAACCCAAATGAGCCAGGCAAACCTACTTCAAAGTGGACTCTTTCTGGTTGGCTAGGAGACTGTATTTCACTGTTACTCCCAAGTGAACCTACAGCCCACAGGTCATATTGGGGTTCATCAGCTTAGGGCCAAAGCAACTTCAGTCATCAGTCTTCAAACTGACTCCTTTTAAGATATTTGCAGAGTACTCACATGGGCCTTGCCTCATGCCTTTATAAAACATTACTGCCTAGACCAGTCTACAGCCCAGGACCGATTCTCAGAAACCTCTTCACACCTTAAATAATTGCCAGTTCTGTCTCACCAGCACCCATCTGGCTCTTAGGTTGGCATTGATGATGATAATAATAATAGCACCCAAGCTCATAGCCCTCAGCTCTGGATTCACCATCAGGTGTGCTACCATTGCCCTGCTTTCTATGAAGAAAGTGATGTTGCTTACCTGTAACAGGGATTTCCCATAGACAGCAGGGAAATGCAGCCCCACTTATTCTCCAGCATTCCCCTTGAAAGGAAAGAGACGGTGACAAACTTCAGCATATTAGAAGGCCTGACTAGAAGATTCCGCAGCGCTCAAAGCTGTTACTGTTATCTCTTTAGCTTTCATAGGAACTGAAGCAATAGATAGTTACTTTTAGAGGGAGAGCAAGAATACAGGCACGTGCAGAGAAGTCCTAAAAGAAGGGCTCCAGACACACAGGCTCTATCGGATGATGTCATCATTAAGTGGCTGCATTCTCTGCTATGAAAAATCCCCATTACAGTTAAGCAACATCGCTATATGAAAAAGCCAGGCCAGTAAGAAATTCACGGCAGTTGTAACCCTGGTAAATCTTTCCCCAGGAAATGATCTTCCCAGTTTATTGAACATGTACATCAAAACCCAGTGAGCTAATTCAAGAGGCTTCTCAAAGGAGAGCTATTGTCTTTCTGAAACTGCACTTTCCGTTGCTGTTGTGTAATTTGTTGACTCGCATCCCCTTTCTCCCACTTTCACAAAGGAAAAAGAAAGTTTTACCTGACTGTTTGGACTTTGCAAGTGTAAATTCAGTGGCACCTTTTACTCTTCAGTGCACACGATGTTGCTGATTTACACCACAGATATTTTCAGAAGGAGATGTTAATGTCAAGTCTTGAGACACATTTAAATACTTTATCTTGCTCTTGTGCAGTGGTTCTCAACCCAGTCCTCTGGCACCCCAGGCCAGTCAGGTTTTCAGGATATCCGCAATGAATATGCATGAGAGAGATCTGCATTCACTGCTTCCATTGTATGCAGATTTATCTCATGCCTATTAATTGTGGATACCCCAAAAACCCAACTGGACTAGGGATACCAGAGGACTGAGTTGAGAACTACTGCTCTAGTGCCTTTTTTGGGAGAAAAAGGTTAAGCATTACTGATCTAAAGTTATACCCATAGATAAAATGAAGTGAGATGATAATGAATTAAGCAGATTGACAATGAGGTATCTATATTAGTTAAGCTGTTTTTAATATATTGAGAAGTAGAGGTGCCTATATCTGGCTATGTTTACTAAAGGGCATTAATGTAGCAGGATATAGTGAACGTTAAAGGTAGCGATAAGGGGTTTTCTGTGTGATAACAGAGCGAGTAGTAGGTGTTCCAGCAGTAAGGCTGCTGTGTTCCGCTTATTGGGTGCCAACAGGACAGCAGACATTGCAGGCATAGTGGTGACTGTGATCACTGGGGCATAGCCTGGTACCCACCTGTCATCTCTGATGGTGGGGAATATGTGCATGGGCATGATTGGAATATTTCATCCTAACTGTGATGGAACATCTTTGGCTCTATCACATATGTACAGTATATGTAGGCACATCCCACACCTGTGATGACCTCCTACAGAGACGAGCACACATCCTTAATTGCTCCATATGGCAGATATGAGCGAGACTTGATCACACAGAGCCCTGTGCTCTCTGAAAACACAACAAAAACAGTTGTCCTTTCTATAGTTACCTCCCATCTTGCCACTGCACCCTCCTCCTTGCTAGTCTCCCTCAGAGTCTCCTCTCTCCCCTTCCATCTCTTTGGAACTCTGCTGCTCATCTGATCCTCTGCCTGCCGTGTTACACTCATATAACCCAGTCCAGCCCATATAACCTAATATCGCTTCACTGGCTCCCCGTGCATTTCCATAACCATCTCACACATGCAATGTGTGCTAACCTATCAGTGCATCCCCTCTACTGCCCCTCATTACCTTTCCTCACTCCTCTCCCCTTACCCCTTCACATGGACTTTACTCCTCCTCTAGCTACCCCCTCTATGCCTTGTTCTTCTATTGCCATCTCCAGACTCTGATCCTTTCACCTTGTTGCTCCTTATGCCTGGCGCAAGCCTTCTCTATCCAAACATCACGTCTCATCTCTCTCCCTCTTCCAATCCATGCAGACGGCATGCATGCTTTATGTATTTATATAAATGATTTTTGGTACACTGTTTTTCTACCAGTCATACCTCTTTGGGACTGTAGTTGGATCCTTCTCACTGGTTTCCCTGATGTCGTCTCCTGTCCTTGTTGTACCCTTAATTCTTTTGTATTGTACTGTGTTGTCAACACTTGTTTGGCAGCTCTTCAGGCAGGGACTGTCTTCCTATCTGTTTGCACAGCGTTGCGTACGCCTTGCAGCGCTCTATGAATGATGTATAGTAGCAGTAGTAGTGTTATCTGGCAGGTGACTGTTTTGGGTGGGTATTTTGCCTCTGACATGCCTTCTTCTCCTGTTGCGTAGTATTCCTTCTGTAGCGTAATTTCCCCCCCCCTCCATTGCACATATTCTCTCGTATGTGGTGGGGGGGCATCCTGATCCAAAGCTCAAGCGATCCACACGATTACCTACACCAGTGCCATGGGTTAATGGTCATTGTGGGCGGCCTGCCGGCCGCTCCATCTCTCCCTACTATTGTGGCACACCCACCGATTCAGTGCTGCAGGCGGCCTCCCTAATGTTGCAACTGTGCACATCTTGCTGATCTTACCCCCCTCCACTGGGGGATGTGGGTACGTGTCCTGTTACGTCTGACCTTGGTGGGGAGGGATCAGCATGTGCTTCGATGTCCCTGCCACTGAAATGTTTGCCATCAGACAGACTTTGGCAAATGTTACGTTGCACCAGACACACAGGGCCGGGACAGTGCTGTTGTCTGCTGCACCCGCTGCCACCATTCTCACACCATGCTAATGTGGCAGTATGATGGCAATGGGGGTGGTATGCAGTGCCGGTCTGTCAACTATGCAGGTTAGGCAGGTGCCTAGGCCAGCAGGTCTGGATGGGTGAGGCAGTGACACACATGCCCGGCCATGCCCCCACCCCCCTCCTCGACTACTGCCAATTCCATCTCAGGAGGAAGGGTGGACAGCCACACCAGCAGTGTTTTTGCAGCCCTCTTCAGTGATACTGCCGCTGCCAGCCTGCATCTCCAAAGGCAGCTTTGACAGCAGCAGGGAGTGGCGGAGCAGCTAGGGCCTCTGTCTTGGGGGCCAGGGACCTTTGGGCCGCCCCAAGGTTGCGCGTCTTTTTCCACAGCAGCAGCTGTTCGTGTGCTGCCACTGTCACTGTCACTGTGTGGTTATGACAGAGATCACAGATGTGTCCCCTGGGCAGCAGCCTGGTCAGCCTTGCGCACCAGCAACCCCCACTGCATCACCCACATGGTACCTCCTTTGCCCCATTTGCAACATCATCATAGTGCCTTTTCATCCTTGGTCATTATGTTGTTGCTGCTAATGGAACACTACTATTATTGTTGTGGGTTCCCTTGTGTGTGGATCACACTGCAGACATTGGAATAGGCTCTCTCCCCTCAGAATAGCCCCTTTCCGCGAGATTTTACTTGACGTTAGGGTTCCCAGTGCTGAGGGCTCTAACACACAATTGTGTACCTGGTGTTAAAGGAGAGGCCACTGTCACCACCCACTCCACCCCCTTTTCCCTTGCTGCAGGACCCTCTAATGCTCGTTATTGCAGCATTATAGGCCATTTCTATAGCATTAAGAGCACAAGGGTGCCCATAACAGGCGTTAATGGCACACTTGCTCCCTTTATGCCCTTTAGTAAACATACCCCTTAGAGTAAAAAGTCACATTTTTTTTAAGAGGTTTTGCTTTGGTCCCTAAAAAGTGAACATTCAGTGATGTCAACTCTGTGTAATCCTGCAACCTTTATTATATTTTCAACTCTAAATGCTTGGAAGCAGTGATAACTAACAGAGAAAAAGGTCTGGGTTCCATTTTTTACTAGTTTATTCTTTTTCAAGCTGTAGACAGATTTGCCTCAACTGTGCATGGCTAGGCTGCAGGTTATATGCAAACCATCAAAGACCTTTGCTTATCTGTGTTTGTGTCTTCTCAGGAATACAAAGCTTCTGTCGGGATCTAGTAGAAGTAGCAGATATGCTGGAGAAGACAACAGAGCATGTTGCACAAGAGAAGCTCAAGGGTGAGGAAGCAGCTCTGCAGAAAGTTTCCGAAGGACTTTTGCTTATTGATGCCAAACTACAAAGCATCTTTGCCAAACATGGCTTGCGCAAAATGAACCCCATTGGTGGGACATATGATCCTTATGACCATGAAGTAGTTTGTCATGTGCCAAGTGAGGGCGCGAAGCCTGGCACTGTGACCATGGTGGCCCAGGATGGTTACAAGCTTCATGGACGCACCATCAGGCATGCACATGTTGGCTTAGCTGTAGAGTCACAGCAGTGACACCATTCTGCCAACATGCATCGATCAAATGAATAGACGTCACAGTCAAATTCACCTACTTATTTTTTATTTATTAGGTTTCTAATATGAATATGCTTTATTTGTGTTGACTGCTGTTAATCCCAATATGTTAAATTATTTAATTATCGGATACTTTCTGAACATTGAGATTTAGAATCTTACCATCAGTCAGGCTTTCTTAAAGCGTTTTTCTCCTCTCCTGATTTAGGCGTTATCTATTTTTCCCCGTATATTACCAGTCATATTTCCTGGAAGTAATTTTATTGAAATATAGCGAAGGAGGTTGTACATCAGCAGATCCACATGCAGAATTAATGAGGACTGGCTTCTGTTAACTATTGGATGTAGCAATGGGACACTTGAAAAATTAAAGAGAGGTATTTTTCTTACTTCAATAGTAATGAAAATGTGTTCATAAAGTTGATAGCCACTGGTTTAGGTGATTCATAAATACCTGACTTTTTTAAGGACTTCATTGAAGTTTGTCCCTGTTCAGATTTTGAACGGAAGGCACAGAGATACCCTGTGCATTCAAAAGTTCGGGTTTTTTTTAAGTGTATAGTTGTTAACAAAAATTGACATGCATCCAGTTGTATAAGAAACATGAAAATGGGTTGGATACAGAGTGCACGTGAAATTGTTAAAGAAGAAACATAGCAACTTAAAATCCTAAACTCTCTGCCCATCTTCCGTTAGCCCAGAATCGAGAAAGGGGGGCGGTACACCTATAATGGTAAAGAATTATAGAAAAGGAAATAATGGTAAAAAGACGTTAGGGGACAGAATGGGCTCGCCTCTAAGCAGAGACTGGCCTCCACACACCAGCTACGCAGCAGAGGACCCACTTGTGGTCTTTGGGTCAGCAGGGATCCTCCGCAGCTGATCAACCATCATTGACTGCTTAGGATCAAGGGGGGCTTTGGAATCTTGAGCCACCTTTTGGCGCATAAGCGCAAAGAGAAAAGAAACCATTTAAGAGGAAAAAAGTATACAGCCGTGGCGTTCAGCTACCCAGCACCATCTTGGGAGCACACACACTTATTCACCGCATGCAACAGTACTTTGAAGGTGGTTTATGGTTTATTAAGAACTTGATATACTGCCTTAAGGTAACATCAAAGCAGTGTACAACAAAAATATTATCTAAAAGAAGAAAGGAGCACCATAAAACTGATAGGAAAGCATTAGAAAAGAGAGAGTTGGAAGAAATAAAAGAAAAGAGAAGCCGAAAGATTGCATGGTCATCTGCTGGTTGCCATGACACTAGATTGACTTTAGTAGCTGACCTCCTTCTATCTATTAGCTTCCTCACTATGCAACACATTCTCCAGTTGCCTAATGTAGAAATTGTGATGATACTACATCATGACACTGTAGGGGTAGATTTTCTCCTGTTACCTTCGTGCCATTTTATAGTTTGTGAGGACTAGTTAGGAGAAATTAGCATATCTTTAGAAGACTAATACTTTTGATGCTTGGAAATGAAAATGAGCATATTTCTTATAGGTTGGAAATGGAACGTTATTTGTTTATTTAATAAGATTTGATATACCGCTATTTGATTTTTCTATTTCGTAGTTTTTTTACAATAAAAAAAATGGCGGTACAGTAACAAGCTGCAGGCAAATTAAATGTTTGGCAATCAAGTAGCACAAATTAGAACATTAAAAGTAATAGCCTTATGGTTCAGTTTGTGTCCTTTTTCCTTTAGCCTTGTTGTCTGACTGAATGTTTTTCAGGTATAAAGAAGGGAAACCAGAGTACAGAGTTATTGCCCTGACAAAGATGCATGCTTTTGAAGGTTTTAGAAGTCAGATGTGCTATATACAGTCAAGTGTGAAAGTGCCCTTATTTGTGGATGCCATTTTTAAAGAACAAAGAATGATTTTTGGAATTATTTGCCCTTCATGGAGGGGAGTAAATGGAGCTTGCTGATGCTTTCGATTTCTTCAGTGTCTAGGCTCCAAATTGAAAGATTTAAAGTAAATCTTTTTATTCCTTCCCATGGCAGTATCTGTTTCTCAGAAAAATGTTTGTGCATGTATCTGAAAAGTGCCCACTGGACAGTCTTTCATATATAACCATTCTCTCCATGGCCAATGCACGCTCAGAAAATATTAGATTTTGTTTGAGACCACGTGGTCGTTTATATCATCTCGCCATCCTCAGCATATGGGTGTTATTTTCAGACTTGCAATCTTAATAGCCTTTTAAAACAAGCTCTTCATTTTTTTTAGGGGGGGCTGTATTTTTTTGATATTGTATAATTTTGTCTTCCGACATACATATTTGCTTTAATTTTATATTGGCTGCTTACACTGAGCATTTCTTCCACTAGTTTGCCATACGATAGGGATTTTCCATATGGACAAAAACTGAGCAGTAATAGTTTTCTCTTTTGCTGAACAAATTAATTGTTTACTCAGTATTTACTGATGGAGCAGTCATACCCTGCAAGAACTTAGTAAGAGCTTTGATCCATCTCGCTCCCTGGCACCAGCCAGGTGCTACTGTCTCTCTTGGGGGCATCATTGATACAGCTTTCATTTTTTTCCTTGTAATTAAAGAACAAGATTATAATGGTTTTAAGTTGCCTTGTTTGGTGATTTGGGAAGATACCATAAATATGGGTTGCCATGAAGAGGCCTTTACAGTAGCAAGTACTCAAAGGTAATTGGTTGGCCATCAAGATGTGAAGTGGAATTTAGAATTTCCCTTGTGTGCTACCAAAAGCTGTTGACTGGGTACCTGTTGTGGCAAGGTTATTGTGTATACATTAGTATTAGAGGTTGAAAAAAATATATACCTTCAGGTCTAAAGCTTACAAAACCTTTCCTAGATTGGTTTAATGAAACACATTCTCCAGGAACAAGCAGGAAGTCAGTCTTCGCATATGGGTGACGTTGACACCGACAGCGTTTTTTCCCAGTTTGCATACAGGTTCCTCTTCCTACCTTGAGCTGGCGCCATCCACAACTGTCCTCGGTTCTTCCTTTTTTTTGATGAGGCTTGCCTTGACCAGCGTTTGCACTCTTTTTTTTCACCCGGGGGTCATCTATCCTGGCCGGTGTCTCCTACCATGTCCCCTGGTGGGTTCAAAAAGTATGACTGCTGCAGTCAAACCATGTCTGTTATAGACGCCCACAACTGCTGCTTGCACTGCCTCGGCCCGGACCACAACAGTTCCACCTGCGACCTGTGCAAGACCATGACTCCGAACCAACAGGAAACGGTCAGAGTTGCAAGAGCAACAGTTCCTGTGGTCTGACTCAGCCCCGACTTCCTCAATGCTGAGCCACAAGCCAAGCCTATCCCAAGAGGTCCGGGAGTCTTTGGAGTCCCGCGGCAGTGGGATCCTCCATAAAGACGCCGGACCATGGGAAGGAAAAGAAATCCTCGAAGCCAGTTGAGGGTCCACTGGTGAAACCTGGTAAAGTCCCACGGCAAGACTCAAGCGACACCAAGCAGCGCCCCCCTAAGGTCTCTAAGAAGGAGTCATCGGCTGGTGGTGACTGTGCGAGGCTCCTTGAGGCTGTGGTCCTCGTCAAGGATGCACTCGCGAGAGTGCTGGCATTGGGCCTGAGACTTTCTGTGCCCACGCCGAAAGCTGCGGAGCCTTCTGGCATCGAGTCCAGAATAGTGGCCCTGGAGCAGAACATCTCTGCAATCCTGGCCCTGCAGCAGGCGATGATGTCTGGTCCATCCGCATCATCTGCCCAGACAGCTGGGCCCCCGACTATGGGGAGTCCCCAGGCATCAAGCCAGGCACCGAGCACCGACTGCTTCAGGTGAGCCCTAGGCACCGATCAAGGTCCCGATCCTCAGGAGTCCAGTCCTCCCCGGCCAGTTCCCATGAGTCTGACCTGAGACCCACCAGGGGATCCTGGTTTCTCGGGGCTGGCTTCAAGATGAATCATTGACACCCTCAGGCTCCGATTGGGAGACCGGTGTCAAAGCATCTCCAGAGACCTCTCAACACCGAGACATCACTTCAGAGCCGTCTCCTCTGGAACCCCAGCACCATTCTCCCCGCCCCCCCCCCCCCCCCCAGGGATGTGGACTTTGTCCGGGACATGGTCCATGCCCCCTCGGTCCCAACTGATTGGAGGAGGACCCACACACCAAAGAACTGGAAGTCCTCCAGTACGAGTCCCCCACCAAAGGAGACTTACAGTGCCGGTCCAGTCCATCCTCGAGTGACTGCTTCTGCATATGTGGGAGACCTGGCCTCGGTGCTGGTGGTCAGCCGATGCCTCGATGCTATCTATCACGTCAAGAAGGGCTCTGGCTACGAAAAATCTCAATTCCCACATAACTCCATAGTCGTGGAGTCCTCTATGCAGAAGCTCGAAAGTCAGAAGAACTATTCTTCGTCTCACCCCCTGAGTCCTCAACGCCCTGGGGCGCAAGTGCTTCCAAGGCTCCATGTTGGGCTGTCAGATACAGGCCTATGAACTATATATAGGCTTGTGTCTCAAGAGCCTCATCCAAGAATTGGCATTCTTCTCTGCAGCCCTCACCGGGGAACCACTCCAGAGATTCCAGGCCCTAACAGCCGGGATTCGGGACTGCTCAAAGTTCCTGTCCCACGCTGCCTACTTTGGCTTTGAATCGACAGCCCAGGTGGCAGCAGCTGGCATCTGTGCCTGGTGCCAGGCCTGGTTGCAAACCTCTGACCTCGAACAATGGGTGCATGAAAAACTGCTAGATGTCCCCTGCACCAGAGAAAACATATTTGGAAAACCCATGGCCAACAAGGTGGCCGAAATTGAGGCAGAGGCTTTCGAGAAAGACCTTGACCCTCCCCTGGACTCAAGGAAAAATAGGTCTTTTCACCGGGACTATTACCAATCCTTCTTGGGGCAGCAACAGCAGGGCCCTCAGCCCAATAATTAGGGCTATGGGCCGAGAAAGCCAAAGGCTTCAAAGCCTCAGCCTCCAGCTCTCTCCTAATCTGGGGGGGGGGAGCTTTTGACTTCCCAGACAGGGCCGCCTCCTGCTTGGGAGTCCCTACCCAGCCCAAAGGGGGCCACCTGGTGCTCTTCACCCATAGGTTGGCCGGGGTCGCCATGGACCAATGGCTCCTCCAGGTGGTAAAGGAGGGCTACCTACTCTGGTTCCAGCAAACACCACCAGGATTCTTCCCAGGAGAACTGGTGCAGCCTCTCCTTCACCAGACTTTGCTCATCTCAGAACTCACAGGCCTGCTTAAGGGCAGGGTGGTAGAACCCGTATCCAGACACATGTGGGAAAAGGGTTTCTACTCCAGGTATTTCCTTGTCCCTAAAAGAACTGGGGGCCTCAGGCTCATTCTGGACCTGCAAAACCTGAACAGGTTCCTGGTGAAGGAAGTTCAAGATGCTCTCCCATGGGACCCTGCTGCCCTACCTCCACCAGGGAGATTGGTTGTGCTCCTTAGGCCTGAAGGATGTGTATACCCACATCCTGATCCATCCCTCCCACAGGCAATACCTAAGGTTTGTGGTGTGAGGAGAGCACTACCAGTACAGGGTGCTTCCATTCGGCCTGACCTCCTCACCAAGAGTCTTTACAAAGTGTCTGGTGGCCGTGGCCACTTACATGCACTTGCAAGGGGCCTTCGTCTTTCCCTACTTGGACAACTGGCTCATCCAGAGGCAGAACGGCCCTCGATGCCACCCAGGCACAGGGCGAACAATCCCACCTCTTGCAGCACTTGGGGTTTGTCATTAACTACCCCAAATCACATCTCTCTTCAGTCCAAAACCTGGAGTTCATAGGGGCCCAGTTTGGATACACTACAGGTCAAGGCCTTCCTCCCAAAAGAGAGGGCACATCACCTTGTACAACTGGCAGGAGAAGTGCAGGTTTATCAGTCAATATCTGCTCACCAACTCTTCCGCCTACTGGGCCACATGGCCTCAACGGTCCATGTCACGCCCCTAGCCTGCTTGCACATGCGGGCAGCCCAGTGGTGCCTCTGCTTTCAATGGACTCAAGCCATGGGCAGGTTGCAGGACAGTTGAGTCACTGCCAACTGGTGGCAGTCCCTACGCCAACTCCAGGCAGGTTTGCCATTTCAAGCACCTGTGCCTCAGAGGGTCCTGACCACGGATTCCTCCCTCCTGGGTTGGGGAGCGCACTGTAGAGAAATCCGCACTCAAGGCACCTGGTATCCAGAGGAGTCCCTATTAGAGGTCAATCTCCTGGAACTCAGCGCCATCTTCCTGGCCCTACGAGCGGTCCACCACCTGCTGTGCAACTAATCTATGTTGGTCCAGATGGACAACCAGGTCACCATGTTTTATGTAAACAAGCAGGGGGGCTCGGGTTCGTACACCCTTTGTCAGGCGGCAGTTGCTCTGCTCTCCTTCATTGTGTGCCATGGAATACTCCTACGATCAGTATATCTCCCGGGTCAGGACAGTTGCTTAATGGACAAGCTCAGCAGAGTCCCGTGCCCACACAAATGGCACCTGAACCCCAGGGTGGTGCAAAAAATCTGCCTCTGGGGCAGACCTGTGATAGATCTGTTCACCTCCCCATACAACACACAACTACTTTGCTTCTGCTCACGCCAGCCACACCCGGGGTAGTGGCTGCAAATGTCTTCCTGATCCAGTGGTCAGAGGGCCTCCTTTATGCTTTTCCACCAACTCCACTAGTGGCCAAGACCCCCTTCAAAGTCTAGAGCGAGCAGGCATCAGTGATCCTGATCACCCCCAGATGGTCTTGGCACTCCTGGTTTCCTCTGCTGCTCTCCTTGTCGGTTGCATGCCCAGTCCCACTGGGTCAGGACCCAGACCTCTCCTATCCAAGGAGGAGGGTGCTCTCTTGCACCCCAACCTGGGGTCACTAACGTTGACAGCGTGGCTTCTGAAAGGATAGCCTTGGCCCCTTTCAACCTCCTGGGAGAAGTTGAGGAGATCCTACTGGCCTCCCGAAAACCTTCCACCAGACGGGCATATGCCTTTAAAGGAGAAGATTCTCTATCTGGTGTGCAGAGAGAAGAGAATCCCTTCTCCTGTCACATGCAACTTGTACTGCAGTACCTACTGCATCCTTGCACGCCGGTCTGAAATCAAACTCAGTGAGGGTATATCCGAGCGCCATAGCCACGCACCATCACTCTATAGAGGAAAAACCCCTCTCAAACCAGCCCCTGGTCTCCAGGTTCCTGCGGGGCCTCTCACTATCAAAGCCCCCTCTTCGCCCCCCTGTGCAGAATGGGACCTGAATGTGGTGCTCTCCCACCTCACCAGACTGCCGTTCGAGCCCCTATCCACTTACCATTTATGATACCTATCCTGGAAAGTGCTTTTTTTCGTGGCACTCGAATCTGCTCAGAGTGAGCGAACTCCAGGCCTTGGTGGCGGATCTGCCCTATACACGGTTCTATAAGAATAGGGTGGTATCCCCCCTTCCACCTCAATCAGGAGGTGGTCCTACCCACCTTCTTCCCACAACCTCATGCTGGCAGGGAGGAACTCATGCTGCATACGCAAGACTGTAAGCAGGCCCTGTCTTTCTACCTGCAGCAGACACAGACCCATCGCAGAGCTCCTCAGCTCTTTGTATCATACAACCCCAGTAGACTAGGGCTCCCGGTAATGAAGCGGGTTCTGTCCACTTGTGTGGCAGACTACATTGCCCTCGCTTATGAGCGAGCGGGCCTCTCCCTTGACCACTGCATCACTGTACATCGCGTGCGGGCTATGGTCACGTTGGTAGCCAACCTGCGCTCATTGCCGGTAATGGAGATCTGTAAGGCCGCCACATGGTCTTCGATTCATACGTTTGTAACTCATTATTGCCTGGAGAGCGAGTCCCTTAGGGACCGTGCCTTCAGACAGGCAGTACTCCATAATATTTTCTAAGTATAGGCAACTCCTGCCCTCTGGCCCTTCTGTGTTCAGGCTACTGGAGTGAGGTTGTCGCCAGACACGAGGGTCTTGCAGAGTTTCTGTAGGGACTCGCCTCCCACAACTTACGACCACCTGTCAGGTTGCTGGGGGTGCTGTCGTGATTTGGTCCTCAGCAGCCTGGAGCTAGGGAGTCCCATATGTGAGGACTGACTTCCTGCTGCTTCCTGGAGAAAGCGTAGTTACTCACCTGTAACAGGTGTTCTCCAGGGACAGCAGGAATCAGTCTTCCACAACCCTCCCTCCCTCCTCTTAGAGTTGCCTTCCTACATTGTTTAAATCCTTTTTTGCTATGTCATCTGACTGAGCAAATTGGCATCATTGGGCGGGAAGGGGACCACGCATGTGTGGTAGCATTCCCAAAGGCTTTCTTTGAAAGCTGGGGAATTGTTCTACATGGGCTCTGTCGGTGCCAATGTCACTCATATGTGAGGACTGATTCCTGCTGTCCCTGGAGAACACCTGTTACAGGTGAGTAACTACGCTTTAGTGAATACCTGCATAATTGCTAACACAGCAAATACTAGTCTCCTGGGATGTTTTAAATTTCCAATTGTATTACAATGTGACCTATTATAGCTTTTCGACATCTATTTAACCAGGTATAGCCAAGTCTTACCTGCAGATATGCAGCAGAGGAATTCTTGCCAACTTATTTAATAGCTTGAAAGCAGGTAAGAAAGAATTGAACTGCTAGGCAGCAGGACGCTTAAAATGTTTCCTTTGATGCCATGGTGGTTCTGTTGGTGGTTAAGCATTTTAATAGAAAATATTCTCCAGCCCCATGCTTTATCTATGCGATCTGTCAGAAAATCTAAAACTGAAATACCATATTACTATGCTCCACACACAAAAAAAAATAAAACATGAGCCAAGACTGTATTTTGTTTAAATGGAAAGTGGAGGACTTGGTGTACCTTAGCAAGTGACAGCCTGATCAAGTAGCTCCGAAGGATACTGTGATAAAATTCCTCCTAAATTGTGGTTTACCCCATGATTCGTCGCAGTACCTATGTTTGCGATTTAACAAGGGTGTTAGCTGTGGGCTGATGGTGCTAAAACCCAAACGAGCAATATTAAGACCTTATTTCTCCTGTGCAATGAAGATGTGGAGAAGACACCATGTGCTGGAGCAGATCATGACCTGGCTCTGGTTGGAAACTCGGGCTCTGAAATGGGCAGTGAGCAGGAGCCAGTAGAACAACCACTGTACTTAACTTACCCAGTCAGGGAAAAGTTGCTGGGGAACTTGAATAATTGAATCGTGAGCTTAAGGAGGAGTTTAGAACATTAGTGACCAAGGTTAGGGATCTAGTCTGACCTCCATTTGTGATGATGCAGGTCAGGGCGGCAGGGTAGTGGAGGGTCATGATGAAGTTGTGGTGGGAGTTGCAGTATGCCTGGACAAAATCAAAATGCAGTGTGATACTGCTCAATTGAAACCTGAGCAAAAATATTCAAAACTCTACAAAACCCTCACAAAAAGAATTGGTCAAAGAGAAAAATGTTAATATATTTAAATGTGATTAAACCTGAGGAACTAACGGCCACTGAGAAAATGCTTGACATACAGTGTTACTAATACACTCTGGGTCAGCTCAAACCCCCCATTGAGGAGAGAAGAAAAAAGAGGCCTCAGTACCAGGGCTTGTGCCTAACGGCAGTATCAAGCCTGCTAGAAAATGCATGTTAGTAGTGCCCTTAATTGTCTTTCATAGGGCTCAACGTTAGTGTGTGTCGTTTAGTTTTTAAATGCATTTAAAAAAACTGAAAAATACTTGGCTGAAATTTCAATAACTCTCCAAAACGCGAGTTTCACCCACTGACTTTTTGGGTTACACCAGGACATGTCAAACAGCTGAGATGAAAAACCCTCAGGAAGGAAGAAACGCCCTCACTAATAGCTATTTTAAATGGAAGCAGACAGACATGCAAGCAAACCACCTCCAATTACATTAGATTGGCTGACAACAATTTAAAGTGTCATTCAAACCCATTGGTTGCACAGTATTCAAAGTGAAAATCGGGTAAGGGAGGATTATGGAGCATGCCTCCTGGGCTGGAAGAGTTTGGTATCTTCAGCAAATGTGGCAGGGATTATAAACTGTCCAATACTTCACATAAGGAGAATCCCCATTTATTTTGGGAAATTAGCAAAGCAGTTGAGAGGGGTAATAATTTCTTACATTTGCATCAACAATTGCATCCTTTTTTGAATGAAGAGGCTTTGTGGTTGTAGTACAGGCCCTTGTTGTTTTGGTGTTTGATTATTGTAACATTTTATATTTATTTTTATTTTATTTACATTTCTATATCGCGATTTCCTAAAGATCAATTGCGGTTTACAAAGAACAACTATGAATTGTATAAAGAATACAAATTCTGTTTACATGGAACAAAATCAACTATGTACAGGTATAACAATAAAACAAGATATTTTTAACAATATACAAATCAAATTTGTCTTGTGCTATTCAGGAGATAAGGCTTGCAGGGAACTAGATAGACTTGGAAGGTGAGCCTGTGTGAGGATTGGATTTTATGTAATAGAGCCAATGTGCTGTGGATTGCCATTGTATCAGCTGATGAATCTATAGATGGTGCAGAATATGGCTGCCCACTTCTTGTGGGGGGCGTGGCAAAAGGGATTCTTCCACGAGGCATTTCACCAGCTGCACTGGCTGCTGATACTGAAGCGCTTCATATTTAAATTGTTGGTATTGATGTCCAGGATAGTCATGGTTCAGGGATCAAGTTATCTGCAGAATGCACTGTCATGGTACCAGCAGGCAGAGTGTTGTGATCATGTCAGGGACAACTTGAGGTTCCAGGTTTTCGTCAGGTGCATTTGAAGAAATGGAGAGAGCGGGCTTTCATGGTGGTTGTGCCATGGTAGTGGAATAGGCTTTCTGAAGGGCTGCAGAAGGAGTCGGTTGAGGCCCTAAAGGAAGGCTCTTTGAAGACTTTCTTGTTTCCTCCCATAATTTCTGCCAGCAAAACTTAGGTTCCTTATCATTTCTCCGGGCCAGTCCAGGGTAAGGTAAGGTAGGGTTGTCAATCCCCTATAGCAACTGAGGACTGAATGCTTCAAGTTTTCCTGAGAGGTGAAGCCACTCCCCCTTAGGGCTAACCATCAGTCTTTTCAGTCCTCAGCAGCTGAAGGACGTGATCCTGGCTGGCTCCCTCATTCAGATGCTTCAGGCTTAGGATTTTATTTTAAATATTTTATTTCTTTTTGTTTTCTTTGGGAACTATCCACACTGGTGCACAGTAAGGGACCCTAGCAGGGTTCCTGCCAGTGGCGGTTGTAGCCAACCAATTTTAAACGGTGCTCCGAGGCTCGGAGCTGAAGAGGCAGAGCCTGTCTCACTTTCAGCTCCGTTTACTAAATCAGAGAGCAGTGCGGTACTGGGAGCCCCAGATACTTTCCTGCTGCCTCCGGAGCTCAGCTTACCTCCCCACTGGCAGTGGGTGTCAGGAGCTGAAGGAGAAGGAGCCTTTGTTATTCAGGTTGGTCATAGTTTTGGTTAGTTTTTTGTGTGTGCTGGCGGCCATTTTCTTTGCGTTTACTCGACATTTCTTTTTCCTACGGCAGGTTCTCTGGAGCCGGTTTGAAGGGGTTTTTTCTTCCTTCGTTTTTAGGGTTGCTGTTTGACGTCGGTTTGCTCCGTTTGGGGTAGGGCCTCTCCAGCATGGCTTCTACCTCAGAGGCAGGCCTTTCCAACGGGTTCCTTTTTTGGCGGGAACGTCTACCCGGGCTATCACTGCTCCTATAGCCTGCTGGCACAGTCAGTTCCATAGTGATCAGTAGGTCACCGATTTACACCGCGCCCAGGGGATAACAGCTTTAATATTCTTGGCTCCTCAGGATGAGTTCGCTGCGATAACTGCTTCCGCAGTATAAACGGCGGGTTTAGAGGAAGGAAGCTCCTTCCACCGTCTTGACTGACATATCGCAGGACTCGGGGGCGAATTTTTTTCTCTGTGGCTTGAATTTTTGGCCCTTCCTCAGGTGGTGCAAGCCACTACATGTTCAAAGACTAATCCTTTGGGCCTGCAGCTGCGCCAGTTCTCTCGGCCTCGGCCTGGCCTGGCCAGACTTCTCCGATGGGAGCCCCTCGGACGATGGCTCCGGAATGGTTTCACTACAGCTCACCTTTAGTCAGCCTATTTACTGACACAGACAGGTGCGAACTGGCGTTGGGGACTGCTGTCGACCTCCGCTTGGTTCGGGTCTGTTGTTAGGTGCTCCTCGAGCCTTTCTTTACCCACCCGTTAGCGATAGCCTGAGGGTGGTGCAAACGACAAAGCAGTGTTTCCTTTAACTGTTTTACGTGTGGCACTAATATCGGGGGTGGACGAACAGGTGGTCCTTTTTCATAGTGTCACAATCTTTCTGCCTTCTCGCTAATTTCGCATGGTGACAGAGGCTCAGTGTTAAACAATTTCTGTTTCTGTAATGCACTACATCACATATTACCTACCTTTCCCTTTTTCAGGCATGCTGGCTTGAGTAATTAAAGGAGTCTGGGAGGTTTGCTGGTCTTGTCCGAGTTCAGAGGACGTACATTAATTTAGTGCTTGCCTTCCTTAGTTTCAGTATTATGGAATGCTTTTGTCAGTAGCTAGGTAAAGGTCACACGATGCTTTCCGTTAATCTCAATTTCTTCCTGCTCTAGTTTGGCCGTAGGCCCTTCTTCGTGCCCTGCGCTTTTATTCAGGCCTGCCTCTTTTATTCTGCAGCTGCCCTCTTTCTTACTATTTTCCCACTCCATTTGGTAGGTGTGATTTAGTTTTTTGCCTGTGTTTCAGTTTCTACTGGAAGTCCTTGCATATCTTTATAGGCTAGGCTCTTTCAACATATGTTATTTTTCAGACTTTTTGCATTAGACCTACGGCTAACTCCTGAGTTCGCTCTAAGCTTTGACACCGTACGCAGACCTTAACCCGTAGGACCCATCTTGGGGATGTGTCTCTGTTTCAACGCCCATTGCTTTCGCAATGTCTGGTATGATCATATTAAAGAGCTCTTACCTGTTTCACCATCTTCCTCTCTGCTACTCTGTGGCCCCATTAGCCACGGGAAGTGGTGTAGATAACGGTTTCCCCAAGTGGCACTATTATTATATGTGTTGCTCTGCAGGAAGGCTGGAAACTTGCAGTTCTCCCCTTTTTACACAGAAGAAATGCTATGGGCCTCGGTTCAGCCTTAATAACTTAATGTTTGGAAGTGTGTTTGCAAATGATATGTTCTTATAGGATTATTCTGGCTTGGTGGTGTCACTATGATAGTTGGATTCTTATTTCAAAATCTCAGTATAGGGAGACTTCGAGGGCAGAATCACCTAACGGCTAGCTTAAGGCTCGATGTTCTCCTTGGGTTCCTAAGGCCTTTCTAATTCGGCCGGAGCATCACAGTTGGGCCCCATTTATGGCTCCTTTTCAGTTTTCATCTTTTTCTGATTGGCCTGACTACAACGTTCCACTCCGTACTACCCACCTATCAGTTCTCTCTGACAGGCTATGGCGCTGCCCGTGACGTCAGTTACCCTCTGCTGGTAGTAGAGGAGGCACTCTTACGGGGACAGGGCAGAGGCATAGGAGAGGAAAAGGCCGAGAGCGATTCTGGCTGGGAAGATTTCAGCAAAAAGGCTGTGTGCATCGCCAGAATAAACTCTGGGGGGAAAAAAAAAAAAACAACATAGACAAGCTGGTTCGGCAGGTTCAAGCGTTTCTGCAGCTAACGACTCCGTCGGCAGGGACGTATTTGCACCTCTTGGGATCCAGGGTGCCGGCGCTGGATCTGGTGCCATGGTCCAAAGCTCACATGCGGCCTTTGCAGCAGGCTTTGCTGTCCCATTGGTCACCACAGCTTCACCCTCTCTCGCAGCGCCTACCCTATTCATTTCTCGTACGACGCAGTCTCGGGTGGTAGTTGGTTTCGGGATCATCTGTCTGCGGGAGTTCCCTTACAGGAACCCTCCTGGATGTTAGTCACCACGGATGCCGGCCTTGTCGGCTGGGGAGTTCACTGTCAAGCACAAGTTGCTCAAGGTGTTTGGTCCCCAGAAGAGAGCGCCTGGTCGATCAACCTCTTGGAGCTACGAGCGGCTCGCCTTGCCCTCCTTCACTTTGCAGCCTTTCTCAAGGGATCGGCGGTCAAGATTTTTTCCGACAATGCTGTGACGGTTGCGTACATCAATCGTCAGGGGGGAACCAAGAGCCCTTCTCTTCTCTCCGAGTGTCAGGCGCTGATGTCCTGGGCGGAGGACAATCTGCTAGCGCTCTCTGCGGCTCATGTTGTGGGAACGGCGAATGTACCGGCGGATTATCTCAGCCGTCATCTTCTCGATCCCGGAGAGTGGGAATTGAATATGGCGGTCTTTCACGGCATCACCTTACGTTGGGGACAACCGGTGATGGATATGATGGCGACGTGCAGCAATGCCGAAGCGAATCGTTTCTTCAGCAGGCGCAGGGAACGCATGTCCGAGGGGCTCGATGCTCTCGTTCAGCCCTGGCCTCAGGATTCTCTATTGTACGTGTTTCCTCCGTGGCCGAGGTTGAGTCGTGTTCTTCAGCGCATTGCGCGGCACCGGGGGTTGGTGATTCTCATTGCTCCGGATTGGCCTCGCCGGCCTTGGTGTGCCGCTCTTGTTCGTCTGCTGGTGTATCAGCCGTGGCCTCTTCCGGTCCGCAGCAATCTCTTGCAGCAGGGTCCGATACTCATGCCACGAGTGGATCGCTTCTTGCTTACGGCTTGGCTCTTGAAAGGACTCGCTTGACACGCAAAGGGTATGCGAGCTCCGTAGTGTCTACTTTACTACAGTCTAAGAGACCGGTGACTTCTCTGGCCTATGTCCGGATTTGGCGCCTTTTTGAAACTTGGTGTTCTCAGCACAATGTTTTTCCTATGTCCTCGACCTTACCACAGCTTCTCCTTTTCTTACAGCATGGCTTGGACAAAGGGCTGGCTCTTAGTACTCTTAAGGTGCAGATAGCAGCGCTTGCCTGTTCTAGAGGTCCGGTGCAACGTCGTCGCCTTTCCGCGCATCCGGATGTGCATCGTTTTTTTGCGAGCCGCAAACATTATTCGTCCTCCTGTTTGTTCTCTTGTGCCTCCTTGGGACTTGAAGGTGGTTTTGGAAGTTTTTTCTCACTCTCCTTTGACGTCCCTCTGCTCGCAACAGCTCCGAGAGTGTTCTTGGAAGACGGCTTTCCTGATCGCCTTGTGTTCGGCGTGTAGGATTTCGGATTTGCAAGCCTTGTCTTGTCGGGAGCCTTATTTGCAGTTTCTTCCCGAACGGGTTTTTGCTGCGCACTGTTCCCTCCTTTTTGCCGAAGGTGCTGTCGTCTTTTCACGTTAACCAATCTGTAGCGTTGCCTGTTTTTTTCGTTGTTCCTCCACTTCTCCTATGGACAGGGTGCTCAGGCATTTAGATCTTGCTCGGGTTCTCAAAACCTACCTTCGGATGTCGCACGCTATTCGGAAGACGAATAGGTTTTTTGTCCAGTTCAGTGGTCCTCGCAAGGGTCTCGCGGCCTCTGAGTCCACTATTGCCCGGTGGGTCCGCAAAGCCATTGCTGAAGCATCCTCTGTCCGCGGTCTGTCGCTGCCGGCGACGTTAAGAGCTCATTCCACTAGAGCTCAAGCGACTTCCTGGGCGGAGTTCGCTTTTGTTCCGCCGGTTGACATTTGCAGAGCGGCAACGTGGTCTTCCTTGCATGCCTTTGCAAAGCATTACCGCTTGGAAGTTCAAGCCCGGGACGAGGCTGAGGTGGGGGCTGCGGCTCTTATCTCAGGTTTGGCGGGCCCCTCCCAGATTTAGGTACTGCTTTGGTACTGCCCTACCTTACCCTGGACTGGCCCGGAGAAATGATAAGGAAAACGAAATTAGGTCTTACCTGCTAATTGTCTTTCCTTGAACTTTCTCCGGGCCAGTCCAGGGGCCCACCCTGGTGTTCAGCTTTTCGGCAGCGGTATATATATTTATTTCTTTTTGGCATCTTCAAAGCATTTCATCTTCTCGGCGTCTTCACTCCAGATGCACAACTTGGGGCTAGGCGCATGCACTTAATGCCAAACTCGGATGGCTCGGTGGTATTTACTATATTTAAAATATTAAAAAAAAAAAAAAAAAGTTAATTGATAGCATACAAGGGAAGTGTGTTTCTTGCTTCCTCGTTGTTCAAGAACTATAGATTGTTATCAGTTTTTCAAGGGTTAATCTACTCTTTTCAGTTTTTTTTTTTTCTCTTTAGTTGCTTTGACAGAAGGAGACTGATGGTTAGCCCTAAGGGGGAGTGGCTTCACCTCTCAGGAAAACTTGAAGCATTCAGTCCTCAGTTGCTATAGGGGATTGACAACCCTACCTTACCTTACCCTGGACTGGCCCGGAGAAAGTTCAAGGAAAGACAATTAGCAGGTAAGACCTAATTTCGTTTTCAGCAAGTATTCAGTTTGTGCAGGGAAGTTTGGAGGGTTGCTAGTGAATGGTGGGGTTTTTTTTGTTTTTAATTTATATTTAGTAGGGGATTCTATTTATTTTTATCCTCTCTGCCTTGAATGCTTAAGCTTATGGCAATCTATACATATTTTAAAATACACAATAATATTCTATTTATTAAGAGATCTGATGGTCCCCTTTTAATGAGCCATGTTTTCCAGTTTGGTCCATTTGGGCGCTTATTCCTGTTCTTCCAAAGGAGGGCAGGGATTCGACTAGCCCTGATGTGGAGTAGCCTAGTGATTAGAGCAACAACCAGGTGACCATAGAAATCAAGGACTTATTAAGGGCTTGGGCAAGTTAGTTAGTTTTCCATTGCCTCAAGTACAAACTTAGATGGTAAGCCCTCTGGGGACAAAAAATACCCAATGTATTTGATTTATTAAATTAATGTATTTTTTATTTAGCTCACGTCTTTCCAGCAGCTCAAGGTGAGAGCTAAATAATAATAAATAAATCTTCTTAATGTGAATATTAAGATATATATGCAACATTTTTGGCAAAGCTGCTTGGAACCATATTGCCGGAGCTGGTGGCTAAGGACAAAGTTTGCTTTGTTCAGGGAATATGTGGACTTACTGGTATCTGTCAGTTATTAGCAGGGATAGAAAAGCAGAGTTACTTACCTGTAACGGAGTTCTCCGTGGACAGCAGGATAAGTCAGCCACACCCGGTGTTGTGTCCCGACGGCGCCGTGACGGAAGTGCTCTATAGCTCAGAATCTTCTGAGCATGTGTGAGGTGGTCCCACCTCCCCAGCCTGCCCCTAGCCGGCCAGTTGGTGACTAGCTATGCCGTTACGGCTAGGTGCGGCGTGCAGGCCACCCTCATGAAGGGGAGGCGGGTGGGATGGTGTGGCTGACTTATCCTGCTGTCCACGGAGAACTCCGTTACAGGTAAGTAACTCTGCTTTCTCCTAGGACAAGCAGGATGTGTCAGCCACACCTGGTGTCTCCCGAGCTAGATTCACGCTGAGGGGAATGAGGGAGGCATGCGTAAGATGCAAACGTTTATTGTGAACAACATGTTAAGAACAAGTGCAACTCCCCGCAGATGGGAGAGGTAGGCATAACTGTGCAACTCGTAAACAGTGCAAAACAACAACAGTGCAAGAACAAGGCATAACTGTGCAATCATGAAACAGTGCAAACAACAACAGTGCAAGAACAATAGTGCATCAACAAGTAACTAGTGCAATAGTTATTCAGGGCAATAGTGGTAAGTAACGGGAAGACAAGTGTCCCAGAGCCCTTCAGTTCAGTCTCGTGCAGTGCTCGCACTCACGGGAGCCATGGCTGCGGATAGGACTGCCCGGCCGAACGAGCTGTCGGTCTCAGAATGAATGTCGAGGCAGTAGTGTTTCTGGAAGGTGAGGTGAGAGGACCAGGTGGCGGCTTTGCAAATATCGCTCACTGGAATCTCCTGAGCACAGGCCAAGGAAGTGGCTATTGCGCGGAGCTGATGTGCATTCGCCCTGTTTGCTGGGAGTGCGCCAGCCTTCTGCAGACAATAGGCAACGCAAGTTGAAATCCAGAGGGATAGCGTACGTTTGGTAACAGGTCTCCCTGGTTTGTTCGGGTCGAAGGAGACGAACAGCTGGGTCCCCCGACGAATGGTAGATGTCCTGTCGATGTAGGTGCGTAGAGCACGTACGCAATCTAGAGAGTGAAGACGTTGCTCTTCGGGAGATGAATGTGGTGCTGGGAAGAAGGAAGGTAGCTCCACTGCCTGGTTGATGTGAAAAGCAGAGGCGACCTTCGGCACAAATTTGGGGTGAGTCCGCAGGGATGCCCGGTTGTGATAGAGTTGCGTGTATGGTGGGTGCGCCACAAGAGCCTGCAACTCGCTAACCCTCCGGGCAGAGGTAATGGCGACGAGGAAAAGGGTCTTCCAGGAGAGATACTTTCCTTCGGCTGTGGCCAATGGTTCAAATGGCTCTTGCATAAGCTGTTGTAGAACGATGTTAAGGTCCCAGGAGGGTACCGGTTTCTGTACCGGGGGCTTTAGGTTTCGGAGCCCTCTCATGAAACGCGTCGCAATGGGAAGGGTGGCAATAGAGCCTGAAGTTGTGTTCTCTGTGCGCTCGTGTAGAGAGGCAATGGCCGCAAGGTGTACCTTGATGGATTGTGGTTTTAAACCCGATCTGCAGAGGAGAGCCAGATACTGTAGGATTGCGGGTATCGGGCAAGAGGCTGGGTCGACTCCTTGGTCCTTGCACCAGATCGTGAAGCGTTTCCACTTGAGGCCGTATGCCTTTCTGGTAGATGGTCTACGTGAAGCCAGAACAATCTGTTGCACATCCGGAGAAAGGTGTGAGCCGTTGAAGGTTAACCTTTCAGCCTCCAGGCTGTCAAAGCTAGCGTCTGTAGATTGGGGTGCCAGGTTAGGCCCCCGTTCTGGGTTAACAGGTCTGGTCTCAGAGGTAATCGGATTGGGGGTTCTTGAGTGAGCTGCAATAGCAGGGAGAACCACATCTGTCGTGGCCAATAGGGGGCGACCAGAATCACGTGCGCTTTCTCCTGGTTGATATGTTGTATCGTGGTTGTCAAGAGAGGTGTCGGAGGGAAGGTGTATGCCAGCTCCCAATTTCTCCAAGGAATGGCGAATGCGTCCGAGGCTACTCTCTGCTGTGATGGGTGCTTTGAGCAGAACAAGGGACATCTTGTGTTCTCCTCGGTTGCAAAGATGTCGATCTGGGGGTTTCCCCAGCACTGGAAGAGGTTGTGTGTCACTTCAATGTGAAGCATCCATTCGTGGGGTTGAAGCTGTCTGCTGAGCCTGTCTGCTAAGGCGTTCTGATCCCCAGGAAGGTAAGTCGCCTGAAGTGTGCAGTTGTTGTCCAGTGCCAGAGCCCACGTGTCGAGGGCTTCCTTGCATAGTGAACGGGAGCGAGTGCCCCCTTGCTTGTTTATATAGAACATGGCGACTTGGTTGTCGGTCTGTACCAAGACTGCTTTCCCTTTCAGGTGGGGCATGAAAGTCTGTAGGGCATACCTGACGGCCCGGAGCTCGAGAAGATTGATGTGGAGGGTTTGTTCTGCTGTGGTCCATGCTCCTTGTGTGCTGAGATGCAGTAGATGGGCCCCCCATCCCGTGGAGGAGGCATCCGTGGTGAGGATGAACTGGTGTATGCGTGGGTGCAGCCACTTGCCCACCGAGAGGTTGGATGGTTGTGTCCACCAGCGCAGGCCCTGGACAACACGGGCAGATATCGGAATGCGAGTGCTGAGTGGTTGGGAGAGTTGTTTCCAGTGCGTCCGTAGGTGCCATTGCAGTGTACGCATATACAGCCTCGCCAACGGAAGGACTGAAGTTGTCGCAGCCATGTGGCCTAGCAGGCAGAGGATCGCGCGGGCCGAGGTATGTTTCTCCGCCGACATCTTCATGGCTAGGTGGATGATGGTGCTGATCCGTAGTTTGGGCAGAAAAGCCTTGCTGGCCTTGGTATCAATTATCGCCCCGATGAACTCTGTGCGCTGGACCGGTTCCAACCTGGACTTCTCTTTGTTGAGAAGGAATCCCACTCTGATCAGCAGGTCTGTGATCTGGTGTACTGCCCTGCGGAGGCCGGAAGCCGAATTTGCCGACAGGAGCCAGTCGTCCAGGTAGGGAAAGATGGCGATTCCTTGTTTGCGGAGGTGTGCAGCGACCACCGCCACACACTTTGTGAAGACTCTGGGTGCTGGAGATAGGCCGAATGGCAGGACTCGATACTGGTAATGACATCCCAGTACTGTGAATCTGAGGAATTTCCTGTGGGAAGCGTGGACTGGGATGTGGGAGTAAGCGTCCTGAAGGTCCAGTGTCGCCAGCCAGTCCCCCGCTCTGATGAGGGGAAGGATGGAGTTGAGCGAATACATCCTGAACTTCTCTTTTATTATGAAGTTGTTCAGTTTTCTGAGGTCCAGGATAGGACGTAGGCCCCCTGACTTCTTGGGAATAAGGAAGTACCGGGAGTAGAAGCCAGTGTTGACCTCGTCCGGGGGCACCGGCTCTATCGCTCTGGCCTGGAGAAGCTGCTGTGTGAGTTCCTGCAGCGGCTGTTCCAGGTGTTGAGGAGGCTGGCTGGTAGGTTGCTTGTGCTGGCGTGGAGGGGAGGAGAAGGGCAAGCGGTAGCCCGACTGGACTATCTGCAGGACCCACTTGTCCGTGGTGATCTCTTGCCAGGCTGAGAGGAACAGAGACAGGCGACCCCCAACCGGGGTATAGTCAGAAGGAGGAGGTGTCTTTCCCTGAGTGGGAAGGGTTGGACTGCTTCTGCTTTCGTTGTCGTGGTTGCTGTCGCTGAAAAGGCGCCTTCTGATAGGTCTGCTTGAATTTTGGCGCCTGCCACTGACGGTTGGATCCATAGAATTGCTTTGAGGTGGAGAAAGGCTTTCGGAAATAGCCCCCTTTCTGGGTCCAAGAGGGGCATTCGAGTCCGTCCGCTGCCAGGGTCTTTAGGGTGGTACAGTCTTCTTTGAGGCCTTTCACGGGGTCGGCTACCTTGTCCCCGAACAGGGAGTCACCAGAACAAGGTGCATCCGCAATCCGGTCATGGGTGTTGTCGGAGAGTCCTGAGGCCCGAAGCCATGCCCAGCGGCGGGCGGAGATGGCCGTGCCCGCTGTCCGGACGGCGGTATCAAAGGCATCGAAGGCTGAACTCATCAGATGCTTGCTGCATTCAGCTAACTCCTGCATGGGGGTTGAAGCAGTTGTACGTGAGTCTTTGGGGAGGTCCTGTAGCTGCTTTTTAAGGTCGGCCAGGAGAGCGTCCTGAAATAGGACGTGCTGAAATTGGTGGGCTGCTATTTTGGCGTTGAGCATAGCCCCTTGAAACACTTTTCTCCCGACGTCGTCTAGGCATTTGGGGTCCCGACCTGGCGGGTGGTTTGTCTGGGTACGCGTGGACTTGGATCTCTTGAGAGCTGATGCCACCACGATGGACTGGTGGGGCAACTGCGCCCTGTTGAAACCAGGTGCCGTGTGGACAATGTACTTGCTGTCCAAACGTCTGGAGAAAGCTTGACCGGATGCTGGGGATTGCCAGAGTGTCAGCTGCTTGTCCTTCAATCTGCGGTGGAGGGGAAGAGCCATGGCTGGCTTAGGACCGTTGAGGTACTTCATGACCTCCGGTTCCTTTTCATCAGAGGTTTCCTCCGTGGCCAGCCCCAGTTTAGAGACCACCTTCCTGAGGAATTTAGGGTAGGTGAGGTCCTCCGGCACTGTAGGTGGGGGCTCGTCTGTTGTGTTTTTGAAATTGTCAGAGCCTGGGCCTGATTCCTCCGCCTCCGAGCAAGATCCCAGGTCCTCTGCGGCGCTCCCCCCGGAGTCCATATGTGCTGGTGAGGGAGATCGCGCTCTGGAAGGAGCAGGGGAGGGAGTCCGCGCTCTAGGCGAGAGTCTGGGGTATAGAGGGGAGGGGGCCCGCTCTGAGAGTGTCTCTTGTGGACTGATTGCCCTGCGTTGCTGGTCAGGCCGTAGTGGGGCAGTATATTCCACAAGGCGAGATAGCAGACTCAGAATTGCAGAAGAGGTGGATTCAGATCTGCTGCTTCTGTGCCTCTTGCTGCGGTGAGAAGTGGATCTTCTGCTGTTCCTGGAGGACCCACCGTGGGAATCCCTTGTCTCTGAGGGGGATCGATGCCTGCGCTTGGCAGACTTCTTCCTGCCCCTCTCACCGGCGACGCGCTGACAGGGGGATTCCCTGCTGTCAGCGCGGTGATCGCAGCTCCCTCGTCGGTGCTGAGACTCAGCGGGGAATTCCCTGCTGTCAGCGTGTTGATCGCGGCTCCCTCATCGGCGCTGAGACAGCGCGGTCTGCAGAGCTGGAGCGGCGTTCTCCGTGCCGATGCGAAGCTGCCCAGCCTTGAAGCTCCCGAGCCGGAGGAGAAGAGACAGAGGCAGAGGTGCTCCGAAGCTCCCCATCAGCGTGTCGTGACGTGCTGGGCAGGGGGGAGGGCTGTCTGTCGAGGCAGGTGCCGCTGCAGCCAATCGGAGAGGAGGAGGTGTTTCCGGAGGCGGGGTCTGGCGGGGCCACGAGGGCAGCGCCATCTTGGCCGGCAGGACCGCATGGTCGAGGGGAGGGTCCCGGGATGCTGCAAACCGGAGAGGGGCTTACCGGGACGGCAGAGGCCTCTCCGGGGGCAGGAAGTCCAGCGCGGTGGTCCGGTAGAGGAGCTTTGGCCTTCTTAAGCAGCACTTTTGCAGAGGCAGCGCTGGGGAGCTTCTGGGAACCGGAACGCTCGGCAACAGGGTCCCGGGAAGACTTGGGTAGATCAACAGACCTGGATTCGTTGGTCCTGATGTGCTCCGGGTCCCGGGACGTGGAGGCTGCAGCGGGGGAGAGCAGGTCTCTCAAGGATTGCTCGCGGTGCTTCTTAGCTGCGGCCGGATGTCTCCCAGAGCTATCACAGTTCTCCACTTGGTGAGACGCCCCCAGGCATCTAATGCAGTGCTGGTGAGTGTCAGAGATATTCATCTTTCTGTTGCAGGTAAGGCACTTTTTGAAACCTGGTTTAGGCATTTTATATGTAGATGATGGAGAGCTTGAAAATCCGTCTTGAGGCAAAGGCGGAAGGAAAAAAACTGGCCGGCCGGCTAGGGACGGGCTGGGGAGGTGGGACCACCTCACACATGCTCAGAAGATTCTGAGCTATAGAGCACTTCCGTCACAGCGCCGTCGGGGGACGACACCAGGTGTGGCTGACACATCCTGCTTGTCCTAGGAGAACTGCACAGCAAGGAGGCTGGGAGGCATTGATAGTTCTATGACATTGAGAAGGATTTTGTCAAGGAGTCAGCTGGCCTTATTTATGGTGTGTGTTGCAGAGATTTGAATTTGACATTACCATAAAGAGTTGTGCAAGTTTTGATGCATGGTAAACTGCTCCTGGACTTTCCTTTATAAGGGGACACCAGGCAGGGTTATCTGCTTTCACCATCTCTTTTTGTGCTATGCATTGAACCTTTTGCTAAGAAAATCCATGCAAGATAGTCAAATCAATGGATTCTTGGTGCAGATGCAGGAACTTAAGGTGATGCTCTTCACAGATGACTTAATGTTGGATAATTCTTTTCAAGTGATGCAATATGTTCAAGATATTTTGGACCCATTTAGTATAGTCTCGGGATTGCAGGTCAATATAGCTAAAACGTTTTAGCTTTGGAGGTTATGGGCAAGATGAAGAATAGATTGGAGAATCCCTTCCCATAGCAGTGAGTGAGCCAACAGGTCTTTGAGATGATTGAGTGTTCTCCATGGAAGCCCAGACCAGCTGTATTCCACGCTTTAAGAAAAGTGGAAGGAAGTCCAAAAAACTGCCAGCATGGTTTAAAGGTGAGGTCAGAGAGGCTGTTGCTGCCAAAAAAGCATCTTTCAGGAAATGGAAAAAAGAGCCAAACAACGAAACCTGGAAACAGCACAAGCACTGGCAAGTCAAATGCAAGGCATTGATAAGGCAGGCAAAGGAAGAATTTGAGAAGAAGCTTGCTGCGGAAGCAAAAACGCAAAGTAGAGACCTTTTCAAGTACATTCATAGCAAAAAACCTGTGAGAGTCAGTTGGTTCATTAGATGATAAAGGGGTTAAAGGAGCACTAAGAGGCGACAAGGCGATAGCGGAGAGACTGAATGAATTCTTTGCTTCAGTCTTTATTGAGGAAGATGTAGGGATGTTACCCATGACTGAAGTGGTATTTAAAGGTGCGGAAGAATTGAAGGAAATAACGATACATCGGGAAGATGTATTACAACTATTAGATAAACTGAAGAGTAGCAAATCACCTGGGCCGGATGGTATACATCCAAGGGTGTTGAAAGAACTGAAATATGAGATTGCAGACCTGCTATTAGTAATCTGTGAACTATCATTAAAATCATCTCTAATACCTGAAGATTGGAGGATCGCCAATGTAACACCAATTTTTAAAAAGGGTTCCAGGGGTGATCCGGGAAACTACAGACTGGTGAGCCTGACATCAGTACTGGGAAAAATGGTAGAAACCATAAAGAATAAAATTACTCAGCATGTAGATAGTCATGACCTAATGGGAGACAGCCAACATGGCTTTAGACAAGGAAGATCTTGTCTTACTAATCTGTTATGTTTTTTTGAAGGAGTGAATAATCAGGTGGACAAAGGTGAGTCAGTTGATACTGTGTATCTGGACTTTCAGAAAGCCTTTGACAAGGTCCCTCATCAGAGACTTTTGGCAAAACTAGAGAGTCATGGGATAGGAGGCAGTGTACTATTGTGGATCAGGAACTGGTTAAAAGATAGAAAGCAGAGGGTAGGGCTAAATGGCCAATTTTCCCAATGGAGAAAGGTGAATAGTGGTGTACCCCAGGGATCTGTGCTGGGTCCGCTGCTTTTTGACATATTCATAAATGACCTGGAAAGTGGAATAACGAGTGAGGTTATCAAATGTGCAGATGACACAAAACTATTTAAAGTTGTTAAAACCCAAGAGGATTGTGGAAAACTGCAAGAGGATCTTGATAAATTGGAAGACTGGGCATCAAAATGGCAGATGAAATTTAATGTGGACAAGTGCAAGGTTATGCACCTAGGGAAGAACAACCCAAACTATGGTTACACGATGCAAGGGTCCACATTAGGAACCACCACCCAGGAAAAAGATTTAGGCGTCATTGTGGATACCATGTTAAAACCCTCAGCGGCCAAGAGAGCAAATAGAATGCTAGGTATGATAAGGAAAGGAATGGAATGGAAAATAAAACAAAAGATATTATAATGCCTCTGTATCGTTCCATGGTGAGACCGCACCTTGAATATTGTATGCAATTCTGGTCGCCGTATCTTAAAAAGGATATAGCGATTTTAGAAAAGGTTCAGAGAAGAGCCACCAAAATGGTAAAGGGGATGGAAGGATACTCCTATGAAGAAAGGCTTAAAAGGTTAGGGCTCTTTAACCTGGAAAAGAGACGGCTGAGGGGAGATATGATAGAAGTCTATAAATTAATCAACGGAGTGGAACGGGTAAATGTAGATCGATTGTTTACCTTATCAGAATATAGAAAGACTAGGGGACATGCAATGAAGCTACAGGGTAAACTATTTAAGACTAATAAAAGAAAATATTTCTCACTCAACGTGTAATCAAACTCTGGAATTTGTTACCAGAGGATGTAGTAAAGGCTGTTAGTGTAGCTGGGTTTAAAAAAGGTTTGGACAAGTTCCTGGAGGAAAGGTTCATAAACCATTATTAAGAAGGGACCCAGAATATCAATGCTTGAACCAATACAAGCATTGTGGAACCTGTGTCCCTTGGGGAAATTGCTAGCTACATATGACCTAGATTGGCCACTGTTGGAAACACAATACTGGGCTTGATGGACCTTGGTCTGACCCAGTATGGCATATCTTATGTTCTTATGATCTTTATGGTTTGGATATTGATCCCCTGTTGCAGGCTGCAAAGAAGCAGCTGACAAGATGGCAGTTTGCCCCTCTCTCTTTTTTTTTTTTTTTTTTTAAATTAGATTTCACCTTGTTAAAATGATTCTTCAGCCTAGATGGCTATATACTTTGCAGAGCCTACCCGTAGTCTTGCATCAGCAGGATGAGGCCCAGTGGGAACAGGCCATACTGCATTTCTTATGGAAGAGGGTATGTCTAGGCTGTGTTTTGAAGCTGTTGTATCGAGCAGGGTGTGATGGTGGGCTGGGTTTGCCTGACTTGAACAAAGCACATACATTATACAATTACAAGTATATGTGGGGCTTGTGGATATTTCTTTGGAGGCTTATGTAGTGGTGGCCTACTTGCTTTGCAATGTACAGATGAGTTTCAGGAGCACTAGCTAGAGGGGATCAGAGTGTTTTATTGCACTGGTCCTGGTCCTGGTTCTGGGTATGGAGGCATCTGGGCTTCTCTTGCCACCTATCAAAATATTTAACTGTGTGGAAATATAGACTTCCCTTGGAATGGAGAATCCAATAGTCAGAGTGATTCTTCGATGAAATTTCATTTTGAAAGAAGCAGAACTCTTAACCACCCTCCCCCTTCCTCCAAGAGATGATGATGAGTCATATCAGACAGTGTCTCGCCTAAATATATCTATAAAATTGCCTATCTGCATGAGTAGATGAGCAATGAGATGAAGCCTCTACGGAATACACTTTTTGACAAGGTTTTGTTGAAGAATTCCCTGCCAGTGGATTGTTTCTCGGGATATGGGTGAGAGGGCTTGTAATCATGATCTTCAGGTTTCAATGGATGTGGATGATTTCAGTGTTAGTGTGGCTGGTGTGCGTGAGATAGTGGAGCGTGTAGTGTGGTGTGAATTACATGTCATGTTTATGTTTATATATATATATATATATATATATTGGATATTCATGTATCCAGTTTGGGCTGATAAGGCAGATGTCTTGCCTAATGGTGCCTGCAATGTGTAGAGCAAGAGGACACTTATTTGTATTGTATTTTGTAATGTGCTGCTGTTGAACGTTTTTGGCAGTGTGCTTCAGTTTTTGTTTGCGATGTTAGTAACTTCAATAGGGTTTGATGGGGAGGGGAGGGAGGGTGCTGTCTGGACTTGTATGATCGATTCCCTCTGGAAACAAAATCCAAGATGATGTTTGTGTGAAGACTTATCTGACTGCGAAGCAGTGTATCCTACTAAAATTAGTGGAGATGCCCAAACCTTTGAGCTTTAGAGTGTGCAAATGTATGCTTTATGGAGTTCATGAGGGCGAGCTTGGGGAAGCCGAAACACTTTTTGGCTGTATGGCACTCCTTTTTGATGACATTAACCCTGTGACTTAGAACTGAACTTATCAATACTCTCCAGTTATGGGAGAGGGGTGATCAGTCTACTTGCCAGTGGAGTTTGTTATGCGTTCTATTGTTCTTTTGGTTTGTTGGCAGTATATTTAATTTAAAAAAGATTGAACATAAATGGAAAGTGCTTACTGGCAGGAGTTCCAACCTTCCCAGTGGAATGCAGTTGTGTCAGTTCATGTGAACAGTTACTTTATGCCCTTGGTACCTGGTGAGAAATGTACAGAGACATGTATGTACGGCTGGTGTTTCAGAAAAAGTGTTATTGATGTCCTTAAATCAAGCATAATAGTCGCCCAAATCCCCAGGTTTTTCTCTGTCTGTATGAAAAGACTGTACTTCAGTACTAGTGTGGATGGAGTAGTGAGACACGTAGAAAGAAGCATGCTAGACTAGGTTGATTTTATAAAGATCTGGGTTTTGACTATTAAAAACTTGCATTTGCAGAAATGGCAGCTTCCTTTTATTTATTTTGCTTTTTATAACCCACAGTAGTGACAGCTGTTTTATACAGATGCACAACACTGAAAATTGGTTTAATATGAAATCTTAGGAAGATTTTATTCAGGCTATTGTGTGAATGGACATCTGTAAAGCACCCAGACTTGAAAGTCATAGATCTAAAAAATGTTGCAGTTGTGATCAGCAATGTTCCAGTCAGGGAAAGGGTGGACGGATTGCTACTTTCTTTGGTCCTAGAAGAAAAAAGCGCACACACACTCACACTCACAACTCAACTCAACCCCAAAGTATCAAAAGAACTAGAGAAACAGCAGAGGAAAAAGATATTTACAAAAGAAAAGGACCTCAGTAAACAGCAATTGCAAAATAATCATACTGAAATGCTTGCTTCATGTAATATAATCATTCTTTATTGTACAGAACCAAAACGTTTCATATTTTCAACAAAAATAAGGATAAAGTGCACTTATCTGGAAGATATCCATGGAAAAAAATATCCAACTTCCAGTGACGCCAGCTGACGCCTATAAATGCAGCACAGCATATAGCTCCAAAAAGGTAACCTGACAATCCTGACTCATTTATCCCCTGTGAAACTTAACGGACCTGGGAAACAAAAAATAGGCTACAATCCCATTTTAAACAATACAGCATTCAAAACAAGCATTTTTCATAGAAGTGAGTGTGATTGCATCACTGGGTTTTTAAACAGGACCTATAAGGAAGCAAACTTTCTTTGGTCCAGCATTCTTTCTTTTTGCTTTGGATTATTAGCTTCTACTGGCCTATGGCCATGTAAGCCTTTGTTCATAACCAGCTGCATTTTTCCTTCAAATTTTCATCCCTTGTCCAGTTGAATCATTGCAGCTGTAGCTCTGAAATAAGGGCCTTAGACTGCAGCACCCTCTGAAACTTGGTATATGTGCACAGAGTCTAGCCCAGTGGTTCTCAGCCCAGTCCTCTGGTATCTCCAGGCCAGGCAGGTTTTCAAGACATCCACAATTAATATACATGAGAGAGATCTTCATGCACTGCTTCCATTGTATGCAGATCTATCGCATGCATATTCATTGTGGATATCCTGAAACCGGACTGGACTTAGGGGTACCAGAGGACTGGGTTGAGAACCACTGGTCTAGCCAAAGGCTATGATGTAATGGCAAGAATTTCCTCCCTTTTGGGGCTGTGAAAACCTGCTCCTTGGGTCAGATGGCAAAGCTGTAGTGTCATAGGCTCAGAACTGAACCTCCATCTGTGTACTAAATTGATTCAGTGCACATTAAGGCGTTCTAAGACAGGTTAAAATCTTTTTTGGTTCATTTCACACATTCATGTTAATCAAATATTTGAAACTGACTCAAAATTGAACTGAAGTGTTTTCCCATTCATATCCCTACTGTGTAAGGTAGGGATGTGCATTCATTAGCATGCGTTTGGTTGGTTTGGGCATCTAAAACTTTAAAGTGGGTGAAGATTGCTTGTAGAAGTGCTTACCTATGATTATGCATACCCTTCATGACTGGGACCATTTTGCTCTGACAATCCTGGAATTTATCAATGACAATCTTACCAGTAATGCAGTCCCATCACCCTGGAGACATTCCATTATTCATCCGTTGTTAAAAAATCACAGCCTTGACCCATCTTTACCTGAAAATTACCATCCCATTTTCAATCTGCCTTTTCTAGGAAAACTTCTTGAAAAATCTGTCTGAGAAAATCTTGCGTTTCTGGGAGTCAAATAATTCTTTCCATCCCCATCAATCCAGCTTTTGGCCCCAACACATCATGGAGACAGCTCTCCTAGGGACAATAACAAAGTAGCAACTCACCTGGATAAGCTCTCTGATATCTTAATTGTGCAATTAGATCTAAGTTCCACATTCAATGTGATTGATCATACACTTCTGCTTACCCGCATTAAAGAATCAGGGATCTTCTCCACTACTTTAAACTGGTTTCGCTCTTATTTGTCCTATTGCTCATTCCAAGTCCTTTATAAATAGCAATTTATCAAACGCTTTCCCACAGTCCTTTGGTGTCCCTCAGGGATCCATTCTTGTCCCAACTGTCTTCAACCTCTTTATCGCTCCTCTGATTCTACTTATCCAAGATCTCAACATAAGTTCCTTTTCTTACGTGGATGATATCCAACTTTCATATAATAACCATGATACCTGGGATCCCCAATTCCAAAAAGAAACAAATCTACAAAACTTCAATCTACAGCAAAGTGACTATGTTCCCATAAAATGGTCTTAAACCCCCCTCCCCCCCCCCCAAAAAAAAAGGCACTCTGGTTATCCCATAATAACAATCCACTCTCTTGCTCTGTCCCAATATTAAAAAAAATTTCCATTCACTCTTTGAGTTCTGTTGGATGACCACCTCACTTTTTGACAGTTCATCTCCAGAACTGTTCAGAGCTGTTTCTTCACACTGAGAAGGTTAAATCGATGAAACCCTTCCTCGGCATCACAGCCCTTAAAAATTGTCCTCCACATGCTTGTCATCAACAGGATAGATTATTGCAACACTCTGCTTGCTGGTGCCACACACTCTCAACTAAAGCATCTACAAATCATACAAAAGATAGCAAGTTAAGTTCATCTATAGGGCAAAAAGATATGATCATGTCACCCCATTGTTCCGCAAACAGCACTGGATTCTTATTTGTTCTTGCATACAGTTCAAACTGGTAATACTGATTCATCATGCCTGTTGTTCTGGCCTCCCGCATACTGCCCCTCTCGTGCCCTTCACTCATCAAATTCCGATCTCCCTGTCATATCTACTAACTTGATCTCCTTAGCATGCCCTGATGTGATGTTTACTCAGTCGATAATGGAGTAGTTAAAAGCACCCATCATTACTGTGTTGCCAATTTTGCTAGCTTCCCTACTGCTCTATAGCCCATAGCTTTTTAGCTCCTCAGCTGTGGAACACACTGCTGGTTGACCTCCATAAAGAATTCTCCTTCTAAAGGTTTAAAATCGGCCTGAAGATCTGTTTTTTCTCTTAGGCTTACAATAGCAAAATGGCATGGGACAGACACAGTGGATCCCTTTACAGCAACAGGATAAAATCAAAATAAACTTAACTAATTTATGTCTCAACATACAGGGGTGTCCTAAACGGAGCGGTGGGTTCACCCCTAAAACAAAGACATGGGGAGGAGTGGCCTGCACAGAGCGGCAGATGCACCTACTCTTGCCATCTTACTGGGCAGACTAGATGGACCATACTGGTCTTTATCTGCTGTCATTTACTATGTTACTATGTTAATAGCAGCTATTCATGCCCCTTTCCTGTCCCTCTATCTCTTGGTTGCCCCCCCCCCCCCCCCAATGTATTCCTCTGTGCTGTGTGAACTCCCGGTTCTCTTCGTTGTAGTTTTGGTTTGCTATTGCACCCCCCCCCCTAATGTTTTCTTCCTTTTTTCTCTATTTACCCCGTCTCATTTTGTTTTGTTCGTCTGACAGTACGGTCTTTTTATTGTAAATTGCCTTGAAAGTTCCTGATAAATGAGCACTATACCAAATCTTTACAAATAAATACATTTGTGCATTGACAGTTCTAACACATATACATTGTACATGCATAGAACAAATAGGTGAACAAACATGAAAAATGACTGAAAATCAGGAAAAAATGTGTTTAAAAAAACATCTCGTTATTAGGGACAAGGTAAACGGGCTCATTTTAAAGTTGCTTTTGTAAATGATAGAGAGGATCAGAGGAGCACTGTAAAGCGTCTGTATTTTTGCCTCTGTAAATTTGTAGTAAGATGGCATTTCCGTGTCAGAATTTTAATAATGGACTGATATAAGAAATAAACATCATCTTAGAATCAGCAGGGCTCTGAGAAGAATTGAACTCTCACAACCTGAAAGAATACTGAAAATGTAAGACCCAAGAACCCTTCTGTACTGATATTAAGAGACCATAAGCATCAAGAATCGTATTCAGCAAATTGTAAAAAAGAATTTAGGTTACTGTTTTGGAGATGTTCACACAGCACACCCATTAAGGCACACCCATTCGGATGGAAACATGTCAAAATTCATCATCCTGATTATTGAGCAAGGCTGAACACTTGAATGGGCAGTGTCTGTTACCTTTGCAGATCCCACCAGTGTATCTTTGGTAAAAAGTAGATTGCCAGGCCTTTCTCCCGAGGCAATGGAGGGTTAAGTGACTTTCCCAAGGCCACAAGGTGTGCCAATGGGAACTGAACCCTGATCCCTTAATCACTAGGCTACTCCTCCACTCCCTTTGACTAGTACTGCAAAAGCAACACATATTTTCTCTGATTACATACTGAGTTCTGGTTCAGCTTATCTGCGGAGATTTCTTACAATTCCTCCAGTTTATTATCTTTATTGAAGAAGATACCTCATACATAGAGGGGAATACCCATGCCAGAAATGTTTAAAGACTGAAGCTAAGAATAAATTTAGTCTCTCAGCTATGGCCTTATTCTCCCTTATTGCCCCTTTTACTCTTATCTAATGGTCCAACGGACTCCCTTACAGGCTGTTTGCTTTGTATGTACCTGAAAAAAATGTTACGCATTTTTTACTTCCATGTCAAACGTCTTTTCAAATTCTCTCTTTACCTGATTTGTCAGTGCTCTGCATCTAACTTGCCATTACTTATGCTGTTTCTTCATTTGGATCTGTTTTCCATTTTCTGAAAGATGTTTGGGGTTTTTTTAGCTATCGAATAACAGCCTTTCTCGCCTCACTTTTAAACCACGTTGGCAGTCGCTTGACTTTCCTTCTACCTTTTTTTTAAAATGTAGAATACATATAGTCTGGACTTCCAAGATGATATTTTTCAACAATGTCCAAGACTGATGTCAACTCTTAACCTTTGCAGCTGCTCCTTTTACTTTTTTCTTAACCATCTTCCTTATTTTTTCATAGTCTCCCTTTTTGAAAGTTAAATGCTAGCACAATAGCATTTCCTTGCTGTTTTCTCTCCATATATTAAATTTAATTTTATCATGTTATGATCACTGTTGCTAAGTGGTTCCAACACTACCACCTCTTGTATATCTCAACAAATAGGGGTGACCTACACGGAGCGGTAGGAACATGCCTAAACAAAGGCATGGGGAGGGGTGACCTGCACGGAGCGGCAGATGCACCTACTCTTACCACTTTGCTGAGCAGACTAGATGGGCCATACTGGTCTTTTATCTGCCATCATATACTATGTTATAAGAGCCCGTGTTCTGCTAAAGATTAGGTTCAAAATAGCTCCCCCTCCTGTAAGTTCCTGAACTATCTGCTCCATGAAGCAATCATTTATTTCATCTAGAAACCTGATCTTAGCATGCCCTGATATGACATTTAACCCAGTCGAAATGGGGTAATTAAGCGCACCCATCATTGCTGTGTTGCCAATTTTGCTAGCTTCCCTAATTTCTGTTAACATTTAATCTGCTCTGTATTCATTCTGACCAGGTGGATAGTAGTATACCCCCACTGCTATTCCCCTCCCCTTCTCACGTGGAATTTCTGTCCATAATGATTCTACAGTGCATTTTGGTTTCCTGCAAAATTTTTAACCTGTTTGGCTTGATACCCTCTTTAACATATAACTCCTCTCCAACAATCTCCTATCATTGCAATATAATTTGTACCCTGGTATCGCAGTATCTCACTGTTTATCCTCCTTTCACCTGGTCTCCAAGATAGCAATTATATCTACCCCTTTGTTCACTGCTGTATACTCTAACTCTCATCTTATATTTTAGACTCTTAGCATATGTATAAGAGAATTTCAAAGTACTGTATGTTTTTGTTCCTATAGACAACCTGCTTATCAATTGATAAGGAGTAATTTTGATCTTTCATCTTTCATCTCTGTCTGCTGTTTACTTAAGGGCATCTGGATTACTTCTATCTTTATTGCAGCCTCTCTATTGGGATGCCCCAACCTCTCTGTTTTGCTAGTATCTTTCAAAGATACATTATTCCAAACAATGCGCTCCTGGATGTTTGTCTGCTTTCCCCTAATATCTAGATAGAGCAGCTGTCAATCTCCTTTTTAAAGGTTAGTGCCAGTAGCCTGGTTTCACCCTGGTTAAGCTGGAGTCCATCCTCCCAGAAAAGGACCCACCTTATATAAGAAATGCCATACTGGGTCAGACCAAGGTCCATCAAGCCCAGTCACCTGTTTCCAACAGTGGCCAATCCAGGTCACAAGTACCTGACAGGTTCCCAAAAAGGCACACAGGTTCCACAATGCTTGTCCTGGGGCAAGCAGTGTATTTCCTGGGTCCTTTTTATGAATATGTTAAACAGTGGTCCCAGCACAGATCCCTGGATACTTCACGATTCACCTTTCTCCACAGAGAAAATTGGCTACTTATCCCTACTTTCTGCTTTCTTTTAACCATTTCCTGATCCACCATAGTACACTGCCTCCAATCCCATGACTTTTTAACTTGGCCAAGAGTCACTCATGAAGGAACTTTTCAAAAGCTTTCTGAAAATCCAGATACACTATATGAACCGGCTCACCTTGGTCTACCTGTTTATTCATACGTTCAAAAAAAGTTACATTTTAGTAAGACAAGACTTTCCTTGGCTAAGTCCATGTTGGATTTCTCCCATTAAACCTTGTTCAGTCATTTTATTCTTTATAATGGTTTCTACCATTTTGCTCAGTACTGATGTCAGGCTCACTGGTCTGTAGTTTCCCGGATCATCTCTGGAACCCTTTTTAAAAATTGGAGATGTAACACCAATCTTCTGGTACTACAGATGATTTTAATGATAGTTCACAGATTATTAATAGTAGGTCTGCAATCTCATATTTCAGTTCTTTCAACACCCTCTGATGTATACCATCCTGTCCAGGTGATTTACCACTGTTCAGTTTATCAAATACTTGTAATACATCTTTCCATAGTATTGATATTTTTATTTATTTTATTTTATTTAGTTTACACTTATATACCGCTACTTCCAGCGATCAGCAGCGGTTTGATTACCAATTTGGGAGATGTCAAATCAGGACAGGAAAATTGGGTCATATATACATAGATTTAGGATTAGGCACAGCATGCAGGGTTAGACACTTCAAAAGTTAGGTTTACAATATTTACATATTTACAGTTCTCTAATAATTACATTTACACAGGTCGGCATCATGGTGTCACTTTTTTACATCAGGTTATAGTGACATTTAAAAAGATGGGTTTTTATTTTCCTTCTGAAGTCATTTATGTCTTTTATAGCTCGCAGTTCATGTGGTAGATGATTCCAGGTTATCGGGGCTGAGAATGAGAATGCTGCTTTGCTGGTGCTTGCTTTTACTGATCTGATATTATTAGGAACTTGTAGTGTGTCAGAGTTGATAGTTCTCCTGTCTCTGTTGGTTGGTTGCTTGTTGACCAGTGTTGAGAGGAATGAGGGTGCTATGTCATGTATTAGCTTGAATGTGGTTACCAAAGTTTTGTATTGTATTCTGGCCGCAACTGGTAGCCAATGTAGTTCGATCAGTACAGGTGTGATGCGTTGAGTGATTCTTGTTCGTGTGATGATCCTTGCCGCCACATTTTGGGCCAGTTGTAAAATATTTAGCATTTTCTTTGGCAGACCCTGTAGTATGGCGTTACAGTAGTCTAAGTGCGGCATAATGAGTGCTTGTGCCACCGTCCGAAAATCACAGGGTTCGATTAAGTTCCTCAGTGGCTGTAGGACTCTGAGTTTGTGGAAGATGGCTTTGTTAGTTTTTCGCAGGTGTTTTTCCAATTGCAGTTTGCTGTCAAGTGTGACACCCAGGTATTTGATCTCGTTTTTTGTGTTATATGTGTTGTTGCAGAGGGTGACCGTCGGAGGGGGTTCAAAGTTCGGTTTACTTGATATATACATTACTTCGTTTATCTTATGGTTAATTGCCATGTTGTTTTGTTGGAGCCATGCTAACATCTCGTACAGGCAGGATTCAAGCTGGGTGTACTTTGGGTCATTTGTGTCTAATTGAGTGTATAACATAATATCGTCTGCATAGATATGGTAGTTGATGTTATGTTTTTTGAAAATGTCACAGAGGGGCTGCATGTAGATGTTGAAAAGTAGAGCCGAGAGGGCTGATCCCTGGGGTATGCCTTGCGTTTGAGTGAACCCTTCCGCTTTTTCTCCATTGAATTGTACCTGTGGACTTCGGTTCGTTATATAGGAGGAGAACCATTTAAGGGTGGTTCCCGAGATTCCTATTGATTCCAGTTTTTTTAGTAGGATACCATGATGTACAGTATCAAAGGCGGCGGAGATGTCAATGAAGATGAGTAAGAAAGTTTTCTTCCTGTCTTCCAAGCCTTTGTGGAGGTTATTGAGTAGTGCTATGAGAAGCGTTTCAACCCCATGGTTTCGTCTGAACCCATATTGTTGCATGTCTAGTATACTGTGGTCATCTAGATGCTCTTGAAGTTGTATGAGGGCTGCTTTTTCGATGATTTTTGCTAAGAAGGATATGCTGGAGATGGGGCGATAAGATGTTGGGTCTGTTTTGTTAAGTTTATTGTTCTTTAGTACTGGTCTCATTATAGATTTCTTGAGTTGGTCAGGCATAATTCCTTGATGCAGTGATAGGCTCACAATGTGTGAGACTTGGTGGACTATATCTTTTTTCGCTGCCTTGACCCAAGCAGTGGGGCAGGGGTCAAGTGGGGAGGTGGTGGTATTGATGCTAGTTATTATGTTGCTTGTTTGTTGCTCATCGATCTTGTGGAAATTTCTCCATGTCAGTTCTTGCTCAACAGTAGTTTCCCGGTGTACCTCCCCCCTACAGGGGTCGGGCAGGGTTGCAGTCAGCTTGCTCGCGTAGTGGTTTGCCAGTGTTTGTGGGTTGATATAGGTATCCTGTTGGTCTGGTTGGGATGCTTTTGTTAAGGACTTCACCAGCTCAAATAGTTCCCTGGGTTTGTTGATCGCTTTGTTCAATAGGTTCGTATGGTGCATCCTTTTTGCAGCGTTCACCTCTTCTTTGTATTTCGAGAGGAGGGTGAGGTACTCCATCCTATGTTCCATAGATTTCGTACGTCTCCATTTTCTTTCATGCTTTCTGAGTTCTCTTTTCCTGTTGTTTAGTACTTCGGTGTACCAGGGTTCCGAATGTTGCTTAGCTAGGTTCGGGGTGGTGCTCCATTTGGGGTTTGCTGCGGCCTGTATTCCGGTGTTCCAGCTTTCTGTTAGCGCATCGAGATCCGTGCTTTTAAGGTCTATGTGGGTCTGAATGTTATTTATCAGACATTCCAGGTTTAGTTTGTTGAATCTCCTTTGTTGGTGCATTACTCTTCGTGCTTTTGTGTCCTTTGGTATAGACGGTAGTTTCATCCGAATATCGATTTGGTGGTGGTCTGACCACGGTTTAGGGTTGATCTTTATTAATGGCTTCTCTGTAATGCACTGGTCCCCCATGGGAGTGAAGACCATGTCGAGTGTGTGGCCCTTGTCATGAGTGGGCTCGTTTATTAGTTGTTGAAATCCTAGTTGTGACATGGCTTCTAGGAAATTATCTGCGTGTGCGGCAGCCGTTGATGATAGGTTTAAGTCTCCTAGAATCATTTGGAATTTCCTTTGTTGCGTCGAAGAGATGTTTTTTCTAGTACCGAGGCAAGTACTTCTTGGTTTGTTGAGGGGGCTCTGTAAATCAGACATATAGCTAGTGCCAGGTTCTCAACTTTAAGCATGTCTACGTCTGTGTTTGAGTCCAGGTACGTTGCGGTAAGTTGTAGGTTGGTTTTAGCCATTATGAGGACTCCTCCACCTCTTTTATTTTCTCTTGGGCAGTTATACAGGTTGTATCCGGGGTGGCTTATCTGGTTTAATATGGCTGCATCAGTGACGGTGATCCAGGTTTCAGTTATGCAGAGGATGTCTGGTTGCTCGTCTTTGATGATGTCATAGATTATGTGGGTCTTGTTTCTAATTGAACGAGCATTGATGAGGGTGATGTTACAGTCATCATGTGTTCTTTGCAGATCCATGTTCTTTGCAGGTCTGGTGAGGGGGGAGCTTTATCCTTGTTTTTGTTGCTCTAGGTTTGCAGTGTCTTTTTGTTCGCCCTTTGTTGATGTAGTCCTTTAGGTTGGGTGCGTGTATTTGTACAATTCTGGGGGTGGGGTAAGGTGCGAGTATTGCTACTGCGGGTGTTTGCGTGGTGAGTAGGAGGTAGAGTGGGGTGTATAGGTGAGTCATGGGTTGGTACAATCTTGAATTGAATGCATAGACTGGAATCAGTGTGAGCAGACATAACATCATAAAGAAATTTAGGGTACCCATAGCTCTGGAGTGAAGTGTTGGGAAGGCTTTCCCAGACTTCTTGGGTTAACCCTTACAGTTTCGACTTTACCTACAGAAGGTGTTGATATTGGATCCAAGGGCCAAATTTTCAGGGATATATATGCCTTGACAAGAAAGCTAATAACAGACTTTAGTTTCTAGAATACTATTGCAGGAGGCTATAATTGACTATTAGTGATTATTAGTGACTAGTATTTATAAACTCTTAACAGTACATTGGCAGTCAACTGTGTAAGTAGGATGTCACCTTAATAGTCACATAAAACAGTATCAGTAAACAGGCACAGTATCAGCTGTTAGTGACAGTAATAATTATATAAAACAGGCAAGCAAAGGCAGGATAAAGTCTTAGTAGGAAGGGATGTCCAAGCTTCCTGACCCTTGTTAGTCAAAGTTGGAGGTGTTTTGTATTGCATGTGCGGTAGCTTTGCATTTCCTTGTCTCTGTTTCTAAAGCCGTTTTATCTAATTTTTCAGCTTACCTCCTCGCGTTGGCCTCTAGGAGTAGGTGTTCATGTTCCTGTTGTGGTCTCCGATGATCAGGGTGTTGTATAGAGTAATTCCGTTTTCGCTGAGGAAGGTTCTCCCCGCCTCCGTTCCACCGCCTAAGGGCCACGCCAAAGGGCCCTCTGGCGAGGCCCTCAGGCGCGGGCCCGCCCGATTGGCGCTCCTTTTATCCTTCCCCGCTACTGCCCTGATTGGGCAGCACGGGCTGGTCTGGCGGTCGGGGCTGCTCTGTCCCGTGGAGGGAGAGCAGCCTCAGCAGAAAGGACGGCCGGCAACAAGTTCCTGCGCCCGATTGGCGCTCCTTTTATCCTTCCCTGCTACTGCCCCGATTGGGCAGCACGGGCTGGTCTGGCGGTCGGGGCTGCTCTGTCCCGTGGAGGGAGGGCAGCCTCAGCAGAAAGGACGGCCGGCAACAAGTTTCTGCGCCCGATTGGCGCTCCTTTTATCCTTCCCCGTTACTGCCCCGATTAGTATTTCTTTCAATTCTTCCAATATAATACCTTTAAATACCATTTCAGGCATGGGTAATGTCTCTGTCATATTCAGTAAAGACTGAAGCAAAGAATTCATCCAGTCTCTCCGCTATGGCCTTTTACTCCTCTATCATCCAGTGCTCCATCTTACTCTCTCACAGGTTTGGGGTTTGTTTTTTTTTTTGCTATGAATGTACTTGAAAAAGTTTGTGTTTGCTTTTTATATCAAGGTTTTTTTTTCCCAAATTCTCTCTTTGCTTGCCTTATCAATGCCTTGCATCTATCTTGCTAATGCTTATGTTTCCCATTTTTGTCATTTAGCTCCTTTTTCCATTTCCTGAAAGATGCTTTTTTGGCTACAACAGGCTCTCCGACCTTGCCTTTAAACTATGCTGGCAGTTTTTGGCGTACCTTCTACTTTTCTTAAAGCGTGGAATACATCTGGTCTGGGCTTCCAAGATGGTTTATTTTTTGTGGTTTTTTTTTTAAATACTATGCCCATAAAGCTGTTCCTTTTAGTTTTTTTCTTAACTGCTTTCCTCAGTTTATCATGGTCTCCCAGACTGTTGCCCAGTTCCTGACAAATCAACTGAAAGAGGCTCACCTCTTTGTCTTGGATATGAGAAAAACATGAAACATATCTCCCTTTTCCTGCTTTTCTTCCATCTATACAGCTTTAGATCTGTCCTCATATGCTTATGATGAAGCTCACTTAACATTTTAGTGGGCAGCCTCTGGACCAGTTCCATTTCCTCTTTTTTTCCTTCAGAAGGTTGTGATCTCTAGAACTGAACACTGAGGCTCTATATAAGTCTCTAGTGATAACCTCGTTTTAAATACTATCACTTACTTCTTCCTGCTGGCCATTCATCTTCCTATGCACCTAAGTATCCTACTGACTTTTACTGTCAATAGTTGAAGTGATAAATGAATGATTTTCTTAAAATACTGTATTGCTTGCCCCAACAAAATCAAGCTCTGTAAGGTCACACACAAAAGTTATGTAATTGTGTATAATCTTAGTGAGCAATGAGACGGTAAAATTTTCTCCTTCAATAAAATATATATTTCAGCTATAAAGCTGTGTGACAAGCTGCTTCCTGCAGCTCCTCTTACTGAAACTGGTCAAGCAAAACATTGGCTAATACTACCATTCAGGGTATATGTGAGGAAAAAAAGCTGCTGATGTTTTCTTTCCTTCCATGCTCAGGGCCTGAGTCCTATATGCAGTTTTTAAATGAAGATGTATATTTTTTCCTCCATACTAAAACTCCACCAGGATATTATAATTCCACTCTTTATATGCTATGCCTTTGTCTCAGGCTTGTCATTATTGTGCATACACAAAAACAAGTCTATACCTACTTATAAAAGAAAATTACAATAAATTTGTTTTAAATCAAAGCATCTAAAAATGACCTGTCAGGCTTCACTATGCTTGCTGGAAGGCTGACTGAAATTCAAAGGTGCAATGATAAGTTTCCTTTAAATCTGTTGACTTTGTACTTCAGTAGTGAATTAGGGGGTTTGAATTTTTAACTATCACTGTAAATTCATTATCGGTGCCCTTTTTCACAGCTGTTTATCCCAGTAGATCAGTATTTCTGAAACTAGTCTCCCTGGGCAGAAAATGTGTTATTCCTACTTTCCCTTTCATATTTAAGTGTGTGTTTCCCCTTATGTTGCACAGCAATTTTTTCCCCCTGATACTTTCTCCCAGGAGGATTTTTCAAGGTCCATAACTACATTGTTTTATAATTATTTATTTTTGCAAAGAAATTTCACTAAATCTATATGCAAAACACACTTGATATGAAAAGTGGGTTGTCTACAGTGACAAAAATAGGCAACATCAACATTGTGATATACATGAAGCCATAATATAAAGACTTTCTATCCACCAGCCCATAACAAGTTCCAGAATGGAGACAAGCCCAAATCAACCAAATTGAAACAAAAAGAATTATCTTAAGAAAAAGAATGCTAAGTGTAACACAACTGACTTACTGTAAGACAAGGGTAGAAATGCAATGTTCTCCGGTCCTGAAGCCTCCGGTGCATTTAAAAAGAAAATCAATTGTGAAGGAAAGAAAAAAAAAAATTACATGCTTGCCCCTGAAGCTTAACATGGCACTTATGGGTATTTCTAAAATAACATTCTGCCCAACTAGAAAACTTGTAGCCACAGCATGAGAAATTCACATACACAGTGTTGGGTCTCTATAGGCAGGTCGGGGAAAATCCTGACCAAACAACCCTTAAAAGGAACACTCCTTTTCTGAAAAACATATGGAGTAACCATTCCTTATCAGATACAAGGGCTAAAGTCATCAAACAAGTAGCAGGAATTAATACAGCTGAATCGGACCTTTCTAACACATCAGATATATTTAATACAACCACCACTTGTGGGCTAGGGATTTCTGCAGAAGCAGAGACTCAGTACTTTTTGAAAGTATCCACATGAGGCAAGGCCTGCAGGTACAATTGTCCTAGATGTGATCTTCATCCAGGCTCTTGACAGTGAAGCAGTACCCTGGTGAATGGGTTTAACATGCTAGGCAGAAGTAGCCAGCATGCAGGAAAGCAGCTTACTGACAAGGAAAATAACTTTGCAAGATTGTTTGTAGGGAGTTGTTGAAATTCACAGCAGCTTTCCTTTAGGATTCAAGCCTTGGGGTTTTTCTGGGCTTCCCCTATGATTATTTGGGGATTTTCTATTTTTGTTTGGCTGTTTGTGTTCACCTCAACATACAGACAGGACCTTAAACAAATTGCTTGTGCCACTGTAAGAGAATGGAAATTTTTTATTTATCTTTGCTAGGCCTGTAACATCACAAGTTTTGCTTTAACTTATAAGGTACAAATTTCAATATCAATCCATAGCATCAATACATCTATAACAAGCAAAGCACCTGACTTAAGTGTAAAAAGGTCCTGGAGACAGAGACAGCCTCACTCCAATGAGATCAGCTAATGTCTGTCTGCTTATTAGAATTTCTTCTCTATATTTATATTCATTTTTAGGCTCAAATTGCTGATAAATAGATTTCCTTTCTGTTTCTTATTCTCTATTTCAAGCAAATCTGCTTCCCAATCTTTTACCCTCTGTTTTCTCTGTAGCATCCTGTCTCTCCATTCTCATTCGCCTTGTGCTAGTCATGTTTCCTGCAGATAAACTGTAGATACTGATGTTTGTCTTCCTTGTTTATGTTCCCCTTTGTTCATTCAAGGGGCTCAGGTGACAGCTTTTCACTAGCTTTGTAGTTTTCAGAGTCTCTCATTGTGTTAGCTCTCTGGGACAGGATATTAGCTCATTTTCATTGCTCAATCTTGCTGATTTTGCAGTTTCAGTGTGAAAAAGTCAGAGCAGGCTGTTTCTTAGGCCTGAGCTATAGATGTTAGCACAAGATGGATTCAACCTGTAACAAAAGTACCTGAAGGGGGATTCATTTTTCCCCTTCAGCCTCAATTGCTTTTTGACCCCCCCCCCCACCCCCCCATAAGCCACATTTCATACAGTTGCTTTCTGAGATGCTCTAGACAGAGATTTAATCATTAGCACAAATGGCTAACAGAGCCTTGTGGCATCTGATACTGTACATACTACACTTTGCACCTGAGGCTTGTAATGGCCTTTTCATTTCTCCTGTACTGGAAATATGTTTTTAGTTTAGTTGTTTTGCTCACATCCAAAACTACTCTAAATTAAAGAAGACTACAAAATGAGTTTGTGTCCAAGGTTTAGGAAAAGCCCATTCTAATAGGTATCAAAGTGCTGTAATTAGGCCTGGTTGGAGGCTTGGCACCGGAAACATCACTTCTGCTACGGAGCAGCCCTGCCACTGAATTGTTTTTCTGCTGTAGTTGCTATTGCTGCCAGGCTACTAAATAGAATAGCAGCAGAGGTGAGAGTGAATGACAGGAAGGAAGGATCTGGAGAGAGATCCCATTCTGATGGCTTCTAAAGGGGACCTGCCCTGTTCTAGTGCCTGCGGCGTATAGGAGAAGTAGGTGGAAGAGGGAGTAGATCCAGGACTGATCCACAAGGCTAAAGTAGCATCACATAGGAAATCTCTCCCATCATGTCGACTTGCATAGCAACAGTTTTGGTAAAAAAGAAAATCCCCCCCCTGCCTACCAGCATCTACCTCTGTACTGCACCACGTGGTAGCAATGTAAGTAATGTTTTTAATTATGGGCCCTCCACCCTGAGTCTGCCTAATTGCAGAAGCTAAGCAAGCTTGGGTTTGATTAGTACTAGGATGGGAGACCACCTTGGAATACCAGGTGCTGTAGCCTTGTGGTGCTGAAGGGCCTGGCCATCTACTTTTGGTCACTCCTTGCTAGGGTTGCCAACTGGCTCCAGATGCGCCTGACAGACTTGATCCAGTCCTGGGTTTACCCCATTGCATGCAGTGACTTGTAGTTTCTCCAGGACCAAGCAGGAAGTCAGTCCTCACATATGGGTGACGTCGGCGCCGACGGAGCCCTCGCGGAGCAATTTTCCCCAGCTTTCAAAGAAAGCCTTTGGGAATTGCAGCGCGCATGCGCGGTCCCCTTCCCGCCCAAGGGTGCCATCTTAGCCAGTCTTCTTTTTTCCGCGGAGCCCTTCAGACGTGCCCGTCTTGTCCCCGCTGAAAAAGTTGATTTTTTCGTGTTTAATCTCATTTTTCTCTATCGGTTCGACGCTGGTCCTTTTCCTGCCCGGACTCGCGACGCCGTTGCGAGTCCTTCTGTTATTTTTCGGTTTTTCTGATTTTCTGTCAGTTTCGTTTTCGGTTTTTCACTGGCAGCCCGGTCCTTTGACCTTGCAGGGGCCCTTTTTCCCCCCATGGCTGCCAGTGGTTTCAAGCGGTGTGTTCAGTGTGACAGAAATATGTCACTCACTGACACACATGATAATTGCCTCCGCTGCCTTGGCCCGGATCACGAGGAACTGATCTGTGGGGCCTGCAGCAAGATGTCCTCCAAAGCGTTAAGGAGTCGGCGGCATCAGCGGGAACAAATCTTCGCTGATCCCGCCCGTACCCGGACCTCGTCGGAGGCCTCGGCGTCCAGAGGTTCCAGCTCTGACCATCGCCGGAGTTCCTCCGACAGGGGTTCTCCCTCCGGGGACCATCATCGGAAGGTGAAACCCGCGAGGGCGGCGTCGGTGGACGCTCCTGGTTCCGCGAGGGCCAGGTCGCATAGCCCCGATAGCCGTCCCGGGTCTTTGGAGAAGGAGCATCTGCCGAAGCGACCTCGTCTGGAGTCGGAGTTGCCTGCTCGGGTAAGTCCTGTAGTCCTCCTGGACTCGCCTCAGAGGGGTCCGACGTCGGGCCCGACACCGTCGGGGCCCGAGTCGGGGGCTGCTGGGTCACCTGAGGTCGGACTCAGGTTGACGGCCTTGGAGAGCAGACTCTCTGCCTTCATGGACCAGCAGCGGGCACTGATCACTAGCCTCGCTGGCGCCTCTGCCCCGACCGCCGGGACGTCGACGTCTAAGTCGACCCCGGAGACCGAGCCGATCCTCGAGTCCATGCGGGCTCGAGTCGATCCTCGGTCGAGGTCACCCTCGGCCTCCCGTTCGGGACCGAGGTCGTCGACGCCGACTCCCTCGGCGTCGGGGCGGCCGACGCCTCCGCCCGCCTGGACCAACCCCACCGATTCCTCCTCGGAGTCGGCCTGGGAGTCTGAAGAGGAAGAGTCACCTGATTCCTTTCGGACTCAGTGTGTCCCCTCGGACTCGCCTGAGTCCGAACCTCGGAAACAGTCCCCTCCGGAGGACGCCCGGTTCTCGGACTTCGTCAGGGATATGGCCAAGGCTTTGGCCTTCCCTGCGGATCCCGAGGAGGAGCCCCGAGCCGAAGAGCTCGATGCCCTTCAGTACGACTCTCCCGCCAGGGAGCACTTTACTGTACCGGTTCCTCCCATGCTGGAACGACTACTCTTCCGCATGTGGGAGAGTCCGGCATCGTCGCCGGTGTTAAGCAAGAGGGTCGATTCCATTTATCGAGTCCGCAAGAGCCATGGCTTCCAAAAAGCACAGCTACCGCACCATTCCATGGTGGTGGAATCGGCCATGCATAGGCTTAAGAGCCAGAAGATGCACTCCTCGGTGCCTCCTGGCAGGGAGGCCCGCAACCTGGATGGCCTAGGTAAGAAGTGTTTCCAGGGCTCTATGCTTGCTTGTCGGGTCCAGACCTACCAGCTCTACATGGGCATGTATCTCAGAGACCTGGCTAAAGAGATAGCCGGATTCTCCGCTGGGCTGTCCGAGGAACCTTTGCGGAGGTTCCTAGCCTTGACAACTGGTATTCGGGAATGCTCCAAATTCATGTCTCGAGCAGCCTATGATGGCTTTGAAGCATCGGCACGAGTGGCCGCAGCCGGCATCGGTGCCCGCCGACAGGCTTGGCTTCAGTCGTCTGACCTTGAACCCTGGGTGCAGGACAAGTTGGTCGATGTCCCCTGCCGAGGTGAGAACCTCTTTGGCAAGCCCATGGCTGAAAAGGCTGCCCAAATCGAGACGGAGACTCTCACCAGAACTAGGCTTTCTAGGAAGACCTCCGCCCCTTCCCAGAAGAAGAAGGGCTCGGGAAAGAAGTCCTTTTACCCGAGAAAGGCGGCTGCCTATAAACACTACCCTCAATATCAGGCCTCCGCGGCTCCCCAACGGGGTCAGCAGGCCAAGGGACGGGGTAACGGGTCCCGTAGGCAGCAAGCCCCCAAGCCTGCACCACCGGCCCCTGCTCAGCAGGGTGGGGGTTTTTGACTTCATCAGCATAGCCTCTCCCCCTCAGCTGGTTCCTCCCAGCACAGGAGGCCGGCTGGTTCACTTTGCCCACAGGTGGTCCAACGTCACCTCAGATGCCTGGGTGCTTCAAGTGGTGAGAGAAGGCTATCTTCTCCACTTCCACCAGATCCCTCCCTCCTATTTCCCAGGAGAACCTCCACGACTCCCTCTGCACAGGGACTTACTCCTTCAGGAGTTAGCAAGTCTTCTTCAGAAACAGGCTGTGGAACCGGTGCCCCACCACCTGCGGGGTCAAGGCTTCTATTCCAGGTATTTCCTAATACCAAAAAGAACGGGAGGCCTCAGACCCATCCTGGACTCGCGCAACCTCAACAAGTTCCTCGTCAGGGAGAAGTTCAAGATGCTTACCCTTGGAATCCTTCTGCCCTACCTCCAGCAGGGAGAATGGCTATGCTCCTTGGATCTAAAGGATGCCTACACGCACATCCTCATCCACCCAAGCCACCGCCAATACCTAAGGTTTGTGGTGGCAGGAAATCATTACCAGTACAGAGTACTGCCCTTTGGCCTATCCTCCGCACCACGAGTCTTCACAAAATGTCTCGCGGTGGTGGCGGCTTATCTCCGGCTTCACGGCCTCTATGTCTTTCCGTACCTAGACGACTGGCTCATCAGAGCATCGTCCTCTCCAGAAGTCACAAAAGCCACACACCGCACTGTGACTCTTCTGCAATACTTGGGCTTTGTCATAAACTTCGCAAAGTCCACTTTGCTCCCCTCACAAGATCTCGAGTTCATCGGCGCAAGATTGCACACTCTTCAAGCACGAGCTTTCCTGCCTCTCGACAGGGCTCAACGGCTCATGGACCTAGCCGGCCGTTTTCGCAGCCAGTCCCTGGTCTCCGCCAGGCGCTTCCTGAGACTACTCGGCCATATGGCTTCCACCGTCCACGTGACCCCCAATGCCCGCCTGAATATGCAGCCTGCTCAGTGGTGCCTTCGCAAGCAGTGGCAACAGGCCTCGGGTGGCCTAGCCGACTTAGTGCGCATCTCCGGCCCGCTGGCCTCTTCTCTACAGTGGTGGCTTCATCGGCCGAACCTGGTGCTCGGAATGCCTTTTCAGTCTCCTCCGCCGGCTCAAGTGCTGATGACCGATGCTTCTCTCCTAGGATGGGGAGCGCATTGCCAAGGGGCATGTACTCAAGGTCTCTGGACCACGTGGGAGTCTGTGCAGCAGATCAACTTCCTGGAGCTCAGAGCAATCCGTCTGGCTCTCAAGGCTTTCTCCCACCTGACTTCTCACCAGTCCGTCCTTGTCCAGACGGACAATCAAGTTGCCATGTTCTACGTGAACAAACAGGGAGGCACGGGCTCCTTCCTTCTCTGTCGAGAAGCACAGAAGCTCTGTTCTTGGGCCGTCAGCCACAGCATTCTTCTCAAGGCAGTTTATCTCCCAGGCCAAGAGAATTGCCTGGCGGACAAACTCAGCAGAATCCTCCAGCCGCACGAGTGGCGCCTGGATCCCTTGGTAGTTCAGAAACTTTTTCTGAAGTGGGGCCTCCCCACGATGGATCTCTTTGCCAGTCCTCTCAACCGGCAACTTCCTCGCTTCTGCTCTCGGCAGCCGCATCCCCTTCGAGTAGCGGCGGATGCTTTTCTGCTCTCATGGTCGAAAAGCCTTCTGTATGCCTTTCCTCCCATACCGCTAGTCTCCCGAACTCTTTTCAAGGTTCTCCGAGACAAAGCTTCCATGATCCTGATAGTTCCTCGCTGGCCCAGACAGCCGTGGTTTCCACTCCTGCTGCAATTAGCGGTGGAGGATCCGTTCCCTCTGGGGTTTCAACCAGATCTCCTAACACAGGATCAGGGGTCCCTGCTACACCCCAACCTCAGATCTCTACATCTGATGGCCTGGCTGCTGAAAGGGTAGTCCTTGCTCCCCTTCTATTGCAATTTGAAATATTGGATAAAGGATTATCTTTTGTCCCAAGTATTAAATTTGATTATTTTCAATTTCAAATAGATTTTATGGGACTTATTCGAAAACTACATCTTAGGTCCTATTTCTCTTCATCTGGTTCCTCTGACACACAAGAGTTAATACAGACACGACCAGAGGCTCAGACCATTGAGCCGCCTCTCAATCGGATACCGTTGCCATTAACATCACGATGGACACCCCCAACTCCTCTGCCTGCCGGTATTCAAGTATTTAAAGAGCTTGTACTAAAAGAAATTGAGGAAGTAGTTACAAACAGTCCCAAAAGTAAGAGTAGTTTTTCAAAAAATCAGATGGATACTTTGCGTCAACTTCAATCAAGAACTGATTTGGTGATCAAACGGGCAGACAAGGGAGGAGCCTTAGTAGTCTTAGACCGGGATTATTATGTGCAGGAAGCTCTAGTTCAATTACAGAATAGAAATACTTATGAACCAGTACAAGAAGATCCTACACCGCGATTACAACAACAGATTAATAATATTGTGAAGGAAGCTTTGGAGATAAAAATCCTTTCCATAAAGGAATCTAAGTTTCTTATGGCAGTTTCACCACAGATAGCGAAATTTTATACAGTACCAAAGGTGCATAAACATCTACAACGGCCCCCAGGTAGACCAATAGTATCGACAAGAGGTTCCTTGTTAGAACCTTTGTCGATTTATTTGGATTCTTTCCTTAGACCGATGTTGAGTACTATTCCGGCTTTTTTAAGGGATACGACCCAATTCTTGAATATATTACAAAGTTTGTCACCTTGGGCAACACAGTCAAACATTCTACTAGTAACGCTGGACATTCAATCTCTTTATACCAGTATACCTCAGGAAGCGGCATATAGAATAATCCAACAGGTACTTGAAGAAAGAGGAGACCTTTCTATAGAACACATCCAGTTTCTAAGTCAAATAGCGGCTATTACGCTGTTCAATAACTTTTTTATTTTTGAACAACAAATATATCTTCAGAAAACTGGAGTAGCGATGGGGGCCACTTGTGCCCCCTCGATTGCTAATTTTTATGTGGCTAGCTTTGAGAAACAGTTTTTGTCACAATCTCCGTTTGCAGCCAATATAAAATCGTGGCATCGTTACATCAACGATGTATTTATGTTGTGGCAGGGGTCAACAATGGATTTGACGAGATTTGTACTCTGGTTAAATGCTTGTGATAACAATCTGAAGTTTACATGTGAAAGTCATGACCAACAGATTACATATCTTGATGTGAAAATTACTCGAGAAACAGCAGGATGGAACACTACGGTCTTTAGAAAACCGACACATAAAAATTCTCTTTTGCATTACCATAGTGCTCACCCCATGGGATTAAAGAACAGTTTACCAGTCTCACAGTTTCTCCGATATCGGAGAAATTGTTCTACCACAGCTGAGTATAAACATTCATCTAAATATTTAAAACGAAGTTTTCAAAGCAGAGGCTACCCTCAGAAAATAGTACAAACAGCTTATAGTAGGGCCCTTTATAATAATAGAGAGTTGCTGCTTAATTGTAAAGTGAAAGATAATACTGCTGTATCACTGGTCGTTCCGAATATTAATTTAGTCACAACATTTTCACCCATTAGTACAAAAATTCAAAAAATTATAAAGAAGTACACACCAGTGTTAGCAACTATACCAGCGTTAAAAGAATCATCAATAAGATGTGTATGGAAGCGTAATCGGAGCCTTAAAGAATATTTATCACCAACAGTACTCAGACCATTGAATTGGAATTCTACAATCAAGACCACGGGAAGGCATATGAAATGTGGACATTGTTCCATATGCAGCATTACTTTGGAGATTTCTCAGTTTACTCATAAAGACAGAATATATTATCTGAGACATGAGACGAATTGTGAATCAAAATCTGTGGTATACGCCATTCGCTGCCCCTGTTTCCTATTATACGTTGGGAAAACAACTCGAACATTGAAGACACGTATGCAGGAACATCGGAGTAGAATACATTGTAAACGGCTTGAAGCCCCGATAGTTCAACATTGCCTAACTATGGGCCATGAATTTGAATCTTTAAAATGCTGGGGCACTGAGTTAGTCTCATGTGGTTTTCAAGGGAAGTCATCTGAACAGCGACTATTATATCGCGAACAATGGTGGATTCACCATCTCCACACAGTACAACCTGAAGGTTTAAATGTTAACATTGATTGGGTAGCGTGTATGTGAACGGGCTCCAATCAGATAACAGCGTAAAAGGGATTTAAATGATTGTTCACCACGCATGTGTAAGCGTCTTCATTGAAAACATTTTGAGATCATTTCGAGAGACAGAGAAAACTGACCGAGGATGCAAGTTGGTCAGTAAACTTATGCTAAAGATATGATATATAACAGGAGCCTGTGAGATTCATGATAATTATTTTGACAACTTTTATTAATAATATTGCTTTGTATTTTTTAGAGAGTTAAATGAATATCATGCTTTGAAGATTTCAGTCCCATATAAGAAATGACATCATCCCCCTTGATAAACCCAAGCGGAGAAACGCCAAAGCGCTGAGGAGATTGAGGCGTCGGGGTCTTAGTAACCTTTGTGGTAGAAATAAGAAAAACAAGGGACATTGGCTACAACGGTTCTACACAAGCTAAGTAGACCAACATACGCCATTTTGTTTTAACTTAAAAGGGTATGATAGAAATCAACCCGTTGAGAAAATTATATATAAAAAAATTTAACATTATGAGCAATATTAAGTTATAAGATATGAAAATAGGCCGTGGTCATTGATGTTAAACATGCACTAGTTTGGGTATAAGATATTGACCCAAAAAGAAGTGTGACAGCAAGTGGCTGGCAAAAGCGAAAAAACTTGCTGTTTATCTGAGACCGCATTAAGGCCGTGAATGAATGAACGAAAAAAATCTAAAGGTTAAATAACACATGGGTGAAGTATATTTTAGTTAACCCCTTCTATTGCCGGCAGAGGTGGAAGAGGTCGTCCTAGCTTCCCGGCGACCTTCTACCCGCAAATGCTACGCCCTTAAATGGCGTCGCTTTTCCGCTTGGTGTGCCCAGCAGTCTCAGGATCCCTTCTCCTGCTCGGTGTCGGTGATCTTGCAGTACTTGCTCTACCTCTCTAATCTGGGACTTAAGTCCAACTCCGTCAAAGTTCACCTCAGTGCTCTCTCAGCACATCATGTGCCGGTGGACGGCAGACCTCTTTCCAGCGACCCTCTCGTGGTGAGGTTTCTCCAAGGTCTCCTTCTACTCAAACCACCTCTGCGCCCGCCAGCACCTGACTGGGATCTAAATGTGGTTTTACAGCGGATCACCTGTCCGCCTTTTGAACCTATGGCTACCTGTTCTCTACGTTTTCTATCTTGGAAAACCTTATTCCTGATAGCCCTCACTTCCGCTAGACGCGTAAGTGAATTGCAGGCCCTCGTGTCTGATCCCCCTTACACTCGGTTCTACAAAAATAGGGTAGTCCTACGGACTCACCCAAAATTTCTTACAAAAGTGGTCTCCCCTTTTCACATCAATCAGGAGGTGGTACTTCCGACCTTCTTTCCCAGGCCACACTCCAGCCGAGCTGCAATGGTCCTGCATACCCTGGACTGTAGAAGGGCATTGAACTTCTACCTTGACCGTACGCGGGAGCACCGTAAAGCTGCTCAGCTTTTTGTATCTTTTGACCCCCAATAAATTGGGGCTCCCGGTCTCCAAGCGTACTCTGTCCATATGGGTTGCTGACTGTATCGCTTGGGCTTATGGGGCAGCCGGACTCTCCTTCGAAAGTCGAGTCACGGCTCATTGTGTTCGGGCGAAGGCTACGTCAGTGGCTTACCTCCGCTCTGTTCCATTGGCAGATATCTGCCGGGCCGCTACTTGGTCTTCGAGCCAGACTTTTGCGGTCCATTACTGCCTCGAGAGGGAGTCCCGCAGGGACAGTGCTTTCGGACAGGCAGTCCTCTGAAATCTCTTCGAGGTTTGAGCAACTCCTACCCTCCATCCCGGATGGGGGCTACCGGTGGGTAATAATTCAGCAAAGATTCCTTCCTTCTGTACTGCTGAGCTAGAGGGAGCTCATTTTGTGCTTAGGGTCTCCGGTAGCCTTAAGCTTGGGAGTCCCATATGTGAGGACTGACTTCCTGCTTGGTCCTGGAGAAAGCGTAGTTACTCACCTGTAACAGGTGTTCTCCAGGAGCAGCAGGAATCAGTCCTCACAACCCTCCCTCCTCCCCTTGGAGTTGCGATTATCTGCTTTAGTTTTTTTGCAAATTTTTATGCTGTCTTTTAGCTATGTCATCTGACTGGCTAAGATGGCACCCTTGGGCGGGAAGGGGACCGCGCATGCGCGCTGCAATTCCCAAAGGCTTTCTTTGAAAGCTGGGGAAAATTGCTCCGCGAGGGCTCCGTCGGCGCCGACGTCACCCATATGTGAGGACTGATTCCTGCTGCTCCTGGAGAACACCTGTTACAGGTGAGTAACTACGCTTTTTCATTTCTTATGGAGTGCAATGGAGAAATCAGAACTACATATCCCTGCATGCAATGGGGTAAACCCAGGAATGGATTGACACTGTCGGGTGCATTTGGAGCCAGTTGGCAACCCTACTCCTTGCCAAGAAAGCCCTGGAAATAATCACAATCTGGGCAACTATCCACAAGGTCCCCAGGCATCAACGTTGTGCCATTAAGTCAATGTTGTTTTTAGTTACATACATTTCTAACTAAAAATGTTTGATCAGCTTTATAACACGCACTGCATAACCTAGATCTTAATAAGCACAAAGGCCCCTAACCTCGTTGCACTCTGTGTCTATCAGTAGTTTGTTTCTGGAGAATCTTTTGAGTTGGGCTCAGACTGCTTCACTTATGCCACTGAAACACACGTTTAGGGGCAGACGAATAGAGGCACTTGTGGTGCTGAGAAAGCGTCTCTGCTCTTTCCTGGTGCACTGGCTGTTGCCTCCTACTACGCCATGCTGCACGTTCGGTATATTCCCAGCTCTATCTTCGCTCTCCCCCCGCACTTCCCTCGGTGGACGCGTCCAAGGAGCCGAAGCCCGGCCTGCGCTGCCGCCCGCCCCGGAAGGCCGAGGATCCGCCTCCATCCCCGGCTCTGAGCAGCAGGATGACGACGGCGACCCTCCTCCTCCTCTGCTGCTTGTGCGCGGCCTCCGCAGAGGCAGCTGCCGCCCCGCCGGAGAGGATAGGTACCGGGGAAGGGGATGCAGAGGGCGGCGCGCCGTGTCTCCTCTACGCCGAGCTCGGACGCTTTATTCCTAGACATGCTGCGAGCAGACCCCAAGAATAAAAACGGGGAGGCCCTCTTGCCGTTTGGGGCGCATTAGGAGCTATTGGGGACGGACGGGAGGAAGTTGCATGACTAGGGGCTCCTTAGACGATTATTTTGCAGGGAGGGCCACCTTCGTCCAAGATTTAGCAAGACGGCATGGAGGGGGGGAAGAGGAGTCATTCCCCTGCCCCTCTCCATCCAACCCACGACAGCAGCAATATTCACGTGCAAGCAAACAAATTAACAGAGAACTAGAGTGCAAAATGGAGATAATGGATATACATTCTAAAAACTGGTCACTAAATGAAAATCTCTGTCCCCATTCCTGAAATCCAAACAGGTGGAGGCGGGGATAGAGCTCTAGCATTGGGGAAATAGAGTAACCTTATCCTTAAAATCATCTCTGGCCCTTCTCCCCGACGAAGCCATTTGTGTGTTTTTCAGGTCTCAGATTATAGCACTCATTGCACTAGTGTTTGCAGATGTGACAGTACCGCAGTCACCCATCACCCATCACCCTGTCCCTCATGAAGGGCCAGCACTGAGGTGTTTTTGTTTTGTCTTTTGTCTTCCCATGTGCAGCTGTGGTGGGTGCTGGAATAGGAGGCTCAGCAGTGGCTCATTTCCTGCAGCAGCAGTTTGGACCCCAAGTGCAAATAGATGTTTATGAGCCAGGCACCATTGGAGGGCGCCTGGCAACCCTCACTGTGAATAATCAACAGTACGAGTCTGGCAGTGCATGCATCCACTCCCTTAATCTGCACATGCAAGACTTTGTCAAACTGCTGGGTAAGCAAGCGTGCTGTGGGGGCTTAGAAGAAAGGGCACTGTGCCCGAGTTCCAATTCACATCCAGGCAGTTGCAAGATATAAATTACCAAGCTGTAATAACAATTTGCCTCCCTCTTGCCATGTCTTACATAATCTTTGGGGCAATTTCTCCAAATGGATTAGTTTTGCACATATCATGACAGTCATGAGCCTCACTCCCAAACCATGGTACGTGACGTATGATCTCAGTTCCTCAAATTTACTGCTAATGCTCGACATGGTACTTGCCTCGTGCCAAAGAGAGCCTCCCTCTGGAGTTCGTAAGATATAGCATCATAGGTAATTTAAACATCGTAGGTAATTTATCAAGGTGTGCTTGGAAATTTTTCTTAATCAAGCCTGTGGTTCCCAACCCGATGGGAAATAATTCAGTATCTTTCTGTGACATTTTCTTGGACTCTGACTGCATTTCTTGGTACTTCTCCCTCAATACGATTCACAGAATAATCACTTGGGACTGATACCTCTATAAGTAATGCCATTCTGGTAATCTCCTACACCCCACTCTTCCATTGTATGGCCTTTGATATTCATTATGGCGGCATCACCCTAGAAGTGTCTAAATATGCATTTCTGGCATTATAATTTATAATTATAGCTAGAAGCGTAACGGTTTGGAGCGGTAAAGTTAAGCCCCCAATGAAGTGACTTGGTCGCAAAACGGAGCTCTTCATAGGGTGTTTGCTGCAAAGAATTTACTCTCCTAGAAGACACTCTGAAGCTAAGTACTTGTATGAGATCATTCTGCAAATTGTTGTGTTATTTGACTCTTAGCTTTTTGCCTTTTGTTGTAGGGTCAGTGTGAATACTGTGGACCCCAGGGCATTGAGCATTGCATTGACAAGCTTTGACTGCATAGAGCCGTATTGAGTTGTTGGAGCTGTTGAATAGTCCTTTGGATTGTGGAATTTTGATTATAAATAATTAAATATTGTGAAGTTAATAAATTTAGGCCAATTAGATGATTGTGAAAAAAGAGAAGGAGTTTTTGAGCGCACTGATGGTGTAAAGCGATTCCCCTTCAGGCAAGCATTGCTCCCGCATAGAGGCAAAGCAAGATTATTGAGGTCTTTTCGCCTTCTTATTAGAATGTCTCTTAGGAGTGCAGTTTTAATGGAGATTTGATAAGTTATACTGAGGTTTTTATTTTAATAGGTTTGCTTATGTTCTCGTTTTTTGTTTCATGGTAGAGGTAGTGGATTATAATTTGTGGACCAGTTTTCAACGCCAGCAGAATTCCCTGGACCTGTATTTTGGTTAGACCATGGATGTGGAATATTTGGAAATTTTGGTTCTCCAGACCCACCTCCAATACTCACTGTATGACCTTGATCAAATCATTTTTCCAGCTTGTACTTAACTTTGCAAAGACCCTGCTCCAAAGGTTATACAATTAATCATATGAGATCTTGTTTGTTTCTTCATTAGGGTCAAGGGATCATTCATTATAAGGAAGCTTGATGATGATCCTCAGAGAGCCTCATAACTGAACATCGGTGAATGTTTTGCAGCCAGGCAGCCCACTGTTACCTGTTTAATTTTTTTTTAACCCTTCTGTTATTGAGAATAATTAACCCATGTTGTAATCCTTCAGTGAACAGACAGTAAACACAATTCTTTTGGTTTGTAGGTTTGAAGCACCGCAGGGAGGTCGCAGGGAAAACCGCCATCTTCAATGGAGAGCAGCTGGTACTGGAGGAGACAGATTGGTATCTGCTGAATGTTTTCCAGCTCTGGTGGCATTATGGTATCAGCTTTCTGCGACTGCAGATGTGGGTGGAAGAGACTATGGAGAAGTTCATGAGGTTCGTACAAGGGCCGCCTTTTCCTCCCAGCTTCTGTCAACTGCAGGCATGGCCTGACATGAGGAAGGGGATGCAGCAATGCTAATATTAAAGAATAAACTGGCATCTTGCTATGTCATCACAGTGTATCTGTGCCAGAACTTGCTTATAAAACAAAGCTGTCGCTTGAACTGTCTCAGTTGATCTGTACCAGACAGGGCCGGCCCTAGATTTGGTTCAGGGTGTTGGAGCTCTAGGCGAACCTCAGCTTTACACCCCTTTGGTAAATTAAATTTTAGTCTCTGAAATGAAAACTTCAACCAGAAGCCATTTATGTTTAGTTGGAATTGTTTCAGTAGATATCTAAGGTCCTATAGCCTCTTTCAATAGCTTGCAAGTTAGTCTGTATGAATGGAATCACAAATACAAAGTCTAAAACACCAGTCAAACATGCCCCTGGATCTAAGGATGCTGGCAGGAGAAACCAGTAGGTTTATCACACGGTGCATATGGACCATGCATAGCTGCTTTCAGTCGTGTGTGCAGGCTGTGCAGGGCCTGTCTGAAGCATGACTACTTCATTTGGCAGGATGTGCTTTTCCCCTTGCTCACCCCACGTTTCTTTACGTGCAGGATTTATAAGTACCAGGCGCATGGCTATGCTTTTTCCAGTGTGGAAGAGTTGCTGCACTCCCTGGGGGGTGAACGTTTCATTAACATGAGCCATCGATCTGTGGCTGAGTCTCTGCTGGAGGTGGGAGTCACTCAACGCTTCATTGATGAGGTCGTTGCAGCAGTGATCCGGGCCAGCTATGGGCAGCCTCTGACCATCCCTGCGTTTGTAGGTGAGTAGCAAGATGACCTGGTCTTTGTATGAGGACAGTATCGTAGGAGTGATGGCACAAAGCAAGAAACCTCCGTGACTTGTTTATTCCTAGGCGCCATGTCCCTAGCAGGAGCCCAGGGCAACATGTGGGCTGTGGAAGGAGGTAACAAGTTGGTGTGTAACGGGCTCCTGTCACTGACCAAAGCCACTGTGATCCATTCAAGAGTGACGGGAATCGCACTTCACAGCACAGGTAAGCAATGTAAGGTGGCCTGAGGCTGCTTTTCAGAGCACAAATAAGTCAGTAAGGAAGAATTATGTATAATATTGTAGGCAGAAATCATATTGGTGACTATGAAAAGTGCTACCTAGTGGCTGTGTGCAGTACCACAACATGTCACTAGAGAGCGCACTCTTCACATTTCCTTTACAGTGCTACAGTCCGGAGTCTTCGTCGCATGTCTATCCCAGCAAAGCCTACATTGTCTCCTCCTCTCTCCTTCCTGTGATGTACTCAAGCCTCTCGCTTCACAGGTCTGGAAAAGCCCAGGATAGGACTGAAAATGCCTTTCATTCCTTCTGTGTATTTAAAAATTGTTTTCAGCACTTTTTCCAACTGAAAATGCCCAAATGTTCTTTAGCTGATCTTGGTCTATTACATAGTGACTGGTGTCTGGTTTTAAGGAAACTCAGGAGCGAGAAAGACAGTGCTAGTATTAGACATATTGGGGTCCAGGGCCATAACTTAGCTCACGCCTGGATGGACTCCACCTACCTCTCCCTTCCCTCCTCTCCCCAATTTTAGGTCCTCTTCCTTCTTTTGCTGCTCCGATTTGGGGGGAGGGGGCCCAGCCCGAGTTTGGCACCCTAGAGCATATGTAGAATTCTCCCCTCCAGTTTTAACTTCTTTTTCTCCAGGACCAAGCAGGAAGTCAGTCCTCACTTATGGGTTACGTCACTGACTGAGCCCTCGCGGAGCAATTTCCCCAGCTTTCGAAGAAAGCCTTTGGGATTGCAGCGCGCATGCGCGGTCCCCTTCCCGCCCAAGGGTGCCATCTTGCTCAGTCTTCTTTTTTCCGCGGAGCCCTACAGACGTAGTTTGTTATCGCCGCTGAAAAAGTTGATTTATTTCTTTAGTTTGTTTTTTCTCGGTTCGCGTGTCCCCTCCCGGCATCGATATCCTTATCGAGCCCGTTCACATTTTCCTTTTCAGTTTTTGTCCTTCTAACTGGCGTTCCCGCCACTTTCTTCTTCACCCCTGGCAGCACGGTCTTTCGACCTCGCCGGGGCCCTCTTTCCCCCGATGGCTGCCAGCGGGTTTAAAAAATGTGATCGTTGTTCCAAACTGATGTCTCTTACTGACACGCATGACTGCTGCCTCCATTGCCTCGGCCCCAACCATGACTCACGGCGACCTTCCACCCGGAAATCTTACGCCCTTAAATGGCGTTGCTTCTCGGTCTGGTGTTCTCAGCGCACTGAGGACCCCTTCGGCTGCTTAGTGTCGGTGGTACTGCAATATTTGCTTCACCTCTCCGACCTAGGCCTCAAGTCCAATTCTGTCAGAGTCCACCTCAGCGCCCTCTCTGCGCATCACTCGCCGGTGGAGGGCCAGCCTCTTTCCTCGCACCCCTTGGTGGCGCGTTTCCTCAGGGGCTTGCTCCTGCTTAAGCCCCCGCTGCGCCCTCCGGCTCCCGACTGGGATCTCAATGTGGTTTTACAAAGGCTTACTTGCCCGCCTTTTGAACCCATGGCTACCTGCCCCCTTCGTTTCCTGTCATGGAAAACTCTCTTTTTGGTGGCTCTTACCTCCGCTAGGCGCGTTAGTGAACTACAGGCCCTAGTGTCGGAGTCCCCGTATACTAAGTTCTACAAGAATAGGGTTGTCCTATGGACTCACCCTAAGTTTCTTCCGAAGGTGGTTTCCTCTTTCCACATCAATCAAGAGGTGGTTCTTCTGACCTTTTTTCCCAGGCCACATACCAGCCGTGCTGAGACTGTTCTGCATACCCTTGGCTGTCGAAGAGCCTTGTCTTTCTACCTTGAGTGTACGCGCGAGCATAGGAAGGCTGCTCAGCTTTTCGTCTCTTTCGACCCCAATCGGTTGGGGGTACCTGTCTCTAAGCGTACTTTGTCCACATGGGTAGCTGACTGCATCGCCTGGGCGTATGGGGTGGCCGGCCTCCCCCTAGAGAGTCGAGTCACGGCTCACCGTGTCAGGGCAAAGGCTGCGTCAGTTGCTCACCTCCGCTCTGTTCCGTTGGCAGACATCTGCCGGGCCGCTACCTGGTCCTCCAGCCAGACCTTTGCGGCCCATTACTGCCTGGAGAGGGAGTCCCGCAGGGACAGTGCTTTCGGACAGGCAGTCCTCCACAATCTCTTTGAGGTTTAGGCAACTCCTACCCTCCGGCCCTGGTGTTGGCTACCGGCCGGATGCTTATTCAGAGAAGATTCCTTCCTTCTGTACTGCTGAGCTTGAGGGAGCTCATTCGGCTTGAGGCCTCTGGTAGCCTTGAGCTGGGGAGTCCCATAAGTGAGGACTGACTTCCTGCTTGGTCCTGGAGAAAGAGTAGTTACTCACCTGTAACAGGTGTTCTCCAGGAGCAGCAGGAATCAGTCCTCACTACCCTCCCTCCTCCCCTTGGAGTTGCAGTCATTTTATTATCTGTTTTGCTGTCTTCCGCTATGTCATCAGACTGAGCAAGATGGCAACCTTGGGCGGGAAGGGGACCGCGCATGCGCGCTGCAATCTCAAAGGCTTTTTTCGAAAGCTGGGGAAATTGCTCCGTGAGGGCTCCGTCGGTGACGTAACCCATAAGTGAGGACTGATTCCTGCTGCTCCTGGAGAACACCTGTTACAGGTGAGTAACTACTCTTTACTTCACCTGGCGAGTCTACTGGCCCCTGCTACTCACTCAGCCCGCTGGACCCAAGATAGACATAGAATTATCATGGAACTTGTGCACCCCATGTACCTCCACTTTCTATGATAACTCTCCCTCCTGCATGGGTTTCCTTAGTACTCGAAGCCTGGGTAGTAACCCCCTCACCTTTTGTCCACTTGTGGAGAGGGTCTTGCCTCCATCTCTGGGCTCATAAGACCTCTTGTGATGATTGCATCTTAGTCAGTTGTCCTGCTTGTTCCATCCTGTCCCCTGCTCCCCTCCCCTCCCCTCATGCAACATTAGCCCTGAACACATTTTGAACTTTTGGATAAAAGCTATTTGTACTGCAGCCACAAAACCTAGTCTATAAAGAGCCGATCAGATCTCAGCTAAGAGTCTTGGAAATCTACATACCTGATTTTACACTCCAGGGCTACTTCAAAAAATTACTTTTACTGTCTGCTTTTATTCTATCAGACTTCAGATGTTATGGCTTGATTTCTGATTTTGGTGCTTTTGGGATGTCAAGAAAGGCGTCAGTGTTAAAAGCTTCTCTTTTGTTCTGTCTTTTGCTCGCAGAAGGGAAAACACTCTACAAGCTTAAGCGTGAAAGTGACAGCGGCTTTGGGTCAGGCGTGTACGACATGGTGATTGTCGCCACCCCCCTGCATCAAGGCGGGGGCAACATCAGCTTTGAGAATTTTGAGCCTCCTATTGCGGAGTTCCCTGGCACTTACCACCACATTTTGACCTCTGTCATTCATGGCTACCTCAACTCTTCTTATTTTGGTTTCCCGGAGCCAAAGCTGTTTCCCTTTGCCAGTATCCTGGCCACTGATAACCCTGACCTCTTCTTCAACAGCTTGGAGAATATCTGCCCGATTAACATGTCTGTGGGGTTCCGCAGGAAGCAGCCCCAAGAGGCTGCGGTCTGGAAGGTCCTGTCACAACAACCTTTGGACAGGCATCAGCTGAAGGTGCTCTTCCGTTCGTACTATTCTGTGCAGGTGACAGACTGGGCCGCATACCCCCATTATGGCTCTGCCCCCAAAGAGCTACCGCCCATCATTCTCCATGATAACCTCTTCTACCTGAGTGGCATTGAGTGGGCAGCTAGCTCCATGGAAATGAGTGCTGTGGCTGCCAAAAACGTGGCTCTGCTCGCCTTCAACCGATGGTTCCAGCACCAGGAGAAGATTGATCCAAAAGATTTGATGCACAAATTGAAGACAGAGCTGTGACTACAGTGGTGTAGAGGGGACTTGCTGGGGGGCTTGGATGAAAGCTACTGAGGTCTTTTATTTATAATGTGGGTGGTATTTTCTGATGTCTGTGCACTGGAATTCTTGCTGTCCATTGGGGGATGGCAGTGGCCATATATGGTGCTTAGCAAATCTTCACCCTTTGTCCTGCTTACCTGTGAGGAAACTGCGAAGTCCTTGTACAGAGAATAAGGTGAGGTGGAAAGATACACAGTGGCTGAAGGAGCTGTTGCGTCCTCAGCTGTGCCTCAGGGTCTTCACTCCACTCCCTTCTAGTATAGAAGAACAGCTTTTTGTAACAGGAACATACGACAGCGGAAAAGGGACGGATCACAGCAGAACCATTCTTCTGGCCTCGTGTAGAACTTCTTTCAGTGCTGCTTAATACTTGGGAATTGATCTGCAACTCCCTTATGAACTCTGGTGTTTTGTCTGTGGATTAGAGAAGGGGGGCGGGGGGCATCAGTTGTGCGGTTGCTCTGTTCTCCTATGCTGTCATGGCCAGAAGGAGTCATTTTTCAGCTTTTCCCACGTGTTGATCAAATATTGCTATAGGTGGCATTGTTCTAAAGAAGGGTGTAACAAGATGTTGTACATATTGATTGTATGTTCAGTGCTGGATGGGGAGCAGAAATGAAAGAGATGGTGGGGGAAGAATAAAGAGATACTGTAGAAAGGTGATATGAGTGGTTTAAAATTCCCTGTAAAGATTGGCTTCAAGAAGTTTCTATTGTCTCAGCAGTGGCAGCAGATCAACCCCATACACACTTGAGATGTTCAAGGATACAGATGAAGGCTGGCTAGAGATTCTCAGCTTTCAAACCTCAGTATAAGCAACCTGAGACCAGAGCAGGGTGACGGAGGACAGTGAGCACGTCCCATCGCAGCTGATTTACTGTACATGTCTTTAACTGTTACCTTCCTTGCAACTTTTAAAGCAGAACATGCATGATTGGTTCTGAGTTTGTAGAGAATTCTCTTGAGCGATGGCTGGTTGTACTAGGAAGCCGTGGTCTGCACTGATGTGGTGCACACATGTTTACTGACACTGCAGTACAAACTTGGGCTTTTCCAGAGTCTGGGCTCTGCCTTCTTGAAGAGACCAAGTAGGACTGCAAGTCTGCAACCACTCTGTGTTTGTCTAAGAATGGAAATTTGTCAAGGAATACCAGCCAAGGCCCCTTCTTTAAGCTTAGTTTAATTCCCTCTCCCTTCCCATAATTAATTTCTTTAATAAATAGTTCAGTGCTATGGTTTGATAATGAAAGTAAATGTATATAGTAGCATGTAATGGCTGGAATACAGGGAAACAACGTACTACTTTGCTGAACTGTGGGAGGAGTGGCCTAGTGGTTAGGACAAGGTACTTCGGGCCGGAGGGCCGGGGGTTCAAGTCCCACCTGGGGACAGCAATCTCAGGCCGGAGGGACTGGGATTTCTAGTCCTATAGGCACTCCTTGTGGTCTTGGGCAAGCCACTTAACCCTCCATTGCCCATGTTCCCTGTAAGTATTAGCGTATGTGTGTCATATCCCCTCGTGTTAAATGTATCTCCCAATTGACCGCTTTGACCCGGTGAAAAGCGGGATATAAATACAGCTAAATAAAATAAATAAGCTAAATAAATCACAGTACACTACATACTCCCCAGGTATATCCCCCATTGTGGCTCATGAAGCAGAGCTTCTCACTTCTCTTGTGGAGCCAAACCGAGCCATGGATTTTCATAATTGCCACAGTGAATATTCATGAGATAATTTTGCACACAGTGAGTCTACTGTGCAAATCTACTGTCTCTTAAAATGTGCTTCCTGGAGAGGGTTAAGAAACACTCTGCAAACCTAGCCCTAATGGTCCTTTTTAAAACCTTTCCTCACCATCTTTGGATGCAGGGCCTGCAATGAGAGAGGTTTATCTTGGGCATGTCTGTCCATGGTTCTACACAGTAACCAGATGTCTTAGCAGCCACAGCTATATATGTTCCCCTGTGAGGAGCATTTTCCCTGAAGGGCCCCAAGGTATCTGTTCTTTAGAAAGCATTAACACCCGCTTGGTGCTGTTCTCAAGCTTTAAAGCTGTTTATCATAAAGATTCTGCCTGCTTTTAAATCTGTCTGTATGGCAGCCCCACTTTCAGTGACTTTGGCCACCGAACCATTGGGCTGGCATTTGTTGGTTTGAACAGGGTATAAGCTTGCACCCCTCTTATAGTCTTTAAAGCAGAAAGTCAAAAGCCTCAGATACAGAGGGAACCATATACAAATTCCAAACGAGAATGGACCTGTACCAGGCAGACACCCAGTCGTCTTGCTGTCACTACAGCGGAGCAAGTCCTCAGTGCATTTATGGTCCGGCAGCATTTCCTGATAAGCTTACTGTGATCCAACACAACCTGTATTGTTCTCCCTTACTGAGCTATCACTTAGAGCTGTTATTTGCTGCATGGTGTGTGTGTGGAAACATGTCTTAGTCTGAGCCTGTGCATTAAATGAGAGGACACTAAACAAACATTAGCTTAGCAGGGTAACAGGTGTTGCTGCTTTGATCTGTAGCCATGCTGAGTAGCAAGTATTAGTGGTGTGGAGGACTAGCCTAGTGGTTAGAACAGGCACCTGGTGATCAAAGAGACCAGGGCTCAAATCCTTGTGGCCTTGGGCAAGCCGCTTAAGCCTCCATTGTCTCAGGTACAAACTGTCCTGGTGACAGGGAAATACCTACTGTAGCTCACCTTGAACTACTCCCGCAGAGGAGGGATTGGCTTTTTAAATTCTTTTCTTTATATACCTCCGTGTTATAAATGCTTCTCTCTGGGATAAGAAATTCTCAATGATCAGCATGACATAGTTTGGATAAAGTAAGGTGACGTACTTGGAAGTTTTAAGGTTAAAACCAGGACAGTGATACGGATGTGATATTGCACCATTCCATAGTGAGAGCTCAGTAATTCTCAGGGGAAAAACAGGATTTTCTGAAGAAAGCACCTTAAAAGAAATTAGCTTGGAGGAGGTGACACCCGCATCATACAAAGAAATGGATCAAGAGGAATTAAACATTATTAAGTGTCTGAATAGTATGGAGGCCATATTAGTCGAGTCAAGAGATGCACTCTGCACTTTGATTGGGCTAACGATCTATTTGTGATAAGCTTTCCAGAGCTCTGCTGCCTTCAGGTCAGCACAGAATAACTTAAGGCACCATCAACTGGAACTTGACGATTTTTCTACAGAATGGTGGAATGTCCCTTTGAATAATTTGTATATTTAAAAATATTTTTACAGGCTTGCAACACCACTGCTCAGTAGTTGCAAAGAATCCAAACAGCACAGGTAACACTAAAATAAATAAATAAATTCAGACTCAGGCAGTAGGGAAAAGTCAGAGTACTAGTTACAGATGAACATATTTTGGATCTAATGTCCACACTGTATTAAATAAATAGCTAACAACCAAAGTTTATGAGGCAAACATGCAGTCAGCTTCAGAGCTATGGAGTCAAGGAAAACAAACCTTGAGCTTATAGTTTGAAAACCCAGAGAAAAAAAATATCCACCAAGTAATTAGAAAAGGAGAGAAGCAAGCCCCCTTAAAGGCCTTTCTGCAGAGACAAGCAGGGGATGCCTATAGGCTCACTGAAGGTGAAGTCCCCAACTGAGCCTTCATTACCCAGATCTCTGTTAGAGAAACTTTATGCGCCTCTCTGAGCATGCGGCCTGCTTCCTGTCCGCTCACCTCCGGCTATGTCAGTTTTTCTTCTTACTGTGCCAAGTTCTCCAGGACCAAGCAGGAAGTCAGTCCTCACATATGGGTGATGTCAGCACCGAAAGAGCCCTCGCCGAAGCATCCCCCCAGCTTTCAAAGAAAGCCTTTGGGAGATGCCACCATGCATGCATGGTCCCCTTCCCGCCCAAGGGTGCCATCTTGCTCAGTCTCCTTTTTTCCATGGCGTCCTTCAGACATTCGTCTGGCTTGTCCCCAGAAAAAGTTAATTTTTCTCTTTGAATTTCATATTCTCCTCTGATATCGCACCAGTAATCTTCCCACCCCCGACCTCATAGCCTCGGCGTTGAGTTCGGGTCTATTTTTGTATTTTCATTCTTTCTTTTCGTGGCACCTTCACGCCTTTTTTTCCCAACAAGCAGCTTGGAGAGTCTTCGACCTTGCAGGGGTACTTTTTTCCCCCATGGCTACCAGTGGCTTTAAGAAGTGTGATCAGTGCTCAAAAATTATGTCTTTGACCGATGCACACGACTGCTGTCTCGCTGCCTCGGGCCAGATCATGACCCGGCAGCCTGCAGTCTCTGCAAAAGGATGTCCAGTAAGGCATTCAAGAGCCTCCAGCAGTAGCATGAAAGGTTTTCCCCCAAGTCCCCAGCGCCTCCGAAAGCCAGTGCCTTGTCTGAGGCCTTGATGCCTCGGGCAGAAGCTCCCGAACCCAAGCCCAGTCGTGGGTCCTCAGAAAGGGGGTCCCCCTCAAGGGAACCCAGGAAGAAGAAGAATCCCTCAAAGGCGGCGTCGGATGGTTCTGGCTGGCCAAGTGCCCCCCGGGCCCAGTCTTGCAGACCGAGACGCTCTTCCAAGGTTTCAGAGAAGGAGTAGCCTGCAAAGGTCCCCCGAAAGGATTCGACCGCGGACTGGCCTCGGTCGCCAGTCACCATCCTTGTTGAGGATTCCCCTTCAGGGGAGCCGGCGTCAGACCAGAGTCCCTCGGTGCCCATGCTGATGGCTGTGGAACCTTCTGGTCTGGAGTCCACAACGGCAGCTCTGGAGCAGTTTGTCTGCCTTCATGGATCAGCAGCAGGTGCAGTTGTCCAGCATGACCGGTTCATCCACCCCGACCACTGGGCCCTTGACATCCAAGACGTCCCCGGAGGCCGAGCTGATCCTTGAGGTCCTTCGGCCTCGAGTTGATCCTCGGCCAAGGTTGCGATCCGAGTCCCGCTCGATGGGACCACGGTCATCCTGGTCAAGTATGCCGGGCATCAGGATCCCCACGGAGTAGCCTTTCTATGAGTCTTCGACGGACTACTCCGAGTGAGAGATGGAGGACGAGGAGTCCCCCTACACCTATCACCACTGCAATGTCCCATCCAATTCTCCCATCTTGGAGCCTCGAAGGTAGTCCCTACAAGAGGATATGGGCTTCCTTGATTTCGTTAAGGATATGTCAAAAGCCCTAGCGTTCCCTACGGAATCAGAGGAGGACCTTCAGGCGGATGAGTTGGAAATCCTCCAGTACAAGGCTCCTCCGCGGGAATCGCTTACGGTGCCCATACCTCCCATCCTGGAACGGCTGATGTTCCGAATGTGGGAGACACCGACTTCGGTACCGGTGGTGAGCAAAAGGCTTGATTCGATGTATCGAGTCTGCCAGAGCCCGGGCTTCCAAAAGTCACAGCTGCTGCATAACTCCATGGTGGTGGCCATGCGTTGGCTGAAAAGCCAGAAGATGCACTCCTCTGTGCCTCCCTTGGCAGAAAGTGCTACCAAGGCTCTGCTCATCGGCCGCATCCAGGCCCACCAGTTGTACATTGGCATGTACCTGAGAGACCTGGCGAAGGAACTCACCGTTTTCTCAGCTGGTCTCTCCGAGGAACCCTTGCAGCGGTTCAAGAACCTGGCCAAGGCAGGCCGTGAGTGCTCGAAATTCATGTCTCAAGCGGTCTTTGATGGGTTTGAGTTGGCATCTTGAGTAGGGGCGGCAGGCATCAGTGCATGCCACCAAGCTGGGCTGCAGTCATCTGACCTCGAGCAGTGGGTTCAGGACAAATTGGTTGATATCCCATGCCAGGAAGAGAACCTCTTTGACAAACCCATGACCGACAAGGCTGCTGAGCTGGAGACCGAGTTCATGATGAGGACCAGGCTCTCAAAAAAGACCGCTGCCCCTCCCCAATGGAAGGGCTCTGGTAAAAAGCCCTTCTACCCAAGGAAGGGAGCTGCTTACAGAAACTACCCACCTTTTCAGGCCTCCCAGCTCCCCAACAGGGTCAGCAGACCAAGGGACATGGGTATGGCCCTTGTAAACAGAAGGCTTCAAAACCCCAGGCACCAGCTCCGGCCCAGCCAGGGGGGAGTTTTTGACTCCTTGAGCATAGCCTATCTACCTCAAGGAGATCATCAGCCTACAGGGGGCCCATTATGCCAAGAGGTGGTTGACCATCACCGACTCCTGGGCACTTCAGGTGGTCAGGGATGGTTACCTCCTCCACTTGACTCAGACACCTCCCCCTTATTTCTCGGAAGAGCCCCTCAGTTCTCCCCTCCACCAGGATCTTCTGCTGAAGGAGTTGGCAGGTCTTCTTGTGGACAAAGCAGTGGAACCGGTGCCCCACCATCTCAAGGTCAAGGGGTTCTACTCCAGGTACTTCCTCGTGCCAAAGAAGGATGGGGGGCCTAAGGCCCATCCTCGACCTGCGCAACCTCAACAAATTCCTGGTGAGGGAGAAGTTCAAGATGCTCTCCCTTGGAACATTGCTGCCATACCTCCAGCAGGGAGATTGGCTATGCTCCTTAGACCTCAAGGATGCTTATACCCACATCCTCATTCACCCCAACCACAGGCAGTACCTACGGTTCATAGTGGGGGGCAGGCATTTTCAGTACAGGGTGCTCCCTTTTGGCTTTGTCTCTGCCCCAAAGAGTCTTCACAAAATGCCTGGCAGACATGGCCACCTTCCTCCATCTCCAGGGGCTCTTCGTCTTCCCCTACCTGGACGACTGGCTTATAAAGGGAGGCATGGCCTCAGAGGTGCAGCAGGCCACCACACACACCATCCATTTCCTGCAACACTTGAGGTTTGTCATAAACTACCCCAAGTCTCACCTCTTCCTGGCACAGTGTCTGGAGTTCATCCGGGCAAAGCTAAACACTCTCCAGTCAAAGGCATTCTTGCCCAGGGACCAGCCGACTGTCTCAGGACTCTGGCATGGGACATACAGTACTGTCCCTCGGCGCCCACTCAGCTTCTTCTGTGCCTCCTCGGGCACATGGCCTCCACGGTCCATGTCACCCCAAACACTCGCCTCCACATGAGGGCGGCACAGTGGTGTCTCCAGGACAAGTGGTCTCAGGCCAATGGGTCACTGAGACAGAGTTTCTGTAACCCACCAACTGGCGGACTCCCTGGTCTGGTGGCAATCTCTCCAGCATCTCGAGACGGGCATGTGTTTTCAGGCCCTGAGCCCCTCAAGGGTCCTCACCCCAGACACCTTCCTGCTCGGCTGGGAAGCCCACTGTGGGGAGCTTCGCACTCAGGGCAGCTGGTCACCAGACGAGAGCACCACAGATCAACCTCCTGGAGCTGCAGGCCATATACTTAGCCCTGCAAATTTTCTGCCACCACCTCTGTCACCAGCCAGTGCTGGTCCAGACGGACAACCAGGTGGCGATGTTCTATGTGAACAAACAGGGTGGCACAGGGTCTCATACCCTTTGTCAAGAGGCAGTGGTCCTCTACTCATATGCAATCCAACAGGGTATACTCCTGCAGGCAGTGTACCTACCAGGCCAGGACAACCTTCTGGTTGACAGGTTGAGCAGAGTCCTCCAGCCGCACGAATGGCAGCTGACCCTAGAGTAGCCAGTCGGCTTTTCCAGATCTGGGAGAACCAGTGATGGACCTGTTCGCCAGCCCAGATAACTTCCAGTTGCCCTGCTTCTGTTCCCGGCAGGCCCACCCCTCCAGGATGATAGCAGACACGTTCCTTGTCTCATGGTCGGAAGGCTTCATGTATGCCTTTCCTCCCACGCCTCTGATCACCAAGACCTTGTTCAGGACCCTCCACAACAGGGCCTCGCTCATCCTGATAGCCCCTTAGTGGCCCAAGCAACCGTGGTTCCCACGGTTCCTCTGGTTGACGGTGGAGACCCCCATCCCCTTGGAGACCGCTCCGGGACTCCTGTCTCAGGAGGGGGGGTTCTCTCTTCTGCACCCCAACCTGGGGTCCCTGTTGCTGACAGCATGGCTGCTAAGAGGGTGACTCTGGCCCCTTTCAACCTTTGGGTTGAGGTGGAGGAGATTCTGCTGGCCTCTCGCAAGGATGCCACTAGGAAGGCTTACGGCCTCAAATGCCGCAGGTTTTCGGCTTGGTGCGCCGAGCACGGGGCTGACTTGTTCTCCTGCCTGGTGGGACTGGTGTTACAGTACCTTCTCCACCTCTCTCAATCTGGGCTCAAGTCTAACTCTGTCCGGGTATACCTTAGTGCCCTGGCAGCACACTACTACCCGGTGGATGGCAAGCCCCTCTCGGTCCAGCCTCTGGTGACCCGTTTTCTTCAGGGCCTGCTCTTATCAAAGCCGCCGGTTCGCCTTCTGGCAACCGAAAGGGACCTCAATGTAGTGTTGGGGCAACTCACTCGCCCATCCTTCAAGCTTCTGGCTACCTGCCACCTTCACTACCTCTCTTGGAAGGTGGTTTTCCTGGTTGCGCTCACCTCCGCTCGCAGAGTTGGCAAGCTTCAGGCCCTAGTGGCAGAGGCGCCTTATACCAGGTTCTATAAGAACAGAGTGGTGCTTCGCATGCACCCCAAGTTCCTTCCAAAGGTAGTATCGCCCTTCCATCTCAACCAGGAAGTGGTGCTCCCTACCTTCTTTCCCAGACCTCACTCCAGTCAAGCGGAGACGGTCCTTAACATCTTGGACTGTAAGAGGGCTTTGTCCTTCTATATCCAATGCACTCAGGGCCACTGCAAAGCTTCTCAGCTTTTCATCTCCTACAACCCCAGTAGGCTGGGGGAGGCGGTGACCAAGCATACACTGTCCACCTGGGTGGTGGACTGCATTGCCCTCACCTATGAGCAGGCAGAGCTCCCACTCGAAGGCTGCATCACAGCGCACTATGTCAGGGCCATGGCGGCCTCGGTGGCAAACTTGCGCTCTGTCCCAATGGCAGACATCTGCCGGGCCACCACCTGGTCTTCAGTTCATACCTTTGCAGCCCATTACTGCCTGGAAAGAGAGTCCCGACGGGACAGTGCCTTCAGCTAGGCTGTGCTCCATAACCTCTTTGGGGGTCTAGACAACTCCTATCCTCCGACCCTTCTGTATTCAGGCTACCGGAGTGTTAGTTTCATCGGACACAGGAGTCCCACTGTGGTCTGTGGACACAGCTTCATTGCTGCTACTTGCGGCTCCCCGTGAGGGAGCCCCTGTTTTTGCTATGGTCTTTCGGTAGCCTGTAGCTATATGTGAGGACTGACTTCCTGCTTGTTCACGGAGAAAGCGTAGTTACTCACCTGTAACAGGTATTCTCCGGGGACAGCAGGAATCAGTCTTCACAACCCTCCCTCCTCCCCTTGGAGTTGCTCCTTTACCATCTTCTATTTTTGCTGTCTTTTAGCTTTGTCATCTGACTGAGCAAGATGGCACTCTTGGGCGGGAAGAGGACCACACATGTCCCAAAGGCTTTCTTTAAAAGCTGGGGGGATGCTTCCCCAAGGGCTCAGTCAGTGCCAATGTCACCCATATGTGAGGACTGATTCCTGCTGTCCCTAGAGAACACCTGTTAAGGTGAGTATGCTTTAGCCACAGTTCTCTCTCTCCTTCAGTCTGCCGAAATCAGTCACTTCATTGCATCTATCACCCCACTCTGAGCATACCCCCCAGCCATTCCTCTTCACCCGATTGCACCAGTGATTTCTCTTGCCAACTGCAGAAACCACCCTCCCCCCCCAACTGTCAAAAAGACACCCCACCAGTAGGGCTAATGGCGCAGAACCTGTGCTTTTTGTCAGGAGCCCCTGCTGTGATCCAGCAACAGCCTCAAGAGAAAAAATAAAAGCTACTGAAAATGAACAGTAGTGGGACAAGCACTGCTCGGTGGTACAAACCACCTGTGGGGCCTCCCAGCATGTCCCCTGATAAAATCCAGGGATCAAAGCAAAAGGCAAGATTAAGCACCAGAAGCTCGTTTCCCCTTCCTCTGGAACCAGCTCTGCCACCATTCAAGATGTGCCCCTTTCATGCTACCTGCTCTGATAACAGATAGTCCCTCCCCAAGCTTTGGGGCCTTCAAGTCCTCAATCCCCCCGTGAAGGTTTGTGCAAGACAGCTCTGCCATACTCTGGGCAGCCTCTCCCTCTTCTGCTCCACCTCTAGAGGTGCCCATTGACCCCAGCATCTCTAACTCCCTGGGGATCACAGGGTCACTCTCCCTCATTGACTGGTGACCCCTGCTGCCACTGGATGAGGATGTGGTGTCCCTCAGGGCTTACTCACACCACTGAGGGCCCTGCGCATCCATCATGAGTGAGCGCTCCCCCCTCCTCAGGACCAGGAACTTCATGATGAAGCAGTGGACAACCGATCGTATCCTAAATTCCTCCAGAACATTTCCCATGTGCTGGCCTTTAGCAACTGTCAAACTCCTACAAACAAATGGGACTTCTAATCCATCCTGAAGGCTGGCAGTAGCCCCAAAGCGATCCTCACTCTACTGGTTCCCAAGATTCTCCAGGATCTACAAGCCTTCATCTGGAAAACACCAACCTTGAGCTGCACCACAGCTCGTTGTCTGGACTTTAAGTACAAAGTTCTACCAGTTCCCGGCTTTGAACATAAGCAGCTCCCCCATAAGTTGGTAGTTTCAGGGGCCATTTAAAAAAAAAGTCCAAGAGTACCAAGCTCCTGCCTCAGACTCCTCCAGGCAAAGAACAGCAAAGCCTAGACACCATTGGCTGAAAATCTTACCTGAGCAGTACCTTGGCCATGCAGATGCTAGCTCACTAACTTCAGATGCTAAATTATCATCATGATCTCCTTCAGCTGGATGATCCTGCCTCTGACAACCCAACTCAATTTGCAACTGACTTGCATGAATCCCTTTATCACATCTGCGACATCTATGACTCAGTAGCACGCTTTGCAGCCGCAGCCATCTCAGCCAGGTGGATTGCCTGGCTCCATGTATCCAGGCTCAGGAGGACCTTCACAAATGTCTAGCAGATGCCCCCTGTCAATGCAACAGTCTCTTTACCTCCAAAGTTCAGGAGGCTGTATCCAAAGTGAAGGATCATTCCTCCACCTTCTGGGAACTGACATCTCAGCCAGCGGAGTCAACATCTTCCACTCATCGCCTGACAATTCCTCCCTTTCAATGACCCTATCATTATCAGTATTTTCAACAATTTTTCCCACGTTGCCATTTCCAGCCTTACCTGTGTCCACCTCAGCAACATCTCCAGGAATCTGCCCTACAGTCAACACACCTGAGAGAGGAAGACCTAAACACTTCCTCAAAACTATCATCTCTAAACCAACCCCATGCTTTTGACTACCTGCTGAAGACTGTCACATCCAACACTAAAGAGACATGGCAATCCATCACCACAGACTGCTGGGTGCTTTCCATCACGCAGTTGGGATATAAGCTTCTCTATCCTCCCCCAGCCTCTCAACTGGCTTCCAGTATCAGTAAGCTCTCGGGACATCACATTCCTCTGCTGACACAGGAGGCGAATGAACTGCTCCTTTACAATGCTATTGAGCTGATTGCACTCAATGAAATAGGCCAGGACTTCTATTCAAGGTTTTCCCTAATTCCCAAAAAAATGGGAGGCCTCTGCCCAATCCTCAACTTCCAGCACCTCAACCTCTTCTTAAAAAGAGGTAAAATTCAAGATGCACTCTCTGAACACCATAATTCCCTTGCTCAGCCACTAGGATTGGCTTGCCTCTAGATCTGAAGGATGCCTACTCTCTCCCCATTCATCCACTTCACTGAAGGTATCCTTCACTTCAAATTTCTCAACAGCCACTACCAATACAAAGTCCTTCCCTTTGGCCTTTCATCCATTCCCCACATTTTTCACAAAGTGCCTAGCGGTAGTAGCTGCCTACCTAGGGCACCAAGGACACCACATTTACCCCTCTCTCAATGACGTGTTCATTTCGGGGACATCAAAGGAGGCTGCAGCCAACATTGTACAGGCTATTTCTGCCGCCTTCCATGCCCTAGACTTCATCTTGAAAACACAGATGTCCAAGCCCATTCCTCAGTAATGGGTGAACTTCATAGGTGCACACATAGCCTTCCTCCGCAACCAGAGAGCCTATGCCTTACACCTTCTCAGCAGCAACCTAGCAACATGTCAGATGGCATTAGCCCATATGCTCCTACAACATCTGGGGCACATAGCTACTTGCATTCATGTTGTTCCACTAGCACAGCTATACATGCACCCCTAACAGTAGCATCTCAAGCTCAACTTGTATCTCAGTCTCTATGCTCCATGATCCCCATGGGGAGCAAACTCTGGGCAGCCCTTCAAAACAGTCTTTGTGGTGGATAAAACCATCCAACCTCGCCAAAGCCTGCCCTTTCCAGGTGTCCCCTCATCACCTTATTCTGACTACCGATGCCTCTACACAGGGTTGGGGAGCACACCTGCAGGAGCTTTCCACACAGGGCACATTGTCTCCTCAAGAAAGAATCCTGCACGTCAATATTTTGGAACTCCACACTGTCTACTACACCCTCACTGTCTTTTCCTGCTGGATCTATCAAAAGATCATCCTCGTACACACCGCCAATCAAGTCTCCATGTTTTACATCAACAAGCAAGGAGATGGAGGATCACTTTAGCTCTACTATGAAGCTTTGTGCCGCTGGGCAACATACCTACTGGGGTCCCAAAATCAGCTCACCAACAAGCTCAGTCACCAACTGGACATGCACGAGTGGTCCCTCGAGTCATCGATCCTTCAGATTAGCTTCAGTGTCTGGGGCAAACTGGACATGGATCTCTTTGTCTCTGTCAAAAATGCCAAATGCTCAGTCTTTTACTCCATCTGACTCTGCCAACAATGCTAGGCACCTGATGCCTTTGCCATAGACTGCTCCCAGGGGCTTCTATATCTCTCCCCCACCTTTCTGCTCATCACGTGTGTCCTGCTAAAAATCAAACAGGACAAGGCCTTAATCATCCTCATAGCGCCAAGGTGGCCTTGCCAATTCTGGTTTCCCCATCTCCTGGCACTCCTGCGGGAGCCTCCCATGCCACTGGGAACTCAACCGGTCTCCTTACTCAGAACCAGGGCCTCCTGCTGCATCCCAATCTCCAGAGCCTCTCCCTTAGAGTGTGGCGACTCCAGGGAACGCAACATGAATCGATTTTATGCCTCAAGATGTACTCGGCCTAATTTCTACATCATGGAAGCCAGCAACACAGAACTCTTATCAACGCAAATGGTCCTATTTCTCCAGCTGGGCAACATTCAACAATCAGGACCTAGTTCATTGTTCTTTGGGATAGGTGCTCTCATATCTCTTGCACTTATCCAAATCTGGCCTCAAGACCTCTTCCATGTGCTACCACCTGATTGTGATTGCTGTCTCCCATGCACCAGTTGATAGTCAACCCATTTCCATGCATCCTGTCTTCTCCAGGTTTATGAGAATACTCATGAACATCAAACCACCTGTTCATTCTCCCATACTCACCCCCATCCTCCAACCAATAATCAAGAAAATGCAGCACACCAGAATAAGAAGAACCCCAACAAGCAAGATGAAAGCCAGACAATCCACATGCAAAAGAGCTTTCTCTATGTATGCTCCCTCACTGTGGAATTATATGCCTGCAGACATAGGAGCTATCAATGACCTAACAGAATTTAGGAAAATCTATAAAGACATACCTCTTTATAGAATAATGTGGACACACACCATGACCACACAGTACATCGTACAGGACTCTTGGATAGTTACAAAATCTCAAACCACTATGAAACACAATGAACCCACCACATGAGAACACTTACCCCTCTGTCTCGCACAAACCCCATGACTGTACCTTTAACCAGATATAATAATACTAGACGGAACCATCAGTACACTCATGTAAGTTGTTAAAAGTTCTACTGTATCATTTGTACCCCATATAACCCCCCAAGTTCATTATCCTGTTCTATGTAAAAGTTGTTGTTGCTGTGATGTTCATTGTAAACTGCCCTGAATTAATGATGCAGCAGTATAGAAAACCTGTTAAATAAATACTAGCATGGGATCTCAATGTGGTCCTCTCAAGCTTATGTGGGCACCCTTTGAACCCATGGTTTCTGCATCCTTCAAGCACCTCACTTGGAAAAAACTGTATTCTTGGTAGCCATCACTTCTGCCAGACAGATTGGAGAACATCAGGCTCTTGTACACTACCTTCCCTACACACAATTTCTCCATGATAAAGTCATACTCGGAATCTATCTCAAGTTCCTCCCTAAAATCGTCTCGGACTTCCACATCAATCAGCTTGTCATCCTTTTGGTGTTCTGACACCACCAGTGGGATCCCCGGAAGAGACGCTTCACACTGGACTGCAGGAGAGCTCTCTTTACAGGACCACTCTGCAAATCCTATCAGCTTTTCCTAACCTTCAATCCCAATAATCCAGGACAGCCAGCTTCCAAGCAAACCATCTCTTCTTGGATAGCGGACTGCATTGCCTTTTGCTGTGACAAGCTGCCCTACCATCTCTTGTATGCATTGGTCCCCATAGTCTTAAAGCCACTGCTGCATCTATCACCAGCTTGGCTTGTGTCTCTTCACAGGACATCTGCAGAGCTGCTACCTGGACATCCATCCATACTTTTACTACACATTACAGTCTGGACAGCTCCTCAGCAAAAGAATTTGCCTTCAGCCAAGCGGTCCTCCAGAACTGCTTTGCCACTTTAACAGTTTCCTTCACCATCCTCTTGCGAGGGCCACAAAAAAAACCAAAAAACAAAAAAAGCAGCAGCTCTCACCCTCCTGCCATCCCCTTGACACAAACAAAATAAAGAGAAAGAGGACAAGAGTGCAACAAGATTCCTCTGCATCATGGAATTTCAGTGGTGCTCCAACTTGCTGTTTTGGTATGAACTGATGTATTCGGAGGTGAGCAGGCGGGAAGCAGGTGCACATGCTCAGAGGCGCACAATAAAGCTTCTTTGAGCTAAGAGAGATCTGGGCAATGGCGGCTCTTTCAGGGACTTCACCTTCAGAGTGTGGCTGCATATCCCTGCTGTCTATAGAGAACCCCCATTACAGGTAAGCAACTACGCTATCCCTAAAAACTGCAGATGGGAAAGTCGTGTCTTGTGCAGTTTTGTAAAGGCAAGTTCTCTAAAAAAGAAAAAAGGAAGGGATGGCTCATAAACCCTCACACAGAGCTCAGAACAGGACAGAAGGTTATAGATCACATTGTTTAGAATCTCACTGTCTCCAGAATAGACATTTGAAATAAAAAAAAAAAAAGACATATACATTTAGCTCTTGAAGTTATGAGAAAGCAACGAAGCTCCATCAGTTGCAGAGCAGGACACTTAATGATTCTGTCATTGTAGCCTTTGATGGAGTTAAGGTCCCTCTACAGTATATATTTTTGATTTGTTATTTCTAGACTGTAGAAAAGCAGCTTTGAAGATGTTGCTAGCGTAGATTAGAGTGTGTGGGGATTGGTTAAGGTATCAGGTGAATTGGGGGCTTGTCATGTTCAGCACTGTCAGCATCAAGCGAACATCAAGTAAAATCTCAAATCCTAGGAGCAGAGCAGAGGGAACTCAAAGAAGGAAATCTGTAAATGAATAAAAGCTGTAGGCATGTAAGAAATGAACCACTAACTGCTTCTATGACTTAAGTTCACAAGATTAATCTCGAGTTCTCCACCAGGTCACCTCCATCTCCCCTTCTCCCACTTCGTTCTCACATCCTTCCTCTGCTAACCTTTCTTCCTTTTCTAACATCACAGAGGAGGAAACTGATTCCAATCCTAGCCAGCTACTCAGTTCTGAGGAAGAAGTAGTGAGTTTGGAGGAGGAGAGAAGACCGCCCTTGCTCTCATCCCCTTCCATCTCTCATATCCTCAGCTTCTCACTTTGCACTGCAAATGTTCCTTCTGCCTTGAAAACATGCAAAAACCTTCACTGAACCCTATCTGCCATCTCCCTCTCCCTCTTCCTCTTCATATTCAAACTCAGGGGTGGCCCAAGGGGGGGTGCGGGGCCATGTGCGGAGACTCTGTGTAGGGCCTCATTTGCATAAATATTTGCATAATGTTACCATACACTAACATTTAGTAAACATGCCTCTTAATGAGTGTATGGATAAAGAAAGACTAAGAGATTTCTACATTACTATAATCCAGTGCCAACTGCCAGGCACATTAGGAACTACTACAGACACTGCCCATTTAGAACCCATATTCAGCATTTAGAACCCATAGCAAACCCGCCGTATCCTAACAGCACTACCAGGACTCACAAAGTACCAGACCCTACCTATCAAAAGGCAACTCTGCAAATATTAAACCAATACATTTCAGAGAATAACAATACATGACCTACTGGGGAAAGAGAACAAGTGGCAATGTCAAATGGGAATTACATAAACAGAATACCTCAGCTCAGATACACATGCAGAACATAGACCATCACCAAACAAGGAATCACAATTTAGAAACAGGAAGACAATAATTAAACTGGGAACCCCAAAAGCCAAACTTGGAATGTACAACAACACTGTAGAAATAAAACTATAAATTAAATTTCCTCTTGTACTAAACAAAGCGCAGACGTTAATGATGTACATTTCCCAGAGCTGGCATATTCCAGTTAATAAATTCAAAATAAAGAGATATTTTTCTACCTTTTTGTGTATTTTTTTCAGTTGCAATTGCTCCAGCCACTTTCTTCGTGTCTTCTGCTAACTCTCCATCGTCTGCTGTCCATTTGTCCTTTCTTCTCTCTTCTAGTATTTTTTTCCATTCTCTCTCTACATCTGCTTTAACATACTAATCTTTCTCCTTGTGCTCTTTCCTCATTCCTATTTCATCCACTCAAATTTTACCCCTCCATCCTCAATCCCCACTTACTCTCCCAATATCCGGCCAATTGTAGATTTGTCTTCCCTCCCACACAATATTTTTTCCCTCTCCATTTCACTCTCCCAGCTCCATCCCATTCCAATCCTCCCCCAACATCAGCTCCCTTCTAGTTCCAGCCCCACCCAGCATCCGCTCCCTTCTAGTCCCTGCATCAGCCCATTTCCAGTCCTAGTCCCCCATAAGCCCATTTCCAGTCCTAGACCCCATAAGCCCATTTCCTATCCTAGCCCCACCATCAGCCCATTTCCAGTCCTATCCGAGTCCCTCCATCAGCTCATTTCCAATCCCAGCCCCCCCATCAGCCCATTTCTAGTCCTTTCCTAGCCCCACCATCAGCCCATGTCAAATCCTAGCTCCCTTCCACAGCCCATTTCCAATCTTAGCACCCCCCAACAGCCCATTTCCAGTCCTATCCTAGCCCCCCCCCTCAGCCCATTTCCTGTCCTAGCCCCCCCCCTCAGCCCATTTCCAGTCCTAGCTCCCTCCCCTCACAGCCCATTTCCATTCCAAGCCCCCCTCCCCATCAGCAATTTGCAGTTCAAGCCCTCCTTCCACTCAGCCCATTTCCAGTCCTAAGCCCCCATAACCCATTACCAGTCCTAAGCCCCCCATCAGCCCACTTCCAGTCCTAACCCCCCATCACCCCATTTTCAGTCTTAGCCCCCCATAGTCCATTACCAGTCCTAACCCCCCCATCAGCCCATTTCCATTCCTAACCCCCCCCATCAGCCCGCTTCCAGTCTTAGCCCCCCATAGTCCATTACTAGTCCTAACCCCCTTCCATCAGCCCATTTCCAGTCTTAGCCCCCCATAGCCCATTACCAGTCTTAACCCCCCATCAGCCCATTTCCAGTCTTAGCCCCCCCCCCCCCATAGCCCATTACCAGTCCTAAACCCCCTCCCCCCATCAGCCCAGGTAGATTTAAAAAATACAAACCGGCTGCTGCCGCCGCCGTGGCAGCAGCAGAATCAAGCGTCCTGCCGCGGGGCCCCCTGCCCGGCAGAGCCTCCCTGCAGCATCAGCTCCCGAGTCCCAAAGCGCGGGCTTTCAGAGCCGCAAGAGTTTCCCTTTCTCGCGGCTCTGTTAATTCCGCCGGGGCTGATGGGAGGTCAGAGAAGCTCTCCCTTCGTGGCTCTGAAAGCTGAAAATACAACCACATTAAACTGCAGCATACTTAGCATGCAAATTGCTGCACCTCAAATGATCCATGCATTGGGGAAAGCCCCCAATACCATCAAAATACTGTTGGGGGGGGCCAGTGCCCCCAACATAAAACTAATCCCCAGTGGCCCTGTTCCACTCACCCAAAAAAAAAAATCCCTGGTGGCCCCCTGCCACCGCTCTCCTGATACCTCTAATCTGAAGCGGGAGCATTGCCCTCATGCTCATGCCTTTGCACTACCATGTTGAAAAATAGCAGCACCTGGTCCTGTGCGGTGTATCCTGGGATTCACTGGGCATGGCCAGATTGCACCGCGTGGGGCCAGCTGCCACCATTTTTTAAAATGGCGGCACAGGGGAGAGAGCATGTGGACATCATTCGTGCTCCAGGTTAGAGGTACCAGGAGGGAGGTAGTGGGGTTTGGGGATCACCGGAGATTTTTTTATTGCGTAGGTAGGTAGAGGGATCGAGGCTGCTGGGCCACCAGGGAATTTTTTTTTATCAGGTGGGGAATCAGGGCCGCTGGTGACTTTATTTCTGTTGGGGAGAGGGGGGGTCGGTGTCTGGACGGGGGCACTGACCCCCCCTCACCCCCCTCCAGACACCGACCAGCAGGTTCGGGCCCTAGAGTTAGTCCAAAATGTTGCAGCCCTAGGCAATCCTCAAGCTTTACACCCTTTCTGCCTGTCAAAATCTATTATTTAGATTTGAATGGCTTGCTTTTGCTGCCCTCCAGGGGTTGCTGCCCTAGGTGACTGCCTAGTGGTTGAGCTAGCCCTGTCCAGCAGTATGCTGATGGCATCGAAGGGGGGGGGGGCTTTCTCTGATGCCTAGGTCATCTGAGGTGGTGTCAAAATTCACCTAAGATGACCCTATTTCTCTGGGACAGCAGCCAAGATTGGCCACTGTTGGAAACAGGATACTGGGCTTGATGGACTTTGGTCTGACCCAGTATGGCATATCTTATGCTTATGCTCTTAAGCCATCCTTGTGCCAACTTCTGTGTTCATGTGCTTGGCTTGCTCTCCCAGTTTAATGCTGACTTTGTGCACCCTGGGTAATTTGAATATTGCATTCCAGCATTAAAGTCACACAATGAAACTCTGTGCTGGGCTCTAGAGTAGGGTTTCTCCATCAGCCTGATAGTTTGCACAGACCTCCTTGATATTACTCTGCAGCAAGGACTCGAAACAGGGAAAGTCATCCAGACAAATGAATTTCAGACATGGGTGAGAGCTGGCAGAAATTATAATTTTTTATTGTATCTCAATTTGCAACCAGATTGCATAGAATGCCCAAAACAAGCTGTTACCCAATCATGTTAAACTAAACAGGAGGAGAATCTGCAGGGGCCCATTGATCAAGGATGGGGAAGCTCTGATCCTCAGGGGCTACAAACCAGTCACATTTTCAGGGCATCCCTAATGAATATGCTTGACAAACTGGCATGCATCTATGCAAATCTATCTCCATATTAGGGATCATGAAAATGCAACTGGAGGTTCCCCATCCTGCCACAGCAGGGCACTTCCTCTGGAATACTAGTTCAGCAACTACATTCATTCATCAACATGCTAAAAGTGTGGTAAGAGAGTAACTGTGTTGGTGCTAAAGAAAACTGAAGTTGTAGGTTATGATGCTCAAAGGGCATGAGGTTATCACAGCTTACAAAGACTCCACTGACTGTTTTTGGAAAAACGAGCAAAGACAATCCAGTGCTCTTAACAGAGAAAAGAAGTCCAAACGAAAAATAGATTGGATTTTCTGCGAAAAGTAACTGGTTAGCTGAACAGCCCAGTGAAAAACGGCAGAGTGCTTTAGTCACTCCAATAAGAATGTGTAAGGGGAGGTGTGGGGGGGGGGGGGGGAGGGAGGGAGTGTCAGGCTGGGCTTATCGGAAGATGCAAGTACAACCCACTGCCACATTCTCCATCACTCGCTTGTACTTCTTGCACTTCTTCCTCGCTCTGTGTTTCTGGCCAGTGTTGGCCGTGTCGCACAACCGCCTCTTCACGGGGACTTTGCTGTGGATGGGAATACTGGACATGGTGCGGTCCTCCTGCATGGTGAATGGGTTAATGCAGCCCGAGCACAAGCACTGTGCTTCAGGGATATCAGCAGGAATGCGATGCTCATCGTGGTTGATACTGAGAAAGAGAAGAAAACAGTGGATATAACACGCTACAGCCATTTCAGCTCCATTTTTGCAGCGTTTCCAGTTTGCTTTCTTCAGTCATTCTGACATTAGCTTGCCAGTGAGCTCTGCTGTGACCGAGGCATCCCCCACACATACTCACAGCTCCTCCAGTACACCTCCTTCCTGCCTTTGCTTCTCTATTCCTGAAGCCTGCACCCCGCTCCTGCCCTGCAGTATTTCCTGATATTCTACTGCTGAGACCCCTATGTCCCCCCAAAAAAACCTGCACATATACCTCACCCCTTCCCTGCAGTTCTCCCAGTACTGAGACCCATGTGCAGCTCTGCCCATGTGCCTCACTCCTGCCAGATGGCAGCCCCCTGCTATTTCAGTACTAAGATCCTCTCCACCCCTCACCACACATGGTTTACTGAGCTTAAGTTTCAGTTTAGCTTTTCTGATTGATTTTGTTTTGTGGAAAGCACCAAGGAGGTTTATAATTCATAAACAGACACACAATACTCCTGCTGAAATTCTGCAAACAAAATGCACACTTCTGTGTAAAAAAGTCGGCATTATGCAAAATTCTGTCTGTTTGATTTGTCAAAACAAGAAAGCATATTTTTGCATGATACTTAATTCAAAATACAATACAGAAAAAAATCATCAAAAGGTGCAAGAGTTGCAGCAGGAGTAATAGAAGGAGACTAACATTACATATACATAGGGGCACGTTTCCTAAAGGTTAATGCACATTAAGTGCTACAGTGGCCCGTTCATTTCTGAGTCAGGGCAGCACGTAACACGCGATAACCTTTAGTAAACATGCCCCATACTCTGCTGGTAGTAATGAGGACTATTCACTATTTAGGAGCTTTGTAGGCCTGAAGTTAAAAGATAATAAATCAGAGGGCCTGGTGCTCAAGCAACGAGGTATCACCATGGTGAAGGAATTCTCCTTAATGTGGGTTACAGGTAGCATGAAATACTTAGGGATAGATCTGAATAAGAGTCTAGCAGTGATGTGCCAATGAAATATAACATAAAATAGAGCATATGAAAAATCTCTGAGCAATAGAAGGATTGCTCTCGTTACGAGGGCAAATAGCCTAAAACTGATAATGATGCCAAGCTATCCTACCCTCTCCAGACTGTGCTTCTATGATGACGTTTGATACAAGAGCATCATAAGGACATTTATAGGGTAGCTAGAGTGGGATGCAAACATTGATTTTAAGAAGAGAAAAAAGAGGGATGCAGACTTGTGTTTATATAATGTGGCAGCACTGATGCGATGGATTTGTGAGGAGAATAACGGTCAGCACTTGTTTGCACTCATTGACTTTCTAAGAGATTAGTAAGGCATAGAGTGCACACCAAACATCCTGCACATGTGAATAATGCAGTAAGAGGGTTTACTGGGGAAAAATGTTTGCAACCATTGAGGATGGCCTGGAAATGGTGGAGAGTGAAAGGGAGTCCTAGGGATATTTCTTTTCATACAATTTAGAGGGAATCCCAATTTTGCACCAGGTTGGGATCTGCGCAGTTTGGGGAATAGAAAAAGAGAGGTTGTGTTGAAAAGGGGCAGCTTCTAAAAATCAATAAATGAAAATTCCCTTTGTTTGAACAAAGTTAAGGAAGAATGGCAATTGCCCAATAAGCCACTCTTACGGTGTCTCCACATAAGACATTACCCAACACACTGAAACGATAGAATGCGAAGGGCTTCCAACTTACTAAACTTGACAAAGCTTTTATGAAAACACCTCTGATGACCAACAGTCTATATGGTGGCATAGAGTGAGTCGAGAACAGCTCAGTGACCATTTTCCTCAGCGGAGATGTGGGCAAAAGATGTAGAGGAGATAATGTAAGCGAGGATTGGGGGAACCACTTTGAGAATATAGTAAGAATTGCAAAAAAACTTATCAATGAGCTTACATAATGAGAGAAAAGGGATATCAACTACAGATATGGATGATCCCTCTTGCATAAAATATGAGGATAAATAAGGAACTTACAAAAGTGTAGACATTTGAAAACTTTATGGAATAAAGTACTGGAAGCAATAGAGAACATATATACCTATTCCATTTCCATTAGACATCACTTACCATTTCTCATCCTCCAACAACTGTAGCGCTGAATGCTAAGAAATACTTTACCCAGTTTGCCTTAATTTTGGTAAGGAAGTGATTTTACACTACTGCAGGAGGAAGGAGGAACCACCTCTTCCTGAACGGGTAAACTTGATACATGACATCTGCTATTTTGAGCTACAAAGCAGCAAACAAAAACGTAAAGCAGAGTGGCTGCCCTTTGAACAATTGTGGAATATATTTTGGCTGAGTTGTGAGGAGCCCAGTGAGTGATGGGTCTTGCCTCTCAAGGACAGCTCAGAAGGTGTGTGTGTGTTGGGGGGGGGGGGGTATGCTTGAATGGTTATGACTTGGTTGGTATGATTGGTGGTAGGTTGCGTTGAGTGGTAGGGAATAAAATAAACGTCGTCAACTGGAGAAAAGGAATGATGATTTGGGGAATGGCTTGGTTATAGCTCTAAGAACCGTTGTGATGAACAAGTATGTATTCTTGGCTGGATTGATAAAAAGTGGATGTATCTCGTCAGCTGTTTACTAAAATAAATGGTAAAAAAAAGGAGAATAAACTAGCAGGAAGAAGCAAAGAGAGTTTAAGGGAGGGCTCTCTAGTTACAAAAAATATGGATAAAGTAATCTGAAAGCCATGTTAATCCACTTTAATGGTAGTTGAATAAAAAAGGAACAAATTGGAAAATAAGCTGATAAGCTTAATAAGCTAGTCCAAATAAAAGGTACCACCTTACTGTGCTTTTTGTTTCTCTTGTTATTTAATGGAGAGGAGTCTGTAGGAAAGGTAGGTCCAGAAGCGACCAGCCCAGCCTATTTGATCTCCAGCTTCTCCAGGTTTGTGCTAACCCAGCTGGTGGAATAAGCTTAACATCTGGAATGGAAAAACCAATTATTCTCGTCCATTTCCATATCTTGTTTGATACATTGCTCTTCCCCATGGGTATTAAAAGCAAATCTCAGCTTCTTACATTTAATAGTAGACCTTTAACTATGACAATTGATCATATAATTACCATATACCCAGTAAAAACAAGGGCCGCATAAAAAGCCAGTCCTCTAATTATTAGTAATTATTTCTGTAATCAATTTGCTGTATACTGTTCAATGTTTACTGATTATTTGGTTCTCCAGGACCAAGCAGGAAGTCAGTCCTCACATATGGGTGACGTCGGCGCCGACGGAGCCCTCGCGGAGCAATTTTCCCCAGCTTTCAAAGAAAGCCTTTGGGAATTGCAGCGCGCATGCGCGGTCTCCTTCCCGCCCAAGGGAGCCATCTTAGCCAGTCTTCTTTTTTCCGCGGAGCCCTACAGACGTACCCGTCGTGTCCCCGCTGAAAAAGTTGATCTTAGTATTTTATTTCTCTTTTTTCCTTCGGTTCGACGCCGGTCTTTTTCCTGCCCGGACTCGCGACGCCGTTGCGAGTCCTTCTCTTATTTTTCGTTTTTTCTGATTTTTAGTCAGTTTCGTTTTTCGGTTTTTCGCTGGCAGCCCGGTCCTTTGACCTTGCAGGGGCCCTTTTTCCCCCGATGGCTGCCAGTGGTTTCAAGCGGTGTGTTCAGTGTGACAGAAATATGTCACTCACTGACACACACGATAATTGCCTCCGCTGCCTCGGCCCGGATCACAAAGAATTGATCTGTGGGGCCTGTGGCAAAATGTCCTCCAAAGCGTTGAGAAGTCAGCGGCACCAGCGGGATAGAATCTTCGCTGACCCCGGCCGTACCCGGACCTCGTCGGAGGCCTCGGCGTCCAGAGGTTCCAGCTCTGACCATCGCCGAAGCTCCTCCGACAGGGGTTCTCCCTCCGGGGACCATCAACGGAAGGTGAAACCCGCGAGGGCGGCGTCGGTGGACGCTCCTGGCTCCGCGAGGGCCAGGTCGCATAGCCCCGACAGCCATCCCGGGTCTTTGGAGAAGGAGCACCTCCCGAAGCGACCTCGCCTGGAGTCGGAGTTGCCTGCTCGGGTAAGTCCTGTAGTCCTCCTGGACTCGCCTCCGAGAGTTCCGCCGTCGGGGCCCAAGTCGGGGGCTGCTGGGTCACCTGAGGTCGGACTCAGGTTGACGGCCTTGGAGAGCAGACTATCTGCCTTCATGGACCAGCAGCGGGCACTGATCGCTAGCCCCGCTGGCGCCGCTGCCCCGACCGCCGGGACGTCGACGTCTAAGTTGACCCCGGAGACCGAGCCGATCCTCGAGTCCATGCGAACTCGAGTCGATCCTCGGTCGAGGTCACCCTCGGCCTCCCGTTCGGGACCGAGGTCGTCGACACCGACTCCCTCGGTGTCGGGGCGGCCGACGCCTACGCCTGCCCGAGCCGACCCCACCGATTCCTCCTCGGAGTTGGTCTGGGAGTCTGAAGAGGAAGAGTCACCTGATTCGTTTCGGACTCGGTGTGTCCCCTCAGACTCGCCTGAGTCCGAACCTCGGAAGCAGTCCCCTCCGGAGGATGCCCGGTTCTCGGACTTCGTCAGGGATATGGCCAAGGCTTTGGCCTTCCCGGCGGATCCCGAGGAGGAGCCTCGAGCCGAAGAGCTCGACGCCCTTCAGTATGACTCTCCCGCCAGGGAACACTTTACTGTACCGGTTCCTCCCATGCTGGAACGACTACTCTTCCGCATGTGGGAGAGTCCGGCCTCGTCACCAGTATTAAGCAAGCGGGTCGATTCCATCTATCGAGTCCGCAAGAGTCCTGGCTTCCAAAAGGCACAGCTGCCACACCATTCCATGGTTGTGGAATCGGCCATGCATAGGCTTAAGAGCCAAAAGATGCACTCCTCGGTGCCTCCTGGCAGGGAGGCCCGCAACCTGGATGGCCTTGGTAAGAAGTGTTTCCAGGGCTCCATGCTTGCTTGTCGTGTCCAGACCTACCAGCTCTACATGGGCATGTATCTCCGAGACCTGGCTAAAGAGCTAGCCGGATTCTCCGCTGGACTGTCCGAGGAACCTTTGCGGAGGTTCCTGGCCTTGACAACTGGTATTCGGGAATGCTCCAAATTCATGTCCCGAGCAGCCTATGATGGCTTTGAAGCATCGGCTCGAGTGGCCGCAGCCGGCATCGGTGCCCGCCGACAGGCTTGGCTTCAGTCGTCTGACCTTGAACCCTGGGTGCAGGACAAGTTGGTCGATGTCCCCTGCCGAGGTGAGAACCTCTTTGGCAAGCCCATGGCTGAAAAGGCTGCACAACTCGAGATGGAGACTCTCACCAGGACTAGGCTTTCTAGAAAGACCTCCGCCCCTTCCCAGAAAAAGAAGGGCTCGGGAAAGAAGTCCTTTTACCCGAGAAAGGCGGCTGCCTATAAACACTACCCTCAATATCAGGCCTCCGCAGCTCCCCCACAGGGCCAGCAGGCCAAGGGACGGGGTAACGGGTCCCGTAGGCAGCAAGCCCCCAAGCCTGCACCACCGGCCCCTGCTCAGCAGGGTGGGGGTTTTTGACTTCATCAGCATAGCCTCTCCCCCTCAGCTGGTTCCTCCCAGCACCGGAGGCCGGCTGATTCACTTCGCCCACAGGTGGTCCAACATCACTTCAGATGCCTGGGTGCTTCATGTCATAAGAGAAGGCTATCTTCTCCACTTCCACCAGGTCCCTCCCTCCTATTTTCCGGGAGAACCTCCACGACTCCCTCTGCACAGGGACTTACTCCTTCAGGAGTTAGCAAGTCTTCTTCAGGAACAGGCTGTGGAACCGGTGCCCCACCACCTGAGAGGTCAAGGCTTTTATTCCAGGTATTTTCTAATACCAAAAAGGACAGGAGGCCTCAGACCCATCCTGGACTTGCGCAACCTCAACAAGTTCCTTGTGCGAGAAAAGTTCAAAATGCTTACCCTTGGAATCCTTCTGCCCTACCTCCAGCAGGGAGATTGGCTATGCTCCTTGGATCTAAAGGATGCCTACACGCACATCCTCATCCACCCAAGCCACCGCCAATACCTAAGGTTTGTGGTGGCAGGAAATCATTACCAGTACAGAGTACTGCCCTTTGGCCTATCCTCCGCACCGCGAGTCTTCACAAAATGTCTCGCGGTGGGGGCGGCCTATCTCCGGCTTCACGGCCTCTATGTCTTTCCGTACCTCGACGACTGGCTCATCAGAGCGTCGTCCTCTCCGGAAGTCACCAACGCCACACACCGCACGGTGACTCTTCTGCAGTACTTGGGCTTTGTCATAAACTTCGCAAAGTCCACTTTGCTCCCCTCACAGGATCTCGAGTTCATCGGCGCAAGACTGCATACTCCTCAGGCTCGAGCTTTCCTGCCTCTCGACAGGGCTCAACGGCTCATGGACCTAGCCGGCCGTTTCCGCAGCCAGTCCCTGGTCTCCGCCAGGCGCTTCCTGAGGCTGCTCGGCCATATGGCTTCCACCGTCCACGTGACCCCCAATGCCCGCCTGAATATGCGGCCTGCTCAATGGTGCCTTCGCAAGCAGTGGCAACAAGCCACCGGCGGACTAGCCGACTTAGTGCGCATCTCCGGGCCGCTGGCCTCTTCTCTACAGTGGTGGCTTCATCGGCCGAACCTGGTGCTCGGAATGCCTTTTCAGTCACCTCAGCCAGCTCAAGTGCTGACGACCGATGCTTCCCTCCTGGGTTGGGGAGCACATTGCCAAGGGGCATGTACTCAGGGTCTCTGGACCGCATGGGAGTCTGCTCAGCAGATCAACTTCCTGGAGCTCAGAGCAATCCGTCTAGCGCTCAAGGCTTTCTCCCACCTGACTTCTCACCAGTCCGTCCTTGTCCAGACCAACAATCAAGTTGCCATGTTCTACGTGAACAAACAGGGGGGCACGGGCTCCTTCCTTCTCTGCCGAGAAGCTCAGAAGCTCTGCTCTTGGGCCGTCAGTCACGGCATTCTTCTCAAGGCAGTTTATCTCTCAGGCCAAGAAAATTACCTGGCAGACAAACTCAGCCAGATCCTCCAGCCGCACGAGTGGCGCCTGGATCCCTTGGTAGTTCAGAAACTTTTTCTGAAGTGGGGGCTCTCCACGATGGATCGCTTTGCCAGTCCTCTCAACCGGCAACTTCCTCGCTTCTGCTCTCGTCAGCCACATCCCCTTCGAGTAGCGGCAGATGCTTTTCTACTCTCATGGTCGGAGAGCCTTCTGTATGCTTTTCCTCCCATCCCGCTAGTCTCTCAAACTCTTTTCAAGGTTCTCCGAGACAAAGCTTCCATGATCCTGGTGGCCCTCGCTGACCCAGACAGCCGTGGTTTCCACTCCTGCTGCAATTAGCGGTAGAGGATCCGTTCCCTCTGGGGTTTCAACCGGATCTCCTAACACAGGATCAGGGGTCCCTGCTACACCCCAACCTCAGATCTCTCAATCTAATGGCCTGGCTGCTGAAAGGGTAGTCCTTGCTCCCCTTCTCCTGCCGGCAGAGGTGGAAGAGGTCGTCCTAGCTTCTCGGCGACCTTCTACCCGCAAATGCTACGCCCTTAAATGGCGTCGCTTTTCCGTTTGGTGTACCCAACAGTCTCAGGATCCCTTCTCCTGCTCGGTGTCGGTGATCTTGCAGTACTTGCTCTACCTCTCTAATCTGGGACTTAAGTCCAACTCCGTCAAAGTTCACCTCAGTGCTCTTTCTGCACATCATGTGCCGGTGGACGGCAGACCTCTTTCCAGCGACCCTCTAGTAGCGAGGTTTCTCCGAGGTCTCCTTCTACTTAAACCACCTCTGCGCCCGCCAGCACCTGACTGGGATCTGAATGTGGTTTTACAGCGGATCACCTGTCCGCCCTTTGAACCTATGGCTACCTGTTCTCTCCGTTTTCTTTCTTGGAAAACTTTATTCCTGATAGCCCTCACTTCCGCTAGACGCGTAAGTGAATTGCAGGCCCTCGTGTCTGATCCCCCTTACACTCGGTTCTACAAAAATAGGGTAGTCCTACAGACTCACCCAAAATTTCTTCCAAAAGTGGTCTCCCCTTTTCACATCAATCAGGAGGTGGTACTTCCGACCTTCTTTCCCAGGCCACACTCCAGCCGAGCTGAAATGGTCCTACATACCCTGGACTGTAGAAGGGCATTGGACTTCTATCTTGACCGTACGCGGGAGCACCGTAAAGCTGCTCAGCTTTTTGTGTCTTTTGACCCCAATAAATTGGGGCTCCCGGTCTCCAAGCGTACTCTGTCCATCTGGGTTGCTGACTGTATCGCTTGGGCTTATGGGGCAGCCGGACTCTCTTTAGAAAGTCGAGTCACGGCTCATTGTGTTCGGGCGAAGGCTACGTCAGTGGCTTACCTCCGCTCTGTTCCGCTGGCAGACATCTGCCGGGCCGCTACTTGGTCTTCGAGCCAGACTTTTGCGGTCCATTACTGTCTCGAGAGGGAGTCCCGCAGGGACAGTGCTTTCGGACAGGCAGTCCTCCGAAATCTCTTCGAGGTTGAGCAACTCCTACCCTCCATCCCGGATGTGGGCTACCGGTGGGTAATAATTCAGTGAAGATTCCTTCCTTCTGTGCCGCTGAGCTAGAGGGAGCTCATTTTTGTGCTTAGGGTCTCCGGTAGCCTTAAGCTTGGGAGTCCCATATGTGAGGACTGACTTCCTGCTTGGTCCTGGAGAAAGCGTAGTTACTCACCTGTAACAGGTGTTCTCCAGGAGCAGCAGGAATCAGTCCTCACAACCCTCCCTCCTCCCTTTGGAGTTGCAATCATTTGCTTAAGTTTTTTTGCAAATTTTTTATGCTGTCTTTTAGCTGTGTCATCAGACTGGCTAAGATGGCACCCTTGGGCGGGAAGGAGACCGTGCATGCGCGCTGCAATTCCCAAAGGCTTTCTTTGAAAGCTGGGGAAAATTGCTCCGCGAGGGCTCCGTCGGCGCCGACGTCACCCATATGTGAGGACTGATTCCTGCTGCTCCTGGAGAACACCTGTTACAGGTGAGTAACTACACTTTATAAACCGCTCTGCTATTTCCCTCAAAGAGCAGTGTATCGATGCTAATGGCCCAGCTCGCGTGCTACCTGGCTCAGCGATCCTTACGTGTAAGTCCATGGAGAGAGGCTCCTCCTGTTGGACATCCACAGCCTCAGGTTCACCTCACACTTGCTCCCTTCTGGCTCTGAGCGGTTCAGAAGCTGCTTCACCATATCCTGGAGGCTTTGTTCATAATCCTCCACCAATGTGTAGTCCTTCTCGCCAGCCAAAGCGACGGAGTTTACTTGCAGCACAGGGTCGGGGGAGGACCTTTTTGATCCCCTTTCTGATAGTGACCCTGAGTTGGCAGTCCCCCTCTGGTGTTCTCTCTTCCTGCTTTTTCCTTTCTTGTGTTTTGGGTGTTCACCAGCAACCAGCACTAATAGGATGCAGAGTAGAAGCTGAAATGTATAAGAAAGTGATTCAGGCAGTTATAAGACAGTCACTCAGAAACATACTTTGTGCTGAGCAGTCACACTCATGGTCTCTTTGGAGGACTGAAGGTTTTAGGAATAGAAAAACATTGAGCGGATAGAGGAAGTCTGTCATATGTTTCAGGGGAAAAAGGTGGCGGGGTTATCTCATCTGAAAACACCAGTCCTGGAATAAAACTCCATGGTAAAATATTCTAAAATGGGACCTTTTTTTTTTGGAGTGAGTTCATGGACTGTTATTTTCAGTTTGGGTTCTCAAAGAGCTATGGCACTTGAAGACAGAGAATGGAGTTGTTACTTGCATCTAGTTTGTGAGAGTGAAGTAAAGCATCTGTGAAGTAAGTACAGCCCAGCACCGTACATTAAGTGATTAGATGCAGGGGAAGAACGCGTCATTTCTTGCAAGCCTCTCCTGCCACTGCTACAAAATATTAAACCTGAATCAAAATTCATTTTTGTTTTTCCGTTTAGTTTAGCAGTGGAAACTTCTTTCAGCATTGGACGTTTGAATGTATTTGGCATTTACTGAAGTACCCAGACAGCCAAGTTGCAACATAAGGCAAAGATGAAATTCCATAAGAAGAGACCAAGTAAGGTGCCTATATGTCCTTATGAAATAATAGTGGACCTTTGCAGCTGCGGTATGTGTATACTTGGGAACTCCGCCCACACTGAATCCCAGCTACGCTTAGTGGCAACAACTGCACTTCCACAATAAGGCGCAAACGTTTATGCCAGTTTGTATTTTATAAAAGTCCCTTTGCACCATCCTCTGTGGTTTACAGGAAGAACACCAGAAATAATATGTTAAAACATAACATTAAAACTAGAAACAAATGATACAAAAATGCCTAGCTAGTATGTCACATAAAACAAAACATGAACAATTAAATGACTGATAAACTAAAATATCAAAGCCCAGCTCATGCCATTAAACATCTCTCAATCAGAGAACCGTTGTAGAACAGAAAAGCTTTAAGCCTGATTTGCTGTGGTGTTCTGCTTCCGTACATGACTGAGTCATGGATGTGCAATACCTGCCTGAGAAAAGCCCAGGGGCTTCAACACTAGAACAAATTTGATGATTATTTATAAAAATGTCTATCATCTTTCCATATAAATCTGTTAATGTGATTTTGTAAACCATTTTGAACAGCGAAGTTATGGCAGACATTTGACAAATAACAGCACAGGTTTTCATGTCACGCGTGATAGTTGTGTCGCAGGATGCCAGGACATTTAATATTATAGGGCTTATTTTAGAAGCCTTATTTGAAATTGACAAGCATAAAATCACACATTTACATGTAAAAATGGCATCCATGTGTACAAAGATTTTCAAAAAGGTTGAATTTGCATGTGGATGTCCTTACTATGTAGAAATTGCAAGGGGTGTTGTTAGGGAGTGGCCTGCATGGGTCAAAAGTCTCCACGCGTATTCCTCAATTCATATAAGGGTTTATTTCAGAAACCTTATTCACCGTTCACATGTGTATAATCAGACAGACAATGTGTACTTGCAAATGACATCCATGTGTAAACGGCCATTTTAGAAACTGTTCATTTTACACATGGATGCCCATATCATGTAAGGGGGGGGGGGGTCATGGTGTAGCATGGCCTGGGCAGGACAAAATCCTACACGTGTACTCCCCATTTTGTACCGAGAATGCCTGTGCAAGCCCAAAATTGTCAACGTCCAGATTTGCACCTGCTCCCTAACACGAATAGGTACGTAAAGAGTGTTCTGTTAGCGCCCCCCCCCTCTTAACGAAAGTGATTAAGGAGAATATGTGACTTTCAACAGCAAAGTTATGACATACATTCCAGGATATCGTGTCACACATGCTGACCGTGTGATACAATATCCTCCTTTATCCTCTAATGTTTATTTCCCTCCCCACATTGACGCAACGTAAAGATAAGGTCCTCTGTAGTTGAGCAGCAGCATCTCCACGTCTCGGTTTGCAAACTGGCTTTGATATTTCTGAAATGTCTCCTCTTGCTGCTTGCGGTTGTGTATTTTAGAAACGAACGTGAGCATGTCCTGACTGCAACGTCTGTCTTCTGATCTCTACATCTTATCTAAAATGTGCTTTTGTGGGAATACAAATGTACGGCTGCAGTTGTCCATATCGGGATTTAGAGCTGCTCCCTGGCACATTTAGGTTTTTGAAACGTGCTCGTTTTGGCCAGCCCTTACGCCTATCCATAAGAACTATTAAGTTCTACAATCCTCTCCTCTGCCTCAGAAATCCTTCACAGGAAGGGATACGTGGCTTATCCCCCTTAATTCTCATTGTTTATTTCGCCTTCCAAACTGAAATTAGATAAAGTTAGAGGCATTTACACATGCAGGTTTGCAAGATGGCTGACCTACACGTGCAGGAGTCCGTGTTTCCTTCGATGGTGTTTCCCATATTGTAGATGTGCCGCAGTCTGCTCCTTCACTGCTTAAGAACAGGCTCCATGTTCAGCAGAGCCAGAATCACGACCCTGTCTCAGTTTTGATCTCCACAAACTATCTAAAATGTGCCTTCATATGTTGCTTATACTAATAGTAACTCAAGGTTCCAGTGACAGTTTTTTACCAAAATGAATCTGCTATTCTGTTCCAGATAGAGCAGCAGCAGATCTTTTGCTGTGGTTGCAGTCAAAGCCACCAGAGTCCTCATCATCATCAGTTTAAAGAAGAGGTTTTCATTTGCATCTTCAGTATGCCAGAAGAGCTGGGGAAAGTCTAACCCTTGTGGGCTGAGGTGCTAAGCACATTTGTGATGTGAGGACAGTACTGTACACAGGAGCAGGGCAGCCGTCACTCTGAATTTGGTGTCTCTTTTTAAGTCGGTGTTAGTATGATACACTCATATATAAAATCTTAATTGGAGGGGAGTTAAGTATGTGGAGTTCGGTGGAGTAAAAACATCTCGGTAAACGTTTATAGTTATTGTGCTTCTCTCAAAGCTTTCATCCTACCGTTGCAGGCAAAAGAGAAAAACCACAGAGGACTCCTCTCCCCCCCCCCCCCCCCCCAGTCCTGTTCTAGTTGCACATACTTTTGGATCAGTATCCATCTAGCATATAACAGATGGACAGTGGATCTATTTGGAAGATCACTGTATTTTTGAATAGTTCCTGCTGGGCTCTCCCACTTACTCCTAAATAAATGATTACTCCGTCTATTTGTGTGTCACCATTTCTGTACTTAAGCTGTCTGGTTCTCCTCTTGCTACTGAAATTCACACTACTGTTTTTCTCTTAACATCTCCCTCAACTCAGTTCAGGTTTCAGAAACAAACAACAAAGTGCTAAGAAAACATGAAGTAGACTTCAAACAAACAGAGAAGGCCACCTACCAGTTTCTGAGAACAAGTCATGACACTGGTAGCCAGAGCAGACGAAGATCTCTTCAGATGCTACAAAGCCAATCTGGAAGAAAACCGAATGAAAGAAGCTATTTAGGAATATCACTGTGTGTACACAACAGCAACAGCCCCTAATCTAAAGCCATCTCCCTGGGGGTGGGTCCCAGATGAACAATGCCTTGCTGAAGGTGCTGGATGTGACGCTGTTCATGAAGGGGAAAGGGCCAGGGAGCTGTTGTGTGTGCCTGATGGACACTGCACTGCAGACTACAGAACGTGCCGTACACAGCCCCTGGCAGCGTGTGGCTTTCCCACAGTCAGTACACAGTAACCACTGATATACCCTTTTTGTTTATTTTCATTTCTTTTTAAAGAGGCAATACCGTGAAGCTGCTGGTCCCAGATAAGTTTACTTAATCACTTTTCAAGAGGGACTTCCAGAGAGAGCAACCTTCCATTATGAAGAAAGAGGGCTGCTCTGAGATGCTACAGACTAGCAGCCTTCCAGCAACCAAACAGATCAGATGAGGGGTTTAAATGCCATTTCTAGATTACTTGCAGAAAGTGCTGGCAAAATCCTTCCAAGTGAAGCCCTTGTGCGAGACAAGGATATAGACTTACTTGGGAGCGCTCAGCATTTTTCATAATAGGCATGTTATAGCATTACTCGTGTTTTATTCAGCCCTTCTGCCAAATTATCTGTCAGATGACAGTCAACATTTCCACAAAGTCCCAGCAGCAACAGCTTGAGTTGGTAGGACTTATGTCTAGTGCATATCTTCTCTCTAGATCACAGAAATGGTACAGGTACTGTTCCTCCTCACTGAAGCCTCTTCAGGACATCAGATCTCTCGCTCAAATAATTTGGCTAAGCTGGTCACTCAACACCCATATCTAATTCCCAGGCTTTGCAGATTTTAGTTCCAAGGCATCATCAGGGTTTACTGTGAACAAGGTGCATAGCGTGAAAGGTTTGCATGTTGAGTAACGAGATTCTTTCATTCACGTATTCACCTAATGTATACTGCACATTTTCACAAAAAGCAGTTTGACGTGGGTAAAAGTGTCAGAAGTGTGCAGGTGATGCAAGGAAGGAAATGAATACACGCGGAAGACGGTAATGAGCAGATATGAAATGATTAGAAGGTGTAGAGACAGCACTCCAGAAAATGGCTGGATGATGGGAGAGCCCTTGCAGTAGACTAACGCTTTCTGATTTTCTAGTAGCTCTGACCTGGTTTGTACACAGCTAATTATTTGTACCGTCTTTATTTAGCTGTTTCAAGACCAAGCCATACTGCTACAATATCCTGCTAACATCAGGCCAGGTTGTGCTTCGAGCTTGCCAGTCATTTGGCAATGGTTATTACCAATGTTCCACACACCTACCCAACTCTGGACCCCGGGAGTACAGGGAAGAAATGGGGAGTCTCGGCATCCTCCATTTTTTTAATACAGAGTAGCAATTGTTCTCATCCCACCTGCCACTACTTTTTGGAGCATAAAAAGAAAGCATTGTTTGCATAAGACTGACAACCTGTGCAGCCAGCACCATAGTAAGGGCTCTGGCTGCCTTCTGGCTCTTTCGTGCCAGTCTCTTTGTTACTTTGAAGTTCCCTATCAGCTTGCTCTTTGTGTGCTCTGTTTCTTTCCCCGGGCACATCCTGAATATGGCAGAGTACACAAGGCTGTGTTGACACAGCATTACACAGAGCAAATGCACAGCAGACCCTGCCTCTGAACTCTCCCCTCTGTTTGCACATGGATCTGGGGCAGAAAATGGAGAAGCAGAAGCCGACTGAACTGCAGGTGAGTGCCGCACCTGTCTGCGCAGGAAAGGTTTGGTTCTGACTGGAGGAGCTGCTCCTCAGAAGAGGCTCAGCATCAGTGCCACACGCAGAATTGACAAACTGACTGTGTGTCAGCTAACAAAATCTGTCTCAGGCTTTTCCGTATGCATTGGGCTGAATATTACTGACATCTGTGCATTAACAATTTGATTAACGTTATTTCCAATTCAATGTAAATTGTTATCTCCAGGAACAAGCAGGAATGTAGTCTTCACATATGGGTATCGTCGGTACCGACGGAGCCTGCGCGGGAATGCTCCCCAGCGTCCAATAGGAACGCTTTTGGGAGCATCCCTCAGCACATGCGCGCTGCCTTCCCGCCTTTCCAACTGTCCCCTCTTCAGTTCTTCGTTTTCCGCGGAGCCGACAGGATCTAATCCCTGTCACCGCAGAAAATTCCATCTTTAAATTTGTTTTCTTGTGGTCACGTTTGCCTGCCGCACGACGCTTACTGGTACCACTGGTTCCTTTCTTTTCTTTTTCCAAAAAAAAAAACAACCCTTAAGCTTGGACTGTTTCTCTTCAGAAACTTTTCTCTTTGGTGCTAGGCGCCATTTTGGGCACTAGGCCCCATATTCCTAAATCATGGAAAAGCCAACTAGTGGTTTTAAAAAATGTACTAAGTGTGGCGGTACCATCTCCGTCACTGACACCCATGACTGGTGTCTTAAATGTTTAGGACCTGATCATTCTCCAACTGAATGTCTCTCCTGTATGGGGATGACTAAAAGAGGAAGACAGACCCTGGCTGCAAAGCTCGGTACCCTCTTTTCTTCGGATGCCAGATCCATTGCATCGACATCATCAAGGGCCTCTTCTTCCTCCCATGGATCTCAGGTAACTAAACATAAAAGCCGGTCCTCAAAGGGTAGCTCTCCTGCTAAGCATCGAGAGGCCACTGGCATTGCCCTTGAGGGAACCACACCTGCAAAACAGCCCCGGCGGGAGGCTTCGGCTTCCAAAGCATCGATGGGGCTTCAGGATGTTCGAGGCCTCAACTTCGCAAGAACTACCTGTGCCATGCTCAGGGGTTCCGGCTGTGTTTACCGGTACCAACACCCAGGCATCGGCAGTGTAGATAGACCAGAGGTTCCTCGCTATCAAGCGCAGCATCGCAGCTCTTCTTTCAGCTGCAGTACCGGTGGTCCAACAGGCACCAGTACCGACACTGATGATACCGGTACCGATGGTACCAGACCCGGAGGGAACTCTTCCCATGCCATCTCTGGCTGGACTCGACAGATCGGTATCGGGTCAGCTCGGTACCGACTTCGATCGGTACTGGGACCGTGCTTTGCAAGAGCATCGGGGTCAGGAATACTTCGATTCCTCCGATTCCGAAGACTCTGACAATTCTGCTGAAACTAGAGGTTTTCTCCCAGAAGATCCCTCTTCTCCCCAACGCAGAATGACACCTCCAGAGGACATGTCTTTTCAGGATTTCATCCGTGATATGGCCAAAGGTCTTTCAATCACAGTAGCTCCTGAAGAGGAACCCAGAGCAAAGGAGTTGGAAATTCTCCAATATCCTAAAGCTCCTAAGGAGGCAGCCACTCTGCCTATCCATGAAATTTTGCATAACTTGATGCTCAGGATGTGGGAGACACCTCTGACTACTTCTCCTCACTCTAGGAGACTTGATACTATGTATCGAGTTCCGCCATGTCCTGGATTTCAGAAAACTCAGCTGCCACACCATTCAATGGTAGTGGAATCAGCCATGTGTAGGATGAAAAGTGCAAAGAGGCATGCATCCAATCCTCCAGGTCGTGAATGCAGGACTCTGGATACTTTTGGGTGCAGAACTTTTCAAGCTTCCATGCTTTCAGCTAGGATCAGTTCATATAAACTATATATGGGAATGTTCCTCAAGAAAGTCACAGGAGACTTGGAACTTATGTGCCCATTTCTCCCAGATGACAAGAGACAAGATTTTCTTGCTCTAGTTACGCATGCTCAAGATGTCTCCAAGTTTGTTAATCGTGCAGCCTTTGACTGCTTCGAATGCATCAGCAGAACCTCTGCTATTGCCATTGGCGCACGACGGATTGCCTGGCTACAGGCATCAGACTTGGAGACTTGGATACAGGACAAGTTAGGCAACATTCCTTGCACGGGGGAGAATCTCTTCAGCAAGAACTGGCAGGAAAAGGCTAACGAGTTAGAGGCTGACAATACTACTCTAGATAGATTGTCAAAGTCTACAGCCACTCCAGCCAAAAAGAAGCCTTATAAAAAACCCTCTTTCAGCAAAAAGAGGAAGTTTTATCCTTCCTATACCCAGCAAAGTCAATCTCAGGGTCAGGTTGCCCAAAAGGGACAAACTAGACAACAAAAGAAGCCAAAAGGCCCGAGAGCCCAAACAGCTCTGCAGGTTCAGCCCCCTCAAGAGCTTTGACTCCTTCCTAGAGAGCTTAGCCTTCCTGCCTCTGAGGGGCCCCAATCCCCCAATATCCCAGGCAGGTTATGCCACTTTGCCAACAGATGGCATCAGATAACAGCAGAAGATTGGACCTTGTCTATTGTAGGAGAAGGGTACAAGCTTCATTTTCACAGCATGCCCCCTCCTACAATTCTAAAACAATTCAATTCTCAAACCTCTGCAGACAATCTGCTAGATCACGAGGTCTCAATACTTTTTGCCCAAGGGGCAATAGAGGAGGTACCCATTCTTCAACGGGGTGCAGGGTTCTACTCCCCCTATTTTCTTATTCCAAAGAAAACAGGAGGACACAGACCCATTTTAGACCTCAGAGAATTGAACAAATAACCTGTTTCGAGAGAAGTTCAAAATGATTTCTCTAGGAACTCTTCTGCCATACCTTCAAAGCCAGGATTGGCTTTGCTCTCTAGACTTAAAGGATACATACACTCACATTCTGATCCATCCAGATCACAGGAAATTCTTGCAATTCCTTGTCAGAGGAATACATTTCCAGTACAGGGTTCTTCCCTTTGGTCTGGCTTCAGCACCAAGGGTATTTACAAAATGCATGGCAGTAGTAGCTGCATTTCTACGAACCCTGGGGATATTCATCTTCCCTTGCTTAGACGACTGGCTCATTCGAGCCCCTACAGTTGCAGAGGCTAGCACTGCACTGTCTCGCATAGTGCGAATCCTCCAATACTTGGGGTTGGTAATAAACTTCCCAAAGTCTCAATTAGTTCCTTCCCAATGCCTGGAATTTATAGGAGCCTGTCTAGATACCAGACAGGCAAGGGCTTCCTTCCACAGGCCCGGTGTCTTCGCATAATGCAACTAGCTTCTCAAGCAGCAGGCAAATCCTCCCTCACTGCTTGAGAGCTACTGCAGTTACTGGGACATATGGCATCCACAGTTCATGTAGTCCCATATGCTCGCCTCCACATGTGAGCAGCTCAGTGGACCCTTTCCACACAGTGGACACAGGCCACAAGTCATTTGTCGGACAAAATAATAAACTCTCAACGTCTAATTTTGTCCCTCCGATGGTGGCAATCACTAGAAAACCTGACATTGGAGTCTTCATTTCATCAACCCTTTTTTCAGGCCACTTTGATGACAGATGCATCACAGGTGAGTTGGGGAGTACACCTGAATCATCTCTACCCAGGGAACCTGGACTCCACAGGAGGCTGGTTTACACATAAACCTCCTTGAATTAAGAGCAATCTATTTAGCTCTTCAAGTATTCCACGCCCAGCTCAGCTACAAGACAGTCCTAATCCAGACGGACAATTAAGTAGCCATGTTTTATGTGAACAAGCAGGGTGGAACAGGCTCTCTGTCGTTATGCAACAAAGCTTTACGACTGTGGGCCCTCGCCAGAAAGCATCAAATTCATCTGCTAGTGGTATATCTTCCAGGCATTCAAAACCTTTGGGCGGACAGACTCAGTCGAGTACTGCTGCCTCACGAGTGGTCCCTCCACCTAGACCAGGTGGCAAAGATATTTCATCTCTGGGGCACTCCAAACATAGACCTCTTTGCAAGTCCACTGAATGCCAAACTTCCCCGGTTCTGTTCCAGGATTCCGGCTCACAATTGTCAGGCAAGGGATGCCTTCCTCCTTCACTGGGGCCAGGACTTCCTTTATACCTTCCCACCCATTCCCCTCATCCCCAAAACACCCTTCAAGCTTCAGAGAGACGGGAGTCACATGATTCTCATAGCACCACGATGGCCACGCCAAACGCGGTATCCCCTGCTTCTACACCTTTCTCAAGCAGCACCTCTGGAGTTAGAGTATGCTCCAGATCTCCTTTCTCAAGAGAACGGGACACTTTGGCACCCGAATCCCCAGTCCCTGCATCTCACGGCCTGGTTGCTGAAGGCTTGGACCTCCAGGATCTCAACCTGTCCCAACAGGTAAAATATATCCTTCAGGCTTCTAGGAAACTTTCCACAAAAAGATCGTATGCCTTCAAGTGGAAACGTTTTACTATATGGTGCTGCAAGAAGGGATTAAACCCCCTTGGCATACCCTTGGAATTGATACTAGAGTATCTCCTTCACTTATCAAATTCTGGCCTAAAGACCAATTCAGTAAGAGTCCATCTTAAGCTGCAATTGCAGCTTCTTATAAGCCTCTGAATGGACAACCAATTTCTTCTCATCCACTCATATCAAGATTTACGAGAGGCCTTCTAAACCAAACCTCCCATCAAGCCACCTCCGGTGGCATGGGATCTAAACCTAGTTCTCGGGCAGCTTATGAAGCCGCCTTTTGAGCCTTTAGCCACTACAGCCCTTAAGATTTTGACCTGGAAGGTCATCTTCCTAATTGCAAACACCTCTGCACATCGCATTAATGAATTGGAAGCTTGAGTGGCTGATCCTCCTTATACTAGGTTTCATCATGATAAGGTTGTTCTTAGAACTCATCCACACTTTATGCCAAAGGTGGTTTCGCCTTTTCATTTGAATCAATCAGTTTATCTTCCTGTATTTTTTCCGAGGCCTCATGCCTCTAATGCAGAAAGAAACCTTCATACTTTGGATTGTAAAAGGGCCTTGGCTTTTTACCTACAAAGAACACAGCAACATAGAAAGTCCTTGCAACTTTTTATAGCTTTTGACCCTAGTCATTTGGGACTTCCAGTCTCCAAAAGAACTTTATCTAAATGGATTGCCCAATGCATATCCTTTGCTTATGAGAGTAAGGGTCTTCCTCTTCAGGACCATATCACATCTCATAATGTGAGAGCCATGGCTACTTCCACGGCTAATCTCCACTCTGTGTCTATTGATGACATTTGTCAAGCAGCCACCTGGGCTTTGGTACACACCTTCACAGCCCACTACTGCCTGGATAAAGCCTCCCGTCGGGATGCCTTCTTTGGCCAAGCTGTTCTTCGAAATCTCTTTCAGACCTAACTTAACTCCTACCCACCAACCCTGGTGGAATGTCAGAAATACATGGGAGGAAGGATTCCCACCTTTCTAGGGTGGCACCTTCCTGGGGCTATCTCCCTGGAATCTTCAGCTAGGGAGTCCCCATATGTGAAGACTACATTCCTACTTGATCCTGGAGATAGCGTAATTACTCACCTGTAACAGGTGATCTCCGGGAACAGCAGGAATTTAGTCTTCACAACCCACCCACCTCCCCTAGGAGTTGTCTCTCTATCTCCCTCTATCCTTTCACTCAGCTACAAACTTAACTGAAGAGGGACAGTTGGAAAGGCGGGAAGGCAGTGCGCATGTGCTGAGGGATGCTCCCAAAAGCATTCCTATTGGATGCTGGGGAGCGTTCCCGCGCAGGCTCCGTCGGTACCAATGATACCCATTTGTGAAGACTAAATTCCTGCTGTTCCCGGAGATCACCTGTTACAGGTGAGTAACTACGCTTTATGCAATCTGTTCTATGTAAACCTGTTTATTGTTCACGTTATATGTAAACCGCACTGATCTTAAAAAGCACGGTATATAAAAGCAAATTTCTTAGGCATACGATTTGCCTAAGAAAAAGAGAACTATAATGGGAATATCAGAACTATGTTGATCTAGTGGGGTGCTGGGGTTTAAAACATAAGAAATGCAATACTGGATCAGACCAAGGTCCATCAAGCGCAGTATCCTGTTTCCAACAGTGGCTAATCTAGGTCACAAGTACCTGTCAGGTTCCCAAAAGGTACACAGATTACATGCTTCTTATCCCAGGGGTAAGCGGTGGATTTCCCAGATCTTCTTTAATAATGGTTTATGGCCCTTTCCTCCAGGAACTTGCCCAAACCTTTTTTAAACCCAGCTACACTAACAGCTTTTACTACATCCTCCAGTAACAAATTCCAGAGTTTGATTACATGTTGAGTGAAAAAATATATTTTCTCTTTTTAGTCTTAAACAGGTTACACTGTAGCTTCATTGCATGTCCCCTAGTCTTTCTACTTTTTGATGCTGTAAAGAATCTATGTTTACCCATTCCATTCATTAATTTATAGACCTCTATCATATCTCCCCTCACCTGTCTCTTTTCCAGGTTGAAAAGCCCTAATCTTTTAAACCTCTTCTCATAGGGATATCCTTCCATCCCCTTTACCATTTTGGTAGCTCTTCTCTGTACTTTTTCTGATTCCACTATATCCTTTTTAAGATACAGCAACCATAACTGCACATGATATTCAAGGTGCGGTCACACCATGGAACGATACAGAGGCATTATAATATTCTTTGTTTTATTCTCCATTCCTTTCCTTATGATTCCTAGTATTTTATTGGTCTTCTTTGCCGCCACTGCACACTGGGCAGAGGGTTTCAATGTGTTATCCATGATGACATCTAAATCTTTTTCCTGGATGGTGGTTCCTAATGTGGAACCTTGCATCGTGTAACCATAGTTTGGGTTTTTCTTTCCTAGATGCATAACTTTGCACTTGTCCACATGAAATTTCATCTGCCATTTGACCATCCAGTCTTCCAATTTATCAAGGTCCTCTTGCAATTTTTCACAATCCTCTTGGGTTTTAACAACTTTGAATAATTTTGTGTCATCTGCAAATTTGACTACCTCACTTGTTATTCCCATTTCTAGGTCATTTACGAATACGTTAAAAAGCAATGGATCCAGCACAGATCCAAGCGGTACTCCACTATTCACTTTTCTCCATTGGGAATATTGGCCATTTGGCACTACCCTCTGCTTTCTATCTTTTAACCAGTTCCTGATCCACAATAGTACACTGCCTCCTATCCCATGACTCTTTAGTTTTGCCAAAAGTCTCTGATGAGGGACCTTGTCAAAGGCTTTCTGAAAATCCAGATACACTATATCGACTGGATTACATTTGTCTACCTGTTTATACACATGTTCAAAAAAACAACAACAGATTAGTAAGACAAGACATTCCTTGGCTAAAGTCATGTTGGATTTCTCCCATTAAATCATGACTATCTACATGTTCAGTAATTTTGTTCTTTATTATGGTTTCTCCATTTTGCCCAGTACTGATGTCAGGCTCACAAGCCTGTAGTTTCCTGGATAACCCCCTGGAACTCTTTTTAAAAATTGTTATTACATTGGTCATTCCCCAATCTGCAGGTATTACAGATGATTTTAATGATAGTTCACAGATTAATAATAGTAGGTCTGAAATCTCATATTTCAGTTCTTTCAACACCCTTGGGTGTATATCATCCTGTCCAGTTGATTTACTACTGTTTAGTTTATCAAATAGTTGTAATATATCTTCCCGGTATATCAAAATTTCTTTCAATTCTTATGATGCATCACCTTTAAATACCATTTCAGTCCTCTGTGACTTCCCTACATCATCTTCAGTAAAGACCGAAGCAAAGAATTCATTCAGCCTCCCCTCTATGGCCTTGTCCCCTCTTAGTGCCCTTTTACCCCTCTATCATCTAATGGTCCAACTGATTCTCTCGCAGGTTTTTTGCTACGGATATACTTGAAAAACTTTTTATTATGCGTTTTTGCTTCCGCAGCAAGCTTCTTCTCAAATTCTCTTTGCCTGCCTTATCAATGCCTTGCATCTAACTTGACAGTTCTTATGTTGTTTCCCTTTTTTGTCATTTGGCTCCTTTTTCCATTTCCTGAAAGATGCTCTTTTGGCAACAGCCTCTCTGACCTCACCTTTAAACTATGCTGGCAGTTCTTTGGACTTCCTTCCACCTTTCTTAAAGTGTGGAATACAGCTGGTCTGGGCTTCCAAGATAGTATTTTTAAACAACACCCATGCTTGATGTAAATTTTTTAACCTTTGCAGCTGCTCCTTTTCATTTTTTCTTTTCTGTTTTCCTCATTTTATCATAGTCTCCCTTTTGAAAGTTAAAAGGCAGTACTGTGGATTTCCTTGCTGTCCTTCCTCCATTTAAGAAATCAAACGCGATCATGCTATGATCACTATTGCCATGTGCCCCCAACATCCTTATCTCTTGCTGCAGATCTTGTGTACCACTAAGGACTAGGTCCAAAATGGCTTCCCCTCTTGTTGGTTCATGAACCAGCTGCTCTAAGAAGCAGTCATTTATTTCATCTAGAAACTATCTCCCTAGCATGTCTTGCTGTGACACTGACCTAGTCAATACCGGGGTCATTGAAATCACCCATTAATTCTGTATTGTAATGTTTGTTAACTTCCCCGATTTTTTGAGCAGTTCATCATCCATTTGTTCATTTTGGCCAGGCGGCTGGTAGTACACCCACACTGCCATCGCCTTCCTCTTTTTACATGGAATCCATAGAAATTCTACTGTTTATTTTGTTTCCTGCAACTCTTCAATCCTGTGTTACTCAATGCCCTCTCTAACAGAGCGCAACCCCTCCACCAATTTAATCTACTCTGTCTTTGTGACAGAATTTGTACCTAGGTATCACAGTGTCCCACTGGTTGTCCTCCTTCCACCAGGTCTCTGAGATAGAATATATAACATTAAATGAGAGGTTAGATATGATTTCTAACTCTCCCATCATATTTTTTAGACTTCTAGCATTTGCATACAAGCATTTTAGAGGTCATATTTTATTCATATTAATCTGTTTAATCAGTAGGCAGGGGTAATTTGGAATCTTTAAGCTCCGTTTGCTCTGTACTTGAGCTATTTTTGTCTTTATTAGAACCTGTCTGTCGATATACCCTAACTTCAATCTTTTGTTAGTATCCTTCATAAATTCATCCTTCCAAACCATGCACTCTTAGGCAACCATCGGCTTTCCCCTAGTATCTAGTTTAAGAGCTGCTCTATCTCCTTTTTAAAGGTTAATGCCAGCAGCCTGGTTCCATCCCAGTTAAGGTGGAACCCATCCCTCCTTTCCCCAGAATGTTCCCCAGTTTCTAACAAATCCAAAACCCTCTGCTTTGCACCATTGTCTCATCCATACATTGAGCTCTGCCTGCCTTTTGGGTCCAGCACATGGAGCAGCAAGCATTTCTGAGAATGCTGCCTTGGAAGTTCTGGATTTCAACTTCCTACCTAAAAGCTTAAATTTGTCCTCCAAACTTTGTTACGTTCATTTGGTAATGTATTTTAAAGTTTTTAAGTTTGTTTTCTTCTCATTATTTTAATTTTATTTTAATGTTATACAATCAATTCTACTTTCTCAATGTTTTAATCACGTTTTTTTGTAAGTATTGTCATGCACCGCCCTGGTGGCCAGTGGTCGTAAGGGTAGGTGGGACACAAAAATTATTTTATTATGAGAGGAGGGTCTTTTAAGAGCCAGGTGTAACCTGGTCTTAGCAGTTCAGCTCCTAACTAAGAAAAATTGTGAATGCAGAGTAGAGGGTTAACAAGGCGTTTATTTCCCTTTACGCATAAGATTCAGCTGGGTTACAACCTAAAGAAAAAGTCCTTAACTTCAGGAATGAAATCAACTTAGGTTAACGGAAAAACTGTTATGCTTCACAGTTGTAACAATGCTTAGTTAAGCTTTCCAGAGTAAAGCAAATGTTTCAGCACTCTTCTTCCATTTAGCAAATGAATAACATTCTGAAGATAACATATATCATTCACAGGTTTAACAGTGATTCTGCACTGCCTGAAATACACAAAGAACAGTCCATCTCTTCCTGAGATAAAAGGCTTGGCTCTACAAGTTCCACTTGCATCGGCTCAGAATTATCTCTGTCTGTATCAGTGGTTTCACTGGCTATAATTTCTGGACAGGCCCTAGTCCTGTTCTCTGGATGTTTAAAGAGTTCCTCTAGTGTTTGCCAATGAGCATGGCCTACCCTCGGGCGTTGGCTACTTGGCTTATGAGAGGTAGCTTTGCTTTCCTTTCTCACAGGTTTAGCATTTTCAAAAGGCTTTTTATAAGGTAAGGTTTTCTTCATAGAAACAGAGTCAGCATACCTTGGCTTCCAGCAGCATATAGAACTGGGATTTCCTCCTTCCCGCAGTTCTTCAGGAACACAATCCCTGTGCCAGTCTCCTCTCTGAAAGCTTCTGTTACCTTTCGGTTTAGACCCAGGTTCCTCTGGTACAAGCAAGCTTCTTTCCTTCACTCTGCTTTGCCTCCAAAGGTGATTGTTCCTTTGCCCAGCACTAGTTTCCCAAGTGCTTCTTTCTGCTTGGTCCTTGCTTGTGGTGCTTCTCTCTCGTAAACCTTCAGCTTTACCTCCAGCTCCACACCTGCAAGCACTGCTCTGCTGCCTTCTCCAGTCTCCAGTCCTCCGTTTATAAAGCTCTCCTGTGTTTGAGCTTTCCGGGCTGACTGTCAGGTGCTCTCGATTAGCTAAGTGTGTCCACTCAGGCTCTGTGAGTGCACGCCTGCTCCCTCTAGCTGTTCTGTGTGGATATTGCATCTTGTGCACATCTTTTTCCTCATGAAAAACAGCTTCTTCTCCTGCATTTTTGCTTTCATCAGCCCCTGCTGCATGACAGTATATTTCTTTGCGAATGTCTTGTTTTTAGACCCCTGATGAAGGCTTAATGCCGAAACTTTCTATGTTGGGTCGTCAATAACATTTCTTCTCTCAAGTGACTCTAGTGTGGCCGTGGTATTACATCTTCCACTCCCTGCTTGGTGACCAACATGTACCAAGACAGCAGACTCCTCTCCAGCGCTAACACCTTGTCTAAGTGGCACATTAGTTCTGCTACCTTCGCACCAGGCAGACATGTTATCAAAGCAAGCCTCACATCCAACAGCCACCCAGGTATCTACATGCATAATGATCAAATCACCAACTATAACGACTGTCCTAACCATCCCTTCGTGGGGATATGGCCCTGGAGAAACCTCCTTGGTGCAAGAGGGTTTTACTTCACCTGGAGGACAGGTCCTAGCTATAGGATCACTTCCTGCCACACCAGGGTGATGCTGTCCAGTCACGTGACCTCTCTTCTCCATGGCAACAGGGAGGCTGCCAGACCGGAGGTGGGGCTTCAATACTACATCCCTGTAGGTCTTGTCTATATTCTTCTCTGTCTTCCTTATGTCCTCCAAGTCTTCTACTCTAGCCTCCAGAGATTTAACTCATTCCCTGAGAACAAAGAGCTCCTTGCACCTAGTGCACACATAAGACCCCTCACCAACTGGGAGAAAATCATACATGTGACACTCAAATCCTAGCTTGGATTTTCTGGTTCCCAGTTTGGCTATAGCTAGGGATGCTGCAGAAGTAGTACTTACAGCCCCCTAAATCTAGTCACCCAGTGACTATCTTTAGGACCCATGATTGCAGGGTGCATGGTTCCCACCCTAGGACTGTTGCTGCAGTGACCCAAGTAGGTATATTGGTGGGAGAATATAAAAGAAGGGAAACATTCCACAGATCATTGTGAACGTAAACCCATAGCATCATAATCTCAGTCGTAGTTCTCACTGAGCTGGAGACTGAAAAGGAGCAGGAAGAAACTATCCGAACTAGTCCATGTATACAAAAGGACAAAGCAAGGGCAGGCTTGGTCTCTTCCTTGTGATAGAGACTTTCCAGCTCTAATCACACCTACTACTACTACTATTTAGCATTTCTACAGCGCCATGCATGCAGCGCTGTACAGCTAACCTACAAGAGGTAGTCAGCATACATGAGACAGTCCCTGCCGTCAGAGTCATGCTCATTGGAGCTTACAATCTAGTTAGAATAGTACATTAGATAAAACAGTGCAGAGCATCAATTGGTTCTATGAGAACATTAATCAGTTTTACGCAGGGTACGGTGAGGTACAGTTTGGTCTGTAGTTGGTCATAAACGTTGACGGGGGTTGGGGTGAGAGGAAGAAAGAGTCAGGATCTGAATGCAACGGTGAAGAGGTGGGTCTTCAGCCTGGACTTGAAGAGGGCCAGGGAGGGTGCTTGGTGCGCAGATGCAGGTAGGCTGTTCCTACCCCTCAATTGTTCTCTAGGCTTTAGCGAAGGGAAATTACACCTAAGCATGTGGATAAGGGCGAGTCAGTGGTTACGATATAGCAGCCTGACTTTTCAAGCGAAGGACTTACTCATCAGGTGTGAACTGTCTCCAGCGTTAAAGTTTAATAGGTACCCGAGTGCACCTGCTGCTGCCATGTCTTGATCCGGGCCCGTCACTGAAAAGCATCTGGCCCACAGCAGTAATGTTCTTTCTAGGAAGTAACGTCAGACCACAACAGCGCTGCCTCTAGCAAGTAACATCAGTATTTATTTAGCTGTGTTTATATACCGCTGATCTATGAGTCTAAGCAGTTTACAGATAACAACTTGGCCAAGTGGGCTTCCATGGAACACATAGAACTAGTTTATATGTAACGTAGAGACAAACTATATACATTGAATAGTGGCTGATAAGTGATAAAGAAGGACAAATACATCCATTGAGTGCGAGTTTGTTGTTATGTGTGAGGAGCAGAGTGATCATGGGGGACCTCCTCCAGTGATTTTTGGAGGGAATCCCATCCATTGCTTAAGGACACCTATAAGCTAAATCCAGATTGAATCCCTCGGGAAACAAGTTGAGGAATTGAGAAAGGTGGTGGTGAGGCTAAAACATTCATGACAAAGAGGTAAAATGATAAAATGATTCTAGAGGCATCTAAGATCTCCAGGAAAAGGAAACATGACATTTGTATGAAAATATAGCAGAATCTGAACACAACATGCTTATTCCACCTTCCCTAGAACTGAGGAACCGGGAAGATGCGACAGCAACCCAGGAATAGGAGGTACCTGAGCTCAAAAACCCCAGAGCTGTAGGACATGGTAATGGTGGTTGGTGACTCCCTTCTGAGAGGTACAGATGCATCCATCTGCCTTCCAGACATGATGTCCTGGGTGGTGTGCTATCTGTCTGGTGCCAAGATCTGAAACATTAAGGAGAGTTTGCCAAGACTCCTCAAGACCACTGACTATTATCTGATGCTGCTCATCCATGCCAGTACAAATGATACTGCCAGGTTCCCACCTGAATATATCAAAAATGACTGTGGCTCTGGGAGAGAAGATGAAGCAGAGAGGTGTGCAAGTGGTGATCTCCTCTGTCAGGGCCAAGGTTGAGAGGCTCCCTTCCTGGAGATGAATGTCTGGCTGCATGGATGGTGTCGAGAGCATTTTGGCTTCCTACACCATGGCATGATTTCCCAAGGGCTTCTGAGCAGAGATGGCATCCACCTATCAAAAAAGGGGAGAAGTGTCTTTCACAGGACTGGCTAATCTACTGATCATTAGGGATCAGGGAACAAAGTCCCGGGGTAAGTAAAAGCTCTCAGGTAAGCAAACCATTAATAAATTAGCATAAAAAGGGCAACATCTGGAGATCTACTTATACTAATGCCCAAACCATGCAAAATAGCAATCCAGATTTAGAAGCTGTAATGGGAAAGGCTGATCTGAATATAGTGGCTGGCTATCAAGGAAACAAGATACACAGAAAATAATGACTGGGACATAGCTATAGCGGGCTTTATTCTGTTCAGAAAAGACGGGAGGAGGAGTGGTATTATATGTAAAAAATAATATTAAAGCACAAAATTGCAGGGCCTTCGAGGGAAGGGGGAGGCATTGTTAATTAGTATGGAAAGGGAATGGAAAATTTATTTACATATAGATCTCCCTCACAAGCCAAAGAAATAGATAATGGAAGAGCACTTCTCAAAGGAAAATCACTCCTTTAACAGCCTCACAATGAAAGTCCTGAAAGGAAATTTCAGAAATAGACATGAAAGGAAAACATTTGAAATTAAAATGATCAAATATTTCAACAAATATTTTAACAAAAGAGGAATGAATAGAGAGAACTGGTTTCCTTACCCTTTACCAGACCTAAAACACTGACATGCAAAGGGCTACTGTCTCCTTACTTACGCCTTTCATTGTAAATCAATGGCAGATGCAGACTAGCTATGATCAGGCAGGACCTGTATAACTGTCACTCTACTCCACACTTTGATTTGTAATGACATATGACAACTACCCAGAATATAGATGAGTTTAAATCCAGTGTAGCTGTATTATGCCTTCATGGACCTGATGAAGAGAGTAGCTCTCAAAAGCTTGTCAAAATTATATTAAGTTAGTCCAATAAAAAAGGTCTCACCTACAACTTGCTTGTTGATCTTTATTTGCACGATATTATTATGAAAGGGGAAGTACTATTGGTAGGAGATTTCAGTTTGCAGATGTTGATTGGAATATCCCTGTTGCAACTTCATCTAGAATTAGGGAGATCCTGGATTCTCTACAGGGAGAACTGTTCCGGTGACTGTTAGTAGAACCAGGACCGTACTAAGCCCTATGTGAGTGGTGCGGCCGCACAGGGCGCAAAGACTTAAGGGGCACATTTCGGCTCTCTGCCGTTGCCTGCTACCGCCACTTTTTTGGCGGCAGGCAGCATCAGAGAGACGAAATGCACCCCTTCAGTCGTCGCACTGGCACACTAAGCAGGTCTGGACTCTCCAGGAGGGACCAGACCTGCTTAGCGTGCCGGCGACTTGCAGATCGGGCACGCGCCCCCCTCCCACACCCCCATAAAGTGTCTAAATGGAGGTGCAGGAGGGGGCACACGCCTGATCGCATTTCAGTCTCAGCATGGCCCTGAGTAGAACGCACGCAGGAGGGGCGATATTGGACTTGGTGCTTACAAATGGGGAGAGTGTTTGATATTGATTGCAATGATCATCTGGTATTCATTGATCGCCAGATGGGGAGGTTCAGTATCAGAACATAGGTGGAGATCGTTCATTCATAAGCAAGAGACCTAGACTTCAGGAAAACTAACTTTGAAAAAACAGGAATACCTCAAAGTCATCAGCTGGAGGGGAACAGCTGGGGGAAGTAGAATGGTTGAGATATACTGAGGGCAATGAAACGTTTTGTTATGAAAGTATATAAAAGGAAAAAGGAGGCTGCTTTGGTCTTCAAAAGAAGTCGCTGAAAAAGTGAGGGAAAGAGACTAGCCCTTTGTAAACTTTAAGAGATTGCAGAAAAAGGAAGACAAACAGCAATATCTAGAGAAGCTAAGGGAAGTTGGTAAAGTAGGAAAACAAAGATGCAAATGGAAGAAAAAATAGCCAATACCGTAAAACGTGGGGACAAGACTGTTTTTAGGTATGTTAGTGACAAGAGGATGTGAAAGGTGGCATTGTGAGACTGAAGGGAAAAGAAGGAATATGTAGAAGCCGATGAGGAAAAAGCAGAATTGCATAACAAATGCTTCTGTTTACAGGTGAAAGGTTTGGGTTGTCCCGACCGGGAGGGTGGTTGGTGTGCATCCGCGAGGATTTCGCCTTCTTGAGGGCGGAAGAGACCACTATGGAGTGGTGAGGCAGCTGTGCTTTCTCAAACCCAGGCGTAGGGTGGAGTAGGTATTTTGAGTCCAGTCTCCTAGAGGTAGCGCGCCCCGATGCCGGCGTTTGCCAGAGTCTGGAGTGACTCTCCTTCAGCTTGCGGTGCAGGGGCAAGGCAAGAGGGGTCTTGGGTGTAGAGAGGTATTTGAGTACCTCAGGCTCTGCCTCCTCCGCTGTGCAGGCTGGGGATAGTCCCAGTGCGGAGGAAAGTTTACTGATGAACTTGGGGTAAGTTAGGTCCTCCGGGGGGGGTGGCGCTCCTTCTTTTTCCGGTGAGGGCCTCGTCTCGGAGGCAGACCGGTCCATGATGGCGGAACCTACAACCACTGCCTCAGTCTCCTGGTCCTCAGCGGAGCTTTCCGGGGAGGAGATAGCTGAGGGGAGGGGAGGTAGAGGTTCAGGTGGCAGCTGATTGCACACAGCAGGAGTCACCTGAAGAGGCTGGGCAGGCAAGGATGGAGTTGTAGGTAGGTGCAGGTGCAGCCGTTGAGGGGGGGGCTGTTTGCTGGACGAGCTGTGTGAGCAGGTGGAGAATAGCCGCACTGGAGGAAGAGGAAGAGCTTCGGTAGGAGCGGGATCGGTGCTTGGAGGAGCGTCTCCTGGATCTATGGCTCCTACGGGACTGAGAATCATCGCTGGAGTCAGAACTGTCCGATGGCTCTCTGACGCGCTTGCTCCTTTTGCGGGCCCGGGAACCGGCGTCGGAGGAAGGCAGATGGCTGCGTTTCTTCGAGTGTTTCCCTTTGACTTGGGACACTCTCGGCTCCCTTACTGTGCTTGAATTGCAGATCCGATCTCCTAGCGGCGAAGAAAGATGATGTGTAGGATCCAGCGTCGGGCTCTGATGACGTCGTTGAGCTGGACCAGCAGGGATTAGCAGAGAGGAAGCCGGCGTCAGAGAGGGGGCGGAGCCAGTGGCGGCGGCGGGAACTTTGGAGCGCAGGAAGGAAGAGGAGCACTCACCCACGGCGCCATCTTCTCCATGTGAAGAAGCCGCATGGCAGGGGGCCGCCGCATGGCCGGGGATCACCGCATGGTCAGGGCTCGCCGCGTGCCCGAAGCAGTGGATGTTGCAGCTGGGGCCCGGAACCGGCAGCGCTACAAATCCAGACGTGGGGCCGGGGATGGAGGCCCGAAGGGGCGCATCCTGGGCCTTGGAAGCTGCTGCATCAGAAGGATGTTGCTGCAGTCCGGAAGGCTCCCCGACCTGGCAGAGGGCACACAAATCCACGTCGGAGGAACGCAGCTTCTTGCCACAGGGACACTTCCTCGATCCCGACTTGGGCATTCTTCTGAGTACGGTAAATCCTTGCTGCTTTTTTTGATAAGTTGAGGAGAAGAGAGCAGATCCGACTTGCTGGCAAGGCGGAAGAACAAGAACTGGCCAGGCTAGGGGGCGGAACCGGGAGGTGGGCTACCTGTGAAACTTCAGAGCACTTCCGAACCTGGAGCCGCCCGGAGGACGTCACCAGATGTGGCTGACTCATCCTGCTGTCCACGGAGAACCCCCGTTACAGGTAAGTAACCTCGCTGAATAGGACCTCCGAAAACAAACACAAATAGGAATAGAAGTGAGGTAGAGTTAAAGCTATTTTCAGAATACTGTGTTCATGAGGAGCTAGCTAAATGAAAAAATGGAGAGAGCAATGAGCAGGGATGAGATTCATCTGAGGGTACGGAAGGAACTTAGGGAAGCTCTAGCTGGTGGCTTCGCTGGCTGACCTTGTCAATGCTTCTTTAGAGTCAGAAGTGATCCCAGAGAACTGGAGATAGCTCTGAGACAGCATGGCTTCACTAGAGGTAGATCTTGTCAGACAAATCTGATTGATTTTTTTTTCTGGGTGGCCAGAGAATTGGATCAGATGTGGTGTTCTTAGATTTTAGTAAGGCCTTTCACACTGTTTTGCATCGTCAACTTAATAAACAAACAGAGTGCCCTTAGCGTGGACCCTAAAGTGCAAGAAATTGATTGAGTGAGAGCTGACGCAGTAGTAAATGGAGCACATTCTGAAGATAGTGACTTTACCAGTGGCGTGCTTCAGGGATCGATCTTTGGTCCTGTTCTTTTTAAAAAAGAAATTTAAGAAATATTGCGGAAGGTCTCTCTTTGTGGCCAATACCAATATCTACAACAAGGTAGACACCCTGAAAGGCATGGATAGCACGAGAAGGGATCTAGTGAAGCCTAAAGAATGGTTGAGTATGTGGTAGCTAAGACTGAATGCTAAAAATACAAGACTAAAGTTCTTTAATGCACGAAAGAAGAGTGGGGCATGGGTGCGATCAGATTGGATCATTTTAAGAGACCAAACAGGTAAAAAAGGCAATGGCAAAAGCCAGAATGATGCTTGGGTGCATAGGGAGAGGAATGGCCAACAAGAAAAAGGAGGTGATAGTGCCTCCGTATAAGTCTCTGCTGAGACCTTATTTGGAGTACTGTGTACAGTTCTGGAGACCGCACCTTCAAAAGGACATACACAGGACAGAGTCATTCCAAAGGGCGGCTACAAAAATGGAGAGTGGCTTCATCATAAAGGTATATGGGAATAGGTTTAAAGATCTCAGTATGTATACTTTGGAAGAAAGGCGGGAAAGGGGTAATATGATAGACACTTTTACATACCTCCATGGTATCAATGTACATGAGGTGACCCTGTTCCAGTTGAAAGGAAACTCTGGATTGAGGGAGCCATAGGGGATAAACGCAGGAGTAATCCGAGGAAATATTTCCTCACAGAAAGGGTGGAGGATGCATTGAACAGCCTCCCAGTGGAGATAGTGCAGAAGAGAACTGTATCTGAATTCATGGGACAAGTACGGAGGCTCTCTGAGGGAAAGGAGGGGATTGTGGAATTTAATAGTACTTATGGATGGGCAGACTGTATGGTCTTTATCTGCTGTCATTTTCTATATTTCTGTGTTTTAACTCTTGTCTTTTCTCTCCCAGCTATAAGCTCTCACAAGATCATGCTTATATATCTTGTTTTTTCTGTTCATTAACATCTCAGAAAGTAAAGAGCCAGGGACTACATCATTGCTTTGGGTCATTCAGTCTTCTTTTTCACTTTGAAAACTGATTTTGCTCCAATAGCCATATCTGCAAAAGTGTAATCTGTTCTGGAGCATAGAGAAGTTGCAGGTGCTTTCTGTTTTTGTTCTCTGTGCCTTGTGGTTCTATCTTTTTAAATTATTTATTTCTGTTTTTTCCCTTAGGCTCTTTAAGCCCCCTTTTTAATAGGGCCTCTAAATAAGAGCTGGGACATCCCCAATTATTGTATAAAACGCTGTGCTGGGCAACAAGCCTTTTTCCAAGATGTACAGGTGTAAATATCACGTTCATAGAACTGCGCGTCCTAAAGAAGAGCAATGACCTGTTTGGCTTTACATGTGTAAGTGCTGGCAAATACATCTGCAGGGGTAATTTCACAACATATATGTGTGTTTGCCAGTGCTTACATATGTAAGTGCTGGATTTCACAAGCTTGCACATGCAAGAGGAGCCAGTTAAGGAGCCAGTGAAATACAGAACTTCTTTTTTTAGTTCTTGAGATGGTGTTAGACGCCACTGAGGTGAGCACTATGGTTTTGCAGCCACTGGTGGAGACACCAGGTCCATGCGAGAAGGAAGCGACACTCACGCCTATCTCAAAGCAGGTGGGAATGCCGATGGCGAAATATATAAAAAATGTTATATTACTATTAAAATAGGAAATGTGTAGAGGACAATATTCAGAGTGATTAACGCAGTTAGTTCCCCTGAATATTCCCGGATGGTGCCACTAAATGTCCAAATACTAGCCGGGCAGAGCAAAGGGAACAGCGGCTATGGCTAGCCAATGGCAGCAAACGTTAGGGACTTCAGTCTGGCCTAACTTTTACTGCCGTAGCTAACAAGCAGCAGCTGAATATCGCTGACTGACCTGGATGTTCAGTGCCAGTGGCCAGATATTATTTATTTATTTTTTATACCGTGCTCTTTGGAATCAGTGTGGTTTACATGTATACTAACAGTACTTTTTATTCCCTTGTCCCCGAAGGGCTCACAATCTAAGTGTACCTGAGGCAATAGAGTGTTAAGTGGCTTGCTCAAGGCCACAAGGAGTGGCCATGGGACTAGAGATCCCAGTCCGTCTGGCCTGAAGTTGCTTGTCCCCATGTGGGAATTGAACCCCCGGCCTTCTGGCCTGAGGTAACCTGTCCCAACCACTGAGCCACTCCTCCCTATATGGTCTCAGCATTGAATATTTGGGTTAAAGGTTCAGCAGCAATGACTAGTCACCACCACTAGAAGCTGAATATCTCCCCCCCGCCCGCCCATAGTTTTTTGAACTGCTGAAATCACTCCCAAAATACACATCCTTAAAATCTATGCATCTCGCAGCATCTACACATGTAAATATTGCATTGTAAAATCTATACATCCTGCAGCATCCACACATGTAAAAAGTTGCATGGTAAAATTGGTATTTACAAGTTTGCCACTGTTTACATGTGTCTGATCCTGCACAACTGTTCTAAAAATGACCTCCTAAATGTATTTACTTTGGGAACATTTAAAATTGTCATGTCAGTAAAATAGCCTGAATCTGAGAGCACCAGCACACTTCTGCTCAGCACACAGACACAGACAAATGGACGGATGGGCTCTCCTTCAGTATAGTCTGTACCATGAAGAATTCAGAATAATTGTAGCTATGTAGATATTGAATAGTCAGTCAGTGACTGCTGAACCTTGTTGCTGACTCAGATCTTACCACAAGGTGGCACTGTCTGAAAGCTCAGCGGCTTCTCTCATTTCCAACCGATGCACTTATGGATGTGTAAGCTGACATCGGCTCTGTTTCTCGTTATTGCAGTGCTCTTGGGTCCATGAAACAGCTTTGCATTGCACTGATAGGGATAATCCCTGCACTGGAGTTTCCTAGAAGTTTCCCTCAGAGAAAATAAAGCTGTGAAAGCTCCAATGTTCCAACCAGCTCAATCACCAATGAATGATCAGGTGATTTCATTATAATCTGTATTATAAATTAGCTGAATGAGCTTGAGGGAAGTCAGGACATGTGTATGAAGGAATGAGGATAGCTGTGGAGTGTGAGGGCGACTGCCTTATATGAAGTCATGACTATGATGACAGGGAAGTCTAGTAACTCAAAGCGGGCAGAGATCTCCGTTCCCTTTGCTCTCCACTGCAATCCAGTTGGGTTAGCATTTGCTATTACTACTACTACTAGTACTAGTTATCAGGAGCGGCCCAAGGGGGGTGCAGGGCCATGTGCGGAGACTCGGTGCAGGGCCTCATTTGCATAAATATTTGCATAATATTACCATTTTTAGTAAACATGCCTCTTAATGAGTGTCTGGATAAAGAAAGACTAAAAGATTTCTACATTACTATACTCCAGTGCCAACCGCCAGGCCCATTAGGAACTACTACAAACACTGCCCATTTAGAACCCATAGCAAACCCGCCATATCATAACAGCACTACCAGGACTCACAAAGCACCATACCCTACCTATCAAAAGGCAACACTGCAAATATTAATCCAATACATTTCAGAGAATAACAATACATGACCTACTGGGGAAAGAGAACAAGTGGCAATGTCAAATAGCAACTACATAAACAGAATACCTCAGCTCAATTACACATGCAGAACATAGACCATCATCAAACAAGGAATCACAATTTAGAAACAGGAAGACAATAATGAAACTGGGAACCCCAAAAGCCAAACTTGGAATGTACAACAACACTATAGAAATAAAACTATAAATTAATTTCCTCTTCTACTAAACAAAGAGCAGATGTTAATGATGCACATTTCCCAGAGCTTTCATATTCCAGTTAATAAATTCAAAATAAAGAGATATCTTTCTACCTTTTGTGCATTTTTTTCAGTTGCAATTGGCCACTTTCTTCTGATTTCTTTGTGTCTTCTGCTAACTCTCCATTGTCTGCTGTCCATTTGTCCTTTCTTCTCTTTTCTAGTTTTTTTCCATTCTCTCTCTACATCTGCTTTAACATACTAATCTTTCTCCATTTGCTCTTTCCTCATGCCTATTTCATCCACTCAAATTTTACCCCTCCATCCTCAATCCCCACTTACTCTCCCAAAACCCGGCCAATTGTAGATTTTTCTTCCCTCCCACACAAAATATTTTTCCCCTCTCCATTTCACTCTCCCAGCCCCATCCCATTCTAATCCTCCCCCAACATCAGCTCCCTTCTAGTTGCAGCCCCACCCAGCATCCGCTCCCTTCTAGTCCCCCCATCAGCCCATTTCCAGTCCTAGTCCCCCATCAGCCCATTTCCAATCCTAGCTCCCCCATCCATTTCCAGTCCTATCCAAGTCCCTCCATCAGCCCATGTCAAATCCTAGCTCCCCTCCACTCAGCACATTACCAATCTAAGCCCCCCCATGAGCCTACTTCCAGTTCTAACCCTTCCATGAGTCCATTTCAATCCATGTCCCCACCACAGCCCATTTCCAATCTTAGCTCCACCCAACAGCCCATTTCCAGTCCTATCCTAGCCCCTCCATCAGCCTATTTCCTGTCCTAGCTCCCTCCCCCCCCCCCACTCAGCCCATTTCCAGTCCTAGCTACCTCCCCTCATAGCCCATTTCCATTCCAAGCCCCCCTCCCCATCAGCTATTTGCAGTTCAAGCCTCTTCCACTCAGCCCATTTCCAGTCCTAGCAACCCCCCTATCCCATTACCAGTCCTAACCCCCCATCACCCCATTTTCAGTCTTTGCCCCCCATAGCCCATTTCCAGTCCTAACCCCATCATCCCACATCAAGTCCTAACCCCCCCCCCCATCAGCTCACCTCCAGTCCTAACCCCATCAGCCCTTTTCCAGTCTTAGCCCCCCCCCATAGCCCATTACCAGTCCTAACCCCCCATCAGCCCACAGCCCATTACCAGTCCTAACCCCATCAGCCCACCTCAAGTCCACCCCCCCATAGCCCATTACCAGTCCTAACCCCTATCACCCCATTTTCAGTCTTAGCCCCCCCATAGCCCATTACCAGTCCTAACCCTCCTCCCCCCGGCCCAGGGAAAATTTAAAATAAAACACAAAGCTGGCCGCTGCCGCCGTGACAGCAGCAAAATTGAGTGCCCCGTGGCCCCCCCCCCCCTACCCGGCAGAGCCCTCCCACCTCCCTCCCTGCAGCATCAGCTCCCTCTCTGCGCCGGCTTTCAGAGCCGCAAAGGGAGAGTTTTTCCTTCGCGGCTCTCTTAAGCCTGCCGGTGCTGATGGGAAACTTCCCATCAGCCCCGACAGGCATAACAGAGCCGCGAGGGAGAAAGTCTCCCTTCGCGGCTCTGAAAGCCGGCGCGGAGAGGGAGCTGCTGCAGGGAGGGAGGGGAGAGGACTCTGCCGGACAGGGGGGGGGGGCTGCGGGGCACTCGATTTTGCCGCTGCACGGTGGCGGCAGCAGCAGCCAGCTTTGTTGTTTATTTTATTTTTTTACATTTACTTTTAAAGCAGAATGTTGTTTGCCAGGACCCCCTGAAACGCGGGGTGCTGTGCAAAAAAACATTCTTGCTCAATGGACAGGCCGGCCCTGCTAGTTATGTGTATCTGTATGTACATCTAGTAGCACTGTAGAATTGCTAAGAAATTATAAGTTCCACCAAACTGTCAGTGTCAAGTGACTATTCTGTGAACCGCATTGAGCACGAAGAACTGCAGCCAGAGACCAAGAAAATGTGGCAGAAAGATACCAAATTATTTCCCATTGTGTTGGGAGTCACAGGTTGGATTAAGAGGAATTTCCAAGCACACTTTGAAAAATTACTTATACTTGTCACATCTTATGAACTCCAGAAGGAGGCTCTCTTTGCACAAGGCAGATACCATGCTGAGTTTTAGTAATGAATTTGAGAGACTGGTTTAGGAGTGAGGTTCATTGCTGTCATAGTATATGCAAAACTAAGCCATGTGGAGACATTGTTCCCAGAGATTGTTTAATCAATACTTGGGCTAAAAGTATGCACCCATCAAACATGTTACCTGCCATAGAGCTTTAGTCTCTGGGCTTCCATGCTGCTTTCTCCCATAGCCAACACTCTTTCAAGCCGCCTCTTAAATGGTATCAGAGCTGCAGCTGGTTTGTTGTGGCTCTTTGGGAAAGATATGCAGTACTCTACGACAAACATACGTGTGGGGACTGATGGGAAAATGCATGAACCAGTCAAATCATTTTCCTACAATTTCTTTGCAATAGTCACAGCACAATTCTGACTGAGAAACCGAGCAGCTGATGTCCACACAGGATGGATTGTTTGGTGGGGGTTGTACAGTAGTTGCACAGGGAGGGGGGGGGGGGAAGAGGTTAGTAGGCTTTATTCCTTTCTTTATAGATTATTTTCTGCAGATTAGTTCATAACTTTGCAAGACAAAAACCAGATATGGATTTTATCAGCTGACATCTGTGAGAAAGCAATTGTTTCACTGATGGAAGAAAGTAAGTGTTTGCCATCCAACCCTATCCTTGCTGCATCAAGACTGCCATCTCGTGGAGCTGATGGTTAACAGATGGCAAAAGTCTGCTAGGAGCAAAATTGCCCTGCACTATGTGGAAAGAGGTCAGGGGACATATTGCAGCTTCCCTCATGCATACCAATATCCATTAGGGATTATCTTCTCTTGCCTCAGACCCTCGCTGTCTCTTTGCTACGCTCAACACTCTCCTCAAGGTCCCTCCTCCCCTTTCTGCCAAGACCGTGGCTGACTATTTCCATGATAAAGTCCAAAGATTAGTCATGAATTTTCTACAAGTTCACCTCCCCCTCCTCCTCTTCAATCACAAATTCTTCCCGCACCTTCTGTCACCCTTTCTCCCTTTTCTGGTATCCCTCCAATGACTACCTGCTCCTCTGATCTCATTCCCACCCATCTGCTAAGTTTTCTCTCATCCACTGTCATCCCTTCCATTTATCATATCCTTAACCTATCACTTTCCACTGCAACTGTTCCTGTGGCCTTCAAACATGCTCTAGTCAAACCTCTCCTCAAAAAGCCCTCACTAGACCCTACCTGTCCTTCCAGCTATTGGTCTCTCTCCTCCCCCTTGCTTCAAAACTACTCAAATGATCAGTTGACTGCCTCTGTCTTGACTTTCTTTCCTCTCAAGCTCTTCTGGATCCATTGCAATCATAAGAGCATAAGAAATGCCATACTGGGTCAGACGAAGGTCCATTAAGCCCAGTATCCATTTTCCAACAGTGGCCAAGCCAGGTCACAAGTACCTGCCAGGTTCCTAAAAAGTTATACAGATTCCACAAAGCTTATCCCTGGGTAAGCCACGGAATTTTCTGGTCCTCTTGGTTTATAGACATTTCCTCCAGGAACTTGTCCAAACCTCTTTTAAACCCAGCTACACTAACAGCGTTTACTACATCCTCTGGTAACAAATTCCAGAGTTTGATTACTTGTTGAGTGAAAAAATATTTTCTCTTATTAGTCTTATTGTAGCTTCATTGAGTGTCCCCTGGTCTTTCTACTTTATGAAATTTATATCTACATTTACCCGTTCCACTCCATTCATTATTGAATAGACCTCTATCATCATCTCCCCTCAGCCGTCTCTTTTCCAGGTTGAAGAGCCCTAACCTTTTAAGCCTCTCCTCATAGGAGTATCCTTCCATCCCCTTTAGCATTTTGGTGGCTCTCCTCTGTACCTTTTCTAGTTCTGCTATATCCTGTTTAAGAAATGGCAATCAGAATTGCACACAATATTCAAGTTGCGGTCGCACCATGGAAGGATGCAGAGGCATTATAATATCCTTTGTTTTATTCTCAATTCCTTTCCTTATGATTCCTAACATTCTATTTGTTTTCTTGGCCACCGTTGCACACTGGGCAGAGGGTTTCAATGTAATATCCACAATGACTCCTAAATCTTTTTCCTGGGTGGTGGTTCCTAATGTGGAACCTTGCTTTGTGTAACCATAGTTTGGGTTGTTCTTTCCTAGGTACATACTGTAACTTTGCACTTGTCCACATTAAATTTCATCTACCATTTGGACATCCAGTCTTCCAGTTATCAAGGTCCTCTTGCAATTTTTCCTTTTGTGTTTTAATAACTTTGAATAATTTTGTGTCATCTGCAAATTTGATCATCTCACTCTTTATTCCCATTTCCAGGTCATTTATGAATATGTTAAAAAGCAGCAGGCCTAGCAAAAATCCCTGGGGTACACCTTTCTCCATTCAGAAAATTGGCCATTTAGCCCTACCCTCTGTATTCTATCTTTTAACCAGTTCTTGATCCACAATAGTACACTGCCTCCAATCCCATGACCTTTTCATTTCGCCAAGAGTCTCTCATGAGGCACCTTGTCAAAGGCTTTCGGAAAATCCAGATACACTATATCAACTGGTTCAGTCTGTTGTTTCCCTGATCACCCTTGGAACCCTTTTTAAACATTGGCGTTACATTGGCCATTTTCCAATTTTCCGGTACTACAGATAATTGTAATGATTGTAGACCTACTAGTAGTAATCTGAACTATCTCATATTTCAGTTCTTTCAACAGCCTTGGATGTATACCATCCAATCCAGGTGATTTGCTACTCTTCAGTTTATTAAATAGTTGTAATAAATCATTCCAGTTTATTGATATTTCTTTCAATTCTTCTGATACATCACATTTATATACTATTTTAAGGATGGGTAACTTCCCTACATAAATGGAAGATTAAGAGACTTGCCCAAAGCCACAAGGAGCGTCAGTGGGATTTAAATCCTGGTCTTTCTGATCCCAGGTTGCTGCCCTAACAACTAGGCTACTCCTCCACTCAGAGAAGTAGTTGCTTTCTACAAAGGCCTGCTGCTTGGGACCTTTGGCATGTAAAGCAAAGGTGATAACTGCAACAGGACAGAAACAAACCTCCCTGTTCCAATCAAAACTGACTTCCCACATGTAGATTGCTTTCTAGTACTGGGAGACTCTGTAAGGACCAAAGCGCACAGTCTTATTAGGAATGGGATTTTAAACCATACCTCCCAGGGAGACTGTGACCTGAATGTAGCACCTTAGACCACTCAGCCATCCTGCCAACCAGTCTGGCTTTTGTCCTCTACATTCCACAGAAACGGCTCTTGCCAAAGTCTCCAGAATCTTGTTCCTCACCAAATCCAAGGGCCTTTACTCGATCCTCATCCTTATTGACCTTTCTGCTGCCTTTGATACTTTGATCACCAACTTCTCCTCAATACCCTATGCTCGCTTGGATTTAGGGGCTCTGTCATATCCTGGTTTTCTTTTTAGCTCTCCCATTGCACTTTTAGGGGCTTGTTTACAAAGCCGCGGTAGTGGTTCGCGATCGCAGCCGCGGCCCCATTGAAATCCGATTACGATCGCAAACCGCTACCGCGGCTTTGTAAACAAGCCCCTTAGTGTCTGTTCTGGTGGATCCTCCTCTATCGCCATCCTGCTTTCAAGTTGGTGTACCTCAGGGCTCTGTCTTGGGGCCTCTTTTCTTTCTTTATATTCAGTCCCTGGGGGCGCTTCTTTCCTCCCATGGTTTTCAGTACCATCTTTATGCTGACAACTCTCAGATCTACTTCTCTGCACTTGAAATCTCTTCAGGAATCCAGGCCCAGATCTCTGCCTGTTTATCCGACATTGCTGCCTGGATGTCTCACCGCCATCTGAACATGGTCAAAACTGAGCTCCTTATCTTTTCCCCTAAACCCACCTCCCCCCCCTTCCTCCCTTCTCTATTTCTTTGGTAACACTGCACTCCTCCCTCTTTCCTCAGTTCACAACCTTGGGGTCATCTTTGACTCTACTCTCTGTTTCTCTGCACACATCCAACACAGCTAAAACCTTCTTTCTCTATAACATTGGCAAAATTTGTCCCTTCCTTTCTACACACACTACTAAGACCCTTATTTACTCATTAGTCACCTCCCACCTTGACTATTGTAACCTGTTCCTCGCTTGTCTCCCTCTGAATCATCTTTCTCCCCTTCAATCTGTTCAAAATTCAGCTGCGCGGCTGATCTTCCACCAGTGTCGCTAGGCTCATGTCACTTCATTGGCTCCCAGTTCAGACTTCTCTTACTGACCTACATGTGCATTCATTCTGCTAAAATCCCACCTCTTTGAAACCACTTTGGATCCCGATGCTCCTCACTCTCTTGTCCACTACTTATGTGCATCTTACCATACTCTAGTCCCCAGTGTCACTGTGTGTTGTCTTGATTAAATTGTAAGATCTGATGAGCAGGGGCTGTGATTTACATCTTTATGTACAGTGCTGTGTATGCCTTGTAGCACTATAGAAATTATTATTATTAGTAGTAGTAGTAGTAAATATTGTTACTTGGCAATATTGAGAACTTCTGGTGATGAACCACTGGTTCAGTGCAACCAAACTGTGCTTGGTATGTATAAATAAGTGCCATAGGCCTAAATATGGAGGATTTATATAGTTAAGAAGTGGACCCATGCCAGAGTCATCAAGGTAACCTGGCAGGGCTGTAAGACGCAACCCAAATCAGAGGATGGAGAGACCCAGATCTTCTCTTAGTATCTTTCCTGGAAGTGGAGCTAGTGATTACAACTTTGCCCAGTAGACAAAAGGACAATCCCTTAGCATGCATGACAACCTTTTCAAGACATTTAAATTGCATAAAAATTGTGTTTAGTGCTGTGAGACTGTCATTTTCCACTTCTGCCTGCCTCTCATGGGCCCAGAATTCAAAGGCATTTACAGATCTGTCAACCATGTAAATGCCGCTTAGAAGGATATTCAGCGGCACTAACATGCCGCTAATCTCTGCTGCATGCCCCGATGCTAACTGCTCAGCATCGGGGCGCGTTGTAGGTGTTCTGGGGGCGGTGATATTGCACTGCTACCAGGTTACCACCCGTGGGTAAAAGATAGGCGCAGCAAAAGCTGGCCTCTCTTACCCGTAGGATCTAACAGGGCGGTGGCAATATTGAGCCGCTGCCCGGTTAACGTTTGTGGGCAGTGCAGCGATCCCAGATATTCAATGCCAGGGCTGCATCTGATCCCGGCATTGAATATCCAGGGTTAAAGGTCGACAGCGATGGCTATAGCAGCACATAGCCATCCCAGAAGAATATCAGGCCCTATTTTCCTGCCTTAAGTTCGTATTTTCTCATTCTTCATGTCAGGATTTGCCAGGAGCTATGGATAAGGATATCCAGCCAGCCAGAAGATCCGACAACTGTGCTGTGAGGTGCTCCTCATCCTCTAGGGGGTCTGTGGCATCTGGTGTTGGGGGGTCATTTCCAAGAAGAGAGCTTCTGGACTCCAGATTGTCCTCTCCAGAATTCTTTTCTATTTTTTTCAGCAGGCCTGGCTCTTCTGGCGCTGGAAATTTGGATCCTGCAGCTTCTGGGTGCCCCCAGGTCCATTCTAATGCAAGGCAGGCAGAGAGTAGAAGTCCTGTTTGATTGCCTTTGACTAAGTGTCCCCAGTGTGGGACGCCCCCTGGAGATGGGGAATAGCTGAGAACTATCCAAAATTTTGACTATGACTTGGATTCAGATGGCTCGGTACTGGGCTCTGTTGTGGATGTAGAAGTGCTCTTGCCTTCAGAAGATTGTGAGGAGGCCAGTGTGATTTGCCTATTCCAGGAAGAGGAGATGACAGCATTGATTGTGCCGGAAGCATCCGTCAAGTTCAAGGTGGATGAGTCTGTGGCAGAGCAGGAGCCGAAGGTACACCCACTCCTTCAAGGGATGCGGAAGTCTACTACTGTCTTCTCGTTCCCAGATGTGATCAAGGATATGATCTGGTCAGAATGGGACTCTCCTGACTCCCTGCTTAATGGGCTAAGGGTGTGTAAGAAGATCAATGCTCTCCCAGAGAAGGAGTGTGTCAAATGGTTTGATATTCCCAAGGTGGATCCACAGGTCATGATGGTTAGCAGACAGACCACCATTCCTGTGGAAGGCAGATTGGCCTTAAAGGATTTTCTGGATTGTAAGGTGGATTCGTTAAGAATCAATTTGCCGTGGTGGCTGCTATTCTTCAGCTGGAAGTATATACCAACCTGATGTTTTTAGGCCTGGTCCAGTGGATTCAGTCTCTTCTGCCTGATGATACAAACCCTCTTTTGGAGTCAGCTACGGCCTTCCTTTCTGATGCCATGTATGACCTGGTACGTTTGGCAGCCAAGGATGGTGTCCTGACAAAAGTGTCATGGTACTGGATTTGGCTCCGGCACTGGACAGTAGACTCATCTTCCAAAATCCAGTTGGCCCAACTAGCTTTTAAGGGGAAGTTTCTTTTTGGAGCCAATTTGGAGAAACTGGTGAAGAACCTGGGTGAGAGGAAATGTTACCGCTTTCCGGAAGACAAGTCTAGCAGGCCAGTGAAGCGGGCTGGTGCCCCTTTCCCATCAGCTTCCGCTCATCTACCAAGGGCATGCTGGCTGGATCCCCGAGGGTCTTGAGACTTTCATCATTACTGACCTGGAAAACCTTTTCTTCCCCTCTGCTTCTGGGCTTTGGACTCATTCTCAGTCCTTTCGTGGAGTGCATGGACCCAGACACTTGGTCCCCTCCAGAGAAGGACCCTCCCAGGTTGCAGAATGAAAGTTTGTGGGCCCGTTCCCTGGTTCCTTTGGTTGGAGGAAGCTTTGCCTTTTCTTTCAGGAATGGGTCCAGATTACCAAGGATCACTAGGTGCTAGACAACATTCAGTTCAACTATGTCCTGGAATGCACAGAGCCGATTCTCCCATTGTGGGTTGGCGATCAAAAATGCTGTTGTGCGGACCACCTTGGACAAGTTGCTGCGCCTAAAGGCGGTGGTGCTCATGAGTGGGGCAAGGGCAGATACTCCATTTATTTCATGGTGCCCAAAAAGGAGGGTTCCTTCCAGCCCATACTGGACCTCAAAAGGGGTCAATGAGCACTTGCGCGTCCTGCGCTCTGGATGGAAATCTTATGCTCTGTGATTCTAACAGTGTGCCGAGGGGAGTTCTTGGTTTCTCTGGATCTGGCTGAAGCGTATTTTCATGGGCAGATCAGCAAAAGCATCTGTGTTTTGTTGTGCTTGGCTCTGTCAGTTCACTGCCCTCCCTTTCGGGCTATTCACCACCCCGAGGACATTCTCCAAGGTCATGGTGGTAGCAGCAGCACTGAGGGATATTATCCATCCATATCTGGCTCATCTGGGCCTATTCCCTCTCAGAAGCATCTCGGGTGGTGTCCCAAGTGGTGTCCTTTTTGGAAAGTCTCAGTTGGGTGATCAAGCAGGGAAAGAGCCAGCTGTTGCCTTCCAGTCCCTGGGTTTCTGGGGACATGTTTTGACATTTGAGTGAGCAGTATTTTCCTGTCAGAGGGGAAGTCAAAACTGTTGGATTGCCTGGCGCTGTTCAGTGCACAGCAGGCTCCCAGAGTCTGGGATTACCTTAGCTCCTCAGATTGATGGTAGTGACCACAGAGATGGTGCCGTGGGCACGTGCTCACATGCAACAGCTCCAGCGATCTTTACTGGCTCGATGGTCCCCTAGTTCTCAGGAGTTTGAGTGTAGGCTTCCACTCCCATTGATGGTGAAGTCTAGTCTGCAGTGGTGGCAGCAGCCCTGTCATCTGAGGAAGGGTGTGCCACTGAATGATTTCTCCTGGATCCTCCTGACGGAGGCCAGTCTCTTGGGCTGGGAAGCCCATTGACAAGACTGTACGGCCCAGGGCCATTGGAACTACAGGGAAGCAGTGTGATCTATCATCCACATCGAGGCGAGGGCCATCAGGTTGGCTGTTCATTATCTTCATTTATCATCTTAATTTCTTTATCTTCATTTGATATACCGCCCTCACAGAAGCATCTAGACGGTTTACAATAAAAACGAGCTGTGAGGTGAAAAGAATGGCATTTTTGATAGGGCAGCGTACAGACAATCTGAAAAGTAAGAGGGGAGAAAGAAATGTATCAGGGTAGGGGGGAGAAAAGAGCTACTGGGGCTAACATTGGGAAGGGGGGATATTGAGGGCCGGGCAGTTCCAGTGTTTTCAGACAATGCCACAGCAGTGGCTTATGTCAAATTGGCAAGATAGCATGAGGAGTGCTGGGGTAGCTCTGGAGATGGCTTTCATGTTTGCCTGGGTGGAGAAGAACTTCCTAGCTTTGTCGGTTCAACACATTACCAGGGTGGACAATGTGGAAGTGGGCTTCCTCAGTCAGCACACTACAGATCCTGGAGAGTGAGAGTTGAGTCAGGTGGTGTTTCAGTTGATTCTGCACTGCTGGAGTTGCCCGAAATGGATCTGATGGTGACCAGCTCCAATACCAAAGTTTGCCACCGCATGGAGATGGGGTCCGAGGGCATCGATGCCCTGGCCTCACCTTGGCCAAGTCAGCACCTGCTGTACGTGTTTCCTCTGTGGCCCCTGGTGGGGCGTGTGATTCAGCATATAGAATGCCACCGAGCAGGATTGTCCTGGTGGCACTGGACTGGCTGAGGAGAGCATGATTCAGAGACCTGATGCAGCACCTCCTCTTCAGTTGCTTCTGCTTGGGGCCTGTTGAGGCAGGGATCGATTGTCCTGGAGGATCCAGCTCCCTTCTCGCGTAAACTTGGCTCCTGAAAGGAGATAGTGTGTATGGGCTACTTTCCGACAGTGGTTTTCCACTTTGCTCAGAGCCCGGAGGTGGTCTACCAAGCTAGCATCTTTGTGGGTCTGGTGCCTCTTTGAGCGATGGAGTGGCGCTCAGCAGTTGGCTCCTGAGGAGGCCAAAGTGCCATCTCTGTTGTTTTTTTCATACAGGATGGCCTGTAGAAGTGCCTTTCCGTTAACTCCCTTAAAGTTCAGGTGGCAGCTTTGGCCTGTTTCCGAGGTCCAGGGATTGGTAAGTCTCTAACCTTGCACCTGAATATCTTACGCATTCTCCAGGGTGTTCAGTATCTGTGACTTTCCCTCCATTCTGTGGTCCCTTTCTGGGATCTGCATCTGGTGCTCAGGGTCCTGATGTTGGCGCCCCTTGAGTCACTGGAAGAGTGCTACTTTGAAGGATTTGATGCTCAAGATGGTCTTCGTGGTCACGATTTGTTACGCAAGGTGGATTTCCAAGCTGCAGGCTCTGTCTTGCCGAGATCCTTATCTGCCTTTTTTTGAAGGAGGTCGTTTCCATACAGCCTGTGCCTTCCTTCTTGCCTAAGGTGATTTCTTCATTTCATGTGAACCAGGTGATCTGCCTGCCCTCCTTCTCTAAGGAATAGTGTTGGAGGAAGGATAAGGCTCTTCGCCTTGTGGATGGCCGGAGGGTGCTTCTGTGGTACTTGGAAGTTACAAATTCTTTTTGTAAGTCCGACCAACCTTTTGTGCTGTTTGATGGCCCACACATGGGTGATGTGGCGGCTACGTCAAATTTGGGGTGCTGGATTTAGGAGGTCATTGCCTCAACATCTCTGTTGCAGAACCAGCTGGTTCCAGAGGGTTTGCAGAGCTTGGTAGCTCCTGCAGACATTTGTTGGGTGGCAACATGGGTGACACTTTCCACTTTTGTCAAGCATTACCACTTGGATGCCCACTGCTGTGTCTTTTTTCCCACCCACTGGAAATCCTAGCTTTAGTACATCCCACTTGTCTGGACTGGTCTAGCAGGATGATATGGAAGGCAGCATTTTACTTACAAGTTAATGTCCTTTCCTTGAGTACTGCTAGACCAATCCAGAGCCCGCTCCTGAAACTGTAATGGCTCTGTTCAAGTACCTTTAGGACTGCTGTGATTTTTATACTTGGCTCTGCAGGTCCATCTTCTGCTGATAGCCTCCTGTTTATGCTTTCCTGTATATAGTTCTCTACTGTTGATTACTCATTGTTTCCCACAATTGAGGTAGTATGAGGCTTACTGTGTTTCTCTCTTATGCTTTGGGATGAATACTGAAGAGAACTCTGATGGCTGAGGTGAATAGAGTCATAGAAGTGATGTCATTGAAACCTGAGCTTTTCATTGGTTCTTTGTCTCCACCAATCTGTTGGTAGGGGAACACAACCCACTTGTCTGGACTGGCCTAGAAGGACTCACAGAAAGGACATTATCTGGTAAGTAACCTGTCACCTGTCTCTGCTTGCCGAGTTGTGCACTCTGAGGGTAAGTGCAAGAAACAGGCTGGATTTTCAGAATACACTTACACAGCTGTTTATCCAGATTTATCTAGACAGCACCTTTCATCATTCATAGGCCCTGGCAGAAGAGCAATAACAAATCCTGGGAAAGCACACATGTGCATCTGTGACAGGGAGAAAAGTGAGGTTTGGCCGATACCGTAGGGCTATTAAAGAGTGCCGTGGTCTTCGCATGTGAGGATGGGCATGGGAAGGAAGGGCTGCATTCATGCATGTAAACTGAGGCTTGCTAAGCCCAGCACTCAGCCACGTTTGGTTTGTTGCTTTGTTCTCATCGTTTGCAGCCTGGATTCTATCAACAGCTGGAAATGCTGTTTATACATGAGGAAAGCTCGGAAGCATTCCGCACTACAGCCAATTATCAAGTTTTGATCTTTTTTGGTGAAAGGGGAGCTTGGGGTTTTAAACATGGCCAAATTTGATGAACTTGGTTTATTTGCTGCATTATCAAAGTAGGAGACAAAAGGCAATGAGAACTCCCCCTCCAAGTCTTTTGGCTCTTTCTAATGCTGACGACCTCTGGATAACAACCTCCTCTTATCCCTCCTCATTCTGATCTCTCCTCTCTGCCTCATTTATGGGGCCTTTTAAGGCCAAAGTTGACCTTGTGTCTCTGTCTGGAGCTTGTTTCCTGGGTTCTGTATTCACTGTGTTTTACAGTGGAAGAGAGAGCAGGGATTATTTCTCTTCCAGGCTCGCTTTCTTTCCAGTTATTTAATACAAGAACACTCACTAGGCTGAAGTTTCTGCTCACTATTTACTCTCACTCTGTCTAACTTTGCCTTTCCTGTTTGAGCCGAAATTTCTGCTTCATGGTTGTGTTGGAACTTCCTTGGAGATTCGATGCTCCCTGACATGTCTGAGTTGAAACAACTCTCTGCTGCCCAGACTTCTAATTTATTAGCTTACAAATCTTCTGAAAAAGGTTAAAGTCCATATCTATTCAAACAGCTCTATCCTGATGCCCTCCATTCCAGTGTATTTTGTCCATACCACACTTTACTAGGTTCTTACTGCTTTTAACATTGTAAGGCATCCTGGATATTACACCATATGAAAACATTAAGAGAGCTTTGTGTATGAAATGTGCATATGTCCCTATTAGGAAGGACACTTCCATTACAATCCATATCAAAATACTTGTGGCTTATGCTTTACAATTTGTGCTAAAAAAAAAAAAAAGTGTGTGTGAATGTGCTGAAAATTTAACATGCGCTGCAATGCCACTTAATGGGGCCTCCACTAAATGTTTGCACCCACCCATAAAGTAATTGTACTCATAGCATACACACACTATCAAACACGTCAGCCTACACACACTGAATTGTGAAATCCCCTGCACTAACCAACACAAAGTGAAGCCTAAGGGATTTCATTCAATTTCCTCCAAAGGCAGTTTTCCATTCCTTCCTCCTCTCTACCACCCAAATGAAGCATAAAGAGGCCTGTAATTGCTCTTCCCCCACTACCACCACCTAGCCCAAAGTTATTTATTTATATCTGAAATATTATATACCAGCTCCCTAAGCCAAAGCTGGTCTACAATTCCAGAGACCTAATAAAACACCAGACCATAATCATGATATGACAACCAACACTTTCAACCCAACTATCTCCATCCCAAACTCAACCTTGGATAATCAATTAACTTATCGGTCTTCCAGAAATAAGAAGACCCTTCATTTTCCTTCCAGATGCCAAGACATTAACTTCTTGTCTCACCTTGTAAGGCAGACTCTTCCATCACTCACATACAACCCTGAGAAACCTCTCAGTTTCAAGTGAGCCTACCTTAGAATCTGCACTGTACGCTTCTTGAACAAAACACTCTTGACTGGAACACAACTCTGTAGTTGGGAAATACCACGTCAGGTGATCCTACAGATAAGGTAGTCTCTTACCTCTCAGGATGTGAAAAGCTAACATTAAAAACTAAAATTGTACTCATTTCCTCACTGGTAACCAATGTAACTGTAATAGCAACAGCTCACATACTTCTTCCAGTTCTACCCTGATTGCAATATTCTGAAGAATCTCCAGACTCTTTAATGCTTTCCTATGAAGGCTTTGGACACATCATGTGAAGAGAAAGATCATTCAAGAAAGGCATCATGCATGGCAAGATTGAATGTCAGCACAAAAGAGGAAGGCCAGCAATGTGATGGATGGATACAATAACTTCAGCTATGGATGCCACTCTATCAGCTATTAAACGGCCTGACTAAAGATGGTTTAGGACAATTATCCATAGGGTCACCATCGATTTATTTATTTATTATTTCTTATATACTGCCTTTCATGATATCAAGGTGGTTTACATTGAACAAACTGAAATTACATTGAACAGGGCATTATAACGTGGAGATAACTATTTTACAGGGAACATGGGCAATGGAGGGTTAAGTACAGTAGCTTGCCCAAGACCACAAGGAGCACCTGTGGGACTAGAAACCCCAGTCCTTCCGGCCCAAGGTTGCTGTCCTCTAGTGGGATTTGAACCCCTGACCTTCCGGCCTGAGGTACCTTGCCCCAACCACTAGGCCACTCCTCCACTCCAATTGACATTTGACATTGGCTCTGTGGCACTTAACATGAAGGCAATGACCATAACTCTTAACACCTGGCCTCCAGACTCTTCACCAAGTCCACCAGCACATCACCCAGAGCAACCCACAACTCTTTCCCTATCATCTCTATTTTGTATATTACTTTGTTACCAAAGGTTCCAAGATTTGCATTTTGCTGTTACTCTGTTGCCTTGTTAAATGTGCCATAGTTTAATTGACTCAGTCACTTTGCTAAGAATTGTTCTATGTAACGTTCCTATCAATTCTGTGTAAACCGCTGTGACTAGTAGATACGGCGGTATAAAAGAGTTGTATTGGACATATGATCGGTTTAATGTAATATGCTCGAATTGTAGGAAATGGGGACATTTTAGCAGGGAGCGTAGATGTCCCCCAAATAATACCAATATCCCAACGGTTGTTAAATAAATAAATATAGAGGGCAATGCAATAGTCAGTTGAGCTAATCATCATCATAAGCATTGCATAGTCTAAAAATGGTCTCACGTGCTTGACCAAATGCAACTTTGATACCATTGGATGTCAACAGGCTAGATTTAGGTTTGGAGCAACAAGGTGCATCTGTTAAACCTCAAGCTTTTGCAAGACTGGAACAATTTGTTCTGGCTAAAATTGAATTTCAGCATAATGTAGTGCTTAAATTTGAATTGAGGGTACAAGACTGAAGAAAAGATTAGAAAGTGTATTAAAGAAGTTATGTGAATGAGAAGATGAGGTGTCACAAACATTAATGAATCTAATACAAGCTTGCTGCAGAAAGTGGAAAATATAGAAAATACATTAAAACACAATATTTGAACAGTTAATTTTCCTAAGATCATCAGTAAATCAGGATCAACTTTGCTTAAGTCTTATATGAAATGATAGATTAAATCAAATTGGTAGAGGGGTTGCACTCTGTTAGAGAGGGGGTTGAGTCAAAGGATTAAAGTTTTGCAGGAAACAAAATACACTGTAGAATCTCTATGGATTGAAATTCCATGTAAACAGAGGAAGGCGATGGCAGTGGGGGTGTACTACATTCTGCCAGGCGGATGTAATAAATGGATGATGAAATGCTCAAAGAAATCAGGGAAGCTAACAAAAGTTATAACACAGTAATAATAATAATGTGGGATTTCAGTTACTCCAGCATTGGCTGAGTCAGTGTCACAACTATATAGGGTCTGTTCTTTGAGCGGTGTTAATGTCAACCAAAAATTATGTATCCACTCAGAATACAACTGGAGAGTAAAAATGTACTACATGTATTACACAGGTACACTACCAAAAAAACTGCCTCCAGTTTTGCAACTGATTCCTATAGATTTTGGGGTGCTGAATCCAGGAAAAATAGCCAAAATGTTCCATCACGTCACGTTTTCTTGCAAAATTAGATTTCTTACCCATATAAGGAATGTTCACATAATTTCTTTTTAGCTGACTGCAGTTTATTTTCTTGGCCCAAAATAGAGGTTGTAATGGTTAACTAACTAGAAACACTCCCTCATGATATTTTAGAGTGTTTTGTATTCATTTTATACATTAACAGGACAATTGGGAGGCGGGGGGCTAAATCCAGTACTCGCGATGGCGCATGTTCTTTCCTGTTCGCCTCGCCTCGTTCGCTCGCTCAAACACGGTGGTTGCGACATGAACGTTCCTGTCAAATTTCAGTTTCTTGCAAGTTCATTATTACCTTTTGTTTGCTCAGTCGCAATCCAGCTTTATTCCGAAGTGGTTCACTACAGTTGTAGTTTGCAGTGCTGTGTATTTGTGATGGCTCACAGAGCCAGGAGGTTGCGTCAACTCTCCGGACAGTTTTTGTTTTATTTGTGGGGAATATACCGTGAAAAAGTGGCAGAGGGACATTTCTGCATTTATTAAAAAAGTATATTTTGCCTATTTCGGTTTGAAGTTAGGCGATCAAGACAAACCGTGGGCTCCTCACAAAGTGTGCAAGACATGTGAGGAAGATCTACGCTTATGGATGAAAGGTAAAAAACAAGCATTTCATTTCGGAATACCTATGATGTGGCGTGAACAAAGAGACCACAGCAGTGACTGCTATTTTTGCTCTTGCATTGTGAAGGGATACAACTTAAAAAATAAGAACGTAATAAGTTACCCCAACCTTCCCTCAGCAATTAGGCCTATGCCTCATAGCAACGAAGTACCTGTGCCTGAACCACCAAAATCTTTGGATCATATTTGTGTGGACGGTTCTGATCATGATGAGACTCATCAGATGGCTTTTCCCGATGAGTCCAGTACTTCCGAGTTTGAAACTGAACCAGATCCGAAACCTGAACTTTTCTCTCAAGCTGAATTGAATGATTTAGTCCGGGATTTAGGACTCCCAAAAGATGCTGCCCAACTGCTAGGTTCTCGGCTTAAACAGAAAAATCTATGTCACCAGGAACAACTTTTTATTGGTACCGCAACCACGAGACACAATTTTTGAAGTATTTCAGCAAAGAGGAAGATTTGGTATTTTGCAACGATATATACAGAGTGATGGAAAAGTTTAAACTCAAGTATGATCCTGCTGAATGGCGGCTGTTCATTGATTCGTCAAAAGACAGCATAAAAGGTGTTCTTCTTCATAATGGCAACACATTCGCTTCAGTTCCTATTGCTCACTCTGTTATTCTCCAAGAAAAATATGAGAATTTGGCCCTGATTCTTCAGAAGATTCGTTATGATGAGCATAAGTGGATGATTTGTGGAGACTTTAAAATTCTATCCATGCTATTAGGGCAGCAATCCGGTTTCACCAAATATCCCTGCTTCCTTTGCTTGTGGGATAGCCGGGCCCGCGACCTACACTGGGGGAAAAAAGACTGGCCAATTCGGGAGTATTTGAGACCCCGTGAGAAAAATGTTCTTCATGAGAGCTTGGTACCTCGTGATAAAATTCTATTACCACCTCTCCACATTAAGTTGGGTCTCATTAAGCAATTCATCAAGTCCCTTCCAAAAGATGGTGAGTGCTTTCGGTACCTTTGCTCAAAGTTCCCCCGACTTTCTGAAGCAAAGCTAAAGGAAGGAGTGTTTGTTGGCCCTGATATAAGGAAACTCATTTCAGATGGAGCATTCGCTGAAACGATGTCTGAGAAGGAAAAAGAAGCCTGGGATTCCTTCAAGGATGTTGTTCTCAAATTCTTGGGGAACAGGCGGGATGAGAACTATAAGGATATTGTTGCCAGGATGCTCAATGCCTTCAAAGAACAAGGCTGTAACATGAGCCTGAAAGTCCATTTCTTGCACTCCCATGTGAACTACTTTCCCGAAAACTTGGGGGCGTACAGTGAAGAACAAGGTGAAAGGTTTCACCAGGACATCAAGGACGCAGAGAGAAGGTACCAAGGAAGATGGAACACCACTATGATGGCTGATTTCTGCTGGTTGCTGCTGCGGGAAACCCCAGATGAAAAATACGCCAAGCAGCGCACCAAGAGAAGCATTCAGGGGAAGAAGAAACGGGCCCACCAGGAGATTGATTGACCCAAGAATGACTTTAAAATCTAAACTGTGTTGACAAATATCGTGTTTTTACTAAACTTTGAAATAAAAATTTGCTAGTTATTACCAGAGTGTCGGATCTCATTTATTAGAATTTTATTTTCACACCATCGGGTGTTTGTCTTCATGTATTGCAATGGTGCGGTTTGCGTTTTCTATTCTTACATACATACCTGTACAACATTTTTTGCACATTTCTTTGCTTTGCTTTGTGTCTAACCTCGCTCTTATATGCTCAATGTTTGTGCACATGTATGTGGCTGTTTTACCTAGACAGCATTACACGACCCAACAGTCCCTCATCCCATAGCCGCCGAACTAATCTCTAATCTAACTTTCAATTACATAGAACCACCCCTCACAGGGCTGGTACTACAAATCCATCTATGATGCAACCCTCTTTATGTAAATAGTGTATAAAGTTCACCTGTTATGCAAGTTGGAATTCCCTGTTATATGTAAGTTCAATGTCTGATTGTTCCACATTGTACAAACCTGTTCATTGTAAACCGCGCTGATACCGAATAGTGCGGTATAGAAAAACTATAAATAAATAAATAAAGTGCAGACAATTTTGCTACCATCACAGTGTGTTTTGTTGACATTACTCTATTCTTATGTGCTGCCTTGTTACAATTTTCTTTATTCTTATTTGAATAACTACTAAACAATTAGTATAAAGAATTCATCCAAGAAACTTTTATCTCGATCGCACTCAATCTGAAACGTTCACCTCAAACTGCTAACCCAATGTAGCAAAAAATCTGTACGTGATGGAGCAAATTGGTTACCAGATTTGGATTCAGCGCACCAAAAAACGTAAAAATCAATCGAAACAGAGGCAGTTTAAAAAAAATTTTTTTAGTGTACCTGTGTTATAAGTACACTCACAGACGTCTCAAAACATAGATTCCTTTCTTTATCAAGGGGAGGTTTCAGACTGTATGGCACCGATCTTGACTTTAGGGATTGTCAAACTGAAGTGCCTATTTGCATCAACGACCTTCCCCAGAGATTATACCATTCTTAATCTTATGTTATGCTTGAAAAGTTTTTTATCACAATGCTTAGATCTTATTATAGAAAAGTTGTTTAGCTAATTCTCCAAGTTATTCAACTTTTTCCGTTGTTATAGAGAAATTGCTTAGCTTAGCATGTTTTCCAAGTTGTTTTAGCTGTAATCCCAACGCCATCCTTCGGTACCTCAAACACGTTTCACTTCAAGTTTCCTCAGGGGCTTTTCAAAGCATAAATCTCTACAAAGACAGGAAAACACATAACCTCTAAAATACCTTTAAAAGTCATTTCCTCTCACTCATGTAAACCTCTGATAGGACTACATCCACAGACGTTACCTTTGATGCTGCACACCTTTCAATTGATTGAGCTCTCTGTGGTCTCCTTGTCTGGAAAAAACGCCACGAATGCGGAGTGCTTACTTAATCCCGGTTTTAAACAAACCAGGTAACCTCAATGAGTTTAGATGGGGACGTCTCCTTAAAGTTAAGCTTTGTTTAACTGGTAGGGGCGCTCACTCAACCCCGTGCTTTAAATACTAACACCATAAACTCAATCAATCGCAGCTGATCTTCCTATACCATACTTATACTAACTTATTCCCCACCTAGCTTACGGATTTACCTTATACCTACACACACATAGACACCACAATGTTCTCCTAATGTCTAATGAGGCAAGAGGTCAATCTCGAACCTAAACAACTATTGTCAAAAATTAACAATTAGTTCTTACAATCTTCAACAAATTAACAGGCAGTTGTTAGCCTCACACACATGATTTCCAATCTATAGATATATTTAAACCTCCTGGTGACACTGAATCTAAATCAAAAATTCATCTTTGCTCTCTTACAAGCAGTGATGGCTCCTGTGATTTACCCACCAGTCCCGACCGTATTCTATCCAAAACAGAAGCATCGAAGATCTTCAAAGTTGTGCCCTTCAACCAAACAATGATGTACCAGTGGTGCTTCTTTTATCTTACATTTCAAACGGCTTTTATGTTCGCCCATTCTGATCTTAAAAGGTCAAATTGTTTTACCCACATAAATTAAATCACACGGACACTGTATTGCATACACTACAAACATAGAATCGCACGACGTTGACTCTCTTAAGATGTATATCTTCCCATGGTATATGAAACTATCTACTTCCTTAGTAATCTCACAAATTACACAGGTGCCACATTTTCTATGCCCCTTTCCTGATTTTTGCAGCATATCTACATTCACTGGCGTTTTTAATATTTCTGGACTAAGTTGTTCTTTCAAATTTTTATTGCGTTGCCAAACACATCGTATTTTTCTATGCTCCAAACCTGGAACATTACTCAGAACATTAGCGTGCTTCTTCAATATACGTTGTATTCTGAAACTCAAGGGGGAGTATTTTGTAATTAAATTTATATGTTCTACACTATCATTAGTCTTCACATCACGGGATTCCAACAAGAGCCTTCTATCATTGTATAGAGCCCTCTGGTATGCTCGCTTTATCACAGGCGAAGGATATCCTCTCTCCTTAAAATTGTCCGATAACTGTTTGGACAAGCTCTTAAAATCCTGACTATCAGAACAATTCCTTCGATATCTCAGGAATTGGGAAAAAGGAAGACCATTCTTCAACCATGAAGGATGTGCACTCTCGTAATGTAAAAAAGTATTTCGGTCTGTCTGTTTTCGAAAAACTGATGTCTCCCAACCCCCTTTATTTTTAATATCCTTCACATCTAGATATGTCAACATTCGGTTGTGGTGTGCATATGTGAACTGTATATTTTTATCGCATTGATTAACCCATTGACAGAATTGCTCAAAACATTCTTCTGAACCCTTCCATAGCATGAAAACACAATGTAACGGCACCACAATTTCACATTAACTGCATACAGGGACCCAATTATCCACTGCTCCTCAAATTTACCCATGTATAAATTTGCGATGGAAGGGGCACAAGTGGCCCCCATCTCTACCCTTGAAATTTGTTTGTAGATCACCTTCTCAAATACAAAGTAATTTTGAAAGATGGTTAAGTGTGCTAACCGCAAAATAAATTTTTATCTGTTCCTCCGAGAGATCTCCCCTTTTTAAAAAAAACAAACAAAAAAACTCCACTACTTCATATGCTGCTTGCTGGAGGATATTTGTATACAAAGACGTGACGTCCATAGTCACCAGGAGCACGTCACTACAACTGGCCCACTGTGAATTACTGGCAAGGATCCTAAGGAAATGCGTAGTATCCTTCACATAAGAAGGAATATCAACCAACAACAGGCGCAAATATGAATCAACAAATGTAGATAGAGGTTCTAATATCGTCCCCCTAGTGGAGACTATAGGTCTTCCTGGAGGTCGGTTCATGTTTTTATGGATCTTAGGGACTGTATAAAATTTTGCTACTGTTGGAGACAATGTATTCAAATAAGTCCATTCCTTTTGGGAAATCAACTTATTAGGTAGGGCTTCTGTGGTTATCTCTTTAATTTTAAGTTGAATGATGTTCACTGGATCTTCTGGCAGCACATGGTAAACTGTTTGATCCATCAGTTGTCGTGTCGCTTCTTCCAAGTAATACCCCCGACTCAAAACTACTATTTCCCCCCCCCCCCCCCCTTGTCAGCTCTTCAGTCAGTGTCAGTGTCCCGGCAGGACGTGCTAGGGAGAAAGTTTCTAGACAAAATAAATGACTGCTTCTGGGAGCAGCTGCTACATGAACAGACAAGAGGGAACGCTATTCTGGACCTAGTCCTTAGTGGAACACAGGATCTGGTGTAAGAGATAAGGGTGTTGGGGCCACTTGGCAATAATGATCCTAGCATGATTACATTTGACTTAATAAATGGAAGAAGGATGGCAAGGAAATCCATAGTACTACCTTTTAACTTTCAAAAGGGAGATTGATAAAATGAGGAAAATAGTTAAGAAAAAATGAAAAGAAAGGTTAAAATTTTACATCAAGCTTAGCTGTTTAAAAATACTATTTTGGAAGACCATATCGGCTGTATTCCACATTTTAAGAAAAGTGGAAGGAAGTCCAAAAAACTGCCAGCATGTTTTAAAGATGAGATCAGAGAGACTGTTGTAACCAAAAAAAAGCATCTTTCAAGAAATGGAAAAAAGGAGCCAAATGACAAAAACTGGAAACATAAGCACTGTCAAGTTAGATGCAAAGCATTGATAAGGCAGGCAAAGAAAGAATTTGAAAAAAAAGCTTGCTGTGGAAGCAAAAATGCATAATAAAACCTTTTTCAAAGTACATTCATAGCAAAAAACCTGTGAGAGAGTCAGTTGGACCATTATATGATAGAGGAGTAAAAGGGGCACTAAGAGGGGACAATGCCATAACGGAAAGACTGAATGAATTCTTTGCTTTAATCTTTAAGCCTTCCTCTTTTATGACGACCTTCTACCTTGCCAAACATTATGTCTTTCCCAGTGATCTCTCTCTTTGCATGATATGTCCAAAGTATGAAAGTCGAAGTCTTGTCATCTGAACTTCTAAGGAAAGCTTAGGTTTGATCTCCTCCAGTACTGACTGGTTTGTTCTTCGGGCAGTCCACAGTATACACAGAATTCATCACTAGCACCATAATTCAAAGGCATCAATTTTCTACCTGTCTATCTTTTTCACTGTTCAACTTTCGCATCCATATGATGTTATTGAAAATATCATGGCCTGGACAAGTCGAATCTTTGTATGAAGAGAGACATCTCTGCTCTTGAGGATCTTGTCTACGTCCTTCATAGCCATTCTACCAATACGTCGTCGAATTTCTTGACTGCTAGTCCTTTCTTTATTGTTGATCCAAGTAAGTTAAAACTGTCAACTATTTCAATTTCTTCTCCATCAATGATGAACTTATTGATATTGCCAGTTGACAAGATCTTTGTCTTCTTACCATTAAGGTGCAGACCCATTTTAAGACTATATTCCTTGATCTTGAGAAGCAAATGTTTCAAATTGTCTTCACTTTCAGCCAGTAATGTGGTATCATCAGCAATCTTCCACCAATCTTCACATCTCTGTTGTCTTCATACAGTCCTGCTTCTCTGATGATTTGTTTTGCATATAAATTAAAGAGGTAGGGGGAAGTATGCAGCCTTGTCATACACCTTTGCTGATTTTTTTTATATTTTATATTTATGAAATTTTACAATATAATCAAGAAAGTTTAAACAAATCCTTCTTGCAGAAACAGGGTGACACACGGAAATACCATTAAACAGTATACCTGATAAACAAATATCAATAGAAATAATTAAAGTGCCTACCCTTCCTAGTCCACTACATAGAGGAGAACATCCAAAAAGAAAGTAAATCCAAAGCTAACAAGAAAAAAAGGTAGAAGTCCAGTCCAGACCAAATCTAATATAAGCCCTTGGAGGAATCAATAGAGGATTCTAATCGCCTGGCATTTATAAAGGCTAACAGTTGAGAGGGCTCAAAGAATACATAGGAAACAGATTAATATTTAATCAAACATTTACATGGATGTTTAAGAAAAAAGAGCCCGCCCAACTGCAAGACCCCAGGACGGAGCAGTAAAAACTCTCTGCGCCGTTTCTGGGTTTCTCTCACCAGATCAGGGTACATACGGACAGCTAAACCGCGAAAAGGAAACTTCCTTTTCTGGAAAAAAAGTTTTAACATCCACTCCTTATCTGACAACAAAGCAAATGTTATTAATAAAGTGGAAGACTCCTGAGACTCAAGGCCAGAATTTTCCAATAAATAAGTGACGTTCAAAACATCCCCTTGTTCCAAACCACCCCCTAAAGCTCCACCAGAAGAAACACGCTTAGCCTTATAGAGGTAATAAATTCTTACCAAGGGTGGCATTAAATCAGGGGGAACCCCCAGTACCTCTACTAAATACTCCTTAAACATATCTCTAGCAGAGACAGAAATCAACCCAGGAAAATTAACAACTCTCAAATTATTAACTCAAGAAAGATTATCTAACTGTTCTAATTTAGCTTGTTCTTTTTGAAAACATCAGATTGATCTTCAAGGCTGGTAACTCTGTTCCGTTCTCCTTCAATTTCAAGAGAAATTCCAGATACTTTCTTCTCCAAATCAGCTACTGTCTCTATCGTTATTTTCACATTAGAAGACAACGATGTAATTTGAGGGAGTAAAACTTCCCCTAAGGAAACAATAGCATTCCATATTGTCTCCAATGTAAAGTTTGTAGGGCGCTGTAAAACAAAGGCCCCCTCCGATATAGCCACTGAACCTTCCGCCTCCATAGATGCCAACGGATCCTCTCATCGCACCAGGGGGGGAACCCCACGCTCACCTCCAACCAGTGCCATCGATGGAACAGAGAGCTCACTACTCACAGGCTCCTCCGGCACGCCTTCTCCCGGCCCTTGCGAGACCAAAACCTATCCCGATAACACATGAGAGGAGACCTCCAGGAAGCCTACCGGCAATGGGTAGCTACGGGGAACCTTCAGCACAGGGCTCAACGCTGGGGAGGAAGATGATGCCGAGACAGCCGCCGAGTATTCCAACTCCTATAAGGCTGCCAGTCAGCATTCTCCACCAGCAACAACTGGACCCCGTGAGGCATGTGCCAGGTAAGCGTCCAGTGGACCAAGAACAGGAGCAACTGGCATCAAGGCAAGAGAGAGCTGTGAAGGCACCGGCCCTGTCTTACCCTTTCGCTTCTTCCCCATAAGAAAAAGGGGTGCTCACACAGTCACGACTGCTACCGCCATCTTAGAACACCTCCCCTAGTTCCACCTTTGCTGATTTTAAACCATTCTGTTTCTCCTAGTTCTATTCGAACCGTTGCTTCTTGACCAATGTAAAAGGTTGCGCAAGAGAACAATCAGGTGTTCTGATATACCCATGTTTCTTAATGTGGCCCAGAGTTTCTCATGGTTTACACAATCAAAAGCTTTGCTGTAGTCAATAAAAACATATGGATGTCCTTTTGGTTTTCTTTAGTCTTTTCAAGGATCCATCTCACATCCGCGATAATGTCTCGTTTCTCGCCCTTTCCTGAACTCTGCTTGCACTTCAGGCAGTTCTCGTTCCAGGTATGGTTGTAGTCTCTGCTGAATGATCATGAGTAGAATCTTGCTGGCATGTGGGATCAGAGCGATTGTGTGATCATTTCTATAGTCATTCGGGTCACTTTTCTTCAATATTGGTATAAACACAAATCTTTTCCAGTTTGTTGGCCATGAATTTGTCTTCCAAATTTTCTAGCAGAGCCTTGTAAATATGGTAACAGCTTCATCCAATTGCTGTAATACTTCAGTGGGAATGCCATCAATGTCCGGTGCTTTGTTCTTTGATAAGGCTTTTAATGTTGCTTCGACTTCTTCTTTCATCACCAATGGTATAGGTTGAAACAGCTGTTGGTTCACTTGATCTTTATGATATAATGACTCTGTATATTCTTTCCAACTTTTTTTGATCTTCACGGCATCATTCAACATGGATCCTTGAGCATCTTGTAGCCTTCCAATTCAAGGCTGGAATTTTTTCTTTAATTCTCGTAGATTTAGAAAAGCCGATTTTGTTCTTCCTCTAATAGCTTCTGATTCTACTTCCTTGCATGTGTTTTTGTAGTACTTCTCCTTGTCTTGTCTTGCTGCACGTTGGAAATCTGTTGAGTTCTGCAAATGCCTCTCTTCTCCGACTTTAGCTTCTCTATGTTTTTGGACAATTTTCAGAGTTTCTTCAGTCATCCATTTTGGCTGTTTTTGCTTTTTCACCTTATGTAGAGCCTTCTCGCTTTCTTCCAGCACAATCTTCTTGATGTCATCCCATAACTCTTCTGGAAGGCTCATTTGTATCTAAAGCAGCAAATTGATTTTGCAGGCAGTCTTTAAATTCTGGTGGTATATTCTCAAGGTCATATTTTGCTACATTCATGAGTGACTTGCTCTTTTTTCAACTTTAGCTTGAGTTTGCATATTAGTAGTTGGTGATCTGTACCACAGTCAGCTCCAGGTTTTGTCTTTGTTGATATTAGCGAGTTTTTCCATCGTTGTCTTCCACAGATGTAGTCAGTTTGATTTCTGTACAAGCCATTGGGTGAAGTCCACGTGTACAGTCAGCGCTTGTGTTGCTGGAAGAAGGTGTTTGAGATCAGTACCATACCTAGCCCTGGGCAAGCGGTGCAGCTGCACATGGCACAAAGGCTTAGGAGGCGCATTCTGACTACCTGCTGTTGCCCTGCCGCTGCCACTTTTTGTTCTCTCAGAAGCAGCAGGGCAACAGCAGGTAGCCGAAATGTACTCCCCAAGCCTTTTTGCGGGTCTTTCTGGGCTTTCTGAAAGTCTGATCCCTCCCTGCTCTGACGCAATGTCAGAGCAGGGAGGGATCAGTTCTGCTGCTGCTGCTGCTGCCGCAACTTGCACATTGGGCATGCATCGCACCCCGTACCTCAATCCAGCGCTGCCTGCTCTTGCCCTGCTGCCAGCACCACCGTGGAGAAATCAGAGGGTGGCAGCAGCAGGGCAAGAGCAGGCAGCAGCTGGATGGAGATATGGGGAGGGGGGTGCGCGCACCCAATGTGCAAGTTGCACAGGGCAGAATTTTGGCTCGGTACGACCCTGTTTGAGATGAATAGATTATTGGTCTTGCAGAATTCTGTCAGAATTCCAGCTTCGTTTCTGTTGCAAAGTCCGTATTTTCCAACTACTTTACCTTCTTTATTGCCAACCTTTGCGTTCCAGTCACCCATGACTATCAGGATATCCTGTTTGCATGTTCTGCACATGCAGATAGTCATGGTTTAATGGGAGAAAGCCAACATGGCTTTAACAAAGGAAGGTCTTGTCTTACTAATCTGTTATGCTTTTTTGAAGGTGGGACTAAACAGGTAGACAAAGGTGAGCCAGTCGATATAGTATATCTGGATTTTCAGAAAGCCTTTGGCAAGGTTCCTCATGAGAGACTCTTGGTGAAATTAAAGAGTGATGGGATAGGAAGTAGTGTACTATTGTGAATCAGGAACTGGTTAAAAGATAGAAAGCAGAGGGTAGAGCTAAATGGTCAATTTTCCCAATAGAGAAAGGTGAATAGTGGAGTAACCCAGAGATCTGTGCTGGGTCCACTGCTTTAACATATTCGTAAATGACCTGGAAATGGGAATAACGAGTAAGGTAATCAGATTTGCAGATGACACAAAATTATTCAAGGTTGTTAAACCCCAAGAGGATTGTGAAAAATTGCAAGAAGGCCCTGATAAATTGGAAGACTGGATATTCAAATGGCAGACGAAATTTAATGTGGACAAGTACAAAGTTATGCACCTAGGAAACAAAAACCCAAACTTTGGTTACACAATGTAAGGTTCCACATTAGGAACCACCACTCAGGAAAAATATTTAGGGGTTATCATGGATAACATGTTGAAAGCCTCCTCCCAGTGTGCAGCAGCGGCCAAGAGAGCAAATAGAATGCTAGGTATCATAAGGAAAGGAATGGAAAATAAAATGAAGGATATTATAATGCCTCTGTATTGTTCCATGGTGAGACCGCAACTTGAATATTGTGTGCAATTCTGGTCACCATACCTTCTAAAGAATATAGCTGAATTAGAAAAGGTACAGAGAAGAGCTACCAAAATGGTAAAGGGGATGGAAAGATACCCCTATGAAGAAAAGCTTAAAAGGTTAGGGCTCTTCAACCTGGAAAAGAGACAGCTGAGGGGTGATATGATAGGGATCTATAAATTAATGAACGGAGTGGAATGGGTAAACGCAAATTGTTTGTTTACACCATCAAAAAGTAGAAAGACTAGGGGACATGCAATGAAGCTACAGTGTATCCTGTTTAAGACTAATAAGAGATCATATTTTTTCACTCAACGATTAATCAAACTCTGGAATTCGTTACCAGAGGATGTAGTAAAAGCTGTTAGTGTAGCTGGGTTAAAAAAAAGGTTTGGATAAATTCCTTGCTGAAAGGGCCATAAACAATTATTAAAGAGGATCAAGGTAATCCACTGCATTCCCCAATACAAGCATTATGGAACCTGTGTGTCTTAAGGAAACTGCTAGGTACTTGTGACATGGATTGGCCACTGTTGGAAACAGGATACTGGGCTTGATGGACCTTGGTCTAAGCCAGTATGGCATTTCTTAATTCTTATCCTTGAGGCATCTTTGCCTCCTTTACTTTCAGGATATTATCTACCAGTTAAACAAAGCTTAACTTTAAGGAGACGTCCCCATCTAAACTCATTGAGGTTACCTGGTTTGTTTGCCTTGACACAAAATGCTCAGCACTGGGGGATTCCGGAAACAGGACCAGAGTTAACTGGGCAGTGGCAATATTCAGCTGCTGGACACTTAACTTAAAGCAGCTAAAGTTAGGCAAAAATAAAAGCAGGCCTAACAGCTGGTCTTTATCTTTATTTGTAACATTTGATATACCGCCCATTACCGAAGTGTTATGGCGGTGTACAATAAAACGTTAGGACTGCAGGAAGCTAAAGGAGGAAAAGGAATGCCATTGAATTAATAGGAAAGCAATTGGAGAGAAAAGAAAGAGCGATAGTAAAGGACAGGTATTAACAAGGACACCAGAGATATGAGGCACAAAAAGAGGGTAGGGGTGGGGTGGAGAGGAGGGGATAATAATGAATGGAGGGAGAGTTAAGTCATGAAGTAAATGCTAATGGAGGGCGTGCTTGGTAAACTTGCAGGTAGTCGGGAGGGGTGGGAAGTTCAAAAGCCTGACAGAAAAATTAAGTCTTGAGGAGAGCCTTGAACCGAGAAAAGGATAATTCAGTGTGAAGGGAGTGTGGGAGAGAGTTCCATAGGGCGGGGCTTGCAAAAAAAAAAAAAAAAAAAGCAGCATGACAGGTTGATTCAAGATGGGCCTGGGTAGAGGATGGTAGAAAGAGAAGGTTGCCGTATGCAGAACGGAGTAAGTGGAGAGTAGGCTGGAGATAAATAATGTCGGCTAGATACTGGGGCAGGCTGGTGTAAAGGACCTTATGAGTAATGGTAAGAAGCTTATAGAGATATTGAGCCTTGGTAGGGAGCCAGTGAAGGGAGAGAAGACAGGGGGTGACATGATCTCGAGGAGAGGAGTAAGTGAGGAGACGGGCGGCCGTGTTTTGAACTAATTGTAGTCTTCGAAGCTGATATTGGGGGAGACCTGCGAGGAGTGAGTTGCAATAGTCAAGCCGAGTGATCACCAAGGAAAGAACAAGAGTAGTGAGGGATGTGAGTGGAAGAAGAGGTCGAACAGCCAAATCCTGCAGAGATGGAAGAAAGAGCTACGTACCACTCCGGAGATGTGTTGATGAAATGAAAGTGAGGAGTCAAGGATAGCACCAAGGTACCGGAGAGTTGGGACCAGAGGGATTGGGGAGTTGGACATAAGCGGTGTCAGGGTAGGGGAGGGAGCACCAAAGGTGAACTACATAGCTGTTGACTTAGAGGGGTTAACAAGAAGGAAATTACTAAGGAATCAGTCAGAAATGGAAGAGTGGACTTGCCAGGAGGTCGATAAACAGCTAACCGGAGAAGTAGTGAAGTAAAAAGGTGATAGAGTGAAGTTCAAAGGAAAGAAAGGAGTGAGACTGAGGCAGCAGGAGGGGTTGAAATTGGCAGGAAAGAGAGAGTAGAAGCCTAACCCCACCATCATGGCCAGTGGGACGAGGCGTGTGGGAGAACTGATAACCGCCATGACAGAGAGCAGCGACTGATGCTGTGTCTTCTGGGAGGAGGCAGAAGATGGAGAGCACTAGAGTGGAGTGGAGGAGTGACCTAGTGGTTGGGGCAAGGAGTGGCCTAGTGGTTGGGGCTAGGTACTTCAGGCCGGAAGGTCGGGGGTTCAACTCCCACTAGAGGACAACAACCTTGGACCGGAAGGACTGGGGTTTCTAGTCCCACAAGTGCTCCTTGTGGTCTTGGGCAAGCCACTTAACCCTCCATAGCCCATGTTCCCTGTAAAATAGTTATCTCCAAGTTATAATGCCCTGTTCAATGTAATTTCAGTTTGTTCAATGTAAACCGCACTGATGCAGAATAGCGCGGTATATAAGAGAATGTAAATAAATAAATAAATAGAGATAAAAAGATCTTGAGTAAAGGCAAGTTTATTTGAGATGGAGTGTGCATTCTACAAGACACATGAGAAAGGAAGAGAGGGGAGGGATATGAATTAGATTTTAGCTGTTGTGTGAAGATCTGTTCTGGGAGTGTGACAGAAGTCTAGGGGGCCCAGGGTTGGGGTTGATATCTCTGGAAGAGAGAAGGTGAAGGAGTAGAGTGTGGGGCAGAGAGGAGACAGCACAGCGGTAACAAGGGTGAGGTTGTTTCAGAGAGAGAGAGGAGACGGCTGAACGAGAGGGAGAAAGTGGTGAAACTCAAGAGCTGATGAGATAGGGTAGAGGACAAGATGGTGGGGGAAGTGAGGATGGTAAAGGGGGGATAAGGGGAGGGGGGCTTGAAGGTGTTGGTATGAGAGGAGACAATTAGGGAGTATGAGGAGTAGGAAGAGAAAGTGATGAGGAGCCATAGAAGAGAGATGGAGAGAAGAAACAGAAGTCAGGAGAAATAAGGATAAGTGGGAGACACACCACAAGGGATTAGGCGCACCTGTGAATCATCATGGTAATTAGCACAAGATGGCTATAAGAGACTGAACGCCAGGAAGTGGGAGGGAGGGATAAAAGTTATGAGGATATGCAGAGACAGGTACAAATGGAGAAAACTGAACAAACGTACAGAAGAGACAGATAAATAAACAGCACACTAACAATGATAAAATAAATATATCAATAGACACACACAGTACTCATAGACTGGCACGTGAATGTGCCCACACTGGCAGCAAAACAGGTAAGCAGCTTCTCAGTGCTGAGGCAGAGAGAAATCAGCACATGTGGGAAACAAAACAGGAAGAGAGGATTAAGCAAAGGGGGGGGGGGGTAGTCACTCAGTGAGATTAAAGCAAGGAACAGGAAAGTGGAAAATGCTGGATAAAACACCAGGACAGAGAAGAAATAGATAATGGATTAACTGTATAAGCTCTGATGAGCAGGGACCATCTTTTACATGTGTCTGTGAAGTACTGCGTATGTCTTGTAGCGCTATACAAATGTTCAGTAGTAGTATTTAAAAAACATCAAGTTAGTCTGATAAAAAAGGTATCACTTTATATTATTTTGTTTATTTGTTAACTTTTTTTTCTGTGCAAGCCTCTTGGAACATTGGGAAATAACATATTTGCTAGAAATCAGAGCCAGCCCAGAGTTGGTTCAAGGTGTTTGTGCCCTAGTTAAGCCTTATGCCTCCACCCCCATGGCTATCAGAATCTATTGTTTCCTTGTTGCTGCCCCATAAAAGCTGCCATCCTAGGTAGCCGCCTAGAGTGCCTGATGGTCGGGCCAGGCCTGCTAGGAATGCAGTAATGGTAGAGGGGAAAGATTCTAACACACAGACAGGGAGTTTCCTAACTCATCACTGCAAGAGGCTTGAATGAAGTAGGACCTCAGATGATACTCCTCATGGTATCACTTCTTCTCCGACCACCAGACACACTGCAGGCCAGTAATCACCTGTCCCCACATCCGCTCTGTGGCACTTCAAGTACACTGATCACCTGGGAAACATGCGCCAAGCTCACAGCAGCTGCTAGATGTCTTCTTTTCTGGATGTTTCCAGGTTTTCTTCCTGATACAGCCATGAAAGTGCTCCCTATTTAAACAAAGAGAGAGGAAATGCGTAGCGCCTTGTCAGCAGGAACACAGATTCTGCTTGCTGGGTTTATAAACGATTTTATGATTACAGAAAGAATATAGTAGTAGTTGTTCGCTCTAGTAAATAAGGATCCCTGCAGTACCCGTTATACTGTGTAATCCTGTTAGCTGTTTGACCCTCTCCCTTGCCAAAGTGCTTCATGCTTCAGGTCCTTGTCTGGACATTGCTTCCTGTACTGTGACCACACTCCGTCATGTCTAATTCCTGTAAATCTGGTTTTAGAAGTTCTGTACTGCCGACCCTCCATTCTCTCTAGTTCTCTACTGTACCTTCCAGTGGGGTACTTAGTAAATTTGACACCTAGCTCAGCGCCCCTTGCTTATACTTTAGAGTGATTAACTGTTCTGATGCATTAACCGTCCCCACGGTTCTGTTTAAAATCATGGCCTAGGTTTTGGCTTTGCAAATAAATTCATCCCAACTAGTCCATTCCAGGGGGCTTTAGGACATGCCCCACCCCATTTCTCACACCCAGGTCCCACAAAATTGTATTTTGGCAGTTCTCCTCTGTGAGGCTTCGCTAGAATCTGTGTGTATCCCACCTTCTGTTCTGCAGTAGGAGAGGACTTTACTTCAGAAATGAACTCTGCCTCTCTCCCCACACCCCCTCCCAGTACCCTTTAGCAGGGTGTAAATCTGTCTCTGCAGGCTCCGATCCCTGGTGCACTGCAGATTGTTAGCATTAGGGAAGCAGAGAAAATGTAAATCTTCCTCATCAGATGATTTTGTTTAAGTAAAGAAGGTTTACATAACCTGTGTGGAGAATTCTTTCACAGGAAATTAAATCCTTTGCAGCCTCACTATCTTTTTCCATCCATGCCAAAAATCTCTCCTCAAGAAGAAAACAATTTTTTGAAAAAGCCCAGAAAGATGTCTGTCTTCAGCAGAGTTTCTTTCCCTTATGCTCGTTTGTGTATTGCTATGCCTGTAGTTTTATAGTGATTTTGTGCACCAATTTGTTGCTTGTTGCTTGAAGCAGTAATAAGAAAGAAACTAAGAGCAGAAATAGCCGAGCAGTATAATAGTAATTGTTGGAAAATTTGTCTTGAGGAAAACTCTTATCGTGACAACTCTTCCTTTTTATTCAAATAAAGGTTTACTAAATTTTAAACAGTGAACCTATGTTAAAAATCTGCAAAAACACAACCATGTGCCTTACACAAAATTAACTCAAAATTTATCTGAAAAGACAGTCTCCGTGTTAATCAGTAGGCATAATAATCTGAAAAAATAACTAGAAATACTCTGGACCTGTTCTTTAAGTTGAGCATCGATTCTTCAAACTGCAACATTGCAATGTTCAACCACAGTCCTTCACAAAAAAAGATGCGGTGTGAACAGTAATCCTTCGCAAGAAATGCGGTCTAAACAGCGGACACAGTACTGCGTTTAGGGCATAACAGCTATGAACACCCTGTTTCAACGCTCCAGAAACAGAAGCAGAAGATAAAGGGTAAAAGAAACCACAATGCAGAGCTGGCATGTTGGGTAAGCGCTGTGTCACGCTCTGGGGTCCTTTGCTGCAGACCCCAAAGAGGGGCAGCATCAGCGGCAATGGCATCCCTACAAGGCTGGGGCTCTAGTTGACCGACTAATTTGCCTAAAAGGTAGCACCGGCCCTCTTTTTTTATTTTATTAATTTAAGGGGTTTTTTATACCACCCCTTCCGGAGATCAAGAACAAGATACATTCAGCTTAAACTTCAATCAAAGAAAGTACAATGTGTGATTTGTGGATTATGTACAGATAACATGAAAATAATATTGGAATATGTACAGAGAACATATTTACACTCAAAATATTTCCATGGGTGTTGTGTGTTCACAGATGTTGCGTAGATTAGGAAGGGGGGTTCTTATTGATTTGAGTAGAGGGACACAGAGGAGTTCAAAGGTTCATAGCTAAGTTGGGGGATACAGAGGGAATTAGTGAGAGTACACTGCTATGTTGGGTATATTTCATTCTGGTCCAGTAAAACTCCAAAATGTTCAATAAATAGGAACATTGTAACTTCCTTGCAGAACATTTGAAGATCCTTTCTAGCTCTTAATTTATCTAGGAGAGCATTCCAGAGTATGGGCGCTTTAGAGAGCGAAAGTGAGTAGGGATTGCTATATTATTTTGAGTGCATCCTCTTCTTGTTCTCTCATTAGAAGAGATGTTGACCAGTGAGTAAAGATAAGATGGTGCTATGTTCCTTAAGAGCTTAAATGTAATCATTAGTGTTTTAAATTTAACATGGCTTATTTATTTATTTATTTATTTAACAGTTCTTCTATACCGCTCTATTTTAGATCAGAGCGGTTTACATTTAACATCAACTATACAACACAAGGAACTTTGAGTTGTATTTACAATAAACAGGGAGATCAACTTGGAAGTAACTGGGGGAAACTATGAATAGAATAGGTAACCAATGTAGGTTGTATAGTAACATGATGGCAAATAAAGACCAGTATGGAAACATAATAGCAGAAAAAGACCACATGGCCTATTTATTTATTGAACGGTTTTATATACCGCCTTTCAGAAAAATCAAAGCGGTTTACATAGAACAAAACTTGAACATTACATTGAAACTTATTCAAACAATTTGTATATAATAAAAATGGTAATATGAGGGTTACAATGCTGAATAAATGCTGATTAGGTATATAGATAGTTTAAACATATATACAGATTTAAATATTTACAAATTTCAAGAATCTTATCATCTAGTCTGCCCTTCCATATCAACTCCTGCAATAGTCCCTTTTTTGCCTTTTGAGATTCTCTGTGTTTGTCCCATGCTTTTTTGAATTCAGATACTGTCCTCACCTCTACCACCTCCACTGAGAGACTATTCCACGCATCTACCACTCTTCCCATAAAGAAATATTTCCTCATATTGCTCCTGAGTCTATCCCCTTGCACCCTCATTCTATGACCCCTCATAGAAGAGCTTGATTTCAATTGAAAGAAGCTCTCCTCCTGTGCATTTATGCCATGGAGGTATTTAAATGTCTCTATCATATCTCCTCTATCCCGCTTTTCCTCTAACATATATATATTAAGATCCTTAAGTCTCTCCTCATATGCTTTATAACGAAGACCACTAACCATTTTAGTAGCCACCCTCTGCACTGACTCCAACCTGCTTATATCCTTTTGAAGGTGGCGTCTCCAGAATTGCACACAATACTCCAAATGAGGTCGCAACAAAGACTTATTCAGAGGTACTATCACCTCCTTTCTTCTGCTGGCCATTCCTCTCCCTATACACCCAAGCATCCTTCTAGCTTTCACCATTGCCTTTTCTACCTGTTTAACTACTTTAAGATCGTCAGACACAATCACGCCCAGGTCCCGCTCTTCTCTCATGGACAGAAGTAGTTCACCCCCTACACTGTACTGCTTCCTTGGATTATTGCAGTCCAAATGCATGACCCTGCATTTTTTAGCTTTAAATCTCAGATGCCAAATTCTCGACCATTCTTCAAGCTTAGCTAGATCCCTCCTCATGTTATCTACACCTTCATGGGTGTCTACAGTATTGCAGATTTTGGTATCATCCGCAAAGAAGCAAATCCTACCCAACAGCCCTACTTCAATATCATTAACAAAGATGTTAAAAAGATCTGATCTATTCTGATGGCAATTTGGAGGAAGAGTCATAATGACCATGGTTATGAAATGTTTAATTACGTTTGAGATGGCAATTGTATAAATAAAGTGGAGGAATCTGTTGGGGAAATCAGGACTCTTATGATTACTTTGTTATTTTATTATGTTATATCTTGTAAATTATTTTGTTGACTAACATCTTCCCTGTGCTGATAATACCACATTACTGGCTGAAAGTGAAGACGATCTGAAACATCTGCTTATCAAGATCAAGGAACATAGACTTAAAGTGGACCTGCACCTTAACATAAAGAAGACAAACATCCTGACCACTGGAAAAAGCAGATCATTTCATGCTTGATTGAGAAGAGATACAAACAGTAAACAACTTTAACCTGCCTGAATCAATAAGGAAACAAGCAGTCAAGAAATCCAATGATGCAAGAGTAGGTGCACTTGCCGTTCCGTGCAGGTCACCTCTCCCCATGCCTTTGTTTAGGGGTTACCCACCGCTCGATGCAGGTCACCCCTATTTGTTGAGATAGTTATGTTGATTTTATCCTGTCGCTATAAAAGGGATTCATTGTGTCTGTCTCATGCCATTTTGAATTCTGTCTCTGTGTTTGCCCCACCACTTCCATCGGGAGGGCATTCCAAGCATCCACCACCCTTTCAGTGAGAAAGTATTTCCCGATATTGCCTTTCAGTTTACCCCCTTGCAGCTTCATGTTATGACCTCTAGTTTTACAGCTTCCCCATCTTTGGAAGAGGTTTGTTTGTCCATTAATACTCTAAGTATTTAAAGGTCTGAATCATATCTCCCCTGTCCCTCCTCTCCTCCAGAGTGTACATATTTAGGTCTTCAAGTCTCTTCTCAAAATTCTTCTGACGCAAGCTCCAAATCATTTTGGTCGCCTTCTTCTGAACCGCTTCAAGTCTTTTTATATCCTTTGCAAGATACGGTCACAAATGAGTTGGCAAAGTTTGGTGTCATCTGCAAAAAAGAGACAGACTTTTCCATTCAGCCCTTTGGCAATATCACTCATGAATATATTGAACAGAACCGGCCCCAGTACCAAACCCTGGGGCACTCCGCTAATCACCTTCCTTTCATCCGAGTGAGTTCTGTTTACCGTCACCTTCTGTCGTCTGTCAGTCAACCAATTTCTGACCCAGTTCACCATACTGGGACCCATCCCCAAGCTTTTGAGTTTATTGATAAACCTCCTATGAGGAACAGTATCAAAGGCTTTACTGAAATCGCATGCCCTTGATCTAGTTCTCTGGTCACCAAGTCAAAGAACTCAATCAGATTTGTTTGGCAAGATGTCCTTTGGTAAAACCATGTTGCCTCAGATCATGCAAACTGTTGGTTTCAAGGAAGTCCACTATTCGCTCTTTCAGGAGCGCCTCCATTACTTTTCCCGCCACCAAGGTAAGGCTCACTGGCCTGTAGTTTGTCACTTGTTCCTCTTACCTCTTTTGTGGAGAAGTACCACATCAGCCCTTCTCCAGTCCTGAGGAACTTCTCCTGTCTCCAAGGATCTATTAAAAGCATATTGGGGTGATGTGTTCTGCACTGTGTGTCTTATTTATAATACGGGCAGTGACATTTTGAGCCAACTGAAACCAACTCTTATATCCTATTCCATGCTGTAAAAGCAGTTTCAGTAACAGCTTCCGTCTCCTACCTGCTGTGGGACCTGCATAGCATTGCATGTTGTGTGCTGTTTGCTGGAAGAGACTGGAGCCATCTGCTGCCTTAGCAAGTAGCAGCAGTGTAATTGGGACTGCGTTATTGGCGATGGGGAGGACTACAACCTGTGTGGAGCATGGAGCCATAAAGGTGAAGGGGATGGAGAAAGAAGAATTAATTTATACTGGGTCAGACCAAGGGTCCATCAAGCCCAGTATCCTGTTTCCAACAGCGGCCAATCCAGGTCACAAGTACCTGTCAGTTTCCCAAAAAGGAACTAAGATTGCCAGATTCCATAGTTCTGCGCTCTCACTAGCCCTATCCACTACTGTCCTCTTTTCTAAGCAGAGCTAGGTGTTGTTTATAGTGGAGAGTAGACCCTGGGATTCCATGTATGGAGCTGCGACCCAGGATTATAAGGCCACATCCTAGCCTGCACTGAGAAATGGGACGAACAGTGATTGTAGGGTGTCAAGCCAAAACTTCACAGTGGAAAGAATTTATACAGTCCCAGACATCCTGACATTTATTCACAGCCTATACCTTATGCACATTGTAAAACAATTAAATTGTCATGGAGGGATCTTGGAGATGGATGATAAATGTGTGTTTAAAATCCTACTTGCAAATGATTTATGGAGCTTTCTGCTTAGACTGCATTAGAGACCAGTGCCAGGCCTCAGCTTCAGTCTGTATTAGTGCTTGTTCGGACACTTAGCCTGTAGGGGTTGGATTTTGGCAGGGCTGCTGTGGCCACTCATGTGTAGAGGGCAGCTTGTACAACATATGTGCCTGGTCCCAGAAATGTGATTTTAGGATGTTAGAGATAGGGGAAGAGGGTATATACTTTTGTTTGGTGTTGCTGCTCTCTCAGGAAATCTAAATGTAAGTCTTATGCTGGGTGAAGGACTGGCCAGGATCTTAGGTACCCTCTACCCCTGCATTCAATCGTAGTATATTTTAGAAGCAAACAAGTAGTTTTATTAGCAAAATTGTAATAATCATAAGCCATTGCATGAGATTATACATACACATTTTAAAAGTTGGGGAAAATGGGAAATATTTATGGGAAAAGAAGGAAATATTTATGACAGAGTTGAACTAAACTTATAATTAAATTATATCAAAGATGCTGAGACACTGAAATGCCTGACTCAAAGATCGGAGGAAAGACTTTGCCTTAGGAGGGGTCCTTCCATGTACCCCTCCTCCACCCACGCCATTTCCTGCATTTTCTATAGGGACTTATAAGTCTCAAGGTGCATTTATGTGGTTGGTGCCACATTCAAGCACATTTATGACATTTGCTAATCGACCATGTCCAGAATTAGAGCTTAAGATTCTGGGTTTTGGAAGTAGCACTGATATGTGCCCCCCAAGATTCCCACTGCAGTCCTGGGTCAAGAGGGTTGCAAAGAGAAATAAAACAGGGAGAAACACGAGGTAACATTGCCGCCCCGCCTCTGTAGGACCCTCACCCCCTCCACATATCAGGGACACTGGGGCACTATGCCCACAGATGGCACCGTATCACCTCAGAGCAGTGGGCACTAACCATAGTCAGGGGTACAGACTTCATCTGCAAACTCTGCCCCCTTCATCTTCTAGGGGGGGGGATATCACACACAACCCCCACTCACTGCTCAATGGCACTTAACAACAACAACAACAACTGTGAATAAAGGCTTGTGGCATTGAGTCCCAGACCCAGTTGATCTGGAGAGGACCAAGGGAGTGGGAGGAAACTGCCAGAACAGACCCCCCCACACACACCCCTCTAGAAATCTGGCCAAAGCCTTTGAGCCTTAGACCCTGCATTTTTAGCAGTCAGTTTTAACTGCCAAATTCTTGACCATTCTTCAAGCTTTTCTAGATGTCTCCCTTCCAGGGTGTCTACCCTGTTGCAGATTTTGGTATTATCCACAAAGAGACAAACCTGTCCCAGTTACAATTCTGCAACATCACTTATGAAAATGTTGAAAAGAAATAGACCCAGAACTGTTTCCTGCTGCATATCACTGGGTAATACCCTATCCGCAAAGTGAACTCCTTTTACCGCTATGTTTTGTCACCTCCCACTCAACCAGTTTCTAACCCAGGGGTGGGCAAACCTTTTGACTCGATGGCCGCAATGGGTTCATATATTGGACCCGGGGGCCGGACCAAGAGTAGATGGATGGTGTGTATGTGTGAATTAATATAAATTAAATTTAAATTTGTAACATTAAATGTTTAGATTAATTTAAGGTAGAAAAGCATAAAAAGAGTTATTTTACAAAACTTTTATGCAATGTATTTCTTTCATAAAATAGTACCTTCAATTTTAGTGGCCGTAGTTTGCCCATCCCTCCACTAGACCATGCCTCCCTACTTCCTTCTGTGGGTGGGTCTTTTGGTTTCTGAAGCGTGGTAGCCAAAGTGGGGGCTGTCCCACCCGCTTCATCCGAAAAGATGGGGTGGGCAAGATATGAGCGAGATTTAAGATTCTGAATCACCTCACATGAATCTGCAGTTATTGCGTGCCGAAGCGTCAGGAAGTGGGATATCCAAATCCTCCCAAGTGACCAGCCCATTTCCTGTCCTAGCCCCCCATAGCCCACTGCCAGTCTTAACCCCCCCCATAGCCCATTATCAGTCCTAACCCCCATCACCCCATTTCCAGACAGCCCCCATCAGCCCACAGCCCATTACCAGTCTTAACCCCCCCCCCATAGCCCATTACCAGTCCTAACCCCCCACATCAGCCCACCGCCCATTGCCAGTCCTAACCCCCCCCCCCCCATCGGCTCACAGCCCACTGCCAGTCCTACCCCCCCCCCAATCGGTTCATGGAAATTAAAATAAAATAAAAAGCTGGCCGCTGCCACCGCAGCAGCATGGAGTGTCCCGCGGGGCCCCCTCTGCCCGGCTGAACTCTCCCGGCACAGCTGAAGCCCTCTGCTCCGGCTTGCAGATACGCGAAGGGAGAGCGTCTCCCTCGCGTCTCTGTTAAGCCCGCAGGGGCTGATGGGAAGCAGGGGCTGATGGGAAATTTCCCATCTGCCCCTGCGGGCTTAACAGAGACGCGAGGGAGACACTCTTCCTTCGCGTATCTGCAAGCCGGAGCAGAGGGCTTCAGCCGCGCCAGGAGAGTTCAGCCAGGCAGATGGGGCCGGATTAAAAGGTCCACGGGCCGTAGTTTGCCCATCCCTGTTCTAACCCATCAGTCGCTTTTGGGCCCATCCCAAGGGCTCTCAGTTTCTTTATCAGTTGCCTATGTTGAGCCATGTGAAAAATCTTGCTCAAATCTAAGTATATGACATCTAAAACTCTCCCTCAAATCAACTCTCTGGTCACACGGTCAAAGAAATTGGTCAGATTCAAAGATATTAAGATATGGGAAACTAATTGCATAGTTCTGTTCTTACTTTACACTAAATAGATGATTACAGCCTGAGGAAAACACAGTTCCCCTTTGACCAGACACAGCCTGAAATATCCTGTAACTCTTCAAGCTTCCTATTGCTCTGTTAGCCATTCTGGGGTACTCACACCCCTCGCTCAAACTTTCTTTATCCTGCAGATCTGGAGTCTAATGTAAATAGCTGCTGGGCGCCTGTGTGAGAAGAGAAGGTTTCTGATGGGTTTTGCACTCCATAAACTGCTCTGTGTCTGCAGCCGTAATATATCTTTTTATGACATGTGTTAGGTTTCACACTGTCAGTAGTGCAGATTTGTTTAAGGTAGACGGAGGTTCAGCAGGAACACAGAGAGACAATGTAAAAGACATGCGACTATGGAACCAAGGCCTGGGGAACAAGGGACTCCTACACAATATGGCACAAACATATGACAATGCAACTTTCTCCAGTGCCATAAGAACATAAGATATGCCATACTGGGTCAGACCAAGGTCCATCAAGCCCAGTATCCTGTTTCCAACAGTGGCCAATCTAGGTCATATGTACCTAGCAGTTTCCCCAAGGGACACAGGTTCCACAATGCTTGCATTGGTTCAAGCATTGATATCCTGGGTCCCTTCTTAATAATGGTTTATAGACCTTTCCTCCAGGAACTTGACCAAACCTTTTTTAAACCCAGCTACACTAACAGCCTTTACTACATCCTCCGGTAACAAATTCCAGAGTTTGATTACACGTTGAGTGAAAAAATATTTTCTTTTATTAGTCTTAAATAGTTTAGCCTGTAGCTTCATTGCATGTCCCCTAGTCTTTCTATATTCTGATAAGGTAAACAATCGATCTACGTTTACCCGTTCCACTCCGTTCATTAATTTATAGACTTCTATCATATCTCCCCTCAGCTGTCTCTTTTCCAGGTTAAAGATCCCTAACCCTTTTAGCCTTTCTTCATAGGAGTATCCTTCCATCCCCTTTACCATTTTGGTGGCTCTTCTCTGAACCTTTTCTAAAATCGCTATATCCTTTTTAAGATACGGCGACCAGAATTGCACACAATATTCAAGGTGCGGTCTCACCATGGAACGATATAGAGGCATTATAATATCTTTTGTTTTATTTTCCATTCCTTTCCTTATCATACCTAGCATTCTATTTGCTCAATTGGCCGACGCTGCACACTGAGCCGAGGGTTTTAACATGGTATCCACGATGACGCCTAAATCTTTTTCCTGGGTGGTAGTTCCTAATGTGGAACCTTGCATCGTGTAACCATAGTTTGGGTTGTTCTTCCCTAGGTGCATAACCTTGCACTTGTCCACATTAAATTTCATCTGCCATTTTGATGCCCAGTCTTCCAATTTATCAAGATCCTCTTGCAATTTTTCCACAATCCTCTTGGGTTTTAACAACTTTAAATAGTTTTGTGTCATCTGCAAATTTGATAACCTCACTCGTTATTCCACTTTCCAGGTCATTTATGAATATGTCAAAAAGCAGCAGACCCAGCACAGATCCCTGGGGTACACCACTATTCACCTTTCTCCGGGAAAATTGGCCATTTAGCCCTACCCTCTGCTTTCTATCTTTTAACCAGTTCCTGATCCACAATAGTATACTGCCTCCTATCCCATGACTCTTTAGTTTTTCCAAAAGTCTCTCATGAGGGACTTTGTCAAAGGCTTTCTGAAAGTCCAGATACACAATATCAACCGACTCACCTTTGTCCACCTGATTATTCACTCCTTCAAAAAAACATAACAGATTAGTAAGACAAGATCTTCCTTGTCTAAAGCCATGTTGACTGTCTCCCATTAGGTCATGACTATCTACATGCTGAGTAATTTTATTCTTTATGATGGTTTCTACCATTTTTCCCAGTACTGATGTCAGGCTCACCGGTCTGTAGTTTCCCGGATCACCCCTGGAACCCTTTTTAAAAATTGGTGTTACATTGGTGATCCTCCAATCTTCAGGTATTAGAGATGATTTTAATGATAGTTCACAGATTACTAATAGCAGGTCTGCAATCTCATATTTCAGTTCTTTCAACACCCTTGGATGTATACCATCCGGCCCAGGTGATTTGCTACTCTTCAGTTTATCTAATAGTTGTAATACATCTTCCCGATGTATCGATATTTCCTTCAATTCTTCCGCACCTTTAAATACCACTTCAGTCATGGGTAACATCCCTACATCTTCCTCAGTAAAGACCGAAGCAAAGAATTCATTCAGTCTCTCCGCTATCGCATTGTCGCCTCTTAGTGCTCCTTTAACCCCTTTATCATCTAATGGACCAACTGACTCTCTCACAGGTTTTTTGCTACGAATGTACTTGAAAAGGTCTTTACTTCGCGTTTTTGCTTCCGCAGCAAGCTTCTTCTCAAATTCTCCCTTTGCCTGCCTTATCAATGCCTTGCATTTGACTTTCCAGTGCTTGTGCTGTTTCCAGGTTTCGTCGTTTGGCTCTTTTTTCCATTTCCTGAAAGATGCTTTTTTGGCCAGTACACATATTTATCTGAATATGCCTCAAACATCCAGGAAAGGATATGTTAAAATAATATCGTAAATTGATGGACACAGACAAGCAAAGTAGGTGTGGCCTAAGACCCCATTTGTAAACAGGTAAAGACAAACCTTGATACCAGCATGGAGCTAAGAGAGACTAATCTTGGGTCAGAGCACAAGGGAGTCACAAAACCAGCTAAGAGCTCAGGGAGATCGGGTCTAGGAAGACCCCGATTCTAGCTCAGAACTTAGGGGAGACCATGATCCCAGCCGAGAATACATGAGAGATCTTGAATGTAGCCCAGATAGAGAAGCAGTCTACTGGTTAGAGCAGGAAACTGACAACCAGGGAAGCCAGTGATCCATCCTGTGTCTCCCACTGATGTTCCCTGTGACCTTGGGCAAGTCACTTTACCTTCCACTGCTTCAGGTACATGTCAGATCGTAAATCCACTTGGCTAGGGAAATAACTTATCGGCATGTATCTCTCCTTGAGCTCAGCTTTCTAAGAGATGAGTAATTAAACCTAAAATACAAATAATGAGACCCTTATCTTAGTCAGAAAACTAGAGGAAAACTTGATCCCAACTCAGAGCTCAGGGAGACCATCTCCATGCAGCTGCAGTGCCCCACGATAGGGATCAAATGCCATCTGTGGTGAAACTATACAAGAGTCTCCCCTCATCTTCAATCTCTGGAGGAACCCTCCTGACCACAATGAGCAGGGGTCCTTAACCTGATCCTCTGGTTTTCAAGATAACTACAATGAATATGCATGAGAGAGATCTGTATGCACTGCCTCCATTTTATGCAAATCTCTCTCATGCATATTCATTGTGGCGATCCTGAAAACCTGACTGGCTAGTTGTGTCACGAGGACTGGGTTGAGAACCCCTGACAGAGTGTTGCCAGTGTTAAAATAGGAGACCCTGATTTCAGGAAGATCTGTGCACAGAGAGATATGATCTTCACTGGGCGCTGAGACAGGGAAACCCTAATTCCAGCCTTAACCATAGAGAAATACTTTCCCTACACCCATAAAGTTCATGGGTGAATTAAAACGTTTTGGAAAACCCCAGATGTTTTGTGCTCGCAGCACCCATGTTTGTCTCTTGAGATAACAGAGTTAGAAGCACATGCAACAATTCTCTGGAAGTTCTTTTTTTTTTTTGCACAAAGTCATTTAGAGGGTTGATGGAAAGTCACTGACTGATCCTGAGAATACATTAGCTTAGCAGAAATATTGCCCCCCGAGTCTCCATGGAGCAGGGAAAACATTAAAAAGAGTTGGAAAAGACAGTTCCTCCCAAATGTTTTCTTAACACACTTTGTAAAAGCGTCAGAGTTATAAAGATAGCAAGTTCTTAAACATTGCCTTATTAAGTCTTCTTGGAAACAAGGGGTCACAATCCTTCTGGGTCGTGAAACCAGATTTTAGCATCCAGCCTATAAACAAAGGCTAGCATTACAGTCTTGACTCCCTTTAGAAAACTGAAGCTTTCTAATTTTAGAGTTTTGTTTAAAGGTAGAATTTATATCACTGCTGCAGATAATCTTTCAAAGTAAGGAAGCGGCAAAAATATGTTTGTGTGGGTATGTGTTGAAGGCAACAACCTTGACTACCAAGTGACAGTTTTGAACATTGCTTTCCTACTATGGCTGCATTCAGTGTAGGTTGATGCTACATCATCCATTTATTTGAAATTTTCAAGAATCACTTATTCCCTGCGCTGTACACTGGCTGCAGTTTTCTCGGGCCTCCTGCGCATCAGCCTTCAGGCACTTAGTACGGCATCCTCAGCAAATATCATAGTTGGACAAGCACAGTCCTGCTTTTCAGTTTGTGCAAATGAACCCTTTCCTCTTGTTCCACACAGTTTCATTTCATGTCATGGAGACATGTCATTCATGTCTACTAATCATTTGTATAGCGCCACAAGGCATACAAGGTGCAGTAAATATAGATTGAAGATTGTAAGCTCTGATGAGCAGGGACTATCTAATCAAGATGAAAAAACATTGCAAAACTGGTGACTAGAGTATGGCAGGATACACATAAGTAGTGGGCAAGAGAATGAGGAGCAACAGGATCCAAAAGCAGCCTCAAAGAGGTGGGTCTTCAGCCTGGAGAATGGGGTCTGAGAAGGAGCCCAAAGCACCAACGCAGGTAGTTTGTTCCAGACATATGAAGCAACAAGCTGGAATATACTTATCTCCCTCCTTGAGGTGCAACACACAGATAGAACATTAAAATATAAGCAGACCGATGGTCCATCAAGACCAGTATCCTGCTTCCAACAGCAGCCAATCCAGGTCACGTTCCCAGAAAGGTACACACATTCCATGCTGCGTATGCCAGGGGTAAGCAGTGGATTTCCCCAGTCCTCTAGGAAGGTGTCCGAATCTCTTTTAAAACCAGTTCTCCGGCAACGAATTCCAGAGCTTAATTATACACTGGAAAAATATTTTTTTTCCCGATTAGTCTAAAATGTGCGACTTTGTAGCTTCATTGCATGTCCCCTGGTCTTTGCACTTTTTGAAGGCGTCATGTTTACTCATTGATCTCTGTCATACCTCTCCTCAGTCAGCTCTTCTCCAAGCTGAAGAGCCCGAACCTTTTAAGCCTTTCCTCATAGGGGTGTCCTTCCATCCTCTTAGCACTTTGGTCAGTCTTCTCTCTACCTTTTCTAATCCCATTATATCTGTTTTTTAGTGCAGTTGCCAAAACTGCATAAAATGCTCAAGGTCAAGTCACACCATGAAGCGATACAGAGGCATTATACTATCTTTTGTTTTTCTCTCCATTCCTTTCCTCATGATTCCTACCATTTTATTTGCTTTCTTGGCTAATGCTGCACCCTGAGCAGAGAATTTCAACCTATTATGCAAGATGCCACCTACATCCTGTTCCTCGGTGGTACTTCCTAAAGTGGATCCTTCCATTTTGTAGCTATAGTTTTGGTTGTTCTTCCCAAGAGGTATGTTTACTAAACCAGGCTAACAGTTAACACAGGCTATCTGCAACTAGGTCTCATGTTATTTACTGAAACCTAGTTGCAGATAGCCCGGGCTAATTGTTAGTCCGGTTTAGTAAACATATCCCTAAAGTGTAAAAAACTTTGCACTTGTCCACATTAAATGTCATCTGTCATTTGAATGCCTAATATCCCAATATGGCTTCCGACCTCTTCACAACATTGAATATCTACTTACACTGCTCCTAGATAATCTCAAAGGAATAAACAATTTCAAGACCGGCTTCCTCCTCATCTTTTGACACCGTATCCCACCCTGTCCTCCTCAAAAGACTAGAGGCTATTGGTTTCCGCAATACCACGCTCAAATGGTTCTACTCATACCTCAACGGAAGACAGCAGCAAGTCAAGATCAGAGCCACCACATCGTCTCCATTTCCATTAAAGCAAGGAGTACCTCAAGGATCCTCCTTATCCGCCCTACTCTTTAACCTCTACGTCCAACCCTTCTGCAAAATCATAGCACAACACGACATCCAATATGAACTTTATGCCGATGACATCATGATCTACACCCAAATTGACTTAGACAAGCCTGACTATGCACCTATAACCAACTGCTTCCAAGACGTATCCCGATGACTAACAATCTCAAAATCAACTATAAGAAAACAGAAGCCTTGTTAGTCACACGCAACAACAATTTCTCTCCTCCCCAGCATATTGACCTTATCAACGTATCCATCCCTATCAAAGAGGAGATAAAATACCTGGGAATAATCCTAGATAAGAACCTGAACTTCCACTCCCACATCGCCAGAACCACAAAAAATGCATACAACAAACTAGCAATCATTCGACAGCTAAAGCCCATACTAAGCCAAGACCATTTCAGGACAGTCTGTCAAGCAATAATAACACACATTCTGGATTACTGCAACTCCATTCTCCTCGGACTGCCTGCATCAACTACTCGCCCCCTACAGATGGTGCAGAATACGGCTGCTCGTATCCTCACAGGCTCTGCAAGACACCTGCACATCACTCCTATCCTGAGCCAATTACACTGGCTACCCATCATGCTCAGAATCAAATTCAAATCAGCCCTCATCCTTTTCAAAATCCAACGCAATCTGGCACCGAACACCCTCAATGACTTGATTAAGACAAAAGCCGACACTAGGCCCAGACGCAGACCAATGATGGCCACCCTCCAGACACTGGCCTCATATCACAAATCAATGAGCTTGACTTCCAAGAGGGCACGGTCTCTTGCTGCTCCCTCCCTATGGAACTCACTCCCCCAGGACATCAGGACTACTACAGACGCGAAGGACTTCAAGACAACACTGAAGACCTTCCTATTCGCCAACTACTATGGGACTAATACATAGTCCACTCTTCCCTCAGTAAAGCTCCTACCCCAGCATTCCCCCTGCTGTATATAACTCTTTTGTACATACATTCCCCTTTGCTGTATATATATGCATAGCCTATGCATCCCTTTGCTGTACATACCTCTCTTATTTGTAAATAAGCACCCCCTCTCTACGCTCCCTGTCCTACGTAGTCCTTTTTCTGTAATAGCTCCCTCCCTCCCACCCCTAAGCGACCCTTCCCTAGCACCCTTTATCTCCCTGCAATCCAATGTACGCTGAAATTAAGAGTTAAGTAGTCATATCTACACAACAGCATAACTATCTTGTAAACCACTCTGATTAAAGGATAGTGCGGTATATAAAACCTGATAAATAAATAACTAACATATTGGTGAGACAAGAATTCCATCTGTTAAATCCATGTTGGCTTTGTCCCATTAAAACAGGACTATGTCCAGTAATTTTGTTCTTTATGAAGCTTTCCACCATTTTGTCTGGTGCTGATTTTACAGATCTGAGATCTAGTTTCTCAGATGATTCCTGGAATACGTTTCAAAAATTGATGTTAACATTGGCCACTCTCCAATCTTACAGTATTACAAATGATTTTAATGACAGTTTACGAATGACTAATAGTAGGTCTGCAATTTCATTTCCGAGTTCTTTTGAATTCTCCCTTACTGCCCCTTTTATTTTTCTATCATCTACTTGTCCAACTGACTCCTTCACAAGCCTTTTTTTTGGCAATAAAAGCCTCTCTCACCTCACTTTTAAACCATGCTGTCAGTTATTTGACCTTTCTTCCACCTTTAATGCATGGAATACATCTATTCTGGGTTTCCAAGATGGCAATTTTAAAGAATGTCCAGGCCTGATGTAAACTTAAAAACCTAAAAGAAGGAGCTGCAAAAGTTATTAACCATTTTTCCCATTTTTTCATAGTCTGTCTTTTGAAAGTTAATTGCTAGTGCAGTAGATGTCCTTGCTGTTTTCCCTCCATTTATTAAACCAAATTTTATCATTTTTAATAACTATTGCCAATTGTTTCCAATACAGTCACCTCTCATACCAGATCTTGTGTTCCACTCAGGATTAGATCCAAAATAGCTCTCCCTAATTGGTTTGTGTACCAGCTATTCCATGAAGCAGTCATTTATTTCATCTAGAAACGTTGGGCCAGTATTCAGCACCGGTGCTAACATTAAACGTGATTACAGCAGCTAGTCGCCGGTGCTGAACATTAAACGTGGATATTCAATGCCAGGGTCATATCTGGCCCCCGCATTGAATATCTAGGGTTGCCACAAAGCCCAATTGTTAACCAGTTAGCAGTATGCAGTAAAAGTTAGGCCAGAGATTCCTATGCCTGACCTTTATCGCAGATCACAAACCAAGCAGTGGCTCAATATCACCGCTGACCGGTTTGCGATCAGCTCCACCCTTGAATTTATTTATTTTATTTATTTAGACAGTTTTGTATACCGCCTTATCCTTCAATCAAAGCGGTCACAACACAATTGGGGGATACATTTAACACGCGGGATATGAGACACATACACTAATACTTACAGGGAACATGGGCAATGGAGGGTTAAGTGGCTTGCCCAAGACCACAAGGAGCACCTGTGGGACTAGAAACCCCAGTCCTTCCGGCCCAAGGTTGCTGTCCTCTAGTGGGATTTGAACCCCCGACCTTCCGGCCTGAAGTATCTTGCCCCAACCACTAGGCTACTCCCGAATGTCCCGACGCTAAGCGATTAGCCTTGGGGCATATAGTGGAGTTAGTTGGGGATAGTCAGTAGCACTATCTGTGCTAGAGCCACTAAATATCTTGTTTAGGGACATTTACACGGTTTACAGCTCTGTAAATCGTGTAAATGCCTTAGAATATTGGGCCCTTTATCTTCCTAACAAATCCTGATGTGACATTCACCCAGTTGATACTAGGGTTATTGATAGTACCCATTATTACTGTGTTTCCAGTTTTGTTAGCTTACCAAATTTGTTAGCATTTCATCAGCTCTGCATTCTTTCTGGCCAGGTGAATAGTAGTACACCCCCACTGCTATCCCCCTCCCTTTCTCACATAGAATTTTTATCCATAATGATTTTATGGTGCATTTTGTTTCCTGAAAAACTTTTATCCTGTTTGATTCAATGCCCTCTAACATATAATGCCTCCCCTTCACCAATTTGATCTAGCAGAAGGCCAAATGTTGGCTTCATAAATCTATGGTTTATAAATAGTTCTGTTTTTAGGGAGAAAGTTTAGTGTTAGGACTCTGTGGCTTACAGTATACATGGAAGTGTCTTTTGCAGTGAGTGTCACATGGGCAACTTTCTCCCAGTTGGAGAGGGGTCGTACGTGCGCATTAGGTGCAAGGAGCTCTTTGCCCTGAGTGATAAAGTCCAATCTCTAGAGGCTAGAGTAGCAGATTTGGAGGACATAAGGAAGACAGAGAGGTATATAGAAAAGACCTACAAGGACAAAGTACTTAAGTCTAAGGGCCTCTACTCCATTCTTATCCTTCTTGAATTTTCTGCTGCTTTTGATACTGTTGACCACCACCTTCTCCTTGACACATGATTTTGGGGCTCTGTGCTGTCCTAGTTCTTTTCTTATCTCTCCCATCGCTCTTTCAGTGTTTGATCTGGTGGTTCCTTCTCTACTGCTATCCCATTCTCAGTTGGTATACCCCAGGGGTCTGTTCTGGGTCTTCTCCTTTTTTCTCTCTCTATACCCAGTCCCTTGGTGCTCCCATGGATTTCAGTATCATTTTTATGCTGACAATTCTATCTTTCTACACCTGATATTTCTCTGACACTTGGGCCTGTATCTCTGTCTCTCTGACATTGCTATCTGGATGTCTCACTGCCATTTGAAACTAAACATGGACAAAATCAAACTTCTTATTTTTCCCCCATAAACCTTCCTTTCCCTTTCCTCATTTTTCTATCTCTGTGGATAACTCTCTTCTACTTCCTGTTTCCTCAGCCCATAACCTTGGTGTAATCTTTGACTGTTCCCTCTCCTTCTCCTCACATAACCAACAGATAGCTAAAACCTGTCGTTTCTCTCGCTATAACATTAACAAAATTCACCCCTTCCTCTCTGAGCACACTACTAATACACTTGTCCTCTCTGTAATTAGTTCCCGTCTCGACTATTGCAACCTCCTTCTTGCTGGTCTCCCTCTGAGTCACGCCTCTCCCTGTCAATCTATTCAGAACTCTGCTGCGCAACTAATCTTTTGCCGGCCTAGATATACTCTTATAACCCCTCTTCTCAGGTCTCTTCATTGGCTCCCCTTCCATTTCTGTATGCAATTCAAACTCCACCTTCTGACCTTTAAATGCATTCATTTTTCTGCTCCTCACTACCTTTCGTCTCTCTCCTCTCCCCCTACACCCCTCCTCGTGAATTCCACTCTATTGGCTTGCTCCTCTCTTTACCCTTTTCTTCCACTGCTAACTCCAGACTTTGGTCCTTTCACCTTGCTGCTCGTTATGCCTGGAACAAACTTCCTGAGTTTGTACATCAGGCTTCATCTCTGCCCCTTTTCAAATCTATGCTAAAGGCTCACCTCTTTGAGGCTGCCGCCTTTGGATCCTGATCCCTTGTTTCCTTGTGTCTCCTTACCCTTCTCTATTCTAGCCTTATTCCTATCTTTGTCTTGTCTGTCTTGATTAGATTGTAAACTCTGACAAGTAGGGACCATCTCTATTTGTTTTTGTACAGTGCTGTGTATGCGTTGGAGCACTTTCTAAATGTTTAGTAGTAGTAGTAGTAGTAGTAAGTCCCACCTCCAGTCTGACAGCCTCTCAGTTGCCAAGGAGGAGAGAGGTCACGTGAAAGGAAAACATCACCTTGGTGTGGCAGGAAGTGATCCTATAGCTAGGACCTGTCCATTAGGAGATGTAAAACTCTCTCACACTGAGGTGGTTTCTCCAGGGCCATATGCCCATGAAGGAAGGGTTAAGATGGCCATTATAGCTGGTGATTTGATCATTAGGCATGCAAATAACTAGGTGGCTGTTGGAAGTGAGAATCGCCTGATAACATGCCTGTCTGGTGTGAAGGTTTTATATAGTGCTGGGAAGGAGTCTGCTGTCTTGGTATATGTTGGTACCAATGACATTGGAAAGTATGGGAGGGAGATTCTGGAAGTCAAAATTTAGGTTTTCAGGTAGGAAGTTGAAATCCAGAACTTCCAGGGTAGCATTCTATGAAATGCTTCCCATTCCATACACAAGACCCAAAAGACAGGGGACAGCTCCAGAGTCTCAATGCATGGATGAGATGATGGTGCAAAGAAGAGGGTTTTGGATTTGTTAAGAACTGGGCAGCATTCTGGGAAAGGGAGGCATTTTTCCAAAAGGATGGGCTCCACCTTAACCGGGATGGAACCACACTGCTGACATTAACCTTTAAAAAGAAGATAGAGCATCTTTTAAACTAGATAATAGGCGAAAGCTGAGAGTCGCCCAGGAGTGCATGGTTCAGAAGAATGTATCCTTGAAGGATACTGGCAAAAGAGGGAAGTTAGGGTATCCCCACAGAGAGGCTCCAATAAAGATAAAAGTAACACAGACGCCCGTAAGTATAGAGTTGAAAGATTACAAATTACCCCATTAACTGATAACCAGATTAATATGAATAAAATGCAACTTCTAAAATGCCTGTAAGCAAATGCTAGAAATCTGAAAAATAAAAAAACGGGAAGAGCTAAAATATATAGAACTAAATGAAAGGTTAGATATGATTGGCATCTCAGAGACCTGGTGGATGGAGGACAACCAATGGGACACTGTGATACCTGGGTACAAACTATATCGCAATGATAGGGTAGATCAAATTGGTGGAAGGGGTTGCGCTCTATGTTAGAGAGAGCATTGAGTCACATAGGATTAAAGTTCCGTAGGAAATAAAGTACACTGTAGAATTTCTATGGACAGAAATTCCATGTAAAAAAGGGGAAGGCAATAGCAGTGGGGGTATACTACCGACTGCCTGGCCAGAACGAACAGATGGATGACGAAATGCTGAAAGAAATCAGAGAAGCTAACAAAGGTTATAACACAATAATGAGCAATTTCAATTACTCAGGTATCGACTGGGTCAGTGTCACAACAGGACATGCTAAAGAGATAAAGTTTCTAGATGAAATAAATGACTGCTTCTTGGAACAGCTGGTTCACGAACCAACAAGAGCGGAAGCTATTTTGGACATAGTCCTTATTGGAACACAGGATCTGATGCAAGATATAAGGGGCTTGGGTCCCCTTGGCAATGATGATCATAGCATGATCGCATTTGACTTAACAAATGGAAGGACAGCAAGGAAATCCACACAGTACTACCTTTTAACTTTCAAAAAAAAAAAAAAAAAGGGAGAGAGACTATGATAAAATGAGGAAAATAGTTAAGAAAAAATTAAAAGGAACAGCTACAAAGGTTAAAGATTTACACCAAGCATGGGCGTTGTTTGAAAGTACTATCTTGGAAGCCCAGGCCAGATGTATTCCACACTTTACGAAAAGTGGAAGAAAGTCCAGAAAACTGCCAGTATGGTTTGAAGGCAAGGTCAGAGAGACTGTTATTGCCAAAAAAAGCATCTTTCAGGAAATGGAAAAAGGAGCCAAATGACAAAAATGGGAAACATAAGCACTGGCAAGTTAGATGCAAGGCATTGATAAGGCAAGCAAAGAGAATTTGAAAAGAAGCTTGCTCTGGAAAAAACATCATATTAAAAACTTTTTCAAGTATATTCATAGCAAAAAGCTGTGAGAGTCAGTTGGACCATTGAATGATAGAGGGGTAAATGGGGTGCCAAGTGAAGACAAGGCAATAGTAGAGAGATTGAACAAATTCTTTGCTTCAGTCTTTACTCATGATGATGTTGGGAAGTTACCTGTGCCTGAAATGATATACTGTATAAAGGTGATGTAGTGGAAGAACTGAAAGAAATATCGATAAACCGGGAAGATGCATTACAACTATTTGATAAAGAGTAGCAAATCACCTGGACCGGATGGTATACATCCAAGGGTATTGAAAGAACAGAAATATGAGATTACAGACCTACTATTAGTAATCTGTGAACTATCATTAAAATTATCTGTAGTACCAGAAGATTGGAGAATGGCCAATGTAATGCCAATTTTTAAAAAGGGTTCCAGGAATGATCCAGGAAACTATAGATTGGTGAACCTGATGTCAGTACCGGGCAAAATGGTAGAAAGAATAAAAAATGGAGATAGTCATGGTTTAATGAGGGAAAGCCAACATGGATTTAGCCAAGGAAAATCTTGTCTTACTAATCTGTTATATTTTTTGAAGGTGTGAATAAATAGGTAGACCAAGGTGAGCCTGTTGATATGGTGTATCTGGATTTTCAGAAAACCTTTGATAAGGTCCCTTATGAGATACTTTTAGTGAAATTAAAGTCATGAGATTAGAGGCTGTGTAGTATTGTAGATCAGGAAACTGGTTAAAAGATAGAAAGCAGAGGGTAGGGCTAAATGGCCAATTTTCTCAATGGAAAAAGGTGAATAGCAGAGTACCCCAGGGATCTGTGCTGGGCCTGCTGCTTTTTAACATATTCATAAATGACCTAAAGAGGAACAAGTGAGGTGATCAAATTTGCAGATGACAGAAAATGAATCAAAGTTGTTAAAATGTCAGAGTACTGAGAAAAATTGCAAGATAAATTGGAAGGACTGGACGTCCAAATGGCAGATTAAATTTAATGTGGACAAGTGCAAAGTTAGGCACATAGGAAAGAACAACCCAAACTGTGTTTACACAATGAAAGGTACCACCTTAGAAACCACCACCCAGGAAAGATTTAGCCATCATAGTGGATATGTTGAAACCCTCCACCCTATGTGCAGCGGTGGCCAAGAAAGCAAATAGAATGTTAGGAATCATAAGGAAAGGATTGGAGAATAAAAACAAGGATATTCTAATGCCTTTGTATTGTTCCATGGTGTCACCGCATCTTGAATATTGTGTGCAATTCTGGTCGCCATATTTGAAAAAGGATATAGTAGAATTAGAAAAGGTACAGAGAAGAGCCACCAAAATGGTAAAGGGGATGGAAGGATACCCCTATGAGGAGAGGCTTAAAAGGTTGGGGCTCTTCAACTTGGAAAAGAGATGGCTGAGAGGGGTATATGATAGAGTTTTATAAATTAGTGAATGGAGTTGAATGGGTAAACATAGATCGATCGACATCATCAAAAAGTAGAAAGACTAGGGGACATGCAATGAAGCTACAGTGTAACCTATTTAAGACTAATAAAGAGATAACATTTTTTCACTCAACGTGTAATCAAACTCTGGAATTTGTTACCAGAGGATGTAGTAAAATCTGTTAGCGTAGCTGAGTTTATAAAAGATTTGGACAAGTTCCTGGAGGAAAGGTCCATAAAGCATTATTAAAGAGGACGCGGGAAATCCACTGCTTACCTCAAGATGAGCGTTGTGGAACTTCTGTGTCTATTTGGGAACCTGCCATGTTCTTGTGACCTGGTTTGGCCGCTGTTGGAAACAGGATACTGGGCTTGATGGACTTTGGTCTGACCCACTATGGCATTTCTTGTGTTCTTATATCTAATTTTCAGTACTTACTTTCTCTGTGTTTAATTTTTGGGGGATGGTGCAGCTCATGGGAATTGTGGAGTCTGTTGACCCTATTAGTATAACATATTCTATTAATAAAAATAAACGAATTCCACAAGGAGACCTGGAAGATATGCAAAATATGTGGCAGAAATGGTCTCTGGGAAGTGCAATTGTTAAGATTCCATTTCAGTGAAATATTGGGAATTTTGTGAATGCTAATTAAGAGCCAGAGGCTCTCCCAGTCTGGAAAGCCACTGGGATAGATCATAGTGCATCAGCTTTATGAAATAAGACAATTCCACTTTCGTGTTTTCAGATTCCTTCCTTTTTCTGCATGACGGAAATACACTGAGCTTGGCCTTCAGAGCTACCATGATGTGGCTCCTGAGGGACAGTGACCAGATAAGCTCATTTTCTTGGGTCTGGCTCCTCTCTAATCTTACCCGTCCCCCTGCCAGTTCACACACGTTGAAACTATGCAGAACAGTAAGCAGGCAGGATCTGCAGCACATATAGCATTTATGGCAGGGCTGGGGCCCTCCTTTCTCATTAGCCGATGACCTTTAGCTACACCCACAATGCTGTTTTTGATAACATTAGTTTTTCATGTCTCTTTCACTTTTTGCCATTTTATTTTTCTCCTTTCTTTTTTAATTTTTCAGCATTTGGTCCCCTCCCCCACCATGCTTACATTGCTGTGTTGCGCCAGACCTGACTTACAATACTCTTTCCATTCCGTGCTACAGGGGCCAGGCGTGTATCATGGCACTTCACATCCAACATCTCGGCAGTGATGAAACAAAAAGCTGTAGTCCAGGTGGAATTGTTGTCTCTAGGCACAACAGCAGAAACCACTTTGGCACGATGCAAGTACTGTGTCAAGCATTAGCAGTAAATTTGAGAGATTGAGATCATACCTCACATACCCTGGCTTAGAAGTGAGGTGCATGCCTGATATGGTATTGTGCAAAACTTACCCATTTGGAGAAATTGCCCCCGAGATGAAATTCTGTATTTTATGATGCAATGCTAAGAGTCAGAACAAAGCCAGATCCATTCAGAAAAGGTAAGATCCTTGTAAATTCCATTTGGACCAGCTTTGCTCCGTCTTCCTTAGCCACTGCCCTTAAATGATTTCCCTCCCTCCCAAACCTGCTGCTAATTTAATCAGATCCTCAGAACCTCAATCAAAAGCAGGTTTTGCTTGCATTGTGGAGATGAACAATAATGCCACAGATAGAATCACCCGATGCCCCCAGTCTACCACACAGCCAAGATGATATCATCCACTGTCATCCCCCCATGTACCCAAAACACCTAAGACTATCTTACCTCCTGTCACCACAAGTCCAATTTTGGACTCTGTTATAATGCAAGTTCTACTCTGTTATACCAGTTCGATACCCCTGTTATAAAGTAAGTTCTACTTTGAGTTACACTTTGAATTTATAAAGGCAATACAGAAAACCCTTTAAATAAAATAAATAAAAATGGCCTGGCAGTTCTCTGCAAGCTCCCACACTAAGCAGGCAGTGTTACTGAAATTATATGAGTGTGCCCTGATTAATAGTCATGTCCTAATTATACTGCAACTGCCCTATTCTGTACATTGCCTCTTTGTTGCACCGGAATGAGTCTGCACATGAACATATGTTGCACACCCTATGAACACCCTGTTTTCTATATAATTATCCCATCGTGCTGCGATTTGGATGCAGATTGCTAGTATTCCGACAGATTTCCTGCTTATCATGAGCATCTCATTTTAGTGAGGAAAAAGGTATGTGATGTATGGAATTTGCAAGTACTTCCTGCCACATTTGTTGTTGTTAAGTGCAGTTGAGTCGGTGTCGACTCATGGCGACCCTCTGGATAGTTGACCTAAACTTTGTTCGGTGTTCAGACAAGTGACTCATTGCTGATAGAGTGGTGTCCATCGCTGCTGTTATTGTATCGATCCATCTCATTGCTGGCCTTCCTCTTTTGCGTTGACTTCCTACCTTGCCAAGCATGATGTCTTTCTCTAATGATCTCTCTCTTCACATGATGTGTCCAAAGTATGAAAGTCGAAGTCTTGTCATCTGAGCTTCTAAAGAAAGCTTAGGTTTGATCTCCTCTAGTACCGACTGGTTTGTTCTTCGGGCAGTCCATGGTATACACAGTATTCGCCGCCAGCACCATAATTCAAAGGCATCAATTTTCTTCCTGTCTATCTTTTTCACTGTCCAACTTTCACATCCATATGTCTGCCACATTTAAGGGGTGCAATTTTCACTCAGGCTAATTTATCCAAATAAGTGCCTTTGAAAATTGCCCTGCTCATGTTATGAGTTTAAAAATTAATAAGTACCTGTAAAAAATATTTCTAAACCCCCTTAAGCTAAAATTGGAAAAATGTTCTAGAAATCCTTTCCATGGGTAGAATGCTGCTTTACCAGCAGAAATTGCTTTGAAAATTGTTCTCATTATTGTACATAAAAACTGCCATATTGAGTCAGACCAAAGTTCCATCAAGCCCAGTGCCCTGTTTCCAACAGTGCCTAATCCAGGTGACAAGTACCCGACCTTTTCCAAAAGTAGCCAGTTATTCACAGGGGTAAGCAGTGGCTTTCTCCCAGTCTACTTTAGTAATGTTTATGGACTTTTCCTCCAGGAATTTTCCAAAGCCTTTTTTTTTTTAATCCAGCTATACTACCTGCTTTTACTACATCCTCCAGCAAAACGTTTTAAAGGCCAGGTCAAGACATAAATATATTTTCTCCTGTGTGTTTTAAATACACTTTATAGCTTTCTGGCATGTCCGCTATTACTTGTATGTTTTGAAAGAGTAAGCAATTGATTCACATCTACCTGTTCCATTCCACTCAGGATTTATCCTGTCCTCATGGGAGAGTTATTCCATCCCCTTTATCAATTTGGTCGCCCTTCTCTGTACACTTTCTAATGCTGCTATATCTTTCTGAGATTCAGGGACCAGAATTGCACATAATCCTCAAGGTGTGGTTGCACAATGGAGCAATACAGAGGCCTTATGATGTCATCCTTTGTTTTATTCTGTGTTCCTTTCCTAATGATGCCTAACAGTCTGTCTGCTTTTTTGGCCGCTGCCACACTGAACAGAACATTTCACTGTACTGTCCAAGATCACACCTAGATCTTTTTCCTGGGTGGTGACTCTTAATGAGTAATCTAGCGTATAATTTGGGTTATTCTTTTCTACATGAATCACTTTGCACTTGTCCACATTAAATTTCATCTGTAATCTGGATGCCCTGTTTCCAGTCTCATAAGGTGTTCTTGCTGCATAGGATTTAACAACTTTGAATAATTTGGTGTCATCTGCAAATTTAATCACCTTGCTTGTGTTCCCAATTCCAGTTCATTTGTTAAAAAGCACCAGACCCAGTACAGGACTGATAATATAATCAATAAAGAATTCCTATTTGCACCAATACCACGCTCTAGACTGGTTTGTGGGTTATCTTTTCACGTGGTTTGTTTGCTCCATTGTTGGACTGGTTTAGCTACGGGGAGGACGTTCTGGAAAAACGGTTGCCCCAGGAATCACTTCTTTCATAGACAGAGGATCATGAAGGTTTCGTGTATCTCAGGACTGAGAATATAATCAATAAAGGATTCCTATTTGCAGCGGTCTCAGGCCCCTTGAAGCTACAGCATTCTCAGTTTTCATAACTTAAATCCAAATGGATTTCCACCGGGGAGGTGACGAGTGTGTGATGAAGGTAGTTGTAATCAAAATAAGTAGCATCGTACATATGGAAAAACGGGGATCTGTGCCCTACCAGGAATTAAGGAGGAGATATTCACAGAATTCTTGGCCTGACAACATAAATATCTTTTTCCAAAGGGATAGTTGGATGTCTCTACAGTAGTAAAAATGGCCCAGAAGCTTGTGACACCTTGCACACTAGTATCTAATGTCTTCAAAAGCTTATACTTGGGTCCTTTGTCCATTCAAAAGCAGGAGCAATGTAAGGGCCCCATTCTCTCTGGGGTCCATCCTGGGATCTCCCAAGATCCTTTCTCCATGAAAACAAAGGCACAAAGCCCTTTCCTGGAGAAGGGAAGGTGGGGAGAGGTTTGCATTCACATTTTATTCTTCCATTTGTTGGAATGCAATTGAATTGTGAAATACATATATTGTTAATATTCCCTGGTGAGTTTTAGTTATTTGGTGGGATCACGGGGTGCTGTGGTTTACAAGATCCCATTTTATACTTTCCGTCCTATGGTTCTCAGGACTTTTGCAGACAGAGCACCTTCCCACATGAAGGGCAGCAGAGGAAGGAAATTATTACAAACAACTTTCCCTGATTTCAGTCATGTTCCCAGGCATGGTGCTGGCAGTGGTCACAGGGCTCTCTCTCTCTCTCTCCCCTCCTCCATCCCTCCTTCCCTCCCTCTCAACCCCCTCCCCTCCCCTACCCCCCTTCTCTCTCAGACTTAATGATTTCCACATGGACATCTGGCATCTCAGGCCAAGCCTCCAGTATTGTCTGAAATCTCCAAATTTAGAAGAAATATGAAAACTGTCAAATGTCCCTTCCTTAGTGGGTAAAACCAACACTCTTCTGAACTATCACAGGTCAAGGCAGGGAAGGAGGAGACCACATGACCACACCCTGACCAATGGCAGCCCTTGAAGGGTTTGACAGATGTGACTTCCAGCTGCTTGGCCTCCTCGTTCGGCTCATATAAGGTAAAAGAAAAAGGTTTTGCAGCTTATGAGCCACACTGAATAAAGTACTAGGACAGAGGCCCCCCCTCACATGCCGTTTAAAACAGCTAGAGTGGCTGCATGGGGTCCCAGTGGGCAATTTATATTCTGGAGAGAAGACCTGAACCCCTCCCTCATTCCAAAAGTGCACGCTTCAAAACAGGTGTGAGCATCGACTTCTGGACAGTCACCAAGAGAGGTAAGTGCAAGCTGGATAGGACAGCGAATATTAGGGTCTCTGGTTGCCCTGGTAGAACCCTTCTGGTACCAGAGTCCTGTGATCTTTATGCCAGTACAGGTTCAGTGTACCAGTCTATACAGCGTGATCAGTGCTGACTGTTTCGCAACTCTTTGCAGATTCAGTTGTATGCAACAGGTCATCCTCAGCATATCTAGAACATCGGTATTGTAGATTCTCCGCATCAGCTGCGTCTGTGTAAGATAGCCAACACCCAGGCCATTCCATTTACTTTATACAACAAAGTCTTGGAAAGAAACTGGTTGGGAAAAAATAGAAAAATATGTTTGGCGGAGAGGGGTGAAGCGTGTGAAGGCAAAGAAATTAAAAGGGCGTCTTAGGAAACCATCACATCATGTCTGTGGGCTGAATAAAAACATTTGATTTTAATCAGATTTCTTCAATGTGTTCCTACTAACTACATTTGCTAAGCACGATGAGGCATAAGCAGTGCTGCACATATAGATGTAAGAGACGGTCAACTTCTTTGCTCTTAGACACCAGACTCTCGGCTACCCTTTTCTGCCTTTTTCTCTCATTCTTCTTCTCTTTCAGACCTGCTCTCAGGAGGGATGGGTGTTCAGTGCAAGAAAGACAGAGATGGAGGCTTCACTTTTCATGTCTTTTCTCAGTAAAATAATGCAGCTGCTGGATATAAGCTTAGGATGGACATGCAGGGGAGATGGAAAGCGTGGGAGTAAAGGCTGGGTGAATTATCACAGGTTGATACTCTAGAAAGACAAAAGAAACTGGAGAGACTCTTCCCCCACTCCCCCCTCACACCTCAAGAATTCTCTAGCGGGAAGGTAACTGGGGGTAGAAATTCCCGAAGAAGAAAATTCATCAGGGACACTGACAAGAAATGAAAGCTGTAAATTTCATTGACAAGCTGGTAAACTTCAAGGTTGCTCCGGTGATCCTTTCATTGCCCTCAGAGTGTTACTGGAATTTTATCTGGGAAAAACAAGAGGTATAAATCTAAAATAAATCAGAGATTAGAGAGAGATACCTGACTATGCTGGGGACACTGCACGACAGATACATTTCCTGTCCATCTTTCACCAAGATCTGTTTTGTTGTCGATATCTATGTTTTTCTATTAATTATGGACATTTTTTCTGTGGTCTGCTCTGGTCCTTGTACGTTGTAAGGGAAAAATATAATAACGGGAAATTTCCACTAAACATCTGTCCACAATCAGATGCTCTCCGTTGGTGGGGCTTATTGTATCATCACACACTGGAAAAGTCCAAAATTCCCCATTTGAGAAGGGACTCTGCTATCATATCTCCTTGTTACCATAGTTTGTCCCCAGTGTCTGGGTTCTTAGTGCTATGATATAATAAACCCCATCCAATGAGAAACACCCAAGGAGGGAGTTTGGAAGTGTCAAACACCCAGGAAACAGGGTATCTTTGGGATTCTGCACACTGCCTGGAATTTTTCAGATCATTTTTAGTTTTTGTTGCTTGAACAACAGCCCCCCCCCACACACACACACACACACACATGGAAAATTAGAGTCTCTGAGGATAGATTGTGTTCTTAGCAGAAGGAGGTAATGATTTCAACAGTCTGAGGGTTTGCTGTGTTTAGAGACTAGAAGAGGGACGTCTCAGCTGAGCCACTAACTCCTTGTGCATGACCTTGAGAAGGTCACTTATCTCCCCGTCTCGGTTCCAAGCCCTGGCTCAGTCACTGATTTTGTGTGTGACTTTGAAGGAGTTGTGTTTCCATGTGCTTCAGTTTACCCACCTGCAATTTGTAAAATGAAGGGTTTTCTTTTCTATGGAAGCTGCCATATGCCCTAGAAATAATGATAGCAAGACAGGTCCAACCCATCTGCCCTAGAGGTGGTTTTGTGAGTTTTTGGGATATTTTAAATGTATCTGAAACTAACAAACCGAAAAGCAAAGGAGATCTCTTCGTGCTCTCCACCAGAGAAGTCATGGAAAACAAAAATTATTTTAGGGAGTGGGGGGGGGGGGGGGGGGGTTGTTTCTTGATGGGATCTGATTTCCTGTATCAGAGAGTGAGGAGGACTAAAGGTAACACCAGGGTACAGGACAAGCAGGGTAATAGGATAGGTCTCTTTTCACGTCTGCTTTCATCTTTTGATTATTGTCACTTATACAGAGCACAGCTTATAGGGTTGTTTTGTTTTTTTTAAGAGTTTGCCTTCTGCCCTTGCTTAACTTTGAAACTTCTCCTTCCCACAAAAGGAATTCCAGTGAATTCTAATTAGAAACATTTTTTTTATATTTTACTCTGTTATGGAACTGCGCCTTACCTTGCTTCCCATCTCCGTCAGTCTGCCTAAAATTTACAGTGTCTGTCTTCAGCTTTTTATCTGCAGACTGATAACCTGATTCGCTAAGTTTTTCCCCCACAGGCACAGAATAGGAGAAAAGTCACAGGCCTTGATTCTCAGATCACTGAAGGGTCTCGTTGCCTCTTCCCAGTGACATAAGTTCCATTCAAGCAGCCCCCGCAATTTGGAAGGGACCTGGACGGGAAGAGGGCCCACACAGTGGAAAACCTGTTTAGAGGTTTCAGGGAAGGCTTGGTTGTTCTCTGTCCCCTTGTCCACTGAGTTTGAAATATATTCCAATGTTATAGCTTCTTTAGTCCTACATGTGAAATTTTGTGTTGCACAAGATGTTTAGGATCTTTGCTGTTACATGTCAAGTTTTGCTCCCAGTCTATGCCTAAGAGCTGAGATTGCCATGATAGTCTACTTGATTGCAGGAAAATAAAGGTGAATAAAAAAATATCACACACTTACTCCACTAGCTTTCGGGAGTTACACTCCCTTCATTGGGTCAAACAAAATGAGCAAAAGATGGTATCGCATGAACGTAGCCGTGAACAAGGTCTCAGCTTCTCCATGCTGGGCCAGGGCCCATGTAGTCCTGCATACTGTTCACTCAAGTGCCGGTTTTTGGGTTGCTGCAGTTCCAAGATTTCATCTGCAGCCAGAAGCAGTCTGCACTTCCCCCAGCAGCTCTGTAAAAGTTCTCTTTCAAGCTTGTCTAGACACTCAGCAGCACTTACTGTGCCCAAGATGATTCTGTTCTCAGCCCGTCTGTAAATGATTAGAAACTGCAATTACAAATAAAATCCTTAAACTTGTGTTTGCAGGAAAATCCAGCAGTTTCCTTCCTCAGTCTTCCAAGGATTTGTAGAGTCTGAAAGACCCATATGATCCGAGGTTTGCTGAATGTATCTCTATGCTTTGGGGGAAGTTCCATAAAAGGCCCCCCATGTATGAAGGACAAGTAGGCGCCTATGTCTAGTCTAATTTATAAAGACACATCGGGACATGTTTACTAGAAGTTACTACACAGTAACAGACGTCACTGCGTGTTAAGTGCCTCTGTCGCCGTAGGAATAAAATGGGCCGTGATGGTTCTTATCACATAGCAATGTCCCTTACCAAACATGCCCTATAAGTGCCTATATATTTTTATAAAACGCTAGCATGAATTCTGCAGAAGATGCAGCTGGAATGACCAAGCTTGAGAACAGGTGTAATTTAGAAAGGACATGTGTCCACTGTGCAGCTGATATTCAGGGACAGTGGCAGCTGGTCGTCACCACTTTAATTTAAGAGCAATCACCGGCATTGAATAACCGCTGTGCTCAGTTAGAGTTTTAGCTAAGAAGACAGCGGCGATAGTCAGCTGCTGCCCCGTTAGCTGAAACGGCTGAAGTTAAGCCTTCTTTAAAGTGTCTGACTTTAGCTGGTTTAAGATAAGCAGCCAGGGGATGGTTCCTGGAGCACTGCCCTCAGAATGTCTACACAGTTAGCATCAGGACGTTTAGTAGTGTTAGAAGGGATATTCAACTGCACAAACTGTCTACATGCCACTGACTATCCCCCTCGCCAGGGTTAGTGCGCGCCACACCTGCTAACTACCTTAATCACTTTGAATATGCCCAAGCGTCACCCAAACGCCATCTTCAACCAGCCCCACACCAGAGTTACAGTACATGCGAGTAGACGTATTTTTATCATAGCTGTATGCATGTGCTGATGCTATAAGATGTGTTGCGTGCATGTACGGGTACATATGCATAAGAAGAATCCTTAATAAGATCCCCCCTTTATTTGTGGTTTCACTGTCTGTATGTACAGATGTGTATAACATAATGCAGGTGTCACCTGTACAGTTGTGGATGTATTAAGCCAAGTCCTTGTGTCTCACTTCCTTGTGCACTATTCCATCTGAGGATTAATGATTCTCAGCGCCTGTGTAGGATGTAGTAAAAGCTGTTAGTGTAGCTGGGTTTATAAAAGGTTTGGACAAGTTCCTGGAGGAAAGGTCCATAAACCATTATTAAAGAGGACCCAGGAAATACACTGCTTACCCTGGGACGAGCATTGTGGAACCTGTGTGCCTTTTTGGGAACCTGCCAGGTATTTGTGACCTGGATTCACCACTGTTGGATACTGGACTTGATGGACCTTGGTCCGACCCAGTAAGGCAACTCTTACATTCTTAGGCAGCTGGCTAGAATCCCACCAGAACCAAAAGCTTAGTTATTTAGATAAGCTTTTGCTTAAAGATGTTGGATTGCAGTTAGGATGCTGTAATATTTTACTAATGCATCTCAGATGTGGGAATGACTTGTTATATAATATGGGAGGGGGGCTCTACCTTGAACGTTTATGATATGGTGAAATATCAAATTCATTAAATAAATAAATGAATTTTGGGCAAAGGAGCGGGACCTAGTATTTCCCCTGGCCTTGCCTCGAGTCATTCATCATAGCATCCCACCCTGCGAAAAAAGCAGCAAAGATTTCTCTGCTACTGCTGTGCTCTCACCACCACCCCCCCCCCCCCCCCCCCCCCGGTCTGGAATCTGAGTTAAAGGGTCCAGAGGATGTGCCAGTAGAGCAGCAGCATAGGCGAGTGGGAGATGCACGGTTGCTGTGTGCTGCTGCATGTATCCGAGTGGCTTTGAAGGAAGCAGGAGGATTTGTTTGTGGTAGTGTGGCTGAAGTCAGTGCAATTGCATCTTGCCTTTCATTTCATTTATTAAAATTTCCATTTACTACCCTTCATCAACACATCTGAAAGATGTACAAGCAAAACATTCACTATAATAGTACATACAAATGCAATAATTAACAATAAAAGCATAAAACATTTATAAATGGGCATCCTTGACCAACTGGAAGAAGAAAGCCTATAGTTTCTTCTGAAATGCCAAGAATGCAGACTCTTGGGGACACGCTTAGTAAAACGCGCTAAGCGTTAATGCGCAGTTTGCCTGAACTAAAGGCGCTACACTAACAGTGCTAAAAATCCCACACTAATTGCTTAGCGTGTGATTGGGGTGGGGACTGGGCAGGTCAGGGGTGTAACGTGGGCCTTGATGGTACAATTTGAGTGCGTGCTAAGTGCATCTGTTGCTTTGAGCATGGGTGCACTTAATGTCACCTGAACGGACGGCATTAAATGCACCCATGGGCTGGTTAGCACATTAGTGGCACACTGGGGCTGACACACACCCCTCGATTTAAATAAGCTGGTAAGCTATGCCCTCACTGTTCTCCTCTTATCAAGAATGTTCTAGCGCACATTGTAGACTCCCCAACGTTTAGGTGCATGACTATGCCAATGTCTGGCTTTCCCGGGTTGCGGAATGGAACCCTAGCTCAGCCACTGTTGCAGGGATAGGTCCATTAGTGTGTGGGAAAATATGGCAGCTGCAGGTAGAAACAGGAGATTGGCATTTTGCAGTTGTCAGTCTCGGAGGATTGTGCATGAATGCCTGCATGTATGTGTATGTAGGATTGCTGTAGGTGTCTGTGTGATCTTACCAAAAAGAGAAAAACCTGAATAGTTTCCTGTCCCTTTATTAGATATGTAGCTCTGGGACTGGGTTAGTCATTTTCTTGTAGATTTTGCGTATGTTTGTATACCATAAATAACAGATATGTAGCCGCAATCTTTAGTCTACCATTTCCTTAACACCGCAGGAACCTTAGGGACCTGAAAATTAATTGGGAGGGGCAGGGGGTGTAAGGTTGCCTAATACCTTTGCACTGAATGTTACTCCAATATTACTCCAATATTAAATATTACTCCAATATTACTCCAATATTAAAGCAGTTACATTGGCTCCCCATACAAGCCAGGATCTCGTTCAAGATTCTAACTATGACCCATAAGGCCATCAAGAAATACCCAGCCACTGCCGTCTCTGAGCTAGTATCAATTACACCTCCTAATCGGGTAAGGAGATCCAATGCCTCAAATACCCTCATTCTACCTAAGGCAAGCACTAAGTGCTCTCAAGTTACCAATTCTAGAGCCTTTGCCTTCTTTGCACCATCCTGCTGGAACGCTCTACCCGCAACTATCAGAACCATCAGTGATCTCTGTCAATTCAAGAAGGCACTGAAACATCACCTTTTTCTCCTTCACTATGATGCCTCAGTCTCCACCTCACATCCACCCACTTCCACACCTCAACGCAGCTCCCCAAGCGCACGCATCTCACACTCTTGACTGAATACCCGCAATCACACATTTAACCTTCCCCCACTATGAGATGCTTGTACAGTCCATTTAACCCTTTATATAGCTACATAAAGTGGTTTTGTATATATTTATCATGTTTTTCCCTGTTAAGAAATTGTTTTAATGTATATCCAAGTTATGATACCTGTTTATTGTAAGCACAAATCACCAAACTGAGATGTGTAGTTTAATGTTCACTGTAAACCGCGCTGATGTCAATAGCGCGGTATAAAAGAGACTTTAAATAAATAAATAAAATAAATAAGAAGAAGTTTTCCCCGAGTGTGCCGAGGGCCAATATAAACCAACCAGTTGAGATGCTTCTAGTGCCTTATTAACAAGAAAGAACAAAAGATAGGTAGAAAAAAAAAACAAGGAGAAAAGATAGTAGAAAAATAAAACAATTTAGAAAAAAAAAAAGATCTAAAGGAGCCTTCTTTCAGGGTGCATATGACAGCAGCTATGAATATGTGCGGATCTATAAAAAGAACTCCCCAGCCACAGTTTTCGTGACTCTCCAACATGCCCTGAAAACTTGGCGAGAACAGGACATCAAAAGCTATTCAGGATACGCACACACCAAGTCTTATTTCCCTTTGGAAAGTGGGCTAAAAATGTATGAAAAAGGAATAAAGGAAAAATTACAACCAGAATAGGCCAGACTTGGCACTGAAGAGTTTAAATTATAAAGTACTTTAGGGTCATGTTTAGGTAGAGGACACACAGAAATGTAAATTCTTACTAACGTTTATGCAAACCAGACTGCAGAAGAGGGAGGAGGGACTAGAGAGATTGTTAAAGAGTTCAAGTACAGTTCTGTGAACCTGTAGAGCTCTCTACAGCTCCCTGTGTGACCTTGAGGTCACTTAACCTCCCAGTGCACTATCCCTGCAAGAGGCAGGGGCAGGGTGTGCATAAGATGGTACGAGACACACAAGGGCATGTCTTGTGCTGCATTAGGGATGACCTATAATGGTCTGATGGGTGCTGAGTATCGAGTGGGCAAGGTCGCTGCAGGAACCAGAGTCTGTCTGCTACTCTCTTGATGAGCAAGAAGAAACTGAGAATTGTCCTATCCTGTGTTTCGAAAGCAATACACAAAGGGGAGACTTTTCAAACTTTCTGCCTAGCTCAGGGGGTGGGGAAACTATGGCCCTTTGCTGGCACTGAAAATTTGGCGGCCACACATAGCAGCCCTGTGATCTTCCTCTGCGCCTGCTGCCTGCACCGTAGGCCGGTGTCATCCATCTGAAAAGGAACATCTGCTTTTAATGACGTGCGAATACCAGCTGATGATGCTGGATCACAGTGGAGGAACATGCTGCCGGGGTGACAAGAGGCACAGGCTGATGAAAAGAGGATTGGGGGGGGGGGGTCAGAGGCCCCCCTAACCCAGAAATAGGTTCCAGTGTGGCCTAAACTTAGCATGGGTGCCAAGTCTACAAGTGTCTTATGCTCACAGACTTTGTATCTAATTTTTAAAGGGACAATTCATACATAGATTCCCTTTGAAAACTGCCCTTGAGGACAGAGTCCCATTAGATGCCACACCTATTTTAGTGGTTGTAAGATGTCAGTGTAAAATACTGTGGTAGACTATGGGGTGTGTTCATTAAGCTCCACACTGGTGAGGAGCCTGTGGGCCATGTTACCTGCAGGGGGCTGCAGGTGAACTGCAAGAGGACGTGTAGATCCGTCGCCTGCAGTTACTGTGCTATAACACCACGAATTTACCACAAGTGCAACGAATGTAACCCACTGAAGACACATTAGCTGCATCTGTAATACCTGAACCCTGCGCAGGTCACAAATGTCTGCGCTGGCCGCAGCACATCGGGAACACCCCTGTCCAGTCCAGTTACTACCCTGATGTGTGGCTTTCAACGCTACTTTCTAGCATGGCGCTGAAACTGCACGCTAACTCTATGTTACCCTGGTGGCACACATTAGTAAACGCGCCCCTTTGTGCATTATTTTCTGATTCTGCCTCTCTCAAATGCAACTGCAAAGTGTGTATGCTAGAGAACAGCAAACTGCTTAGAGGGTATATCTTAGTTTTCTAACCAGTTTTAGGGTAACTAATAAGACAAGAGAAGTATTTATAACAGAAATACATTTCTCTAGTAAATTTCATTTAGCAGACATTCCAGAAGGAAAATAAATTCCAGGTGCATAAAATTATGTTCCATTCTGGCAGACTTATCACAACGGCATGCAAGGTTTGATACGAGGGTGGGAGTGGGGAGGGCTCCATCAGCCGCTTTTCCCATTAACTCCACTGCACCTAAACCTTCCCACAATGCTCTTAAAAGCCTCCAAGAATGAGAATGCCGCTCATTCCTCGGGGGGGGGGGGGGTCTCATAGGAACGAGAAGGAGATATGATAAGGATTATTCAAGGGTCTGTTTAGGAAACACAAGATTGGGCAAACAAGGTACAGGAAGGGGGTATAAATTACATAGACTAGGGAACATGCAATGAAGCTACAAAATAGTACCTTTAAGACTAATTAGAAAAATAGTTTTTCTCTCAATACATAATTAAGGTCTGGAATTTGTTAGTTACCAGAAAATGTAGTAAAACCTGTTAGTGTAGCTGGGTTTAAAAGAGGTTTGGACAAGTTCCTGGAGGAAACGTCCATAAAACATTACACAGGTACACTAAAAAAAATTTTTTTTAAACTGCCTCTAATGTTTCGATTGATTTTTACGTTTTTTGGTGCGCTGAATCCAAATCTGGTAACCAATTTGCTCCATCACGTACAGATTTTTTGCTACATTGGGTTAGCTGTTTGAGGTGAACGTTTCAGATTGAGTGCGATCGAGATAAAAGTTTCTTGGATGAATTCTTTATACTAATTGTTTAGTAGTTATTCAAATAAGAATAAAGAAAATTGTAACAAGGCAGCACATAAGAATAGAGTAATGTCAACAAAACACACTGTGATGGTAGCAAAATTGTCTGCACTTAAAACAGCCACATACATGTGCACAAACATTGAGCATATAAGAGCGAGGTTAGATACAAAGCAAAGCAAAGAAATGTGCAAAAAATGTTGTACAGGTATGTATGTAAGAATAGAAAACGCAAACCGCACCATTGCAATACATGAAGACAAACACCCGATGGTGTGAAAATAAAATTCTAATAAATGAGATCCGACACTGTGGTAATAACTAGCAAATTTTTATTTCAAAGTTTAGTAAAAACACGATATTTGTCAACACAGTTTAGATTTTAAAGTCATTCTTGGGTCAATCAATCTCCTGGGGAGCCCGTTTCTTCTTCCCCCGAATGCTTCTCTTGGTGCGCTGCTTGGCGTATTTTTCATCTGGGGTTTCCCGCAGCAGCAACCAGCAGAAATCAGCCATCATAGTGGTGTTCCATCTTCCTTGGTACCTTCTCTCTGCGTCCTTGATGTCCTGGTGAAACCTTTCACCTTGTTCTTCACTGTACGCCCCCAAGTTTTCGGGAAAGTAGTTCACATGGGAGTGCAAGAAATGGACTTTCAGGCTCATGTTACAGCCTTGTTCTTTGAAGGCATTAAGCATCCTGGCAACAATATCCTTATAGTTCTCATCCCGCCTGTTCCCCAAGAATTTGAGAACAACATCCTTGAAGGAATCCCAGGCTTCTTTTTCCTTCTCAGACATCGTTTCAGCGAATGCTCCATCTGAAAGGAGTTTCCTTATATCAGGGCCAACAAACACTCCTTCCTTTAGCTTTGCTTCAGAAAGTCGGGGGAACTTTGAGCAAAGGTACCGAAAGCACTCACCATCTTTTGGAAGGGACTTGATGAATTGCTTAATGAGACCCAACTTAATGTGGAGAGGTGGTAATAGAATTTTATCACGAGGTACCAAGCTCTCATGAAGAACATTTTTCTCACCGGGTCTCAAATACTCCCGAATTGGCCAGTCTTTTTTCCCCCGTTGTAGGTTGCGGGTCCGGCTATCCCACAAGCAAAGGAAGCAGGGATATTGGTGAAACCGGATTGCTGCCCTAATAGCATGGATAGAATTTTAAAGTCTCCACAAATCATCCACTTATGCTCATCATAACGAATCTTCTGAAGAATTAGGGCCAAATTCTCGTATTTTTCTTGGAGAATAACAGAGTGAGCAATAGGAACTGAAGCGAATGTGTTGCCATTATGAAGAAGAACACCTTTTATGCTGTCTTTTGACGAATCAATGAACAGCCGCCATTCAGCAGGATCATACTTGAGTTTAAACTTTTCCATCACTCCGTATATATCGTTGCAAAATACCAAATCTTCCTCTTTGCTGAAATACTTCAAAAATTCTGTCTCGCAGTTGCAGTACCAATAAAAAGTTGTTCCTGGTGACAATAGATTTGTCTGTTTAAGCGGAGAACCTAGCAGTTGGGCAGCATCTTTTGGGAGTCCTAAATCCCGGACTAAATCATTCAATTCAGCTTGAGAGAAAAGTTCAGGTTTCGGATCTGGTTCAGTTTCAAACTCGGAAGTACTGGACTCATCGGGAAAAGCCATCTGATGAGTCATCATGATCAGAACCGTCCACACAAATATGATCCAAAGATTTTGGTGGTTCAGGCACAGGTACTTCGTTGCTATGAGGCATAGGCCTAATTGCTGAGGGAAGGTTGGGGTAACTTATTACGTTCTTATTTTTTAAGTTGTATCCCTTCACAATGCAAGAGCAAAAATAGCAGTCACTGCTGTGGTCTCTTTGTTCACGCCACATCATAGGTATTCCGAAACGAAATGCTTGTTTTTTACCTTTCATCCATAAGCGTAGATCTTCCTCACAAGTCTTGCACACTTTGTGAGGAGCCCACGGTTTGTCTTGATCGCCTAACTTCAAACCGAAATAGGCGAAATGTACTTTTTTAATAAATGCAGAAATGTTCCTCTGCCGCTTTTTCACGGTATATTCCCCACAAATAAAACAAAAACTGTTCGGAGAGTTGACGCAACCTCTGGCTCTGTGAGCCATCACAAATACACAGCACGGCAAACTACAACTGTAGTGAACCACTTCGGAATAAAGCTGGATTACGACTGAGCAAAGAAAAGGTAATAATGAACTTGCAAGAAACTGAAATTTGACAGGAACGTTCATGTCGCAACCACCGTGTTTGAGCGAGCGCTGCGAACGAGGCGAGGCGAACAGGAAAGAACATGCGCCAGCGCGAGTACTGGATTTAGCCCCCGCCTCCCAATTGTCCTGTTAATGTATAAAATGAATACAGAACACTCTAAAATATCATGAGGGAGTGTTTCTAGTTAGTTAACCATTACAACCTCTATTTTGGGCCAAGAAAATAAACTGCAGTCGGCTAAAAAGAAATTATGTGAACATTCCTTATATGGGTAAGAAATCTAATTTTGCAAGAAAACGTGACGTGATGGAACATTTTGGCTATTTTTCCTGGATTCAGCACCCCAAAATCTATAGGAATCAGTTGCAAAACTGGAGGCAGTTTTTTGGTAGTGTACCTGTGTTATTAAAGAGAGCCAAGGAAGTTCACTGCTTACCCCTGGGATAAACAGCATGGAATCTGTGCACCTTTTTGGGAGCTTAACAGATACTTGTGACCTGGATTGGCTGCTGTTGGAAATAAAATACTGGGTTTGATGGGCCATTGGTCCGACTCAGTATGGCATATCTTATATTCTTATGGTAAATTAAAATCTAAAAAAAAGCTTTTCAGATCCAATTGGTGAGACTGGAATAGCTCACCATTGCATTTTTTGAGCAAATTGGATAGGCTTCCAAGGATAACTGGCCTTATTCAATTAGGAACAGGTACAGCAAATCTACAATTAGTGTGCAGCCTCTGAGAAAGACCAAGAAACACTTTTGGCTTTTTTTTCTAAATACCTCAGGATGTTTTCAAAGACTTGCTTGGGAATCGTGTGGGTAGAACTGGGTGTTAGATGCACAGAACGGGTGAATCTACATAAGTGGACTTTCAGTCTAGAATGCACATACTTTTATCTCTGAGATAAAGAGACATCCCCAGGGGTATAACCTGAAGGAAGAAAAATCTACTTTCTACCACCATTCAGCATGGTGTGAGCTTAGTATACTTTGAGCTGCATTTTAAGGCAACATTGTCAAGGTGTAAACTAACATCCAGTAAAGCATCACAAATGCAGTGTGCAACCTACTGATATTTAACACAAAGTTCATGGACACCTTGTGTTTGTGTGCATAGTTTTTAGCTCCTACAAACTAGCCAGAATTCAAGAAGACACCTGAATTTTTTTTCTTACCTTACAACATGAATCTATAGAGTAGCAAAGGCATTGCCACATGTGGGCCCGGATGGACGGTGGCTCCTTCACTTGACTCCAAAGTCCAGTGGCAGAACAATAGGCAAATGAGAGGAGAACTGGATACAGCATCAATGACTGCCCACCCATGCTCACCGAAAGATCAGTCGTAGCCTGCGCCACTGCGCAGCAGAAATTGCTCATGCGTTGGCAGTAACCTAGTAGACAACAGCAGATAAAGACCGAAATGTCCCATCGAGTTTACCCAGTAAGGTGCTTAGAGTTGCAGGTTAACAGCTTCCCCCAACTCCAATATGCCTTCATTTTGGCCTTAGTATGAACATCATATCAGTAGTAATTGCTCTGCCTTATCTGCCAAAACGTCTTCTAGGAAGCGTGCTTTTGAGGAAGACTGACTGCACATAGGACAGGAATGAGTTAAATAATCTGCTGGTCATCTGGAAAGTCAGCAACTGACTTTAAAGCTAGTCATTAAGCCTGGGGAAATATTGGCAAGAGCAAAGTTGTACTGACCCTCCAGATGTGACCAGCTGTAAGCACTGAAGAGAAGAGAGCCTGCCATAAAACAGAATTACTTTCAATTGATTTAAGCTGCTCTGGGAGGGCCCCAGCATTTCCTCTTAAGCCAGAGTCAAGATGGCCAAAAAGCCTATCTTCATTTTAACTCTTTCTTGTGTCTGTGGTTTTATTTTTTGTTTTGTTTGGGTGCGGGGAGAGGATTGGTGCCATGAATTTTTTAACTAGCATATACAGAAGGACATAATGTAGTAATAATTTTTACAATGAGTAACTAAAGTCTCCTTAATGCTATCAGCACTGAGAGGGCAACTGTGAGGAAGGGATAGGAGATGAAATGAGAGTGGATATGGAAAGGGAAGACAAACAGAAGAGGTGGACAGGCAGAATTGCCAAGTTTCCTTGTTCCAGGAGTGAAATTTTTAAGCCAGTCCTGGATTTCTGATACATTATGGGACTTGCAGCACTGATTCCAAAGGGCAAAATCAGGGACTACAAATACCATACTGCACTGCAATGCAAATTCAAAACCAGGACTGGCAAAGATATCTCACTTCTGGAACTGGGTAACTTGGCAACTCTGGGTATTTGTAGTTCCTGATTTTACCCATTGGAATCAATACCTTCTTAGCACCGAGAGTGGTCTGGTTTTGATAATGTTCAGGGAATCCTGTTGGAATTAGAGAGACCAAATTCACTTTTCTTTAGTTCTTTTTCTTTACCCATAAGAATGAATTGGGGGATTGTTTCCATAACTATCACTACCCTAAATAAGGAATCACCTCACTGTGGGCTTCCTAGAGATTAGAGTAGTGGGCTGAGAACTAGGGAAACCAGACTTCAAATCCCCCATCTTCTACGAACGCTGCTTGTGACCTTGGGCAAGCATATCACCCTTCATTTTCTTAAGTGCAAATCTAGATGGTAGCCCTCCTCTGGGTGTACCTACTGTACCAGGATTGCAACTTGCCAGGAACTTGGATCTGTAAAGATGGGTAGTCAAATCCACAAAAAAAGTTCACTGCACAGGAGAAATTTCATGAAAGCCTTGCTTCCTGTATAGAGCTGGAGCCAAGGATCCTTCATCCAAACATTGCTTGTAGACAGAGGCATAAATTCTGCCCCAGCTGTCCCTATGGTGCAGGAGGATGGGCTGGTGAAGTCAGTCTAGAAGCTTCTGAGATGGATTCCTCCCTTCTCTGGGGACTTGTAATTTGAATTTATGCCACTGATTGCAGAAGGTCCCAACCTATTTAATAGTCCTTTTGCCTTGATTCTGTCAGTACAGTGAGAGGTTTGATGAAACAAGTAGAGAGCTAGTTACAGGGATCAGCTTAAAGGACTGAGAACCAGGGCACCTGCCCTTAATTCCCTAATTATGGAAAGATTCAGGAGCATGTCTACTAAACTGGGCTAATGGTTAGCACAGGCTATTTGCAACTAGGTCCCATGTTATTCAATAGCTTGTGCTAACTATTAGCCCAGTTTAGTAGACATGCTCCTCGTTGTATTTTTAACAGATTAACAGAATTCATGGGGTGGAAGGAGGAAGAGTTGGCAAAAAAAATGAAATAAAGCTACAAATTAAAATGTAAGTCTGGTTAATAAAAATCGCATAACTCCCCCAATCTTGCTCTAGTAAAGACACAAAACTAACACAAATGCTTTTATCATCACACTCACAGCCATAATCCGTGAGCAGGGCCGGCCCGTCCATTGAGCAAGAATGTTCTTTGCACAGGGCCCCGCGTTTCAGGGGGCCCCGCGCAAAGAACATTCTGCTTTTTTTTTTTTTAAATTATATTAAAAAAAAAAAAAAGCTGTCTCTGGCTGCTGCCGCGGCCTCCGCGGCAAAATGGAGTGTCCCGCGGGGCCCCCTCTCCTCGCTGAGCCTCTCTGCAAGGGCTTTCAGATTCGCGAAGGGAGAGTGTCTCCCTCGCGTCTCTGTTAAGCCCGCAGGGGCTAATGGGAAATTTCCCATCTGCCCCTTCTGATGGGAAATTTCCCATTAGCCCCTGCGGGCTTAACAGAGACGCGAGGGAGACACTCTCCCTTCGCGAATCTGAAAGCCCTTGCAGAGAGGCTCAGCGAGGAGAGGGGGCCCCGCGGGACACACCATTCTGCCGCTGCCGCGGCGGCAGCAGCAGCAGCCAGAGCCAGGGTTTTTTTTATTTTAAATTTGCCATAAGCCGATATGGGGGGGGGGGTGCTAAGACTGGGGCTGGGCTGGGCTGGGCTGCGGGGGGGGGTGTTAAGACTGGTGCTGGGCTGGGCTGGGCTGGGCTGGGGGGGGTGTTAAGACTGGTGCTGGGCTGGGCTGGGCTGGGGGGGTGTTAAGACTTGTAATGGGCTGGGGGGGCTAGGACTGGTAATGGGCGGGGGGGTTAAGACTGGTAATGGGCTGGGGGGGCTAGGACTGGTAATGGGCTGCAGGGGGGGGTTAAGACTGGTAAAGGGCTGAGGGCTGATGGGGCTGTCTGGAAATGGGGTGATGGGGGGCTAGGACTGGTAATGGGCTGTGAGCTGTTGGGGGCTTAGGACTGGTAATGGGCTGGGGGGGTTAAGACTGGTAATGGGCTGTGGGCTGATGGGGGCTGTCTGGAAATGGGGTGATGGGGGGTTAGGACTGGTAGTGGGCTGGGGGGGTTAGGACTGGTAATGGGCTATGGGGGGGTTAAGACTGGTAATGGGCTGTGGGCTGATGGGGGCTGTCTGGAAATGGGGTGATGGGGGGTTAGGACTGGTAATGGGCTATGGGGGGATAAGGACTGATAATGGGCTATGTGGGGGGCTAGGACAGGACATGGGCTGATGGGGAGGGGTTAGGACTTGAGGTGGGCTGATGTGGTTAGGACTGGTAATGGGCTGTGGGCTGATGGGGGGGGGTTAGGACTGGCAGTGGGCTATGGGGGGCTGACTGGAAATGGGCTGATGGGGTTAAGACTGGAAGTGGGCTGATGGGGGGTTAGGACTGGTAATGGGTTATAGGGGGGGCTTAAACTGAAAATGGGGTGATGGGGGGTTAGGACTGGAAGTGGGTTGATGGGGGGCTAGGACTGACACTGGAAATGGGCTGTTGGGGGGAGCTAAGATTGGAAATGGGCTGTGGTGGGGGCTTGAATTGAAATGGACTCATGGAGGGGCTAGAACTGGAAGTAGGCTCATGGGGGGGTTTGGACTGGAATTGGGCTGAGTGGAGGGGAGCTAGGATTTGACATGGGCTGATGGTGGGGCTAGGAAATGACTAGAAATGGGCTGATGGGGGTCTAGGATTGGAAATGAGCTGATGAAGGGACTCAGACTGAAAATGGATGGGGGAGCTAGGACCGGAAATGGGTTGATGGGGGGTAGGACTGGAAATGGGCTGATGCAGGGACTAGAAGGGAATGGATGCTGGGTGAGACTGGAACTAGAAGGGAGCTGATGTTGGGGGAGGATTAGAATGGGATGTGGCTGGGAGAGAGAGTAAAATGGAGAGGGGAAAAATATTTTGTGTGGGAGAGATGAAAAATCTACAATTGGCCGGTTATTGGGAGAGTAAGTGGGGATTGAGGATGGAGGGGTAAAATTTGTGTGGATGAAATAGGAATGAGGAAAGAGCAAAAGGAGAAAGATTAGTATGTTAAAGCAGATGTAGAGAGAGAGAATGGAAAAAAAAACCTAGAAGAGAGAAGAAAGAACAAATGGACAGCAGACGATGGAGAGTTAGCAGAAAACATGAAGAAACCAGAAGAAAGTGGCTGGAGCAATTGCAACTGAAAAAAAATGCACAAAAGGTAGAAAGATATCTCTTTATTTTGAATTTATTAACTGGAATATGAAAGCTCTGGGAAATGTGCATCATTAACGTCTGCGCTTTGTTTGGTACAAGAGGAAATTAATTTATAGTTTTATTTCTACAGTGTTGTTGTACATTCCAAGTTTGGCTTTTGGGGTTCCCAGTTTAATTATTGCCTTCCTGTTTCTAAATTGTGATTCCTTGTTTGATGATGGTCTATGTTCTGCATGTGTAACTGAGCTGAGGTATTCTGTTTATGTAATTCCTATTTGACATTGCCACTTGTTCTCTTTCCCCAGTATTCTCTGAAATGTATTGGTTTAATATTTGCAGTGTTGCCTTTTGATAGGTAGGGTATGGTGCTTTGTGAGTCCTGGTAATGCTGTCAGGATATGGCGGGTTTGCTATGGGTTCTAAATGGGCAGCGTTTGTAGTAGTTCCTAATGTGCCTGGCGGTTGGCACTGGATTATAGTAATGTAGAAATCTTTTAGTCTTTCTTTATCCATACCCTCATTAAGAGACATGTTTACTAAAAGTTAGTGTATGGTAACATTATGCAAATATTTATGCAAATAAGGCCACTTATGCAAATGAGGCCCCGCACCGAGTCTCCGCACATGGCCCCGCACCCCCCTTGGGCCGCCCCTGTCCGTGAGGTGATGATATCCTGGACCTCTCTTTTGAGTGGTGTCATCAGAGTGCAGGGTTAGTAGAGCGGTCACTGCAGACCTGGTTACCTGGCTCATAAACAACTCATGCAAATAAGCAAAGACCTTGGCTGGTGGGCTGCAGAAGAGATGCCAACTCCAGGAAAGCATCTACAATAGCTAAATAATGTAGATAGAATGGAAGGTGACTGCTTAACTTTGGAACAGAAAGATTCTCTTGAGCACTGCTGGACATGTGACAGAAGTCAATGAAGCCAAAATCTTAAACACATGAGCCAGAATCTATAGAAAGACTGGCAGTGATCAATGAGTCGTCTTTTTGGCAGTTCAATGAATATCTGGAGCGTGTAAAATGTGAGTTTGTCTCTGGTATAACAGAAGTCAAAGTGAGATCTACAGATGGAGGGGAAAGTTCATCAAGTTCAGATTTCCCATTGGACAGAGGCGACCCCTGCCTGGGGGCACCTTTAAAGAGTTGAGTCCAAGGCAAGAGAGGATTGCCTGGAGGAAGGAGGAGCAGGCACCCATTTTTCACAGTGCATTGTAGAGGACCAATTCTCACTCTGATGCCACAGCTTCAGAGGGGCGCCTTCTCCTGCACCTAGTTGCATGCCAGACAGGCCCTGGTGTACGCCCAGGACAGACATGAGGCATTGTGTTAGATTTAAGATCCAGAGTGTTGGAAAGTAAATAAAAACAAGGAACCCCAAGGGACAGTAGAGAAGGAGAGGGGAGGCAAGGTCAAAAGGAAACTCTGCAAAAATGGTTCTAGGTCTCATAATTGTGCATATGGGAAGAATTTGGTATCACATTGGGAGAAGAATCATTGTAGAAGTGTAAAATATGTTATAGTAACATAGTATATGATGGCAGATAACGACCAGTATGGTCCATCTAGTCTGCCCCGCAAGGTGGCAAGAGTAGGTGCACTTGCTGCTCCATGCAGGCCACCCCTCTCCATGCCTTTGTTTAGGGGTGTACCCACCACTCCGTGCAGGTCACCCCTATTTGTTGAGATATAAGAGATAGGTAAGTTTATTTTTATTTTATCCTGTTGCTATGAAGGGATCCACTGTCTGTCCCATGCCACTTTTAATTCTGTCACTGTATCTGCCCCCACCACTTCCATCGGAAGAGCATTCCAAGCATCTACCACCCTTTTCTTTCATCACTCATTGTATACATTCTGATGTATAATGACAATTATGTTAGGTGAACTAAAATATTCTTCCTGCATAATTTAGAGTTGCCACCCCAATGCAATGTTCTTCCAGCAGCATCTTTTTAGGTTGGAACAGGGCCTTGTGCAGTGCAAGCATCCCAGGGCCTGCAATGGTCGCACCTGCCTAAAGAGAACTATGCAGAACTGTAAGACGCTGCTTACACTGTTTAACAGCTGACTTACTCAGTATAAGAAGAAGAAACCACAGAAAGGGTTGGCAGACTAGGAAGATTGAGAAGAGTGGGAGGCTTTCAGAGGCCATTGCTCAAGAGTAAAGGGAATAGCCTCCGCTCATCACGCTCAGTCCACTTAAACCTTCACTCAGGTACTTGAATAAACTGTTCCCTCCCCAGCATAGAAGCCTCAAAAACTGAGAATATTGGGTCAATGTCGAAAACTTTATCTACAATAAGCGATGTCACCAGGGTTTTTGCAAAACACTTTGCGGCAAGGGAATTGCTAATGAGTTCTGACTCACTCCCATGCATGCCTAAGGATGGTGAGAAACTTGGGAAGCTGTACATGGGAGTGATGGTGTTTCTCATCCTCTCTCCTTTCCCAACAAATGGATTCATCAAGTTGAAACAGAAGATGTATGTGTGTAGTAGAAGGTCAAAAGGGGGAGGGGGCTTCCTATAAGATTGTGGAGCCCCAGGGACTGCACTGCAAAGCATTATTTTCCTGGTAGGAATGCCGCAAATAAACACAGTAGCTGGGAGTCTAGTGTGAGAGGCCTCAGATCACACGCTCCTGACTTCCTGGGTTAGGGGAGGCTGACAGGGAGCTATGGGAGAGAGCTGAAGGATGCAAGGTTTTGACAGAAGACCCAGGAAAGCTTCCTGCTTTTTTTCCCACAATTTTTTCAAAAAGAAAATGTTTTGAGCCCAGCAAGTTTCAGACTCTCAAATGGAAAAAGTGCTGGAAAGTATGTGGTGTAGGGGGAGCTCAGGGGTGCTGAGTGAGTATCCTGTATTGATGTAATGTTTCTCTTACCTTTTACTCACCAGAAACCTCGCACGGGTGGGAGAACTATACTATGATGGGACAGGCCATTTTAGGCCTTACGTTTATTCTTACTTTTTTTCTTAATGCACAAGGTTGCAAGTCTGAACTGCTCCATAACGGTTAACATAATCACTCCAGTCTTTAGCTGAAAGGAACCGGAAATGTATAGGGTTGTGCTGATGTGAGAGTAATGTACCATAGGGTAGATGCATCCAAAGAAGGCCGAAGAATCCAGGACCACTGGTACATTTTAGTGCTCATTCTGATGGTTTGCTATCCTTTCCAAAGCAGAGGCAGGGCTTTAGCACTAGAGTGCTCAGTAAATAGGGTTAAGTAACCAGTCTCAGTTGAGTTATGGACTGGCCTTGGAGTGCAGGCAGTGCACATCGAGGGCAAGAAATCCACCACCTAGACAACTTGTGTACCTGATGATAAGCTCACATCACTTAGCATTAAGAAGGCACCCATGTCTGGATATGTCTCAGGGAGAGCTCACTCTCACTTCTTAGCCAAAACCCAGTTAGTTCCTGCGCGGACTACCATTTGAGCTGTCTGTGACCATCAGCTCACTACAAGACAGCCAAGTAAGTTGTTCAGACTCTCCCTCTCAATGAAAGCAAAGCAAGAAATGCTGATTATCAGTACAGAAGGTAAAAAGTTACATTTCCTATATACGAGTAGCTGGAGAAGGCAGACAGTGAGAAAGAAATCAAATGCCGTAGTGATTCCCAGCTTCCCAGTCATGGAAGAGGAAAGCTTAAAAGGCAGTGTGTCCGCCTGCGCTCTGACGCTCAGTCTACTCCTGAAAAGAGTTACCCAGGCAGACAGAAGAAGGTTTCTGAGCAGGAAAGGAACACTCTGCTGTGCTCCAACAGGCAGCAAGAACCACGCGCCAGATGTTAGTGACAGTACCACATCTGGCTTTGGTGCTTATTGCAGGGCATTCTGGGTTTTATTGGTGTTGGGACTAAGGATACCAGAATGTGTTGGGATGCAGCTGTGTTCCCATGAATCTGAACCTATTAGGAGCTTACACCTTGCTAGCCTTGTACACCTACCAATAGAAGAGCCTTCAAGGGACCCAGGAACAATATTTTCAAAGGAAAATACGTAGAAAAGATTTTTCTGAAGCTTAAAGAGGATTGCAAGGATTTCATCTGGACCAGCTGGTTTTGGTTGGTGGTAGGGGCCACGACATGTGAAGATTGCAGGCTCATGCATTGCGATTGCTTCCAAGAGAAATACCTTTAGTTTTTGTCTCACTGGGGCAGGTATGTAGTGTTCTTCCAGTACCTCGCAGATCCTTCAAAATCCTTCCCAGCATGCAGCAGAATGCACCCCACCACAGGCTGGAACATTTTCAGAGAGCCCCTCAGGAGTGCCCCAATGGGGTTTGTGAGAACATCACTCTCACTGCCCTTCCCATATGGGCAGAATGACCGATTCAGGCTCTCTTCATCACTTCCAGAGCTGAGGGAAAGGACATGGCACCAATATGCTGCTCTCTCTGTGTCATACAGTGCTGGGTTGGTCCTCCACACTGTGCCACAGTACTCTGTAATTCTGCAAGCGTTAAGGCGGAGCAGGTGAATGTCCCGCCCTTTATTTCTGTGAAATGACTTAAGCAGTAGATGCTGATCAGGAGAACTGGATTTTTCCCATTATTTATGTTGCAATAAATCAATCATTTTAACGTTTGTGATTAGTTCTTCTGATCTGACTCCAGGTGTGGTTTCTCCCCAGCTGGTTTATTTTTCGTTTGCATAATTTTTCATAATATGTTGAAATTTCAGAATGGGGAGAGGAGATAGAGGGTATTATTGTTATAGTCTGTAAGATGCTATTTACTTTGCACCCTAAGAAAGGAGCTGTGTTCAATAGTCCCTTGTTAACAATGAATTGATGAGACACAAGTCTCGCTATGGTGGAAATCGCTGCCCTCTCTGTTCTGTGCAGTATTTTAAGATCACAACCAGAAAGCACCACTACACACCCTATATCAATTACAAATATTTGGGTTAATATTTGAAACCACTTACACTATCAGTACTGGATACTAAAAACGTTTTGGGTTTTTTTTTAAATTTCTCAATCTGGACAATGCATAACTTCTGGCTATGTAAGTTGTTATATGGCCAGACATTATGTATTTAAAATGGGGTGGAACTTGGGGAGAGCTAAGGACTGGGACAGAAGTTATCTGAATAATGTGTGATTGCACAAACAGCAGAGAACATCATAGAGATAACTTATCCATATAACCTTCTGCTGGCATTTCCAGCATTTACACGGCTTGGTTAAAAATGCACATTAAAATATATAGATACATTCTCCATATGTTTTTATGTGTTTGTCTGACTGCTGAATATTTACCACATTCCTTTAAAGAAGGGGTTCCCAAACCTGCCTCCCAGCCAGTCAGGTTTCCAGAATAACCACAGTGAATATGCATGAGAGAGCTTGGTATGCACTGTCTTCATTGTATGCAAATCTCTCTCATGCATATTTACTGTGGATATCTGGGAAACCTGACTGGCTGGGGAGGCCCCAGGACAGGTTTGGAAACTCCTGCTTTAAAGACATTGTTCTAAATATTCTTTCAGTAGCACCCCACAACCCTCTTGAGCACCTGCAGGAGTTAGAAATTATGTCGCACTTGCTTAATGTGATCGTTTCATATCATTTATGATATTGCAAACGGCATCTCATATGCACTGCGTGAAGCAACAGATTCTATTGCACATGAGGTAACTAGTTTCCAGGGCCAGGCCTCAGGGCAGGGGAGCAGTAAAAAGATGATGAATGGAGGTCTTAACTCATGTGAGCTGGTGCCAGGACTGGCCCAAAGGTTTGTGCCACCCTAGGCAGAAACCCCAGCTGCCGCCACTCTCCGCCCCCCTCCCCAGCTGCCGCCACTCTCTGCCCCCTCCCCAGCTGCCGCCACTCTCCGCCCCCTCCCCAGCTGCCACTGCTGCCCCCCAGGTGCATTCGTACAATATTATGATTTTTCTTGTCCGTGCCTAAGCAGGACACAGCAGAAATGTTCAGTTCATTTCACATCTTCATTTCATTAGAAAAGAAAAGCACCTACGCTGCACGGCACACAGAATTATTGAGTGAAAGGTAGCAGAGAGGCACTTCCCTGTCTATATTATACGGTGGCTTCTTCATTGGAAGACACAGCCTAGGACTGGTTTTAATCGTGTCTCTTATTATTATTATTATTACTGCTACATGATGGAGGGGTGGGGAGTGAGATTCTAATGAGTATCAACAACAGAGATCTTCGGTGCCCTTATCATATGCACAAATCAGTGCAAGAAGCAGGGGCAATAGTGTGATAACATGTGTTATATGAGTGCGTGCGTGCGTGCAAATGTTTGGATTCTGCTTTATTCGAACCATCCCTCCCCCTCCTAAGTCAGAAACACACATAGAGGCAAAACAGGTACAAACGTTCTGTTAGTTTCATCTTATTATTCTTTCCACACAGCAACCAGCAGCAAACCGCATGCTTCAGTTACCAGGGGCATAGTTACTAAAGGTTAACGTGTGTTAAGTGCTGCAATGCCGCTGGGTGTCACTGTACATAGCAACCATTAAAAAAGCTATCCTACTACTATTAATCATTTATATAGCGCTACAAGGCATACGCAGCGCTGTACAGACACATATAAGAAGACAGTCCCTGCTCTTCAGAGCTTACAGTCTAATCGAGACAGATAATACAATAGATGGAAACAAGGATACAATAGGGAAGGATAAGGAGATAGAAGGAGAGCAAAGGATTAAGATCCAAAAGCAGCCTGAAAGAAGTAAGCCTCTAGCATGGATTTGAAAAGAGGGAAAGATGAAACATGATGTAGATACAGGTAGTTATACAGTTATATACTGTAGCTCTACAGTTCAGTTACTAGGTTTCACAGTAGAATTTATAACAAGGAAAGTGAAATACCCATCTGAATCATTATGAGCCAGCCCAGCAGTGGGAGGAGGTTGCATAATGGGGAAAGCATACAGAGCATGCCTCATGAAATTATTTCCAGCTCCTCTACATTCATGTGTAGCTATGTATATGTACCTGTGTATGTCTGTGGCATGGAGAGAAGAGGAGAAAGAAGGAGTAATTGGAAAGGAGCAGTTCCCTAAATACTATGTTTCAGTGTATCAATATTTCTATGCTTCAATTGCAGGAACTCCTTCTCCCATAGAAATGCAGAGTCGTTTTGTGGGTACTTTATTTCTCTAGACCCCCTAGTCTGATCTAGTCTATTTCTGAGTTTATTGTGTCTTTTCCTCAGTCTTTCACACACAAATTTGAACCCATTCTGGTAAATTTTTAGAGAGTTTTTTGCCCCCAGACAGAAAGACAGACGGGCAGACATTCTCAGTCCCTGATGTATAATTTCTTTCCAACATTCTGTTGGGTTGGCAAGAATAAGGAGTGATGATGTCTCTGAACAAGTCATTAGTGAAATCTCATCTAGACTACCATGTGTAGCTCTAGCAGCCGTTATCTTCAAAAGAATATAAAGAGAATAGAAGCAGTTTGGAGAAGGACGACCAAAATGGTGACAAATGTGCACCAAATATCCTATGAGAAGAGACTTAAGGACCTAAATAGATATGTCCTAGAGGAGAGGAGAGGAGGTGAGGGAAAGGAGTACAACAGACACATTCAAATGCCTCAAAGGCTTAAGGAATGCACAAGAAGCAAACCTTATTCCAGTAGACAAGATGCTCTAGATGTGATATGAAGCTAAGAGGTTAGAAACGTAGAAACATGATGGCAGAAAGAGACTGCATGGCCTTTCTAGTCTGTCCTTCCATATCAACTACTACAACAGTCCCCTTTTTTCCTTTAGAGATCCTCTGTGTTTGTCCCATGCTTTTTTTAATTCAGATACTGTCCTAATCTCTACCACCTCCACTGGGAGACTGGTCCATGGATCCACCACTATTTCCGTAAAGCGCAGAAAAGAAATGTGAAATAAATAAATAAATATTTCCGCATATTACTCCTGAATCTATCCCCTTTCAACCTCATCCTATGTCCCCTCGTAGCAAAGCTTTGTTTTAATTGAAAGAGACTCTCCTCCTGTGCATTTATGCCACAGAAGTATTTAAACGTCTCTATCATATCATCTCTATCCCACCTTTCCTCTAAAGTATACATACTGAGATCTTTAACTCTGTCCCTATATGCTTTATAACGAAGACCACTAACCATTTTAGTAGCTGCCCTCTGCACCAACTCCAACCAGTTTATATGTTTTTGAAGGTGCGGTCTCCAGAATTGCTCACTATACTCCCAATGGGGTTGGATGTGCAACCCGCGCTCATCACAGAACCGTATTCTGAGCCATTGGCTCCCTGCATGTACAGAGCCATTTTGCGGGGAGCGCTGGACAGGGCGGGAACAGGCAGTGCTGGAGCAGAGCGAGGCTGGAGCAGGGGTTGGTCAGGGCTCTGGACATCCCCAGGCATCGACTTGGACGCTCAGCTTATTCCACACCAAAGTTTGAATAAGCTCCGGGAGCTGCGCCAATTGGGGGCTGCAGCCCCCTCTATCCCATTGCACCACCGTGGGGGTGAGTCTGCCACCTGATCATGGCCTTGGGGGCCACCCTGAGGGCTGGACAGCAGGGTAAAGGGGCTGTTCAGCATCTGGACACTGTGAGGCTCCAGCTGGATGTGCCGGTGCCATGGCGATGGGATGTCGCTGCTCTGGCACACCAACCGGAGCATTGGGATGGCTGGCTGGGCAATGCACAGGACATCTCCCTGCTCTCAACTGGGTGCATGCTGGGCTGTCTAAGTGCCTGATTCCACAACCAAAGGAACATCTAGCTCTGTGGTTGTGGACTTGGGTATAAATTCTCCCTGTCCATCTTTTGGACATCTGGACAGTCCAGACATGCAGACATTGGAAGTAGCCTCTTGGGATTATGCATACATGGATGAATGGATTAAAGCCAGGCTGAATTAGTCTGTCCACAGATTGTGACCTTCCTGCTGCCTAGTGCAAAGCAGGCTAGACGTCTGCAAGACAGGCACTGTTAGAAACGGGATACTGGGCTTGATGGACGCTTGTTGTGACCCAGTAGGGCAGATCTTATATTCTTAATATGGGGCTATAGAGGGGCTTGTAGAATGCTCCAGATCTTCCTCTACTCATGGGAAGCAAAGGACGCGGCAGTGCTTTCTATCTAATGCCACAACCCTGTATTATAATATATCCCAGCTCGAACCACAAAGAAAAACATAAGCTCCCCCTTGGCCTCTTTGGCTGCCTGCCAGATCCAAGATTCAAACTGTTTAATGTTCAGTCCTGGGGACCTGGCTTTCACCATAAAAGGCAACCTGATCATGGAAAAGAAAAGCTATTTTTGGTTGGCCAGAGTGTATCCTAATTCAGAATTAATCAAAGTGTGATTACAGAGCCAGATAAACCATCTCCCCACCTCTCCCACCTTCTATGAAAAGTCCAATGATACATACTCAGTGCATTTTTCCTAGCAATAAGGGTGCTGGAGCCCCCACGCAGGCATCTTTCATTAATACACGAGGACCGTGGGTCAGTTTCAGCAGGCAATGAAGAAGGTGCCAGTTTTATAAATATTCATCTTGCCATTGGGGCTAGGGCCTTTTCCTGTTGGAAATCCTGGGAGCAGCTGACACTGTGGGTACTTCAGTGAATATTCAGCTGCTTTAAAGCAGGGACAATGTGAATGGTGTAAAACACACACTGGTATTTCGAAAAGAAATCCCTGTGCATTACTCGCTGATCCACCCTCCCTCTCCCCTCTTCCTTTTCGCCCTGCCCTACCTCTGAACTGTGCAGGTAAAAGAACTGTCTGTGCCACAATAGCAGTTTGGTGAAATAATCTAATAGCCACAAAGGTGGGGGGGAGGGGGAGCAATAATTCTCAAGTCATTATAACTAGTTAAGTATGTAGTTACCTAGGTAAACTCATCAGCATAATCTCATATCAGAAGAAAAGCAGCGCTGTTTTCAGCCGTTCCACGTCTATGCACAGAGGGGCAGGGGCTTTTTGTAACAGTTACCTGGGGAAAACCATCAGCTGAAATCATTTAAAACTGGGTTCTCCAACTCTTGGATATGATATTACTCGGTTTCTGTGCCTCAGTTCCTGCTTCCCTTAATACCAGGGAAGTGTCAGAGCTCGGCACGGCCCTGCATATAGTTCTAGAGGTAGATGTTCAGTGTGGTTGAGTTTCCTAAGTATGGAGAGAGGCTTTCCTGATTTTCCTTTTTTAAAAATCTACTGCTGCTGAATGACTAAATCTGGCCACTAATACAATTCTGGGTGGTCCTGGGGCATGCTTTGGTTGGAGGGGTAAATGTAACCAGTTAGCACTACTTTTCGGCATTTTGGAGGTAATTCAGGAAAGTCATTTCCATGTATATGTGGACACATGTGAGCACAAATGGCACGTACACAAGGGAGGAGTTTGGGCGAAGGGTGCCTCATGCAGGTAGATTATACAATATTTTAATTTCCGCATATACCTGACAATTTTAGGACTGATCATTAGCACCTGCTCCAGGACTGGGGTAAACGTGCAATGTAGCGTGAGATCTGCCGCCTAATCTAGTGCTTTATAAAGATAGGGAGGCACCTATTTGTCTTTATAAAATTGCTTTAATATAGGTGCCTGAAGACACCCTTGAATTATGTGCTCGGTGCCCCCTTATAATTTACCCTCTTAGGAGGTGATTTTATACAGAGGAGCCTATTTTTGTTTGCTAACAAATGTGTAAATGTCAGTATTTTAGTTATTTGTGTGCATTAAGTGGCCACATATGTACGTAAATGATTCTTATGAAATTCCAACCAGCGTGAAAGATGCGCGTGGTGTGCATGGTGCGTACTTATACTGTGGGCATGATTATAGAATACGATAATTCATACACATAATTAAAACATGTAGATGCTGTAGGGCTGGCTGGGATTAGTGATCACATCTTAATTTAAGGCACGTAAGTTAGTATTTATAAAGATAAAGGAGCCTCTACTTGTCTTCATAAAATACGCCGAACATGTTTTGACTAGGTGCCATGTTATTAAATTACCCTCTTACTGGCCAAGTTAGGAAAGAATCCCCGTCTGCAAGGATCTGTGGCTTAAATCCAGTCAGCGATACTGTAACTGAGGATTAGCTAAATCTAGTTAGCAAAACTATGTTGGACAGATTTACATGGAGAACATGCTGACTCCTTAGTATCTGCGTGAGTGCAATGCTTACGTTTATTCTGCTCTCGGGTTGCTTCTTTTCGGGGCCTGTTTACTAAAGTGCTGCAAGTAGCGTAGGGCTAGCGCATGGTCGGCGCGCTTTTCTACTGTGGCAGGGGCGGAGTGGCAATGCTAATTGCAGGAGACATTGCTGCTGTAGGGAGGCATTGTCATGCTAGCTGCATCAGGCATGCGGTAGAAGCGACCGTGCATCAGGTATGCATGCTTGCCATGAAGATGCATGTTATGTACACCGCCTACTTGAATGCTATCACCAATGCAACACCCTTAGACAGGTGTATATAACTGGGGCCACATTTCTGTGCTGTGTGGAGGGTCAGGAGCACTTGGGAGATGTAGGATGAGAGTGGACATGCCAAGCAACCAGAGGGTCCTGACAGCAGATATGGTCTATATGTGACCGCAGGAGATACTTGCTGTGCAAGGGGAGGCCACACAATCAGTGGAGGAGGATGTGTATGTACAGCAACCCTCTTGTCTTTTGAAGCAAAGTTGTGAGTGGTCCAGGACTCAGAAACACTGAAGTGCTACACTGTCAACATGTGTTGAAGCAGCCAACCATACCTCAGCATACAGAACAAGCAGCAACACATGGTCAATAACCACACCAGCAGACACAGTACAAGTGGCCAATGAAAGCTAAAGAAGGCTAACTAGAATCAGATGTATGAGTCATTGCCCCCAAATGCAAATACAAAGAGAGACCCTGAGCATGCAACATTCCACATAGTTTTGAACAAAAAACGTATCTTTCGAACTGGCTAATATTGCCTTGCTTCTGCTCGAAGGATCCCCAGTCTCAGTACCAACACACTTCAGCACCTTTCCTCAGAAAAATTGAGCCTAGTGGTTAGAGCAGATGCCTAGTACCCAGAAGATCAAGGGTTTGATTCCCACTGGCACGCCTTGTGACCTTGGGCAAGTCACTTTACCCTCCATTGCTCGGAAGAAAAGGCTGGCAATCTACTTCCGGTGATACATTGCCAAGAAAACCTAGAGATAGTTGGGTCGCTATGAGTCAACACTGACTTGATGGCACTAAAAAACAAAAGAAAAACAAAAAAGAAAACCTTCTAAATATCCCAAAAGACTCAAAAAGCCAAAGACATTGTGGAGGATATTGTTCCAATCCTACCATGGCCTGATTTGCATGCCCCACCCCCAACTGTGTTCAGCCATCTCCACCTCTATCTGTGTGACTCATCTCAGGTTCTCTGAAAACAATCCCTGTCTCCCAATTCCTCACCAGTTCTGGCTGTCCACTCCTGTGGCTGTCCTGCAGATGCTATCCCCCAACTACACCCATGTTAATGTGGAGGGGATTCCCCACCAAATCACTTGCATTCACTGCGGTAGGAGGGTACAAGTACCTCCATTGTGGTGCTGCTGCTGCAGGGTCCTCTCTCCACTATCTGTTTGCCACCCAGGCTTCAGCCATCATCTAGCATGCTACAGGTGATAACATGCGGCTGGGTCCATGGGATGACCCAGGGCAGTTTTTAGTGTGGGGATCATGCCCATACCACACATTTGGAACATGCCAGCACAGTGGGTGCAGCTAGCACATTATCTTCACCCACACTAGAGGCATCTTTTGTGGTCAGAAGTGCCATTAACCCAGCTGTGTTAGCTGCATGTGGTGGTTTCCACCCAGCTCTGCCCTAACCCTGCCTATTCGCGCGATAGTCAAATAACGTGGCGTGCATTTTTGCTGCACACTCTCAGCTCCTTAGACTAGGAATATAACACACTGATCTGCAGCTTCCTGGGATAACTCAGAAGGATCTCTGCAATTTTTTTCATGTTGGCTCATTCTGTTTGTTTTTTTCTGTTTTAGTTTTGTTTTGTTTTGTTTTGTTTTGTTCCAGTGCTCTTTGTTTCATATTTTTTTTGTTTCACTCTAATTTGGTTTTGTTTAGTGCACGCTAACATCAAATAGCACATGCTATAATGTATTAGTGTTTGCTGTGTTGTTTAGTGCGCATCAACAGTTTTAAAGTTCACTGAGGCCAAATGGCATGGAAAGGGAAATGCAAACTGCAGGAGCGAAGGGGGGGGGGGCAGAATAAGGAGCAGCCTCAGAATCCCCTCCACCCTCTTCTCTTCTTGCTGGTGCTAATTCCTGCTTCAGGACTGGGTTTTGTGGATAATCTGAGTTATTATCCCTTCCTTTTATTCCAGGGTGGCTGCAGCTTGCAGTGTAAGGGGCAGGTGGAGGACGATGAGAAGACTGAGGAAGAAGCCATATGTGCAGAAGACCCTCCTCGCTGTTACACTGAAGAAGAAACACATTTATTTTTCCCTAGCAAAAGTACAAGAACTGCCATACTGGGCCAGACAAAAGGTCCTTCAAGCCCGGTATTCTGTTTTCAACAATGGCCAAGTCAGATCACAAGTACCTGGGATATTCCAAAGTAGCCAATTTCATACTACTTATCCCAATAGTTTAATGGTTTATTGATCTTTTCTTTAGGAATTTATCTAAACCCTTTTAACCTTACGAGGACTGTTGCCAGCAACATCGGAGATATATCTAGAGTTTGTCTCAGCAGAGAAGGGACTTTCCATGCTGGTGGTGGGGAGCTGGGATACCAATGGCACAAGTTGGAGAGTGCATAGGGCTGCAAACAATTTGCAATTTCAAGATATCCCTCAAGAACATGCATAAGACGGATTTGCATACAATGGAAGTCGCAGGCGTGCAAATCTACCTCATGCATGTTCTCTTAGGCTTGCACAGCGAGAATCATGATCTTTGCAGTCTTCCAGGTTATGCCACATCTTAGTAAGTGGAACCGACATTTTGGCTATCAATGGCATGACCCATAAAACTGCAAAGATCACTACCTCATACATATTCATTAGGGATACTCAACCCATTTGTGGCCCTCAAGGACTGACATAAGGAGCCCTCCAGCTTCTGCTGTCTGCTGTATGTTTGTAGGTCTGTATGTAAATGTACCTGTGTATTTCATTTCAGTTTAGTTTCTTAGAGATATGTACTTGTTATCATGCATTTGGTTCATTGTGCACCTTGAACCTATTTGCACTCATTAGATATGTTTAATGCTTGTTAATCTATCAGTTAATGCAGGTACAATTGATTTTCCCTCAATAAAAAAATGTAATGCAAGTTAAACTATTTTTATTAAAATGAAACCCAGAAACAAACTGAAAAAAATGCCCAAAAATTGATTTTGTCTTTTTGAAAATCGTTTCCCCAAAGTGGAAACTTTTGCCTGTGCACACCCTTATTATATTATAAGCAGACTACTTAGTGCAGTTCATAATCCCATAAACTAACCCTTAAAATCTTGTTACCAAAATAACAAGTAAGCCGCCTCTCCCCATCCATATCTTTATATGTGTTTGCTTCTGTGGATGTGTGCATCTGTAGGTGATCATCTGTGTGTAAATTTGAGTGTAACACAGGACCGTAGCAAGCTAGAAATGTGCCCTGTGCAATTAACAAATCTGGTTCCCCCCTCCACCCAGCCATGTTCAATGACTCACTCTTTTTGAGTTTCCTGGAAGCACATTGATGATATCAGTGCCCCCTTCAGTGCTTGCGCCCCGCACAGCCCTTGGTACAGCCTTGAGTGTACGTATATTCTTAAGAGCATTTGCCTGGGTGGACATTGTATGTATATGTTTTTGAAAGGCCTTTGCCTGATAAATTGGTTTGTTTGAAAATTTCCCCTCACTCAAATTTGCCCTCAGCATGTGTTCAGGCTTCTGCAGCGCAGTTACGTTTAATCAGACGGAGGAAAGATATTCCCAGGAGTGGGGAGAAGTGGAATAGGGCAGCGTTTCACACCCCGGTCCTGGAGGTTCACCTATCACAGTCTGATTGCTGATACACATGAGATACATTTCCATATATGAAAGACCCAGTATATGCAAATCTATCTCATGCATATTCACCGTTGTTATCCTGAAAACCAGACCAGTTAGATGTGCCTCCAAGATTGGGTTAGGAAACACATGGATTTCATAGTTTGTCAACAACTTTTTTACTCACAGAAAAATCCGGTGTTTTGAGCACTTTTCCTATTTGAAGACTGCCAATAAGTATAATTTTACATGTGGTTTTCCTTTGAAAACTGGATGCAAGATATGTGGGTGACATTACCTGCAGACTTTGCAGCCAAGTCAAGCCACTGTCTGGAAAGTGCCCCCCTCCCAAATATGCTAAGGGAAAGGGGTCCATGTACCCCAACACATACATTAAGGATACTACTGTAAAATTCTTGAATGTAGTTTTCTTACTACAAACAGCACTGGTAGATTTACAGTAAGAATTCATTTTCTACCTTTAGTCTTTTTAGCATAAGATATTTTAGAGCGAATGTCGGAGGGCATCATTTGCAGAGTATCAGTCCTCTGGGATTTCACTGCCTTCTCGTGGCTAGGCCAGAGCACAAGTGCTAGCCTTGACTTTGAAACCTTGATGGGCTGTCTACAGGGGTCATTCCATGCAGTGACCATGGGGTGAATTTCCCAGGCACTGCGTGGCCCAGCTCAACTTGTGACATCTCTGGGGCAGAAGCCAGCGCCTGTTGTAGAGATTCTCCAGATCTAGCACTCATCATTGTGATAAAAGTCAGACTATGGTCTTTGAACTTTGACATGTTTCATTCTGCTTCTCACAGGAGATGCTGGAATGGAGACCTTTGAAGAAGGTTGCCGGATGCTGTCCACAGAAGGGGCAACCGATTGACCATATGATGAGAAGCAACAAAATTAGACTGAAGAAATAGAACCATCAGTTGCTAGAGAAGGCAGAGGCAGATCTGCTGAAACAGAGGGCCAGGAACTGTGGTTACTATTGCGTGAAGGAGGGAATAAAGTCTAGTTACCTCTGTGGGCATCTGGATATGAGCTTGTGGAACGCGGGAAGACAAATGTTATTGTTATTCTATGATTGGCACCATGGAACACAACTCACCCAAGAGGTGGCTGCAAGAGCAATCCAAAGGTATTAGGATCCTTTCTATACATACAGCACTATATTAATTTGAGTATTCTTTTAAACCACTCACATTACTCTCTCTCACACATACACACCCAGATGTGTCCCTGCCCTGAAGAAGAATTCTAGGTCAAATTCCATTTGATGGAGTTTTGTGACCTACATTTGTTTCTTATGCCCAAATATGCTCCGCATGGTGCAGGGAGGGGAAATATTTGTATCTCACTTGCTAATACATGTTCAAGGTGTGTGTGGGCTGAAGGATCAAAGGGAACCTGGTGGAACTTTGTCTACGTCTTTCTTTCAGAATCGAGGACACAAGCAAACTGTTTTGAGATCTCAGCTCAGTGGCCTCAGCTCCAAACACCCCTAATCTGACGGCCCATCTTGTATTTTTAAACCAGCAGTGATCAGACCCAATATATATGTTTTCCCTCCCTCGTCTCTGCTCATAGATTTCCTCAATGTCCCCCAGCCCTAGGTGCAGTGCTGCATCTCTGGTCAGTTGTGAGTCTGAGATGAAGCACTGTAGCTCGGGAAGGGAGGAACTATGCATCAAAGATCAATATGCAGATGTCTCCTGGAGGACTCATGGCCAACAGGAGGACCTACAGCAAACAGGGTGACTGGAAGACCTGCAGCCAAAAGGATGTCTTGTGACTGATGGCAGGACTCATGATAAGAATACTACATTTTTAATGCATCAGTGTTGAAGCTGCTATGGTTAGCTCTTTTACAACAGATACTGAAATAGAGCATTCAAAACTGATTTTAGAAGCAATGACTGTAGGGTAGAAGAGACATTTCTCACTATAATGATACTTAGGAGGTCCTAGCAAATAAAGGGAACTGGATATTGGAGTAAGAGAGCCATCGGCTCTGAAATATCGAGGTTTGTTCTTACTACCTCAGTCACTGGAATTCATTCTCTTAATCAGTAGGGTCTTCAAATGCAAAAGTTATTTGATTGTATGGTAATAAATGTTATCTATTACATTATAGGAGGTGGGGCTGATAAGTCTCTGGCCTTGTAACAAAACAGAAAGCTATGGGCACACCAAATAAAACCAAATTGCAGAGTACATTTGGACCTCCAGAATCAAAGTGTGCCCATAGCTTTCTCTTTCGTTACAAGGCCAGAGACTAATCAGCCCCCACTCGTATTGCTGTCATAAGGTAGGGAACAGTATACAAAGCTAGATTCATTAGCTAAAAAGACCATCTTTGTTCTAGCCAGAGGAACGGTAGGTTTGGATTTTGGACATTTCCAAACTCTTGCTTGATGCTCTGTTTTGGGGCAGTTTCTCCAAATGTGTTAGTTTTGCACATACCATGACAGTCATGAACCTCACTTCTAAGCCAGGGTATGTGGAGTAGATCCATCTTGTGAGAGGAAGAGAATGTTCACTATCGGCACAGTCACTGAAATATCTGAAGGAGAAATTTTACTTCAATGCTGCAAGAATGGAAGGAAAAAATTTCAAGAGAGAGCTGACTCACAACTCATCCCACCACCTCTGACCTTGGCCTTAGGGTCCAGTTTTCCCAGGAATCCCTTGGGTGCTGTGACGGGGATTCCTGGAAATACTGTTCTTGGGGTCAAGGCATAGCAGCAGGGCAACGTTGCTGCATCCTGCATCTACTGCCCAGGTTCCTATTCATCTCTGGCTCTGGAGCTCGATCTATGAGGAATGCGTGGGAAGTGATGGCTACATTCTGTATTTTATTTTTGCTCTGGGGAGCTGAGGGTTTATAGTGGGAATTAAGCAATAACAGAGAACAGGAAATTCACCAGAGACTGAATGCAAACAACAGGGATAGAGATGTTGGGCACTTCTGAAGTTGATTTTAAAGTTGTGTGAACTGTGGATACATAAGGCTAAGGTCTAGAAATTGCTGAGAAGGTTTGTATAACTCTTCCTCCACTCTGTATCTCACGGGGAAGCAGCCACATCTGTCCCCTGATTGCCTGGGAGATCCTTTCCAGTGATTTTCCATTTTTTAAGTCTCTTCCCCCATCATCCTATAGCTTCCCATAATGCAGCAGGGGTCGAAGACACTGATTCAAGAAGTTCCTCCATTCTTCCTGCTCAGTCTTCCATGAATGAGTCCTGTGATTTAACTTGGACAGTACTGTGATATGGCTAATACTGTATTAATCCTCTGATGTATGTGCTGCAGTGTTAATATTGATACTAATGATATCTTGTAAAATTCTGTACAACCTCTCACTTGAAATGGGCAATGTTCCAAGAGACAGGAGAGAAGCAGATGGGCCCCAACTCCAAAAGGGCAGGGTCAAGGTAGAAGCAAAAATCGAGTAATGAAGAACGGAATAGGCAGCGAGTTACAGGGTCATAGGAAAACATGGTTTCAGAAGAGGAAGCTCTTGTCAAGCAATAGTGGTTAACATTCAGAACCAGCAGTTTCCTTAAATGCCAAATGTGTCAGCACCGCTATATAGTCAGTCTTGCTGAATAGACATCTAGAGGATGGCAGTGGTCTTCCTTATAAGCCATATAGGGACAGACTTAAAGATCTCAATATGTTTATTTTAGAGGAAAGACGGGATAGAGGAGATATGACAGAGACGTTTAAATACCTTTGTGGCATAAATGAACAAGAGGAGAGCCTCTTTCGATGGAAAGCAAGCTCTGCTACAAGGGGACAAAGGATGAGGCTGAAAGGGGATAGACTCAGGAGTGATTTACAGAAAGAGTGTTAGATGCATTGAATAGTCTCCTAGTTGAGGTAATAGAGATGAGAACAGTATCTGAATTCAAGAAAGCATGGAAGAAACACAGAAGATCTCTAAGGGGAAAAAGGGACTATAGTAGTTGATATGAATGGGCAGACTAGATAGGCCTTGTGGTCTCTTTCTGCCGTCATGTTTCTATGTAGGCCGATGACCGCTGCCATTATGTGAATAACAGTGATATTCTGCTGCTATTCATATAGATGCCCAAATTTAATTTAGGGCAGCTTTATTGCTTACTACAGAGATCTTGCTGAAGATTGCCATATAGTAAGGGATAATGCCCTCAACTCGCCCTGGCACTAGCCAACTAGGGCTGCTGAAAATTCATGGATACACTAGAAACAGCCATGAAACATAAGAACATAAGATTCCCACACTGGGTCAGACCAAAGGACCCTTAAGCCAGACCTCAACAAACTTTCTTTGAATTTAGGAGTCAGCCCAAAACGTTAGGAGCCAGGGGCTGACACCTTGCCTCCAATCCTGTTATCTCCATCAAAGTTGAAAAGTGCAGGGGGAGGATGGAGAAATCCCCTCTGAGGTCTACCGTCGCTCCTTTAGAGCCTGATTTACTAAGACTGTCTTAGGCAAAATAAATCTTAGTAAATTAGGCCCTTAATAAAATGCTGCAGCCAATAGCAAAAATGCAGAGTCAGACCTCTTCTCCCCACCCAGCCTCCCTCTCTCATTCCGCCAGTCAGTCCTCATCCATCTCTCTCTCATCCTTCTTTTCCCCATCAGTCCTCCCTCTCCACGCAGCCTCCCTCTCTCATTCCCTCACCCTGTCCTCATCCATTCTCTCTCTTTCATCCTTCTTTTCCCCATCATTCCTTCTCCCCACCCTGCCTACCTCTCTCATTCCCTCACCCTGTCCTCATCCAATCTCTCTCTCTCGCTCTCATCCTTCTTTTCCCCATGTCCCCCTCCCACCCAGCCTCCCTCTCTCATTCCCTCACCCTGTCCTCATCCATCTCTCTCTCTCATCCCTCTTTTCCCCATAAGTCCTCCCTCTCTCATTCTCTCACCCTGTACTCATCCACTCTCTCTCTCTCATCCTTCTTTTCCCCATCATTCCCCCTCCCCACCCAGCCTCCCTCTCTCATCCATCTCTCTCTCTCATCCCTCTTTTCCCCATCATTCCCCCTCCCCATCCATAATTGTTATGTTTAGATATTTTTAAGATTGTTTGAGTATGTATTTATTATATATGTTTTTATTTATCTATTTATTATCGTTTGCAGTTCTCAGCCCCCTGATGAAGGCGTTGCCGAAACGCGTTGGGGCGTTTCTTTATTAATAAAGCGCATGTGACCACCACACTTCTTGCTCTTTGTGTCTCCCGTTTTGTTGCAAGTAGGTGCTCTATTTTTGGTTTGTGGACTTTGCATAGGGAGAAGAATTAGTTCTCACTGTATAGTTTCCCCGTTGTGGCTGTGATAGAGGAAGGCAGGGCTCCTTGTTCAAGACATCACCAGTGCACACCAGTCCAGAAGTGACAGACTCTTGCCCCACCCCCTTTAAGTTTCTTCCTGCTTGGCCTCAAGTTTTCCAGACTGGTCACTGCTGCAGCTGTCACTACTAATGTTATGGGACTTCTGGCCTTCTTTAGCTGGCTCAGCCGCAAAAATGTCTTCATTGTTTTGCAGGTGGTGGAGGAAAAGGTGAGAGGAGCTGGTGGAAAGAGACCAGTTAGTCATTACCGTCACTAGTTTATGCATAACTCTAAGGGGAGAGAGTTCAGGGCTATTTAAATGAACTCTGGAGAGAAAGATGCATGGATATCCCAGGCGCCAGAGAGTATTATCTAGTCACCATGGGTCACCTGCGATTTGCCAAATCCAGTTTCCAACAGTGGCCGATCCAGGTCACAGATACCTCTCAGGATCCCAAAAGGTAGACAGATTCCATGCTGCTTATCCCAGGAATAAGCAGTGGATATCCCCAGTCCACTTTTCCTCCAGGAACTCGTCCAAACCTTTTCGAAACCCAGCTACACTAACAGCTTTTACTACATCCTCTGGCAACAAATTCCACAGTTTGATTAAGTGTTGAGTGATAAAGTATTTTCGTCGATTAATTTTAAATGTGCCAAATTGTAGCTTCGTTGTGTGTCCCCTAGCCTTTCTACATTTTAAAGGAGTAAACAACTGACCTACATTTACCCATTTACATTCAACCCTTTATTTTATAGACCTCAGTCATATCTCCCCTCAGCCGCCTCTTGTCCAAACTGAAGAGCCCTAACCTTTTAAGCCTACCCTCATAGAGATATCCTTCCATCCTCTTTACCATTTTGCTTACTCTTTTCTATACCCTTGTCTAATTCTGCTATATCCTTTTTAAGATATAGAGGCCAGAACTGCACACAATATTCAAGGTGTGGTCGCAGCATGGAGTGATACAAAGGCATTATAATATCCTTCATTTTATTCTCCATTCCTTTCCTTGTGATTCCTAGCTCTCTATTTGCTTTCTTGGCCACTGCTGCACACTGGGCACAGGGTTCAATGTATTATCCACAATGACGCCTAAATCCTTTTTCTGGTTGGTGATTTCTAATGTGGAACCTTGCATCATGTAATTGTGCACATTAAATTTCATCTGCCATTTGAATGCCTAGTCTCCCAATTTTCCAAAGTCCTCTTCCAATTATTCACATCCTTTTGTGATGTGAAGGCACATTTTCAATGGATTATTTAGATGCAATTTGGGATGTCCAAGTCAAAACATCCAAATTTTGGTAGGGAAGGCCGCAGCAGTGAAGGTGGACATGTGTAAGTGTTTTCTAAAAATGGCCCACCTCTACCCTAAAAGGTAAACGTCTCCATCAGACAGAAAGACAGTGGGATGTGCGGAATCATACCCCAGACATATGCAAGCTTCGAGATGATTATAGAAACTTGAACTTGTCCAATATGGATGGCCACAGGTCCAGCAACATAGACATGTCTATGATGGCATTCCAGAACCATTGCCACATACACATCCCGGCCTGCCATTTTGCAAGTGGTGGTGTGTCTTTTTATTTTCCTTTATGCTTTTTGGAGTGGTGAAAATAACTGGGAGTGTGAAAGGGCTTTCTCCTCTTCTCAGGTCTTCAATTGCCATAATGAGCACTTTGGCTATTCATGCACAGGGTTGGGTTTAGACGTGGACATGTCTGCCATTGAGTCCAAACGTGCAACACTATACTAAAATCCAGTGCACACATATATCTGTTTGAAAATGCCCCCATGAGACATAGACATAGACGTGATCGTGACAAACATGTGTAATCTCAGGGCATTCTTAAATGACTCTTGAGACATCGATGTGATTTGCAGTCTGACTGGGCATTTTGAAATGTAGGAATCATGAATAGTGCTTCTAAAATGACCCTCTTAACGTATACATGCCTTTTAATAGCCAGCCCACTGATTTCTTCAGTGAAGTGACCAGAACAGTAGATCAGGGGTTTAAGTAGACATGGCCTGTCTGGATTTTAGTAAAACCTTCAGTGCTGTTCCACATGGAAGTCTTGTGAGAAAATTGGTCAGTCTGGAAGAAGAAGAAAATTATACATTTATTTATTTATTTAGCTGCATTTATATCTCGCTTTTCACCGGGTCAAAGCGGTTTAATAGAAAGGGGGGGGGGTACAATAATCAGCTCAACAGAGAAGGGGAGGCCAACATTGATGATCTAAACAGAAAGTAACAGTACTAGACTTGTGAGGTGAGTCTCTCAGTTCGCAGGGGGGGTTAGATCAGATTCAGTCTGGATGGGAGACTGACAGGAGCTGGCAGTCAGTGAGAGATGTCCATCTCAGATCCAAGATATTCATGAAACAAGAGGGTTTTTAACTGTTTCCTGAATGTGGAGAGGTCTCTGTTGTTTCGGATCTGGTTCGGAAGGGAGTTCCAGAGGGAGGGTGTATACAGTTCAAATGCCCTGCTACAGGTTTGTTGATTGAACTTAGTTCTTTCGGGTGGGATAGTGAGAGTGTTGCTGGTAGTCTGGCGGGTTGGTCGGTTGAGGGTAGGCCATGGGAGTACAGTCCGAAGTTGGGAAGTCTATATTTGATGGAGGGCTTTGTGGATAAGTAGGAGAGATTTGTATTTAATCCTTGCTTCGAGAGGCAGAATGTGAAGCTCTCTCAAGACCGGGGTGATGTGATCGTGTTTCTTAACTCTCTGGATGATTCTTGCGGTGGAGTTTAAGGCAGTCCATAGGGGGTTGGTGTGGCTGACCAGTAGTCCATGATAGATTGCATTACAGTAGTCCTGGTGGGGGAGCATCATGGCTTGCATGACTGTTCTGAAATCCTGTGGGTCAATAAGTGGTCTGAGTCATTGTACCATCTTTGCTTTGAGGAATATTGTTCTAGCAGTCTTTTTAATTTGTTGCTTAACTGTAAGCGCTTGATCAGTGATGATTCCCAGGTATTTTATATAGAGTTGAACTTGTATTTGGGTGGTTCCCAAAATGAGGTGTGGTGGTGGGGTGAAGTTTTGGTCCTTGGTCACAATGAGGGCTTCTGTTTTTTTAAAGTTGATGGATAGGTTGTTCTCTTGCAGCCAGTTAGTGATGTCAGTGAAGCAGTCTGATAGGTGGATGTTTGTTGGGTTTGTGGTTATAATGGGTCCATAAAGTTATGTCATCTGCGTAGATATGGTAGTTGATGTTGTGAGAGCATATTATCGAGTAGAGTAGTTGCAGGTAGATATTAAAGAGCATAGCAGAGAGTATGGAGCCTTGGGGTACTTCTTGATGCTGTCGAAGGGGGGGGGTGAGGTTGCCATGCTTGTGCGGATCAGTTGTTGTCTGTTAGTCAGGTAGGAGAGGAACCACTGTAACCTGATGTCCTTGATGCCAATGTCCTGTAGTCTGTGTAGGAAGGTGTGGTGGGAGATTGTGTCAAAAGCTGCAGATATATCTAGAAAGACCATAGCATATCCAGAGTGTTTGGCCTGTGTACCTTTGATTAGGGTGTTCAGTAGGGATATCATGAGGGTCTCGACTCCATGAGACAGGCGGAATCCGTGTTGTTGTGGGTCCAGTGAGTTGTTCATGTCCAGATGGTCTTGGAGCTGCTGTTGAATTATCTTCTCAATGATTTTGGTGGTGAATGGGAGACTTGCTATTGGCCTGAAGGAAGCAGGGTCAAGGGGGTCCAGGTTGTGTTTCTTAAGGGTTGGGCAAATGATGGAGGTTTTGAGGCTGTCCGGCATGTTTATGTTTATGCAATTTCTTGAGGCATGTGTCCTTGCTTGAGAGATTCGTTGACTATGTGGGTTAGGGCTGTGCTTATGTCCCCTTTGATTTTCTTTATTCACTCCACAGGGCAGGGATCTAATGGAGAGGTAGCAGTGTTCAGGCATGAGATGGTGGATTCTATCTTTTCTTTGGTGACTGTTTCAAATGTACTCCATTCTGTGCCCTGAGCAGTAGGGTGGATTGTTGTTGTTGCACTCACATGTGAGCTGTGTGGTTGTTGGAGTTGTTTATATTGATGTGCCAGCTGTTCCGGTGGAATGTTCGGGAGTTGGTTAGAGTGGTTGGGTGTTTTTGTCAGCTTCTTAACAATCTCAAAGAGCTCATGTGGTCTGTTAATTGAAGTATTTATGATTTTTGAGTGGTAGGCCCTGTTTCTGTGCGGTAGGTATCTAGTTCACTCATGTATCTTGCTTTGTCTGTTTCATTTTTGGTCTTTCTCCATTTTCTCTCGGTCCTCCTGAGTTGGGTCTTTAGTCTCCGTAGGTTGGGGGTGAACCAACAGGATCTTGCTGCGCCAGCTCTGGTTTTGGTGCTGTTTGTTGTTGTACATGCTGCCAAGGAGATTGCAGTATTCCAGTTGTTGATTAGGTCTTCAATTTTGGAGGAGTCTGAAGTTTAGGTAGTATTTGGGCTAGGAAGTCCTCTTTGTTAAATGGTTTAAATCTTCTTGTGAGTTGATTGTCCTTTTTGATGCTGGTATGCTGGTATGTGCAGGTAAAGTTAATGAGATGGTGGTCAGACCATGGTACGCTTGTGATCCTGGGGTTCTTGCATGAGATGGCGCTTTCGGAGTTGAATATCAGGTCTAGAGTATTCCCTTTTTTGTGTGTTGATTCGTGTATGATTTGAGTCAAGTCTATTGCTTCCATAGCACTAATGAAGGCTTCGGCATGCTTTTCTTGCAATGAGGGGAGGTTGAAGTCTCCAAGGATTAGTTGTTCTTTCGTGGTGATGGCACTCTCTGATTATATGCTTCAGAATGTCAGATAGATCAGTACGTGCGGTGGGTGCTGGGTAGATTAGACATATGGAGAGGTGTTTGTTGGTGACTGTGAGTATGTCTGCTTTGTTAGTTGTTTCTGATGCATAGTTTCTGAGGTGGAGGTCTGATTTCGCTATGATGGCTACTCCTCCTCCTCTGGCGTGTGCTCATGAGCAGGTGTGCATGCTGTATCCATTAGGTGTTAGTTGGTTCATGAGCACTTTTCTTGTCAATTGTTTAACATTTGGTGAAAAATTGATTGAGCAACAAGACACAGTGGTGGATAATGAAGTCTCCTTTGGGGAAGGGAAAGCGGCCAGTGGGGTGCCACAGGACTCACGTTAGGTCCAGTCCTCTTTAGTGTCTTTATAAGGGACATTGGTGCAGATTTTGATAGTATGTGTAAACTTTCCCAGAGTAGACATAATAGAAGGGATAATGAAGATGAGAGAGGATTTTAAAACTTTGGTCAGGGACTTAAACAAAAAAACCCACACAAAATCAAACATTTGGGATGCAGAGATCCAAGAGTCAAATACCATGTTCAGAAGGGAAGAACTAGAAGTCATCAAACAGGAAAGTGAGCTGGGGGTCACCATCACTGCTGCCCTCTGAGTAGCCAATTAGGAAGCTGTCTGGAAAGCTTCTAGTACAAGAGACACTCCCAGAAACAAGCTCTCATTTCCTTTTGTCTTTCTTTCAAGAGTCTTTTCTTATCAATTGTTTAACTGTTATTGTATTTTCTTTGTTCTTATATTTTTATGGTTAATGTTATGGTGTAAGGTACTTGGAGCATCTCTCTGAATGAGTATCTCAAATAAATGGTTTCAGTGTGTGACAAAGTGCCAGAAATTACATAGAAACATAGAAAGAAAGCAAAGTGAAAAGAAAATGTATTGATTAACTTATTTCATTTTTAAGAGTGATTGAGCACCTTCATGTGAAGAGATTCACGCAGCTTTCATTTTGGATTTACAGGTAGAGTTAGTAAATTCATTCCGACATCAGTGCGTGCTAATGCCATTAACATGTAATTTTACCACAGGTCTAATTTTATGCAGTGGGAGCTTGTTATTAATAATGCATGTTAATGGCATTAGTGCATAGTAATTAGTAACTCTGGCCGCTAATTACTCACCTTTCCCAAATCCATGATCAAGGAAAGTTACACAGAGGTGCACAAGTTTTTAAAGCTAGATGGAAGAATCCAAACTTACACAGTCCAGTAGAGTAAAAGAAGCAAACATCAGCATGATAGAGAATTAGAAAAGTGGGTAAACTTGCAAATTATAAGACCAGTAATATCATACAGCCCTCTCTTCCTGTCATTAAAATTTTTGTCTTTATGGGGAAGCTGTTGTAAACTGCCAAGAAGCCCATTTAATGAAAGGCAGTAAATCAAATAGAAACTTAGAAACATGACAGCAGAAAAAGACCACATGGCCTATCTAGCCTGTCCTTCCATATCAACCACTACAACAGTCCCCTTGTTTCCTTTAGAGATCCTCTGTGTTTGTCCCATGCTTTTTTGAATTCAGACACTGTCCTCATCTCTACCACCTCCACTGGGAGGCTATTCCATGGATCCACTACTCTTTCCGTAAAGAAATATTTCCACATATCACTCCTGAATCTATCCCCTTTCACCTTCATCTTATGTCCCCTCATAGCAGAATTTGCTTTCAGTCAAAAGAGGCTCTCCTCCTATGCATTTATGCCACGGAGGTATTTAAACGTCTCAATCATATCACCTCTATCCCGCCTTTCCTCTGAGTTATACTGTACATATTAAGATCTTTAGGTTTGTCCTCATATGTTATGTTATGTTTATTGAATTTGATATACCGCTCAGATCCAAAGGCATTAGAGCGGTTTACAATACTAGATCATTTAGGGAAACAAGAAAAGAACACCATTTATAAGATAGGACAGAGTAGAGGACAGAGACAGTCAGACAGATTAGAGGAAGAGAAGAACACGGAACAGCAAGTTACCCTGATATATATACGTAGGACATGAAGACATCAATAAGGACTCCACTAACCACTAACACGAAGTGTTCTCAAGTCACTAGATCCAGAGCCTTCTCCTTCTTTGCTCCATCCTGCTGGAACGCACTACCAGCAACTATCAGAACCATCAGTGAACTCTCCCAATTTAGGAAGGCACTGAAATGGCACCTCTTTCTTCATCACTACGATGATGCAGTCTTCTCCCCACACTCACCCACTCTCACATCTCAATGCAGCACCTCAAACTCATGCACGTCACATTCCCAGACTGATCACTCGCAATCACACCTTCCCCTCCAACCACCATGAGAAACTTATGAAGTGCCGCATAACTCATTATATTGTTGCATAAAGTAGACTGTATTTATTCATCGTGTCTCCTTGTTAAGGGACTGGTTATTTATACCCTATTTTACCTGTTATACCTGCTTAATGCATACCCAAGTTTAATTTTCCTGTTTAATGTATACCCAAGTTATTATACCTGTTTCACTGTAAGCACAAATCACGAAATTGAGATGTGCAACTCTTATGTTCATTGTAAACCGCACTGATGTCGAATAGCGCGGTATAAAAGAGACTGCAAATAAATAAAATAAATAAATAAATAAATAAATAAATTTTAGTAGCCAGCCTCTGCACAACTCCATCCTGTTTACATCCTTTTGAAGGTGTGGTCACCAGAATTGCACACAATACTCCAAATGACTTATATAGAGGCACTATCACCTCCTTTTTTCTGCTGACCATTTCTCTCCTATGCACCCAAACATCCTTCTGACTTTCACCATCACCTTTTCTACCTGTTTAGCTACTTCAAGATCATCAGACACAATCACGCCCAGTTCCCGCTCTTCTTTTGTGGACAGAAGTACTTCACCCTCTATCTACACTGTACTGCTCCCTTTGATTTTTGCAGCCCAAATGCATGACCCTACATTTTTAGCATTAAATCTCAGCTGCCAAATTCTACACCATTCTTCAAGCTTAGCTAGATCCCTCCTCCTTATTTACTCCTTCCTTGTTGACTACTCTAGTGCAGATTTTGGTATCACCGTAAACAGGCAAACCTTATCTGATAGCCCTGTCCGCAATATCACCAACAAAGTTGTTAAAAAGAATTGGATCAAAGACAGATCTCAATGGCACACCACTGGTAACCTCCTTCTCCTCTGAGTGCGCTCTATTTACTTGTACCCTTTGCCACCTCCCACGTAACCAATTTCTAACCCAGTCAGTGACTTTAGGGTCCATCCCTAGAGTGCTCAGTTTGTTTATAAGTCGCCTGTGTGGAAGGGTGTCAAAGACTTTACTGAAATCTAAATACACCACATCTAGGGCTCTCCCTCGGTCTAACTCCCTGGTCAACTAGTCAAAGAAATCTATCAGATTTGACTGACAAGACCTGCCTCTGGTAAACCTATGCTGCCTCGGATCCTGCAATCCGCTGGACTCCAGAAACCTCACTATTCTCTCTTTTAGCAGCATTTCCAATAATTTACTTACCACAGAGGTTAGACTGACTGGCCTGTAGTTTTCAACCTCATCCTTACTGCTGCTTTTGTGTAAAGGGACCACATGTGCCTTCCACCCGTCCTCTGGGACCACTCCTGACTCCAAAGAAGAATTGAAAAGCTCAGAAGCCACCAAAGAAAGTATGTAAATAATCATAAAATGATTTAGCATACACTTAAATGACACATATGAAACATTTTGTTGTTTTTGAATCATTTCAGATGGGAAATGACAGAAATAAGTAATGACATTTCATTGTGTGTTAAAACAGCACATCACTAGATGCTGTCTTTGTGTAGACGGAGAGTGCTCTTGTTAGTAGAAGAGAGGTGTCGCATCAACTCTCCGCAGGTCTCTGGTGAGATCCCGTCTCCAGCACTGCATTCAGCTCTAGGAAGTAGGAGATGTCAAAGGCGGGCGACTGAAATGGTGCAAGGTCTGCACTGTCCACTGTCCGCAGAAAGACCGAGGGAGCAAGAATTCAGAGATGAACATTTAACCCTGTGGTGAATGTACAATTTCAAATATAACTATGAATATATCTAAAGAGTGTCCCGGGAAGCCTCCACCCACCAAAAGAATAGAAGGTAAGACAAGCTTTAAAGCCTCCTGAGGAGACATCACATGCTGACTACAGGGTTAAGTGAAGATATTCACAGCCCACGTCGCAACCTTTCATCATAAGTCTCCAGGGCCCATAGTCCACATTTTTTAAGTCTTTTTTTTAACAATTCTACTTATTTCAAAAAATACTCTCAAAAAAAGGGAGCCGTATCACACTTCAAAACATACTCCCAAGGGGGAGCTACTTATATGCACTGAGAACTCCCTGTGCAGTCATCTCTTGAAGCTGACGGCAGCGTTAAAGAACCAACTTTACTCATCTGAAGTCATTACTGTCAAACTGTAGTAAATGCCATAAGACACTCCTTGCTGCCACAAGTCCATCTAGACAGGTCTCAACATCAGTATTTCAGTAAACGCTTTCTTTAGGGGGCCACAACTATCCAGAACCCCATTATAATTGTTCCACACAGGCAGACTCACATTATCCATTGGTTTACCCACACTGTAGGAAGGCACGCAGAGGCGGTCACAGTTTGGCAGTAAAGACTTCAGATAAGTAACCTTGGTTCTTTAACGCTGCCGTCAGCTTCAAGAGATGACTGCACAGGGAGTTCTCAGGGCATATAAGTAGCTCCCCCTTGGGAGTAGAAACATGACAATAGAAAAAGACCACATGGCCTCTCTAGTCTGTCCGTCCATATCAACCACTACAACAGTCCCCTTTTTTCCTTCAGAGATCCTCTGTGTTTGTCCCATGCTTCTTTGAATTCAGATACTGTCCTCGTGTCCACCACCTCCACTGGTATTTTTGAAATGTGATACAGCTCCCTTTTTTGAGAGTATTTTTTGAAAGAAATAAGTAGAATTGTTAAAAAAAGACAAAAAATTGGACTGTGGGTCTGGGAGACATATGATGAAAGGGGGTGACACTGGCCGTGAGTATCTTCACTTAGCCCTGTAGTCTGCGTTTGATGTCTTACCAGGCATTTGTTAAATGATATTGGGGCTTTTAAACTCCTATCATCTTCTGTTTTTTTGGTGTGTGGTAACTCTGAATGTATTCATATAACACAAATCAGCAGGAATGCCACCTGTCCCTAGATTCAGCGGCACTAGGTTAGACCTGCTCCTAATACAACCCACTCACAGCTGTCTATATTATATGTTTAGGAAATAAAGAGCATCACCTAGACTTATAAGTTAGATGTCTAAGTGGTGCTATCTCCCTATCACCCCCCCCCCCCCAATCCTGCTCCTTTTCAGGCAGATGCTTTGGGCCATAAATGATTTATACATCCTAAATTATCCATTAAGTGATCCAGATTTTCTGTTTTTAAAAAACACTTGAGAGATTCACAGCAGGGAAGTACTTTGGGGTATTGATCTCATAGTTTCTAGGAGAAAAGGGATAAAGGGGAGATGTGATATTAACACCCGCATAGCTAGCAGAGCTCGATAAAGTACCAGAAGGAAGCATTTTCCATAGCATGAAAAGCTGAAGAGTATGATACCATATACTGTAGATTATCTCACTCTTTCATTCGTAGTTCAAGTTTACTTACTAGGTATTTTCCTGACCCAGAGAACTTTCAATCTAAGGTCCTCATTTACTGAGCTGCGTTAACATTTTGGCATGTGTTAAGACAAGTTATGTGCTTAGTAGTAAATAGGCCCCACTGAGAATAACGTGTGTTAGTAACTGAGGCTATTACATTATACTGTATCCGGTCATGTACAGTGAGGTGACTTACAGTGGGATCTGAAAGCTGGCATCCCCAGATGTTAACCTTCTGCTCTACCTGAAGCTGAAAGGAGAGAAACTTAAAAGAATGTGATATAATATTTGTTTAATGAGAGGGTGGTTAACACCTAGAACAGTCCCAGTAGAGGCAATAAAAGCCAAACCAGTAGCAGAGTGCATGGGATATGCACAAGGGGGAAGGAGGGAATTTTCCAAATAGTCAAAATGCTGGTAGGTTCATAGGCCTGCAAGTGAAGGTTCAAAAGGAACCGTTGGCTCCACACTCTTCCAACCCCAGCCACCTCTCCTTTGCAGCAAAACCCTGTTACAGTACAGGTATTTGTACCCGCAAGGGAGTGACTGTATTCAATGAATGAGTCTATCCAGGCAAAATCATTTGAAATGCATGGGACAGGGAGGGAAAAGACCACAGATAAGGCAAGATCTGTGATGACACAGGAGGCAGATGGAGTGAATGAAATGGTCTTACACTGCAGAAGCACATTCTAGAAGGAGCTGGGATTAGTGCAAGTAAATGCCGGCCTTACCGTTGCTGAGAGCTGCTTTGGGCTTCCAGTTGAATTGCAACCAGCCCTTGAAGGCTCTACGGAGCCCTGAGGCATCAGGTGGTTTCCTCAATTTTCAGCCTAAGACTAGCCTAACAGTTAGGGCAGTGAGTTGAGAAGTAGGAAATCCAGAACTCAAACCCACTGATGCTCCTTGTGATACTGGGCAAGTCATTTAGCTTTCTGTTGCCTCGCGTACAAATTAGATTCGAAACCCTCCAGGGACAAGGAAAAGGCCTCTGTATCTTAGTGGAACCCTCCAGGGACAAGGAAAAGGCCTCTGTATCTTAGTGGAACACCAGATGTAGTGCAAGAGATAAGGGTGTTGGGGCCACTTGGCAATAGTGATCATAGCATGATCGCCTTTGATTTAATTAGTGGAGGAGGGATAGTAAGGAAATCCACAGTACTACCCTTTAACTTTCGAAAGGGAGACTATGATAGAATGAGGAAAACAGTTAAGAAAAAACTAAAAGGAGCAGTTGCAAAGGTTAAAGACGTACATCAAGCTTGGGTGTTGTTGAAAAATACTATCTTGGAAGCCCAGACCAGCTGTATTCCACGCTTTAAGAAAAGTGGAAGGAAGTCCAAAAAATTGCCAGCATGGTTTAAAGCTGAGGTCAGAGAGGCTGTTGTTGCCAAAAAAGCATCTTTCAAGAAATGGAAAAAAGAGCCAAATGATGAAACCTGGAAACAGCACAAGCACTGGCAAGTCAAATGCAAGGCATTGATAAGGCAGGCAAAGAGAGAATTTGAGAAGAAGCTTGCTGCGGAAGCAAAAACGCGAAATAAAGACCTTTTCAAGTACATTCGTAGCAAAAAACCCGTGAGAGAGTCAGTTGGTCCATTAGATGATAAAGGGGTTAAAGGAGCACTAAGAGGCGACAAGGCGATAGCGGAGAGACTGAATGAATTCTTTGCTTCGGTCTTTACTGAGGAAGATGTAGGGATGTTACCCACGACTGAAGTGGTATTTAAAGGTGTGGAAGAATTGAAGGAAATATCGATACATCGGGAAGATGTCCTACAACTATTAGATAAACTGAAGAGTAGCAAATCACCTGGGCCGGATGGTATACATCCAAGGGTGTTGAAAGAACTGAAATTTGAGATTGCAGACCTGCTATCAGTAATCTGTGAACTATCATTAAAATCATCTCTAATACCTGAGGATTGGAGGATCGCCAATGTAACACCAATTTTTAAAAAGGGTTCGAGGGGTGATCCGGGAAACTACAGACCGGTGAGCCTGACATCAGTACCGGGAAAAATGGTAGAAACCATCATAAAGAATAAAATTACTCAGCATATAGATAGTCATGACCTAATGGGAGACAGCCAACATGGCTTTAGACAAGGAAGATCTTGTCTTACTAATCTGTTATGTTTTTTTGAAGGAGTGAATAAACAGGTGGACAAAGGTGAGTCGGTTGATTTTGTGTATCTGGACTTTCAGAAAGCCTTTGACAAGGTCCCTCATGAGAGACTTTTGGCAAAACTAAAGAGTCATGGGATAGGAGGCAGTGTACTACTGTGGATCAGGAACTGGTTAAAAGATAGAAAGCAGAGGGTAGGGCTTAATGGCCAATTTTCCCAATGGAGAAAGGTGAATAGTGGTGTACCCCAGGGATCTGTGCTGGGTCCGCTGCTTTTTGACATATTCATAAATGACCTGGAAAGTGGAATAACGAGTGAGGTTATCAAATTTGCTGATGACACAAAACTATTTAAAGTTGTTAAAACCCAGGAGGATTGTGGAAAATTGCAAGAGGATCTTGATAAATTGGAAGACTGGGCATCAAAATGGCAGATGAAATTTAATGTGGAGAAGTGCAAGGTTATGCACCTAGGGAAGAACAACCCAAACTATGGTTACACGATGCAAGGTTCCACATTAGGAACCACCACCCAAGAAAAAGATTTAGGCGTCCTTGTGGATACCATGTTAAAACCCTCGGCCCAGTGTGCAGCGGCGGCCAAGAGAGCAAATAGAATGCTAGGTATGATAAGGAAAGGAATGGAAAATAAAACAAAAGATATTATAATGCCTCTATATCGTTCCATGGTGAGACCGCACCTTGAATATTGTGTGCAATTCTGGTCGCCATATCTTAAAAAGGATATAGCAATTTTAGAAAAGGTTCAGAGAAGAGCCACCAAAATGGTAAAGGGGATGGAAGGCTACTCCTATGAAGAAAGGCTAAAAAGGTTGGGGCTCTTTAACCTGGAAAAGAGACGGCTGAGGGGAGATATGATAGAAGTCTATAAATTAATGAACGGAGTGGAACGGGTAAACGTAGATCGATTGTTTACCTTATCAGAATATAGAAAGACTAGGGGACATGCAATGAAGCTACAGGGTAAACTATTTAAGACTAATAAAAGAAAATATTTTTTCACTCAACGTGTAATCAAACTCTGGAATTTGTTACCGGAGGATGTAGTAAAGGCTGTTAGTGTAGCTGGGTTTAAAAAAGGTTTGGACAAGTTCCTGGAGGAAAGGTCCATAAACCATTATTAAGAAGGGACCCAGGATATCAATGCTTGAACCAATACAAGCATTGTGGAACCTGTGTCCCTTGGGGAAACTGCTAGGTACGTATGACCTAGATTGGCCACTGTTGGAAACAGAATACTGGGCTTGATGGACCTTGGTCTGACCCAGTATGGCATATCTTATGTTCTTATGTTATCTGTACAGCTAGTTCAAGATGAGTTACAAATACAAAATGTAGCAAAGTCATCTCAGAGACAGCTCTTGGTCACAGCTCCCTCCAGAGTCCTGCATATATACCCCCTGAGGCTTATCATGAGGCATCAGTTCCCCTACCCAAAATCTTTCTATGCTGGCAGGGACATGGGGGAGGAAGAGTAACAAAGCAAACCAACCTCTGTCCCCGCCTGCAGCACCCTAGTCTCTAATGACAAGTGCGGCAACAAAATGGTCAGGCCACAACCACAGCAATGCCAAGAACTACTCATTCACTGGTGCTGCTCACATTGCTCCCAGGACACCAAATCCTCAACAAAAAACCTAAACAAAACCGCAAAAGCAATCAAACAGACCGAAAGCACCACCTGCAGGCTCCGAGTGAAATTAAACTAGCAAAAATGTCTACATAATGAATTATAAACTAGAAAGGGAAACATGCATTCCAGCAGAAATAAAGGCTAATAAAAACAAACAACAAAAATAATATAACAATCTATTTCTTTTATTAATTTCTGGGAGTCAAATATCCCTTTCCTCGGATCAGGAGAGTATGAACAAAAAATGACAAATAGCAGAATACCCAAGTGAGTCATCAGGGGGAAGAGAGAGGGTTGGGCCGGCAGCAGACGAGGGAAGTCTGCTTTCAGATCCTGATGACGCTCCCTGAGATCTGCATTAATGTGAAACCCGTCCCATATTCACAGTGGGGTCTGTTTACTAACTATGTGCTTAACACAATTTCGTAAATAGGGCCCTTGGATCATAAGCCTCTGGAGATAGAGAAATCCCCATTGTACATTAATGTAACTTACCTTGAGCTAACAGTGAAAAGATGTGAAATAAAAAAAACAAAACTGGTGAGCTGGGCCTGGTAGTTAAGAGACTGGTGGAGTGAGTTTGACTCTGAGTGGGAAGGGCAAGACTTGTGGGGAGAGGTCAAGGGAGGGGAGCAAGATATGGATGCCTATAATCTTTAGATGTTGAAAAGGGAACCCACGCTTGAAAAGGTTGCTCTACCCCCTGTCCCCACTAAGCGTAATTCATTTCTGGAGATGTTAAGTATGCTACGTGGACAGGGCCATACCAAGTGTAAATCACGCCCTGTGCGACTTGCACATCAGGCACGTGCCCCCCCCCCACCCCCACGGCGGGAGAGAAGAGGCGCGCCCAATGTGCATGTCACCGGCATGCCAAGCAGATCTGTCCCTCCCTGTAAGAGCAGGGAGGGACAGATCTGCTTAGCGTGCTGCGAGAAGGCTTAAGGGGCGCATTTTAGCTGTCTTCCATTGCCTGTCGCTGCTGAGAGAAGAAAAAGTGGCAGCAGGAGGCAACAGCAGACAGCTAAAATGCGCCCCTTAAGCCTTTGCGCCCTGTGCGGCCGCTCCGCTCACACAGGGCTAGGTACGGGCCTGTATGTGGATATGTCCTGCAATGTTAGCATGGGAAAGCTTTCAGAACTGGTGGGGGCTAGAATATGATAAGTCATTACTGCTGCCCATTATACAGGACCCATGTTTTCACCAGGAACACACAGTACTTCAGAAATGGCAGCTTAAAGCATTGAACATCTTAAAGGCTATGAGCTAGATTTACTGAAGTGTGTTACTGCATTAAGTAACGTGTTATTAATTGGCCCCATTGCGGTAAATAATATGCGTTAATGTGTGTTAGCACGAATTCAAAGAGAATAGCATCTGCGGTTCTGTACAGAGGCAAATCATGTAGAGTATTCCATATTAACTATTTTATGTATATTTACAACTGAGAAATAACAGAAGATCTTTGAATTTTAGCTTAGAAAAAAATGGTAGAATTGGAATAAATTATGAAAAGTAGAAGAAGGTTGGCACAATAAAAATTCAGTTTCAGAACGGCACCAGACGTGCAAACCTGACTCTCTGGAAAACGTTAGAAAACGCTGGAAGGAGTTGGAGAAAACACTGATAGGAGAAGAAATTTATTTATTTATTTATTTTATTTAATACACACTTATATACCGCCGCTTCCAGCGATCAGCAGCGGTTTGATTCATCTATTTGGGGTGTCAAATCAGGACTGGGAGGGTACAGTGATTACATGGGATTGGAGGGAAGTCACAGCACACATGTTGAGCGTCTAGGGGGAAAATATACATATTTACATTTATACATACGTATTTACATATTGCTGGCTACTATTGAACATTTACACCTTTACGCAGTTTTACATTTACATAGTTGGGTTTTGTATTTTTGTGTTTATATTTTCCATATTTTCCATATTTTACTTAAAGTGTATCCAAATGCATATAATTATCCACAGTCTTTGCTATGATTTCCTGGAACTTGAGGGTCATGGCTGATTGTAGTGGCATTTGAAGAGGTATGTTTTTATCTCTTTCCTGAATCTTGTAATGTCCGTGACTGATCGCAGTTCAACAGGGAGTTGGTTCCATATGGTTGGTGCAGAGAATGAAAAGGCTCTTCTAGATGTACCTGTTTTCACAGTTCTGATGGTGGTGGGGACCTGTAGGGTGCCCAAGTTGGCAGTTCTTCTGTCCCTATTTGCAGGTTGTGTTTTGATAAGTGAGGTCAGGAAAGATGGGTATATGTTGTTGATCAGTTTTGAATGTGGTTACTAGCATCTTGTATTGTATTCTAGCTGCTATTGGAAGCCAATGTAGGTCGATTAAAATTGGGGTGATGTGATCTGAAAGCCTTGCACCCTTTATGACTCTGGCGGTCACATTTTGGGCCATTTGAAGGATATTTAATGATTTCTTGGGGAGACCTTGTAAGATGGCATTACAGTAGTCCAAGTGTGGCATGATGAGAGCTTGGGCTATGGTCCGGAAGTCATTTGGTTCTAGTATTTTCCTTAGAGGTTGTATTATTCTTAGTTTATGGAAGATGGCTTTATTCGTTTTACGCAGGTGGGTTTCCATTTTTAGATTGCAGTCTAGAGTGACTCCTAGATATTTGATTTTATCCTTTGCTTTGTACGTGTTATTGCACAGGGTGATTGTATCTGGGGGCTTGAAGGTCGGTTTGTTTGGACATATACATGACCTCTGTTTTTTTGTGGTTAATAGCCATGTTGTTTTTCTGTAGCCATAGCAACATTTCATCAAGGCAGCTTTCAAGCTGTGAATAATTGGGGTCAGCGGTGTCCAGTTGTGTGTAGAGCATGATGTCATCCGCGTAGATATGGTAGTTGATGTTGTGTTTTTTAAAGATGTCGCAGAGGGGTTGCATGTAGACATTGAAATAAAAGAAGAGTTTGAAGAAGCCCATAGAGCAGTGGTTCTCAACCTTTTTTGTACCGCGACCCCTTTTACCATTGGTCAACATGTGATGACCCCCAATGATAAAATCAAATGCGCCCCTCTTCCTTTACTGTTAACGCATTGTCGCTTTAATCATTTGTTGAATTATTAATATATTATAGACCTTTGCAATATGTTTTTATTTATAAAATTTACTGATTTTTCTACCTTTTGTTGTTTGGGCATTTTATTTTTCAATTGCAATTGCTCCGGTCACTTTCTTCTGGTCTCTTCTGTCTTCTGCTAATTCTCCATTATCTGCTGTCCATTTGTCCTTTCTTCTCTCCTCTAGATTTTTTCCATTCTATCTTCTACATCAGCTTTAACATTCTGATCTTTCCCCTTTTGCTCTTTTCCCAGTTTCTTTTTTATTCTTTTATCATCCACTCAAATTTCACCCTTACATTCTCAATCCCCACTTACTCTGCCAATACCCAGAAATTTGTAGATTTTTCTTCCCTCCCACACAAAATATCTTTTCCCCCTCCATCCTCATTCCCCCAGCCCCAGCCCCAGCCCCTTCTAGTCCTCCCCCAAAATCAGCTCCCTTCTATTTCCAGCCCCACTCAGCATCCGCTCCCTTCTAATTGCATTCTTTCCCCCCTGCATCAGCCCATTTCCAGTCCTAGTCCCCCCCATCAGCTCATTTCCAGTCCTATCCCACCCCAAATCAGCCCATTTCAAGTCCAAGCTCCCACCATCAGCTCATTTGCAATCCTAGGCCCCCCCATCAGCCATTTCCAATACTAGCCCCCCCATAAACCAATTTAAATCCTATTCCAGTGAGCTGATGGGGGGGGGGGCTTGGACTGGAAATAGGCTGATGGGGGGTGGAATAGGACTGGAAATGAGCTGATGGGGGGGGGGTGTTCTTAACCATTAGGCTACTCCTCCACTCCACTCGGGTGGGGGGGTGTTTTTATTTTTGGGAAAGGCTGAGCCCTTTATAAGGTGGCAGGCTCAGGATGGGGGTCTGCCACTGTACATCAGTGTAACTAGGACTATATGAGGTGCCCGGCCGTATTAAAAACGCACAAAAAGTTAGCATGGAATTTACTAATGTAGCAGTTCAGGTCCTATACATTTAAAAATCCCCTCAGGATTCACACTTTAGTAAATAGACTGAAGAGAGCTTGGTGAAAGTGAGCAAGAACTGAGCACACAATTTCTTTACTACTGTGCTAAAACAATGTGACCGATGCAATAAGCTAATTATATGCAAACTGTTCAGGAATAAACAAAGTGCGCAAATGGCAATAAAGTTTAAAAAACACACAAATTTTACTGCTGTTTCTGACCTCAGATGGAAGCACAAGTCCTCCTACCCGAAGAGCCCCGCAGCAGGCTTCAGCGGCTCCCGGCAGGCTCAGCACAGCTCGTTACAGCCGCTGAAGTGAAGAGCGTTGTTCCCTTCACTTCGGCAGCTGTATTGTAATGAAGATTGCAGGCGCGCTGAGAGCCCGGACACAGGAAGTGCCCTTTGACCTCCAGCGCACCTGCGATCTTCATTACAATTCAGCTGCTGAAGTGAAGGGAACAACGCTCTTCAATTCGGCGGCTGTAACGAGCTGTGCTGAGCCTGCCGGGTGCCGTTAAAGAAGGCGACCCCTGGCAAATCCTGAGGTGACCCCTGTGGTGGTCACGACCCACAGGTTGAGAACCGCTGCGAGTGATGGTAGAGTCCTGCAGTTCGGAATACATCATCACTGTTTCATTGAGAATCTCCAATGGCGATCAAGTGGGACAAGGGGACTCAGGAAACTGATGACACAGTAGGAAATTCTGAACCAAGGTGCCTTGATTGGTTGAATATTTGACACATGGATCTCTGCCTATAAAGATTTGCCTTGTCCAAGCCATGGCATTTTTTTTTCTTTTTTTAAATTGATTTAACAAACATTTTACAATAAGTAAAAAGGAAATACAATAAATAATATAAAGGACCTAAATCCATATATATAGGGGATTTTCAATAATATCATATGGATGCAAAAGTTGGACAGTGAAAAACAGAGGATGAAAATGGATGCCTGAAAATTATGGGGCCGGCAAAGAATACTGGGCCTGATTTTTCAAAGGCATTTACACGGTTTACAGCCCAGTAAATCATGTAAATGCCTTAAATGGGATATTTAATGGCACTTATATGCTTAGTGTCATTGAATATCCCCTTTTAACTCCCCTATGCGCCCCAATGCTATCCAGTTAGCATGGGGGCATGTTGGGGGCATACCGGGGCAGAGCGGAAGTGGAGACTGTCGCTAACTGAGCAGTGGCAATATTTCATGCCGTCCAGTTAGCGACCTGCACCTAAAAGATAGGGGAGGAAAACCGGTGCAGGAGCTAACCAGGAGCATGCAATATCGCTGCTGCCCAGTTAGCTACTGTGGCTTCCGGCGTGTGCAGCGATACCCAGATATTAAATCCCGGGGCCACATATGATTCCGGCATTGAATATCCGGGGTTAAGGGTCGGCAGGCAGGGCTATGCGTCGTAGGGGTGCACACCCTGCCCAACTCAATATAGGGCCCATTGTGTATACCATGGATTGCCCAAAGAACAAATCAGTCAGTACTAAAGGATATCAAACCTAAGCTGTCCTTAGAAGCTCAAATGATAAGACTTTGCAAAAGAGGAAGGCCAGCAATGCAATGAATCAGTACAATATCAGCAGCTAGGGATGCATTTCCATCAACAATTAGCTGCCTGACTAAACACCAAACGCAGTTTAAGATAACTATCCAGAGGGTCACCATGAGGGGGAGGTTGTGTATACCTGTTTGCCCTCCAATACCCAGCATCCCCTTGGATACAACTCCAACAAAGCAGCTTATATAGATATACATATAATAATAGTTCTTGTACAGCTGTCCTTCCACCCCCCAAAATTTCAGTATGCCTATGTGGCACTTACCAATGAGCCAATGTTCACCGTACTTCCCTATCAAAGTTACAGCCGAGTGCTGAATTGGAAAGGATAAAGGCATCATGGCAGCTGCCCAGGAACTTGGAGACCATATTCAGCATCTTCATGTGCGCATCACACACCACTTGGACATTAATTGTGGAAGATCTTCCTGTTGCGGAATGCCGGTTCTCTGTCATTGGGAGGTGTTAGGGCTACATGGATGCAGTATATTGCTCTAATCACATTTGGTAGACCGGCAATATTTAAAAAGTCAGCCTTCAACACTTGCCTTTCTGCCTCCTGCTCTGGGTACCAGATATGCTCCTCGATGCGATTTTTCAAGGCCTGCAATACCTGCTTGAAATGCCTTGAAAATGATGACTAGTCCATTCCACAGGCCAGCCCAATGACATTATGGAATGATCTAGTGCACAGAAAATGTAATGTGACCAGTCCTGGTACAGCATGCCCGCGAGTGGTGGCAGGATCAATATCATCTTTAATGTCCTCATACAAGGACAAGATGGCTTCTCTGCAAAAGTGGTAATTATGCATGACCTGCCTGTCTGGGAGTCCATCCAGTACCACCCTGTCGCTGAACAGGCACCATCTGCATGGCCTCATGATGTGGGGTGCACCATGCACCTCCTCAGGCTTCTCGTTTGGGTCTCCATTGTGCCTCCTTCATTGGCTGGCTCTTGCAAGCAGCGGAAAGGCAAAGAGATAATCAGCAAATATTTCCCTGATCAAAACGTCCACCGAAATGCTCAGACAGGGACACACAGATGCTCAAGTAGGACCTCAGAATTGTGTTCTAGAGGCTGCGTTAGATCTTAACTTCTACTCCTGACCAGGCATAAAAATAACGATGCTTTTCTTGTTAATGCAGGATTGCATTATTTCTAATGCACTTCATTGCATCGGGCATAGATCTCATTACCATGTTATATGAGTACACCCCATTCATTTCCATTTCATTTCAATACATTTAAATACACGCTGCGTTTTGCCTACAGAAAGCTTTTATACCCTTCTACTACATGTGTCCATCTCTTTTCTACATTCAGCGTGTGCATTGTGTACACCTAAGTGTGTGCACAATCCCGTGTTAGCTTTCTGCATCGGCCCGTATAGCTGTCAGACGTGACATAAGATGCCCAGGAGGTGCATCAAAGCCTGAGCTCACCAGAGGGCAGCAGAGAATCAGTATGGCCCCTTGGAGCTCAGCAAGTTCTGTAGCTGCTCAGGCCTGGGGGTGGCTGAGTCACAGGAGAGAGGGATCACTCACTAGCCCCAGTGACACATCAGAAAGTGTTTCTGTGACTGTGCTGCTACTTTCACTAAAGGAAGGTGGAATCATGCACAGCCCTGGAGGGTTTACAGCTGATGAGCAAACAGGAAAGCGGGGGAGGGCACTCCCTGGCAAGGCCTCTAGTGTCAGCACTTTCCTGTAATCAAAGCTCCTGTCTTTCTGACCCTTTTGGCTCAGTTTGAATCCTAGGGAGAAATTTCTTACCAAAAATTTAAGAAGCTTGTTAAAACCTGGTTGTTCCAGAAATCATATGCAGATTATCTAGGGACTGCTAATTAATCATAAATTATCCCCTAAAATAACTGGTTCTTTTCCTGTTGATGTTATTGCATGTGCCACCCTTACGTTGTTCACTTCCTCTTCCATATGTGTTTGTCTGACTCTGTTAATTTTAATTTATTTGATGGCTACTGATTTGTATTTTTTAGAAACGGGCATTTTTTATGTATGAAGGCGTTTATTGAATGTCACAATTTTATAAATGTTGTAGTTCCTGTTTTGCTCATAGATATCCTTGGTATAGAAACATAAAAGCTCACGTGATGACAGGAAGGTAGGAACTTTCAGTCCACCCACATGTAATGTGGGAGAACGCTGGCAGAGCCAAAAGGGTATGTGCAGTTTATAAAATCCACACATACATTTATACCTCCTTCCGAGCACCTTTATACCTTTCACTTCTCCTATCAGCAGTCCCTCTCTCCTTCCAAAATATTCTTTTTCTTACACATTCTGAAAATCTGCGGAAAAGCCACTTATACATTCATCAGCTGCTGGCTTTGACTATTGGGCTAATTCTTGAGTAAGAACATAAATACCATACTGAGTCAGACGAAGAATCCATCAAAACCAGTATCCTGTTTCCAAGAGTGACCAACCCAGGTCACAAGTACCTGTCACATTTCCAGAAGGCTGCTTCTCTCAGGGGCAAGCAGTGCATTTCCCCAGGTATTCCTTAATAACAGCCTATTGAATTTTTCTCCAGGAACTTGTTCAAAACTTTTTAAACCCAGCTACCCTGCCTGCTTTTACTGTATCCTCAGCAATGGCAACACTCTGAGCGAAAAGGGGATAGACTCAGGAATAATATGTGGAAATATTTATTTACGGAAAGAGTGGTAGATGAATAGAATAGTCTCCCAGTGGAAGTGATAGAGATGAGGACAGTATCTGAATTCAGAAAAGAATGGGACAAACACAGAGGATCTCTGAAGGGAAAAAGGGGACTATTGTAGTTGATATGGAAGGGCAGACTAGATGGGTCATGTGGGTTTTTTTTCTGTTGTCTTGTTTCTACCTTTCTAAGTTGAAGAGCCCTAACCTTTTAAGCCTTTCCTCAGAAAAATTCTTTCATCTCCTTTTCTATTTTGGTGGCTCTTCTCTGTACCTTTTCTAATTCCACTAGATCCTTTTTAAGATACAGTGAGCAGAATTGCACACAATATTCAAGATGTGATCGTACCATGGAACAATACAGAGGCTTCCATTAAAGAAGCCTCCTACATCATCTGAGCTACTGCCTGATGATACTGTGATATAGATTAGCCATTCCCATCAGGCATGGATCAAAATTGCAAGATATAGGTCTTAGCCCAGCCATAGTCTTCACTATCTACTACTACTACTGAGCATTTATAAAGCGCTACCAGTCATACGCAGCGCTGTACAGACATAATAATAAAGAGACAGTCCCTGCTCCTCAGAGCTTACAATCTGGTCAAAACAAACACAAAGGTGTACGCAGGGGTAGATCAAGGGACGGGAAGGAGATTATCTCTAAGAAAATGACAAGAAACTAAACCAGGCCTTGCAAACCAGCATCAATAAAACTCCTTTAATGAAGAGAAACCTTGGACCATAACCCACTTATATTCTTTCTTAACATCCAAAATCTCACTCTAAGAGCTCCAAAACCTATCTGCATCCAATGATACTGCTATCCCTTTGCTTACCATCTACCCCCCTACCAAAAGTCCACCGTCCTTAATGGTTCTATTGATTTAGGTGCAGCAGCCTCAGATGAGAGGAATTAAAATATGGACTTAGTAACTCTGAAATAAAAATCTGTTATTCTACCATGTGATATAGACAGGGGCGGCTCTATAATGAGGCCACGTGAGGCGGTGGCATCAAGTGGCAACTTTTTGGGGGCAGCAAGAATTGCCCCCAAAAAGCCCACTTCACTCGGCCTTTAAAAAAAAAAAATTTAAAAACATGGAGAGGAGTTGCTACTGCTGAAGTGCCCCATGGCCGCTCCAGCAGAGCCCTCCTCTCTCCATGGTTTTCCCATCAGCGGCTGTGGACTCAGCAGACTGCTGCCAGGAGGCGGCAGCACAGCAATATCACATTTTAGTCATCAGGATCAGGTAGTGCCTGGTAAACGCACAATATCACAGCAATGGCACAGCCGGAGAGGTAACGTGCAGCTTGTTGAGAACATTGCATGTCATGTCTCCATATGGAACAAGTCCAGTGAACACTAATTTTCCACATTCTTAGCATAGACAAAGTTCATATCTATTGATTTGGAATTACTTTTTTCAAAGAGGCCACTGTATTGTTGGCTATGTTGGTAACAAGAATTGAAATAGTTTGAGTTGTGTCTAAATGAGCTCCTACAAACTCTTATTGAAGTTTCAGGCAAAGCATGGATTTCCGGTAGTTGATGAATAGTGACAGCAGTTCTACATCGATTCATCCACTCTTGCCTGAGATGTACATTTGACCAACCACCTCTCCAAGCAGGTAAACATATGAATGCTAACTTGCATAGGAATGCCTGATTTCTGCAAGACAGTTTGTGACTAGCCATGGCATTGAAGTTAGGCCAAAGGACAGAATATGGTATGGGAAATGTTGTTTTCTGTCTGTGTGGTGTATCTCAGATTTGTTGTGGGTAAAGGTGGCAAGCGTTAAGGAAAGAAGAAAGGAATAAAGTAGAAAATCTTGAGTCTGGTAAATCCATAGGTAAGAGTCAGGATGCCGAGTTCAATGGGCCTTGGGCTTTTCATGTATTTCACTTTGAAATCTTCCATGACCAAATTCACAAAGTTACGAACATAGTCAGTCTAGGCAGGGAGGGATGGAGGGTGCAGGAATAATTTTCCATAAAAAAAATTTGGAGATGTGGAGGGAGGTATACTAAACTTCTCTTCAATCCCCCCCCCCCCCCAACACATATACATACACACACACACATATATATATACATACATATAGCCCCAGCAGTCTCTTGCACCTTCCAAACAAGATAACTTCCTTCTCTTCAGCCCACCGACCCCTCCTTGAGTTTGGCCAATGTGAACTGTCACTGCAGCTTTTGTAGTCTGTGGGCCAGTGACTGCTCGATTCTGCCTCCTACTAGAAAAATATGCTTTCTTTTCCTTTTTATCTTCCTTACCCTCTCGTGTTTGAGGTTTACAGAATTTTATGTGCTTTGAATCTTTGATTGTTTGCTAGTCTCAGTTGTTTCATCTATATGCAATGTTTATTTTTTGAGAATCGCTTTGCTGTGTATGAATGACAGACAATATAATCAAATTTTAAATAAAGTGAACACATTGTGGCCTTATGTATTGCATTTGTTTTTTCTTTCACATCAACTGCAGTTTTCTTAGACTACGACTTGGCGTTTTGCTCACAGATGGGTTTAGCTGATCGCAGTCCAGTTCCCAGAATTTTCTTGTTCACCTGCAGCCTCCTGAGGTGCCATTGCAAAGGGTGGGAGCCCCCCTCTCTGACTTCTCTCTCTCTCCCCCCCCCACCACTGATCAATAAGACAGGAAGGTGCAAGTCACACAAGGGCCCTGATACCCTTCTATAGGCTGAAGCCTGGCCACAGAAAGTTTAGCTGGTACCACACAAAGGTTCACACAGTCACTTCCAACATTCCTGGGAAGAGCCTTTATGCTGCCTCTTCAGCTTGTGACTGCCCTTGGATCTTGGCATGGAGTCAGCATTGGGTGGTAATTCATGGATTGCTTCTGGGAAGGGAGGGAGATGCCATTTCTCTCATGCTGCTAATGGAGGGTGGCGTCTGTTCTAATCCACCGTTCAACAGGCTTCCAGGCATCTAGCCAGAATGTGAATGGTAAGAAGCAGCAAAACGATATGGAAGAGGGGGAGGGCAGGGCCCATATATAACACAGACTCTGACACATAGCCATATTTCCCTTTCTCCTCTAGCACATGACCACTACACATGACTTACATACATGTCCATAGCTCTAGCTATATCCTGATGCTCAGACGCATTCAAATCCATCTGCGTCACCTGCCTCACTCCCTTCCTCTCTCCCTTGCCAGGGGCTTTATAGGTGGAACCTACACACCTGCTTCATCAAAACCAGCTTACCTGGTTAGAAAACAAGGGTGTGGTAGAAACAAAACAAATTGAAGTAGTTTGAGCTAGGTTCAGCCCATTACAGTTCATGGTGAAATGAGCTCAAAAACCACACAAGTTCCTTCTATTCTTCTCGGTACATGGAGAGTATGTGCGGCATCCTTCAGGAGCCCCTCCTTACCATCGCTAACACCCTCCCACCCACTCTGACAGCCTCTCATCACTGAAAACTGCCCCTAGCTTTCAAACTACATTCCATAACTCCCCCTCCTCCCTCTACAGCACTCCCTCCCTTCAGGAGAATCCCTCTAATCTCCTATGGGGGACCTATGGAGTAAGCCATGGATTAGTGCCATGCTTTGAAGCTCAGTGCATGCTTTGCTGATGCATGCATAAAAACAGTTTGTTGTAAACAAACTGTATGTGCACCATATCTGTGCACAAATCATCTGCAAACACGGGAAAGCACGCTGAGCCCCATGGAAACACAGAGGCAGAATCAATAGTTTGCATAGTAAAAAAAAATGTAACACCACCTGGAGTTGCACATGAATAAACTGTGCGCATATATAGGGTAGTTACTCACCTTCTCCGGGAACAGCAGGAATCAGTCCTCACCTATGGGTGCCATCGGCACCGATGGAGCCCGCCCGGTAACCATTCCCCAGATTTCATAGAAAGTCTTTGGGAGTTTTACCATGCATGCATGGTCACCTTCCCACCCAAGGGTGCCATTTTACCTCAGTATGACGACTTAGCTTAATCATGCAGAAAAAGAAAAAAACAACTCCATGGGGAGGAGGGAGGGTAGTGAGGACCAATTCCTGCTGTTCTTGGAGAACACCTGCTACAGGTGAGTAACTACGCTTTCTCCAAGAACAAGCAGGAAGTCAGTCCTCACATATGGGACTCCCTAGCTACCTGTAAAAACCACAGGTGTCCAAAAAAACAGGCTGCAAATGACAGCGAAGAGCACTGAGAGGCTAGAAGCCCCAGCCTCAAGCAGAAAATCAAAGCTCTGGTAGTCTGGACAGACAGAATGGCCAGGGGGAGGAGTTGTATCAATCCCCAAAAAGATGCCACAGCACAGCCTATACAACAGTGCTGTCATGATGGGAATCCCTATCAAGGCACTACTAAGCTGAGAAGGTGTGAGTCAAAGACCAGGTAGCAGCCTGGCAGATCTCCAAAAGGGAGAAGGAGCATAGATGCACCACAGAAGCAACCAAGGCTCAGACATCCACCTTTTCACTCCATTTCCTCTCCGGGTAGCTGTTATTTATCGACCTCCTGACAAGTCTGCTTCTACCTTTCTCACTGACTGACTTGTGGCTTTCCTTCTTTCTGGATTCTTCTTCCCCCACTCTTATTCTCAGGGATTTTAACATTCATGTCAATAACACCTCTGATCCCTATGCTTTTTTTTTTTTTTAATTTATTTTTATTGAAAATTTTTAACATTCTGACAATACAAATCAGAAAAAAGAAATAGAATAAAAAACAAAAGAAATTCAACTAGAAGCAAAAACAATTCCAAGGTACAACAGACCACATCACGGGGAGTATTCAAATGAAGAAACAAAATTCACAGGAGAAACAAAATCAGACACAATTATGTGTCCGACTAACATTAAACTAGCCTAAATTTCGCTTCCGATGGCAATTAATCATCAGATAAGGAAGAAGAAGAAGAGGAAACCCTCTGTGTTTGCTTTTCCTTATCCGAGAGCCACCTATCCAGATCAGTTGATAACAAAAAAACAAATTTATTTTGATCCATAGTAATAATGCATTTGCAAGGGTAGCGGAGAAAAAAGGTAGCCCCAACAGCAACAACTCGATCTCTGTAAGCAAGAAAAGACTTCCGACGGAACTGGGTCGTGCGGCACACATCAGGAAACATTGAAATCTTCCCTCCACAATATAAGACATCTTTTTTTCGAAAATAAGCTTTTAAGAGGGAGATTTTCTCTTCCTCTGAGGACAAGGTAACTAATAATGTAGCCCTCGTGGAAATATTGTCCTGAGTATCCTCTAAGAAAGCTGTCAGATCAAAGACCGCAGGTTCTTCAGAGATAACTAAGTCATCGCTGTTGGGCTACCTTTGAAGGAAGGTAATAACATTTTAACAATAATAGGGTATCTGCATTAGTAATTTGCAATACATCTTTCAAATATTTTCTAAAAAGAATGGAAGGCGATAATAAAGATATACAGGGGAAATTTAGCACTCAAAGATTTTTTGATCTATGCATATTTTCCAAATTTTCAAGCTTCTGGGAATAAACCAAACTATCCTTAACACTATCTGACTGCCAGGATAACAATGCTTTAACCTGAGTATCAAGTTGAAGATAATTGGAAGATAGATTTTTCACTTGAGTATCTACTGACTGGAACTTACAATATGTATCCCTGGTAAATTGGCATAGTGAAGGAACAGTCTCCATTAAAACAGACTCAGTTCTTTTAACTACTTGCCATATATCTATCAGGGAAATTGAAGCCCCAGTAGGGGAACTAACCGAAGGAACAGACTCCTTCCAATTAACAACTTTAGGTAATACACCAATCTCCAGTGACTCTACAGCAGAGGTACTCAAATCCAGTCCTGGAGGGTCGCAAGCCAGTCAGGTTTTCAAGATATCCCTAATGAATATGCATGAGATAAATTCAAATACAATGGAGGCAGTGAATGCAAATATCTCTCATGCATATTCATTAGGGATATCCCAAAAACCTGACTGGTTTGCAGCCCTCCAGGACTGGATTTGAGTACCTCTGCTCTACAGGAAGAGAAGACACTTCTGAGAGTTCCAGAAAACCCGGAGGCAAAGGTGGAGTTCGCTCCACCGAACTAAGGCTAGCACCCTCCAAGGCGGGGATAGAAGAAGCAGTACCTGAAGGAACGGTCACCGGCGTTGATACCACATGCCGGTCCATAGGGCCCGTAGTCTTTTCTGCAGGAGGGGTCTTTTTCTTCCTCTTGCCCCCTGGCATGATACACAGCGGCACGACCTCCTAAGTTGCTCCTAAGGGGCGTGTCCTGCCCCTTTCAATACGTCCCTTAGGATACGCCCAGGCTGACGCCAAAAGAGAGTACCACAACTTTATCCAGAAGGGGGAGGGAAGCCTGGGGGCCTTTGATGACGTAGGTGGAGCTGCCCCGAGGAAGCCGGCAAGCTGCACATGCTGGATGGAATCGCCCCCTCCACAGAGGAGCAACAGCAGAAATCTCTCCCAGATCCCTATGCTTTAAAGCTCCTCTCCCTTACCTCATTTGACCTCCAGCTTTGCTCCACTGCTCCCACTCACCAGCATGGCCATTGCCTTGACCTGGTATTTTTCTCTAGTTGCTTACCCTCGAACCTCTGTAGCTCAGTTCTTCCCTTATCTGACCATCACCTTTTAAGCTTTAATCTTCATCACCCGCTGCCTCAGCCTCGTCCTGTCTCCTCCAACCTATTTAGAAATCTTCATGCTACTGATCCTTTGGTTCTCTCTTCCACTGTTTCTTCATCTTTCTTCCACTATGTCATCTAAGTCTGTTGCCGAAGCAGTAGCTGCCTATAACACTGCACTCTCCTCTGCTCTGGATGGTCTCGCTCCACCCATGCCATGTCCTGTGAGCATTCTGCACCCCAGCCCTGGCTTTCATCCACTACCCACTATCTACTATCTACTTTCCTGTGCTTGCTCTAGTGAGCGTGCTTGGCTCAAATCCCACGCGCTTGCTGACTTTCTACACTTCAAATTCATGCTTGTCTCTTTCCAGTCAGCCATAGCTCTTGCCAAACAAGCCTATTATGTCCATCTGACTAACTCTCTTACTTCTGACCCTCACCATCTCTTTACTACTCTCAGCTTTCTCCTCAAAGTGTATTGTGCAATCCATTTAGATAGAGTTCTTTTGGAGATTGGAAGTCCCAAATGACTAGAATCAAAAGCAACAAAAAGCTGAGAAGACTTTCTATGATGCTGTGTTCTTTGTAGGTAAAAAGCCAAGGCTCTTTTACATTCCAAAGAATGAAGGTTCCTTTCTGCATTAGAGGCATGAGGCCTCAAAGACTACAGGAAGGTAAATCGATTGATTCAAATGAAAAGGCGAAACCACCTTTGGCATAAAATGTGGATGACTTCTGAGAACCACCTTATCATGGTGAAACCTTGTATACGGGGGATCAGCCACTAAAGCTTGCAATTCACTAATGTGACGTATGGAGGTGATTGCAATTAGGAAGATGACCTTCCAGGATAAAAGCTTTAGGGTGGTAGTGGCTAAAGGTTCAAAGGGCGGTTTCATGAGCTGTCCGATTACTAGATTTAACACTAGAAGCCCCAAAAGGAATTTTACCTAGAAACCCCAAAGTGCGTCAATTGACGCATCCAAGACAATTGAGTGCGTCAATTGACGCATCCAAGACAATTGAGTGCGTCAATTGACGCATCCAAGACAATTGAGTGCGTCAATTGACGCATCCAAGACAATTGAGTGCGTCAATTGACGCATCCAAGACAATTGAGTGCGTCAATTGACGCATCCAAGACAATTGAGTGCGTCAATTGACGCATCCAAGACAATTGAGTGCGTCAATTGACGTACTTTCAGGCTTTTAGATATAAATTCATTTTCCCGCTAGGCGGTGCATCTGTCAATTTTCAATGCACATATTTGAATATCTTGACCTTGCTAACAAAGTCATGGAACATGACTGACATAGTTCTAGCAGTGGCACTGGTATACAACTTTGAAGATGCATTTGCATCAATTGATGCACTTTGGGGCTTCTAGTGTTAAACCCCATGTCACCGGTGGTGGCTTGATGGGAGGCTTTGTTAATAGAAGACCTCTCATGAATCTCGCTATGAGTGGATGAGAGGAAATTGGCTGTCCATTTAGAGGCTTATAGGAAGTTGCAACTGCACTAAGATGGACTCTCACTGAATTTGTCTTTAGACCAGAATTTGATAAATGAAATAGATACTCTAGTATCGATTCCAAAGGTATCACAAGGGGATTTAAGTCCTTTTGAGAACACCATATAGTAAAACGTTTCCACTTGAAGGCGTAAGAACATCTTGTGGAAGGTTTTCTAGAAGCCTGAAGGACATCCTTTACCTGTTGGGAAAGGTTAAGATCCTGCAGGTCTAGGCTTTCAGCAACCAGGCCCTGAGATACAGGGACTGGGGATTCAGGTGCCATAGCATCCCGTTCTCTTGGGAGAGAAGGTTTGGAGCACACCCTAACTCCAGAGGTGCAGCTTGAGAGAGATGTAGAAGCAGGGGATACCACATTTGTCATGGCCACTGTGGCACTATGAGGATCATATGACCTCTGTCTCTCTGAAACTTGGAGTGTTTTGGGGATGAGGGGAATGGGTGGGAAGGCATAGAGGAAGTCCTGACCCCAGTGAAGGAGGAAGGCACCCCTTGCCTGGCAATTGAGATCTGGAATTCTGGAATAGAACCGGGAAAGTTTGGCATTCAGTGGACTTGCAAAGAGGTCCATGTCTGGGGTTCCCCAGATTTGAAATATCTTTATCACCTGGTCTAGGTGGAGAGACCATTCGTGAGGCAGCAGAACTCGGCTGAGTTTGTCTGCCCAAAGGTTTTGAATGCCTGGAAGATATACCACAAGAAGGTGAATTTGATGTTCTCTGGCAAGGGCCCATAGTCGTAAAGCTTCGTTGCATAATGACAGATAGCCAGTTCCGCCCTGCTTGTTCACGTAGAACATGGCTACTTGATTGTCCGTTTGGACTAGGACTGTCTTGTAGCTGAGCTGGGCATGGAATACTCAAAGAGCTAGATAGATTGCTCTGAGTTCTAGGAGGTTTATGTGAAGACAAGCCTCCTGTGGAGTCCAGGTACCCTGGGTGGAGAGATGATGCAGGTGTGCTCCCCATCCCACCTGTGATGCATCTGTTGTTAGGGTGGCCTGGAATGGGGGTTGTTGGAAAGGAGACCCCACTAAAAGATTCTCCAGTGATTGCCACCATTGCAGGGACAAGATCAGTTGTTGTGAGTTTGATATCTTGTCTGACAGACGTCCTGTGGTCTGTGTCCACTGTTTGGATAGGGTCCACTGGGCTGCTCGCAGGTAGAGGCAAGCATAGGGAACTACATGAACTGTGGATGCCATATGTCCCAGTAACTGCAGCAGTTCGAGCAGTTAGGGAGGACTTTCCCACTGCTTGAGAAGATAGTTGCACTATGCGAAGACAGCGGGGCTGTGGGAGGAAAGCCCTTGACTGTCTGGTATCTAAACAAGCTCCTATGAAACTCCAGGGTCTGAGAAGGAACAAGTTGGGATTTTGTGAAGTTTATGACCAATCCCAAGTATTGGAGAATTTGCATTGTGCGAGACAGTGCAGAGCTGGCTTCTGGAATCATGGAGGCTCGAATGAGCCAGTCATCCAAGTAAGGGAAGATGAATATCCCTAGGGTTCACAGGAATGCAGCTACTACTGCCATGCCTTTCGTGAATACTTTTGGTGCCGAAGCCAGACCAAAAGGAAGAACCCTGTATTGGAGGTGTTTTCCCTTGAAAAGGAATCATAAGAATTTCCTGTGAACTGGATGGATCAGAATATGAGTATATGCATCCTTTAGATCTAGACAGCAAAAGGAATCCTGACTTTGAAGGTATGGCAGAAGAGTTCCCAGAGAAATCATTTTGAACTTTTCTTGGAACAGATATTTGTTCAATTCTCTGAGGTCTAGAATGGGTCTGTGTCCTCCTGTTTTCTTTGGAATAAGAAAATAGGGGGAGTAGAACCCTGTACCCTGTTGGGGAATGGGTACTTCCTCTATTGCTTCCTGAGCAAGGAGTGTTGAGACCTCTTGATCCAGTAGATTGGAGAGGTTTCGGAATTGAACTGTCTTACTATTGTAGTTGGGGGCATGCTGTGAAAATGAAGTTTGCATCCCTCCCCTACAATGGAAAGAGTCCAATTTTCTGCTGTTATTTGATGCCATCTGTTGACAAAATGACAACCTGCCTGGAATGTTTAGGGGTTCTGGACCCTTCAGAGGCAGGAAAGCTAAGCTCTCTAGGAAGGAGTCAAGCCCTTGAGGGGGCTGAGCCTGTGGAGCTGGTTGAGCTCTCAGGTCTTTTGGCTTCTTTTGTTGTCTGGATTGTTGCTGTTGTCCCTTCTGGGCAATTTGACCCTGAGCTTGCCCTTGCTGGGTAAAGGATGGATAAAACTTCCTCTTTTTGCTGAAAAAGGGTTTTTATAGGGTTTTTTTGGCTGGAGTGGCTGTAGATTTTGACAATCTATCTAAAGTGAGATTGTCAGTATCTATCGCATTAGCCTTTTCCTGCCAATTCTTGCCAAAGAGGTTTTCTCCTGTGCAAGGGATGTTTCCTAATTTGTCCTGTACCCAAGTCTTCAAGTCTGATGCCTGAAGCCAGGCAATTCGACATGCACCAATGGCAACAGCATTAGTTCTGCTGATGCATTCAAAGCAGTCAAAGGCTGCACGATTTACAAACTTGGAAATGTCTTGAGCATGCTTGACAAGAGTAAGGAAGTCTTGTCATTTGTCATCAGGGAGAAGGGGGCTCATAAGCTTCAAGTCTCCTGTGACTTCTTTGAGCAACATTCCCATATATAAAATATATGAGCTGATCCTAGCTGAAAGCATGGAAGCCTGACATGTTCGATGCCCAAAGGCATCAAGAGTCCTGCATTCACGACCTGGAGGATTGGATGCATGTCTTTTTGCACTTTTCATCTTATGCATGGCTGATTCCACTACCATTGAATGGTGTAGCAGTTGAGTCTTTTGAAAACCAGGACATGGTGGAACTCGATACATGGTATCAAGTCTCCAAGAATGAGGAGATGTAGTCAGAGGTGTTTCCCACATTCTGAGCATCAAATCATGAAGAATTTCATGAATGGGCAGGGTAGCTGCCTCTTTGGGAGCCTTAGGGTATTGGAGTATTTCCAATTCCTTTGCTCTAGGTTCTTTTTCAGGAGCTACCGTGATTGATAGGCCCCGGGCCACATCACAACTAAAATCCTGAAAAGACATGTCCTCCGGAGGAGACATTCTACGTTGAGGAGAAGAGGAGTCTTCTGGAAGAAGTACCCTGGTACCGACCGAGTTATCCGAGTCATCGGAATCGGACAATTTGAAGCATCTCTGATCACGATGTTCATGCAAAGCACGGTACTGGTATCGATCGAAGTCGGTACAGAGTTGGTCCGGTACCAATCTGTCGATGCCCGAAAAAGTCAGCATGGGCAGAATCCCCACCGGGGCCGGTACCGTCAGTGCTGGTACCAGAATTGGTATCGGTGTCGGTACCGGTGCCCGTTGAACAGTCGGTAGCGGTGTCAATGGTACCACAGCTGTAAGGAGAGCTGCAAGACTGCGTTCAATAGCAAGGACTCTCTGGTCTATCAACACTGCCGATGTCTGGGTGTTGGTGCCGGTAGACGTGGCCGGAACCCTTGAGCATGGCACCAGTAGTTCTGCTGAGGTCGAGGCCTTGAGAACATCCTGGAGCCCCGTTAGTGCTTTGGAGGCCAAAGCTTCCCGCTGGGGATGTTTTGCCGGTATAGTTTCCTCAAGGGCAATGCCAATGGCTTCTCAATGCTTAGAAGGAGATCTACCCTTTGAGGACCGGCTCTTATGTTTAGTTACCTGAGATCCATGGGAGGAAGATGAGGCTCTGGAAGACGTTGATGCAATGGACATCGCATCTGAAGAAAAGAGGGTACCGAGCTTTGCAGCCCAGTTCTGTCTTACTCTTTTACTCATCCCCATACAAGAGGAACACTCCGATGGAGAATGGTCAGGGCCTAAACATTTGAGACACCAGTCATGGGTGTCGGTGATGAAAATGGTACCACCACACTTAGTACATTGTTCAAAACCACTAGCTGGTTTTTCCATTTTTCAGGAAAATGGGGCCTAATGCCCAAAAGGGCGCCTAGCACCAAAAAAAAAAACGTTTCTGAAGAGAAACACTTCAGAAGTATATATATATATATTTTTTTTTTTTTTTTAAAAGAAGAGGAGAACCAGCAGTACTGGTAGGCATCGAGTGGAGGCAGGCGCGACCATAAGAAAAACAAGTTTGAAGAAGACATTTCCTGCGGTGACAGGGTATGTGACCTGTCGGCTCCGCAGAAAACGAAGAACTGAAGAGGGACAGTTGGAAAGGTGGGAAGGCAGCACACATATGCTGAGGGATGCTCCTCAAAGCGTTCCTATTGGACGCTGGGGAGCGTTCCCACGCAGGCTCCGTCAGTACCAACGATACCCATATGTGAAGACTACATTCCTGCTTGTTCTTGGAGATAGCATTAATTCTTACTGCCACAGACTTCACTTTTTTGTGTGCTGCATATGCTCCAAGGAAGCAATCTTGGCCTCAAGGGCCGAGGGCTCCACAGCCACAGATGCGGGTCCCGATGGTCTTGGGTCCAATGCCGGTTCCCTCGGTGTGGACTCACCAATGGTGATGGCCTTGGTGGGCTTCTTCCAGACCTCTGAGGAAGGAGGAGTCTCCTCCTGCTTGAGTATCTTCAAGGGCCACTCCCAGCCATCACCCTCAGTATTGCACTGAGGACTGCAGTGCTGGTGACCATCAATCTTACTGTCTGTGCTGGCACCACTCTTCGACTTTGACTCAGGCAGAGCCCGGTCTTTCCAGGGGTGGTCTTCTGCAGACAATTCCTGGTCCAGTGTTCCGCAGACCCAGAGCTCAGAGAGGGCATGGTTACTACTAGAGGCCGGAGACTCTGTGGCAGCACAAGGGGGCGTCAAGTCTGTGGTCGAGGCTGGGGCTGAAGACAAGGTCTTGAGGCCAAACAGCACCTCCTGCTGCCCTTCACAGTTCTTCTGAAACTTGCTTGCCATCTGGAGACAGAGCAAGCAAGTGGAGTCGTCATGGTTAGACTCAAGGCACTGAAGGCAGCAGTTGTGCTGGTCCATTATGGACATACTGTGGGCACAACTGCTGTACTTCTTAAAACCACTGATCGAGGACATAGCAGAAAAAAGGAGACCTGTGAGATCAAATTCCAAGGCCCTGGTCAGGGGTGGGAAAAAAAAACCATGCACCGAGTAAAGAAACTTCACCATTTACAACCCCCCTTCAGAATACCCGTATACTCACCCACCCCTCCCATACTGATCACCTTACATCGCTACTCATCAAATTTCATTGGTTACCTGTAAAATTCCGGGTCCACTACAAGATTCTCACCCTGGTTCACCATACCATTCATACAAGCACCCCCCAGTATCTCTCTGATCAAATTCATCTCCGCTCCTCTCATCATTCTCTCCATCAAATTCATTCTAATCGTCTTTTACACCCATCCCCCTCATCTGCCCACCTCAAATCAACTCAAGCCTCTGCTTTTTTCTTTTTCTCAGCCCTCTTCTTTGGAACTCCCTTCCTCCCAACCTTCGCCTGGAGCTTTCTTTCCTCGCTTCAAAACACTACTAAAAACACATCTTTTTTCCCTTGCCTTTGACTTCCCTCCCCCCTCTGTTTAGATCCCTGTCTTTTCTCACCTAGCTACATCTCGTTCTCAGCTTCCTGTTTTAAATGGTGTTCTTTTCCTTTTTCCTGTAGCACCTTTTAAATTGTAAACCGCTCAGATGCCCAGGCATTGGGCAGTATATTAAATGTTTTAATAAAGAGAAAAACACGATGCCGAAGAAGTGACAATTCCGTGTAGGGGAAGGAAACGGTACACGACAAAGCAAAGAATTGCACAGAAAAAACAAAAAAAATAAGTGAAGAAATGTTATGTTTTTCCCATGGAACAGACATGTGTCTGATGGGCTCCGAGGAAAATAGAAGACTGAGGTAAGATGCACTGTTGGGTGGGAAAATGACTGTGCATGCATGGTAGAACTCCCAAAGGCTTTCTATGAAAGCTGGGGAGTGGTTACTGAGCAAGTTCCATCGGTGCTGATGTCAGCATTTGTAAAGACCGCTTCTTGCTTGTTCCCGGAGAATCTGTGCATAGTGTTGTGGCTTCATTTACAATTCTGCTGTCAAGCCCTTTACTCTTCATTCCACACTTCCCCCTACGCCTGCGATTCACAACACAATCTCCTCAGCCGCCTACCATTTTTTTTTCATTGATCCTTCAACAAAGCAAAAAAGAAAAAAAAAAAAAGTTGTGCATCCTTCATGCTCATATGAAAAAGAAACTGGCCTGAAATCCTCACTAACACTAGCAACAGCAGAATGAGCTTTTTACTCTTCAAACCTGGCATTAGAAAACCCTGTGCCAGCCTTCATGTCTACTGCGCACTTTTTAAAATAGTTATTAAAGTTGGATGCAAATGAGGGCAGTATGCTGAGGTCCACAGCAGTCCTTACATAGTTTTTTTTTTGTGTGCTAAATTCCTTTCTGCATAGGGTGACCAGAATAGCACAGAAAATGGAGGGTGAAACTTGCACTAGGCTCTATGCTAGACCACCTGCTCCTCTCCAAGCTAGAGAACCCCTCCTGCCCTAGTACATTGCTCCTGAGTTCTGTACTGGATAAAACTCAGTACTCAGGGCTGGGGCCTCTATGGATGCCCATTGTCGTTGCTGTCACCCTTCTTGAGCAGGCAGCAGCGACATTGGCTGCAAACAGCTCCACAGTGCTTACCTTTAAACTCTGATGCTGTGGGGCTGTTTGCTTTTGCCCAGCCGATGCCCAATGCCAACTTCCTGCTGCAAATAGGAAATCAGCATCAAGCATCAGAGAGAGGGCAGAAGTAAACAGCCTCACAGCACCAAAGCTTAAAGGTAAGCAGCACGGGGCTGTTTGCAGCCATTGCCACCGCTGCACATCCTGGAGAGGCAATGGGCACCAGAGGGGGGCACAAGGGATGAGATTTGGCTAGGGTGCCATATCTCCTTGTGCTGGCCCTACCAATACCAACAGAGTCTCTCTCCTCTTCTCCTTTTTTAAGACCTGCCCTTCCTGAACAAAGACTTAGTGCAGAAAGAATGATAGCCTTACTGGCCCCACAGCTGGTTGGGGGCTTAATCACATGCAATATGTTTAAGCAAACTAGATCACCTAAATCACCAGTGTTTTGGGATCAGCAAGTAGGCAGTGGCAGGCCACAGCTCAGCCCTGTCTCCATGGCAAATAGAAAAGATACCTAAGAAGTGCACATCAATTTCCTCTCCAGCACGAGAAGTCGGGGCAGTTGTGCCATGCTAAAAACATCCCAGCAGTTGAGAACTTCAACCTCCTGTACCACCACCGACATGAGAAAGGGTGCTTTAGAACATGTCAGTTCCTCTGTGGTAGTGGGCCAATTTCACAGACAGACCCCACGCCGCAGAGGAATCTGATGCACTCAAGTGCTTTTGCTCATGCATGCTGGCCACTGAGATTTTGTTAATGCGACACAACAATCCCTGACTCCCTGTGCTGCAGAGGAAACTGATACATTCTTCTTAAGTGCCTTTCCTGCTACCAGCAGGGAGTGGAGGGCTGAGCTGGGGTATGCATTGGGGAGTGCTAGAAGGAAATTTTGTATGGTGGTGAGGGGAGCGCCAGAAGGAAGTTTTGCCTAGACCGCCTGATATTTTGCACTGGTCCTGGGGTCGTTGTAAACCAAAGGCATGGGAAAAGTAACCTGCACTGTACTGCAGATTCTGCCCTAGCAACCTCCTATGGGGCAAACTGAATGGACAGTGTTGGTCTTTATCTGCCTTCATCCACTATGTTTGCCAGCAGTCAAGATTTTATTAAGCCTGCATCCAATCTCCCTTTCCAGCAAGCTTGTGCCGCTCCTCCACTCTGTTCTAGCATTTCAGATCTTTTTACAGTCACTAGCAAAAGGATTTCAATCTTAAACCTGTAATTATGGCAAATGAGTCATCCCTGGATACTGCTGCACCTTAGCAAACCTTAAAGGTGGTGGGGGAGGGGGGAAATGTCAGACTTCTGTTCTGCCCATTGCTAAGGTTAAAAAAATGTTTAACAGGCTTCCACAAGCACAGAATACATTAGAGTTTTAAAGAAAAATCTCCACCACCCAAAGCCACACAGAAAAAAGTCCTCATTTATTTTATTTATCTATTTCTTCTATACCGCCCCTTCCAGAGATCAGGGGCAGTTTACATGGAACAAGTAAACATTTGTATACTGCTGTATACATTACATGGAACAGAGATTTTTAACTTTATACAGATAATAGGTACTATATTACATGGAACAGAGATTTCTAACTTTATACAGATAACAGTGCATTAAACTGTCGGAACTATTTACATTTTGTATACTTTTATAAATTCCTGTATTATAATATTGAGCAGAATTTTCTAACTTTTTACAGGTAGTGAGGCGAGGAACTGCCGAAACTATTACAATGGTTATTTACCAAAAGGTTATATACAATGAATTACAGGTGAAGCATTCGTTAGTCATGTGTGTGTGGTGGAATTTATTTCCATTTTTTTATTCATGTGTTTTTTGGAGTGTCTGTGGTGGGTGTCTGTGTGTGGTTGGTTGAGTGAGATTTTAGGGCTTTGTGTTTGTGGGTCTGGGGATGCTGTGTGGATGGAGTTGGGGGTAGGGGATTTCAAAGTGTTTGGAGAATAGGTATGTTTTGAGTTCCTTCCTAAATTGGGTGAGGTCTTTTATGATACGAAGGTCTATTGGGAGATCATTCCAGAGCATGGGGGCAGTGAATGTGAAGGCCCTGGTGCTGGTGGATTTTTTAGTTTTCTTGAATGATTTTGGTATTTCAAGTGAGTGTGCTGCGTTTAGTCTGCGCGCTCTTGATTCAGATGGTGCGTGTAATAGTGTGGATAGATATGAGGGGGCGATGTCGTTCAGGAGCTTGAATGTGGTTAGGAGAATTTTGTATCTGATTCTGCTGTTTATAGGGAGCCAATGCAGTTCTAGCATTATAGGGGTTACATGGTCTGCTAGGCGGGCTTTAGTGACTACTTTTGCACAGATGTTCTGGGCTCTTGACAAGCAATAACAAGAAAAGCCAGCAGGAAACACCGTAGCACCAGGACTTTACCTGGGGAGTGACATGACACAAGAGGTTTGAAGAGAGACACCAGTAAGACTTCATGAGACAACTTATGGTGGGGTCCACGAACTCAGACCATAGTCAAGAATTCCAGCCAGTGAGAGTGACTAAGGCAGCGGTTCTCAACCTGTGGGTCGCGACCCCAACGGGGGTTGCCACAGGATTTAGCGGGGGTCGCTTAGCCTCCACCAAGTTTAAAAAACACAAATTAAGATGTGCACAAGTTGCTGCCGCTGCCGAGTCCGCTTCTCGGCAGCAGCAAACAACGGCAAACTCACCGCCTTCTTCTGCAGCCACGGCTCCCTGCCTCTTAGGGAACCGCGGCTGTACTTGTAAAATCGTTGCGGAGCCCTTCCTGTCTCGACGGGCTCCATGCAGCATTGTCCCGCCTCCAAAGGAAGTGGTAAACAACTTCCTTTGGAGGCGGGACAATGCTGCATGGAGCCCATCGAGACAGGAAGGGCTCCGCAATGATTTTACAGGTACCGCCGCGGTTCCCTAAGAGGCAGAGCGCCGCGGCTGCATTAGAAGGGAGGCAGACCACCTGCAACACGGCGGCCCTCGACAGAGGGGGGCTGACAGGGAGGGAGGGGGGCTGACATGGACAGATGGAAGGATGGGGCTGACATGGAGGGAGGGAGGGAGGGAGGGAGGGGGCTGACATGGACAGATGGAAGGATGGGGGCTGACATGGAGGGATGGATGGAGGGAGGGGGGCTGACATGGACGGATGGGGGCTGACATGGAGGGAGGGAGGGAGGGGGCTGATATGGATGGATGGATGGAGGGAGGGGGGCTGACATGGAGGGAGTAGGCTGGCATGGACAAAGGGGAGAGACATGGGGACATACTGGACAGACGGGATAAATGCTGGACAGAGGCGAGAGACAGTGCGGGTTAGGATTATAATGGGCTGATGGGGGTGCTAGCACTGGTAATGGGCAGATGGGGGGGCTACGAATGGTAATGGGTTGATTAGGGAAGGCTAGGACTGGGAATGGACTTATCAAGGGGGTCTAGCATTGGAAATGAGCTGATCAGTGAGGTTAGGACTGGAAATGGGCTGATTAGGGGAGCCTAGCACTGGTAATGGGGTTGAGGGGGGGACTAGCACTGGAAATGAGCTGATGGGGGGTAGGACTGGTATTGGGCTGATTAGGGGGGGGGGGTAGGACTGGTAATGGGGTTGAGGGGGATTAGCACTAGAAGTGAGCTGATTAGGGGGCTTTGACTGGGAATGGGCTGATTGTGGGGAGGGGAGGATAGAGCTGCTGACCCTGGAAGAAAACTGGGGGCTAAGGCTACAAGTGGGCTGATACAAGGGGATGGGAGCATGGAACTGAAAGGGAGTGGATCTGAGAGGGGCTGCCATGGTATTTGTACTAGAAGGGACTGATCAGTGGGGAAGGAGGGGGACTGGAAGGGAATGGACACCAGTGGCAGTCATGGGAATGCAAGTTGACATTGGAAGGTACTGGGAGTGAGGACTGGAAAGGGGCTGATACTGGGGAGGGTTACTGGGACTGGAAATAGGCTGATGGAAAGAAGTGAAGAAAACAAAAGAGATAAGAACTGGCAGATGGACCATAGACCACAGAAAGAGAGCTAAGAGAAGACAGGAAAGCAGAAGCCTCAGATCGGGACCAGCATGATCAGAGAATAAATTGGTCAGACAACAAAGGTAGAAAAAATAATTTTATTTCATATTAGTGATTTGACTACAAAATCATCATAATTTTGAAATCAAATATTGTTACTTGTTGTTTTGATTATTTAAATAAGTATTTTATAAATAAAAACATATTGCAAAGGCCTATAATATATTAATAATTCAACAAATGATTACAGCGACAATGCGTTAACGGTAAAGGAAGAGAGACGCATTTGATTTTATCATTGGGGGTCACCACAAGTTGACCAACGGTAAAAGGGGTCACGGTACAAAAAAGGTTGAGAACCACTGGACTAAGGCAAGCAAGATGGATTGATCTGACATGCCTCTATATCATTCCATGGTGAGACCGCACCTTGAATATTGCGTGCAATTCTGGTCGCTGTATCTTAAAAAGGATATAGCGATTTTAGAAAAGGTTCAGAGAAGAGCCACCAAAATGGTAAAGGGGATGGAAGGATACTCCTATGAAGAAAGGCTAAAAAGGTTAGGGCTCTTTAACCTGGAAAAGAGACGGCTGAGGGGAGATATGATAGAAGTCTATAAATTAATGAACGGAGTGGAACGGGTAAACGTAGATCGATTGTTTACGTTATCAGAATATAGAAAGACTAGGGGACATGCAATAAAGCTACAGGGTAAACTATTTAAGACTAATAAAAGAAAATATTTTTTCACTCAACGTGTAATCAAACTCTGGAATTTGTTACCGGAGGATGTAGTAAAGGCTGTTAGTGTAGCTGGGTTTAAAAAATGTTTGGACAAGTTCCTGGAGGAAAGGTCCATAAACCATTATTAAGAAGTGACCGAAGATATCAATGCTTGACCCAGTACAAGCATTGTGGAACTTGTGTCTCTTGGGGAAACTGCTAGGTACATATGACCTAGATTGGCCACTGTTGGAAACAGAATACTGGGCTTGGACCTTGGTCTGACCCAGTATGGCATATCTTATGATCTTATGACATTTGATGAGCAGCCTTTTGTACTAGAATGCAAAGCAATTTCCATGACAATGACACAATATTTGCATGAAATTGTATAGAATGGAGGCAATATATTCAAATCAAATTATGTATAGACAATTTGAAGGCTAGACTGGCCTGATGGGGTGGGGATTGGGAGCTGGGAAGGGCAAGGTCTTCCCAAAAACAGGTGACAGAACCCCTGTATTAAATCAAAATCCATACAAACTAGAGGCAATTCAGATAATTCATAGCTGAACTGGAATAGGACACCAATGAAATGGGAGGCCATGCACATCCAGCAACCTGTGGTACATGGCAGCAAAACAACAATGTTGTAAACATCCAACAGATACTGTATTAGAGTAAACTCACTAACACTGGCCAGAGAAAGGAAAGCAACTGTTTCTTTCAATAGCATGTCTGCCCATGTACACAACTACCATGTCCTGAGTCTCCTTTTACTCTCTTTATAGAGGTACAGGGGTATAACAGCCCTCAGACAAACTGACAGTGACAGACGTGGTGGGATGTTGGGGTGGAGCACTGTGCATAGGTGCAGGTCACCAATGAGTCTGGATAAATTATAACCATTCAAGGTTTGACTCAAATCTCCATATTATTAAGCACTTTGTATTCCAGCAATACACTCACTATCTGGTTGCCTATCTATATAGTGTTTTAGTTGCAGAAATTTCAGTTGCCCTAGGGGAGCAGGGGGGAGGGGGATCCCCAAACCCCACTGATTTATAAAGCTCCCGCAGCAGCAGAATCAGCAAGTGGCAAGAAGACCTCCAAGCCCCAATGGCCAAAGACGAAGAGGCTTTGCTTGCCTCCTGTTCCTCATGCGCTAGCATCTCAACTCCTTACTGCAATGAATCATTGGCAGCCCAGGCCGTTACCTAAAAAAAGAGAGCAGATACCCTCTTCATTTACCCCGTCTGTGGAGCTTCCTGATGGGGAAGGAGCAAACATCCATTGCTGTTGCTATAGTGCAAAATGGTGCCAGATTGAGGTTTGGTCAGCAAAGTTTTGGACTATAGCATCAGCAAGGCAGGAACAACTAGGGTTTATTCCTGCACTGTGAAAATGAGCCAGGACAGTAGAAGATGCAAGTGTCTTGCAATTATTTATTTTGGTGGGTTGGGCATGAACCTGATAGTCTTTGTCGGAAATGCCAACAGTGTGTAGGAATCACGCCAAACACCGCTGTGGCTTTTCCTTTTTAATAAAGTGAAACTTTTCCTAAAAGACAACAGCTTTACTTAGCTGGTGAATAACTCGTTGACAGGCTGCTCTCCAGACACTCCGCTATACGCCAATTCCGACGTGTCACGTTTCGGGTGCAACTAACAACGGCACCCTGCTTCAGGTTAGGCAATGCGCGGGAAATCATCAGAGCAGTTAAGTCCATTAACAGGAGGGTCCTGGTAGACCGGCCTGAAGCACAGCCAATCCAAAACAGGAGTCTCTGTCCGCCTGCACATCCAGACGGTAATGCTTCACAAAGGTATGTAGCGACGACCAAGTAGCCGCTTTACAGATGTCCACCGCCGGCACCAAGCTAGACTCCACCCAAGATGCCGCTTGTGCCCTAGTGGAATGAGTCCGCAGCCCTTCTGGCACTATGCGACCATGTAGAATGTAAGCCAACGCGATCGCTTCCTTTATCCAACGAGCAATGGAACCTTTTGAGGCAGCTTCCCCTCGTCTGGGCCCCACGAACAGGACGAACAGCCTGTCCAACTTACAGAAGGGCGCTGTTCTAGCCACATACTTCTTCAATGCCTGGCGAATATCCAAACTATGAATTCGATCTGCTACCAGAGTATTACCTTTAACGCGAAACACGGGCAAAGACACCACCTGATTCAAATGAAACACTGAAACCACCTTAGGCAAGAACGACGGAACCGGTCTCAACACCACTTTCGAATCGTAGAAAGACAGAAAAGGTTTCCTACAAGATAGCGCTTGTAACTCAGACACTCACCGAGCCGAGGCAATGGCCACTAAAAACACTACATTCAGCATAAGATCTTTCACAGAAGCCTTCCCCAAGGGCTCAAATGGCTCTCCACCTAGGGCCTCCAAGACTAAGGGTAGATCCCATGCTAGAACCATATGCGTGCGCGGTGGCCGAAGAAGAGCTACCGCCTTCAAGAAACGCTTAACATCCGCATGACTCCCCAGCGAGCAGCCTTGCATCTTCCCCCTATAACAGGCTAAAGCCGCCACCTGGACCTTTAGGGAAGCTGCCGCTAGGCCCTTCTGAAAACCATCCTGCAAGAAAGCTAGAATCTGCGGAACTGAAGCCTTCAACGGAACAGTCCCTCTCCGCACACCAAGCCTCAAAGACGCGCCACACTCTGACGTATGCCAAGGAAGTCGACTTCTGCCGCAACTTCAGTAGGGTAGTAATCACTGCCGCCAAATAACCTCTCGCTTTCAACCTTGCCCTCTCAAGAGCCAGGCCGTAAGCGAGAATCGATCCACCTGGGGCATGCAGAGAGGTCCCTGAGTGAGAAGGTCCTTGCGAACAGGAAGCTTCCAGGGCTGCCCCTCTAAGAGTCTGACCAAGTCCGCGTACCAAGGCCTTCTTGGCCAATCCGGAGCAATTAGAACCACACGACCCTTGTGCCGCTCTATGCGCTGTAGAGCCCGCCCGATCAACACCCACGGCGGAAAAACATACAGCAGCTGCCCCTCTGGCCACTTCTGAATGAGAGCATCTAGGCCCTCCGACATCCTCTCCTTCCTTCTGCTGAAGAACCGATCGACCTTCGCGGAACCCATTCCCCCGGGTTCACCCTTACTCGACTCAGAAAGTTGGCCTCCACATTGTCTACCCCCGCGACATGCGCTGCCGACAAGGCCACCAGGTTCCTTTCGGCCCACTCGAACAAAACGTTCACCTCGTCCTCTAGCGCCACACTGCTGGTGCCTCCTTGTCGATTTATGTATGCTACCACCGTCGCGTTGTCCGAGAACACCCGAACAGCTTTCCCCTGCAGAAAAGGGCACAACCACTGAAGGGCCAGCGTCACTGCCCGCAACTCCAGTCTGTTGATTCACCACAACTTTTCGCGGTCGGATCACTGACCTTGCACCAGGTGCCCCTGACAATGAGCTCCCCAGCCGTACAGACTGGCATCCGTCGTTAGAGACACCCACGCTGGAGCTTCCAACGACACACCCTTCTCTAGCCATCCTGGTCTCAACCACCAACGCAGCACCAGACGCATGTGCGGAGGACAAGCCAACCTCTGGGACAGAGAATCTTCTCAGCAGGGCCCGCTGCAACGGCCGCATGTGGGCCCGCGCCCACGGCACAAACTCTAGCGTCGCCGCCATCGTCCCTAACACCTGCAGATACTCCCAGGCTGTAGGACAACTGAGGCTGAGAAACCGACGCACCAATCGCCGGAGGGCTAGCACCCGCTGCTGTGGCAGAAACACTCGACCCACACTCATATTGAAACGCGCTCCGAGGTACTCTAGGTTTTGAGATGGCTCCAACTTGCTCTTTGCGGTATTGATCACCCAACCGAGGCTTTGCAAAAGAGCTATCACTCTGGCCATAGCCACGATACTTTCCTCCCTGGACTTCGCCCTGATCAACCAATCGTCCAGATATGGATGCACCAGAACTCCTTCCTTCCGCAACGCCACCGCTGCCGCCACAACCACCATCACCTTGGTAAACGTTTGCGGCGCCGGCGCCAGGCCAAACAGAAGCGCTTGAAACTGAAAATGCCCCATCGGTACCGCAAACCTGAGGAATTTCTGATGCTCCCGGCGGATCGGAATGTGAAGATACACCTCCGATAAGTCCTGGGATGTCAGAAACTCTCCGCTCCTTACCGCTACAATGACTGACCGGAGAGTCTCCATCCGAAAATGAGACATGCGCAGACAGCGATTCACACTTTTTAAATCCAGAATGGGCCGCCATGTCCCGTCTTTCTTTGGGACGACGAAGTAAATGGAGTATCGACCGCAACCTAACTGGTCGGCAGGAACCGGGACAATGGCCTTGAGAAACAGAAGCCTTCGCACCGTATCCTGCACTGCCTTGTGCTTTGCTCGAGCGTTGCACGGGGACGCACGAAAGAATCGGATACCAGCCGCTGCAGCTCGAGCGCATAACCCTCGCGAAGCACCTCTAACACCCACTGATCGAACGTGAGACGGGCCCAGGCAGGGTAAAAATCCTGCAGCCGCCCCCCTACGGGAACCAACCCCCCCTGGGCCCCCCTGACTTCATTGTGACTTTTTGAAGGTAGAGAACGAGGACGCAGCTGCAAAACCCCGGTTTGCTCCTCGAAACCCCCGAAACCCCCTGGGACCTATCAGGGAAGCGACCTCTCTGAGCCTGACCCCCTCTCTGGGAACTGAAGCGGCGAAAATCCCGCTACTGCCCCCGAGACCCGGGACCAGCTCGGCTCTGTTTTTGCTTATCCTCTGGCAAACGACTGCCCTTCGACTCCCCTAAATCCTTAACCAACTTCTCCAAATCCTCACCAAAGAGCAGCTTCCCCCGAAAAGGGAGCTTACGCAACCTCGCCTTTGAAGAACCATCCGCAGCCCAATTTCGCAGCCACAGACACCTTCTGCCGGCAACAACAGAGGCCATACTCTTCGCTAAACCTCGGATCAGGTCATAGTGAATGTCGGCGAGATACGCCCTCCAGACTCCAATCTTGCCACTTCCTCGGACACTTCCCCCGAGTGGTCACCCTGCACTCGCTGTGCCCACCGCAAACAGGCCAGCGCTACCCAGGCCCCACAGATAGATGCCTGTAAGGACAAAGCATTGGCCTCAAAAATCTGCTTCAGCAACGTTTCCAACTTGCGGTCTTGCACATCCTTAAGAGCCGCTGCACCTTCCACCGGGATGGTAGTTTTCTTGGTCACCGTTGACATGGCTGCATCCACCTTGGGAGCCTTGAACAACTCCCTGTCCTGATTCGAGAGTGGATACAACCTTGCCATCACTCGAGACCCCTTAAGAGCAGCCTCCGGCGTATCCCATTCCTCCTGAATCATCTCCTTAAACACCCTATGCACCGGGAAAGCCCTCAGATTCTTCTGAACCACCTGTAGCAGCGGATCCTCCAGGGTGGAGTCTGCTACCGGTCCCGCGTCTGGCATATTAAGCGTTTTAAGTGACTCTGAAATGAGCGCCGGTAGCTCCTCTCTCTGAAATACCCTAACTACCCGCGCCTGATCTTCTTGTTCCTTAATCTCACCTTCCTCTAGATCCTCCAGATACTTATCCATGTCCGTGTCCTCCGAACGCCCGTCCTCTGACGCGACGGAGAGCGCTAGGTGATCTCTACCTGTCCTTGCTCTTTTGACACTGCTGCCCGAGGCTGCCGCTGACAATGGAGAATGCGGCCGCTTCAGCCCCAGCTCAGCTCCTGAGGTACTTGCTGTAGGCGCTCCCTGAGAGCCCGCCAAAGTCTTCTGGAGTAGAGCAATGAAATCCGACGAGAAAATTGCCCCTAGATTACCTGCCAGAGACTGCTGAGCAAGCAGAGGCACTGGGGCAACAGAGGCACTGACCCCCGGCTCAGGGGTTGGTAGGGATGGGATACCAGGGTCCATCATATCCGCCAAACCCTCATGCCCCCTAGGCTTTAAGTCAGGAACCACCTCTTTGGCCTCCAACTCGGGAGCGCAGCCCCTACAGACACCCTCCTGTGAGACTGAACTGCGCTTAGCCCCACACAAAAGACAGAGCTGCTTGGAAGGCATGCTGTCCTGACCCGCACATGGCGCAACCCCCACTCAGATAAATTTTTTTTTTTTTTTACTCCTGCACCTTCAGGGAGACTCCCCCACCAGAGCCCCGAAGAAAGAAACAAAAAACAAGGCTTCCAGACCAAGCTAGGAAGCGCCAAGGCCCCACACTGGAAACCGGCGATCTTCCCGCCCTCAGGCCACACGATCCAGCCTGCGCTCGTCAAACAGCTGTTTCCCGCCGAAAGAGGCCTGTGGCCCTGCGAAAACTGCTGCCCGATTGCCAACCACTCTCCGTTCCCTTATACCGGCGATTTAAACACTCCCCGTTACTTGAAGATGTCTGTTAGAACGGAGATCACCTGGGACTGCTCCTAAGGGCTGTCGGCACTGGCAAATACTTCTGCACTCATCGCGCCCCGAGCACAAGCCGGCTCCGGTCCCTTGCAGTCGGGACGGTAACCTGCTGAAGATCCTCTCTCCGACGTCAACCGGACCCCAGTCTGGCTCCTGACTGTCCCCCGATTGAAATAAAGGGCGGGTAATGGAGCAGAGGATCCCCGGGCAAAAAAACCCCAAGCCACTGCTCTCCCAAACAACCGGCAGAGAAAGACAAGGGCTTCCGAAGATAGTTACCCCTTATCTTTAGGGCTTCCTTTTTTTTTTTTTTTTTATAACTCCTCTAACTTTACTTAATCGTTCCTCTAGTGAGCCCTGGAATCCCTGGGCTCACCACCTCTCTAGCTGCTTTGGAGACTGAAAACTGGTGTGAGGAGACGGTGCCAGCCCTTATATACTGGTGACATCACAGCACTGAAGTTTCTCAGTCTCCAAAGCTGCTGGATGAGGTTGACAACCCCAGAGATTCCGGGACTAGACTGGAGGGACGATCAGGAAATTAATCTTGGACCGTAGTTTGATAAACTCTGTAGCAGTCCTTACTGAAAACATCAGGCAGAGAGATTACCACTCTCCTCAACTGCAGGGTAACCACTAACACCAGATTTTTCCTACTGTCCCTCAACTCACTGGTTTCTGCATCTGCTGAGTAAAAGCAGAAATATTGAATCTTAAATCAGACATGTTTGCAGCTAATTTCTTAAATAAGGTACAAGATATCTAGACTGGACTGCAGCTGGCAGATCGGCCTCAAATTAATCTGTCCTTGGTTCAGACTGAACAGAATCCGCCTCAGAGTCACCGGGTCCTCTTCATATGCCCTCAGTTCCGACAGGGCTGTGCATGAGTATTAGATGCCCTAGGTAAACTTTCAGCCATATGTTTCATGCAAATGGGCTCCCCACTGAGATTTTCATAATTTAACACAACAATGGCGATTACCCCCAACATCATCCCAGAGCAACCCTGTAAAATGCTTTTAATTTGCTGCAGTTGTAATGAGTGCTCGATATAGATTGGACTGGGCATATGTGATATTTGTGCCATTAGTCAGCATTTTTTTCCCCAATAAATCTGATAGAATTTGTTAAAAAAAAATGCTTCTAGATATGCTGATGGTTCTTTGAGTTGTGAGACTGTCAGGATCTCTTGTTTTGCTTTGACTGCAGCTGCTTTTGGCCATCCCCTGAAGCTACTGCCATGGGAGGGATTAGTGTATGGTTCAGCTGCTGTGCTAAAATCCTATAAGGGATAGGCCTGACATGGGCATTCCCCTTATGTTGCTACTAGCACAGGCGTACATCACCCGAGCTAACCATGCAGATGCGCCTAATGCCACCATAGTACAAGCATACTAGGCCCTCATGAACTGCAGAGGAATGCAAGTACAAGCCCACTGCAATTACCATACCACCAGGGAAGAGGTTTGTAAATATGCCCCTGAGTTTGTTCACAGCTTTTAATCCAGCGTTTCTGCAAGGTCTAGAGAAAGTTTAATATTCTCAGTCATTGCACTTGCAGTGCAATTAATAAACCCACCTCTACCCTTAAACTATCTGTATCTTTATATCTTTGCTATGGTTAATGACAGCCTCTCCTAGAGATGTGCTCCCAGTGAATGACCAGAAACAAACATCTGTCCTTTCCTTAAAAAAACACAACTAATCTTAATCCAGTGATTCTCACCTATCATCGTTCTATATTAAATTTACCATTTGTAAGGAGTCAGAGAGAAAGGTTTCTATACTTAATTACTAGATTTCAAGAACTAAACAGAACAGAACTTTGAGGTTCCAGTCAGGTCGCAATACAACAGCCCTTGTAGCAAAGGCCTATGAGATCCATACTCATCTCCGTGGAGGTAAGGACGTTCTAGTCTTCTTGCTATGAACATGGATTTCGACCCGGTGGATCACTCTTGCTGGCTGAACGTAACTGGCTAGAGGAGTGGTGAAAACATTAAGGCCGTCCCAATAATGTCAGTGTACCATTTGTGCAGTCTTCTCCAGCATTCCCCATGGCTTTAAATTTCACAGTTACTCTGTTCAACATCTTCCTTTCACCCCTTGTAACCCTCATTCAAAACTATGGAGCAAGCATCCTGTTGGATATTGTTACAGATCCACATGAGACATCAACTCAGTACAATTTAGACAAAGTTACTCACTGGCTAATATCTCAAAAAGCTGAAGTTGAACCCCAAAATTCAGATGCCAACTACTTCACAAGAAAGGCATCTGTCCATCTTGTTTTGTGGTAGCCCAATATTAATCAAAGGAGTGATTGGCACACTTGGGTTTCTTCTCGACAATTCTTCACCTCTAGATTGTCACTCTTCAGAAAGTAGCTCAATGAACCTATTTCTAGACCAAAATGATTTACATACTGTTATCCACGCACTTGCATTAAATCATCTTGTACACTAGCCTAACATACTCCAAAATCAAATGTCCCTAGCTGAAAGAAAATATGGCTGTGAAAATTGTATTTTACTTATAGGTATTGATGAATTGCCTTTCCGAGTCTTGACAACTTACCTCACGTGATGTACAAAATTAAAACAAAATAAAAAAAAAAATTCAAATCCTATACAAACATAATTAAATACAAATGTTCCACCTCCTGCCATCATCTAACAAAAATAGCTCTTTATTTAGACAGTTTTGTATACCGCCTTATCCTTCAATCAAAGCGGTCACAACACAATTGGGGGATACATTTAACACAGAGGGATGAGACACATATACTAATACTTACAGGGAACATGGGCAATGGAGGGTTACGTGGCTTGCCCAAGACCACAAGGAGCATCTGTGAGACTAGAAACCCCAGTCCTTCCGGCCCAAGGTTGCTGTCCTCTAGTGGGATTTGAACCCCCGACCTTCCAGCCTGAAGTACCTTGCCCCAACCACTAGGCTACTCCCTCCCTTAATATGTAAATGGCTGAGAAATATATTATTCCAGAATTTATCACTCAAATTCCTACACATTACTGGCAAACAGTAAGGCTTTAAGATTTTTTTTGAAACTTTGTTTCCTGTTGCAAAACTAAATGTAAGTTCTGTCATCCCATTGGGACTGCTATGGAAAAAGCCCCATTGGGATAACACATTTCTATCAATTCTTTTAATGTGGAGTTGCATTCTGGATGGCTCTCAATGCCCTGCCTGGAGTATACAATTCAAGCTTATAACGTAAATAATCAGAGCCCTTTTCCCTCAAGCCTCAAAATGTAACTGTTAACATCTTAAAGAACACTCTTGCTAGTCCCAGTAACCAATGCTACTGGGCCAGTAATGATTTAGCAGAGCAGCAAACATGGAGCTCCAAATATATAAATAGCACAAAATACAACAGCTAATCAATATAGGTGGGCATATGTAGGTTTGATAAAGAACCATTATAGCAATCAAAATGCAGGATTAGAGATTGCACCAAAACCAGCAGAAAACTGTAATGGCTGTGTTAGTCCACTTGGATAGTGTAAATAAAAGGTCAACAAGCAAGTTGTACGTGAGACCACCTTATTGGACTGACTTAATATAATTTGGACAAGCTTTTGAGAGCTACTCTCTTCATCAGGTCCATGAAGGCATAATAAAGCTACACTGGATTTAAACTCATCTATATTCTGGGTAGTTGTCATATGTCATTACAAATCAAAGTGTGGAGTAGAGTGACAGTTATACAGGTCCTGCCTCATCATAGCTAGTCTGCATCTGCCATTGATTTACAATGAAAAGCATAAGGAGACAGTAGCCCTTTGCATGTCAGTGTTTTAGGCCTGGTAATGGGTAAGGAAATCAATGTCTCTAATTCAGTCCCCTTTAGTCAGTGTTGAATTACTTGATCATTTTAAAGATCAGTGTTTTCCTTTCATGTATGTTCCTGAACTTTCATGATATGTGTGTCAAATAAATAAAAGCTGTGATGCCAGCAAATCAGTACAAGGCTGGATGAGTCCAGCTGGATGTGGCTATTGTCGACATAGAAGATAGGCAGGACACAGAGTTGCTGGCCTAGGTAAGAAATGCCCAAGTCTGAGGGGGAAAACAGCATTGTGGCACACAGTAAGGGGTATGTTTACTAAAACGCCCTTGTTATGGTATAAGTGCATGCATGCTAATTGCAATATTGACAATCGCTGCACTAACTGCAATGTACAGACATGCCCACGCTCCACCCTACCCCACCCATTTCTCTCCTTGTTGGGGACTGGAATTAACCCCACACTGTTTAGAGTATGCACGCTATTATCACGCACTCAGGCTTGCATTAATAGCTAGCACAGCTTAGAGAGGCAGTGGTAGAGTGGTATACACCTGGTAGCACTTTATAATAAGTTGCAAACTATAAAGCCCATGCTCAGTACATGTTAAAAGAAACTAATTAAAAACAAAGATGAACTTTGAGTTATAAAAGAGAAAGCATCAAACTTAAAGGGGTTATAGGTGGAATTGAGAAAAACATAAGCTTAAATTGTGCCCATTTCAAAACTTGGGCTGCCATTCCTACAAGATCATAGCAGTTTACATAAATGACTCAATTAGAAGAAGAAAAGAAACAGATCAGACAAGCAAGCAGAAATAATTTTTCTGCTCACAGTCCCCTCCCATGTACTCCAGCATTGGTCCTAAAAAGTCTTAGAGAAAAAATATACTTTTAAAACCGTTTTAAATTTAGATAGGGAAGCGACTGTAATACATGGACTTCACCCAATGGACTACACAAAAATCAAATTGACCATATCTATATAAATAAAGACAAAATCTGGAGCAGACTATGGCAGAGATCACCAACCTCTAGTATGCAAACTCAAGCTAAAGTTGAAAAAGAGCAAGCCACTCATAAATGTAGCAAAATAAATATACCACTAGAATTTAAAGACTGCCTGCAAAATCGATTTGCTGCTTTAGATACAAATGACAGAGCTCCAGAAGAGTTATGGGACGACATCAAGAAGGTTGTGTTGTAAGAAAGTGAGAAGTCTCTACAAAACGTAAAAAAGCAAAAATGGCCAAAATGGATGACCGAAGAAACTCTGAAAATTGCCCAGAAATGCAGAGAAGCTAAAGCCAGAGGAGAAAGAGGCAATCGTAGAACTTGGAGATTTCCAACATGCAGCAAGACAAGACAAGGAGAAGTACTACAATGACACATGCAAGGAAATAGAAGCAGAAACTATTAGAGGAAAAACAAGATCAGCTTTCCTAAAGCTACAAGAGTTAAGGAAAAAATTCCAGCCTCAAAGTGGAATGTTACAAGATGCTCAAGGATCCATGTTGAATGATGTTGAGAAGATCAAGAAAAAGTGGAAAGAATAAACAGCGTCATTATACAATAAAAGATCAAGTGGACCAACAGCCATTTCAACCTGTACCTTATGATCAAGGAACCATTGGTGATGAAAGAAGTCGTCAAAGCAGCACTGAAGGTCTTATCAAAGGATAAAGCACCTGGAATTGATGGAATTCCCACTGAAGTATGACAGCAATCGGATGCAGCTGTTACCATACTTACAGGGCTCTGCCAGAAAATTTGATCATCATGGCCAACTGACTGGAAAAGATCTGTGTTTATACCAATACTAAAGGCAATCCAACTGACCGTGGAAAATATTTCACAATCGCTCTGATCCTTCATGCCAGTAAGATTCTATTCAAGATTACTCAGCAGAGACTACAACCATACCTGGAACGAGAACTGCCTGAAGTGCAAGCAGGGTTCAGAAAAGGGCGAGGAACAAGAGACATCATGGATGTGAGATGGATCCTTGAAAAGACTGAAGAATACCAAAAGGATATCCATACGTGTTTTGACTACAGCAAGGCTTTGACTGTGTAAAACATGAGAAACTTTGGGAAAAATTAAGAAGCATGGGTAAACCAGAACACCTGATAGTTCTCTTGCACAACCTTTACATTGATCAAGAAACAGTTTGAACAGAACAAGGAAAAACAGAATGGTTTAAAATCAGCAAAGGTGTACGACTTTCCCCCTCCCTGTTTAATTTATATGCAGAATAAATTATCAGAGAAGCAGGACTGTATGAAGACAACCGAGGTGTGAAGACTGGTGGAAGACAACAACTTTCGCTATGCTGATACCACCATTTTACTGGCTGAAAGTGAAAAAGATCTGAAACACATGCTTCTCAAGATCAAGGAAAATAGTCATAAAGAGCCTGCACCTTAATGTAAAGATGACAAAGATCCTGACAACTGGCAAAAATCGATAAGTTCATTGTTGATGGAGAAGAAATTGAAATAGTGGACAACTTTAACTTACTTGGATCAACTATCAAAGAAATCCAACAATGCACTGCTCTTGGCAGAATGGCTATGAAAGACTTAGACAAGATTCTCAAGAGCAGAGATGTCTCGCCATACAAAGATTTGACTTGTTCAAGCCATGGTATTTTCAATAATGTCATATGGATATGAAAGTTGGACAAGAAGAAAATTAATGCCTTTGAATTATGGTGCTGGTGACAAATACCTTTGGACCCAAGGGGAGGAGACCATGAACAGCTATTACAGCTGCAAGAGCAACGATGGATTTACTCATTGAATACTGTTACCCCTAGAGGTTTGAATTTACAGATCGATTGGCATATTATTTGATTAGAATTCCCAGTTCTCATGGGCCAATAGAGGGTTTCTTGAGTCAGTGGGACTTATCTATTGGCTGCATGTTTTTGAATTTGATTGGTTGCCATTCATCTTTTGTTTTAAGCTTATAAGACAAGCTATAGCCTTGGTTTTGGTTTTATGTGGAAGCTTTGTATTTCGCCAGTATCGGATGGACCTGAGGCAGGGTTGGAAGAAAAATTTACAACAAACCCGAAACGTGTGGCACGTCGTCGTTCCTGTATCGCTTGCATTGTTTATTCAAGCTGAAGTTGCTTGGCTACAAACAATCTTTAACAAAGCTAAGTGTGGAGTTTCATTTTGAAAAGTTATATAAAAAAGGAGTGGTCTCAGTGGTGCATGGAATGGTTCTGTTGCACTGGGCTGACTAGCTCAGTCAAAAAAAATATTTATATATTGATAGGGTTTCTTAGTTAGAAATTTTAGGAATACAGACACTGTGTAGTAACACAAAACCCTACAAATGACATTCAGAAACTTACCATGCCAGCTCAAAATCCAAGAGGCCCTTTTACTAAAGGGTTTAACGCAAGTTAATGAAGTTAACATAGTCAAGTGTAAAAGGGAGGTTCTGGAGGCCAAATTTAGGTTTTTAGGTAGGAAGTTGAAATCCAGAACTTCCAAGGTAGCATTCTCTGAAATGCTTCCCGATCTATGCTCAGGACCCAAAAGGCAGGCAGAGTTCCAGAGTCTCAATGCAACGATATGATGGTGCAAGGAAGAGGGTTTTGGATTTGTTAGGAACTGGACAACATTCTGAGGAAAGGAGGGGCTTTTACAAAAGAATGGGCTCCACCTTAACCGGGATGGAACCAGGTGCTGGCATTAACCTTTAAAAAGGAGATAGAGCAGCTTTTAAACTAGATAACAGGGGAAAGCCGACAGTCACCCAGGAGTGCATGGTTCAGAAGGATGTATCCTTGAAGGATACTAGCAAAAGAGGGAAGTTAGGGCATCCCAATAGAGAGGCTCCAATAAAGATAAAAGTAACCCAGATAACCTTAAGTACAGAGCAGACAGTTGAAAGATTCCAAATTATCCCTATCAAATGATAACCAGATTAATATGAATAAAATACAACCTCTAAAACTAACACTAAATGAAAGGTTAGATATAATTGGTATCTCAGAGATCTGGTGGAAGTTGGACAACCAATGGGACACTGATACCTGGGTACAAACTATATCGCAATGATAGTGTAGATCAAATTTGTGGAGGGGTTGCTTTCTATGTTAGAGAGGGCATTGAGTCACACAGGAGTAAAGATTTGCAGGAAACAAAATACATTGTAGAATCTCTATGGATAGAAATTCCATGTAAAAAGGGGAAGATGATGGTAGTGGGGGTGAACTACCGACCATCTGGCCAGAATAAAATGGAGGATGATGAAATGCTAAAAGAAATTAGGGACACTAACAAAAGTTAAAACACGTAATAATGGGTGATTTCAATTACCCCGGTACAACTGGGTCAGTGTCACAGCAGGACATCCTAGGCAGATAAAGTTTCTAGATGAAATAAATGACTGCTTCTTGAAGCAGCTGGTTCATGAACCAACAAGAGGGAACATTATTTTGGAGCTAGCCCTTAGTGGAACACAAGATCTGGTACAATAGAAACTCACCAAAGCTAAGCCAAAGAGTAACTTAGTTGTCAGAATAGTGGGCTGAGATCCAGGTAAGCCAGTGTTGAAATTCTGCTTCTCCTCCTGATATCCCTCGTGACCTTGAGGCAATGAAAGGTGAAATGACCTTGCTCTGGTATAAGTTAGATTGCAAGGCCACTTGGATAGGGAAATAATGCATGTAAAGCACAGTTACTTACCTGTAACAGGTGATCTCTGGGAACAGCAGGAATAAGTCTTCACATATGGGTACGTCGGTACCGACGGAGTCTGCGCAGGAACGCTTCCCAGCGACCAATCAAGAGCTTTTGGAAGCATCCCAGCACGCCTACGTGCTGCCTTCCCCAACTGCCTCTCCTCAGTTAAGTTTTAAAGCTGAGACAAAGAGAGAGAGAGAGAGAAAGGAAAGGAAAGATAGAGATACAACTCCTGGGGAGGTGGGTGGGTTGTGAAGACTTATTCCTGCTGTTCCCAGAGATCACCTGTTACAGGTAAGTAACTGTGCTATCTCCAGGAACAAGCAGGAATGAGTCTTCACATATGGGGACTCCCAAGCTGAGATGCCTGGAGTCCCAGCATGTCATAGGTGGGAACATGCTATCTCCCAGAACACCAGGCATCCTGAGGATGGAGGGTAGGAGTTGAAGAAAGAAAAAAATGCTGTGGAACAGCTAACCTAGCATAGGACTGCAGAGGGGGAGTCCATGTGTGGATGATTGTCATCAATGATATTGCAAGAAGATTGCAATAGGGACCTCCCCTAACAGGATTTCACAGAGGTATGGAGGTTCATGGATCTACTGGGAATCCAGTAGAGGAACCTTGAAGAGGACCTCACTGTAAAGTGGAGGTAATAAACCTGTAGGAAAAATAGTGGAGGTCAGAATCCTGAAAGGAATAGGTAACCCCAGTAGGAAAAACTGGGGTAGTACAAAAACGGTGGGCCTTCAGAGGAAGGGTTTATGACAAAAACCTAACTCTTTTGGCGGGAGCGTGGGTCACTCCTAGGAGCAAAAAGAGAAAGGCTAACCGATTTGGACAAACAGGCATAGTCCTTGTGGGGAGAAAGGGTATGGGGACCCCTTATTTTATTTATTTATTTAACTGCATTTATATCCCGCTTTTCACCGGGTCAAAGCGGTGTTACATATAAGGTGGGGGGGGGGGGGGGAGATAATCAGATAAAAGGGTGGGGCTGTCACCAGGTGGGCAGCATTGATGATCTCGACATAGGACGGACTGTAGACATGGACAACATAGTACCGTTTTCAAATCATAGTTCATGACGGGTGGGTTTGGGGGTGATGCATTTTTGGTGGGAGTTGTCTTGAGATATTCTTGGAATAGGATGGTTTTTAGCTGCTTTCTGAATGATGGGAGATCGCCATTGTTCCTGACGTGGGTGGGTAGAGAATTCCATAGGGACGGAGCGTAAAGTTCAAAGGCTCTATTGCATGTCCGTTGAGAGCATTTGGTTCTTGTGTGTGGGATGGTGAGGTAGTTGCTGGAGGCCTGTCTGGTTGTTTTGCCGTGGGTTGAACGAGTCAGCAAGGTGCGGAGCTGGGTGTTCTGTGTTTGGTGGATGGCTTTGTGGGTGAGCAGGACAGATTTGTATTTAGTTCTTGCTTAGAAGGGAAGTATGTGTAGGTCTCTCAAGATTGGGGTGATGTGGTCGCGTTTCTTTGCTCTCTGAATGATTCTTGCTGTGGTGTTCAAGGCAGTTCAGAGGGGGTTAGTCTGTGAGGCTGGTAATCCATGGTAGATTATGTTGCAATAATCCAGATGTGGGAGTGTCATAGCTTGCATTACGGTCCTGAAGTCTTGAGGCTCGAGTAGGGGTCTGAGACGCTGCACTATTTTGGCTTTGTGGAATATATTTCCAGTGGTTTTGGTAATTTGTTGCTTGAGGGTTAGAGCTTGGTCAATGATAATGCCTAGGTATCTGATTTGTGGCTGTATTTGAATGCGTGTAGTTCCTATGTTGAGGTGTGTGGGTGGTGTGAAGTCTGGGTCTTTTGTCACTATGAGAGCTTCAGTTTTCTTTATGTTTATGGACAGGTTATTTTCTTGTAGCCAGTTGGACACCTCGGAGAAGCATGCTGATAGATGTGCACTTGTTGGGTTTGTGGTTGTGATCGGGGCATAGAGCATGATGTCATCAGCATATATGTGGAAGTTGATGTTGTGGGTACATATGAGTGAGCAGAGTGGTTGTAGGTAGATGTTGAAGAGCATGGCTGATAGAGTGGATCCTTGAAGTACTCCTTGGTGTTGCTGGAAGGGGGGTGAGGTTGAGGTGCTGGTACAGATCAGTTGTTGACCCCTTGTATCCCAAAAAAGAGAGGACAAATGCCGGAGGCGTTAAGCCTGTGATTAACTGAAGATCCACAATGTCTCTCCTAACTAGGATAAGTTAGAAGAGATATTGAGCCTGGAGAGCTTCAGAGGTACCTAAACCATTAGGTTATGGTATAAAAATAGTTGAATACCAGGGGAGTGGGAGTGGGGGTGTGTGTAGAACCCCAACCCTGCTAGATAGCATAGGTATGGGTAAAAACCCCTCTGTCAGAATCATATAGGTATATGAGAATAGACAGGGAGATAGATAAGTATGTGGATACATATCTATCTGTAAGAAAATCTCTCTGATATACACACACACATATATATATATATATATATATATATAGAGATAGATAGATAGATATAGATAGATAGATATAAGAATATATCTATAGTGAGATATGGCAGGGCATTAAAAACACAAAAAATAAATATGGATATGTAGGCTTACATATGGGTGTCTGCAGTTAAACAGACAGAGATATGCCTACAGTACAGTGATCACATAGGCTATGTGGAGAGGAAGATTCATCTAACAAGGAGGTGGAACCTACTTGAGAAGGCATAAGAGAATCTATTCCTCCTATTGATGATCTGCAAAATAACCAGGACTGTTACATGAAAAACCAAGGACAATGTCAATGTGCAGCCAGCAAGTCCCGAGTTTTCCAGGACTCTGGCATGGTAAGTAGACAAAAAAACGCCTAGAGATGAGATACCATGTTGACCTGCTTAAGGGCAAAGGTATCATGCGTTCTCACCATGAAGACGAGCATATCCCCGATTGGGAATACTATGGACCAAGCAAGGAACTGGCAACTCCTTGAGTCTTCAGGTAAGAGAAGGCCTATGTCCTTTATATCAAATAAGGAGATAGAAAAAGAAGGGGGAACCTTCTAGTCATGGGAGACATAACTGAAAAGCCTTTTCTAACTAGCTAGGATAGCTGTTGGAGAAAAAAACCCCATGCGCTCTAGCAAGGGCCCATAGTGGAAAGCTTCTCTGTAGATTGCAGAGAGCATGATGCAGGAGAATGAGGGGATAGAACTGGCTGTTAGAAAGCCAGTATCTCTGTCAACTATGCTGCCAACTCAGGAATGAAGATGGCAGAATAGAAAACAATCTAGAAACTTGTAGTGAGATGATCTCCAAGAGAGATGAAGTACTGACTTGGAGCCACTACTAAGACTAGACAGAATTTTAGTGGAGGACAATCTGGTTGGGTGTGGATAAGAACCAGTGGTCCAAACATTAAAGCTCCTGCATGGGCAGCTGTTAGCAAGACAGCAGAAGAATCTTACTGTTCAAAAACAGAAAGAACAGACAGAACAGGAGTAGGAACTCTGGACTTGTCTGATAAGCTGCCCCAAAGCAAGATTGAAACAGAAGAGGTAACTCAGAGAGGAAAACTCCGCACTGGAAAATGAGAAACTAGAGAGGCTGAAGAGAAAGCCTCCCAGTAAGTCATTCCGCTCTTACAGAGGAAAAACTTGATAAGAGGGTGAAGAGAATGGAGCTGAAGAAGACTTAAGTAGGAAGTCTATAGAAAGGAAAAATACATGCTGGCACAGGAACTATCATCTGATAGTGGTTAGACTTCTTTCCCTAGCAGGAAAAAAGAGGAGAAACCTGTGACTTATAGGCATGAACAACCTGACAGCTCATAGAAATATAGAAAAAAATGGATATCTTTTGGAAAGAGATCCCTATGTAGGGGATAGAATAAAGCAGTGGATTGCCTCTATTGAGAAGAAGCAACTGTAGATTCTAACCCCAAGAGTCACAAGCATCTGATGATGAATGATCAGAAACCCTGCAGGTGCTGGGTTTGCTGAGCCTGGTGAGAGGTTGGGTTCTTTAGACCAGGACGATGCTTTCCCTGTGGGGAACATCTGTATGATGGGCAAGTGATGAATAAAACCACCTTCTCCTGTGGAAAGAAAGTTTGGTAGGACATTTCCTACGTACTGGGACAGAGGAAGGGGTAGAAGAACCCTTAGGAATAGGTAAATCAGTGGACAACTGAGTAACCTGACGTAAAGACTCCTTGTTGAAAAGATTTTCTCCAGTGCAAGGAGTATGTCCCAGCCTTTGTTGTGCCCATTTGTCCAAGTCTGAAGCTTGGAGCCAGGCTCTACGTCGTGCCCCTATAGCTATAGCAGAAGTCCTGCTAACAGACTCAAAAGAGTCTAGGGAAGCACGAGAAAGAAACCAAGAGATATTCTGGATATGCTTAAGCAGTGAGGAATAGTCTGTACTCCTGGAATCTGAAAGGAAAGGAGACAAAAGATGTAATTGCTTTGTGACCTCCTCAAGAGAAAGACTCATAGAAAATATATATGAGAGAATTCTTGCAGAAAGCATAGATGTCTGAAGGTTTGACGTCCAAAGTCATCTAGTGTTTTAGACTCACGACCTGGCGGATAGGAAGAGTGCTTTTTCTTATTCTTTACCCACCTCATTGCTGATTCCACTACTATGGAATGATGAGGAAGTTGAGTCTTTTGAAACCCTGGAGAGGGGGGCACCTGATATAACAGATCAGTTGCCCTGGGAGGTGGGGGTACCCTGAAAGGTGTTTCCCACATTCCTAGAAGGAGATCCTGCAAGGAATGATGCAAAGGAAGCATTATGTTTCCCTTTGCTTTGGTAGAAAGAGACATTTAAAAAAAAAAAAAAAAAAATCGGTCTTCTCAGAGTGTTTTATTTGCGTCAAGTATTTAAGGATTACTCCATAAAAACACTAAATCAATGGCTTATAAAATGCAAACCTAGAGATGAATAACTATGGTGAAAAAACTATGAAACACTTCTTCTATTAATATCACAGATATTTTGTTTTATTGCTTCCCCTGTTTTGTCTCAGACTGAATAGCGCTCAAAACCAGTGATATGTTCTATATAGAAACAGATCATCAGCGCTTAATTGCATCAATGACTCAGTGGGAGACACTTTCTTTTTCTGTATTAGTTTAAATCCTTCTTTCCTCCATCACCATGTGTCAAAAGTACTATTAAATTATATAATTATTCATTTTATCCTCTTTGAAATATATAAATCGCTTATCTTGATTTTTATTCTCTACGCCTCCCTTGGCACCGTCCAAGCGTTTCACTCCTTGCTGGAGTTTCTTCAGGAGGGTATGAAAGTATAAAATGTATTAATAGTACTAACTATCCCTTCTGAAAACGTTTCCACATTGATTAAAATAAAATGTTCAAAAACAGATAAAAACCACGTCGTTGATTTATAAAGAGTAAAGAAATTACACTGCATTCCATCAACTCACTTGAAGATATTGCTGCCCGCGCTCAGTAGTATCTCTATCGTAGTTTCCAAAAAACGCCGCGCATGCGGATTAGGCTACTGAGTTAAACTTTTATAACAAAGGGGTGGCCTTAATGGAAAAAAACTTAAAGGCATCCTGCAAAATCCCAGTGCATCGAGGTTTATCACCCATTCATCGAGGTTTATCACCCATTCAAGAACATGCATGCCATTCTATCGAGGCATTCAAACCATACGGCTGTACTGTGTTTACTTTGAATATCCAACGTTGTTCATGGTAAATCAAAGTTTCATCGAGAGTTTTACCACTCTTTGCTGTTTGAATGTGTGCTATGCAAAAGCAACGTAGATGATCAAACTCATGTTGGAAATTTATGCAATGTTCAACTATTGGTGCAGTCAAAATTTGGCAATGAAGGCGACTTTTATGTTCCAACATTCAAGTTTTAAAAAGGCGACTAGTCTTCCCAATATAAAGTTTATTACAAGGACATCTAATTGCATAGACTACCAACGAGGTATTACAAGAGGTCGCTTGTTTTAAAACATACTTTTTTCCCAAATATTCAAACACTGTCAAATTTTCAGTGACATCACAGATCAAGCAATGCCCACAGGCATGATGTCCCAACTTATTACCAATGTCTGCCTCGGGCACTAAAGAATGTAGAATAGTGGGACTCAAATGTTCTTTAAGGTTGGCATTTCGTTGCCACACACATCTAATGTTTTTATCCTGTAAACCCGGCGTCTTCACTATAGTCATATGCTTATTAATTATTTTCTGGATCTTATAACTTATCAGTGAGAACCGAGTAATTGGTAAATGTCAATACTTGGTAGAAAGAGAGCCTTGTGCAGGATCATGTCCTGGGATAGGAATGGCAAGAGATCTTGCTATAACAACCCAGTAAAAACCGTGGAGGCAAGGAAGGAACTATAATACCACCTTTATTTCATAAAGCCAGGCCCGACACAGGCCGTGTTTCGTTTATGCCTTCCTCAGGGGCTTTGGCTATAACAACATATAAAAATAACATATAAAAAATTCATTGAACACAAACAAATTCATCATAAATATACATATATAAGGCACTCAAAACACTAAAAACACTAAAAAATTCATAAAAACTATAAATAAATAATTAAATACTAACTGCTAAAGTACAGCAAAAGTCTGTAAACCAACAGACCGATAAATAAATAAATAATTAATTAAATGACTGTATACGTATGATACGTGTATAATCACATATAGAAGAACTTATAGACACATGGTCACATTAATAAATACTCAATAACTTAATAAATTAGTGACACACAATAAAGTATCCATTTACTCTAAATAAATCCAACTAATAATAATAAATAACATATATATAAAAAGTATATATCATACATATAAAACCATACAGTTATAAAACTAGACTGAAAAAGTTAAATGGCTAAAAAGATCACAAACGAGAAATAAATCAATAAAGATGATTATGTAGTAAATAAACTTGATTAATTAATTAAATCACCCATTTGTGACCAAGAAACAACATAACCCACAATTTGATGTACTAAAAATCATTTATCACATTCTTACCTATATGATTTTCTTGCCACAGTGATAACTGAAGGGAAAGGAAAGAAGAGAATAGAAGGGCTAATCCAATTAACTGTACCCTATAAAAATCTACAATGGTACAAAAATCAATAATAACCATAATTAAAATTATAAAAATAATACAATTAAATAAAAGTTAAAAATTATAATGGGGAAATAAAACAGATACCGGATATATATGCCAATTCTGGCAAAGTGCCAACTTTGCCGTTGTATGCTTGTCCGACTTTTAAAATCTGCAAATGCGCGGGAAAACGTTATTACCAGATTCAACATAAATTGCTCACTATCCATACTCTTTTCAAAAAATGATTAAACTACTCTATCCCACAGAACCAACTGCCCGGTCATCGGAGAACCTTTCCACCATAATCCAACGAAATCTGATACACTGGCTTATTCAATAATCAAGACCCTTTCAACCGAATCCCAGAATTGGCATATATATCCGGCAAGCGGGAAGGCCTTTATAGAAAGACACAAGGTGATTTTAAAGAACTCTGTCTGTTTTTTTAGCTGATTAAGAATCATGGCAGTGCTTATTATATTATATTATATCATTCTAGAGAGGATAGCAGGGTTGTAATGGTTCTGAGTACAATAGTTTTAAGTATAGATGTAATTTTATAGAGGGATGATTGGTGAATAATTCAATTAATCAAAATTAAAACACTTTTCCGATGAAGAAATAAAAAACGTATAATTGTAAGATAGGTGTGGTGGATCATAAAATTATACTATCATTTCATGTAACCTATAAGATAATAAGATAATATTCAATTTAGTACGTTTATTAATTATAGGCTTCATTTGCTCTACCTGTTGCGTTTTCCTGGGTTCAGCGTTTCCTCCAGTAGTGTAGTTTTCTGTTTTATTTCCCCATTATAATTTTTAACTTTTATTTAATTGTATTATTTTTATAATTTTAATTATGGTTATTATTGATTTTTGTACCATTGTAGATTTTTATAGGGTACAGTTAATTGGATTAGCCCTTCTATTCTCTTCTTTCCTTTCCCTTCAGTTATCACTGTGGCAAGAAAATCATATAGGTAAGAATGTGATAAATGATTTTTAGTACATCAAATTGTGGGTTATGTTGTTTCTTGGTCACAAATGGGTGATTTAATTAATTAATCAAGTTTATTTACTACATAATCATCTTTGATTTATTTCTCGTTTGTGATCTTTTTAGCCATTTAACTTTTTCAGTCTAGTTTTATAACTGTATGGTTTTATATGTATGATATATACTTTTTATATATATGTTATTTATTATTATTAGTTGGATTTATTTAGAGTAAATGGATACTTTATTGTGTGTCACTAATTTATTAAGTTATTGAGTATTTATTAATGTGACCATGTGTCTATAAGTTCTTCTATATGTGATTATACACGTATCATACGTATACAGTCATTTAATTATTTATTTATTTATCGGTCTGTTGGTTTACAGACTTTTGCTGTACTTTAGCAGTTAGTATTTAATTATTTATTTATAGTTTTTATGAATTTTTTAGTGTTTTTAGTGTTTTGAGTGCCTTATATATGTATATTTATGATGAATTTGTTTGTGTTCAATGAATTTTTTATGTGTTATTTTTATATGTTGTTATAGCCAAAGCCCCTGAGGAAGGCATAAACGAAACACGGCCTGTGTCGGGCCTGGCTTTATGAAATAAAGGTGGTATTATAGTTCCTTCCTTGCCTCCACGGTTTTTACTGGGTTGCTGTTGGTACGTGGACCGTGCTTTTTGTTGGACAAGAGATCTTGCTATATCCAGGAGGAAACTCTGAAAAGAGGGATCCCTAACAGGAATCTCTTTTGGACAGGGTAGATTTAAAGGACTAGCCTGAACATCCACAGAGGTATCCAAATATATAGGAATAGAAGATCCTGCACAGTGCAGTGTGGAATGTTGAAGGGATGGTTGCTGGTACTGGGTATCATGAGCAGCAACCGTCCTTACCACATTGTCCATGCCAGGTATCGACTCCAAGGTTGGTATAGAATGGAGCGATCCTGTTGAAAAGAGCATGGTAGGAGTTGGCCACAATGCTACTGTGGATACCGGTACCGATGTCGGAGTCGAGCCCGACAAAGACATCGGAGTAGTCATCGGTGACAGTTCAATCGGTACCGAGGTGACTGAACCCATCCGGGCACTATCCTCGGTACCGAAGCACCGGTGTCGATTGATGTCGGTACCAAAAGATAGAGGTACCGAGTCTTCTAGACTAGAGATCGATTCCAAACTCGGCATCGAGGGCAGAGAGCCTGATAAGCGAAGCATGGAAGGTACCGACCGCAAAGGTAATGAGGTCGTCGGTACCGTGTCTGACACCGGTGAAGGAAGGTCAACCAGTGGCAACTCAATCGGCCTCGAAGGAACCGAGAGTTGTGGGTCCGAATCATCGGAACCAAGCCTTCGGTACCGCCCAGAGCCGGTACCAAGGCGAGTCGGTACCCAGTCCTCCAGACTGGAGATCGATTCCAGACTCGGCATCGAAGGAAGCGAGGCTATCGATGCACGTCTGGAGGGTACCGACGTCGGTGGTAGTATCGGTGCTGGTACCAATAATGGAAAGTCAGTCGGGACTGTATCCACCGGTCCCGAAGGTACCGAGGATGCCAGATGACGATCCCTGGTGAGGAGTGTTTCATCCAACACCAGTGCCGGTACCGGGGTATCAGTACTGCTCGAAGCGGATGCCACCACCGGACACGGCTGAGGTATGTTCTGTGAGGGGTGAACCCCAGGAACAACCTGAAACCCCTTATATGCTTTGGAGACCGAAGACTCCCGCCGGGGTTTTGAAGCCAGTGGGCCCTCGAGGGCAAGGCCAGAGCCGTCTACATGCTGTGCACGAGACCTACCACTCGAGGACTGGCCAGTCTTAACAGACTGTTTGTGGGTTACCTGATCCTGTGTGGAAGAAGGGGACGGTGCCCCGAAGTTGGAGGGCATCCGTGTATCGAGGGGACCTCGATGTTGAAAACCTCTTCTCACCAAACTGTTGTCAGGACCCAAGCAGGTTAGACACCAATTTTGAGGGTCTAAAAATAAAGTTGTACCGCCACAGTGTGAACATTTCTTGGAGAAAGTGCCTGGCGGTTCCATGAAGGAAAAAGAAGAGGACTAAAAGGCCTAAGAGACCGTGGGACACTATGAAGAAAAAATATCCCGTGGAAAAGGAAAAATCTTTCAAGGAAAGAAAACACCGGCGGTACCGGTGGCGTCGGGAAGACAGCCGCGACCACAAGAAAACGAAAAAATAAAAACAAAAATTTTCTGCGGTGACAGGACGACGTCCTGCCGGCTCCGCGGAAAAACGAAAACTGAGGAGAGGCAGTTGGGAAAGGCGGGAAGGCAGCATGCAGGCATGCTGGGATGCTTCCAAAAGCTCTTGATTGGACGCTGGGAAGCGTTCCCACGCAGAATCCATCGGTACCGACGTACCCATATGTGAAGATTCATTCCTGCTTGTTCCTGGAGATCTATTTGTTCAGCTTTGTAACCCACCTTGAATCTAATTTGAAAAAGGTAATTAAATCTAAAATGCAGAGTTTCATAGAAATGAGTTAGCTAGGATCCATGGCAAGGGAAAGGATCATTATGGTAGCTGGTATCAGTTGCCAGTATCTGAACGAGGATTCATAGGGCATCAGATGTGCTAAGGTTAAAACGCTTTTTTCCTGCAAAGGTTTGATGTGAACAAACAGATCATTCTGGCAAATTTCTAGTAATCCACAGGTCCTTGTGCCTCATTTCATCCAAAGAGCAGTCACATACTTTACACCATCACTGGATGCCCTCCCCTGGTACTGCATTGAGACAGACAGTACAGAAAGCACCTCAGTGCAAATACTAGATAGATACAAGATGATGGCAGGCAGGTACTATACAACAAACATTTTACAATCAAGGCAAAACATACTGTACCAAGGGGAACTTAACCTCCGCTCCTTAATTAGTTTTTAGTCACTAAATAAAGCAAGTGATCTCCGGGAACGGCAGGAATCAGTATACACATATGGGCGACAGTGGCACCGATGGAGCCTGCGTGGGAATGCTCCCCAGCAACTAATAGGAAAGCCTTTGGGAGCACTCTACTGCGCCTGACGTGTCTGCCTTCCCAACACCTCTCCTCAGTTGAGTTTGTAACTGAGTAGAAGAAGAAAATCAAAGAACCCTACAACTCTTAGGAAAGGACGGCGGGTTGTGAAGACTGATTCTTGCTGTTACCGGAGATCACCTGTTACAGGTGAGTAACTACACTATCTCTAGACTATGCTTCCAAATGACAGATAAAATTTAATGTGGACAAGGGCAAACTTATGAACTTCCAAACTATAGCTACACGATGTAAGGCTCTATATTAGGAGTTACCACCCAGGAAAAGGATCTAGATGCATCGTAAATAATATGTTGTAATCATTTGCTCAGTGTGCGACGGTGGCCAAGAAAGCAAATGGAATGATAGGAATTATAAGGAAAAGAATATAGAAGAAAACAGAGAATATCATAATGCCTCTATATCATTCCAGGAAGCGACCAGACCATGAGTAATGTATGTAGTTCTGCTCAAAGCATCTAAAAAAAAAAAGAAAAAAAGAAAAAGATATAGCTGAATTAAAAAAGGTACAGAGAAGAGGCAAGCAAAATGATAAAGGAGCTGGAATGATACCTCTATGAGGAAAAGCTTAAATAGTTAGGGCTATTCAACTTAAAAGATAGCTGAGGGGAGATATACAAATCTATAAAATAATGAGTAGACTGAAACAGATGAACACAAATCAGTTGCTTACTCCTTCAATAAGTACAAAAAGTAATAAAGTTAAAAATTAGCAAATTTAAAAATTTAAGACTAAACATAAAAAATATTTTTTTTCACGCAAAACAATTTAGCTCTGGAATTCATTGCCAGAGGATTTAGGGAACGCTGTTAATGTATCTGGTTGTAAAATAAGTTTGGACAAATTCTTGGAATAAAGTCTATAAGATGTGAAGTATAGCGACAAAACCTTCTTCATGCATTTCGGGAGAGGAGGAAAATCTGAGGTGGAATTGCAGGACTCAAAAGTGCTGGGAACGGATTAGTGGAGAGCGATACTGAAAAAGCAAAATTTCTAAACTAATACTTCTGCTCTGTTTTTACTAAAGAAAATCCTGGAGAAGGACCACCTGTGACTCCCAAATATAAAAATGGGAATGAAGTAGATACCACACCATTCACAGAAGATGTGTTAGAACTTGCAAAACTGAAAGTGGACAAGGCCATGGGACCAGATGGGATACATCCCAGGATATTGAAAGAGCTCAGAGAGGTTCTTGTAGGGCTGTTAATGGATGTTTTTAACAGATCCTTGGAAACAGGAGAAGTTCCTCAGGACTGGAGAACGGCTGATGTGGTACCTCTTCACAAAAGTGGTGACAGGGAAGAAGTGAAACTACAGGCCAGTGAGCCTTACCTCGGTGGCGGGAAAAGTAATGGAGATGCTCCTGAAAGAGCGAATAGTGGACTCTCTCAAAACCAACAGGTTGCATGATCCGAGGCAACATGGTTTTACCAAAGGACGATCTTGCCAAAAAAATCTGATTGAGTTCTTTGACTGGGTGACCAGAGAACTAGATCAGGGGCATGCGATGGATGTCATCTAGCTGGATTTCAACAAAGCCTTTGATACTGTCCCTCATAGGAGGCTTATCAATAAACAGTAGTTTGGGGATGGGTCCCAAGGTGGTAAACTGGATCAGAAATTGGTTGACTGACAGACGTCAAAAGGTGATGGTAAATGGAGCTCACTCAGATGAAAGGAGGGTGATTAGCAGGGTGCCCCAGGGCTCTGTCCTGGGACCGACACTGTTCAATGTATTTGTGAGTGATATTGCTGAAGGACTGAATGGAAAAGACTGTCTTTTTGCAGATGACAACAATCTGCAACACAGTGGACTCCCCTGAGGGAGTGGATAACATGAGAAAAGATCTACAAAAGCTGGAAGAATGGTCTAATGCTTGGCAGTTAAGATTTAATGTGAAGAAGTGCAGTATCATGCACTTGGGAAGCAGAAATCCAAGGAAAATGTATGAGATAGGGGGCGAGAGGTTGGTGTGCAAGGACCAGGAGAAGGACCTTGGTGTGATTATTTCTGAGGATCTCAAGGTGGCAAAACAGTGCGACAAGGCAGTGTCAAAAGCCAGGAGGATGTTGGGTTGCACACAAAGGAATTACCAGCAGAAAGGAAGAGATACTAATGCCACTATATAAGTCACTGGTGAGGCCTCACTTGGCCTGTGTTCAGTTTTGGAGATCATATCTCGCAAAGGATGTAAAAAGACTGGAAACGGTTCAGAGGAAGGCGACCAAAATGATTTGGAGCCTGTGACAGAAGCCTTATGAGAAGAGACTTGGAGACCTAAATATGTACACTCTGGAGGAGAGGAGGGATAGGGGAGATATGATTCAGACCTTTAAATACTTAGTATTAATGAACAAACAAACCTCTTCCAACGACGGGGAAGCTGTAAAACTAGAGGGCACAACATGAAGCTTCAAGGGAGCAAATTGAAAGGCAATGTCAGGAAATACTTTTTCACTGAAAGGGTGGTGGATGCTTGGAATGCCCTCCCGATGGAAGTGGTGGGAGCAAATACAGTGACAGAATTCAAAATGGCATGGGACAGATACTGTGGATCGCTTTATAGCTAGAGGATAAAATCAAAATAAACTATCTAATTTCTCAACAAACAGGGGTGCCCTACACGGAGCGGTGGGGTCACCCCTAAACAAAGATATGGGGAGGGGTGACCTGCATGGAGCGGCAGGTGCACCTACTCTTGCCACCTTGCTGGGCAGACTAGATGGATTATACTGGTCTTTATCTGCCATCATTTACTATGTTACTATGTAAGTAGGAATGCAATCTTCACATATGGGACTCACTAGCTCCCTAATACCAGACTGGTATTTTGGGGGGGGGGGGGGGGGGGTGGTGGCGAGGTAGAGCAGTGGTCCCTGAGACCAAAAGTTGTAACTGAAGGGTCTGGAATGTTGTGGGCCATTACACTTCATTTCAGGAGCAATACTCTCCCAATCTGGTCTCTTGTAGAAGTCCAGGATGGAGGGTAGGAGTTGAGTTTAAGTACCAAAGAGGTGCTAGAGAACAGTATGGCCAAAGACAGCGTCCCAATGGGAGTCAGTGTCCAGATAATAGTGCGCAGCAAAAGTATGAATGGAGGACCAGGTAGCTGCCCGACAGATCTCCTCAATGGATACTGAACAGAGATTGGTGACAAAGCTTACCATAGCCTGCACATGATGAGCAGTGATATGACCCTCTAAATTGAGTCCTGCTTGTGCATATGGAAGAGAGATGCAAACTGCTATCTGGATAGAGTACGTTTCGTCAACGGTAGGCCTAGGTGACTAGGATTAAAAGAGATGAATAATTGAGAGGATCTTCCTCAGTCTTGAAGGACTACAAAAAAGAGACTGCTACTTCTGGAGAGAGATCTGCAATTGTAAGTATTTACTTCTATAATTTTTCTAAACCTTGGGGGGGGGGGGGGAGGAATTTGTTAGATTAAAGCTGATTAATCTGTGTAAATTAGAATCCAGTGTATTTGTTAAATCAGTCAGGGCCTAGTACCAGCAAAGATCTTTTAGTTTAAATTAAAAACTCAGCAGGTAGCTTTTAGTTTAAATTTAAAACCCAGTAGAGCGCTTCTAGTTTAAATTTAATACTCAGTCAGGGCCTAGTATCAGCAAAAAGCTTTAATTTAAATCAGAGTATAACAGCATAAAAGGAAAAACAAGGTCAGAATTCTTTGAGCAATAAATTGTTTCTAGAGCTCTTTACAGAAGTCTTCTAGATAGGGGGTGAAATTGTTTTAAATAGGTGTTAAAGCCAAGAGACAGATCAAAGGGGCATTTTGAAAGACTCCCTCTATCAAAGCAAGGGCTGTGTGAATCACCCAGGAAATTGGTCACAAATTACCTTAGCACAGGTCTGGGACCAGTGTAGCAAGCCAGCCTTTAGTAAGTGTTAGTTCCTTCCCTTCCACCACAACTCCCAGCCACCACAGGCATAATCCTAGCTTTATGGGGTCTTACACCTATTAAAGAGGGGGTGGTATTCACATTTCCTTCTAGGTTCAGCTAATTATCCTCAGCAGGAATAGATGGGTTATGGCCCTGAAAGTAATTAATCTTGAGGTGAACCAAGTCCCTTAAACTTATTTGGTATAGTTGTATTAGTACAAGTATCCCTAGCAACTAACAACAAATAACTAAACAAAACTTAAAAACTAAGATGCAGGTAGCAGTCCAGCAGAGAGATGGGGGTTATCCAGTCTCTTGTATAGAGTGACATGCACGATTTTCTCCCAGTTGGTGAGGTTTTACATGTGCACTAAGTGCAAGGAGCTCTTTGCCTCAGGGAATGCGTGCAATCTCTGGAGCCTAGAGTAGCAGACTTAACATAAGATATGCCATTCTGGATCAAACCAAGGTCCATCAAGCCCAGTATACTGTTTCCAAGAGTGGCCAATCTAGGTCATAAGTACCTGACAGGTTCCACAATACTTGTACTGGGTCAAGCAGTGCATATCCCGTGTCCCCTTTAATAATGATTTATGGACCTTTCCTCAAGGAACTTGTCCAAACCTTTTTTAAACCTGGCTACATAAACAGCTTTTAGCACGTCCTCCGGTAACAAATTCCAGAGTTTGATTACACTTTGAGTGCAAAAATATTTTCTCTTATTAGTCTTAAATAGGTTCCCCTGTAGTCTTCCTATATTTTGATGGCGTAAACTATTGATCTATGTTTACCTGTTGCACTCCATTCATTAATTTATAGACTTCTATCATATCTCCCCTCAGATGTCTTTTCCAGGTTAAAGAGCCCTAACCTTTTTAGCCTCTCTTCATAGGGGTATCCTTCCATCCCCCTTACCATTTTGGTGACTCTTCTCTGTACCTTTTCTAAAATACAGCGACCAGAATTGCACACAATATTCAAGGCGCAGTCACACCATGGAATACAGAGGCATTATAACCACCTTGTTTTAGTCTCCACTCCTTTCCTTATGATATCTATCATTCTATCAGCTATCTTGGCCGCCGTTGCACACTGGGCAGGTGGTTTCAAAATGCTATCCACAATGACGCCTAAATCTTTTTCCTAGGTGGTGGTTCCTAATGTGGAACCTTGCATCGTGTAACCATAGTTTGGGTTGTTCTTTCCTAGGTGCAAAACTTTGCACTTGTCCACATTAAATTTCATCTGCCATTTGCATGCCCAGTCTTCCAATTTATCAAGGTCCTCATGCAATTTTCCACAATCCTCATTGGTTTTTAACAACTTTGAATCGTTTTGTCTCATCTGCAAATTTGATTACCTCAATCATTCCTATTTCCAGGTCATATAAGAATATGTTAAAAAGCAGCAGACCCAGCACAGATCCCTTTCTCCATTATGAAAACTGGCAATTTAGCCCTACCCTCTGCTTTCTATCTTTTAACCAGATCCTGATCCACAATAGTACAATGCCTCCGATCCCATGACGTTTTAATTTCGCCAAGTCTTTGATGACAGACCTTGTCAAAGGCTTTCTGAAAATCCACACTATACCAACCGACTCACCTTGGTCTACTTGTTTATTCACACCTTCAAAAAAGAAACCATAACAGATTAGTAAGACAAGACCTTCCTTGGCTAAAGCCATATTGGCTGTCTCCCATTAAGCCATGACTATCTACATGTTCAGTAATTTTGTTCTTTATAACGGTTTCTACCATTTTCCCAGTACTGACGTCAGGATCACCGGTCTGGAGTTTCCCAGATCACCCTTGGAACCCTTTTTAAAAAGCGTAGTTACTCACCTGTAACAGGTGTTCTCCAGGAGCAGCAGGAATCAGTCCTCACTTATGGGGTGACGTCGGCGCCGACGGAGCCCTCGCGGAGCAATTTTCCCCAGCTTTCAGAGAAAGCCTTTGGGAATTGCAGCGCGCATGCGCGGTCGTCTTCCCGCCCGAAGGTGCCATCTTAGCCAGTCAGATGACATAGCTAAAAAAGACAGCATAAAAATTTGCAAAAGAACATAAGCAGACGATTGCAACTCCAAGGGGAGGAGGGAGGGTAGTGAGGACTGATTCCTGCTGCTCCTGGAGAACACCTGTTACAGGTGAGTAACTACGCTTTCTCCAGGACCAAGCAGGAAGTCAGTCCTCACTTATGGGACTCCCAAGCTCAAGGCTACCGGAGACCCTAAGCACAAAAATGAGCTCCCTCTAGCTCAGCAGCACAGAAGGATAGAATCTTCGCTGAATTATCACCCACCGGTAGCCCACATCCGGGATGGAGGGTAGGAGTTGCTCAGACCTCAAAGAGATTACGGAGGACTGCCTGTCCGAAAGCACTGTCCCTACGGGACTCCCTCTCGAGACAGTAATGGACCGCAAAAGTCTGGCTCGAAGACCAAGTAGCGGCCCGGCAGATGTCTGCCAGCGGAACAGAGCGGAGGTAAGCCATCCTTCAAGGCCTGCCCCTATCCACCCTACACCCGCTGCAGCTCGCCATGAACGCTGCAGCAAGGGTCATCCATGGAGCCCCCAGAAGCGACCACGTGACACCTCTGTTGATACAATTACATTGGCTACCTATCCAGGCTAGAATCGTTTTTAAGACTCTGTTACTCACTTTTAAAGCTATTAACAAGCTCTCCCCTGAATCAATAATGGCCCTCATCCATACCATATCTCCTAATAGAGCAAGGAGATCCACAGCTACAAACACCCTAAAAGTCCCGAAAGCATTAACAGTTTGCACGTCATCTACAGCCAACAGGGCGTTTAGTATCAGCGCACCAAGATGCTGGAACGCATTACCTCCAGATATCCGGGCTATTAAGGGCCTTACGCAGTTTAGGAAAGCCCTCAAGTACCATCTTTTCAATAAGTACCTCATAGAACCCAACCTCACCCACCGAGACAGAGATGCAACCCACTAAGCAAATATATGGTTTCCCAACAACATGCCAAGAAAGATTCTCTAACCCTTAGTGGTGCATTTGTTTCTATAGAATTCATGATCATACAACCTTATGTAGCAATATTTGTAAATAGTTTACAAGCTTATGTAGCAAGTTTTTGTAAATAGTTTACCCCTGTTATCTAAGTTACTTGCCCTGTTATCTGTAAACTCATACATGTTAACTGTACTGAGCGTTTCTGTTCCATGTAAACCACGCTGATGCTGAATAGTGCGGTATATAAGAGAATGTAAATAAATAAATAAATAAATAAGCCACTGACGTGGCCTTTGCCCGAACGCAATGAGCCGTGACTCGACTTTCTAAGGAGAGTCCGGCTGCCCCATAAGCCCAAGAGATACAGTCCGCAACCCAGATGGACAGAGTACGCTTGGAGACCGGGAGCCCCAATTTATTGGGGTCAAAAGACACAAAAAGCTGAGCAGCTTTACGGTGCTCCCGCGTACGGTCAAGGTAGAAGTTCAAAGCCCTTCTACAGTCCAGGGTATGGAGGACCGTTTCAGCTCGGCTGGAGTGTTGTCTGGGAAAGAAGGTTGGAAGTACCACCTCCTGATTGATGTGAAAGGGGGAGACCACTTTAGGCAGAAATTTCGGGTGAGTCCGTAGGACTACCCTATTCTTGTAGAACCTAGTGTAAGGGGGATCAGACACGAGGGCCTGCAATTCACTTACGCGTCTAGCGGAAGTGAGGGCTATCAAGAACAGTGTTTTCCAAGACAGAAAACGGAGAGAACAGGTAGCCATAGGTTCAAAAGGCGGACAGGTGATCCGCTGCAAAACCACATTCAGGTCCCAGTCAGGCGCTGGCGGGCGCAGAGGTGGTTTAAGTAGAAGGAGACCTCGGAGAAACCTCGCTACGAGAGGGTCGCTGGAGAGAGGTCTGCCGTCCACCGGCACATGATGTGCTGAAAGAGCACTGAGGTGAACTTTGACGGAGTTGGACTTAAGTCCCAGATTAGAGAGGTGTAGCAAGTACTGCAAGATCACCGACACCGGGCAGGAGAAGGGATCCTGAGACTGTTGGGTACACCAAACGGAAAAGCGACGCCATTTAAGGGCGTAGCATTTGCGGGTAGAAGGTCGTCGCGAGGCCAAGACGACCTCCTCCACCTCTGCCGGCAGGAGAAGGGGAGCAAGGACTACCCTCTCAGCAGCCAGGCCATTAGGTTGAGAGACCTGAGGTTGGGGTGTAGCAGAGACCCCTGATCCTGAGTGAGGAGATCCGGTTGAAACCCCAGAGGGAATGGATCCTCCACCGCTAATTGCAGCAGGAGCGGAAACCACGGCTGTCTGGGCCAGCGAGGGGCCACCAGGATCATGAAGGCTTTGTCTCGGAGAACCTTGAAAAGAGCCCGAGAGACTAGCGGGATGGGAGGGAAAGCGTACAGAAGGCTCCCTGACCATGAGATCAGAAAAGCGTCCGCCGCCACCCGAAGGGGGTGTGGCTGACGAGAGCAGAAGCGAGGAAGCTGCCGGTTGTGAGGACTGGCAAAGAGATCCACCGTGGGGAGGCCCCACTTGAGGAAGAGCTTCTGAACTACCAAGGGATCCAGACGCCACTCGTGCGGCTGGAGGACCCTGCTGAGTTTGTCCGCCAGGCAATTTTCTTGGCCCGGGAGATAAACTGCCTTGAGGAGAATGCCGTGACTGACGGCCCAAGAGCAGAGCTTCTGCACCTCCCGGCAGAGGAGGAAGGAGCCCGTGCCCCCCTGCTTGTTCACGTAGAACATGGCAACTTGATTGTCCGTCTGGACAAGGACGGACTGGTGGGAGGTCAGGTGGGAGAAGGCCTTGAGAGCTAGGCGGATCGCCCTGAGCTCCAGGAAGTTGATCTGCTGAGCAGACTCCACGGGGTCCAGAGGCCCTGAGTACGTGCCTCTTGGCAATGTGCTCCCCAGCCCAGGAGGGATGCATCGGTGGTCAGCACCCGGGTCGGCTGAGGTGACTGGAAAGGCATTCCGAACACGAGGTTCGGCTGCCGGAGCCACCACCGGAGAGACGAGATCAGCGGCTCGGAGACGCGCACTAGGTCTGCTAGGCCGCCTGTGGCTTGGCGCCACTGCTGGCGGAGACACCATTGAGCAGACCGCATATTTAGGCGGGCATTGGGGGTCACATGGACGGTGGAAGCCATATGGCCGAGTAGTCTCAGGAAGCGCCTGGCGGAGACCAGGGGCTGGCTGCGAAAACGGTCGGCTAGGTCCATGAGCCGTTGAGCCCTGTCGAGCGGTAGGTACGCTCGTGCCTGAGGAGTGTGCAGCCTTGCGCCGATGAACTCGAGATCCTGTGAGGGGAGCAAAGTGGACTTTGCGAAGTTTATAACAAAGCCCAAGTGCTGCAGAAGAGTTACCGTGCGGCGCGTGGCGTTGGTGACCTCCCGAGCGGACGCTGCTCTGATGAGCCAGTCGTCGAGGTACGGAAAGACATAGAGGCCGTGAAGCCGGAGATGGGCCGCCACCACCGCGAGACATTTTGTGAAGACTCGCGGTGCGGAGGACAGGCCAAAGGGCAGTACTCTGTACTGGTAATGATTTCCTGCCACCACAAACCTTAGGTATTGTCGGTGGCTCGGGTGGATGAGGATGTGCGTGTAGGCATCCTTTAGATCCAAGGAGCATAGCCAATCTCCCTGCTGGAGGTAGGGCAGAAGGATTCCAAGGGTAAGCATTTTGAACTTCTCTCGCACAAGGAACTTGTTGAGGTTGCGCAAGTCCAGGATGGGTCTGAGGCCCCCTGTTCTCTTTGGTATCAGAAAATACCTGGAATAAAAGCCTTGACCTCTCAGGTGGTGTGGCACCGGTTCCACCGCCTGTTCCTGCAGAAGACCTGCTAACTCCTGAAGGAGCAACTCCCTGTGCAGAGGGGGTCGCGGAGGTTCTCCCGGAAAATAGGAGGGAGGGACCTGATGGAAGTGGAGAAGATAGCCTTCTCGCACGACTTGAAGCACCCAGGCATCTGCGGTGATGCTGGACCACCTGTGGGCGAAGTGAACCAGCCGGCCTCCGGTGCTGGGAGGAACCAGCGGGGGGGGGAGAGGCTATGCTTAGTGAGTCAAAAGCCCCCACCCTGCTGAGCAGGGGCTGGTGGTGCAGGCTTGGGGGCTTGCTGCCTACGGGACCCGTTACCCCGTCCCTTGGCCTGCTGGCCTTGTTGGGGAGCTGCAGGGGCCTGATAATGGGGGTATTGTTTGTAGGCAGCCGCCTTCCTCGGGTAAAAGGACTTTTTCCCCGAGCCCTTCTTTTTCTGGGAAGGGGCGGAGGTCTTCCTAGAAAGCCTGGTCCTGGTGAGAGTCTCAGTCTCAATTTGCGCAGCCTTTTCCGCCATGGGCTTGCCAAAGAGGTTTTCGCCTCGGCAGGGGACATCGACCAACTTGTCCTGCACCCAGGGCTCAAGGTCTGACGACTGAAGCCAAGCCTGTCGGCGGGCACCGATGCCGGCTGCGGCCACTCAAGCCGATGCTTCAAAGCCATCATAGGCTGCTCGGGACATGAACTTTGAGCATTCCTGAATGCCAGTGGACAAGGCTAGGAACCTCCGCAAGGGTTCCTCGGACAGACCAGCGGAGAATCCGGCTAGCTCTTTAGCCAGATCCCGGAGATACATGCCCATGTATAGCTGGTAAGTCTGGACACGACATGCGAGCATAGAGCCCTGGAAGCACTTCTTGCCAAGGCCATCCAGGTTACGGGCCTCCCTTCCAGGAGGCACCGAGGAGTGCATCTTCTGGCTCTTAAGACGATGCATGGCCGATTCCACTACCATGGAATGGTGTGGCAGCTGTGCCTTTTGAAAGCCAGGGCTCTTGCGGACTCGATAGATAGAATCGACCCGCTTGCTCAGGACCGGCGAGGAGGCCGGACTCTCCCACATGCGGAAGAGTAGTCGTTCCAGCATAGGAGGAACCGGTACAGTAAAGTGTTCCCTCGCGGGAGAGTCATACTGGAGGGCGTCGAGCTCTTCGGCTCGAGGCTCCTCCTCGGGATCCGCAGGGAAGGCCAAAGCCTTGGCCATATCCCTAACGAAGTCCGAGAACCGGGCATCCTCCGGGGGGGACTACTTCCGAGGCTCGGACTCCGGTGAGTCCGATGGGACACACCGAGTCCGGAAAGAATCAGGTGACTCTTCCTCCTCAGACTCCCAGACCGACTCCGACGAGGATTCGGTGGGGTCGGCTCGGGCAGGGTGCGGCGCCAGCCGCCCCGACGCCGAGGGAGTCGGCGTCGGCGACCTCGGTCCCGAACGGGAGGCCGAGGGTGACCTCGACCGAGGATCGACTCGAGTTCTCATCGACTCGAGGATCGGCTCGGTCTCCGGGGTCGACTTGGACGTCGACGTCCCGGCGGTCGGGGCAGCGGCGCCAGCGAAGCCAGCGAGCAGTGCCCTCTGCTGGTCCATGAAGGCAGACAGTCTGCTCTCCAAGGCCGTCAACCTGAGTCCCAGCTCAGGTGACCCAGCAGCCCCCGACTCGGGCCCCGACGTCGGCTGTCGCGGAGGCGAGTCCAGAAGGACCACAGGACTTACCCGGGCAGGCATCTCCGGCTCCAGGCGAGGTCGCTTCGGGATGTGTTCCTTCTCCAAGGACCCGGGGCGGCTGTCGGGGCTATGCGACCTGGCCCTCGCGGAACCAGGAGCGTCCACCGACGCCGCCCTCGCGGGTTTTCACCTTCCGACGATGGTCCCCGGAGGGAGAACCCCGGTCGGAGGAACTCCGGCGACGGTCCGAGCTGGAGCCCTTCGACGCGGAGGCCTCCGACGAGGTCCGGGTACGGCTGGGGTCAGCGAAGATTCTCTCACGCTGATGCCGCCGACTTCTCAACGCCTTTGAAGACATTTTGCTGCAGGGCCCACAGATCAGTTCCTCATGATCCGGGCCCAGGCAGCGGAGGCAAAAGTCGTGTGTGTCGGTTAGTGACATATTTCGGTCACACCGACCACACCGCTTAAAACCACTGGCAGCCATCGGGGGAAAAAGGGCCCCTGCGAGGTCAAAAGACCGGGCTGCCAGGGAAAAACCGAAAACGAAAGCTGACTAAGTCAGAAAAACCGAAAAAAGTAAGAGGACTCGTGACCGGCGTCGCGAGTCCGGGCGGGAAAAAGACCGAAGGAAAAAAGGATAAAATAAAGAAGAAAATCAACTTTTTCGCGGGGACAAGACGGGGACGTCTGTAGGGCTCCGCGGAAAAAAGAAGACTGGCTAAGATGGCACCTCCGGGCGGGAAGACGACTGCGCATGCGCGCTGCAATTCCCAAAGGCTTTCTCTGAAAGCTGGGGAAAATTGCTCCGCGAGGGCTCCGTCGGCGCCGACGTCACCCCATAAGTGAGGACTGACTTCCTGCTTGGTCCTGGAGAAATTGGCATTACATTGGCCATCCTCCAATCTTCAGGTATTACAGATGATTTTAATGATAGTTCACAAATTACTAATAGTAGGTCTGCAATCTCATATTTAAGTTCTTTCAACACCCTCGGATAAATACCATCCAGTCCAGGTGATTTGCTACTCTTCAGTTTATCAAACAGTTGTAATACATCTTCCAGGCGTATTGATATTTTTTTCAATTCTTCTGCGGCATCACTTTTAAATACCATTTTCAGTCATAGCTTACATCCTTACATCTTCCTCAGTAAAGACTGAAGCAAAGAATTCATTCAGTCTCTCCGCTATGGCCTTGTCCCCTCTTACCCTTCTATCATTTAATGGTCCAACTAACTCAGTCACAGGTTTTTTGCTACAAATGTACTTGAAAAAGTCTCTATTACGCATCTTTGCTTACACAGCAAGCTTCTTCTCAAATTCTTTGCCTGCCTTATCAATGCCTTGCATCTAACTTGCCAGTGCTTATCTTTCCAGTTTTTGTCATTTGGCTCCTTTTTCCATTTCCTGAAAGATTTTTTTTTGGCAACAGCCTCTCTGACCTCACCTTTAAACCATGCTGGTAGATTTTTAGGCTTCCTTCCACTTTTCTTAAAGCGTGGAATACAGCTGGTCTGGGTTTCCAAGATAGTATTTTTAACCACCACCCATGCTTGATGCAAATCTTTAACCTTTGCAACTGCTCCCCTTAGTTTTTTTCTTAACTATTTTCCTCATTTTATCAGTCTCCCTTTTGAAAGTTAAAAGGTAGTACTGTGGATTTCCTTACCATCCCTCCTCCATTTATTAAATCATAAGCAATCATGCTATGATGGCTCCAACACCCTTATCTTTTGCACCAGATCTTGTGTTCCACTAAGGACTAGGGCCAAAATGGCTTCCCCTATGGTCAGTTCATGAACCAGCTGCTCAAAGAAACAGTCATTTATCATGCTTTTCTCTGATCAGAGAAGGGCTGAACTTTTACAGAGCTCTGCTAGTGAGTGGATATTTGCCTCCTGGGACATCTTACTGTGAGTTCTAGCTGTTTATTTAATTATTTACTGTTTACTGTTTGTCTTAGTGGTGTGCTAGTTCAGCCTTCTCAGCTGTACTTACCTTGCCTCTCTCAACTAACTGGGCTTTATGTGGTACCCCCATCACCCTGCTGAGGGTTCAGGACAGGGTACCTTGTAACTGCCCTCTTTAATAGGACTTATCTCCCTCCCTCCCTCCCCAGCACCCACCCACGGGGTAATTGTAGTTTTATAGGTACTTGCACATCTTAGAGGAAAGGGGCTGCTCTCAGGTGCAGCTCTTAATCCAAATCAGTCATACACAGAGGACCTGGGATTAATTAAGCTTCAGGTACACAGGGTGTATTAGGGGTATTATATACACTTTTATTAGTATAAGCATCTACACCAATCCTTATTATATACCGAATTTAAAAGACCTAAACACAAGCTTTAAACTAAGATGCAGACAGAGGTCCAGCAACGAGATGGGGGTTCTCCAGTCTTTTGCATTGAGTGTCACATGTATGATTTTCTCCCAGTTGGTGAGAGGTCCTACATATGCACTAAGTGCAGGGAGCTCTTTGCTCTCAGGGAACGAGTCCGTTCTCTAGAGGCTAGAGTAGCAGACCTGGAAGACATAAGAAAGACAGAGAAGTACATGGACGAGACCTACAGGGATATAGTCCTGAAGTCCCACCTCCAGTCTGGCAGCATCCCTGTTGCCATGGAGGAGAGAGGTCACGTGACAGGAGAGCATCACCCTGGTGTGGCAGGAAGTGATCCTGTAACTAGGACCTGTCCTCCAGGTGATGTAAAACCCTCTCGCACCGAGGACGTTTCTCCAGGGCCATGTCCCCATGAGGGGAGGGTCAGGACAGCTGTTATAGTTGGTGATTCAATCATTAGGAATGTAGATAGCTGGGTGGCTGGTGGACGTGAGGATCGCCTGGTAACATGCCTGCCTGGTGCGAAGGTAGCAGATCTCACGCACCGCCTAGATAGGATCATAGATAGTGCTGGGGGGGTCGTCTGCTGTCTTGGTACATGTTGGTACCAATGACATAGGAAAATGTGGTAGGGAAGTTCTGGAGGTAAAATTTAAGCTTTTAGGTAGGAAGTTGAAATCCAGAACTTCCAGGATAGCGTTCTCCGAAATGCTTCCTGTTCCACGTGCAGGACCCAAAAGACAGGCAGAGCTCCGGAGTCTCAATGCGTGGATGAGACAATGGTGCAAGGATGAGGATTTTGGATTTGTTAGGAACTGGGGAACATTCTGGGGAAAGGGGGGGCTCTTCCGAAGGGATGGGCTTCACCTTAATCAGGATGGGACCAGACTGCTGGCATTAACCTTTAAAAAAGAGATAGAGAAGCTTTTAAACTAGAAAATAGGGGAAAGCCGACAAGTCACCCAGGAGCGCATGGTTCGGACAAAGGTATCCTTGAAGGATACTACCAAAAGCAGTGAGGTTCCAAAAGGGAGTATAGTAGCCCAAATGCCCTTGAGTAAGGAGCAGACAGAGCATAAGGATTCCCAATTACCCATGCCTACCAATAGCCAGATTAATATTAATAAAATACAGTCTCTAAAATGCTTGTATGCCAATGCTAGAAGTCTAAACAATAAGATGGGAGAATTAGAATATATAGCACTAAATGAGAGGTTAGATATGATTGCACTCTCAGAGACATGGTGGAAGGAGGATAACCAGTGGGACACTGTGATACCTGGATACAAACTATATCGTAATGATAGAGCTGAACAAATTGGTGGAGGGGTTGCGCTCTATGTTAGAGAGGGCATTGAGTCAGAAAGGATTAAAGTTTTGCAGGGAACAAAATTTGCTGTAGAATCTCTATGGATTGAAATTCCATTTATGAAGGGGAAGGTGATGGCAGTGGGAGTATACTATCGACCACCTGGCCAGAATGAACAAATGGATGATGAAATGCTCAAAGAAATCAAGGAAGCTAACAAAAGCCACAACAGAGTAGTAATAATGGGTGATTTCAATTACCCCGGTATCGACTGGGACAGTGTCACAGCAGGACAAGCTAAAGAGATAAAGTTTCTAGATGAAATAAATGACTGCTTCTTGGAGCAGCTGATTCATGAACCGACCAGAGGGGAAGCCATACTGGACCTAGTCCTTAGTGGAACGCCAGATCTGGTGCAAGAAATAAGGGTGTTGGGACCACTTGGCAATAGTGATCATAGTATGATCATGTTTGATTTAATCAGTGGAGGACAGATAGTAAAGGAATCCACAGTACTACCTTTTAACTTTCAAAAGGGAGACTATGATAGAATGAGGAATATAGTTCGGAAAAAACTAAAAGGAGCGGTTCCAAAGGTTAAAGACTTACAGCAAGCTTGGGTGTTATTTAAAAATACTATCCTCGAAGCCCAGACCAGCTGTATTCCACGCATTAAGAAAAGTGGAAGAAAGTCCAAAAAACTGCCAGCATGGTTTAAAGGTGAGGTCAGAGAGGCTGTTGCTGCCAAAAGAGCAACCTTCAGGAAATGGAAAAAAGAGCCAAATGATGAAAACTGGAAACAGCACAAGCACTGGCAAGTTAAATGCAAAGCATTGATAAGGCAGGCAAAGCAGGAATTTGAGAAGAAACTTGCTATGGAAGCAAAAACACGAAATAAAGACTTTTTCAGGTACATTCGTAGCAAAAGGCCTGTGAGAGAGTCAATTGGACCATTAGATGATAGAGGGGTAAAAGGGGCAGTAAGAGGAGACAAGGCTATAGCAGAGAGACTGAATGAATTCTTTGCTTCGGTCTTTACTGAGGAAGATGTAGGGATGTTACCCAAGACTGAAGTGGTATTTAAAGGTGATGCTGCAGAGGAATTGAGAGAAATATCGCTACACCGGGAAGATATATTACAACTATTTGATAAACTGAATAGTAGCAAATCACCTGGACCGGATGGTATACATCCCAGAGTGTTGAAAGAACTGAAATATGAGATTGCAGACCTGTTATTGGTAATCTGTGAACTTTCATTTAAATCATCTGTAATACCTGAAGATTGGAGGGTCGCCAACATAACACCAATTTTTAAAAAGGGTTCCAGGGGTGACCCGGGAAATTACAGACCGGTGAGCCTGACGTCAGTACCAGGGAAAATGGTAGAAACCATCATAAAGAACAAAATTACACAGCATGTAGATAGTCATGGCCTAATGGGAGACAGCCAACATGGCTTTAGACAAGGAAGATCTTGTCTTACTAATCTGATCTGTTTTTTTGAAGGTGTGCATAAACAGGTAGACAAAGGTGAGTCGGTTGATATAGTGTATCTGGACTTTCAGAAAGCTTTTGACAAGGTCTCCCATCAGAGACTTTTGGCGAAGCTAAAAAGTCATGGGATAGGAGGCAGTGTACTATTGTGGATCGGGAACTGGTTAAAAGATAGAAAGCAGAGGGTAGGGCTAAATGGCCAATATTCCCAATGGAAAAAGGTGAATAGTGGAGTACCCCAGGGATCTGTACTGGGTCCGCTACTTTTTGACATATTCATAAATGACCTGGAAAAGGGAATAACTAGTGAGGTTATCAAATTTGCAGATGACACAAAACTGTTTAAAGTTGTTAAAACCCAAGAGGATTGTGGAAAACTGCAGGAGGATCTGGATAAATTGGAAGACTGGGCATCCAAATGGCAGATGAAATTTAATGTGGACAAGTGCAAAGTTATGCACCTAGGAAAGAACAACCCACACTATAGTTACACGATGCAAGGCTCCACATTAGAAACCACCACCCAGGAAAAAGATTTAGGAGTCATCGTGGATAACATGTTAAAACCCTCCGCCCAGTGTGCAGCGGCGGCCAAGAAAGCAAATAGAATGCTAGGTATCATAAGGAAAGGGATGGAGAATAAAACAAAGGATATTATAATGCCTCTGTATCGCTCCATGGTACGACCGCACCTTGAATATTGTGTGCAATTCTGGTCACCGTATCTTAAAAAGGACATAGAGTTATTAGAAAAAGTACAGAGAAGAGCCACCAAATTGGTGAAGGGGATGGAAGGCTACTCCTATGAAGAGGCTAAAAAGGTTAGGGCTCTTTAACCTAGAAAAGAGACGGCTGAGGGGAGATATGATAGAGGTGTATAAATTAATGAATGGAGTGGAACGGATAAACGTGGATCAATTGTTTACGCTATCAGAATATAGAAGGACTAGGGGACATGTAATGAAGCTACAGGGTAAACTAAGACAAATAGGAGAAAATATTTCTTCACTCAACGTGTAATCAAACTCTGGAATCTGTTACCGGAGGATGTAGTAAGGGCTGTTAGTATAGCTGGGTTTAAAAAAGGTTTGGACAAGTTCCTGGAGGAAAGGTCCATAAACCACTATTAAAAAGGGACCCAGGATATCAATGCTTGGCCTAGTACAAGCACTGCAGAACCTGTGTCTTTTGGGGAAACTGCTAGGTACGTATGACCTAGATTGGCCACTGTTGGAAACAGGATACTGGGCTTGATGGACCTCGGTCTGACCCAGTATGGCATTTCTTATGTTCTTATTTTATCTAGAAACTATCTCCCTAGAATGTCCTGCCGTGACACTGACCCAGTTGAAACTGGAGTAATTGAAATCACCCATTATTACCGTGCTGTAACTTTTGTTAGCTTCCCAAATTTCTTTGGGTATTTCATCATCCATTTGTTCATTCTGGCCAGTCGGTCGATAGTATACCCCCACTGCCATCACCTTCCCCTTTTTACATGGAATTTCAATCCATAGAGATTCTACAGTGAATTTTGTTTCCTGCAAAATTTTAATCCTTTGCGACTCAATGCCCTCTCTAACCTCTCCACCAATTTGATCTGCTCTATCATTACAATATAGTTTTTACCCAGGCTTCACAGTGTCCCACTAGTTATCCTCCTTGTCTTTGAGATACCAATCATATTTAACCTCTCATTTAGTGCTATATATTCTCCCATCTTATTTTTTAGACTTCTAGCATTTGCATACAAGCATTTTAGAGACTATTTTATTCATACTAATCTGGATATCGGTATGCAGGGGTAATTTGGAATCTTTAAGCTCTGTCTGCTTTGTACTCAAGGGCATTTGGGCTACCTTTGTCTTTATTGTAACCTCTCTGCTGATATGCCCTAACTTCAGGCTTTTGCTTGTATCCTTCAAGGATACATTGTTCTGAACGATGTGCTCTTGGGCAACTGTTGGCTCTCCCCTATTGTCTAGTTTAAAAGCTGCTCTCTCCTTTTTAAAGGTTAATGCCAGCAGCCTGGTTCCATCCTGGTTAAGATGGAGCCCATCTAATCAGAAGAGCCCCTCCTTTCCTCAGAATATTCCCCAGTTCCTAACAAATCCAAAACCCTCTTTGCACCATCGTCTCATGCACACATTGAAACTCTGGAGCTCTGCCTGCCTCTTGGATCCTGCATGTGGAACGGGAAGCATTTTGGAGATTGCTATCCTAGAAGTTCTGGATTTCAACTTCCTACCTAAAAGCCTAAATTTAGCCTTCGCACCAGGCAGGCATGTTACCAGGAGATCTCTGGAGGCTAGAATAGCAGACTTGGAGGATGAAAGACACAATCTACATGGATATAGTACTGAAGAAGTTCCACCTCCAGTCTGGCAGCATCCCTGTTGCCATGGAGGAGAGAGGTCACGACAGGAGAGCACCACCCTGGTGTGGCAGGACGTGATCCTGTAGCTAGGATCTGTCCTCCAGGTGATGTAAAACCCTCTCGCACCAAGGAGATTTCTCCAGGGCCATGTGCCCATGAGGGAAAAGTTAGGATGGCTGTTATAGTGGGTGATTCATTAGGCATGTAGATAGCTGGGTGGCTGGTGGATGTGAGGATCATCTGGTAACATGCTTGCCTGGTGCAAAGGTAGCAGACCTCACGCACCACATATACAAGGTTTTAGATAGTGCTGGGGAGGAATCTGCTGTCTTGATACATATTGGTACCAATGACATAGGAAAATGTGGGGAGGTTGGTTCTGGAGGCCAAATTTAGGCTTTTAGGTAGGAAGTTGAAATCCAGAACTTCCAGGGTAGCATTCTCTGAAATGCTTCCGAAGAATGTATCCTTGAAGGATACTAACAAAACGGAAGTTAGGACATCCAAACAGAAAGGTTCCAATAAAAATACAAGTTACCCAGATGCCCTTAAGTACAGAGATGAAAGATTACAAATTAGCCCTATCAACTGATACCAGACTAATATGATTGAAATACAACTTCTAAAATGCCTGTATGCAAATGCTAGCCGTCTAAAAAATAAGATAGGAGAGTTAGAATATATAGCTCTAAATGAGAGGTTTGATATGATTGGAATCGCAGATACCTGGTGAAAGGAGGACAACCAATGGGACACACTGATACCTGGGTACAAACTATACCGTAATGATAGAGTAGATCAAACTGGTGGAGGGGCTGCGCTCTATGTTAGAGAGGGCAATGAGTCACATAGGATTAAAGTTTTGCAGGAAACAAAATACACAGTAGAATCTCTATGGATAGAAATTCCATGTAAAAAGGGGAAGGCAATGGAAGTAAGTGTGTACTACCGACCGCCTGGCCAGAATGAACAGATGGAAAATGAAATGCTGAAAGAAATCAGGGAAGCTAACCAAAGTTACAGCACAGTAATAATGGGTGATTTCAATTACCTGGGTATCAACTGGGTCAGTGTCATGCTAGGGAAATAAAGTTTCTAGATGACATAAATGACTGCTTCTTGGAGCAGCTGGTTCATGAACCGACAAGAGGGTAAGCTATTTTGGACCTAGTACTTAGTGGCATGCAGAATCTGGTGCAAGAGATAAGGTTGTTTGGGCCACTTGGCAATAGTGATCATAGCATGATCGCATTTGATTTAATGAAAGAAAGACAGCAAGTAAATCCACAGTACTCCCATTTAACTTTCAAAAGGGAGACTATGATAAAATGAGGAAAAGAGTTGACAAAAAGACTAAAAGGAGCAGCTGCAAAGGCTAAAGATTTGCACAAAGCGTGGGCATTGTTTAAAAATACTATTTTGGATGCAGAACAGATGTATTCCATGCTTTAAGAAATGTGGAAGGAAGGCCAAAAAACTGCTAGCATGGTTTAAAGGTGAAGTCAGAGAGGCTGTTGCGGCCAAAAAAACATCTTTCAGGAAATGGAAAAAGGAACCAAATGACAAAAACGCGAAACAAAGCATTGCCAACTTAGATGCAAGGCACTGATAAGGCAGGCAAAGAGAGTGTGTCAACTGTTCCAGTGTTATGAGGTGTCACCTGTGGGTATATAGTGACAGAGTCTGCCTGCTATGTGGAGGGGCTGCAGACCCTCCAGAGGCAGACTGGCAATGTTCTCTAGGAATGAGTCAAAAAAGAGGCGCAGGTTGTGCCTGTGCAGCTGGTTGAGGCTTAGGAGTCTTGGGCTTCTTGGGTTGGCAAGGGCCCTGCTGTTTCTGCAGAGGCTGATAGGAAGCTGAAGGTGGGTAGGAAAGACAGTATCTTTTCTTTTTAGAATAGAAAGATTTCTTGGGAAGAGCCTTCCTTTTGGAGGGGTCAGCAGTTTTCCTGGACAGGCGTTTTAGGGTGAGATCAACTGAGAGGAATTGGGAAGGCAGATATACACGTACAGTGGAGCATTCCCAAAGGCTTTCCTATTGGACACTGGGGAACATTCCCACATGGGCTCCATCGGTGACAATCATCCATACGTGAAGAATGCATGCCTGCTTGTTCCTGGAGAGAGACTAAGTTAGTTACAGCAACGTTTCAAACATTTTAAGTTTGTGATGTCTTAATTTCCTTCTAAACATTTTTGAAAATAAATTCAAAACTACATAGCCAAATATAACCTCCAAATGTCCATGATTAAGTGGATGGATGCTGGTTCACATACTTTAAAGTCAGCAGAAGGCATCTGCTTTGATGAAAAAAAAATTAGCAAGCCATTCCATTTTTTTTTAAAGAGAAAATTAATGTGAAAGACTGAGAAATGCTTTATAACATATAGTGTGCTTAACTATGAAACCATCTATTTGGTATAGTATTGTTATATCAAGCAACAAGAAAGCACGGCTACTAGAAAATCTTAACATAGAATCCTCCTGACTAGTGTCCAAACGTGAGCCTAGCAGATGGGCCTCATTTGTCATCACATGCTCTTTTCAATGCTATAAAAATGGCTTTTCATTAGAGCTAGGCGGAGGGGTGGGGGACAGAACAAAAAGGAAGCATGGCAGTTCATACTACACAAAACCCAGGGTTGAGTTACTCCATATGAGCTCTGACATACCACACTAAATTCATAGGTTCTTACTGTACAAAGGAGGATTGGGAAAAGCCCACTCCTCACAATGCTCTTTGATTTCTTCTGGGAGGAAGTCATTTACTCTGCCTGATCACACATTCTTGCAAAATGGAGGGCTGTCAACATATTAACATATAACCCTAGCAAGATGGTGAACTTAGATCTTACCTAAATTTTCTTTCCTGGAATGCCTCCAGTCCAGTCCAGACACATGGGTTATGCTCATCCACCAGCAGATGGAGACTGAGTTGAAAACACTCCCCTTTAAATAGCCTCTGCCCTCATGTCAAGCCAGTATGAACCTCACAAAAGCAGAAGAATGGAGCCCAAAATGCCAAGTTCCTGCCAGCACCTTAGTCAAGGACTTAAAAAAAAGTAATAATCGCCACTGTCTTTCAGTGACTTTTTTTTTTATGCAATACCAAATTCCCCCCTCCCCAGGGCCAAGAGCCCAGACGGGGAAAACAGAAGTAGAATCCTTGGCAGCTAACTGAACCACCAGCTGTCCCGCACTCAGCTGCTCCATTGACACCCTTTACAAACAGCCACTAGACAGAAAACGACTCTCAGCCACGTCTTGGGTGGGTTCTGGACTGGATGGAGTCTAGGAAAGAAAATTAGCATGTAAGGTCTAATTTCACCTTCCTAATCATCCCTCCAGTCCAGTCACGTGGGACATAAAGCAGAACTACTGCTGAGTGGGAATAAAAACACTGGCCTAAGCCCGGTGCTCTAAAATTCACATCCTGCCTGGGCTGGACATCCATCCAGCCGTAATGACACAAACAAATGCAGAGAAGACCAGACCACTGCCTTACAGATGTCTTGGGCCGGAACGAGACTAACTTCTGCCCACAAAGAAGCCTGAGCCCTAGTAGAGTGAGCCTTCAGACCCATCAGCAGCACTTGCCACTTCAACAAGTATGTGAACTCAATAGCTTCCCTGATCCAGTAGGAAACAGAGACCACCTCACCCTTCCTGGGTCCACCAAACAGGACAAAGCCGCTCTGACATCTGAAATATGTCCATAACCTTTAAGTATCATTTGAGCAAACCTACGCACATCCAGCAAATGAAGAATCTGGGACAGCTGAGTCCTGAGAATAGGCATAGGCTAGTAATGGCCCCACCTTTGGAAGAAAGGCCGGCCCCACCTTTGGAAGAAAGGCCGGCCCCACCTTTGGAAGAAAGGCCGGCCCCACCTTTGGAAGAAAGGCCGGCACCACCTTTGGAAGAAAGGCCGGCACCACCTTTGGAAGAAAGGCCGGCACCAGATGAAGAATCACCTCTCTGGAAAACACCAAGTAAGGCTCCCAGCACGACAGGGCCTGCAACTCTGAAATACTGTACGAACACATCAGATCCTTTAGAGAAGCCTTCCTAAGAAGCTCAAACAGCCAAGAGAACCAAATTCAGATCCCAGGATGGTACCACAGGACAAGGGGGTTGTAGATGCTTGACATCCCGAAGGAAACAGATGTCTCTCAGGCCATAGACCGACCTGCACCTAACCCCGTAAACAAGCCAAGGCCAGACACTTTATGGCCTGCCTGAAAAAAGGCCAAAATCTCAGGGAGTGAAGCTGCAAGTGGTTGCACTCTCCCCCCTCCCCCCCCCCACATCAAGCCGCAAAGATGTGCCAGACCCGCACATAGGCTATGTGGATCGCCAGTGGGCCCACAGTGAGGTCTCAATCACTGCATGCCTCAACTGTGCCCTTTCAAGAGCCGAGCAATAAGCAATAATCGATCCATGTCTGGCATCTGCACCAGTCCCTGAGTCAAACGATCAGCCTCCCAAGGAAGGAGGAGATCCAGAATCTGCACCAGATCCGCATACCCCAATGCTCAGAGACCATTCCCCCAGATCCAGACTCAGATAATGTGCTTGCATATTCTCCTTCCCAGCAACATAAGCTGCAGACACCTCCAGAAGATGCACCTCTGCTCAGTGAAGTGGAATTGCTTCTGTTACCACCAGCGAACTCCACATGCCACCCTGGCAATTGATGTAAGCCACCATCGCTGCAATTGGGCAAAACCCTCACCACCCACAGGCAAATGAAGGGAAGAAAATCCTCCAGAGCCAGACACACTGCTTGTGTCTCCAAACAATTGATGGGACACCAGCTGTCCACCAGAGACCACCTGCTCTTGCCTAACTGCAAGAGGCAATGAACACCCAGCCAAACAAGCTGGCATCTGTGGTCACTACCAGTGTCCAAGGTCTATTGCAAATCTCACCACCAGCAGTAACTTGTTCTATCTTCACCCCAAAGGGAAAGCTGAATGTCCATGTATTGCAACTGTGGAGACCAATGCAATATGCCTGAAGAGGCCACATATACAGCCAACGTACTAACTCTGACTGTGCCATGGAACAGAGAACCTGCAGATAATCCCACTCTTAAGACAAGGAACTCTCATCAGATCCCACACCTGGGACTGCAACTTTGCTATTGCACCCTTCAGCAGACATATCAAATCCCGCTGGGTGTCCAAGCGTGCTCCCAAGTACTCCAGGGACTGGAATGGGGTCAGATAACTCACTGCAAAGTTGACAACCAAACCTAAGTCCTGAAGCTCGCTTATCACCCCACAATATCTAATTAACCACAGACTTTCTCAAACTACTAAAGACTCATCTCTTCCTGGAACACTTTGGCAATGGACATCCACCAATTACAGTTCAGAACATGCAAACACATCAACTCCTTTTCTCCACTGTGCATAGTTTTACATTGGCCTCTGCGTGAATGTATTGAGCTTTAAATATGATGTTCTTTATGATGTTCTTTCCCTGTCTACACGTGAAATGTTTACATTTGAAGCGTTCGATGTTTATTGTAAAATGTTCCTAATGTTATTTCAACTTGTTCATTGTATTAAACCAGTTCCATATAAACAGTTTTGACTTGTAGAAAGACTGTATAACAAAATTTGTTAAATAAATCACACGGGCCATCACTCCCCAACTCTCCTGAAAGGAGTCATTCAAATACAGATGGGACCAGGATGCCCTTTCGCAGCACCACTGCTACCACAACCATAAGAACAGTTTCCAACAGTGGCCAATCTAAGTCAAAAGTACCTAGCAGTTTCCCCAAGACACAGGTTCCTCAATGCTTGTACTGGCTCAAGCAGTGATATCCTGAGTCCCTTTTAATAATGGTTTATGGACCTTTCCTCTAGGAACTTGTCCAAACCTTTTTTAAACCCAGCTACACTAACAGCTTTTACTACACCCTCCGGTAACAAATTTCAGAGTTTGATTACACTGAGTGAAAAAATATTTTCACTTATTAGTCTTCAATAGTTTACCCTGTAGCTTCATTGCATGTCCCCTAGTCTTTCTATATTCTGATGACGTAAACAATCGATCTATGTTTACCCATTCCACTCCATTCGTTAATTTATAGACCTCTATATCTCCTCAGCCGTCTTTTTCTAATAACACTATATCCTGTTTAAGATACGGCAATCACAAATGCACACAATATTCAAGGTGCGGTCACACCATGGAACGATACAGAGGCATTATAATATACTTTGTTTTATTTTCCATTCCTTTCCTGATACGTAGCATTCTATTTGCTCTCTTGGCCGCTGCTGCACACTGGGCGGAGAGTTTTAACATGTTATCCACTTTGACACCTAAATCTTTTTCCTGGGTGGTGGTTCCTAATATGGAACCTTACATCGTGTAACCATAGCTTGGATTTTTCTTTCCTAGGTGCATAACTTTGCACTTGTCCACATTAAATTTCATCCGCTATTTGGATAACCAGTCTTCCAATTTATCAAGACCCTCTTGCAATTTTCCACAATCATGGGTTTTAACTTTAAATAGTTTCGTGTAATCTGCAAATTTGATAACCTCACTCGTTATTCCCTTTTCCAGTTCATTTATGTGTATGTCAAAAAGCAGTGGACCCAGCACAGATCCCTGGGGTACTCCACTATTCACCTTTCTCCATTGGGAAAATTGGCCATTTAGCCCTACCTTCTCCTTTCAATCTTTTAACCAGTTCCTGATCCACAATAGTACACACTGCCTCCTATCTCATGACTGTTTAGTTTTGCCAAAAGTCTCTGATAAGGGACCTTATCAAAGGCTTTCTAAAAGTCCAGATATACTATATCAACTGACTCACCTTTGTTTATTCACACCTTCAAAAATACATAACAGATTAGTAAGAAAAGATCTTCCTTGTCTAAAGCCATGTTGGCTGCCTCCCATTAAGCCATGACTATCTACATGCTGAGTAATTTTGTTCTTTATGATGGTTTCTACCATTTTTCCTGGTACTGACGTTAGGCTCACCAGTCTGTAGTTTCCCAGATCACCCCTGGAACCCTTTTAAAAAATTGGCATTACATTGGCCATCCTCCAATCTTCAGATATTACAGATGATTTTAATGATGCAAATGCAATGTGTGCCTTCGAGTCAGTCCTGACTCCTGGCGACCCAGAAGCTCCTGGGTTTTCTTGGCAGTATCACCGGAAGTAGATTGCCAGGCCTTTCTTCCGAGGCAGTGGAAGGTTAAGTGACTTGCCCAAGGCCACAAGGAGTGCTAGTGGTTGCTTGGTTACCAAGCCAGTGTTCTAACCACTAGGCGGCTACTCCACTCCTGATTTTAATGATAGTTCGCAGCTTACTAATAGCAGGTCTGCAAGCTCATATTTCAGTTCTTTCAACACCCTTGGATGTATACTATCTGGTCCAGGTGCTTTGCTACTCTTCAGTTTATTAAATAGTTGTAATACATCTTCTCGGTGTATCAATATTTCTTTCAATTCTTCCACAGTATCACCATTAAATACCACTTCAGTCATGGGTAACATCCCTACATCTTCCTCCGTAAAGACCAAAGCAAAGAAATCATTCAGTCTCTCCGCTATGGCCTTGTCCCCTCTTAGTGCACCTTTTACCCCTCTATTATCTAATGGTCCAACTGACTCTCAAAGGCTTTTTGCTAAGAATGTACTTGAAAAAGTCTTTAAGTGTTTTTGCTTCCACAGCAAGCTTCAAATTCTCTCTTTGCCTGCCTTAACAATGCCTTGCATTTAACTTGCCAGTGCATTTAACTTGCCAGTGCTTGTGCTGTTTCCAGTTTGTCATTTGGCTCTTTTTCCATTTCCCAAAAGATGCTTTTTTGGCAACTGCAGCCTCTCTGATCTCACCTTTAAACCATGCTGGCAGATTTTGGACTTCCTTCCATTTTTCTTAAAGCGTGGCATGCAGCTGGGTCTGGGCTTCCAAGATAGTATTTTAAACCAACACCCAAGCTTGATGTAAGTCTATTCTTTGCTACTGCTCCTTTTAGGTTTTTTTTTTTTTTTTTTTTTTTTTTTTAACTATTTTCCTCATTTTATCATAGTCTCCCTTTCAAAAGTTAAAAGGCAGTACTGTGGATTTCCTTACCATCCCTTCTCCATTAATTAAATCAAACGCGATCATGATATGATCACTATGGCCAAGTGGCCCAACACCCTTATCTCTTGCACCAGATCTGGTGTTCCACTAAGCACTAGGTCCAAAAAGACTTCCCCTCTGGTCGGTTCATGAACCAGCTGCTCCAAGAAGCAGTCATTTATTTCATCTAGAAACTATCTCCCTAGCATGTCCTGCTGTGACACTGACCCAGTCAATACCGGGGAAATTGAAACCACCCGTTATTACTGTGCTGTAAATTTTGTTAGCTTCCCTGATTTCTTTGAGCATTTCATCATCCATTTGTACATTCTGGCCAGGCGGTCGAATAGTACACCCCCCACTGCCATCGCATTACCCTTCCTGTTTTTACATGGAATTTCAATCCATAGAGATTCTACAGCAAACTTTGTTTCCTGCAAAACTTTAATCCTTTGTGACTCAATGCCCTCTCTAACAGAGTGCAACCCCTCCACCAATTTGATCAGTTCTATCATTGTGATATAGTTTGTACCCAGGTATCACAGTGTTCCACCATGTCTCTGATACCAATCATAACTAACCTCTCATTTAGTGCTATATATTCTAACTCTCCCATCTTATTTTTTAGAAACTTTAGCATTTGCATACAAGCATTTTAGAGACTATTTTATTCATATTAATCTGGTTATCGGTAGACAGGGGTAATTTAGAATCTTTAAGCTGTCTGCTTCAAACTCAAGGGCATTTGGGCTACTTTTGTCTTTATTGGAACCTCTCTGCTGATATGCCCTAATTTCATTCTTTTGGTAGTATCCTTCAAGGATACATTGTTCTGAACCATGCGCTCTTTGGAGACTGTCGGCTCACCATTATCTAGTTTAAAAGCTGCTCTATCTCCTTTTTAAAGGTTAATGCCAGCAGCCTGGTTCCATCCCGGTTAAGGTGAAGTCCATCCTTTCGGAAGAGCTCCTCCTTTCCCCAGAATGTTCCCCAGTTCTTAACAAATCCAAAACCCTTATCCTAGCACCATCATCTCATCCACGCATTGAGACTACAGAGCTCTGCCTGCCTTTTGGTCCTGCGCGTGGAACGGGAAACATTTCGGAGAACGCTACCCTGGAAGTTCTGGATTTCAACGTCCTATTTAAAAGCCTAAATTTAGCCTTCAGAACCTCCCTACCACACTTTCCTATGTCACTGGTACCGACATGTACCAAGATAGCAGATTCCTCCCCAGCACTATCTAAGACCTTGTCCAGGTGGCGCATGAAGTCTGCTATCTTCGCACCAGGCAGGCATGTTACCAGGCGATCCAATCCTCACATCCACCAGCCACCCAGCTATCTACATGCCTAATGATCAAATCACCAACTATAACGGCTGTCCTAACCCTTCCCTCCTGGGCACATGGCCCTGGAGAAACATCCTCTGTGCGAGAGGGTTTTACATCACCTGGAGGACAGGTCCTAGCTACAGGATCACTTCCTGCCACATCAGGGTGATGCTGTCCTGTCACATGACCTCTCCTCTCCATAGCAACAGGGATGCTGCCAGACTGGAGGTGGGACTGCAGGACTATATCCCTGTAGGTCTCATCTATATACCTCTGTCTTCCTTATGTCCTCCAAGTCTGCTACTCTAGCCTCCAGAGATCATAATCGTTCCCTGAGAGCAAAGAGCTCCTTGCACCTAGTGCACACGTAAGATCCCTCACCAACTGGGAGAAAATCATACATGTGACACTCAATGCAAAAGACTGGAAAGCCCCCATCTTGCTGCTGGACTGCTGTCTGCATTTTAGTTTAGGTTGTGTTTAAATATTTAAGTTCTTTACTTACTAAGGGTTGCTGGGGATACTTATATTAATAAAACTAGACCTAATACGTTTAACCCATTTTGGACAGCTCGCATATTCTCTCTTTGTTCTGGATGATTTATTAGATTTGTTACACTCAAACAACTATGAAATACTGGCAATAATAAAAAATATTAAAACTTTGCAGAAAATAGAAGTTTCACATAGTGTATGTTTTTCATACACTGGTCCAATATAGTATATTGTCCGTCTTCAGACAAGACAGGATTCAGTTCCAATATTCATTGACAAACATGCTGTATACTACTATTGAAACTGCAGTTTTCATTTAAAACACTTTATTATGATATGGAGAAATTAGGTCTTACCTGCTAATTGTCTCTCCTTGAGCTCTCTCCGGGCCAGTCCAGGGAACGTTAGGGTTGTCAATCCCGTTCAGCAGCTGAGGACTGACAAACTTGAAGTTCTTGCTGACAGCTTAAGCCACTCCCTCTGATGCCAGCTCTCCAGTCTTCTATTGACAAAGCAGCTTAACCGAAACATTGGAAAACAAGAAACTAAAGCACACAACCAAGAAAGGAACTAACACAAACTGAAAAACTCACTAGATTCCCCAGAGACAGACTGCACCCACTGACACAAAGTGAGTCAGTGCTTCAATTTCCGGAAATTTTTTTTTTCATTTATAGAGATTACTGCAATCCAACAGTTCTGCTACCGCTCTGGCGCTCAGATAGACTTACAAACCATGTACTTACTCTGTTCGCATCGAAAAGACTGGGTGGGCCCTGGACTGGCCCTGAGAGAGCTCAAGGAAAGACAATTAGCAGGTAAGACTAATTTCTCCTTCCTTATCGCTTCTCCGGGCCAGTCCAGGGAACGTTAGGGCAGTACCAAAGCAGCACCTAAACTCGGGAGGGACCCGCAAGACCTGCGATAATGGCAGAGGCCCCCACCTTCGCATCTCCTCTGGCGTGAACATCTAACCTGTAATGCCTAGTGAAAGTATGCAGAGAGGACCACATTGCCGCTCTACAGATATCCACCGGAGGGACCAACGCGTACTCCGCCCATGACGTCGCTTGAGAATGAGTGGAATGCGCCCTGAGTCCCTCCGGCGGCTCCTTTCCCCTGGCCTCGTAAGCCGCCACTATAGCCCGTTTCACCCATCGGGCAATTGAGGCTTTCGTAGCCGCTTCACCCCTACGGTGGCCCGCAAACAAGACAAACAACCTATCCGACTTGCGAAAAGGCTTAGTGATCTTAAGGTACTTCCGCAATACGCGTTCTAGATCCAATTTTCTTAGGGCGCGATCCATCGGGGAACCAGAGAGATTGGGAAAAACACAGTAACGCAACCGACTGATTTACATGAAAGGAGGAGACTACTTTAGGCAGAAACGAAGGTACAGGACGCAACATCACCTTCTCCGGTAAGAACTGAAGGTAGGGTTCTCGACAAGATAGCGCTTGCAAATCCGAAATCCTCCGCGCCGAACATAACACTACCAAGAAGGCCGTTTTCCAGGAAAATTCTTTCAAACTCACCGCGGAAGCAGACTCAAACGGTGGCTGCGTTAACGCCTCCATTTAAATCCCAAGGAGGCACCACCTTGCGCAAGGGAGGCCTGATGATCTTGGCCGCCCGAAAAAACTGCTGCACGTCCGGACTCGCCAAACGCGCACATATGCTAGCGAAGTCGAAAGTCTCTTAGACCGCAATAAGGTGGAAATCAGCTACTCCGAGTAATCCTTATGCTTTAACCGATCCCCTTCAAGAGCCAAGCCGTAAGTAAGAAGCGATCTACGTGCGACATGAGCACTGGACCCTGACTCAGCAGATTGAGCCACAGAGGCAGCCGCAACGGCGAATCTACCAACAGCCGGACCAGATCGGCATACCACAGCCAATCCGGCGCAATGAGTATCACCGTTCCTCTGTGACATGCTATGCGCTGTATGAGCCGGCCGATCATCGGCCACGGCGGAAACACATACAGAAGGGTGTCTAGCAGCCAGGGCTGCACCAGAGCATCCAGGCCTTCCGACATGTGTTCCCTGCGCCTGCTGAAAAAACGAGATGCATTGGCATTGCTGAGAGTAGCCATCAGATCCATCACCGGCTGCCCCCAGCGAACCGTAATGTCATGAAACACAGCCGCGTTCAGTTCCCACTCCCGCGGATCGAGAACATTGCGACTGAGGTAATCGGCCTGCACATTGTCCCTGCCTGCGACGTGTGCCGCCGATATGGCTAGAAGATGAGTCTCCGCCCAACCGAACAAGTCCTGGCTTTCTTCTAGTAAAGGTACACTCCTGGTACCCCCCTATTGATTGATATAGGACACTGCCACCGCACTGTCGGAAAAAACTCGGACCGCTGCCCCTTTGAGCAGGTTCCGAAATGAAGCAGTGCGAGACGGACTGCTCGGAGCTCCAACCGATTGATCGACCACACGCTCTCCTCCTGGGACCAGGATCCTTGGGCCACCTGAGACTGACAGTGAGCCCCCCAGCCCGAGAGACTGGCGTCCGTAGTTAGCAGTACCCACGCTGGATCCTGCAAGGGAACCCCTGCTCGCAGACGACTGGGATCCAGCCACCACTGCAGACTCCTGCAAACTGGTTCTGGACAGGTGAGCTTTTGTGAGAGAGGGTGAAGCTGTGGAGACCACCTGGAGAGCAATGCCTGTTGAAGAGGCCTCATATGCGCTCTGGCCCACGGAACCAGGTCCATGGCTGCTGCCATGGATCCCAAAAGTTGCAAATAGGTCCACGCCGACGGAGCCGAAATCCGCAAAAACGCACTTGTTGCAGAATCTTTTGTACTCTGCACTCGGGCAGGAAAACTGAACCTCGTTCCGTGTTGAAGAAGGCCCCGAGATAAGTGAGCTGTCTCACCGGCTGCAACTGACTCTTTGCCTGGTTGATGACCCAACCTAGCTGCTCGAGGACCTGATTAGCCAAACGTCCAAATAAGGATGCACCCGGATACCTTCCTTCCGCAGAGCAGCCGCCTCCACCACCATCACTTTCGTGAAGGTGCGAGGAGCAGTGGCCAGACCAAAGGGCAACACGCGAAATTGGAAGTGATCCATAGGTACGGCAAATCTCAAAAACCGCTGATGCTCTGCTCTGATGGGAAAGTGCAGATAAGCCTCTGTGAGATCTATACCAAAAATTAATCCCAAAAACAGAGATACTTAAATACACCCAACAAAAAATCCCCAAACAAAACCTCTACAGTGAAACCCTGCATTTTTTAATCGTTTTTGTCGGATTACACCGAGGGAGGACAAGAAGTATAACTTGACCCCTCCAGACAGGTGTATTCCTTTTTAATCATAAAATAGTTCTTTGGGAAATGCTCATAAAAAAATAACTTAGCTTAAACATTGATAGAAGAATAGCCCGACTACTTGCGTGTGCAAACACCAAAATCCTGGGATTTTGGTGTTTGCACACGCAAGTAGTCGGGCTATTCTTCTATCAATGTTTAAGCCAAGTTATTTTTTCATGAGCATTTACCAAAGAAAGCACAGTTACTTACCTGTAACAGGTGATCTCTGGGAACAGCAGGAATAAGTCTTCACATATGGGTACGTTGGTACAGACGGAGCCTGCGCGGGAATGCTCCCCAGCGTCCAGTAAGAAAGCTTTTGGGAGCATCCCACAGCGCCTGCGCGCTGCCTTCCCGCCTTTCCCAACCGCCTCTCTCCAGTTCGCGTTTTAAAGCTGAGACAAAGAGAGAGAGGAAAGGAAAGATAGAGAGATACAACTCCTAGGGGAGGTGGGTGGGTTGTGAAGACTTATTCCTGCTGTTCCCAGAGATCACCTGTTACAGGTAAGTAACTGTGCTATCTCCAGGAACAAGCAGGAATGAGTCTTCACATGTGGGGACTCCCTAGCTGCAGATGCCAGGGAGAAACCCCAGGTTGTGTGTCCTTGAAAAGGACTCTACCTCCCCCCATGGATCTCTGGCATTCGACCAGGGTAGGTGGGTAGGAGTTGATTAGGAATGAAACAGGTATTTGAGAACAGCCTGACCAAACGAGGCATCCCGGCGGGAGTCCTTGTCCAAACAGTAATGGGCCGCTCGACAGATTTGGTCGATGGACACAGAGTTTAGATGAGCCATTGAGGCTGCCATGGCTCTCACATTGTGAGCTGTGACATGGCCCTCCAGAGAAATGTTCCTACTCTGGTAGGCGAAAGAAAAACACTGAGCAATCCAGTTGGACAGTGTTCTCTTAGAGACTGGAAGTCCTAAATTAGAAGGATCAAAAGCAACAAAGAGTTGAGAAGACTTTCTATGTTGCTGTGCTCTTTGTAAGTAAAAAGCGAGAGCTCTCTTACAATCCAAGGTATGAAGATTCCTCTCTGCATTTGATGCATGAGGTCCTGGAAAAAAGACAGGTAAATATACCTCTTGGTTCAGATGAAAAGGCGAGACCACTTTAGGCATAAAGTGTGGATTGGTCCTGAGGACTACCTTATCATGATGGAACCTTGTATAAGGTGGATTAGCCACCAAAGCTTGCAACTCACTGATGCGGCATGCTGAGGTGACTGCAATGAGAAAAATAACTTTCCAAGAAAGAAATTTCAAGGAGGTGGTGGCTAAAGGTTCAAAGGGTGGCTTCATAAACCTGGTTCTTGGTCAGCTTAAGTCCCATGCCACTGGAGGTGGTCTAATGGGAGGTTTAGTTAAAAGAAGGCCTCTTATGAATCTTGCTATAAGAGGATGAGAGGAAATAGGTTGTCCATTGAGAGGCTTGAGGGACGCTGCAATAGCACTCAAATGGACTCTTACTGAATTTGTTTTCAGACCTGCATGGGATAGATGCAGGAGATACTCTAGTAGAGAATTCAGAGGTATTGCAAGAGGGTTAAGACCCTTCCCTGAACACCAAATGGTAAATCTTTTCCATTTGAAAGCATAGGAACGTCTAGTAGAAGACTTTCTAGAGGCATGAACAACATCTCTGACTTGCTGAGAGAGATGAAAATCTTGAAGGTCTAGGCCCTCAGCAACCAAGCCCTGAGATGGAGAGACTGGGGGTTTGGGTGCCACAACGTTCCTTCTTCCTGGGATAGAAGGTCTGGTGCAGAGCTCGTCCAGGGAAGGAGCTTGAGAGAGATGCAGAAGTAGAGGGTACCACACTTGGCGTGAGCAATGTGGTGCTATGAGGATCATGGTCCCTCGATCTCTCTGAAGCTTGAATAGTGTTTTGGGAATTAGGGGAATTGGTGGAAAGGCATAAAGGAAGTCTTGACCCCAGTGAAGGAGGAAGGCATCCTTGGCCTGAACTCCCTGACACGGAATTCTGGAACAGAACAGGGGAAGTTTGGCATTCCACGGACTTGCAAAGAGGTCTATGTCCGGGGTTCCTCAAATTCGAAAAATCCTGGCTACCTGGTCCATGTGGAGGAACCACTCGTGTGGAAGCAGAACTCAACTGAGTCTGTCCGCCCAAGAGTTTTGAACGCCTGGAAGATATACTGCCAGAAGATGTATGTGATGCTCTCTGGAGAAGGCCCACAGTCACAAAGCTTCGTTGCAAAGCGACACAGAGCCAGTCCCGCCCTGCTTGTTTACATAGAACATGGCTACTTGGTTGTCCGTATGGATGAGGACTGTCCCGTAGCTGAGCAGGGAATGGAACACTCAGAGCTAAGAATATTGCTCTGAGCTCCAATAGATTGATATGCAGAGAAGTCTCCTGTGGAGACCAGATGCCTTCACGACATTCACAACCCCATCCACTAGAGAACTCCAAGACATAATCAACAGCATAAACACCACCACGGCACCGAATGATCCTTGCCCAGCACAATGGATAAAAACACTACGTGTTGAACTCAGCCCATTCCTTACCAATCTTATTAACACTTCCTTCCTGACCGGAACCTTCCCCAACAGCCTGAAGCAAACTTCAATCAGACCCCTGCTCAAAAACAACAGACTTGACCCTGCTAAAATGGACTCCTACAGACCAATATCAAGCATCCCGTTCCTAGCCAAAATTATGGAAAAAATAGTCCAACGACAACTAGACCACCACATTGAAAATAACTCACCCTTGGACACCTGCCAACACGGGTTCCACGAGTCACATGGGGTTGAAACTCTCCTAACCACGTTATTTAACACCCTAACTGTAGGTATCGACAACTTCAGGCAAGCCTTCGCTCTTTTTCCTAGACATCGCAGCTGCCTTCGACTCCGTCAGTCAAGACCTACTTCTCTCCCGCCTTGCTGAGAAGGGAGTGCACGGCACTGCGCTATCATGGTGCACATCATAGCTAAATGAAAGATGGCAACATGTTCGCTCCGGCCCCTCAAGATCAGATCCATTCCTGCAAGCGAAGGGTGTACCACAAGGGTCCTCACTTTCAGCACTTCTTTTTAATGTTTACATGCAACCCATCTGAGCCATCATTAGATCCTTCCACATCAACTGTCTAATATACGCTGATGACGTTCTGATGTACACAATATCAACTGAGCACCCAGATCTCTCCCGCCTGTCCTCATGCTTCGACGCGGTTACAGACTGGCTACACACTCAGAAGCTAAAAATAAACTTCAAGAAAACGGAAGTCCTATTCGTCTGCAGAGAACAAGCATTCACTCCACCATCATCCATAAAAGTGCATGATGCCGAACTCTTCGCCAAACCTACGATACGATACCTTGGTATCATCCTTGACCAACAACTCAATATGAAGGAGCAGATATCTAATATGGTAAAGGCAGTATACCATAAAATCCGAACACTGCGCCACATTAGACAACTGCTAGACCTGACTGACTTCAGAACAGTATTTCAAGCTCTAGTAATGCCTCATTTCGACCACATTAACTCCTTACTGCACGGACTTCCGAAGAGCACCCTACATCCTTTACAGTTGGCAATGAATGCTGCAGCAAGAACTCTACATGGAGCCTCCAGAATGGAACACATTACCCCCATACTAAAACACCTACACTGGCTCCCCGTCCACTACAGGATTTCATTTAAGATTCTAACAATGACTTTCAAGGCCATCCATAACTGCACGTCCACCGCCCTCTCTGACTTAGTCCAGATAACACCCCCCAAAAGGATGAGGTGGTCAGCTGCTACTAACACTCTCATTCTTCCCAAAGCAATCATTAAATGCTCCAAGACTACGAGCAACCGTGCCTTTGCCTTCTACGCACCCTCCTGCTGGAATGCTCTCCCACCTGACATCCGCGCCATCAACAACCTTCTTCAATTTAGGAAAACGTTGAAACGTCACCTATTTACCCAGTACTTCTCCATCTCAAATGACAGCTCTCAGCCACCTTCACTCACGTCCAACTCTCTCCACACGAGCCCCATGCCCACGACACCACTGCCTTCCGAACCCACCTCTATTTAATTTACAGAATGTCATTGCCGTATCAACTGTACTTACCAACGAGATAGGTGTATAAGCCTGCATAATAAATTGTAAATAGTTGTTACCTGCTAACCTGTTATCCATGTTTATTTACCCTGTTTATTGTAAGTGCATTGAACTGCCCTCTTTGCACAAATACGTTTCCTGTAAACCACGCTGATAATAAATAGTGCAGTATAGAAAAGCAATTAAATAAATAAATAAAAATAAATCCTGAAGATGAGCTCCCCAACCCATTGGAGAAGCATCTGTTGTGAGAGTTGCTTGGGGTAGCGACTGCTGAAAAGGGGACCCCAGCAACAGATTTGGAGAGGACTTCCACCACTGGAGAGACCAAAAAAGGCGACTGGAGTTTGCTATTTTGTCTGACAGGCAACCTGATGCCTGAGTCCATTGGGTGGACATAGTCCATTGAGCTGCCCTCATGTGAAGGCGAGCATATGGAACCACATGCATGGTGGATGCCATGTGGCCTAATAGTTGTAACATCTCTCAAGCAGTTAAATGGGACTTTAACTGTATCTGGGAGGCTAACTGCACCAAGCGTAGGCAACGGGCCTGAGGAAGATAGGCCCTTGCAGTTGTGGTATCCAGCAAGGCCCCTATAAACTCCAGAGACTGAGTAGGGGTGAGATTGGATTTTGGGATGTTTATTACCAGTCCCAAATACTGAAGGACTCGCATTGTGCAGGTTAGACAAGTCTGGGCCTCTGATTGGGATGGAGCTCGAATGAGCCAGTCATCCAGATATGGGAATACGAATATTCCTAGAGTGCGCAGAAATGCAGCTACCACTGCCATGCATTTCGTGAACACCCTTGGTGCAGAGGCCAGACCGAAAGGAAGCACCCTGTATTGGTAGTGCTTTCCCTGAAAAAGGAACCGAAGGAACCTTGTGTGTTGAATGGATGAGGACATGGGTGTACGCATCCTTGAGATCTAGAGAACAAAGCCAGTCCTGACTCTGAAGGTATGGAAGCAGAGCACCTAGAGAAATCATCTTGAATTTCTCCTTGAATAGAAACTTGTTCAATTCTCTGAGATCTAATATGGGTCTGTAGCCCCCTGTTTTCTTTGGAATAAGAAAATAAGGGGAGTAGAACCCTGAGCCCTGATGAAGAAGAGGTACTTCTTCTATTGCCCCTTGGGCAAGAAGGGTAGCAATCTCCTGACCCAGAAGGTTGAGGAGAGATGTTGGAGAATCGAACTGTTTCACCATGGTGTGAGGAGGAAGGCTTAAGAAATGAAGCTTGTACCCTTCCCTTATGATGGAGAGGGTCTATTGCTCTGCTGTGATTTGCTCCCATCTGGGAGCAAAGTAAGTCAACCTTCCAGGAATGGTGAGGGGCTCTGGTTCTTCCAGAGCTAGAAAGGCTAAGATCTCTAGTTGCAAGTCAAAGGCACTGAGGAGGCTGAGGCTGCTGGGCCGTGGCAGGCCTGGCAGCCTTTGACTTGGCCTGTTTAGGTGGCTGCTGATGCTTTGCAGCAAAACGACCTGCAGAAGATGCCTGCTGACCAAAAGCAGGATAATATCTTCCCTTTTTAGAAAAAGATGTCTTCTTGAACAATCTTTTCTTAACAGGAGCAGAGGTAGACTTTGAAAGTCGATCCAAAGCAGAGTTCTCAGCATCCATCTGAGTGGCCTTTGCTTGCCAATCCTTGCCAAAAAGGTTTTCACCTGTACAAGGAAGATTTCCCAATTCATCTTGGACCCAGAGTTCCAAATCAGAGGCCTGTAACCAAGCAATTCTGCGTGCACCTATGGCAATAGCCGAGGCTCTCCTTACACACTCAAAAGAGTCAAAGGCTGCACGGTTGGAAAATTTGGAAACATCTTGGGCATGTTTGAGCCAAGTGAGAAATTCCTGCCTTTTGCCTTCTGAAATAAAAGGAGTTAAAGTCTGCAGATGATCTGTGACTTTTTAGAAACATCCCCATATAGAGACTATAGGAGTTGATTCTGGCAGCAAGCATATTAGCTTGGAAAACCCTTCGGCCAAAAGCATCTGGGTCCTGTATTCACATCCTGAAGGATTAGATGAGTGTCTCTTTGCACTCTTTATTTTCCTCATGGCAGACTAAGAACATAAGATATGCCATACTGGGTCAGACCAAGGTCCATCAAGCCCAGTATTCTGTTTCCAACAGTGGCCAATCTAGGTCATATGTACCTAGCAGTTTCCCCAAGAGACACAAGTTCCACAATGCTTGTACTGGGTCAAGCATTGATATCTTCGGTCACTTCTTAATAATGGTTTATGGACCTTTCCTCCAGGAACTTGTCCAAACCTTTTTTAAACCCAGCTACACTAACAGCCTTTACTACATCCTCCGGTAACAAATTCCAGAGTTTGATTACACGTTGAGTGAAAAAATATTTTCTTTTATTAGTCTTAAATAGTTTACCCTGTAGCTTCATTGCATGTCCCCTAGTCTTTCTATATTCTGATAACGTAAACCATCGATCTACGTTTACCCGTTCCACTCCGTTCATTAATTTATAGACTTCTATCATATCTCCCCTCAGCCGTCTCTTTTCCAGGTTAAAGAGCCCTAACCTTTTTAGCCTTTCTTCATAGGAGTATCCTTCCATCCCCTTTACCATTTTGGTGGCTCTTCTCTGAACCTTTTCTAAAATTGCTATATCCTTTTTAAGATACGGCGACCAGAATCGCACACAATATTCAAGGCGCGGTCTCACCATGGAACGATATAGAGGCATTATAATATCTTTTGCTTTATTTTCCATTCCTTTCCTTATCATACCTAGCATTCTATTTGCTCTCTTGGCCGCCGCTGCACACTGGGCCGAGGGTTTTAACATGGTATCCACAATGACGCCTAAATCTTTTTCCTGGGTGGTGGTTCCTAATGTGGAACCTTGCATCGTGTAACCATAGTTTGGGTTGTTCTTCCCTAGGTGCATAACCTTGCACTTGTCCACATTAAATTTCATCTGCCATTTTGATGCCGAGTCTTCCAATTTATCAAGATCCTCTTGCAATTTTTCACAATCCTCTTGGGTTTTAACAACTTTAAATAGTTTTGTGTCATCTGCAAATTTGATAACCTCACTCGTTATTCCACTTTCCAGGTCATTTATGAATATGTCAAAAAGCAGTGGACCCAGTACAGATCCCTGGGGTACTCCACTATTCACCTTTCTCCATTGGGAAAATTGGCCATTTAGCCCTACCCTCTGCTTTCTATCTTTTAACCAGTTCCTGATCCACAATAGTACACTGCCTCCTATCCCATGACTCTTTAGTTTTGCCAAAAGTCTCTGATGAGGGACCTTGTCAAAGGCTTTCTGAAAGTCCAGATACACAATATCAACCGACACCTTTGTCCACCTGTTTATTCACTCCTTCAAAAAAAACATAACAGATTAGTAAGACAAGATCTTCCTTGTCTAAAGCCATGTTGGCTGTCTCCCATTAGGTTGTGACTATCTACATGCTGAGTAATTTTATTCTTTATGATGGTTTCTACCATTTTTCCTGGTACTGACGTCAGGCTTACCGGTCTGTAGTTTCCCGGATCACCCCTGGAACCTTTTTTAAAAATTGGTGTTACATTGGCAATCCTCCAATCTTCAGGTATTAGAGATGATTTTAATGATAGTTCACAGATTACTGATAGCAGTTCTGCAATCTCATATTTCAGTTCTTTCAACACCCTTGGATGTATACCGTCCGGCCCAGGTGATTTGCTACTCTTCAGTTTATCTAATAGTTGTAAGACATCTTCCCGATGTATCGATATTTCCTTAAATTCTTCCGCACCTTTAAATACCACTTCAGTCATGGGTAACATCCCTACATCTTCCTCAGTAAAGACCGAAGCAAAGAATTCATTCAGTCTCTCCGCTATCGCCTTGTCGCCTCTTAGTGCTCCTTTAACCCCTTTATCATCTAATGGACCAACTGACTCTCTCTACCACAATAGAGTGGTGAGGAAGCTGAGTCTTATGAAAGCCAGGACAAGGAGGGACACGGTACATGGTGTCTAACCAACGAGAATGAGGAGAGGTAGTGAGGAGTCTCCCACATGCCCAACATGAGATCATAGAGAAACTCATGAATAGGTAAGGTAGCTGCTTCTTTAGGAGCCTTAGGATATTGCAAAATATCATCTAATTGCTTGGCTCTAGGCTCTGACTCAGGGGCCACTGTAATGGAGAGGCCCCTAGCCACTTCCCTAATGAAGTCTTGAAAAGACAAGTCTTCTGGAGGAGACATTCGTCGTTTTGGAGAAGCAGACTCCTGAGGAAGAAGTACCGGTGCCTCGACAGAAGCCTCAGACTCAGAGTCTTCGGAGGAATCGAAGTATCGCCTGTCTGGATGCTCCTGTAAAGCCCGATACGCGTACCGAGTGGGATCGACATCGGGAGTAAGCGGTACCGGTTCGGTACCGATGGGCATCATAGGACAGGGTACCGTTGAGGTCGACACCGAAGCCGATGTCGATGCAATCAGTACCGGCACCGGGAACAATGCCGGTGCCGGAGTCGGTACCAGCAACGGAGATTGTTGCGGTACCGGAGGCGTCGAAGCCTGCATAAACGCCGTTAGGGTGCGCTGCATGGACAGAATCTTCTGATCCATTGACGCCACCAGAGTCTGGATGTCGGTACCAGTGGAGGCCACCGGTACCCCAGAACACAGCAACAGGTGATCGGTCGAGGCCGAGCCATCGATGTCAAACTGTGACCCCATAGACAATGTTTGGAAGCCGGAACTTCCCGCCGGTGCGGAATCCTCAAGGACAAGCCCGGAGGCATCTCGATGCTTAGAGGGAGATTTGCCCTTCGAGGACCAGCTAGATTTATGTTTGGTTACCTGAGATCCATGGGAGGAAGAAGTAGCCCTGGAAGACGTCGATGCCACCGAGGCTGCATCAGAGGGAAACAGGGTACTGAGCTTGGCTGCTCGGTTCTGCCGACCTTTTAGACATTATGGTACAGGACACACAATCCATGATGGAATGGTCAGGACCCAAACATTTTAGACACCAATCATGGGTGTCGGTGACAGAAATAGTACCGCCACATTTTGTGCACTTTTTGAACCCGGAAGCGGGTTTCTCCATGAGGAGAAAAATATTCAGGCCTAAGGCCCAAAGTGAAAATGCACAGTTGAAGAAATTTTTTTTTTTTTTTTTAAAGAAAGAAAAGAAAAGACCGGCGGTACCGGTCTGACGTCGAAGGCGGCAGACGCGACACAGAAAAAAAGAAAAAAAATAAAGAACTACTTCTGCGGTGACAGGAACACGACCTGCTGGCTCCGTGGAAAAGAACTGGAGAGAGGCGGTTGGGAAAGGCAGGAAGGCAGCGCGCAGGTGCTGTGGGATGCTCCCAAAAGCTTTCTTACTGGATGCTGGGTAGCGTTCCCGCGCAGGCTCCGTCGGTACCGACGATACCCATATGTGAAGACTCATTCCTGCTTGTTCCTGGAGGTCTATTTTATGATTAAAAAGGAATACACCTGTCTGGAGGGGTCAAGTTATACTTCTTGTCCTCCCTCGGTGTAATCCGACAAAAACTATTAAAATACAGGGTTTCACTGTAGAGGTTTTGTTTGGGGATTTTTTGTTGGGTGTCTGTGAGATCTATGGCCGAGAGGAACTCCCCCGGCCGCACTGCCCGAATAACGGATCTTAGCGTCTCCATCCGAAAATGCGGAACCCGCAAGGTGTGGTTGACATGCTTGAGATCGAGAATTGGCCGAAAAGAGCCTGCTTTCTTGGGGACCACAAAATAAATCGAGTATCAACCGAAGCCGCACTGGTCGCGAGGCACCGGAACCACCGCCTGCAGCCTCAACAAACGCCCCAGCGTGTCGGCAATTGCCTGCGTCTTCAGACCCGGAGCACATGAGGACACCACAAAGGCGTCTGTCAAAGGGCAAGCGAACTCTAGCGCATACCCATCTCGAATGATCTCCAGCACCCATTTGTCTGAGGTGATGTGGGTCCAGGCAGAGAAAAAGCCCTCCAAGCGGCTTCCTACAGGGATCTCCGCCTGGACCGACCGACCTTCATTGTGACTTTTTAGCTGCGTGCTGCTGAGAATTGAAGTAGGTCTTACTGAAACCTCTAGCTCCGCGAAAGGACTGCCCTCAAGGACCGAAACGACCCCGTGGATAGGGAACAAATCGAGCCCCACGAAACCGACGAGCATCTCTACCTTGTCCGCGCTGCGTCGCTCCCCCTCTAGGAGCCTTTGGACGATCTTCCGGCAAACGACCCCCCTTGGAGTCTGAGATCCTTAATCTTTTCTAAGGCTTCCCCAAAAAGTAACTTCCCCTTATAGGGAAGCTTACTGAGTCGCGACTTAGAGGACACGTCAGCTGCCCAATTCCGTAACCAAAGGAAGCGTCTGGCTGCTACTAACGAAGCCATGGACTTTACAGTAATTCTCACCAAATCATAAGAGGCATCCGCCAGGTAAGCTGCAGCTGACTCCAATTTCGCCCCTTCCACGGAAGAAGCCTCTGCCGAATCCGCTGTGACCTCCCCTTGGAGCCACCGGATGGAAGCTCTGGACACATACGCTCCACAAACGGAAGCTTGCAGCGCTAGAGCACTAGAATCAAACGCCTGTTTCAGGAAAACCTCTAACTTACGATCCTGGAGATCCTTAAGCGCCGCTGCGCCCTCCACTGGAATAGTCGTCTTCTTTGTTACAGCCGAAACTAAGGCATCCACTTTAGGCATCCTGAACAATTCTCTCTCCTCCTGAGGCAGCGGGTATAGACGACCCAAGGCTCGACTACCCCTCAACGTAGCCTCAGGACACTCCCACTCAGACTCAATCATCTGCTTAATGACGCGGTGCACAGGAAAACAGCGTTGCTCCGCTTTAAAACCTTGCAACAACGGATCTTCAAGAGGTTCCTGAGATACCGAGGGCAGCAGAATATTCAAGGCAGTTAAGGACAGATATAAGCGCACCCAGCTCCTCCTTGCGAAACACCCTAAACACATTAGGGTCTTCGCCCGGTGCAATCTCCCCCTCTTCAAGCTCCGCTTGCCAAGGATCCAAGCCTGCCTCTGAGAGGAAATCCCCATCGTCTCTGAACTGAGGCTCCGCGCCCAGCGACCCCGCTGGCTCTACAGTGGACTCCTTATTCAACCCCTTTTGGGAAGTGCCCTCCCCCGGGTCTACCACAGTCCCATCAGGCTGCCCCCTCCTGCACAGGCTGAGAACCGGAGGACAAAGCACCTGCCTGAGAGGACTAACAAAAACGCCCTATGCAGGGCCAAAATAAGCTCGGGGGAAAACAATGCAGATAGACTCTGAGCCTCAGGAAACTTCTGCTTAGTCTGAATCACCGCCGGACGATCTTTACTAGACTTCGATTTTCGCTTCCCTGGTTTGTGAGGGTCTGCGGGAGAAACGGACAGCTCCCCTAAGATGGCCGCTGTTCCCGCCTTTTCTGAGGCGGTAACAGGCCTGTCTGACTCTCCAGAAGGCTTCATGTCCATTTCCCTTTAAACGCAAGAGAAAACGAACCGTGGCTAAGTAAACTGCCGAAAAGAAACTGAAACCCGTCTGTCTCCAAGAACTCCCCGCTGGCGCTATGCTCCCCCAGGGAAATCCCTGCCACTACAAGACCGCGCGGGTCAATCAGAGGAAGGCCTCTGCCTGCCCCGAAGGCTCACCTGATCTGAGCAGAGCGGCGAACTGTTTTCCCACTTCCCCGCTAGCGGGAGAAGTGAAAACCCGGCGGTGCAGCAAGAAGAATGGTACTGGGGCTCCCAGGACCAGTTCTTTAGCAAAGTAGAATCTCGCCCGAGAAGGCAAGCTCTCCTTTCAACTGCTGCTTAAAGTGTGCAGCTACGGGCGTCTACGTCCACTTTTTTTTTTTTTGACTTTATAGAAGAAAGGGGAATATAGCCACAATCAGCCCTGCTAGAGCCAATCTGCTATCCAAAACCTACACAAAAATAACAAAAACTGTCTGCTCTGTCAGGGAGACTGTCAGCATTGATGTCCTGTTCAGCTGCTGAGGACTGAAAGACTGGAGAGCCGGCATCAGAGGGAATGGCTTAAGCTGTCAGCAAAAACTTCAAGTTTGTCAGTCCTCAGCTGCTGAACAGGATTGACAACCCTAACGTTCCCTGGACTGGCCCAGAGAAGCGATAAGGAAAATATAGTTTGTCAACAGTCTATTCTGACGGCAGAATATGATACACGTGAAAACACTTCTGATGCAGTGCGTCGATCTTGCACCACTGAAACACCTAGAGCAGAATGCTTGACAGCAATTAGTTTCAACATATTAGCCCAGCGTATGAAAAACATACAAGGCCGATATACGCACCCTGACACTAAGTAACTTACAGTTATCTAAACCTATTTTCTAAAGTCTACAAATAGTTACTATTTTGCAAATAAAGGTATCACAGCATTATAAGCTACTTATTATTTTGTGATCTTTTTATGTTGAGCCGCCAGTACAGTCAAAATCAGCAAACTTTGAATACCTATTAAATTAACTAGATCTCAGATAAAAAATCTGTATATATAACGCTTTTTGACATAACGATAATAGCTAAACATAGTTCCACTGAATTTATAACCATTAATTAGTAAACAGTTGAGTAGTAAGTATGGAAACCTTATGTATGCAAAGCATACGCTGGTCCAAAACGGGTTATTGTACTTTGTTCACTTGAAGCTTAATCTCAGGTCCTTAATGTATGCCTGATGAGGATAAAGAGTAGTTACTCACCTGTAACAGGTGTTCTCCAGGAGCAGCAGGAATCAGTCCTCACATATGGGTGTCATCGGCGCCGATGAAGCCCCAGCGGAGCATTCCCCCAGCTTTCCATGAAAGCCTTTGGGAATGCTGGCACGCATGCGTGGTTCCCTTCCCGTCTAAAGGTGACATCTTACCTCAGTCAAATGACATAGCTAAGAACAGCACACAAAAAGGTAAAAACAAACTATGTACAACTGCAACTCCAAGGGGAGGAGGGAGGGTTGTGAGGACTGATTCCTGCTGCTCCTGGAGAACACCTGTTACAGGTGAGCAACTACTCTTTCTCCAGGACCAAGCAGGAAGTCAGTCCTCACATATGGGTGACTCCTTAGCTCTGGGCTACCAGGAACCCAGGCTGAACAAGAGAACTCCCTCTAGTCACAGCAAAGAAAGGCTTTTCAAGGACAGAACCTCCACCGGTAGCCCAACAGAGGGCAGGAGTTGCCTAAACCTCAAAGAGATTCCGGAGTACTGCTTGGCCAAAAGCACTGTCCCTACGGGACTCCCTCTCCAGACAGTAATGGGCCGCAAAAGTCTGGCTTGAAGACCAAGTTGCAGCCCTGCAGATGTCTACCAAGGGCACAGAACGGAGATGAGTCACTGAGGCAGCCATTGCCCTGACACGATAGGCCGTGACCCTACCCTGCAAAGGAAGGTCAGCCGCCTTGTAAGCCCAGGTGATACAGTCAGCCACCCAGATGGACAAGGTATGCTTGGACACAGCCAACCCCAACTTATTGGGGTCAAAGGAGACGAAGAGCTGAGTAGCCCTTCTATGCCCCTACGTACGGTCAAGGTAGAAGGATAAGGCCCTCCTACAGTTCAGGGTATGCAGGACTGCTTCAGCCTGGCTAGCATGAGGCCTAAGGAAGAATGTGGGAAGAACCACCTCCTGGTTGAGGTGGAAAGAGGAGACAACCTTGGGGAGGAACTACCCTGTTCCTATAAATCCTGGTGTAAGGCCTATCACAGACCAGGGCCTGAAGCTCACTCACTCGCCTAGCCGAGGTGAGGGCTATCAGGAAGAGAGTCTTCCAGGAAAGGAAGCGTAGAGGGCAAGTAGCCATCGGCTCAAAGGGTGGGCGAGTCAGTTGCTGCAAGACCACATTCAGCTCCCACTCAGGAGCAGGACGGATGGGGGGCTTGAGCAAAAGCAAGCCCCTGAGAAAGCGGGACACCAAGGGGTGACCTGACAGAGAATGTCCCTCCACCAGTGAGTGGTGAGCTGCTAGAGCTGAGAGGTGAACCCGAACAGAACTGGACTTAAGTTCCTGATTTGATAAGTGCAGTAAGTACTGAAGCACCACTGGCACAGTACAGGAGAAAGGATCCTCTGTACGTAGGTGACACCACACAGAAAACCTCTTCCATTTGAAGGCATAGGTTTTCCTAGTGGACTGTTTCCTAGAGGCTAGGACAACCTCCTCAACTTTCTGAGGCAGGCCCCAGGGAGCTAAAACTACCCTTGCAGCCTCCAGGCCATCAAATTGAGAGCTTTGAGATTGGGGTGCAGAAGGGAACCCTGCTCCTGTGAGAAGGTCGGGCTGCAACCCCAGAGGTAGTGGGGAATCCACTGCCAGCTGAAGTAGAAGTGGAAACCAAGGCTGCCTCGGCCACCTGGGAGCTACCAGCAGGACCGAGGCCTTGTCCTGAAGAGCCTTGAAAAGAGTTCGGGCCACCAAGGGCGTGGGAGGAAACGCATACAGGAGGCCCTGAGACCAGGACATCAGAAAAGCATCTGGTGCTATCCTCAGAGGATGCGGTTGCCTGGAGCAGAACTTGGGCAGTTGCTTGTTCAGTGGACTGGCAAATATCTATCCAAGGGAGACCCCACTTCAGGAAGATCTTCTGAACCACCAAGGGATGCAGCTGCCACTCGTGGGGCTGCAGAATTCTGCTCAACCGGTTGGCCAGGCAGTTCTCCTGGCCTGGAAGGTACACCGCCTTGAGAAGCATGTTGTGCTGCAGGGCAAAGGAACAAAGGTCCTGAGTCTCTCGACAAAGGGGCTTGGACCCAGTTCCACCCTGTTTATTCACATAAAACATGGCTACCTGGTTGTCTGTTTGAATCAAGACTGAGTGGTGAGCCAGGGCCGGAGAAAAAGCCTTGAAAGCTAAGCGGATAGCTCGAAGTTCCAGGAGATTGATCTGTTGGGCTGCCTCCCAGGGAGACCAGAGGCTTTGAGTGCACTTGTCCAGACAATGAGCACCCCAGCCCCGCGGAGAGGCGTCGGTGGTGAGGACCACCGAGTATTCTGGCATTTGGAAGGGCATCCCCTTCAGCAGATTGGGTGGATGTAGCCACCAGCTGAGGGAGGCCAAAAGGAGTCTGGACACCTTTATCCTGTCTCTTAGGCGGCCTGTGGCCTGAGACCACTGAGTCCGAAGGCACCATTGGGCAGGCCTCATATGGAGCCTGGCATTGGGAGTCACATGCACTGTCAAAGCCATGTGGCCCAGAAGTCTGAGGTAGAGTCTGGCGGAGACCAGGGGCTTGTTCAGAAACTGTTTGGCCACGTCCATCAGTCTTTGGGCCCTGTCTTCTGGCAATAATGCCTTTGCCAGTTGAGAATCCAACCTTGCCCCTATGAACTCCAAGTTCTGGGAGGGGAGCAAAGTGGACTTTGCGAAGTTTATGACAAAGCCCACATTTTGAAGCAGAGCAATGGTTCTGAGGGTGACTTGTCTAGCCTCCAGGGACGTTTGACCCCTGATGAGCCAGTCGTCCAGATAGGGAAAGACAAAGATGCCTTGATTTCTCAGGTAGGCCGCCACAACTGCCAGGCACTTGGTAAAGACCCTGGGAGCGGAGGTCAGGCTAAAAGGTAGTACACTCTGTACTGATAATGGTTTCCTCCCACAATGAACCTGAGGTACTTTCTGTGGTCTGGATGAATGAGGATGTGAGTGTACGCATCCTTTAGATCTAAGGAGCATAGCCAATCTCCCTGCCAGAGGTAGGGCAGAAGTGTTCCAAGAGTAAGCATCTTGAACTTTTCTTTCTCTAGGAACTTGTTGAGGTTCCTGAGGTCCAGAATGGGTCGAAGGCCACCGGTTCTTTTGGGTACCAAGAAATACCTGGAGTAGAAACCGTGACCTCGCAAGTGGGGAGGCACAGGCTCCACCGCCCTGTCCACCAACAGACCATGAAGCTCTTTTAGAAGAAGGTCTGTGTGCAGGGGAGGCCTTGGAAGCTCCCCTGGAAAATATGGTGGAGGCAGTTGGTGAAAATGGAGGGCATAGCCCTTGTGGACTATCTCCAGCACCCAACTGTCCCCGGTGATAAGGGGCCACAAGTGGGCAAAGAGGGCGAGGCGACCTCCTGTGCAGGGTTGGGAGAGCAGTGGAGGAGAGACTACGCTCAAGGAGTCAAAACCCCCCACCCTGCTGAGTGGTAGCAGAGGCCTGAGGCTTGGGGGTCCTCTGCCTACGGGGCCCATTACCCTGGCCCTTGGCTTGCTGACCCTGGGGTGCAGCTTGGGCAGCCTGATACTGAGGGTACTGTTTGTAGGCAGTGCCCTTCCTCGGGTAAAAGGACTTTTTACCCGAGCCCTTCTTTTTATGTGAAGGGGCAGAGGTCTTCCTTGACAGCCTTGTCCGGGTAAGGTGCTCGGTCTTGAGCTGAGCGGCCTTCTCGGTCACGGGTTTGCCAAAAAGGTTCACACCTCGGTAGGGGACATCGACCAACTTGTCCTGAACCCATGGCTCAAGGTCTGATGACTGCAGCCACGCCTGGCGTCGAGCCGCGATGCCGGCAGCCGCAACTCGGGCCGAAGCCTCGAAGCCATCGTAGGCGGCGCGGGAAATGAACTTGGAGCATTCCCGAATCCCCGAGGACAAGGACTTAAATCTCTGCAAGGGTTCCACGGAGAGACCAGCAGAGAATCCGGCCAACTCCTTGGCCAGGTCTCGCAAGTACATGCCCATGTACAGCTGGTAAGACTGGACACGGCAAGCAAGCATAGACCCCTGGAAGCACTTTCTACCGACGCCATCGAGGTTGCGGGCCTCCCTGCCGGGGGGCACCGCAGAGTGCATCTTCTGACTCTTCAGACGATGCATGGCCGATTCCACAACCATGGAATGGTGTGGTAGTTGTGCTTTTTGGAAACCAGGGCTTTTGCCGAGTCGATAGATGGAATCGACTCGCTTGCTCAGAACCAGCGCCGAGGCCGGTGCCTCCCACATCCGGAAGAGGAGCCGTTCCATCATCGGAGGAACCGGGACAGTAAAGGCCTCCTTCGGAGGAGAGTCATACTGTAGAGCATCGAGCTCCTCGGCTCGAGGCTCTTCCTCGGGATCGGCAGGGATAGCCAAGGCAGCGGCCATATCCCTGACGAACTCCGAGAACCTAGTGTCCTCCGGAGGGGATCTACTCCGGGGCTCAGACTGCAGTGAGTCCGACAGGACGCACCGAGTCTTAAAAGTATCGGGAGACTCCTCGTCCTCCGTCTCCCAGGAGGAGGAGTCAGGGTCTGACCACGCAGGGCCCCGAGGCACCCGCACCGACGCCGGGGGCACCGGTGTCAACACCCTCGGTCCCGAACGGGAGGTCGAGGGAGACCTCGACCGAGGACGACCTCGAGCCACGAGGGTCTCGAGTATCGGCTCGGTCTCCGGGGTTGACTTCGAAGTCGACGTCCCGGTGGTCGGGGCAGATGCGCCAGACAGGCTGGCCATCAGTGCCTGCTGCAGCTCCATGAAGGCAGACAATCTGCACTCCAAGGCTGTCATCCTGAGACCCAGCTCGGGAGACAGCAGCCACCGACTCGGGCCCCGGCGGCGCCAGGCCCGACGTCGGCTCTCTGGGAGGAGAGTCCACGAGGACTACGTATCCAGCAGACTCTGGCTCCACGCGAGGAACTTTGGCAGGCTTCTCTTGGTCCACAGGCCCGGGACGGCGGTCGGGGGTCTTAGACCTGGCCCTCGAGGGTCCAGGGACCTCCTCCGACGCCGCCCTCGCGAGCCGCTTCTTCCTCTTCCATTCCCGGTCGGGGGACCCCCTGTCCGAGGACCCCCTGTCCGAGGAGCTTGACGGCGCTCGGGATCGGAATCCCGAGATGTCGAGGCCTCAGACGAGGTCCGGACTCGGCCGGAGGCAGAGTCAGAGAAAAACCTTTCCTTCTGATGCTGTCGACCTTTGAGTGCCTTGGAAGACATCTTCCCACATGGCACACACGACTTGGAGTCATGATCAGGGCCGAGGCACTGAAGGCAGCAGTCGTGTGTGTCGGTGAGAGACAAGTTTCTTACACCTATCACACTTTTTGAAACCACTGGAAGCCATCAGGGAAAAAAGAGCCTCTGCGATGTCAAAAGACCGGCCTTCCAGGGAAAAAATGAAAAAAGGGCGCGAACGCCAGCCACGAAGGGCAAAAACCAAAAAAGAAATAAATGGGCTCGATACCGGTGTACCGAACCCAGCGGAAGGGGAACCGGCGTCGAACCGGAGAAAAATAGCGAAAAATCGCCGAAGAAAAAAATCACTTTTATCCGGGAGAACAGGACACACGCCCGATGGGCTTCTCGGAAAAAAAGAGACTGAGGTAAGATGGCACCTTTAGGTGGGAAGGGAACCACGCATGCATGCCAGCATTCCCAAAGGCTTTCATGGAAAGCTGGGGAAATGCTCCGCTGGGGCTTCATCGGCGCCGATAACACCCATATGTGAGGACTGACTTCCTGCTTGGTCCTGGAGAAACAGCTGCACCCAAGAATGAATATGGCACCTCCTTTCCTTTAAGTGGTTTAAACACCTATGAAAAGCTGGCTGATACACAGTACCCTGTCCTGTACTTCTAGGGTAGTCTGTGACCAATTTCCAGGAGGTGTCCCACAGCAGGGAGTCTTGGGTTCTAAAATTAACCTGAAAGCTCTGTTTTAAATTTAAACTGAAAGCTCTTTGCTGCTACTAGGCCCTGACTGATTTAACAAATACAGTGGGTTCACAGATTAATCAGCTTTAATCTAAAGAACTCTTTTCCCCAAGATTCAGAAAAATTCCCAGAAGTAAACACTTACAATTGCAGATCTCTCTCTGGAAGTAGAAGTCTCTTTTTGTAGTCCTTGATAAACACCCGAGGGGCTGTGGCTAGGCCAAACGGCAGAGCCTGGAACTGAAAATACCCTTGTGGAACTGCAAACCGCAGAAAATGCTGGTGCTAGGGACGAATGGAAATATGCTGATACACCCATCAGATCTGAGGAAGGTAAGAATTCTCCCTGTCAAACCTCCACTATCATGGACTGTAGAGTCTCCATGCAAAACAGAGGAACCCCGAGGGTCTTGTTCATCCCCTTCAAATCAAAATGGTATGCCAGGAGCCCTCCTTTGGGACCACAAAATAGATTGAATAATGACCCATACTCCATTTGTCCCGGGGCACTGAAACGACTGCCTTGAGTTGCAGGAGACAGGTGTGCATCAGCTGAACTGCCCACGCCTTGGCAAAGGTCCATCAGATACGCCTGCTGAACTCTAGCATGTAACCTTCCTGAATCACCTCCAAGACCCAAGCGCCCACAGTGACCCGGGCCCAAGCAGAATAGAACTGTCGGAGATGACCGACTACAGGCTGCACTCTGCTAGGGTCCCCAAACCTTCATTGGGAAGGCTTGGCCCCGCCAGAAGCAGCAGCCCCCATCTCTACCACCTTGACAGCCCCCACGAAAGGAGTCCTGCAGCAAAAATCGTGATCTTTGCAGGATTTGCCCCCCCCCCCCCCCCGGATGAAAACTTCCTCAAATTTTTATCGACCTCAGGAAGAGGTCCTCCAGCCAGCCACCTTGGACTTAGCTTCTGGAAACTTAGGCACCTTAGTGTCCCTCAGGTCCTTCACTAACTTCTCCAGATCCTTTCCCAATCAACAGACAAGGGAAGCTTACTTAACCACATCTTAGAAGCCACATTGACCAGTTTCACAACCACAAGAACTGCCATGCAGCCACTAAAGCACGCAGGTCGGTCAATCAAAAACAGAGTCCCGGACTCCAGCCGAGTAGCCTCCTCACAGGCTGTAGCCTCCCCCAGAGCTGCCCCCGGAATCCTCTGGGACCATCACAAACCAGCCTGAGCCACACAGGAGCCACAGATAGCCCTTGCAAAGCCAAGGCAGACACCTCAAAGCCTGTTTGAGCAGCGCCTCCATCCAGCAGTCTTTCAAGGCCATACCGCCTTCCACCAGGATGATGGTCTTCTGAGTGACCACTGCCACCAAGGCATCCACCCAAGGAAGCCGGAACTCCCCCCCCTTCCGGTGAAACCACATAGAGCCTGACCATGAAGCGAATACCATACAAGCCCACATCAGGGACCTTCAACTCAACATCAATCATCTTCTTCAATGCCCTATGAACAGGAAAGGAAAAAGCAGGCTTATGGATACCCTAAAACAGCATGTCCTCTGCTGGCTCCGCCGCTTCTGGATGTGGATCCTCCGTAATCTGCAAGGCCACCAAGGTCTGCAAAATGAGGGCAGCGAGCTCATCCCTGTGAAAAATACACACCACTGACTGATCTTCTCCTGCAGGGAGCATCCCAAGACTCTCCTGGAATTGCTTCTCCAGGAGGTCTGAGGGATCCTCCAAGTGCCCCAAAAGCCCCTGGGATCCCTCAAAGGCATCATCCTCTGAAGACATCTCTCTACACACTTAGCCATAGCTGAGAGGGGTTGCCCTCTGACAAACCAGCACAGGGGACCCCACACCGATGCCCTACTTTAAACAATAAGCCTGAGATGGAGCAAGAGAACGAACTCCAGAGAAAAAGGAGGTCACTCCACCTCCCTGCTGTCCCACCAGGGCCCCCCCCCCAAGACCCACTGACATGGGTTGCAAGACTGGGAATGGGGGGGGGGTTTCTGTACATGCCTGCATTAGACTGTTCCTAAAATGGCAGCTGTTCCTGTCAAAACTATAGGATTGCTGACAACCATACCGGTGTGATCCTGCTCCTGGGCTGTTAGCAAGCCACTCTGCAGCAGCCATGCTTTCCTTCATTCAGCCACAGCAAAGCCAGACCTCGGAGAATTGGACTCGACGGCTGCAAGACGACCACACTCAGCATCTCATGTGCACCGTGGCCTGGCCTGGCCCGGCCCCACCCGCACACCTGAAAAAAAACCACCCCTTCCCAGCTCCCAATTGCTGCGGGGGTTTTCTGCAACTACAACTGCCTCTCCCCTGTGCTTGGTCCTCTTTTTTAAACTTTAAAAGCAACTGGGCAGAACAAGACTCAACCCCTGGCCCTCTCCCAAGAAATGGGGAGAAGGAAAGAGGGAGCAGCCACCAATCTGACTCCAAGGAAAAATTGAAGGGTAGCTAGGGGAGAAGAGGGAGGGGGTGGGGCATGATTCTGCACCACTAGGCAGCCCAGCAACAACCAGTACCAGCAAACAGTACAGACTATGCTCGTCGTCCACCTTCTGGAGACTGAAGTATTGGCTTGACATGAGGGCACAGGTGGAGTGTTCAATTAGTCTCCATCTGCTGGTGGATGAGAACAACCCACACATCTGGACTGAACTGGAGGGACGATTAGGAACTTGTATTTGAATTGCATATGCATGCGACTAGAATGTGTACTGTCAAGTCAATGCTGACTCCTGGCAACCCAGCCCCTTGACAAGGTGCAACTAGAAGTAGATTGCCTGGCCTTTTTCCATCTAGAGTTTACAGCCCCTGGTATTCCTCACATACATATGTACAAAAAGGGCATTTTCTATACATTCATGTCACCATTAAATTTGTAAAGCAGAGATTGAGGAATTTCCTTTTCATGCTGTGAACCTGTAAACTGGCAAAACTTGATAAATTTATAAAAGAATTAATCTTAATAAATGTACACAATATTGGGCATTTGACAATTTAATTTATTCAGACATGCTAAAAAAGAATAAATTACACTGTTAGTGAATTACCAGCAGTAAAGTATGCTCATCTTTTCAGGTGGTTCCAAGAGAAAAAGAAAGCTTCTGACAGCTATCCCGTGAACACTGTACATGAAGCACTGCTGCCTGAAAACTGTCTGATTATGCCCACTTGACAAATAATCTTAACCCCTTCAACATACAGATGGCAGTCTCTCACACAGTCAAGAGTCATGCCAGACACTGATGCATTTGCTGATGACTGACACCCCCCCCCTGCAGTTAACTCTTGCTCTGCCAGGGGTAAAATTGGTAGGGACCGGATGAACTTCTTAGGGAAATGGATGAGGACTAAACCAGCTATCACCATCTCTCCCTGAACTCCAAGAAACAAAACAAAAATTAGAATTCTATTTTAGACATCAATATAAATCTAAAATCATTTGCAAAGAAACAGAACGCGTTTAATGATTGGCCTTGAAATTCTCTAGTTAAAAAAATAAGTGGATGTTGATTTTGCTTTTATATATAGCGAAATTAACAAGGCAATAAAAAATCTTATTTCCTTACAGAAAGATTTTTTTTTTTTTTTTTAGTTTTTAATGAACTTGTAAACAAAAGAGTTCTTGTTCAAAATAAAAACAAAATATTCCCAGATATAGAGGTTTACAGCGATTACATTTATCTAAGCAACTTACATACAAGGTTTCAGTTGTAAGATGTTAACTAGATTGAGACATATGCTTTATCCTTTTATACCAAGAACATTATAGCCAGAGTCCTAAATATAATCTAGTAGTCACTAACTTTTTTTCTTCGCAAAGTCTTCACTTTTAAATGCTGTTATTTCTCAATACCGGAAAAGCAGGCAGAGTTCTTCTGTATGCTTAAGAACTGGAATCTTTGGTTATTAACCATACCAGCTGGCTAAGTATGAGACACACAAGAAGCCAAACTCTTAAGAATGTTTTAAGTGTACAACTTTCAAATAACCCAGGGAGGGAGAACCAGGAAAACACCTGCGCAACTGTGAATGTTTATAAGTAGTCGTCATCACAACTGCTGCTGAAGACTGCTCATGTCATTCTTCCAAAAATTACTAAGTTCAAAAAGGTAACCCCCAAAAAATTGGCATATGCACAATTTTCTCCACCACTCTGCGTCAACCATTTAGTCAGGTTTTCCTCTTTAAAAAACGCAATAGAAAAACTGGACACGTTTCACTATCTCAGTAATCTTCACAATTAACAGTGATGGCATCACCCGCACTGCATAGAGCCAGTTTATACTGAAATTAAGTTCTTTTACACGAAGTAAAATGGTTGCCCACAGCGACTGGCAAACGTACATATGAACTGAAATTTCTAGATTTAGGGAGTGAAAAGTCCTGTTCCAATCATTCGCTCTGCTTCATCGGTTCCTTGAATGTTCAAAACCCTGGAAGAAAAAGAAAGGTTTTCACTGACAAATACTAGAAACTGAATTAAGGACTAACAGATCCCCAAATAGACCCAAACACCAAAGCACAACTTCCAAAGCACTGTCTATAAAGGCTCACACAGCAGAGCTTGGTGAATGAGAAACCAAGTCAAGAGAAAGCAGCAGTACATATTTCAAGGGAGTTAAAAATCTGCTTTAACTTAGTGCTTGTGCAAATCTTTTTCTTTGCTGAACTTGTAAAAAAATGTTTTTTCAGTTGTCCTTTCCTATTTTGAGCAAAGTGCTGCAACAACTAGCTCCTCTTGGATAAATCAACTGGTGGTTAGCTATCAGATTACTCCATCCCTCTGAATGATTTGGATTGCACGACTACCAAGGATAGAGGAATGACTAGGAAAACGATACTCTTACTATTAAATTTTAAGGACCGATAAGATATGAATCTCTTAAAAGGCCAAATCCCTGGCAAAGCTTGGCAATATTCATCCACTAAAAGACCACTGAAGCATAGTGATATTTTATTTAGTTTGCTTGATCACCCTTTCAGCAAAGTAAGCCTATTGGAGTGATTTACAAAGATAGATATTAAAACAATAGAACACAAGTACAATAAAAGCAATAAAAAATATATACACTTCAACAAGGTTTACAACACTCCTCCCTCAGTGGCCACCATCAAAAGCCTGTTGGAAGACAAGTTCTCAAGACTTGTTTACTAAATCAAGACAGAATTTATTCTGTTATACCCTTTTACAGCTCAACCTTTCCACTGAGGCAGAGAACAGGAAAAGGAGTGGATATCAATCTTAATCTTGTGATATAATTGGCTTGTGTTATTCATCTGTCATAGTATAACAATCACCTATAATAGATGATCTTTGTGGACAACAGGATAAGTCCTTTCATATGGGTGACATCACCAACACAGCGCTGCATGGGAATTTCTCTCAGCTTCTTACAGAAGTAGTCTCTCCATGCATCTACTGAGTTCCTGCCCGTCACCATGTCTCATTTCTTCAGTCTGGTAACCAGCTTAGCGGAATACAACTCCATGCGGAAGAGGAAAGGTTATGAGAACTTATCCTTGTCCATGGAGAAAACAAGGCTACTCGCCTGTAGCTGGTGTTCTCCATGGATAGCAGGATAAATGGTCTCATGGGATTTTCTAACCACCGGCTACCTTGAAAAGAAAAAAGCAACCAGTGTCACAACTGGCAGACAATTAACAGTTTTTTGTTTTTTTTTGGCAAACCCCTTAGATATATACAGCTAGAATGAGGCAGCACAAAATAAGAAAAATGGGCCTGGAGGACAGAGTTGGATTCTAATCCCTAAACAGATTTTGAGGTACAGTCTGGCTGAAGCTGCTGTTGCATCAGGAGTCACTTTCCAAAGAGCACAATGTGAATGTATGGACTGAAGTCCAAGTGGCAACTTTGAAAATCTCTTCCATGAAGGCTGAGCCACAAGCAGGCCACTGGCTTGGATACTGTGAGCCATGACATGATCCTCAAAGCATCACAACTGTCTGGAAATAAGAAAAATATGCAATCTACTTGCCAAATTGAAAGAGTACATTTGTTGATGGCAGCACCAAAGCAGAGTGAACTTTCTATGGGCTTTAGTCTGCTCCAAATAGGTCATGACTTTTGCAATCCGTATGCAACATGATCTCCCCTTTGTGAGCACGAGGTCTTTGGAAAGATGTTGGAAGGGCAATTAACTAAAGTGCAAATCCACTTTAGGAAGGAATTTAGGATAAGTACACAGAACCACGCTATTGTTAAAAAACTTAGTGAAGGGTGTATCTATTACTAGAGCCTCAACATGCTAACTCTGCATGAAGTGACTGTCATCAAAAAACATCATCAGCCAGGTCAAGTACTTCAGTGTACAGACATGCAAGGGCCTAAAAGAGGCCTTCATAAGCTGAGTCAGAACCACATTGAGGTCTCAAGACACTACAGGAGGCTTCAGGGGAGGTTTCATAAGAAGCAAACACTGCATGAAGTGAACTAAAGGCTGTACAGAGGATGGGCTTACCTTCCACTTGATGGTGGCAAGTGCCAATTACACTGAGGTGAACACTGACAGTTTTTTTAAACCAGACAAATATAGATGTTATTCAAGTAATTTGTTTGTGGGACCTGAAAGTCTAAAGCACACCCTCATATCAGACAGCAAACCTCCTCCACCTTCAATCTGTATGACCTCCTTGTAGAATCTTTTGGCAGCCAGGACTAGGGAGGCAACACTAACTGGCAGATTTAGTTTGGACAGTTACCCCCCTCACCATCAAAGCGGCAAGGGTAGGGATGAGACTGGGGTACAATAAGGCATAATTATTCACCTGTTGCAGGTGCTCTCCATGGATAGGAGGACTAAATCCTCATGTATGGGTGATGTCATAGACAGAGCCCCACATGGAAACATTCCCCAGCTTCCAATGGAAGCTTCTGGGAGGCTCCACTATACATGCAAGCCTGCCCTCCCACCTGCTTTGGCACCATCTTCTCCAGGAAAATAAAGCCATAGCCAAGATGACAACTCTTCAAGGAGGTAAGAAGGTTGTGAGGACTTATCCCTGTCTATGGAGAACACCTTATACAGGTGATTAACTACGCTTTCTCCTTGGACAAGCAGGAAGCCCTCTCAAGTTACATGTTACTGAAAACAGTTGAGTAACAACTCTGAGATCTTTATCCCTTCTTTTAGCTAATTTTGAATATACAACTATATAATAAAAAAAAGATTGAAAAAAATTGTGGGTGTGACATTGTGTGTAGTTAAGTTTGTCACCAGGATCTGCCCTTGTTGTGGTGACTGATATGCAACACTAACCTATTTGGAGAAATTGCCATGAGACAAGCAAAAAAGGTTGCTTCTAAAGAAATAAAACTTACCAGGCCAATTTATGCAGTGTTTTACAGAAAACAGAAAAGTTTTTATTTATTTATTTTTTTATTATCAGGAAGAAACAGAAGTCTGAAATACAATTTTAAGATACAATTATAAAGTGGCCCTAACCAACAATTCTTATGAAAAGTCAAATTCAAGCCAAGACCTCATCCATTCAATATTCAATCTTCTAGTAGGTACATAAGAATCATGTCATTCAAGGTACCAATTTTGCAGAGCTCTTCAATACCTCTGAATAAGCATCTCTCCTGGATTTACCAAAGGAAACTTAAGGAAATTCATAGGAAGTTAAGAAAAACCAGGAAAGGTGTAATTTGTTTCCTCAATCTGTTTTATCCTTGGCTGAAGTCATATTACAGGCATGCAAATTTAGTACAGTTTCCAGTTCTTCCACTTTCATCTGTAACTCCTGCAAATTTTGATCATGGAGCATCCACATGGATCTGAATATGATCATTACCTCATCAGACAAGGATTCCCACAATACAAGTATCTATTCACAGATCACTTAACATTCCACTATTAACCTCCCCAAGTGAAGTAAAATCCCACTCTAAGGAGCTACTGTATTCAGGGGTACCACAGAAACTGACGAGTAGCGCATCCCACTTCATGCTCCAGTGTATCACCAATAAGGGTGGTCGTTGATGAGCACAATTTATCTTTTCTTCTTCAAACTTCCTTTGTTTTTCCAGATTAGAGCTGAAAAACTTGCATCAGTATGCTTGGAGAAATATATATTCCATATCGTCCTGCTAGACCAGTCCAGACAAGTGGGTTATTTACCCTTACCAGCAGATGTAGAGTCAGAAAAGTTTCAGAGGCTTAACAGGCCATGAACAGCCTGAGCCCTTAGAGGCAAATGGTGGATGCAAGTATTTGCTTCAGGTATTTTTACAGTTACAATCACTACACGTATCACTGGGTCTTGATTAATCCTGGGTACTTGAAGAATGTCTGAATAATTTTGTCCTAATATATCATGCCAAAAACATTTCAACTTTATAAAAAGTTTAATTGTTTAAGAAAAATATCCACTAAACAGCCCTTCCCCCCTGCCTCATGCATTTTTGATTTAATCAATTTAGTTATAAACCTGGCACGAAAGAAAAATAGTTGGACTACATAAACCAGTTGCAGTTTTAAATTTGACTTTACTATAAACACCTCCATTCCCCTTTCTTTAAAGTCAGGCTCAAATGATTCTTCAGTTCAGATTGAACTAGTCCAAGAAGAGACATTCCTTTCTACACTTGCAGAAGCAGTTACTGCCATTGAGAGCAGGATTATCTTGGCTCTGATGGGATCCAGCATTAAAGTAACTTCTACTACTTCAATGATATGATAACTTCAAACAGTTCTTGGATGTGCCACCCACAGCCCTGAAATCTATTATAATCGGGCATTCACCAGTCATCCTTCCATCATATCAAGTCAGACTTTTCTTCGTTAGTTAACCAGTTCTAGAATTGAAAACAGACGAGAAAATGAGGAGATTGTGCTTGACTCTTTTCAGTGCTTGTAATTTAACCATGATTGGACATTTCTGGATCAGCTCCTTCCAAATATCATGCGTCACTAATTAAATGGCAATTTTTCTTCACCTTATTCAAGGTTATAGAAAGTCATATCAGGATAGGTATTGTACTCAATCTTTTAAGGCCAGTAAGACAGCTCCATCTACTTTACCCTCCCCCTATGTAACGAAGCAACAGATTAAGTTCAAATATAATGCTCAGAAGAGTCCATTACTAAGTTTCATCACACCCGGTGGGAGAATTAGTTTAGTTTTGCCTCCTCCTTCAGGGAAGCTGCAAGTGGTTCTTGCAGAGTGCTTTGCAATTTTAATACTAACCTTTGTTCTTGAATCTTTCAAGTCTATGACCACGAGTTATGTACTAGACTAATTATTTTTCAGTTTTGTAGATTGTATTGCCACGTCTTGAAAACATGCTCCTTTGTATTTCCTTACTTATCTGTGGCAGTAGAAGGAGAAATTTCACTTACTGTTAATTTCCTTTCCTGGAATCCTGCTAGACCAGTCTGTACAAGTGAGTTATGTCCCCCTGTCAGCAGATGTCGGAGACAGAGAAAGTACCAAAGGCTTCAGAGAGCATGCCCTGATACATGTAGCTGCACCCCTAGGGGTCGCCGTCAGTATTCTCTTGACAAAGCAGTGAAAGAATATATGCAACTCATAGTAACAGATGCGAAGACACAGAATTATGTACACCAAGTGCAAAGCAGCCCTCTAAAGACGTGGATGGTAGCGCTATAGTGACAAACAGTTCTTCTAAAATGGTTGTTCTAAAACGGCGGATTGCGAGCAAGGGCAGGTCCTGACTGGTCTAGCATTCCAGGAAAGGAAATTAACAGTAAGTGAAATTTCTCCTTCCAACTCATCCTGCTAGACCAATCTGTACAAGTGGAAAGTATCCAAGCTACTCAACCACTGGGTGGGAAGACACAGCCACAGTTATAACTTGAGCTCCAAATCGGGTCGAGTCACAGGCCTGGAAATCAAGGTGGTAATGATGGGCAAAGGTAGACAGGGAAGACCAGGTAGCTGTCCGACAAATGTCTAGGATAACGACTAGAGAGCACTCTGCCCACATGGAATGGGCCCGAAGGCAGAGGCATGGGTCACCCTTGCAAAGTGCAAGCAGACTCAATACATGTTTGATCCAATGGGCAATTGTGGCTTTGGAGGCTGCCAAACCCTGATAGGGTACGACAAAAAGGCGATCAGTCTTACAGAATGCTTTAGTCCATTAGAGAAATCCGCACAAAACCCTGCAGACATCAGCAGCCCGAAGGCCTGCATCAGCGCAGACATACAACTCCTTAGGAAAGGAGGGGAGAGAAATGGTCTGATTAAGATGAAAGGGTGACAACATCTTAGGTAAAAAGGAGGGGATCACCTGAAGGGAGACCCCTTTGCTAGAAAAAGAGATAAGGATCTCAGTAAGATAATGGCTGAAGTTCGGACACCCTCCTGGCTGAGGTGATTACCCCTCTGTGATCTGTCCCTTAAAGTGTTTTTTTTTTTTTTTGGTGGCAATGTCTTTAAAAGGCTCAAAGGGAAGATGCATGAGGCTATGAAGCACTAGAGTAAGGACTCTGGGAAGGGACCTACTGGGCACAGAGGAGGGGGTCAGGAGCGCATGCCATGGAGAAATCGACTGACATCCACATGGGACGCAAAGAAGTGTCTGGCAATGGGCCCACAAAAACATGTAAGGGGCAGCTACCTCAACCCACAAGGAGTTACAAACATAGTTACTCACTGTAACAAGTGTTTTCTGGGGACAGCAGGAATCAGTCCTCACATATGGGTGAAGTCGACACTAATACAGCCTGCACAGTAACCTCTCCCCAGCATTCAAAGAAAGCCTTTGGGAGATGTACCATACATACATGGTCCCATAACCTGCCTAAGGGAGCCATCTTGCCTCAGTATGATAACATAGCTCAAGATGGCAAAAAAGAAAAGCAACTCCATGGGAAAAGGGAGGATTATGAGGACTGATTCCTGCTGTCCCCGGAGAACATCTATTTAAAGGAGCAACTACGTTTTCTCTGGGAAAAAGCAGGAATCAGTCCTCACATATAGGACTTCCCAGTTACAGACTACCAAAAAAAAAATCTGCAAAAGTCAAGGGTGACCAGAAAAAGGTGAACCGTGAGAAGCAGCAACAGAGTCAAGGAACAGCAGACCCATGAACGGCCATGTGTGTCAAGCGAGGAACCAGTTCTCTGGTAGCCTAAACACAAAGGGCCAGAGGGCAGAAGTTGCCTTACACCCCAAACAAATGGGGTACTGCTAGCTAGTCTCCCTGCCAGAGGTCTAGGATGGGCCAAAACTCTCTGGTCCTTTCGGGCACCAAGAAGTAGCAGTAGAACCCTTTGCTAATGAGGTGGAGTGGGACGGGTTCCACCTCCCTGTCTGCCACAAGACTTACGAGTTTCTGCTGAAAGCAGGCCCCAGTAAAGAGGATGCACTGGGAGTTCTCCTAGAAAGAATGGCAGGTGTGCCTGCTCGAGGTGGAGGAGGTACCCCCTCCTTCACCACCTGCAAACACCCATGCATCAGTAGTGATGGTGGGCCAGCTGTTGGCGAAGAATACCAGACCCCCCCCCCCTTGTGTGATACAGGGCAGGCCCTTCCAGGGGGAAGAGATTATGTCCCAGGGGTCAAACCCCCCCCCCCGGTTCCGCCTGAAGCATGGTCTGGGGCTTGGGGGCCATAGGCTTATAAGGGCCTGCTGGCCCGGTTGGGGAGTTGGGAAGGCCAACTGCTGAGGGTAGTTTCAATATGCCTTCCTCTTTTTGGGTATAGGGGCTTCTTAATTGAAGCCTTCCTTCTGGAAGGGTCAGCGGTTTTCTTAGAGAGCCTGGTCCTGATCATGAACTCAGACTCCAGCTCGGTGGCCTTGTCTGTCATAGGCTTGCCAAAGAAGTTCTCTCCCCAGCAAGGGACATCGACCAACTTGTCCTGCACCCATTGCTCCAAGTTGGAAGACTGTAGCCAGGCATGGCAGTGGGCACTATTGCCCACTGCTGCTACTCTAGCTGCTGACTAGAAGCACTCATAGGCCGTTTGAGTCAAATTTGGAGCATTCCCTGACTGTGGAGACCAGGATCCAGAACCGCTGAAGAGGTTCCTCAGAGAGTCCAGGCGAGAATCCAGCAAGTTCCCTCGCAGTGTCCTGCAGAAACATGCCCATGTACAGCTGGGTAGGCCTGGATCTGGCTGATAAGCATCGAGCCCTGAAAGCATTTCCTATCCAGGGCGTCGATGGCATGGGTCTCCTTAACAGGGGGCACAGAAGTGTGTGTTTTCTGGCTCTTGAGCTTACGCATGGCAGACTCCACTACCATGGAATTGAGATAGTTGAGCTCTATGGAACATTAAGTCCAACCGCCTGCTCACAATTGGAACAGAGGCCGGGAACTCATACGAAGAGAACAGCAGCCATTCCAGGATAGGGAAGACAGGCACTGCAAGGGTCTCCGGGGGGGGGGGGGGGGGGAGCAGGGAGCTTTGTACAGGAGGATCTCGAGGTCCTCCGCCCAAGGCTGCTCCTCTGACTCTGTGGTGAAGGCAAGAGCCTTTGTCATATCTCTCACAAAGTCCATATCCTCGGGTGGAGACCGGCACTGGGTATCAGAGGGGAAGGGTCTGAGGGCACATCCCTGTGGAGCTGGTTGTCCGGGGATTCTGCGTCCTCGGTCTCCCAAGTCTGACCCAGAGTCAGAGGTGACTTCGAGAATCCTCTGGGCCACAGGCTGGTGCCCCAACCCTGATGGCCCAGGGATCCCAATGCCCCTGTGCTCCCAATTGGGTGTGCTGTGCAGGGAAGTCCTTGGCCCCAAATAGGACTGGGACCGGGCCTGAGGTATCTCCCAAGGCTGATGGCACTCGAGGATCGTCTCCACCGCTGGGAAGTCCTTACAGTGGAGGAGCTGGTGGTCAGGAGTGATGATCTAGAGGAACCAGGCATCATAGCTTGCTGATGGGCCATGAAGGCAGACAAACTGTGTTCTAAGGCCGCCATCCTGGCCTCAACGCCAGATGGCTCCACAGCCATGGTTGCAGACACAAAGGATCATGGGCCCGATGCCAGCAATGGGGTGTCCTCAACAAGGATGGCCTCAAAGGACTGAGACCAATCCCTGGACATAGATGGTGTCTTCTCCCATGGGGGGGCAGCTTTGAGGGCCACTCCTGGCCATTGCCCTGGGCCTTGTGTCAAGGGCTCCAAGGCCAGAAGACCATGGAACTTCCCCACAGTCCTGGACTCCTCACCCGAGGAGGCCACCGATGATATCAGGCTCTTCAAGGGGTGTTGACACCCTGTGACCTCGAAGCTCCAAGGCAGCACAGTCGCCACACAAAGTTGAGGCCTCCGTGGCAGCCCTCGCTGGTGCTGGTCCTGCAGACTGCTCCAGGGCTGAGTCAGTCTTGTCGAAAATCAACTTGTGCTGCTTCTTACAGCCTCATAAGGCCTCTGCTGGGAGACCACATGCCAAGGCATCAAGATCCAGCCCAAGGCACCAAAGGCAATCATGTGGATCCATGTGCGACATTGTTTGCATAACTGTCACAAGGCTTAAAGACACTGACAGAGGCCGGAGGGGAAGATGGTGCCAGTGAGGTCAATCTCTTATGGCCCAGACAGAAAGGGCGTGAAAAACCACGCAGAGAAAGGGCCAAAAAAAAAAAAAAGGAACCCGAAGAAAAAACATGACGAAGGCAAGCGGACTCGGGAGGTGTGAGGGCACCAATACGCGACCGGAGAAAGAATCAAAGAAAAAAGGAAAAAGGAAAAAAAAAAATAAAAATTTTCCGGGTGGGACAGACATATCCAATGCACTCCATGGAAAAAAGGAGACTGAGGCAAGATGGCATTCTTAAGCGGGAAGGGGACCACTCATGCGTGGTTCATCTCCCAAAGGCTTTCTTTGAAAGCAGGGGAGAGATTACCATGTGGGCTCAGTTGGTGCAGACATCACCCATATGTGAGGACAGACTTCCTGCTTGTTCCCAGAGAAAGTGCTAAGCCCCTATTGAAACCATCTTGTAGGAAGGCAAGGATATCCAGAATGCGTGCACACCAAGGCAATAAACTATGCTGAGAGCACCAAGATTCAAAAAGACACCAAACCCGGGCATATGCCAGGGAGGTGGAAGGATGATGGGCCTTGAAAAGGGTGCAGACCACCCAGGGGGGTAGCCCTTTTGCACTAGGCATTGCCTCAAGAGCCAAGTTGTGAGTAAGGAGCTGGATCGTCCATCAGTACGAGACCTTGGCGTAGGAGGCCCCTGCGTGTCCTGAGTAGAAGAGGAGTTTGTTGTAAGGAGCCCCATCAGGTCTGTGTACCAAAGACAGTGAGGCCAATCGAGTGCTACGAGAATCACTGACCCAAGATGAGCTTCAATGTGGTGGAGCGACTGCCCGATCACTCCCCAGGGAGGGAAGTGATAAAGAAGCATCTTCACCAGAAAACGGGTAAACGTAGATCGATTGTTTACATCAGAATATAAAAAGACTAGGGAACATGCAATAAAGCTACAGGGTAAACTATTTAAGACTAAGAGAAAATATTTTTTTCACTCAATGTATAATCAAACTAGAATTTGTCACCGGAGGATGTGGTAAAAGCTGTTAGTGTAGCTGGGTTTAAAAAAAGGTTTGGACAAGTTCCTGGAGGAAAGGTCCATAAACCATTATTAAAGGGGACACAGGATATCACTGCTTGACCCAATAAAAGCATTGAGGAACCTGTGTCTTTTGGGGAAACTTCTAGGTACTTGTGACCTGGATTGGCCACTTTTAGAAATAGGATACTGGGCTTTATGGACCTTGGTCTGACCCAGTATGGCAATCTTATGTTCTTATGTAGTCAGGGTTGGACCAGAGTATCCAGTCCGCTGCAGCAGTGTTCTCATTGGCTACTGAAAGAGGCGGGTGCTGTTGTCTGCTGTCATGGCCATGAGGTCGAGAGTGGGCTGACCCAACTGATCCACAATTCACTGGAAGGCCCAGGAGACGAGTTCCCATTTGCTAGGATCCAGCGAGAAGTGACAGTCTGCCTGGACATTTTCCACCCCCGCTAGGTGCTGGGCAGACAAGGCTTGTAAGTTGGCTTCCACCCAAGGCAAGAAAAGTCATCTCTCAGGCTACTTCGAGACACTTAGTGCCCCCTTGATGGTGGAGAAGCCACTGTCGTTGCATTGTCAGAGGACTCAAATGGCCTGCCCTTGGAGCAGTGGAAGGAACTGAAGTAAGGCAAGGCGAACTGTTTGAGCTTCAAGCCGATCGATGGGCCACTTCGTTTCTTGAAGGCTCCACATCTGGTCATGGCAGTGAGCTCCCCAAACAGACAGGCTGGCATCAGTGGTGAGAACCCAGTGCGAGGTGTTCAACGGCATCCCTCGTAGTAAGGGGTGTCGGAGAGAGCCAACACTGCAGATCGCAGCAAACTATCTGAGGCGAATGTCAATTGTGAGAAATGGAAGACCAGAGGGACAGAAGACAGCATTATAAAAGTCTTATGTGGGCTCGTGCCCAGGGCACAATTTGAATTGTAGCCGTCATGGCCCCTAGAATCTGAAGGTTAGTCCTGGGGCCGGGCCTGCATCAAAAAGGAGGAGAAGTTGGCCTGAACTTCTAAAAGCGGTCGAGCATTAAGAACACCTTCCCCTGCCATGTATCACATCAAGCCCCGAGGAACTTGAGGGACAGAGGGGCAAAGAATACTCTTGGCATGATTGACCACCCAGCCAAGCCTTTCAAGAAGCTGACCATGTGGGAAAGTGCTCAGAAAACCCCCCTTTGCATCTTTGCCCAAATGAGCCAGTCTAGATATGGATGGACACGAATCCTGTTTTTGGAGGGTGGCAGCAGCAACCATGACCATAACCTTTGAGAAGGTGTGGGGTGCTATGGAGAGCCCAAAAGACAGAGAACAGAACTGGTAATGGCCACTAACGGCAAAGCTGAGGAAACGCTTGTGGATGGAAATGTGAAAGTAAGCTTTGGCAAGGTCAAGGGACGCAAGGAACGCTCCTTTTCACACCGCTGGAATGAGGAGTGGAGAGTCTCCATTCGAAAATGTGGGACACAAAGAAAGCGATTGATGCCCTCGAGACCGAGAATTGGTTGAAAGGAGCCATCCTTCTTTGGCATGACTAAATACACAGTAGCACACTGCACCTCTGTCCAACTCAGGAACCAGAACAATGGCCTGGAGGTGTAAAAGGCACTGAAGAGTGGCTTGTATCACGGCTCGTTTGGTGACAGACCCGCAAGGTGAAACTAGAAAGGCTTCCGTGATGGGCTTGATAGGTAGTGATCTGGGCCCATTCTCTGGAGAAAAAGGTCAGACACCCACCCACAAGCAGCACCCTGTAGCGGGCTGGGAAGCCATCAGCGGGAGACCCGACCGGTCACAGAACTTCGAAGAGGAGGAGTAAGTGTCTTTGTTGTAGCAGAAACCTCAAAAGGGCCGAGAGACTGCCCCTATCCTGCCAGATGTGGACTGGGAGGCTTTCCCAGGTCGATAGCACTGGGAATCGCAAGAGTGTGAATGAGAGATAGAGAAGGACGTGAAGCAGACTTGGGCCTGTCCTCAGGAAGGCGTTGGGGAGTCACCTCATCAAGATCTTTCACCAGCTTCTTCAGATCTTCTCCAAAGAAAAGTTTGCCCTTAACGAGAACTTTGACTAGCTTAGCCTTAGAGGTCATGTCTGCCGACCAATGAAACAGCCAAAGCCAGTGGCGAGCAACAGTAACCACCACCACTGAATGGGGCTGTGAGATGGAGCAGATCATAAAAAGCATCCACCAAAAAGGCTGTGAGACTCCAGTAGTGCAGCTGCAGGATTCTCAGGTAGGAAATGAATCCAACGAAGAAGGGCCCAGGCAACAAGCCCTCCACAAGAGGCAGCCTGAAGAGCAAGGTAGGAGGAAGAAAAGGCTGTTTTCAAAAGTCTCTCGACTTTACGGTCATGCTGGTTGTGGAGGGCCATTCTGCCCTCAGAGACGGTAGTATGTTTGGCTACTGCTGCTATGATGGCATCCACTTTGAGGTACCAGAGCCACATGTAGAGGTCTTCAAGGGACCAGCTGTAATGATGGCACAAACATTTAGCTGTGCGTAAGGAAGCATCTGGGGAATTCCATTCAAGGGAGAACATTTGTTGGAGCTCCGAAGGAAAAGGAAAGAATCTGGAGGGTTTGCGGATTCCCACCAGAATAGGATATGACTGAGGTTTATCTGGTGCAGGTGCATTGGAAGGCTTCCACAGCTTGTATGATGAGGTATGAAAGTTCATCTTTGCAGAAGAGGCAAAATCTTGAGCTTCAGCTGCATCTTCAGAAATGTCATCCAGAGGGGACCATTCCCCATCCTCATAGTCCAGGGGAGAGGCAGCCCTGTCTCCCGAGGCCCTCAAAACAGCCATTGCATGGGACCTATCAGAAGAGGGTGTGTGTCCCCGACACGCTTTCTTGCAGAGCGATCATTGGCTGAAGAGGGAACAGCTGAACCAGGTGTGCTTGGGCTAGGGTCAGATTTCCAAAGATCCCATACTTGTTGGAAGAGTCATGAACTGATCAGAGTCCTGATCAGATATCTCTGGTGGCTGGGAGGTTTGCTGTGGCAACAAGAGGATGGGGTGGGGGCTACACCTTTCACGGGGAGGGGGAAGAATCCTTTTCCGGCCCTGACAAAGGAGAAGGCGGCTCCATGGAAGCATTCCCCTGTGCAGCAAGGGTGGGGTTGGGGGATGTCCTGTGCCAACTGCGATGACTGTCCAGGGTCTTCCAGACATGCAGCGCAAAGCTGGTCACCAAATACCGGCATTGGCGGTAGTATGCAAGACAGCATGGCAATGAAGACGGCATGGGTAACAGGAAAGTAAAACCCAAAAAGGCAGCCAAAAGCAAAATGTAGTTGAAAGATGGTCTAGGCACCTCAAATTGGGGCTGCGGGAATGAACACAAAGCTCCTAGAAGAGACAGCACGCTGAAGAGGCTCACAGAGAAAAACAAAATGGCCGCCACCACGCACCCCCCACCCCCCCGGATCAGCAAGAAATGGCAGGAAGAAACAGTAGTAACGACAGCTTAGCTCTCCAGCCTTACAATGAGCCACAGAAGACGGAATACTACCGGGGGAGGGGGGGGCAGGAGGAGGAAGTAGCAGATAAACTCACTGCAATTCAAATGATCAAAGGAGAGCCAGTTAGTACAAACTATGTGGTTCCAGACAAGATGCTAATAAGCTAAACTGTCTACTTTTGGTGTCTGTATACATTTTTTTTTTAAACAAAAAGGGGCAGGCTTCCTTGCTTGCAGAGTACTGACAGCTCCTGCTGCAAGCTCTACTGGTCCTCCTGACCAGAAGCCCTCCTCCCTTCTATCTGTGGGTAGCTCAACTGACCCTCCTGATCAGGAGCTGAATCCAGCACAGTGGTAAAACTCCAGGGAAACCCCTCTTGCTTACCCTGGAGACATCCACAGAATAAGAAAAAGTAGCTTTAAAAAAACAAACTGCTGACAGAGAATCCTCCAGGTGACTGTCAGGAACAAAGGGAAAAGGCATCCACACCTGCTGGAAATAGTGAAGGCAACCCCTAAGGGTGCAGCTACATGTACTAGGGCATGTTCTCTGAAGCTTTTGTTACTTTTTCTGTTTCCAACATCTGCCAGCAGAGGGATATAACCCACTAGTATGGACTGGTCTAGCAGGATGAGTTGGAAAGTCTCTCTTCATACCAGTGTCCATCACTGGATCACTTTGAACATCACTCCACCCATGAGAAAGCGTAGTTACTCACCTGTAACAGGTGTTCTCCAGGGACAGCAGGAATTAGTCCTTACATATGGGCAACATCAGCGACAGAGCCCATGCAGAGCATTTCCCCAGCTTTCAAAGAAAGTCTTTGGGACATGCTACTATACATGCATGGTCCCCTTCCTGCCCAAGGGTGCCATCTTGCTCAATGACAAAGCTAGGATGGCAGTAAGAACTAAAATAAGTTAGGGAGGGAACTCCCATGGGAGGAGGGAGGGTTGTGAGGACCAATTCCTGCTGTCCCTGGAGATCACCTGTTACAGGTAACTAAGCTTCCTCCAGGAACAAGCAGGAAGTCGTTCCTCACATATGGGACTCCCTAGCTCCAGGCTGCCGAGGACCAAACTACGAAAGCACCAATGGCAACCAATCGGGTACCCGTGAATTGCAGAAGCTGAGTCCCCAATGAAAGACTCTACAAGCAAAACTATCACTCCGGTAGTCTGAACACAGAAGGGTCAGAGGACAGGAGTTGCCCACACCACGAGATATTACAGATTACTGCCTGGCCAAAGGCACTATCCTTGAGGGACTCGCTCTCCAGACAGCAGTGAGCTGCAAACTTATGAACTGAAGACCATATGATGGCCTTGCAGATCTCCGTCATGGACCCTGAGCAGAGGCTGGCCACCAACTTGGCCAACACCCTCATGCGATACGCTGTGATCCGGTGCTCAAGGAAGTGGCCAGCTCGCTCATAGGCAAGGGCAATACAGACCGCCACCCAAGTGGACGGAGTTCGCTTAGTCACGGGGAGCCCCAGTCTACTAGGGTCATATGATATGAAAAGCCGAGCAGCTTTGCGATGGGCCTGAGTCCGTTGCAAGTAGGAGGACAGGGCCTGTTTGTAGTCCAGTGTATGAAGCACTAGCTCCTCCCTGCCAATGTGAGGCCGTGGGAAGGACCACCTCTTGGTTGAGGTGAAAAGAAGATCCCACCTTCAGGAGGAATTTGGGGTGTGTGCGGAGTACCACCCTATTCTTGTAGAACCATGAATATGGTGGATCCATAACCAGAGTCTGGCGTTCGCTCTCTATGAACGGACGTGAGGGCCACCACAAAAGACTTTCCATGACAGGTACTGAAGGTGAAAAGAGGCCAGGGGCTCGAATGGTGGATTGATGAGTTGAGAGAGCTCCACTATTAGGTCCCACTCTGTTGCTGGAGGGCGAAGAGGGGGCTTGGATAACAGGAGGCCACGGAGAAACCTGGAGACAGGGGCTGGTTTTTAGAGGGGTTTCCCTCTAAAGGGTGGTGGTGCACGGCTATGGCACTCAGATGCACCCTCACGGAGTTGGATTTCACCTGGTGTGCGAGAGGTGCAAAAGATATTGACGAACCAGTTGCACATGGCAGGAGGAGGGATTCTCCTCCTCTTCTGTACACCAAGTGGAGAACCTCCTCCACTTAAAGACGTAAGCCCGTCTGGTGGAGGACTTTCAGGAGGGTAGTATTTTATTTATTTTATTTTATTTAAAAGGATTTATATACCACTTTATCCTGGCATCAAAGCGGTTTGCACATCAAACAAATCACGAGGCTGTGTGCGGAGTAGGCATGCAGTGAATGAGTCGACAGTGTATGTAGGATCTCGACAACTTCCACAGGGAGATTAAAAGGAGCCAATGCTACCCTTTCAGCAGACACGCTGTTAGTGTTTGCGAACCCACATTGGGGTGCAGGAGGGAGCCCTCCTCCTGGGACAGTAGGTCCAGGGCGGGAAAGCAAAGAGGGAATTCAAGGTTGCCTGGGGCACCTGGGAGCAATCTGTATAATTGACGCCCTCTAGCTATGGATGTTGAAAAGGGTCTTGGTAACCAGGAGAATCTGTGCACAGCAGGCCGTCTGTTGCCACTCTCCCTGTGTGCGGCTGGCATGAGCAGAAGTGAGCCAGCTGTGCGTTGTCCAGGGAGGTGAGTAGGTCTATCAAAGGCCTGGCCCCAGCAGTGGAAGAGTTGTTTTGTTACCTTAGGGTTTAAGCACCACTCATGTGGGCGAAGGACTCTGCTCAGTCTGTCTGCTAAGCCGTTGTCCTAGTCTGGTAGGTACACTGCTCGGAGGAGCGAAGAAGGGTAGGGCCACCACCTCCTGGCAGAGGAAGTATGAGCTTGTGCCTCACTGCTTGATGATATAAGACATGGCAACCTGGTTGTCCATCTGGATCAGCACAGGTTGGTGCCGCAGGTGGTGACAGAATGCTTGCAGGGCCAAGAAGATTGCCTTGAGTTCTAGGAAGTTAATCTGCAAGAGTGACTCCTCCTGGGACCAGCTGCCTTGCATGCAGCAGTCCGCGCAATGCGCCCCCCAACCCAGGAGGGAGGCACCTGTTGTCAGAGTGCTCTGTGGTGCGGGTGCCTGGAAAGGCATTCCCACCTGGAGGTGGCACACGTTTTGCCACCAGGTGAGGGACTCTGCCAATTGGCAGGTGACTTTGACCCTGTCCTGTAACCTGCCCATGGCTTGAGTTCATTGCGAGCAGAAGTACCATTCTGCTGTTTGCATGTGTAGGCGGGCTAATGGTGTGACATGGACCATTAAAGCCATGTGGTTCAACAGGCAGAGAAGGCAGCGAGCCAGTACCGACCGGCGGTGTTGTACATCTCCTGCCAGTTGTATGAGGCGGTCTGCCCTTTCTCTTGGGAGGACGGGCCTCAACTTGTAACGTGTCCAACTGAGCCCCTATGAACTCCAGATTTTGGACTGGAGAGAGATGGGATTTGGGGGAGTTGATGACGAATCCCAGGTGGTGCAGGAGGGATGTTCACTCTGCGGCCTGACTGAGGCCAAACCCCCTCTGATTATCCAGTCATCCAGGTAGGGGAAGAAAAGAGCCACTTTGTAGGTGCAGGTGTGCGGCTACAACCACAAAGCACTTGGGAAGACCCTTGGTGAGAAGGTCAAGCCAAAGGGCAGCACTCTGTATTGGTAGTGCCCTCCTCCCACAATGAACTGTAGGTACTGCTTGTGGAAGGGATGGATTAGAATGTGTGTATGCATCTTTTAGAGCCAAGGAGCACAGCCAATCTCCCTGGTAGAGGTAGGGCAGCAGTGTTCCAAGGGAGAACATCTTGAACTTCTCCCTCACCAGAAACTTGTTTAAGTTTCTCAGGTCTAGTATGGGCCTGAGGCCCCAGTTCTCTTTGGGACAAGGAAGTATCTGGAATAGAAGCCTTTTTCCCATAGATGTTTTGGGTACATGCTTCACTGCGTTGTCCCTGAATAGACCTGCAAGCTCTGAGAAGAATCTGGTGAAGGAGAGTTCACACAGGCTCTCCTGGGAAGAACTTGGGTGGTAATTGTAAGCAAAGGAGGTATCTCTCCTTTACCACCTGCAGCACCCACTGGTCAAAGGTGACCTCAGCCCATTTGTAGGCAAAGAGTGCCAGGTGGCCCGCCTGTGGATTGGTGAAGGTCTCCCGGGGGAGGGGAGGGGAGGCTCTGCCCTGGGGGAAGTTAAGAGCTCCCCCCTGGTTGGGTTGGAGCCAGGGTTTCTGAGCTCTGTCCCTGCCTCTTAAGGTGAGAACCCTGTTGCTGGTCCGAGAAGGGCTGGTAGCGGTGACTTTGTTGAAGTGCCCCTTTTTACCTTGGAGCAGGGACCTTTTCCCCAAGGGTTTCTTGAGGGGAAGACATCTTTGAGAGCCTCTGTCTGGTGTCACCACTTCGGCTTCTCTCTCGGTTGCCTTATTGGCCATGGGTTTGCTGAACAGGTTCTCCCTGGTGCAGGGGACAATGAGCAGCTTGTCCTGAACCCATTGCTTAGCCAGGCTTGGTGTTGAGCCCCAATGCCGGCTACTGCTACTCGAGCTGACTCTAATCCATCGTAGGACGCTCGGGAAAGGAACTTTGAACAGTCCTTTATCCTGGAGGTCAGAGCTTGGAACTGTTGGGGAGGTTCCCTGGTGAGCCCTGCTGAGAATATGGACAACTCCTGGGTTAAGGCCTTCAGATACATGCCTAGGTATAACCCATAAGACTGGATTCAACACCCCAGCAACAAGCCCTGGTAGCACTTGTGCCCAAGGGTGTCAAGGGCTCTAGCATCCCTTCCAGGGGAGACAAGAGAGCAGTTCTTCTGGTTTTTGAGCTTTTGCAAGGTTGACTCGACAACCATGGGGTTATGTGGGAGTTGGGGCTTGTGGAACCCCAGCCCCTTTCTAACATGGTACATGGCATCGAGGCGTTGACTGACCACCAGTACAGATGCCGGGATATCCCACATTCGCAACAGTAGCCGCTCGAGGATCGGCTGCACTGGCACTGAGTTTCCTTGGGTGGAGACTTGAAATGGAGGTTCTCCAGTTCCTCAGTTTGCACAGAAAGGGCTCAGGCCATATCTCTGACAAAGTCATGAAAGGCCACGTCCTCCAGAGGAGAATGGTGCCAGGGAAGACAGGTCCGAGGGGATGTTCCTCTGTGCTGTCTGGTTTCCGGGGAGGACTATCCATTTCCCACTTGGAGTCGAGGGGAGATAAGTCAGAGGCTGCGACTCCGTGCCTCAAGGCCTGCACCGAAGGGCCAGAGGCCCCCGGAGGACCTGGGCTCACAGTCTCAGAAACTGGCTGGGGAGGACTGGATGCCCGAGGAACGGGACTGGGACCTCAACTGGGGCAGAGGCCTTACCCAAGGCCAATGGTGCTCTGAGCTTGACTGGACAACTGGGGGCTCCCCCACAGTCGGGGTCCCGGTCGTTGGGGCAGATGCGGATGAACTGGACATCATTGCCTGCTGCATGGTCAGGATAGCAGTTGTGTTCTGCTCCATGGCTGCCATTCTGGTTTCTAAGCCAGAAGGCAAGCACAGAGGATTTTGGTGCCGGCGTTGGCACTCACAGGTGCATCCTCGATAAGGTCTACAGTCTCGAGGAACCTCGCATGTTCACCACCAGCCAAGGAATCCTTCTTGAAGACCTTGGTGGGACACTTCTCCGAGTTGCCTGAGTCCCCCCCAACTCGTCTTACTGGATTTCTCCAGTGGAACCTTGATGGATTTCGATTTTTTTCTTTTGCTCGGGGTCAGAGATCTTCTAGGAGGAGCTGCCATGGGACTCAGAGGACGCTCTGGCCTCATGAGAAATGCTGGGTTTGGAACTCTGCGTCGGGGAGACTGGTGCCGAGTCAAACCTTGGGAACAGTTTCTCCTGCAACTTAGACCTATTTTTATTAGTTTTAGGCATAATGGCCTGTCACAGGAGGTGCTATCATGATCCGGTCCCAGGCAGCATAAGCAGCAGTCATAGGTGTCTGAACCCACCGGGAGAGATATGGTGGGGAACACTCACCCAGGGTAGACTATTTCTGGGCGAAAAAGGGCACAAATGCCGGTCGAGGCAAGTTTTGATCAAAAATGAGGGAAAGAGCCAAGAACAGCGCTGGCTCGAGGTGGGAAGAGGAACCAGCAGGCAAGAACAGAAACAAATTTTTTTTTTTTTTTAAGGATATAGCAAGGACTTTTTCCAGGGAAACTGGACGTGAATCCATTGGGCTCCGCTGAAAAAAGGAGACTGAGAAAGATGGCACCCTTGGGCAGGAAGGGGACCACGTATGCATGGTAGCATGTCTCAAAAGCTTTCCTTGCAAGCATGGGAAATGCTCTGCGCAGGATCCGTTGGCACAGACGTCACCCATATGTGAGGACTGAATTCCTGCTTGTTCCTGGAGAACTTGTAGTACCAATTTTAGTCACTGACCCTAATTTCTCTTAAAATTATGTCTCTTTTCAAACGCATTGTTAATCTCATTTAAGCATTGTTAAATAATTGCTACAAGTTGGACATACGTACACACACACACAACACATACGTACACACATACTTATAATAAACATAGAAACATGATGACAGAAAAAGACCACATGGCCTATCTAGTCTGTCCTTCCATAACTACAACAGTCCACTTTTTACCTTTATAGAAACATAGAAACATGACGACAATAAGATGCAACAGATTGCATCAAGGGATGGAAAAATGGTTGCATAATGTGCCAAATAAGCAAAGCTGCTTACCTGTAATGGAGGTTCTCCATAGACAGCAGAGTAATGCACCCACACTTTATGGTGACGTCCCCAACAGAGCTAGTGTGTGGAGCCCTTCTCCAGCTATGAGAAATCTTTAAGACTTCATTTGTGCCTACACAAGCAGATTCACTCTTGTGACAACCAATAACTCTCTGGTCCATTTATAGCAAAAGATGCAGCACTATTTTTTTTATTTTTTATTTTAATTGATTTTTTTTTTTTTAGGAGGATATAGGGCGAATTTGGATGCATTACCCTGCCGTTTACAGAGAACCCCTGTCACGGGTAAGCAACTTCATTTTCTCCATAGATAAGCCAGATAAGGATCCACACTCTATGGGGAATCCACAATTTCAAGCAGTGTTCATAATCATTGTCTTGACGGAACAGAGGTTCTGCAGGTGGTGGACTGTAAAGATGTTGTGGGAATTGAAATAGCAAAAGGACTGATGACTGCTTGACTGAAAGCAGCCATCTTAATGGGAAGCTTGGTTCAGACAGCAGCGTTTTACAAAAGTATGAACAGACTTCCAAGTAGAAGCTTTATGTATCTCCTTAAAGGTATAGTTACACACAGGGACCTAGAACAGCACTTTTAGAACACACTTAAAATAGGTTAACTTTTTTCTCTGAAAGGATAGCTGAGAAGCAGGCTGGTACTTTGGTAGATCTCTTCCTTTTACTTCAACTACCAAAGCTCTACCAACTGAACAATGGTTGGGAAAAATCTAATTGCCAAAGCTGTTGCCCCTGTTACAGCTTCTGCCTCTGTCCAGAGATCCCAATGCCAGCTTAAGGACCGGTTCTATGTGTAGGATGTCTGCGTGCTGAAGTTCTCAGGAAACAAGTGGAGCAGCTCAGAGAAGAGATGGTGAAGCCGAGGAGCATTCAAGACAGTGAAGTACATTGATGAGATGCTTCTTGAAATATCCAAGCTCTCCAACAGAGATGAAGCTGGAAGCCTACAAAATGACTGAGATTGGACATGAGTCACCAGGGTCTGCAGAATCACCAATCCATCTCCTCCAGCCCTTGAATAGAAGGACCATTATGCAACCCTGGAAGTGGAGGTGGTGAAAGCATCCCAAGAAAGGGAAGAACTAGAGCTTGAGCATTACAAAGTTGCAGAATCAGTGACCACAAGGAAGAGAAGGGTAGTCGTGGTTGGTGACTAAGGGGTACCTGAGCATCCATCTGCCAACCAGACGACATACAGGGAGGTATGCAGTCTGCCAGGTGCCATAATCTGAGATGTTACGGGGCGTTTGCCAACACTCATCAAGACTACTGATTATTACCCGATGTTGCTCATCCATGTCAGCACAAATGATACGCTCAGGATACCTGGCAGTATCAAACGTGATTTCACGGCACAGGTGGTTTTCTCTTCAGCCAATGGATGTGCAGGTGGTCTTCTCGTCAATCCTCCTTGTTGAGAGTAAAGGCCGAGGCAAAGAAGCTCGCATCTTGGAGATAAACACATGTCTGTGTGAATGGTGTCAAGAGCGTTTTGATTTCCTGGACCATGGGATGATGCTCTAAAGGCTGCAGATCAGAGGTTGCGTTCATCTGTCCAAGAAGGGTCGACATATCTTCAGTAGCAGACTGGCTAACCTACTGAAGGCAGCTTTAAACTAGATTTGTTGAGGGTGGGTGAAGAAAGCTCCCAGTTAAGTGAAACAAATACTTTTATAGAAATGGATAAAAGGGGCAACATCTGGAAAGTGGTGTGTATAATTGCCCGTAGCATGGTTAATAAGATCCCCGATGTTGAGGCTTTAATGGAAAAGGCTGATATGAATTTTGGTGGCGGTTACAGACATTGTTAACAGACAACCATGACTGGGATGTAATTATACCAAGCTATACATTATTCAGAAAGGACAGAGTAGGAAGAAAGGGAGACGATGTGGCACTATATGTAAAAAATATTAAAGCTATAGACTAACATTGCTTAAAAGGGAGAGAGGAGGCACTGTGGGTTAAACTAGAAAGAAGGAAAGAGAAATACATTTGCACTGGCGTGATACAGACCTCTCACAGGGAGAAATGGATGGACAATTAATAGAGGACATATGCAGCATTGACAGTAAAGTGGGAAGTGCTACTGATGGGGGATTTCAATATGCCAGATGTTGATTGGCACATCCCTGCTGCAGTGTCATCCAGAAGGAGATTCTGGATTCTTTACAGGGAGAACTATTCAGGCAACTGGTAACAGAACCCACACGTGAAGGGGTCATATTGGACTTTGTGTTTATCAATGGTGAGTGTGTTTCTGATGTTACAGTGGGAGATCATCTTGCATCCAGGGATCACCAGATGGTGTAGTTCAGTATTAAGACTAGGGCTGATAAACATCTATTCAAAAAACAAGGGTCTTAGAATTTACAAAAATTAACTTTGCCAAGATGGGACAATACCTCAAGGAGTCTTTAGCGGTATGGAAACAGCTGGGGGATGTAGAAAAACAGTGGGCAAAACTGAAAGGGAATATTTTAAGGGCAACCAAGCTTTTTGTTAGAATGGTAAATAGAGGTAAAAAGAAAAGGAGGCTGCTATAGTTATCAAAAGAAGTAGATGAAAGGTGAAGAAAGAGGGAGGCCTTCATGAAATACGAGATCACAGAGAGGAAGACATATCTGGAAAAACAGAGGCTAGCAAAGTAGTCAAGAAAGCAAAGATACAAAAAAGAAAAATAGCTAATGCAATAAAAAGGGGGAGAAGAGACTTTTTCAGATATTTTAGTGAGAGGAGGAAGGGCAAAAATGGTACTGTCAAGGGTGAAGGGGAGGAATATGTAGAAGCTGATGAGGATAAAGTGGAACCACTTTACAAATATTTCTGTTCTGTGTTCACAGATGAAAGACCGGGAGCAAGAACTCAGAAAACACCCACAAATAGAAACAGAAGCGATGAGGATCTCGAACGATTTTCAGAAGACTGTGGTTCATGAGGAACTAGCTAAAAGTAGACAAAGCGATGGGACCGGATTGGATACATCTGAGAATACTGAAGGAGCTTGGGGGACATTCTAGCAGCTCCAGACTGTCCTTTCCAAAGTCTCTCTGGTCGGATGGTGCTAGAGGACTGGAGATGGGTACATGTGGTCCCTTTACACAAAAGCAGAAAGGTGGTTGAAAACTACAGGCCGGTTAATGGTGAGTAAATTATTGGAAAACGCTGCTGAAAGAGAAAATAGAGAGGTTTCTGGCATCCAACAGGTTTACCGGATCTGAGGCAGCATGGATTCACCAGAGGCAGATCTTGCCAGATAAATCTGATTTCTTTGACTGGGTGACCAGGGAGTTGGACCAAGGGAGAGCCCTAGATGTGGTGTACTTAGATTTCAGTGAAGCCTTTGACACCGTTTTGCACAGGTGACTTATAAACAAACTGAGCACCCTATGGATGGACCCTAAAATTACTGATTGGGCTAGAAATTGGTTGAGTGGGAAGCAACAAAGCGTACAGGTAAATGGAGCTCACTCTGAGGTGGTGGTTACCAATGGAGTTGCACACGGATCTGTCCTTGGTCTGATTCTTTAACATCTCTGCTAGTGATATTGCGGAAGGGCTGTCTGGTAAGGACTGCCTCTGCAGATACCAAAATCTGCAATAGAGTAGACACTCTGGAAAGTATAGATAACATGAGGAGGGATCTAGCTAAGCTTGAAGAATGGTCTAGAATTTGGCAGCTGAGATTTAATGCTAAAAAATGCAGGGCCATGCATTTGAGCTGCAACAAGCCAAGGGAGCGGTACAGTGTAGGGGTGAAGTACTTCTGTCCTGAAAAGAAGAGTGGGGGGCTTGGGCTTAATTGTGTCAGACGATCTTAAAATAGCTAAAGAGGTAAAAAAAAAAAAAAGGTGACAGCGAAAGCTAGAAGGATGCTTGGGTGCATAGGGAGAGGAATGGCCAACAGAAGAAAGGAGGTGATAGTGCCTCTGTATAGGTCTTTGGTGTGCCCTCATTTGGAGTATTGTGGGAAATTCTGGAGACTGCACCTTCAAAAGGATATAAACAGGTTGGAGTCAGTGCAGAGGGTGGCTACTAAAATGGTTAGGGGTCTTTGTTATAAAGCATATGAGGACAGACTTAAGGATTTTTTTTATTAGGGAGGAGTGGCCTAGTGGTTGGGGCAAGTTACCTCAGGCCGGGGGTTCAAATCCCACTTGAGGACAGCAACCTTGGGCCGGAAGGACTGGGGTTTCTAGTCCCACAGGTGCTCCTTGTGGTCTTGGGCAAGCCACTTAACCCTCCATTGCCCATGTTCCCTGTAAGTATTAGTGTTATGTGTCTCATATCCCCTTGTGTTAAATGTATCCCCCCAATTGTGTTGTGACCACTTTGATTGAAGGATAAGGTGGTATACAAAACTGTCTAAATAAATGCTTTTTTTTCATTTTCAACATATAGAAAACAAAATAGATACATCAACAAATTGAACATATACATAACCAACAATCACCCTCCCCACTCCCTCCCCCGGGTCCCTGAAATTTTAGACCAAGATCCAAGGTTTGTACTAATACATGAACAGATCTATTCTTTACCACTACAATAGGGGTATAGTGTGCAGAGGTCACAGTTATTTAAGGGCTTCCATTTAAGTAAGATAGAGGGATGGTGGAGAGTTCCAGCATTCGAAAGTTGTCCATATTTGCTGTACAAACACAACTGATTCCACCATAAATACCAGCCAAGGTCAGCGGAGTGTTTCCAATTGGCGACTATAAGATTCAAAGCAATGCTCAGTATGAAATTTAAGAAATGGCAGTCCTTCCCGAGGGGAGGAATGTCACTTAGAGATTGATAGGCAACGATCTCCCATGTGAGCGGGGCTTGGAATTTAAGGATGTCTTGAACACTGTCCCATATCAGGGTCCTGAACATCTGAACGTTAAGACAGTTGTTTATTTATTTATTTATTTTATTTAACTTTTTCTTCTATACCGCGCTATTAAAATCAGCGCGGTGTACATCGAACAAGAATACTGCAATGTATACAAATAACATTGAGTTTACAAATAACAGGGAATTGAACATGGGGGAGAAAACGGGGAAACTAAATACATATTAACTCAAACTATGTACAATGCTCTAATGTAACTGGGTGTTGCATTAGTTTTGTGAAGGTTGGTAGGGTTTGGGGAACTACCTATTATTTGTGGTGTTGACGTGCAGGGGCGACTGGTGTGTGGGAAGTTTGCAGGTTGTTAGTTGTGCTTCTATCGCTGGAGGTTTCTGAGTAGCATTTTGTGAACAGGTGGAGCTTTATGGCTTTTCTAAATAGGATGAGGCTTTTTATTCCACGGATTTCGTGGGGGAGTGCATTCCAGTTTGAAGGGGCAAATAATGAGAAGGCTCTGTTGGAGGTAGCTTTTGTGCACTTAGTTGTAGCGCATATGGGCTAGTGTGCCAACATCACTTTGACAAGGCCAACAAATATCGCCTACAGAAGTATCCCATTTAGTTAAACCAGACCAGCATGATGTAAGCTCTATGAGCTAGGAAATATGTTTGGGTGAGGGAAGCTGACCGTGACACTAATTAGTTTCCCCCAAAATTGTTTCCACTTTTGTTGTGAAAGGGCTACCCTTTATCATGTTGCCAAGTTTTCTGGACACCACCGAGATGATGCTGGGTTCACTCAGAGTAAATGACAGAACTGTGAGGCAGCTCCCGGTGACTCCTGGGTAGACTTATATTTTGAGCAGCCCCCACTCCTCCACCAGTGTCTTAATATCCAACCCTGATTTATCGATACAATGTTTTAATTGAATCCATTGGAAGTAGGAGGAAGCGGGTTAACTAAATTGAAGCTGTAGTTCCAAAAAGGATTTCCACTTGTGTCCTGAAAGCAGATGGCTGATCGAACAAATACCTCTAGAGTACTACCTTCTCCATGCTATCGGCCTATGCTGGATTTTAAAGAGGGTTATTCCACAAGGGAAGAAGATTGGAGAAACAGCTTTCAAGTGGGAGAGAGTAGGCCAGGATTTGAAAGGCTTTCTGGGTATCCACAATGGTGAGGGTGGGTTGGATTTATCATAAAATACCATACCTGGAAGAAGCCTTAGTGGGAATGGCGTGGCCAGTTTCTCCTTAAGTGTAAGCCAGACTGGACAACTGGTGAGGAGATCGTCCGCCTATTTAGAGATTCCTGTTTTAGGAGGAAGGTGCAATGATATGCTTAGAAATCTGGAAAATTTACACCTCCAGCTTCTTTCCTGCATTGCAGTTTTTTGGTAGCAAACCTACGTAGCTTTTTTTTCTATAGAAATTGGACTAGTAGCCTTTCCATCTGTCTGTAAAATTGGGCAGACCAAAAAAAAAGGCAACATTTCAAGGATGTAATTCACCTTTGGAGTGATAGTCATCTTGATCATTTCAAGACGACCCCAAGACAGAAGTGGTGACCATTTAGTAGTCACGTCCCATACATTTGATAGAATTGCAGATTCATTAAAATGCAAGATCTCAGAAAGGGGGTAGCAATAGTGAACACTAAGGTAACATGACTATCTTGGACTCCCAAACAAATGGAAAGTCTGCCATGTCTAATCTGGTTGTCTGCTGGTTAAGTGGGAAGGCTATGGATTTAGACCAGTTAATTTTATAACCAGAGAAACGCGAGTACTGATCCATAATCTCTAGGACTACTAGAGCAGATCTAGGCGTGACAAACAGAAGGAGGTCGTCAGTGTATGCGGAGAGTTTAAGTTCCATGTCTGCAATGGTTATTCCTTTTACTTCAGGTTTCTGATATCGAAGGGCTAGAGGTTCTTACAGCTAGATTAAATAGGAGCAGAGAAAGGGGCAGCCTTGGTGGGTCCCTTGGCAGAATGGAAAATCCTGAGACTTAATTGCATTTGCAGCTATGTTGGCATATGTTGTAATTGTTCACCATGTTATGTTTCCCTTCTTTCACTTCCCTTGCCTATGTTTAGCCTTTGTATGTCTTTGTAACCGCTTTGATTTAAGGAAAAGGCGGTATAAAAAACCTGTTAAATAAATAAATATGGCCCTGCATACATGATTCTAGGTAGGTTGAGAAAGCCTTCTACAATGCCAAACCAACTAAGAGCAGTGAACAGGAATGACCACTCCAGCCGGGTCAAGCACTTTTTCAGCATCTAGTGATAATCCGACTAGAGGGCCGTCCATGTTCTCTGCCCCTGCCAATATGTGGTACAACAGTCTAGCATTGTCAGCCGTGGAGAAGCCTGTGATGAATCTGCATTGATCTGGGTGTATCAAGGAAGGGGCCACACATTAGTCAAGCAGCTCGCCAGAACAGCTGCAAAGACACTATAGTCTGCATTGGGCAAAGAGATTGGGCAATGGTTGCCTACCATCTGAGGGTCTCTGCCCAGTTTTTAAAGCACAACTATGGTAGCCGAGGCAAATGCACCAGAGGATGCGTCTTTTTCTAATAGAGAATAATATTACTGTTGCAGACATGGGACTAACTTGTTAGAAAAGACCAAGTAGAATTCAATGACAGACTCAATGGCCTGACATTTCTTTAGCTGATATCTTATCATTCTAGCTCATCAGTTTCCTCCGTCAAAGTGGGACATTGGACAATAGTCATGAGGTTCTAAAATGCACCTTCCGGTAGAGTTACTGCAGATGCATACAGTTGTGTATAAAATGTCCAAAAAAAGTCCACGATTTTGCTATCTTTCACTATCAGGCTCTGAGTCTGTGCATCACGCAATGCCACAATTCGCGATGCTTCTCTGTGGGCCTTCAAAGAGCTTGCTTACAGCCGGCCTGCCTTATAACCTTCAGTATGGAGTCACCCTTTTTGCGCTTGAATGATCTGGGAGGCTTCAGATGCAAGTATGATGTTGTATCTGAACCGTAGGCACTGTAGTCAAAGGAGAATATTAGGATCCTCCTGCCTAGTAAATATGCGTTCTCTGGCCTTGATCTGTTTGTCGAGGGCTAACAGCTCTGCCTTACGCTGTTTGGCCAGGCAGATAGCAAAACTAGTAATTGTGGCCCATATGGAAGCTTTGAATTCCTCCCACCAAGCCCAACCCACAGTGGAGTTGAACTGGAAATATTCTAAGATAGTGGCCCAGATAGTCTCACAGAACTCCAGGTTAGTAAGAAGGGATTGATCAAAATGCCAACTTGAGGGAGAAGTACTGGGCTGGAAGGATAGGGAAATAGCATGATCCAAAATATGGGCAGCATGGATTTCCAAGTTAGATACTGTTGAAAGCAGAGCCTTGGATATGAGAAAATTCAATTAGCAACAAAGCCATGAGAGGATGAGAAAGGTGTATTCTTGATTAGTGGGATGCTGCAAGAGCCATATATCTAATAAGCCAGCATCCTGAATCATAGATAGGAGTACAGAGTGTGCCGGGGGGGGGGGGGGGTTAAAGGACCTAGGCTGTTTTCTATCCAACAATGAGTCTAAGGTGAGGTTAAAGTTGCCACCCAAGACGACTGGATGCGCATTCAAATCGAGGACCTCTTGTGATTGAGTGGAAAAATTCCGGGTCATCTATGTTTGGGGCGTACATATTAAGGACAGCACAGAGGATCCTATCTTGACTATAGCTTTTACCCATCAACCTTCCAAATCTGACAGAGTCTGCATCACCTCTGGAGAGAGTGACTTTCTAATTAAAATTTCACTTATGGTTAGCCACTGAAAAAGCTATCAGAGCTGAATTTCTGGGACAAACATTTAAGTGGGCTTCTTGTAGGAATAAGATGTCATTTTTCCTTACACCCATAAAGTAATATCTTTTTCCATTTTAAAGGATTGTTAACACCCTTAACATTCAGAGATAAAACTTTAAGGGATTCCATATTGCCATTGAAACAGCAGTAAAAGAAGTTCTAGCATAATGTGGTGGTGCAGGGGGAAGTTGAAAACCACATGTGTAATTTCAAGATCCCATAAGTTGGAGACCTAAAAGATCTTAATTCCCATGGATCTATAGACCATACCGATTCAAACAGTGAACAAAAAAAAGACGTGTGATATATATATGTATATGTACAAATATACTGGATAGGCTTTAAAAATCTTTGTAACAGTACTACAATGCTATTAAGCATGCAGTGACCTAGTTATGAGCTCTGCATGTGCGGAGTGTAGCGTGGCTGCAGCACACCTGTCTTTTTTGAACACGTTTGGTATCGTGTAAAAGCAACGTGCGAGATTTATGAGTGAAAAAATTGAATAGCATATTTGCATTAAATTGTCAGAAACTTGGAGATACATGTAGAGAATGACAGGTTACAGCTAGTATATGGCGATGAATGCATGAGTTGTCCTCAAGTTTATGACTGGTACAAATGTTTCCAAGAAGGCCGCCAAAGCGTTGACAGCGACACATTCTGGAAGGCCATCCACAAACAGGAATAAAGACAAAGTTGAAGCAGTGCATGCCGCAATACGCTCAAATCGTTGACTATCAGGGAACTTGCTGAGGACATGGACATCAGTCTTGGGGCAGCATAGTCCATTCTGTCGATTTAGGGATGTGACATGTATCTGCAAAATGTGCGCCAAAACTCCTGTCCCTTGACCAAAATGATAGACTGTCTGCAGCCAGGGAGTAGCTGGAATGCATTGAAAATGACTCCAATTTCGTCAAAAAGAATTTCTGGCAATGAATCATGGGTTTATGGTTATGACCTGGAAACTAAGGCTTAATCCTCATAATTGAAAACTCCAAACCCTCCCAAACCCAAGAAAGCCGGTCAGGTGAGAAGCAATGCCATGGTCCTGCTCAGTTTTCTTTCAGTACCAGGGTACTGTTAATCATAAATATGCTTCAAAAGACTAAACCATCAATAAGGAGTACTACATCAAAGTTTTGATTCGTTTGAGATGCAGTTCATCATAAGAGGCCAGAGACGCACAGGAATGGTGAATGGCTGCTTCATCCCAATAACACTCCAGCTCAAACATCACATCCTGTCCAGCAGTTCTTGGCCAAACACGAAATTGAACAAGAGATAGATTCAGGAGCGATATGCGGAAATATTTCTTTACGGAAAGAGTACTGGATCCGTGGAATAGTCTCCCAGTGGAGGTGGAAGAGATGAGGACAGTAACTGAATTCAAAAAAGCATGGGACAAACAGAGGATCTCTAAAGGTAAAAAGGGGACTGTTGTAGTTATGGAAGGACAGACTAGATAGGCCATGTGGTCTTTTTCTGTCGTCATATTTCTGTTTCTATGTTTCTAAGTCCGTCAGCCACTATACTCACCTGACCTCATACCCTGTGACTGTTTCCAAAACTACTTGGAGACTACTGAACAAAATTCAACATAGCAACTTCACAGCATAATGGAGGCATTTCAAAATGGTTTCCTGCAGTGGCAGGAATGCTGGAGGAGTGTGTTTTATCAAAAGGGGACTACTTTGAAGGAGACCGAGTACAATAACTGTTATACTATTTATTTATTTAGCAAGCATTTGTATCCCGCTCCTTCCAGCGATCAGAAGCGGGTAAGATTACTATCGTGAAACTGCCGAATCAATTTTTGTTTACATACAGATTGTCAGCGAAGAACATCACACAGAGTTAACACTTCTTAGCTATGGGGGAGTTCATTTACATATATACATTTATACAGGATGGGTTTCTGGGTCGCTGAGGACAGGGGGTTGCCCCATCTGTGAGATTAGTTCAGGTTGAAATGATTTTGGAATATGTGCGTTTTGAGTTTTTTTCTGAAGTCTAGAAGGTCATTGCTAGCTCGTAGTTCTGGTGGGAGTTGGTTCCATAGTGTTGGCGCTACATATGAAAAAGCCCTGTGGCTGGTGTTGGCTTTGGTAGATCTTATATCTGTTGGAGTGTGGAGGATGTTGGAGTTGATGGTTCTTCTGTTTCGGGTAGGGGGTTGCAATCTGACTAGGGTGTTGAGGAAGGAAGGTGCTATGTTGTGGATGAGTTTGAAGGTAGTTAGTATTTTGTATTTTGCGCGAGCTGTTATGGGTAGCCAGTGTAATTGAATCAGTACTGGTGTGATGTGGTCACTTAGATTTTTCTTCATTATGACCCTGGCAGCTACATTTTGTGCCATTTGTAGTATGTTTAGAGTCTTCTTAGGTAGACCTTGAAGGATGGCGTTGCAGTAGTCAAAATGTGGCATGATGAGTGCTTGAGCCACGGTTCTGAAATCTTGGGGATCAATGATACTCCGAATGGGTTGGAGAAAACTCAGTTTGTGGAAAACTGCTCTGTTGGTCTTTCAGAGGTGTTTCTCCATTTTTAGGTCACAGTCAAATGTGACTCCTAGATACTTTATTTCTTTTTTTGTTTGGTAAGTGTTGTTGCATAGTGCTATTGACGAGGGTGGGTCAAAGTTCGGTTCCTTGGAGATACACATTACTTCGGTTTTTTTGTGGTTAATTGACATACTGCTTTGTTGTAACCAGTCTTGCATCTCTCCAATGCATGTCTCGAGTGGGCTGTAGTCTGGGTTTTTGGTGTCTAGTTGCGAGTATAGCATGATATCATCGGCATAGATGTGGTAATTAATTTTGTGCCGTGTAAATATTTTGCATAGTGGTTGCATATATATGTTGAACAGAAGCGCTGAGAGTGCAGAGCCCTGGGGGATTCCCTGCGTTTGGGAGAATGTTTCTGCTTTTTCGCCGTTGAATTGAACCTGTTGCGTTCGGTTTGAGATGTAAGAAGAGAACCACTTTAGTGGGGTTCCTGTTATTCCTATTGATTTTATCCTATTTATGAAGGTTCCATGGTTAACTGTATCAAAGGCAGCTGAGATGTCTATGAATACAAGTATATACATTTTCTTTTTGTTTTCAAGGCCCTTAAGGAGGTTGTTAAGTAGAACTAGTAAAAGGGTTTCAACTCCATGATGTTGTCTGAAGCCATATTGCTGGTCATCTAGAGGAGCACTGTCAGTCAGGTGGTCTTGGAGTTGTAGAAGGACCGCTTTTTCAATAATCTTTGCTAGGAATGGAATACTTGATATGGGGCGGTAGGAAGCTGGGTGGCAACGGCAGAATCGACAGTCAATTTAAAAAAAATAAAAAACTGGCTTCTGCTGCTCTGTCCTGCGGCCCGTTCCCCTCTGCGCGAGAGCCCTGAATGTGCTTCCTCTGCGGCGTGCTTTTCAAGCCGCGGAGTATTTCCCTCTCGCGAGGCTTGAAAAGTGAATAGGCTTAAGCCGCGCGAGAGGGAAATACTCTCTTCGCGGCTTAAAAAGCATGCCGCAGAGGAAGCACACTCAGGGCTCTCGCGCAGAGGGAAAGGGGCCACGGGACAGATGATTTTCTGCTGCAGCAGAAGCCAGCAGCAGAAGCCAGGTTGTTTTTTTATTTACCTGGGGGGGGGGGGGTATGACTGGAAATGGGCTATTGGCAGGGGGGGTATGACTGGAAATGGGCTATTGGCAGGGGGGGTATGACAGGAAATGGGCAATTGGCAGGGGGGGGGTTAAGACTGGAGAGGGGCTATTGGCAGGGGGGGTTATGACTGGAAATGGGATATTTGCAGGGGGGTTATGACTGGAAATGGGCTATTGGCAGGGGGGGGGGCTATTGGCAGGGGTTATGACTGGAAATGGGCTATTGGCAGGGGGGGTTATGACTGGAAATGGGCTATGGTGGGGGCTAGGACTGGAAATGGGCAGGTGGGGGTAAGGAAGGACTGGAGGTGGGCTGATGGGGGGAGTTAGGACTGGTAATGAGCTATGGAGGGGCTGACTGAAATGGAGTAATGGGGGTTAGGGCTGGAAGTGGGCTATTGGCAGGGGGGGTTATGACTGGTAATGGGCTATGGGGGGTCTAGGACTGGTAATGTGCTGGGGGGTTGCTAGGACTGGAAATGGGCTGAGTGGAAGGGGGCTTGAACTGCAAATGGCTGATGGGGAGGGGGCTTGGAATGGAAATGGGCTGTGAGGGGAGGGAGCTAGGATTGGAAATGGGCTGATGGGGGGCTAGGATTGGAAATGGGCTGATGGTGAGGCTAGGATTGGAAATGGGCTGATGGTGAGGCTAGGATAGGACTGGAAATGGACTGATGCAGGGACTAGAAGGGAGCGGATGCTGGGTGGGGCTGGAAATAGAAAGGAGCTGATGTTGGGGGAGGATTAGAATGGGATGGAGCTGGGAAAGTGAAATGGAGAGGGGAAAAATATTTTGTCTGGGAGAGAAGACAAATCTACAATTGGCCAGGTATTGTGAGAGTAAGTGGGGATTGAGGATGGAGGGGTAAAATTTGAGTGGATGAAATAGGAATGAGGAAAGAGAAAAAGGAGAAAGATTAGTATGTTAAAGCAGATGTAGAGAGAGAATGGAAAAAAAACTAGGAGAGAAGAAAGGGCAAATGGAAGCAGACGATGGAGAGTTAGCAGAAGACATGAAGAAACCAGAAGAAAGTGGCTGGAACAATTGCAACTGAAAAAAATGCACAAAAGGTAGAAAAATCTCTTTATTTTGAATTTATTAACTGGAATGTCAGCTCTGGGAAATGTGCATCATTAATGTTTGCGCTTTGTTTAGTACAAGAGGAAATTAATTTATAATTTTATTTCTACAGTGTTGTTGTACATTCCAAGTTTGGCTTTTGGGGTTCCCAGTTTAATTATTGTCTTCTTGTTTCTAAATCTTTTAGTCTTTCTTTATCCATACTCATTAAAGAGGCATGTTTACTAAAAGTTAGTGTATGGTAACATTATGCAAATATTTATGCAAATGAGGTCCCTTATGCAAATGAGGCCCCGCGTCTTATGCGGCCCCCGGGTTACTTTACAAGTCCTCATTTGGCCCTCAAAGCAATTTGAGTTTGAGACCCCTGGTCTAATGACTGATTTCTTTAGTTCAGAGGGCATGATTCCTTGTTGTAGAGATAGGTTAACTATGTGTGCGATGTGTGGTGCTATGTCTTGTTTCACCGCCTTGATCCAGGTTGCAGGGCAGGGGTCTAGTGGGGAGGTGGTGCTTTTTAGGCTTGTGACAATGGTTGCGATTTGCTGAGTTCCTATTTTGTGGAAGTGTTTCCATAACTGGTTTTGCGTTATGTTGTTCTCACTGTTGACTTGTGGTGTTGGTGGGACTGGGGGAGGTGGAGGACCAGGGGCTGTCAGTTTGGTCGCGTAATGGTTCGCCAGTGTTTGGGCCTTGATGGAATTGTTGAGGTTGGTATTCTGGTCAGTTTTGGTTAATGATTTAACGAGTTCGAATAACTCTCGTGGCCGGTTGATCGCCTTGTTTAGAAGGTTGGTGTGATATAATTTCTTAGCGTTGTTTATGTCGTCTTTGTACTTTGCAAGATGGGCCATGTATTTAGTTTTGAGATCGGTGGATTTGGTTTGTCTCCATTTTCTCTCTATTTTTCGGAGTTCCCTTTTTGATTTTATTAGAGTTCCTGTGTACCAGGGTTCCGAGTTGATCTTACGTGGGTTTGTTGAGAGTTTCAATGTGGGGTTGGATGTATTTTGGATGTTTGTGTTCCATCTGTTCATTAGTTCGTTGAGGTCTGTGTAATCTAGGTCTATGTGGGATGAAATGGTGCTTATGAGGTGTTCTTCGTTGAGTTTGCTGAATTTCCTGATGGGGTTGGTCATTCTCATTTCCTTTGCGTTTTTGGGTAGGCACTGTAGTTTAATTTTGCAGTTGATTTGGTGGTGGTCTGACCATGGTACTTGGGTTATGTTTATTATAGGTGGTTCATTGTTTTGTTGAGGGTTGCTGGGTATGAAAATCATGTCTAGGGTGTTTCCTCTATTGTGCGTGGGGTCGCTTACTATTTGCTGGAAACCCAGTTGGTCCATGGCTTCATAGAAGGTGTCTGTGTGGGTCGGGGGAATTGATGCTAGATTCAAATCTCCAAGGATGATTTGGAATTTTTTGCTTTGGATGGAAGTGATGCTTTCTAGTGCTGTGGCTAGTGCTTCATGCTGTGGTGAGGGAGGTCTATAGATTAGGCAGATGGATAAAGCCATGTTCTCAACTTTGAGTAGGTCGAGATCGGGGTTTGGCTGCTATGAGGACTCCACCTCCTCTTTTGTTGGTGCGTGAGCAGTTGTAGAGTTGGTAGCCGGGCTTCCGTATTTGGTTCATTGTTGCAGGGTCTGAGTCAGTGAGCCATGTTTCTGTTATGCATAGGATATCAGGTAGTTCATCAGTTAGAATACTACTTGTTATTGTACAAGTCTCAATACTTTTTGATCGCACCTTGTATCCCATGCATATTAGGGACATCCTGAAAACTTGACTGATTTGCAGCCCTCCAGGACTGGAGTTGGAGACCCCTGCTTTAGAGAAAAGGCAGGATGAGGAAATACAATAGGGACGTAGAAATGTTTAAAATTCCTCCGTGGCATATATGCACAGAAGGAGAGCCTCTTTCAATTGAAAGAAAGCACTGCAACAAGGAGGCATAGAATGAAGGTGAAAGACTCAAGTAGCATGCAGAAATACTTCTTTATTGAAAGAGTGTTAGATAGGTGGACAATCTCCCAGTGGAGGTAGCAGAGACGTGGACAGTGTCTGAACTCAAGGAAAGCATGGGACAAACACTATCTAAATGGAAAAAAGGGACTACAGTAGTCATGGAAGGGCAGACTGGATAGGCCATATGGTCTTTTTTTGCCATCATGCTTATGTTTCTAGAAAAACACAAGGAGTTTCAATAAGACAAAATCTAAAGCTTCAAAAGCGGCTATGCATTAGCTGAGCAAGAATATTGAGATCCCAAGCGGGAGTTGGAGGTTTGGTGGGAAGCTTCATTTTCATGAGGCCTCTCATGAACTTTGATACTAAAGGATCGGTGAATAGAGGTTTCCCTTCTACTCAAGTCATGGTAGACCATAATTGCAGCTAGATGAATCTTTATAGATGTTTTTAAGACCTGGAGACTGAGGAAAATGGTAAGAGGGATATGATTTTTTGGACAAGAAAAAGCATCTTGCTTAAGAGTGATAGCTCATTCTGCAAAACACTCCCAAATGGTTTGATAGTATTTCCGTAGGAAAGACCACTTGGATGTCATTATAATGTTCTTCACCTTATGGGTTATTGGTAGATCTACAAGCTACTATTCAGACTCCATGCTGTCAGTCTCCTATGGAAAAAGCTGAGCTTTCCCTCTAGACCCACCTCTCCCCTTCCTCCCTTCTATATTTCTGTGGATGACACTATACTCCTTCCAGTTTCCTCTGCTCGCAACCTTGGGGTCATCTTTGATTCTCTGTGCACATCCAACAGATAGCTGAAACCTGCCGCTTCTCTAACACATCAGCAAAATTCATCCCTTCCTTTCTACTCAATACTAAGACTATTATCCACTCGTCACCTCCCGCCTTGACTACTGTAACCTGCTCCTCGCTAGTTTCCCTCTGAATCATCTCACACCTTAAATCTGCTCAAAACTCAGCTGCCCAGCTTATGTTCTACCAGTGTCGTAATGCACATGTAACCACTCTTCTCAAGTCACTTCGCTGGCTGCCTATCAGTTTCTGCATCCAGTTCAAACTTCTCCTACTGACCTACAAGTGCATTCATTCTGCGGCTCCTCACAGCCTTTCCTCACTTCTCACTCTACACCCCTCCTCGGAACTCTGCTGCTCTGGCAGATCCCTTTTATCTGTGCCCTTCTCTGCCACTGCCAACTTCAGACTTTCTTCATTCCATCTTTGTTCCAGGCATATGGAGTAGAAACGTAAGTATGTGCATCGGGCTCCTTCTCTGGCCCTACTGAAATCCAGGCTAAAAACCCATAAGATATGCTATACTGGGTCAGACCAAGGTCCATCAAGCCCAGTATCCTGTTTCCAACAGTGCCCAATCTAGGTCATATGTATCTAGCAGTTTCCTCAAAAGACAGATTCCACAATGCTTGAACTGGGTCAAGCATTGATATCCTGGGTCCCTTCTTAATAATGGTTTAAGGACCTTTCCTCCAGGAACTTGTCCAAACCTTTTTTAAACCCAGCTACACTAACAGCCTTTACTACATCCTCCGGTAACAAATTCTAGAGTTTGATTACACGTTGAGTGAAAAAATATTTTCTTTTATTAGTCTTAAATAGTTTACCCTGTAGCTTCATTGCATGTCCCCTAGTCTTTCTATATTCTGATAACGTAAACAATCGATCTACGTTTACCCGTTCCACTCCGTTCATATATTTATAGGTTTCTATCATATCTCCCCTCAGCCGTCTCTTTTCCAGGTTAAAGAGCCCTAACCTTTTTAGCCTTTCTTCATAGGAGTATCCTTCCATCCCCTTTACCATTTTGATGGCTCTTCTCTGAACCTTTTCTAAAATCGCTATATCCTTTTTAAGATACGGCGACCAGAATTGCACACAATATTCAAGTTGCGGTCTCACCATGGAACGATAGAAGCATTATAATATCTCTTGTTTTATTTTCCATTCCTTTCCTTATCATACCTAGCATTCTATTTGCTCTCTTGGCCGCTGCTGCACACTGGGCCGAGGGTTTTAACATGGTATCCACAATGACGCTTAAATTTTCCCTGGGTGGTGGTTCCTAATGTGGAACCTTGCATCGTGTAACCATAGTTTGGGTTGTTCTTCCCTAGGTGCATAACTTTGCACTTGTCCACATTAAATTTCATCTGCCATTTTGATGCCCAGTCTTCCAATTTATCAAGATCCTCTTGCAATTTTCCACAATCCTCTTGGGTTTTAACAACTTTAAATAGTTCTGTGTCATCTGCAAATTTGATAACCTCACTCGTTATTCCACTTTCCAGGTCATTTATGAATATGTCAAAAAGCCTTTCTCCATTGGGAAAATTGGCCATTTAGCCCTACCCTCTGCTTTCTATCTTTTAACCAGTTCCTGATCCACAGTAGTACACTGCCTCCTATCACATGACTCTTTAGTTCTGCCAAAAGTCTCTGAAGAGGAACCTTGTCAAAGGCTTTCTGAAAGTCCAGATACACTATATCAACCGACTGAACTTTGTCCACCTGTTTATTCACATCTTCAAAAAAACATAACAGATTAGTAAGACAAGATCTTCCTTCTCTAAAGCCATGTTGGCTGTCTCTCATTAGGCCATGACTATCTACATGCTGAATAATTTCATTCTTTATGATGGTTTCTACCATTTTTCCCGGTACTGACGTCAGGCTCACCGGTCTGTAGTTTCCCGGATCACCCCTGGAACCCTTTTTAAAAATTGGCATTACATTGGCGATCCTCCAATCTTCAGGTATTAGAGATGGATTTTAATGATAGTTCACAGATTACTAATAGCAGGTCTTCAATCTCATATTTCAGTTCTTTCAACACCCTTGGACATATACCTTCCGGCCCAGGTGATTTGTTACTGTTCAGTTTATCTAATAGCTGTAATAAATCTTCCCGATGTATCGATATTTCCTTCAATTCGTCCACACCTTTAAATACCACTTCAGTCATGGGTAACATCCCCACATCTTCCTCAGTAAAGACCGAAGCAAAGAATTCATTGTCTCTCCGCTATCGTCTTGTCGCCTCTTAGTGCCCCTTCAACCCCTCTGTCATCTAATGGACCAACTGACTCACAGATTTTTTGCTACGAATGTACTTGAGAAAGTCTTTATTTCGCGTTTTTGCTTCCACAGCAAGCTTCTTCTCAAATTCTCCCTTTGCCTGCCTTATCAATGCCTTGCATTTGACTTGCCAGTGCTTGTGTTGTTTCCAGGTTTCGTCGTTTGGCTCTTTTGTCCATTTCCTGAAAGATGCTTTTTTGGCAACAGCCGCCTCTCTGACCTCACCTTTAAACCATGCTGGCAATTTTTTGGACTTCCTTCCACTTTTCTTAAAGCGTGGAATACAGCTGGTCTGGGCTTCCAAGATAGTATTTTTCAACACCACCCAAGCTTGATGTAAGTCTTTAACCTTTGCAACTGCTCCTTTTAGTTTTTTCTTAACTATTTTCCTCATTTAGAGTAGTTACTCACCTGTAACAGGTGTTCTCCAGGAGCAGCAGGAATCAGTCCTCACATATGGGTGATGTCGGCGCCGGAGCCCTCGTGCAGAGCATTTCCCCAGCTTTGAAAGAAAGCCTTTGTGAATTGCAGCGCACATGCGCGGTCCCCTTCCCGCCCAAGAGTGCCATCTTGCTCAGTCTGATGACATAGCTAAAAGACAGCAAAAAAATTAGCAAAATAAATCATATGACTGCAACTCCAAGTGGAGGAGGGAGGGTTGTGAGGACTGATTCCTGCTGCTCCTGGAGAACACCTGTTACAGGTGAGTAACTACTTTTTCTCCAGGACCAAGCAGGAAGTCAGTCCTCACATATGGGACTCCCCAGCTTAAGGCTACCGGAGACCCCAAGCGGAAAAATGAGCTCCCTCGAGCTCGTCAGCACAGAAGGAAGGAATCTTCTCTGAGAACGCCCCCGACCTGTAGCCCAACACCAGGGCCGGAGGGTAGGAGTTGCCTAAACCCCAAAGAGATTATGGAGTACTGCCTGTCCGAAAGCACTGTCCCTGCGGGACTCCCTCTCAAGGCAGTAATGGGCCACAAAGGTCTGGCTTGAAGACCAAGTAGCGGCCCGGCAGATGTCTGCCAACGGAACAGAGCGGAGATGAGCCACTGATGCAGCCTTCGCCCTGACATGATGAGCCGTGACTCGACCCTCCAACGAGAGGCCGGCTGCCCCATAAGCCCAGGCGATACAGTCAGCGACCCATATGGACAACGTACGCTTGGAGACAGGGAGCCCCAACTTATTGGGGTCAAAAGAAACGAAAAACTGAACAGCCTTCCGATGCTCCCGCGTACGGTCAAGGTAGAAGGATAACGCCCTCCTACAGTCCAGGGTATGCAAGACCATCTCAGCCCGGTTAGCATGCGGCATGGGAAAGAAGGTCAGAAGAACCACCTCCTGATTGAGGTGAAAAGGTGAGACTACTTTAGAAAGAAACTTAGGATGAGTCCATAGGACTACCCTATTCCTGTAGAACCTAGTGTAAGGAGGATCAGACACTAGTGCCTGCAGTTCACTCACTCGCCTAGCAGAGGTGAGAGCTACCAGAAAAAGTTTTCCAGGAGAGAAAACGGAGAGGGCAGGTAGCCATAGGTTCAAAAGGCGGACAAGTAAGCCGCTGTAAGACCACATTCAGATCCCATTCAGGGACCGGTGGACGCAAAGGAGGCTTAAGCAGAAGGCGGCCTCTGAGGAAACGAGCCACCAAAGGGTGGTTGGAAAGAGGCCTTCCGTCCACCGGCGAGTGGTGTGCTGAGAGAGCACTAAGGTGAACTCAGACAGAGTTAGACTTAAGGCCCAGATTGGAGAGGTAGAGCAAATATTGTAACACTACCGCTACCAAGCATGAGAAGGGATTCTCACTGTGCTGAGCACACCATGCGGAGAATCTACGCCACTTAAGAGCGTAGGATTTCCTGGTGGATTGACACCGAGAGGCCAAGACTACATCTTCCACCTCTCGAGGTAGTAGTAGGGGAGGCTGAGACTACCCTTTCAGCAGCCAGGCCATCAGATGAAGGGACTGGAGGTTGGGGTGCAAGAGAGTCCCCTGATCCTGAGACAGGAGATCGTGTTGAAACCCCAGAGGAAGAGGTGTGTCCACCGCCAGCTGTAGCAGAAGCGGGAACCAAGGTTGCCTCGGCCACCTGGGGGCTATGAGAATCAATGAAGCCCCGTCCTTGAGGACTTTGAACACTAGTGGCGTGGGAGGAAACGCGTACAGTAGGCCTGTGGACCACGAGATCAGAAACGCATCCGCTGCTACTCTGAGAGCAAAATCTCGGGAGTTGCCGGTTCAGAGGACTGGTGAAAAGATCCATGGTGGGGAGCCCCCACTTGAGAAAGACCTGCTGAACCACCAATGGGTTCAATCTCCATTCGTGTGGTTGCAGGATCCGGCTCAGTCTGTCCGCCAGGCAATTTTCCTGACCTGGGAGGTAGACAGCCTTGAGAAGGATTCCGTGATTGACTGCCCAAGAGCACAGTCGTTGTGCCTCCTGACAAAGGAGGAAAGAGCCTGTGCCTCCTTGTTTGTTCACATAGAACATGGCAACTTGATTGTCCGTCTGGACCAGTACAGACTGGTGAAATGTGAGGTGGGAGAAGGCTCTCAGAGCTAGGCGTATCGCCCGTAGCTCCAGGAAATGTATCTGTTGAGTAGCCTCCCTAGGGGTCCAGAGACCCTGAGTACATGTCCCTTGGCAATGTGCTCCCCAACCGAGAAGAGAGGCATTGGTTGTCAGCACCTGAGTATGCGGAGGGGATTGAAAAACCACTCCGAGCACCAGATTCGGAAGATGAAGCCACCATTGCAGAGAGGAGACCAGGAGGTCGGAGATCTTCACTGAGTCCGCTAGGCCCCCTGTGGCTTGATGCCACTGAGTGCGAAGGCTCCACTGAGCAGGTGGCATGTGCAGGCGGGCATTGGGGGTGACATGAACTGTGGAAGCCATATGGCCAAGTAATCTCAGGAATTGCCTGGCAGAGACCAGGGAATCGCTGCGAAACTGGCTGGCCAGATCCATTAGCCTATGGGCCCTGTCCAGAGGCAGAAAAGCCTTTGCTTGAAGAGTGTCTAGTCTGGCCCCTATGAACTCTAAGTTCTGGGACGGGAGCAAAGTGGACTTTGCAAAGTTTATGACAAACCCCAAGTGCTGAAGCAGAGCCACAGTGCGAAGGGTGGCCTGGATGGCCTCTTGGGAAGATTGGCCCCTTATGAGCCAGTCATCCAGGTACGGAAACACAAAGAGACCCTGAAGCCTCAGGTAGGCCGCCACCACTGCCAGGCACTTGAACACCCTGGGAGCGGAGAACAGGCCAAAGGGTAGTACTCTGTACTGATAGTGGTTTCCTCCCACAACAAACCTGAGATATTGTCTGTGGTCTGGATGGATAAGGATGCGAGTATACGCATCCTTTAGATCTAAGGAGCATAGCCAGTCTCCCTGCTGGAGGTAGGGCAGCAGGATTCCAAGGGTAAGCATCTTGAACTTTTCCCTCTCCAGGAACTTGTTGAGATTTCTCAAGTCTAGGATGGGTCTGAGGCCTCCTGTTCTTTTTGGTACCAGAAAGTACCTGGAATAAAAGTCTTGACCTCTCAGGTGGTGCGGCACCAGTTCCACAGCCTGATCCTTTAGCAGACTTGCTAACTCCTGAAGGAGTAGGTCCCTGTGCAGAGGGGGTCTTGGAGGCTACCCTAGAAAATAGGAGGGAGGTACCTGGTGAAAATGGAGAAGATAGCCCTTTTGGACTATATGAAGAACCCAGGTATCTGATGTGATGGCTGACCACCTGTGGGCAAAGTGGGCCAGCCGGCCTCCTGTGCTGAGAGAAGCCAGCTGAGGAGAAGAGGCTGTTTGAGTCAAAAAACCCCACCCTGCTGAGCAGGGGCCGGTGTAGGTGGCTTGGGGGCCTTCTGCCTACAGGGCCCTTGACCCTGCCCCTTGGTCTGCTGACCCTGTTGGGGAGCTGCAGAGGCCTGATAATGAGGGTATGGTTTATAGGCAGAAGACTTCCTCGGGTAAAAGGACTTTTTTCCCGAGCCTTTCTTCTGAGAAGGGGCAGAGATTTTCCTGGAAAGCCTAGTCCTGGTCAGAGTCTCGGTCTCGAGTTCTGCAGCCTTTTCAGCCATGGGCTTGCCAAAGAGGTTTTCCTGGACCCATGGCTCGAAGTCGGATGACTGTAGCCAAGCCTGTCGGCAGGCACCGATGCCAGCCCCGGCTACTCGGGCCGAAGCCTCGAAGCCATCGTAGGCTGCTCGAGAGATAAACTTCGAGCACTCGAATACCGGTGGACAAGGCCTGGAACATCTGCAAAGGTTCCTTGGAGAGACCAGCAGAGAACCCGGCAATCTCCTTTGCCAGGTCTCGGAGGTACATGCCCATGTAGAGCTGGTATGTCTGGACACAGCAATTAAGCATAGAGCCCTGGAAGCACTTCTTACCGAGGGCATCCAGGTTCCGGGCCTCCCGGCCAGGAGGCACCAAGGAGTGCATCTTCTTACTTTTCAGTTGATGCATGGCTGATTCCACAACCATGGAGTGGTGCGGTAATTGTGCCTTTTGGAACCCAGGGCTCTTGCGGACCCGATAGATGGAATCGACCTGCTTGCTTAACACCGGCGTCGAGGCCGGGGTCTCCCACATGCGGAAGAGCAGCCGCTCCAGCATCGGAGGAACCGGAACAGTAAAGGCCTCCTTCGGGGGAGAGTCATACACTGGAGGGCCTCGAGCTCCTCGGCGCGAGGCTCCTCCTCGGGATCCGCGGGGAAGGCCAAGGCCTTGGCCATATCCCGCATGAAGTCCGAGAACCGGGTATCCTCCGGTGGGGATCGTCTGAGGTTCGGACTCGGGCGAGTCCGATGGGACACACCAAGTCCGATGAGTGTCGGGTGACTCTTCGTTCTCTGCCTCCCAGCCCGACTCCTCGGAAGAGGAATTGAGCAGCTCCGGTCGGGCGGGCACCGATGCCCTCCGCCCCGATGCCGAGGGTATCGGCGTCGACGACCTCGGCCCTGAACGGGAGGTCGAGGGAGACCATGGCCGAGGATCGACTCGAGCCTGCATGGACTCGAGGATCGGCTCGGCCTCCGGGGTCGACTTGGACATCGAGGTCCCGATGGTCGGGGCAGGTGCACCGGTGAGACCAGCGATCAATGCCCGCTGCTGTTCCATGAAGGCAGCGAAGCTGCTCTCCAAGGCCGTCAACCTGAGTCCGAGCTCAGGAGACCCAGCAGCCCCTGACTCGGGCCCCGACAGCGTCGGGCTCGACGTCGGCTCCCTCGGAGGGGAGTCCAAAAGGACAACAGCACTTACGTGTCCAGGAGACTCCATCTCGACACGAGGATGCTTGGCAGGCCTCTCCGACTCCGAAGACCCGGGACGGCTATCGGGGCTATGCGACCTGGCCCTCGAGGAACCAGGAGCATCCACCGACACTGCCCTCGCGGGTTTCTTCTTCCTGCGATGTTCCCGCGAAGGAGACCCCCGCTCAGAGGAACCTCGACGCTGCTCGGGGCCGGAGTCCTGAGATGTCGAGGCCTCTGACGAGGTCCGGGCCCGGCCGGACGTGGAGTCAGAAAAAATTCGATCCTTCTGGTGCTGCCGACTCAACGCCTTTGAGGACATTTTGCCACACGGACCACAGATCGGGTCATGATCGGGTCCGAGGCAACAGAGGCAGCAGTCGTGTGTGTCGGTAAGAGACATACGTTTCTTACACCGATCACACTTCTTAAACCCGCTGGTAGCCATCAGGGGAAAAAGGGCCCCTGCTAGGTCAAAAGACCGGGCTGCCAGGGAAAAAAGAAAAAAGGCGCGAACGCCAGTCACAAAGGACAAAAACCGAAAAAGAGAGAAAAGGACTCGATACCGGCGTATCGGTCCGAGCGGGAAAAGGATCCGGCGTCGAACCGGAGAAAAAAAGAAAAATAGGGAAAATCAACTTTTTCCTCTGGGAAAAACGAACTACGTCCGTCGGGCTCCGCGGAAAAAAGAAGACTGAGCAAGATGGCACCCTTGGGCGGGAAGGGGACCGCGCATGCGCGCTGCAATTCCCAAAGGCTTTCTTTGAAAGCTGGGGAAATGCTCCGCACGAGGGCTCCGTCGGCGCCGACGTCACCCATATGTGAGAACTGACTTCCTGCTTGGTCCTGGAGAATATCATAGTCTCCCTTTCGTAAGTTAAAAGGTAGTACTGTGGATTTTCTTACTATCCCTCCTCCACTAATTAAATCAAAGGCGATCATGCTATGATCACTATTGCCAAGTGGCCCCAACAAACTTATCTCTTGCACTAGATCTGGTGTTCCACTAAAGACAAGGTCTAATATGGCTTCCCCTCTGGTCGGTTCATGAACCAGCTGCTCCAAGAAGCAGTCATTTATTTCATCTAGGAACTTTATCTCCCTAGCATGTCCTGATGTGACACTGACCCAGTCGATACCGGGGTAATTGAAATCACCATTACTACTGCGCTGTAACTTTTGTTAGCTTCCTTGATTTCTTTGAGCATTTCATCATCCATGTGTTCATTCTGGCCAAGCGGTCGATAGTACACCCCCACTGCCATCGCCTTCCCTTTTTATATGAAATTTCAATCCATAGAGATTCTACAGAAAATTTTGTTTCCTGCAGAACTTTAATCCTTTCTGACTCAATGCCCTCTTTAAAAGAGTGCAATCCCTCCACCAATTTGATCAGCTCTATCATTACGATATAGTTTGTACCCAGGTATCACAGTGTCCCGCTGGTTGTCCTCCTTCCACCATGTCTCTGATATTCCAATCATATCTAACCTTTCATTTAGTGCTATATATTCTAACTCTCCCATCTTATTTTTTAGACTTCTAGCATTTGCATACAAGCATTTTAGAGACTATTTTATTCATATTAATTTGGCTATTGGTAGACATGGGTAATTTGGGATCCTTAAGCTCTGTCTGCTCCATACTCGAGGGCATTTGGGATACTTTACTCTTTTTTGGAACCTCTCTGCTTTTGGTAGTATCCTTCAAGGATACATTCTTCCGAAACATCCACTCTTGGGCAACTGATGAATCATAATCTGAAGACTCAAAGTATCGACGGGCAGGGTGTTCCTGCTCCGCATGAACTCTGTACGGATCAAAACCGGTAGTTGAAGCCTGTGCTGTCAGAACCCTCAGTACCGGAAACGGATTTGAGGGCCGGCATGGGCGGTAGCATGGAAAGTGGCAAAGAGATCAATGCAGGTTGTATCGGTACCAAAGCCGGTAGCGACGTCTGCGGAACCAACTAAGGGTTTTACTGGTACCGAGGCCGCCAGTAAGGTCGTTAAGCTCTGCTCAATGGCCAGGATACATTGATCCATGGAGCTTGCCGATGTCTGGGTATCGGTACCCAAATTATGGGCCACGTTCCTTGAGCATGGCACCAGGAGCTCTCCGGAGGTGGAGGCTTGCGAGCATCCTGGGACCCCACTAAGGCTTTGGAGGGAAGGTCCTACTGCCAGGGTTGTTTGGCTGGTGTGGCCCCCCCCCCCCCAGGGCAATGCCCGAGGCATCTCGATGCTTAGATCTACCCTTGGAGGGTCAGCCAGCCTTCGATGAAGACTTAGGTTTCGATACCCGAGATCCTTGGGAGGCAGATGAAGCTCTTGACGTCGATGCTAAAGATACTGCATCAAAGGAAAGAGGGTGCCCAGCTTTGCAGCTCGATTCTGTAGGCCTGTGTCATTTTCCTACAGAGAGGACATTCTGACGGCTGATGAACCAGTCCTAAGCATTTTAGACACCAGTCATGGGTGTCTGTGGCTGAAATGGTACCGGCCGCATTTGGAACACTTCTTAAAACCACTGGATGGTTTTTCTATTGTATCTGACAAAATTAAAGGCCTAGGCCTAAGATGGCATTGAAGCGCCTGAAGAAAAGAAAATTCAGATTTTTGTTTTCTGAAAAGAAAGCACCAACAGAGGTCGGTACCAGCGAAGGGAAGGCAGATGCGAACCACAAAAAATATGAATAAAACACAAATTTTCTGAGGTGATAGGAATTGCTTCTTGTCGGCTCTGCAGAAAACGAAAAACTGAAGATATTCCTATTGGACGCTGGGGACTGTTCCTGCATAGGCTCTGTCGATACCAACATCACCCATATGTGAAGACTACATTCCTGCTTGTTCTTGGAGATCACCTGTTACAGGTGAGTAACTCCGCTTTCTCCAGGAACAAGCAGAAGTCAGTCCTCACATATGGGACTCCCAAGTTACAGGCTACCGAAGACCTGTAGGAAAAAGCATGGCAGCACCGTGAGCAGTCGCCAGTGAAAGCCATAGACAGTCCAAGGACCATAGGTCCGTTAATGGCTATGCTCCCAGAAGCCGGAACAAGAAGGGTCAGTGGGCAGGAGTTGCTTAAACCCCGAACAGATTACAAAGTACAGCCTGGCCAAAGGCGGCATCCCGACGGGACTCCCTCTCCAGGCAGTAATGTACCACCAAGGTGTCAGTGGAGAACCAGGTGGCAAATGTCTGCTAGTGGCACCGAGCGCAGGCTGGCGACCAATGTCACCATCGCTTGGACATTGTGAGCCCTGGCTTGGCGGTCCAGAGGAAACCTGGCCTGGGAAAGGCGATGCAGTTTGCCACTCAGATGGACAAGGTATGCTTGGTGACCGTCAGACCCAGACAGCTGGGATCAAAGGAGACGAAGAGCTGCCCAGATCTGTGGTGGTCCCGAGTCCACTGCAGATAGAAAGAGCCCTCTTACAATCCAAGGTGTGGAGAACTGCCAATGCCCGGTCGGCATGGGGCTTCGGGAAGAAAGTGGGCAGCACTATCTCCTGAATGAGATGAAAATCCAACATGACCTTAGGAAGGAACTTGGGGTGAGTCCGCACCCTGTTCCTATAAAACCTTGTTTACAGTGCCTTGGCCATCAGCGTCTGGAGTTTGCTGACTCTCCGGGCGGAGGTGAAAGCCACCAGAAAGGCCATCTTCCATGACAGATGCCACAGCAGGCATGTAGCCAAGGGCTCAAAGGGTGGCTTGGTCAGCTGGTGACGACCACATTGAGGTCCCATTCCACCAGAGGGTGGCAGGTAGGGGTTCAAGAAAGGAGAAGGCCTCGAATGAAACGAGTCAAGCAGTTGCCCCAAAAAAGGCTTGCCCTCGATGGAGTGATTGTTTGCCGAGATGTTCAGCCCAGACTGCAAGAGGTGGAGCAGGTACTGCAAGACCAAACTGGTAGGGCATGAAAACAGGTTCGCTTGGAGCTCCGAGCACCACACCGAGAACCGATGCCACTTGAAGGCGTAAGCCCATCTGGTCGAGTCCTTTTGTGAGGACAAAAGAATGTTCTTGATCTCCTTGGGAAGATGGTAGGAGGCTAGAGCAACCCTCTCAGCTGCCAAGCTGTGAGGGATAGGGACCTCAGACTGGGGTGCAGAAGCAGGTTCTCTTCCTGTGTCAGCAGCTCCAGCGAGAACTCGAGAGGGACCGGGGGCTCTGTTGAGAGACAGAGCAGCAGGGGAAACCCAAGGCTGCCTGGGCCACCTCGGGGCTATGAGAATCATCGAGGCCCTGTCCCACTGAACCTTGAGAAGGGTCTAAGCAATGAAGGATTGGGGGGGGGGAGGGGGGAAGGCATATAGCAGGCCCGTTAACCATGAGATAAGGAAGGTATCCGGGGCCACCCTGCCCGGATGCGGGAGGGGACCACAGAACCAGGGAAGCTGTGAATTTGCAGGACGGCAAAAAGGTCCAGGTCTGGAGTCCCCAAATGCTGGAAGAGCTGCTGTGCCGTCCGGGAACAGGCGCCACTTGTGTGGCCGGAGTACTCTGCTGAGCCGGTCCGTCAGTGTATTGTCCTGGCCCAGGAGGTAAGAGGCCTGGATGGTCATGCCCTGGCTCACCTCAAAGGAGCATAGGGCTGCCACCTACGAACAGAGGCTGCAGAAACCAGTACCTCCTTGTTTGGTCACAAAGAACATTGTGACTAGGTTGTCTGTTCGGACCAGCACCGCTCTGTGTCACAGGCAGTCCCTGAAAACCTTGAGTGCAAGGTGGATGGCCTGGAGGTCCAGCAGGTTGATCTGCTGCCAGGACTCCTCGAGGGACCAGGTCCTTTGAATGCGCTGCCCCTTGCAGTGGGCTCCCCAGTTTGCCAGGGAAGCATCCGTCAGGACCACTTGATGTACCTGAGCTTGGAAGGGCATACCTCGAAGTAAGTTCCGAGACTATTGCCACCAAGTGAGACTCTGCCATGCTGGGAAAGACCGAGATGAGGTCTCGAAGGCAGCCGGTCGACTGCACCCATTGCGCTCGGAGGCACCACTGCGCCACCCGCATGTTAAGACAGGCATTGGGCACAACATGGACTGAAGGCCATGTGGCCAAGGTGGTGAAGCATCATCTGGACTGAGACAGTGCTGCAGCACCGCACTTTGGATGCCAGGGACTTGAAGCGGTCTGCCCTGTCCTGAGGAAAGTCATGGCTCTGCAGGGTGTCCAAGCGAGCCCCGATGAACTCCAGGGACTGAACTGAAGGTGGGACTTTGGGTAATTGATCATGAACCCCAGATGCTCCAGGAGGCGAATGGTGCGTGTGTGGCCTGCTGGGCTTCAGAGGCCGTGCCCCCTGTTATGAGCCAGTCATCTAGATATGGATAGACGAAGGTGCCCTGCAGCCGAAGGTGGGCCGCAGCCATAGCCAGGCACTTCATGAAGACCCATGGGGCGGACACGAAGCTGAAGGGAAGCACCCTGTACTGGTTTCCCTGAACCATGAAGCGGAGGTATTTTCTGTGCCTGGGATAGACAAAGATGTGAGCATAAGCATCCTTTAAGTCCAAGGAGCACAGCCAATCACCCTGCTGGAGGTAGGGCAGCAATGTTCCAAGGGAGGGCATCTTGAACTTCTCCCACACCAGGAACTTGTTTAGGTTCCGCAGGTTGAGGATGGGCCAAGGCCCCCTATCCACTTTGGGACGAGGAAGTACTGAGAGTAAAAACCCCTGTCCTCGGGAGTGCAGTGGGACTGGTTCTACCACCCCGTCCCTGAGGCAGTCTGCGAGCTCCTGACTCAGGAGGGCCTGGTGCTTGGGAAGCCAACCTGGCTCCCCAGGGAAATACAAAGGAGGGGCTTGGTCCAGATGGAGAAGACAGCCCTCCCAAATGACCTGGAGGACCCAGGTGTCGGTGGAGATGGACACCCACCTGTGTGAGAAATGGACCAGACGCCCCCCCAACAAACAGCCACCCTGCCAGAGGATGAGAGGCTATGCTGATGGTGTTAAAACCCCGAGGGTGGCTGAGCCGGCGCTAGGGGTTGGGTCTTGGGACCCTTCAGGTTACAAGGGCCATGGACTGTGGTCTTGCCCCGACCGCCCTGAACGGGGATCAATGCTGGGAAGGTAGGACGGGTAGCCCCTATATACGGCAGCCCCTTCTGGTGGAAGGCAGGCTTCTTGCTCTGTTGATTCTTCCTGGAGAGGGAGGAAGTTTTCCGGGAGAGGCGAGTACGAGTCACATACTCAGTCTCAATCTCTGCTGCCTTATCCTCCATGGGCTTGCCAAATACTTGTTCCTCGAGGCAAGGGACGTCCATCAGCTTTTCTCCTGGACCTACTATTCTAGGTCCACGGACTGGAGCCAGTGGGCTCCAATGCCAGCTGCTGCCACCCGGGCATAAGACTCGAAGCCGTCATACGCTGTCCACGAGAGCTACTTTGAGTATTCTCCGACTGAGAGGGCCTGAAAACACCAGAGATGGTCTGTCAAGGCCCGCCGCAAAGCCTCCGAGCTCTCTAGAGAAAGCACGGAGGAACATACCAATGTATAATTGGTAAATCTGGATGTGGCACGACAGCCTAAAGCCCTGATAAGCCTTGCGCCCGAGGGCATCGAGGGTATGAGACACTGCCTGGCGGGACCAAAGAATGAGTCTTTGGGCTCTTTAGCTTCTGCATGGAAGATTTGACCACCATCTCGGTGTGGGGAAGCTGGGCTTTCCGAAACCCCAAAACCCGCTGAACCCTATACATAGCATCTGGGCACTTGCTCACGATAGGGACTGAGGCCGGGGTCTCCCACATGTGGAGGAGTCGTCGGTTCAGAATGGAAGGAACCGGTACCGAGATTCTTTTGGAGGAGATTCATATTGAAGAATATTGAGTTCCTCCACGTAGGGCTGCTCCTCCGACTGGGCAGCGAGCACTAGGGCCCATGCCATGTCCCGGACGAACTCCAGAAAGGAGGTGTCCTTGGGAGGTGACCGCCACCTCTAGGTTGGTGGAGAGGGATCCAAGGGGAGGTCTCGGTGGGACTGAGTCTCGAGGAATGTTTCCCCGTTGGACTCCCACTCTGAGGTCAGGCGGCTCAAGATGGGTTGGTGACCTGCGCCAGGCTTCAGAGGCCAAAACCTGCCCGGAGCCAGAGGCACTCGCCCGAGAAGATCTCGCATCTGAGGACTGGGATGGAGATTAAGACCCACGCCGAGGATCCTCACGAAGCTTCTGGCTCTCAGGTCACAATACAATGGTGGCCTGGGGAGTTGAGGTCCCTGTGGTCTCAAGGCACATGCCGGCAGGGCCGGGCACCAGCATCTGCTGGGCAGCAAGAAACAAACGCTGCGCTCCAAGGCAGCATCCGGGCCTCCCACTCGGGAGTGGGGCCCTGCGAGACAGATGCCAGGGTGACCGGGTTGGGTGTCGAAGAGGAGAGGGGGTTCTCGCCTGGACGACCCTCGGGAGACTGGGCGTCTTCACCTGAAGCCTCCATATCTGTTCGCAGTACCTTACTAGGCCACTCCCTCTCCAACTCCAGAGACTGCCGAGGGGGGCTGAGAGACCGGGCATGTGACCTTTCACCCTTGTCTGGCACCCGACAGTCCTTGCGGCCTTCTTCCTCTCGCATTCAGGCGACCCCCTGGTCAGAGTGCCGCCAGGCCCGGGGAAGAACCTTGGAAAACTCCAGGGGTTGCGGGGCCGAAGAACAGGAGGCTACCGGGGATACTGGGGCTGCCTTACGGAAGAGATCATCCAGCTTCTGCTTACAACTCTGGATGACCTTGGAGGACATCATCTTACAGAGGGAGCATAGCTCCAGGTCATGGTCATCTCCTAGACACCTGAGACAACAGTCATGGGTGTCTGAGCGACATGTTTTTGGAATACCTATCACATTTCTTAAAACTGGAGGCCATTGGGGGAATAAAGGACCCCTGCGGTCGAAGATCCTCGATGCAGCCAGCGGTTAAAAAGGGCGCGAAAGCGCAGTAACACAAAAAAGAAAAAACCTTGAGACCAAGGCCAAAGCAGAGGTGCTCGAGAGGCAGGAAGAGGACCGAAGTCTGGATAGCAAAAACCAGTTGGAAACAAACTTTCTGGGGATGGGACGCACATTTGAAGGGCTCTGTGGAAAAAGGGAGACTGAGTAAGATGGCACCTTCGGGCGGGAAGGGGACCCCACATGCGTGGTGGCATTCCGTGCAGTCACTCATATGTGAGGACTGACTTCCTGCATGTTTCTGGAGAACATCTGCAGACCAAACATAAACACGCCCCAAGCAACGAGCAGAGTATAGAGACACATCAGGAGAATCCCACTCTAAGACCACCATCTGTTTTGTTCCAGGAGAAAAGGAAAAGCCTTAGGTGGTTTCCAGCAGGAAGCTCTTCCTTATGGAATAACTGGATATCCTGAGTCTTCGAGGCTCCTGGTAGTCTTCCAATGGCAAGAGCTCTCATTCCCGGCCAGACTCAGAAGTGATAGAATGTTTATCTGAAGGACTGTCACTGTCTTCCATTACAGGGCGCCAGTCCCCTGGAGGACAGGAAATATCATTGGTCAGATCTAAAGAAGCTCCAGTCAAATTTTGGTAGGCATGCTTTTTAGACAGAGGATCAGCGGCAGTCGGAGTAGCCAAAGTCCGAGCGCCACATATCCCAGGCCTGACAGAATAGCTACATAAACTAGAGATCAGAACAGGCAGCTGAAGTCTGCACAGGCTGAATAAAAAGTTGTAGAGGATGAGCAGGCTGCTCAGGCAACAAAACTGGAGGAAGAGCATCTTGAGATCAAGCATCACCCTGAGGTAACCCAGAGGGAGCTAAAGCAAGAGACCTGGAAGGGCTACCGGAACCAGGACCTGCAGACGCAGACGCACCTCCTTGATCAGAACCACAGGAGGAACACAAACTACCTGTCAGTCTTACCTTTCTTCCCACAACCCAAGCAGCGCTATAGAGAAGGTGGCATTTTCACAACAGAATAAAAGTTATAAGAGCAGCCGGGGAGTCAAAAATCAACAGATTCTGAAGAATGGGAGCCACGGCACAAAAATTATGGCAGGAAATAGCAAAACAGAGCCAGGAAGCAGCTGCCAACTGACCGCATGAAGAGAAGCAGGAAAAAGGCAACTGCTGAAAATGGAGTACACAGAACGCCAGGAGCTGGGAGAAGTCCACCATTTGCCGAGACAGAGAAAATACTGAAGCTCTCCTTGGGGAATGGGTTTTTATACCAAGGGTGATATCACAAAGCTTCAGGAATTTTTGTCTCACTATCTGCTGGCAGGAGGATACTAGTCTGGACTGGTCTAGCAGGATGTATTTGGAAACCTCTATGAGAAGCTTAAAAGGTTAGGGCTCTTCAACTTGGAAAAGAGACAGCTGAGGGGAGATATGATAGAAGTCTATAAATGAATGGCGCGGAAAGGGTAAATGTAGATCGGTTTAAGTCATCAAAAAGTAGAAAGACTCACACAATGAAGTGGCCCATTTAAGACTAATAAGAGAAAACAGAGGATGCAGTAAAAGCTGTTAGTGTAGGTGGGCTTAAGAAAGGTTTGGACAAGTTCCTGGAGGAAAGGTCCATAAACCATTATTAAAGAGGAAATCCACTGCTTACCCTGGGACAAGCATTGTGGAACCTGTGTGCCTTTTTGGGAACCTGCCAGATACATGTGACCTGGATTGGTCACTGTTGGAAACAGGATACTGGATGGTCTGACCCAGTATGGCATTTCTCATGTACTTAAATGTCAAACCTTTGGAATCCCCTGCCGGAACCTGTACTACAGCCAGTGGGCTCCTTGCAGCTGATGTTACCAGTTTTCCATTGGCTGCTGCCATGATTATGGTGCTGTGAGAACCAGCGGCACGACTTGAGAGGAAATGTTGCAAAAAGACAGCACACAGAGCTGCAGAAAACTACTACAGATAGTCTCCTCCCCCAGGTACTGAACTACACACACTGCATTGCTTAGTTTTCTCTGTTTCTGAGGCAAATTGGAAGAGGGTAAACAGACTGTACTGTGTCATTGGCTCTCGGGGGAGGAGGGCATGAGGCATAAGGGAGGTCTTTAAGACTTCCTAGTAGCTGGGAGGAGAGCTGCACACTAGATGGTTCCGTTGGGGACCTCAGAATGTGAATCCATTACCCAGCTTGTCTACAGAAAAAACACCTTTCCATATGCTTGAATGGAGACAGAGAATAAGTAATCTAAAACAAAATACATGAAATTGTTACTGCTTATTTAATATTGCTTAGTGCACTTAAATTAGCTATTTACGTCATAACTGCATTTAAAATTGTAATAGATATAGGATTATCAGAGCAGCATTATCTTCAGCTAGATGTCTACCCTGGTAAAGGCAGATAGCAATTTTTCAGTAACAGCATCTTTTTTTCTTATTGACTGCATGTGAAAGCGTAGTTACTCACCTGTAACAGATGTTCTCCAGGGATGTCAGGAATCAGTCCTCACATATAGGTGACGTCTGCGCTGATGGAGCCCACACAGAGCATTTTCCTAGTTTTCAAAGAAAGCCTCCGGGACATGCTACCAAGCATGCTTGGTCCCCTTCTCGCCCAAGGGTGCCATTTTGATCAGTCAGATTACAGCTAGGATGGCAGTAAAAACCATAACAAGGTATAGTGGCAACTGCCAGGGGAGGACAAAGGGTTGTGAGGACCGACTTTCTGCTTGTTCCTGGAGAAAGCGTAGTTATTCACTTGTAAGTACCCACTGGTCTAAGGTAACACTGGCCCACCTGTGGGTGCCTGGAGGCCCCCAGTAGGCTGGTGAAGGTCTCTTGGGGAAGGGGAGTCCTGTCTTGGGGGTCAAAAGCTCCCCCAGGGATAGGTGGGAGCTAGGACCTGGGGCTTCTGTGCCTTTGGTTTCTGGGCCCCATGGTTTTGTCTTTTGGGGTGAGAATCCTGCTGCTGGGCCAAGAAGGGGAGGTAGCGGTGACTGATGAAAGAGCCCCTTTTTCCTCAGGAACAGGGATCTTTTCCTCAATGGTTTCTTACAGGGAAAGGATGAGGTCTTCTTGGAGAGCCTTTGTCGAGTTACCATGTCAGCCTCAATCTCGGCCATAGGTTTGCTGAACAGGTTCTCCACAATACAGGAGACGTGTAGCAGCTTGTCTTGGACCCACTGCTCAAGGTCCTAAGACTGCAGTCAGGCTTGGCATCGGGAGCCAATGCCAGCCACTGCTACTCAAGCTGCAGACTTAAAGCCATCATAGGCTGCCCAGAAAAGGAACTTAGAGCAGCCCTTGATGCCGGAGATCAGGGATTGGAACCATTGAAGGGGTTCCCCAGTAAGCCCTGCTGAAAACCCAGACAGCTCCTGGATTAGGGCCTTGAGATACATGCCTATGTATAACTCATAAACCTGGATCCAATATCCTAGCATTGAGCCCTAGTAGCACTTGCGCCCAAGGGCATTGAGGGCTCTAGCATCCCTACCTGGGGGAACAGAAGAATGGCTCTTTTTCTGCATGGCTGACTCAACAACCACAGAGTTATGTGGGAGTTGGGGTTTTTGGAACCCGGGCCATGGCGTCGAGGCACCGGCTGACCACCGGTACCTACACTGGGGTCTCCCACATTCTCAACAGGAGCCACTCGAGGACTGGCTGCACCTGCACAGTGAGAGTTTCCTTGGATAGACTTATACTGGAGGATCTCCAGCTCTTCAGTGCTTGGGTCCTCCTCCTCAGTTTGCATCAAGGGGGCTCAGCGTAGTTACTCACCTGTAACAGGTGTTCTCCAGGAGCAGCAGGAATCAGTCCTCACATATGGGTGACGTCGGCGCTGACTGAGCCCTCGCGGAGCAATTTTCCCCAGCTTTCAAAGAAAGCCTTTGGGAATTGCAGCACGCATGCGCGGTCCCCTTCCCGCCCAAAGGTGCCATCTTGGCCAGTCTGATGACATAGCGAAGAGACAGCAAAAAAAATTTGCAAAAACGAAATCATGACTGCAACTCCACGGGGAGGAGGGAGGGTTGTGAGGACTGATTCCTGCTGCTCCTGGAGAACACCTGTTACAGGTAACTACGCTTTCTCCAGGACCAAGCAGGAAGTCAGTCCTCACATATGGGACTCCCAAGCTCAAGGTTACCGGAGACCCCAAGCACAAAATGAGCTCCCTCTAGCTCAGCAGCACAGAAGGAAGGAATCTTCTCTGACTAATCCCCAACCGGTAGCCCAACATCCGGGATGGAGGGTAGGAGTTGCTTAAACCTCGAAGAGATTACAGAGGACTGCCTGTCCGAAAGCACTGTCCCTGCGGGACTCCCTCTCGAGGCAGTAATGGGTTGCAAAAGTCTGGCTCGAAGACCAAGTAGCGGCCCGGCAGATGTCTGCCAATGGAACAGAGCGGAGGTAAGCCACTGACGCAGCCTTCGCCCTAACCCGATGAGCCGTGACTCGACTTTCCAACGAGAGGCCTGCCGCCCCATAAGTCCAAGCGATACAGTCAGCTACCCAGATGGACAGAGTACGCTTGGAGACAGGGAAGCCCTAATTTATTAGGGTCATAAGACAGGAAGAGCTGAACAGTCTTACGGTGCTCCCACGTACGATCAAGGTAGAAGTTCAGCGCCCTTCTACAGTCCAGGGTATGCAAGACCATCTCAGCTCGGCTGGAGTGTGGCCTGGGAAAGAAGGTCGGAAGCACCACCTCCTGATTGATGTGAAAAGGGGAGACCACTTTTGGAAGAAACTTAGGGTGAGTCCGCAGGACTACCCTGTTCTTGTAGAACCTAGTGTAAGGGGGATCAGACACTAGGGCCTGCAGTTCACTAACGCGTCTAGCGGAAGTGAGGGCTACCAGGAATAAGGTTTTCCAAGAAAGAAAACAGAGAGGACAGGTAGCCATGGGTTCAAAGGGCGGACAGGTGATCCGCTGTAAAACCACGTTAAGGTCCCAGTCGGGGGCTGGGGGGCGCAAAGGTGGTTTAAGGAGAAGGAGACCTCGGGAGAACTGTGCCACGAGAGGGTGGCCGGAAAGAGGCCTGCCTTCCACCGGCACATGATGTGCAGAAATAGCACTGAAGTGAACCTTGACCGAGTTGGACTTTAGTCCAAGATTGGAGAGGGAAAGCAAGTACTGCAAGACCACCGACACCGAGCAGGAGAAGGGGTCTTGAGACTGTTGAGTACACCAGGTGGAGAAGCGACGCCATTTAAGGGCGTAGGATTTCCGGGTAGAGGGTCGCCTGGAAGCTAGCACGACCTCTTCCACCTCTGGAGGCAGCAGGAGGGGAGCAAAGACTACCCTTTCAGCAGCCAGGCCATCAGATGAAGAGATCTGAGGTTGGGGTGTAGGAGAGACCCCTGATCCTGGGTCAGGAGATCGGGCTGAAACCCCAGAGGCAACGGGGTATCTACCGCCAGTTGCATCAGAAGCAGGAACCACGGTTGCCTGGGCCACCGGGGAGCTATCAGGATCAGCGAAGCTTTGTCCTGGAGAACCTTGAAAAGTGTTCGAGACACCAGTGGCATGGGAGGAAAGGCATACAGAAGGCCCGTGGACCATGAGAGCAGAAAAGCATCCGCCGCTACTCGGAGGGGATGCGGTTCCCGAGAGCAGAACTGAGGAAGTTGCCTGTTCAGAGGACTGGCAAAGAGATCCAGCGTGGGGAGGCCCCACTGGAGAAAGATCCTTTGAACCACCAACGGGTCCAATCTCCACTCGTGTGGTTGGAGGATTCTGCTCAGTTTGTCGGCCAGGTAGTTTTCTTGACCTGGGAGATAGACAGCTTTGAGGAGGATTCCTCGGCTGACTGCCCAAGCGCAGAGCTTTTGTGCTTCCCGACAGAGAAGGAAAGAGCCCGTGCCCCCCTGTTTGTTCACGTAAAACATGGCCACTTGATTGTCCGTCTGGACGAGGACGGACTGGCGAGCGGTAAGGTGGGAGAAGGCCCGGAGAGCCAGGCGGATCGCTCTGAGCTCCAGGAAGTTGATCTGTTGGGCAGATTCCCACGGGGTCCAGAGACCCTGAGTACATGTCCCTTGGCAATGTGCTCCCCAACCCAGGAGAGAAGTGTCGGTCGTCAGTACCTGAACAGGCGGAGGAGACTGAAAGGGCATGCCGAGCACTAGGTTGGGCAGATGAAGCCACCACCGTAGAGAAGAGACCAGCGGGCTGGAGATTCGTACGGAGTCCGCCAGTCTCCCCGAGGCCTGTCGCCATTGTGAGCGAAGGCACCATTGAGCAGGCCGCATATTCAGGCGGGCATTGGGGGTCACATGGACCGTGGAAGCCATATGGCCGAGCAGTTTCAGAAAGTGCCTGGCCGAGACCCGGGAATGGCTGCGGAAGCGGCTGGCTAGAGCCATGAGCCACTGTGCTCTGTCGAGCGGCAGAAAGGCGCGTGCCTGAAGCGTGTTTAGCCTGGCGCCGATGAACTCGAGATCCTGAGAGGGGAGCAAAGTGGACTTTTCGAAGTTTATGACAAAGCCCAGGTACTGGAGCAGAGTCACAGTACGTTGCGTGGCGTGAGTGGCCTCCGTGGAGGACGGAGCTCTGATGAGCCAGTCGTCTAGGTAAGGGAAGACAAAGAGGCCCTGAAGCCGGAGATAAGCTGCCACCACTGCGAGACATTTTGTGAAGACTCGTGGTGCGGAGGATAGGCCAAAGGGCAGTACTCTGTACTGGTAATGATTGCCTGCCACCACAAACCTTAGGTATTGTCGGTGGCTTGGGTGGATGAGGATGTGAGTATAGGCATCCTTTAGATCCAAGGAGCATAGCCAATCTCCCTGCTGGAGGTAGGGCAGCAGGATTCCAAGGGTAAGCATCTTGAACTTTTCCCTTTCCAGGAACTTGTTGAGGTTCCGCAAGTCCAGGATGGGTCTGAGGCCTCCAGTACGCTTTGGTATCAGGAAGTACCTGGAATAGAAGCCTTGACCTCTCAGGTGGTGGGGCACCGGCTCCACCGCCTGTTCCTGAATAAGACTTGCCAACTCTTGAAGGAGTAAGTCCCGGTGAAGAGGGGGTCGCAGAGGCTCCCCTGGAAAGTAGGGGGGGAGGTACCTGGTGGAAGTGTAGAAGATAGCCCTCTCGGACTATGTGGAGCACCCAGGTATCTAAGGTGATGTTGGACCACCTGTGGGCAAAGTGGACCAGCCGGCCTCCCGTGCTGAGAGACACCAGCGGAGGGGGAGAGGCTATGCTGAAAGAGTCAAAAACCCCCACCCTGCAGAGCAGGGGCCGGTGGCACAGGCTTGGGGGCTTGCTACCTACGGGACCCGTTACCCCGTCCCTTGGCCTGCTGACCCTGTTGGGGAGCTGCTGAGGCCTGATAATGAGGGTAGTGTTTATAGGCAGCCGCCTGCCTCGGGTAAAAGGGCTTTTTCCCCGAGCCCTTCTTCTTCTGGGAAGGGGCAGAGGTTTTCCTGGAGAGCCGAGTCCTGGTGAGAGTCTCTGTCTCGAGTTGTGCAGCCTTCTCGTCCATAGGTTTGCCAAAGAGGTTTTCACCTCTGCAGGGGACATCGACCAACTTGTCCTGCACCCAGGGCTCGAGGTCGGAGGACTGAAGCCAAGCCTGTCAGCGGGCCCCGATGCCGGCTGCGGCTACCCGAGCCGATGCCTCAAAGCCATCGTAGGCTGCTCGAGAGATAAACTTTGAGCACTCCCGAATACCGGTGGACAGGGCCAGGAACCTCCGCAAAGGTTCCTCGGAGAGACCAGCAGAGAATCCGGCTATTTCTTTAGCCAGGTCCCTGAGATACATGCCCATGTAGAGCTGGTAAGTCTGGACCCGACAAGCAAGCATAGAGCCCTGGAAACACTTCTGACCGATGCCATCCAGGCTGTGGGCTTCCCTGCCGGGAGGCACCGAAGAGTGCATCTTCTGGCTCTTGAGCCTATGCATGGCTGATTCCACCACCATGGAATGCTGCGGCAGCTGTGCTTTTTGGAAGCCAGGGCTCTTGCGGACTCGATATATGGCATCGACCCGCTTGCTTAATACCGGCGACGACGCCGGGCTCTCCCACATGCGGAAGAGAAGTCGTTCCAGCATCGGAGGAACCGGTACAGTAAAATGCTCCTTTGCAGGAGAGTCATACTGGAGGGCATCGAGCTCTTCGGCTCGAGGCTCCTCCTCGGGATCCGCAGGGAAGGCCAAGGCCTTGGCCATATCCCTCACGAAGTCCGAGAACCGTGCATCCTCCGGGGGGGACTGTCTCCGAGGTTCGGACTCGGGGGAGTCCGAAGGGATACACTGAGTCCGAAAAGAATCAGGTGACTCTTCCACCTCGGATTCCCAGGCGGACTCCTCGGAGGAGGAGTCGAGCGGCTCAGGCCGGGCGGGCACAGACGCCGTCCGCCCCGACGCCGAGGGAGTCGGCGTCGACGACCTCGGCCCCGAACGGGAGGCCGAAGGGGACCTCGACCGAGGATCGACTCGAGGATCAGCTCGGTCTCCGGGGTCGACTTAGACGTCGACGTCCCGGCGGTCAGGGCAGAAGCGCCAGCGAGGCCAGCGATCAATGCCCGCTGCTGGTCCATGAAGGCAGCCAGGCTGCTCTCCAAGGCCGTCAACCTGAGTCCGAACTCAGGAGACCCAGCAGCCCCCGACTCGGGGCCCGACGTCGGACCCCTCGGAGGCGAGTCCACCAGGACAACAGGACTTACGTGAGCAGACGAGTCCATCTCCAGACGAGGCTGTTTGGACAGCCGCTCCAGCTCCAAAGACCCGGGACGGCTATCGGGGCTATGCGACCTGGCCCTCGCGGAGCCAGGAGCGTCCACCGACGCCGTCCTCGCGGGTTTCTTCCTCCGATGATGCTCCCGGGTAGGAGACCCCCTCTCAGAGGAGCTCCGACGGTGTTCAGAGCCAGATTCCCTGGACACCGACGCCTCTGACGAGGTCCGGGTACGGCTGGGGTCAGAGAAGATTCTCTCCCTCTGATGCTGCCGACTCCGCAAGGATTTGGCGGACATCTTGCCACAGGCTCCACAGATCATTTCTTCATGATCTGGGCCCAGGCAACGGAGGCAGCAATCATGTGTGTCAGTAAGAGACATAAGTTTCTTACACTTAACACACTTTAAAGTCACTGGCGGCCATCGGGGGAAAAAGGGCCCCTGCGAGGTCGAACGTTCGTGCCGCCAGGGAAAAGTGAAAAAGTGCGAATTTGTCACTAAGGACAGAAAAAACCGAAAAGAAGGGGAGGCCTCGCAACCGGCGTCGCGAGGCCGGACGGAAAAGAAACCGGCGTCGAACCGAAGAAAATAATAAAATAATAAAGAAAATCAACTTTTCAGCAGTGACTTGTAGACAAGCGTCTGTAGGGCTCCGCGGAAAAAAGAAGACTGGCCAAGATGGCACCTATGGGCGGGAAGGGGACCGCGCATGCGCGCTGCAATTCCCAAAGGCTTTCTTTGAAAGCTGGGGAAAATTGCTCCGCGAGGGCTCCGTCGGCACCGACGTCACCCATATGTGAGGACTGACTTCCTGCTTGGTCCTGGAGAATAACTATATCCTTGACAAAGTCATGGAAGGCCACATCCTCCAGAGGAGAATGGTGCCGGGGTAGACGGGTCCAAAAGGATGCCTCAATGCCATCTGGTTTCTGGGGATGCCTCGTCATCGGTCTCCCACTCTGAGTAGAGGGGTGATGATGAATCTGAGGCCCTGTGACTCCTTGCCTTGAGACCAGGGCCTGGGGCCTCCGGAGGACCTGGGGGTCTGAGTCATGGAAACTTGCTGGGGAGGATCGGATTCCCAAGGACGGGACTGGGATCTCGACCAGTGCAGAGAACATTCCTGCGGCTGGAGGCGCTCTGAGCTCGGCTTGATGACCAGGGACCCCCTCCCCTGCAGTCGGGGGGCCAGTCATTGGGGCAGATGATGCGGGCAAAACAGGACTGCCATTCTGGTTTCCAAGCCAGAACGCTCCGCAGTTTTTGGTGCGGGCACAGGGGATTGTGGGCCCCATGCCGGCACTCTCACGAGTGCATCCAATGAGGACTAGTCGAGGAACCTCACATGGTCTTCGCCAGCCCAGGAATCCTTTTTGAGAACTTTAATAGGGCGCTTCTTGGAGCCACCCGAGTCCCTCCGAGGGGTTTTACCGGGTTTCTCTGGTAGAACCTACGGACTTCAAGAATTTTTTCTCCTCTCTCGGAATCAGAGGCCTTCTCGTAGGAGCCACCGCGGGACTCCAAGGACGCTCGGGACTCACGGGAAGTGCTGGACTTGGAACTCAGCGTCGGGGAGGTTGGTGCCAAGTCTGACCTTGGAAACAGTTTTTCCTGCAACTCTGACCTCTTTTTATTGGTTTTGAGTGCCATGGCCTGGCACAGGTGCAGGTGGTGCTGTCATGGTCTGGTCCCAGGCAGCGTATACAGTAGTCATGGGTGTCTGTTACTGACATGGTTTGACTGCAGCAGTCACATTTCTTGAACCCACCGGGAAACATGGTTGGAAACACCCGGCCGGGGTTGACGACCCCCGGGCAAAAAAAGGCACAAATGATGGTCGAAGCCAGCCTCTATTTAAAAAAAGGGAAGAGTCTAGAACAGCGCCGTGTCCAGCGCTGGCTCGAGGCGAGAAGAGGAACTGTTACACAAATTGGGAAAAGCTAACTTAAGGATTTAGCAAGGATTTTTTCTGGGGAAATGGGACAGACGTCCGTTGGGCTCCGCAGAAAAAAGGAGACTGAGCAAGATGGCACCCTTGGGCGGTAAGGGGACCATGCATGTGTGGTAGCATGTCCTAAAGGCTTTCTTTGAAGGCTGGAAAAATGCTCCGCGCGGGCTCCTTTGGAACAGACATCGCCCATATGTAAGGGCTGACTTTCTGCTTGTTCCTGGAGAACGGCTTTTAACACCTCGGCTCCTTTTGATGTTTCAACACCACTGGCGGCATAGCAGTAATTTTCTGCAGCTCATCCAGTGCATATGTAGTAAGATGCATTGAAATCTAAGTCTCTCTTGCCCAAGACTGGTTACTTTGACTCTGATAGGCTGATCTCCATTAAGTTTTTAATTCAGAAACTCGTTATGCCTGGAACGTATTTGAACTGGCCTATCTTTTGGGGCAATAATTTAGATCTTGCTCTTTCAAAGTACAGCTTATGCAAATTTAGCAACACCAGCATTTTCCTTCAGTGCTGCATCCACAATTTAGACACGTCAGGTTTGCATCTTTTCATAAAATTTTCTCCTAATTTTTGTTATAGTTTGAAGCATAGTCCATCTACACACAAGGAGCAGAGGGAGACCATGGGATAAAATATATTTTATCCCATGGTCTACCTCCACTCCTTGTGTGTAGACTGACTTCTGTGTGGAAGTCGATACCTTCTATCCATTCTCTACCAGCTCTTAATAATGCCACTCAAGCTAAGCAGCTTAACAAGATGTGCATGTAGGGGAGTAGTGGTGAAGGGGGTTTTACTCTGCTGAACTGAAGTTTATGAAAAAACAGAATTGAGAACGTTATGCTCAGTCCCCAAAGCAGCCTTCTCACCCAGGGGGAAATCTGTGGGAGGTAGGGGGAAATCTGTGGGAGGTAGGGGCAAAGCTGCCACTCATTCAGACTTTCATTAAAAACTGATGAAGACATTAAAACATGTTAAGCTGCTTAATGCACAGACATGGAAATTAAGATGAAAGGGAGAATCTGCTGGGATTTCTGAATCCAGCAATCGTCACCTAGCATCTTGCTGGAAGCTACTGTTCAGTTAGACAATTTACTTATATCATGCTTTAGTTGCAGCATTGCTGATGGGACCAGCAGATACTCATAGTGCAGACAATACAGATGAACCTGCTAAACCCTAAGATGGGACCTGGAACAAAATGACAAAGTGTCATACCACTCAGATAATTCTTTAAAATGATTATCTACTCTTCCCCCTCCCCCCCCCCCCCGCAAAAAACAAATGTATGAAATATTCTCTACAAGGCAATTTTAACTAATGCTCTGAACCTTGCTTATGAGGAATTATCAGTTTAGTCAAATCTTAAGCAAAATGGCAGTTTAAAGTAACTATTTTTGACTTGTGAAATTGCTTTCAAACAGGATGTATGATTTTTGAAGGCACTGTCTGCTTTTAAAATTAATGTTGGGTTCTCAAGACTTCAATTGTCCAAAGTAATCTATTTTAAATATTTAGCATTTGTAAGCAATTAACTCAAATACAGATTTAACACAAATTTACTAGCATGGTAAGAAATGTCAGCTGTAAATCTGTAACCCTTTTTGCTGTGTGCTACCTCCCCCCCCCCCCCCAATCGCTTTGTACATACCCCTGATTACTGGCCGGTACAACCAACCTTACCATGTATACCAACCGCTGCTGATCACTGAAAGCAGCGGGATACAAATTGTACGCAAATAAATAAAGGTAATGTACAAGAACAGAGTGAAAAAAATAAATTTACTAACCAGCTGATTCAAATTCTTCATGCATATCCAAATGCTTTTAAGTCACATCTTACAGAGGTCTTCCATACACGTCATTTCATCCTGACCATGCCTTGTATCGCTGCTCTACTGTTTAGTGGGAATCGAACCCTGGTCTCTCGGTTCCCAAGGCAGTGCTGATTTGGCAGGTACTCCATTTTTACCCAGAAACAAAAATTTCTTGAAGCAATGGCTCAAGTGTTGGGTGCTAACACAACGATAATATCGAATGCTATGTTCTGAAGAATGCTGTCCTTTTTTCCTTTTGTCCTGCATTTGCACACTGTACCTGCTCCATCTTTACAAAAACTTCCTACACCACAAGTGCTAAGCAATACAGTATTTCACCTGCTGCTTTGCACTACAATATTTTAACAAGAAAGGATAGCTATGATACTTATTTTATTTTTTTCAATATCCATATATATTGCCATGAAACAGGCTCTTTAGAAAGTGGACAGCAGCAACCAGAACTGCAAGGAGGTGCTGCAAAGCATGTTTTCATGAGCTAGAAAATAAAGTCTCATAATGGTTATGGAGTCAAATATTCATTATTTGAAATTGAGACAAATCAAAGCTATCGAATGTGACTACATGACCATATAAGATGGGTTCAGTGGCTGATTTGTGGTAGATGGTTCTCTAGCAAAGGCATCAAGTAACCTGAAGTTTATAACAAGCTTCTTAATCTTTTATCCAACAGCACAGCCTCTGGCAGGCATAGATCATCTCTTGAAGTAAACCACCTACTGTGTTTTCGTATGAAGCCTCAAAGGAAAGTTTGTGTATATATGTAAATATATATTTCTACTCCACATTTATAATTCAATAATTTAGCACAATTTACATGTTTGGTTATAAAGCAACAAGTTGGATACAAAATAAGGAACTAATTTTATGCTACATTATGCTTACTGTAAAACCACTCTGGGTTGCACTGTTTCAAAAGAGGCAGTATACAAATTCTTAACCTTTTAAAAAAATATTACATTTTTATTTTTGCCACTATGAAACAAGCAGAAGCCAGGCATTTGCCACCAGTGAAGGAGAGGGAGAGACAGAATGCTCTTCACAAAAATTTGCAAGTGTTAGGTCCAGGAATATGGACAAACATTTTTAACAGCCATGCCACTAAGTCAATGTCTTGGAAAAAGGAATGAATACGTAAGCAAAAAGTGCAAGTATTAAAATGACCCAATGTCCCAAGAAAGAGCGAAAGAGAGAGGGGGAGATATAGAAGTATACAAACAAGGACATTTTTGGTTTAAAGTTAGTAGTCAAATTTTCCAAGGACGTCTTTTTTTTTTTTTTAATGTAGTTTAAAATAGCCAAACATTTTTTAACCATCTCCTTGATCTAACACTTCTAAAATTGCTGGCATTGTGCCCAATTCAGCAATTTAATTTTTTTTCTGCAACGTCTCTTGGTTCTTGGCTACTAACCTTTCATGTTACTCTTGGGTTTGTCAGTTTGCTTGCCTGTGGGGGTTTGGGCTTGCTGGCCCTGCCCACTGGAAGAGGCTGCTTGCTGTGCTGCCTTCTGTTTTAGCATCGTCCAATCAAATGTGTAATCATACTGATGATTCAGAGTTCTGTTAGGGAAAAGAAACCATAAAACTATTTCAAACATATTTTTCATGTACTACATATGTATAGTCCCCTCCCCAGACCCATGCTTAATGGCTCTTGTAAAAGTTATGCACAGCATCAGCCTGGGCAAGCGACTTCACCCATTATTTCAATTACAAACTCACCAATTCCTTTTGAGCAAGTACAGCATCGTTTGACCTCTAATAGGTATTTTTCCATAGACAGCACTGATCAGGCATAGCTGGGTGACAACATGCCATCAGGATGCAACATCTCACCCAGATCTCAAAACTGAATTTAAGCATAAGCACATGCAGCGGTCCTCTCAGTGCCACAGTTCAAAAAAATACAGCTCTCAAGGCAGTGGGAAGGACCGTGCATCCGACCAATTCTGTCTAAAGAAACACATAGATGAGAACTGTTTTTTTCTATTAAAAAGCAGGACTGAGGCACACTAGTGGATGACTCCCAAGCCCCAGACTGCTCATCTTGATATAAACTGCCTCTTGTTCTGGGACCAGCCCAGTCATCAAGATGATGCAAGTTGCTGTGAAGCAAAGACAGGCTGTCCAACAGCTTGACTAAATGCACTGATCCAAGTAGTAGTGTGAAGCAAAGTGAAGGCATGAAGGCAAGAATCAGATTACTTTGCTGAATTCCATCTGCAAAGCAGTAAACTTAAGGTCAAAGTAGTCGCTTTGATGAAGGTCTGCTTTACTAGTTAGGGGAGTACCAGTACCAGTTTGTCTCCTCCAACCAAGCATTGTGGAACCTGTGTCCCTTGGGGAAACTGCTAGGTACTTATGACCTAGATTGGCCACTGTTGGAAACAGAATACTGGGCTTGATGGACCTTGGTCTGACCCAGTATGGCATATCTTATGTTCTAACCCAAACAGACTTGGCATTTTTGTAGCCAAGTGAACTTCGGAAAATTTGTAACAAAATTTGATGTAGGATACTAGCCAAAAAACCTTGCAGACTTAAGGGAATAAGTGAGTTCAGACTGCAAACAACTGCATCCAAAGTGTGAAAGGACTTTACCTTAAACCACATAATCCACAGTAAACCACATAACAATCCACAGGAGAAGGAGCAATCGTTCCTCATTAACCTGAAAAGGTGTTACTGGCAAATACTTGGTATAAGCATGAAGTACTTTGTTCTGATAAAGCACAGTTACTTACCTGTAACAGGTGATCTCTGGGAACAGCAGGAATTAGTCCTCACATATGGGTACGTCGGTACTGACGGAGCCTGCGCGGGAAAGCTCCCCAGCTTCCCAGAAGGAAAGCTTTTGGGGCCTCCCACTGCGCATGCGCGCTGCCTTCCCGCCTTCCTGACCAACTCTCCTCAGTTCGAATTTAAAGCTGAGACAATAGAGAGGAAAGGAAAGAGAGAGAGATACAACTCCTAGGGGAGGCGGGTGGGTTGTGAGGACTAATTCCTGCTGTTCCCAGAGATCACCTGTTACAGGTAACTGTGCTATCTCCAGGAACAAGCAGGAATAAGTCCTCACATATGGGGACTCCCTAGCTAAGATGCCTGGGAGATCCCCTGAAGGGTATGAAACCCTGAAAAGTTCCTCATCTTCCTATGGATCTCAGGCAGACAGTCAGGGAAGGTGGGCAGGAGTTGTTCAAGAATGGAACAGGTGTCTGAGGACAGCCTGACCAAACAAGGCATCCCGGCGGGAGTCCTTGTCCAAACAGTAATGGGCTGTAAAGGTATGAACCGAGGCCCAGGTGGCTGCTCGACAGATCTGGTCAATGGACACAGAGTTTAAATGAGCCATAGAGGTGGGCCATGGCCCTCACGTTGTGAGCGGTGACATGGCCCTCCAGAGAAAGGTTCTTACTCTGGTAAGCAAAAGAGATACACTGAGCAATCCAATTGGAGAGTGTTCTTTTGGAGAATGGAAGTCCGAAATGAGAAGGATCAAAAGCAACAAAAAGCTGAGAAGACTTTCGATGTTGCTGTGTCCTGTGGAAGTAAAAGGCCAGAGCTCTTTTACAGTCTAGAGTATGAAGGTTCCTCTCTGCACTGGATGCATGAGGAGCTGGAAAAAAGACAGGTAAATATACCTCTTGATTAAGATGAAAAGGGGAGAACACTTTAGGCATAAAGTGGGGATTGGTCCTAAGGACCACCTTATCATGATGGAACCTTGTATAAGGTGGATTAGCCACTAGAGCTTGCAGTTCACTGATACGGCGAGCTGAGGTAACTGCAATAAGAAAAATAACCTTCCAGGAAAGAAATTTCAAGGAGGTAGTGGCTAAGGGTTCAAAAGGTGGCTTCATAAGCTGACCAAGAACCAAATTTAAGTCCCATGCCACCGGAGAAGGTCGAATGGGAGGTTTAGTTAAGGTTAGGCCTCTCATGAATCTTGCAATAAGAGGATGAGAGGAAACAGGTTGTCCATTGATGGGCTTAAGTGATGCCGCAATAGCACTCAAATGGACTCTTACTGAATTCGTTTTGAGTCCTGCATTGGAGAGATGCAGGAGATATTCCAAAAGAGAATTCAATGGGAGTGCTAGAGGGTTAAGACCCTTTTGAGCACACCAAATGGAAAATCTTTTCCATTTAAAAGCGTAAGAACGCCTAGTGGGAAGTTTCCTAGAGGCATGTAGGATATCCTTCACTTGCTGCGAAAGATTGAAGTGGTGAAGGTCTAGGCCTTCAGTAACCAAGCTCTGAGGTGAAGGGACTTGGGGTTTGGGTGCCACAAAGTCCCCTCCCCCTGAGACAGAAGGTCTGGAGCCACTCCCAAGTCCAGGGAGGGGGCTTGGGAGAGATGCAGAAGTAGAGGGTACCACACTTGGCGTGGCCAGCGTGGAGCTATGAGGATCATGGACCCTTGATCCCTTTGAAGTTTGAACAGAGTCTTGGGAATCAAAGGAATGGGAGGAAAGGCATACAGGAAGCCCTGACCCCAATGCAGGAGGAAGGCATCCCTGGCCTGAACTCCCTGACACGGAATTCTGGAACAGAACCGGGGAAGTTTGGCATTCCACAGACTTGCAAAGAGGTCTATGTCCGGGGGTCCCCATTTCTGGAAGATTCTGAGTACCTGATCCATGTGCAGGGACCATTCGTGTGGAAGCAGAACTCAACTGAGTCTGTCTGCCCAAGAGTTTTGGATTCCTGGAAGATATACTGCCAGGAGATGGATTTGATGCTCTCTGGCGAAGGCCCATAATCTTAGAGCTTCGTTGCAAAGCGACAGAGAGCCAGTCCCTCCTTGTTTATGTAAAACATGGCTACTTGATTGTCCGTGTGAATAAGGACGGTCATGTTGCTGAGGAGGGTATGAAAAACACTGAGAGCCAGAAAGATTGCTCGAAGTTCCAAGTGGTTGATATGAAGAGTGGTCTCCTGTGGAGACCAAGTGCCCTGAGTGGAGAGATCTTGGAGATGAGCCCCCCAACCTGTTTGGGAGGCATCTGTTGTGAGGGTTGCTTGGGGCAACAATGGTTGAAAGGGGGCCCCCCAACAACAGATTTTGAGTGGATATCCACCATTGGAGAGACCAAAAGAGACTATTGGAGTTTGCTATTTGGTCTGAGAGAGCTCCGGATGCTTGAGTCCACTGGGTGGATAAAGTCCATTGAGCTGCTCTCATATGTAGGCGAGCATAAGGCACCACATGCACTGTGGAGGCCATGTGGCCTAATAGTTGTAGCATCTCTCTGGCAGTCAAGTGGCTTCTGGACTGAGTCTGAGAGGCTAAGTGCACTAGACGTTGGCAACAGGCCTGAGGTAGATAGGCCTTTGCAGTGGTGGTATCCAACCAGGCCCCTATGAATTCCAGGGATTGCGTAGGGGTGAGTTGAGACTTTGGCAGATTGATCACAAGTCCCAGATACTGCAGGATGCGTCTGGTGCGATCCAGGGAAGTCTGAGCCTCGGACTGAGATGGAGCTCGGACGAGCCAGTCGTCCAGGTATGGGAAGACAAAAATTCCCAGGGCGCGTAGAAATGCAGCTATTATTGCCATGCATTTGGTAAATACCCTTGGAGCAGAGGCTAGACCGAAGGGAAGTACTCTGTACTGGAAATGTTTTCCCTGGAACAGAAACCGTAGGAATTTTCTGTGGGATGGATGGATGAGTATATGTGTGTACGTATCCTTGAGATCTAGAGAACAAAGCCAATCTTGACTCTGTAGGTATGGAAGGAGAGTACCTAGAGAAAGCATCTTGAATTTCTCCTTGTATAGAAATTTGTTCAATTCTCTGAGATCCAGAATGGGTCTGTACCCCCCTGTTTTCTTGGGAATGAGAAAATAAGGGGAGTAAAAACCTGATCCCTGTTGAGGAAGAGGAACCTCTTCTATTGCCTTTTGGGCGAGAAGAGTGGTCACCTCCTGACTCAACAGGTCTAGGAGAGATGGGGGAGAATTGAAACTTTTCACCATGGTATGGGGAAGAAGGTTGGAGAAATGTAGTTTGTAGCCCTCTCTGATGATAGAGAGGGTCCATTGTTCTGATGTGATTAGCTCCCATCTGGGAGCAAAATGAGTTAACCTTCCTGGAATGGTGAGAGGTTCTGGTTTTAGAGCCAGAAAGGTTAAGTTCTCTAGATTTAAGTCAAAAACCCTGAGGGGGTTGGGACTGTTGGGCTGTAGCAGCCCCTGCAGGTTATGCCCTGGCCTGTTTAGGCTGCTGACGCTTAGAAGCAAAGCGAGCTGCAGAAGATTGTTGGCCAGTATTTGTGGCAAATCTGGCCTTCTTGTAGAAAGGCTTTTTGAAAGATTTTTTCTTGACAGGGGTAGAGGTAGACTTAGAAAGTCTATCTAATGCAGCATTTTCTGCATCCATTTGAGTGGCTTTGATTTGCCACTCCTTACCAAACAGATTTTCACCTGTACAGGGCAAATTTCCCAACCCATCTTGGGCCCAGGGTTCTAGGTCAGAGGCCTGGAGCCAAGCAATTCTGCGAGCCGCAATGGCAATACCTGAGGCTCTGCTAGCACCCTCAAAGGAGTCAAAGGCTGCTCTGTTGGAGAACTTTGAAATATCTTGGGTATGCTTTAGCAAAAGAAGGAACTCCTCCTTTCTATCCTCTGGGATAAAGGGGAGAAAATGGCGTATCTTTAATGCAATCTCCTTCAGAAACATGCCCATATAGAGGCTGTATGAGTTGATTCTGCCAATAAGCATACTTGCTTGGAAGATTTTTCTTCCAAAAGCATCCAGAGTCCTACATTCTCTTCCTGGGGGAGTAGAAGAGTGTCTTTTAGTACTCTTTATCCTTTTCATAGCTGACTGCACCACGATGGAGTGATGAGGGAGCTGAGTTTTTTGAAACCCAGGAGAAGGGGGGGACACGATACATGGTGTCCAGACGACGAGAATGTGGAGATAGGGTGAGAGGAGTCTCCCATAAGTCCATCATGTGTTCTTGAAGAATTTCATGGATGGGCAAGGTGACTGCCTCTTTGGGAACCTTAGAGTATCCTAAAATGTCTAACTTTTTTGCTCTAGGTTCTTTTTCAGAGGATACAGAAATAGAAAGACCTTTAGCTACTTCAATAATGAAGTCTTGAAAGGATAAATCCTCTGGAGGAGACATTCTCCTCTTTGGAGAAGAGGGCTCCTCAGGTAGAGTAAGGGATACTTCAGCAGAGTCATCTGATGAATCAGAATCATCAGAAGACTCAAAGTATCGTCTGTTTGCTTCCAGGGATCGATAAGCGTATCGACGCGTATCGACATCGGGGGTACCCGGAACCGGATCGGTATCGGGAAAAACCCCGGAACCGGGAACCGGAATCGGTATCCTGGTCGATGTGGATGGCCTGGGTACCGGTATCGGTTGTGGTACCGGAGTCGGTACCGCAGGGTGTGGTACCGAGGGCGTCGCAGCCTTAATGAAAGCGAAAATGGCCTGCTGCATGGATTGAACTGTTTGATCCATGGACGCCACGACTGTCTGGATGTCGGTACCGGATGAATGAGCTGGTACCCCAGAACAGTCTAACAGGTGATCGGTCGAGGCCGTGCCATCAATGTCAACCTGTAACCCCATAGGAGGAGCTTTAGAAGCCGGAGCTTTCCGCCGGGGTTGTTTGGCTGGGGCAGGGTCCTCAGGGTCAAGCCCAGGGGTATCTCGATATTTAGAGGGAGATTTGCCCTTTGAGGACCTGCCAGAGGAATGTTTGGTTACCTGAAATCCATCAGGAGAGGAAGACCTGGAAGATGTCGATGCTGGAGTATCTGTAGAAAAACAGCATGTGAAACTTGGCTGCCCGGTTCTGTAAGCCACGTTTAGACATCAAAGAACAGGATGGGCAATCCGGAATGGAACGGTCAGGCCCCAAACATTTAAGACACCATTCATGGGTGTCTGTGACTGAAATAGTACCGCTGCACTTGGTGCATTTTTTAAACCCAGAGGCTTTTTTCTCCATGAGGGAGAATTTGTGAAGGCCTAAAGGCCTCACAGAACAAACACACCAAGTGAGGAAAAAGGAAGATTTTTTTTTTTTTTTTAGAAATAAAGGAAAAAAGACCGGCGGTACCGGTCTGGAATCGGGGAAGACAGACACGCAGCCAAAGAAATAAATTTAAATAACTTCTTCAGCGCTGACAGGAACACGACCTGCTGGCTCTGCGGAAAAAGAAGAACTGAGGAGAGTTGGTCAGGAAGGCGGGAAGGCAGCGCGCATGCGCAGTGGGAGGCCCCAAAAGCTTTCCTTCTGGGAAGCTGGGGAGCTTTCCGGCGCAGGCTCCATCGGTACCGACGTACCCATATGTGAGGACTTATTCCTGCTTGTTCCTGGAGATAACCAAATATATGGTTCAGATAACTAAGGCCTGAAATTCACTTATTCTTCTAGTTCTGGAAGCTATCATTAGAAAGAGCTTTCCAGGTAACACATTTAAGTGAAGCAAACGGCATTGGCTCAAATGGCAGCTTCATCAAATGTAAGAACACCGAGGTTTCAAGGTACAGGTGGTTTCTGCCTTGAAGTTTGACATGCAGAAGACACTTAAAAATGATAGGCTCTTGGCTTTACAATATCCTACCAATAGGGGCATAATATACCAAGACAGCACTGATGATTGCATGCTAGAGGAAGTCTCTAGTCCTAATCAATAAAAATGAAGTAAGTAGTGCAATATGGTGTTAGGCATTGAAGTGGAAGACATTCTCCTTCTGGTAGTTCACAAATAGTTACTACCCCATGTGGTGCCCTAGATATGCCTAGTAGATGCTTTCTTGTAGCAGCTAATATTTTGAATAGTTCTTGGGAGTCCTAGAGTGTAAACTAAATGTTGCTCAATTGCCACACCACGAAAGCTAAATATCTGAGGCAGGGTTGAAGACAGTACTCCTTCTGTGTGATCAGTAACAGAAAATAGCTGCAGCTTGTACAAAGGCAGTACTGAAAGCCTTCTGGACAGAGGGAATTTGAAAACCAGAATTTCTAGGGTAGCATTCTTAGAAATGCAATCCGTTCCATACACAGGATCCAAGAGGCAGGCAAAGCTCTGGAGTCTCAATATGTGGATGAAACAATTGTGCAGGGAAGAGGGTTTTACATTTTTTTTAGAAACTGGGCAACATTCTGGGGAAGAGGGGGGCTTTTCTGAAAGGATGGGCTCCATCTTAAAGCAGGGTGGAACAATGATGCTGGTATTAACCCTTTGAAGGCCTACTTTAAATTTTTAATCCATATTCTGCAGCCGGGTTAATGTTTGCATATTTTAGGAAAATTGTACCCGTCTTATTCAATATGTTCTAATAGTGATTTTCCTTCTGCTATGGTCATGCATTATATACCATTTGATAGGAAGATTTAGTCAGAATTTTGGATCCTGAGAGTTTTGGGCTCGGCCTGGAAAGGGTTAATCTTTCACAAGCTTTTGAACTAGATGAGGGAAAGCCAACAGCAGTCCAAGAGAGTGCATGGTTCAGAATGATGCATTTTTGAAGGATACTAGCAAAAAAGGGAAGTTAGGGCATCCAGATAGAGGTTCCAATAAAGCATAGTTACTCACCTGTAACAAATGATCTCCGGGAACAGCAGGAATTTAGTCTTCACATATGGGGACTCCCTAGCTTCAGATGCCAGGGAGAAGGCCCCAGAAATTGTGTGCCCTTGTGAAAGGGCTCCACTTATTTATTTATTTACATTTTCTTATATGCCGCGCTATTCTGCATCAGTGCGGTTTACATTGAACAAACTTGAAATTACATTGAACAGGGCATTATAACTTGGAGATAACTATTTTACAGGGAACATGGGCTATGGAGGGCTAAGTGGCTTGCCCAAGACCACAAGGAGCACCTGTGCGACTAGAAACCCCAGTCCTTCCGGCCCAAGGTTGCTGTCCTCTAGTGGGATTTGAACCCCCGACCTTCCGGCCTGAAGTACCTTGCCCCAACCACTAGGCCACTCCTCCACTCCACTTCCCCCATGGATCTCTGGCATCCTACCAGGGATGGTGGGTAGGAGTTGATTAAGTATGGAACAGGTTTTGAACAGCCTGACCAAACAAGGCATCCCGGCGGGAGTCCTTGTCTAAGCAGTAATGGGCCGTGAAGGTATGAACCGAAGCCCAAGTAGCTGCTCAACAGATGTCATCGATAGACAGAGTGAAGATGAGCCATAGAGGCTGCCATGGCTCTCACATTGTGAGCTGTGGCATGGCCTTCAAGAGGAAGGTTTTTACTCATAGGCAAAAGATATACACTGTGCAATCCAGCTGGACAGTGTTCTTTTGGAGACTGGAAGTCCCAAATGACTAGGATCAAAAGCAACAAAGAGTTGAGAGGACTTTCTATGTTGCTGTGTCCTTTGCAAGTAAAAGGCCAAAGCCCTTTTGCAGTCCAAAGTATGAAGATTCCTTTCTGCATTTGAGGCGTGAGGCCTTGGGAAGAATACAGGAAGGTAAACCGCTTGGTTTAAATGAAAAGGTGACACCACCTTTGGCATGAAGTGTGGATGAGTCCTAAGGACTACCTTATGATGGAACCTTGTATAAGGAGGATCAGCCACCAATGCTTGCAATTCACTGATGCAACGTGCTGATGTGATTCAATAAGAAAGATGACCTTCCAGGAAAGGAATTTCAAAGAGGTAGTGGCTAATGGTTCAAAAGGCGGTTTCATGAGCTGCCCAAGAACCAGATTTAAGTCTCATGCCACCGGTGGTGGCTTAATGGGAGGCTTAGTTAAAAGGCAGCCTCTCAAATCTCGCTATGAGAGGATGAGAGGAAATAGGTTGTCCATTTAGAGGCTTGAAAGAAGCTGCAATAGCACTCAAATGAACTCTCACTGAATTGGTCTAAAGCCCTGCATTTGATAAATGAAGGAGATACTCCAGTAATGATTCCAGAGGTATCACAAGAGGGTTAAAGACCCTTCTGCGAGCACCATATGGTAAACCTTTTCCACTTAAATGCATAAGAGCGTCTTGTGGAAGGCTTCCTGGAAGCATAAAGGATATCCTTTATCTGCTGGGAAAGGTTAAGACCGTGAAGTTCTAGGCTTTCAGCAACCAGGCCCTGAGATGCAGAGACTGGGGATTGGGATGCCACCTCCTGAGAAAGGAGATTTGGAGCAGATCCTAACTTCAGAGGCGGAGCTTGAGAGAGATGTAGGAGCAGAGGGTAGCACATTTGCGGTGGCCAATGTGGAGCTATGAGAATCATATGGCCTCTGTCTCTCTGAAGCTTGAACAGGGTTTTGGGAATTAGGGGAATGGGTGGAAAGGCATACAGAAAGTCCTGACCCCAATGGAGGAGGAAAGCATCCCTGGCCTGACAACCCTGAGCCGGAATTCTGGAACAGAACCGGGGAAGTTTGGCATTCAGCAGACTTGCAAAGAGGTCTATGTCCGGGGTTCCCCAAATTTGAAAACTTTTGGCCACCTGGTCTGCATGGAGAGACCATTCGTGTGGAAGCAGAACGCGACTGAGTCTGTCTGCCCAAGAGTTTTGAATGCCTGGAAGATACACCGCAAGGAGATGAATCTGATGCTCTCTGGCGAGGGCCCATAGTTGAAAAGCTTCGTTGCCAAGCGACAGAGCCTGTTCCGCCCTGCTTGTTCACATAGAACATGGCTACTTGATTGTCCGTTTGAACTAGGACTGTCTTGTAGCTGAGCTGGGTGTGGAATACTTGAAAAGCAAGGAAAATTGCTCAGAGTTCTAGGAGATTGATGTGTAAATAGGCCTCCTGTGGCGTCCAGGTACCCTGGGTAGAGAGGCCTTGCAGTTGGGCTCCCCAACCCACCTGTGAAGCATCTGTTGTCAGAGTGGCCTGGGGTGGGGGTTGCTGAAAAGGAAACCCCACCAAAAAGGTTTTGGGGCGATTGCCACCATTGGAGGGACAAAAGGCGATCTGAGTTTGCTATTTTGTCTGACAGGCAACCTGACGCCTGAGTCCACTGAGTGGATCAAGTACACTAGGCTGCCCTCATATGGAGGCGAGCATAAGGAACCACATGCACGGTGGATGCCATGTGGCCTAGCATCTGTAACATTTCCCGAGCAGTGAGGTGAGGTTTTAGCACTGCTTGGGAAGCTAAATGCACAATGCGAAGGCAGCGGGGGCTGTGGAAGGTAGGCCCTTGTCTGTCTGGTATCCAGCAGAGCTCCTATAAACTCTAGGGACTGAGTGGGAGCTAAGTTGGATTTTGGGAAGTTTATGACAAGTCCCAAATACTGAAGGATGCGCCTTGTGCAAGAGGGGGCAACCCTGGCCTCTGAAGGGGCTCAAATGAGCCAGTCGTCTAAGTAAGGGAAGAAATATTCCCAGGGTGCGGAGAAATGCTGCCACCACAGCCATGCATTTTGTGAACACCCTTGGTGCAGAGGCCAGGCCAAAGGGAAGAACCCTGTATTGGTAGCGTTTCCCTTGAAACAGGAAGTGAGGGAACTTTCGGTGAGTTGGATGGATGAGAACATGAGTGTATGCATCCTTGATCTAGAGAACAAAGCCAATCCTGACTCTGAAGGTATGGCAGCAGAGTTCCTAGAGAAATCATTTTGAACTTCTCTTTGAAAAGAAATTTGTTCAATTCTCTGAGGTCTAAAATGGGTCTGTGTCCTCCTTTTTCTTTGGAATAAGGAAATAGGGGGAGTAAAATCCTGCACCCCGTTGGGGAATGGGTACCTCTTCTATTGCCCCTTGAGCAAGGAGCACAGTGACCTCGATCTATCTGGTCATTGAGAGAAGTCTGAGAATTGAACTGTCTTACCACTGTAGGAGGGGGCATGTAGAGGAAATGAAGCTTGTACCCCTCTCTTACAATAGACAGAGTCCAATTTTCTGTTATCTGACCCCATCTGGGGGCAAAATGACATAACCTTCCTGGGATGGTGGAGGGTTCTGGGCCATTCAGGGCCAGGAAGACAAAGTTCTCTAGATAGGAGTCAAAGCCCCTGTGGAGGCTGAGTCTGCTGAGCTGGTTGAGGCTTAGCTGCTTTTGTCTTTCTTTGTCAAGGTTGTTGCTGCTGTCCCTTTTGGGCAGACTGACCTAAACGATGCCCCTGCTGGATATAGGAGGGATAAAACTATTACTTCTTACTGAAGAATGGTTTCTTATAGGATTTTTTCCTCACAGGATCAGCTGTAGATTTAGACAATCTATCCAAAGTGATATTGTCAGCATCTCTCTCATTAGCTTTTTCCTGCCAATTCTTGCCAAAGAGATTCTCTCCTGTGCAAGGAATATTCAATATTCCCTAGTTTATCCTGTTACCCTAATTTCCAAGTCAAATGCCTGGAGCCAGGCAATCCTGATGTGTACCTATGGCAATGGCAGAGGTTCTGCTTATGCACTCAAAGCAGTCAAAGGCTGCACAATTCACAAACTTGGAAACATCCTGGGCATGTTTGACAAGGGCAAGGTAATCTTGCCTCTTAACAGGAAGGAGAGGGCTCATAAGCTTTAAATCTCCTGTGACCTCCTTAGGGAACATTCCCATATATAAGATATAGGATCTGATCCTAGCAGAAAGCATGGAACCCTGGAAGGTTCGACGTCCAAAGGCGTCAAGAGTCCTACACTCACGTCCTGGAGGATTAGATGCATGCCTTTTTGCACTCTATCCTTCTCATAGCTGATTCCACCATCATGGAATGGTGTGGTAATTGAGTCTTCTGAAACCCAGGACAAGGAGGAACTCAATACATGGTGTCGAGTATTCAAAATTGAGATGTGGTTAGAGGTGTTTCCCACATCCTTAACATGAGATCATGCAAGATCTCATGAATAGGTAAGGTAGCTGCCTCCTTGGGAGCTTTAGGGTATTGCAGGATTTCTCATTCTTTTGCCCTAGGCTCTTTTTCAGGAGTCACTGTGATGGAAAGACATCGGGCCACATCTCGGATAAAACCTTGAAAGGACATATCCTCTGGTGGAGACATCCTACGCTGAGGAGAAGAGGAATCCTCAGGAAGAAGTACTCTGGTATCGGCAGAGCTTTCAGAGTCTTCAGACTCATCCGAGGATTCGAAGTATCTCTGATCCGGGTGATCGTGCAAGGCACGGTACCGACTTGTCGATGCCGGATAGACACACATGACTCGGTCCTGGTAGAATACCTGCCGACGTCGAAGCAGTCGGTGCCGGCACCGGAGTTGGTGCCGGTTGAATTGTCTGAAGTGGTTTCAGGGGCATCGAGGCCATGAGAAGAGCCGCCAGACTGCATTCAATAGCCAAGAATCTCTAGTCTATCGACGCTGCCGATGCTTGGGATCGGTACCGGATGAAGCGGCTGGTACCCCAGAGCATGGCACCAGTAGTTCTGCCGAGTTTGAAGCCTCGAGAATATCCTGGAGCCCCGTTAGTGCTTTGGAAGCCGAAGCCTCCCGCCGGGGCAATTTTCCCCGTGAAAGTCCCTCAAGGGCAACGCCAGAGGCATCTCAATGTCTAGAAGGAGATCTACCCTTTGAGGACTGGCTCGATTTATGTTTAGTTACCTGAGATCCATGGGAGGAAGACGAAGCCCTGGAAGACGTTGATGCCACGGAGACTGCATCGGAGCGAAAAAGGATGCTAAGTTTAGCAGCTCGGTTTTGCAGGCCCCTCTGACATCATCCACCAGGCAACACACTCAGAAATAGAGTGGTCAGGAACTAAACATTTGAGGCAACACTCATGGGTGTCTGTGACGGAGATGGTACCGCCACACTTAGAACACTTTTTAAAAACTGAAGCGGGTTTTTCCATTTTGAAGGAAAAAGTTGGGCCTAGTGCCCAAAATGGCACGTGGCACCTGAAGAGAAAATTACTGGAAAGACTCCAGAAGTTTGTTTTTTTTTTAAAGAAAAGAAAGAACCACCGGTGGTACCGGTGTAGCGTCGAGGGAAGGCAGACGCGACCACAAAAAAAAAGAATAGAAGGGGTTTTTTTCTGCAGTGACAGGATTGCGACCTGTCGGCTCTGCGGAAAACGAAGAACTGGAGAGGGACAGTTGGGAAAGGCGGGAAGGCAGCACGCAGGCGCTGTGGGATGCTCCCAAAAGCTTTCCTATTGGACGCTGGGGAGCGTTCCCGCGCAGGCTCCGTCGGTACCGACGATACCCTAATGTGAAGACTACATTCCTGCTTGTTCTTGGAGATAGGTAAAAGAACCCAGGTGCCTTTGAGCAAAGAGCAGAGTTGAAAGATTCAAAACTAGCCTTGTGAACTGATAACTAGATCATTCATATGAACGAAAAACACTCTGAAATGCCTGTATGCAAATACTAGGTCTAAGAAATAAGAGCGTTAGAATATATAGCACTGAAAGGTTAGATATAACTTGGCATCTCAGAAGTGATGAAGGAAGATAACTAAAGGGATACCAATACCTGGGTACAAATTATATTGCAATGATAGGGTGGCGCTATATTAAAGAGCGTGTTGAGTCAAACAGGATAAGTTTTGCAGGAAACAAAATACACTATAGAATCTATGGACAGAAATTCCCTGTAAAAACGGGAAGGAATGGCAGTGGGAACGTACTATCTGCCTGACCTGAATGTTGAAATGAGGATGCTAACAAAAATTTACAACAATAATAATGGAAGATTTCAATTACCCCAATATCAACTGTATTAATGTCATATCAGGACTTGCTAGGAGATAAGTTTCTATATGAAATAAATGACTGCTTCATGAAGCAGCTGGTTCAGAACAGAAACAAGAAGCTATTTTAGACCTAGTCTTTGGTGGAAGACAGGATCTGGTGTGAAAAGTAACTGTTGGGGGTCACATTTGATTTAATAAATGGGAGGACAGCAAGGAAAACCACTGCACTAGCATTTAACTTTCAAAAGGTTAATGAGGAAAATGGTTAAGAAAAAAACTAAAAAGGAGCAATTGCAAGGTTAAGAGTTTACATCAGTGTACTCTCTCTTGGAAGCCCTGACCAGATGTAATCCACGCTTTAAGAAAGGTGGAAGGAAAGCCAAACAACTGCTGGCATGGTTTAAAGGTGAGGACATCAGAGAGGCTGTTATGGCCTAAAAGGCATCTATCAGAAAATGGAAAAAGGAGCCAAATGACAAAAATAGGAACACACTGGCAAGTCATATGCAAGGCCTTGATAAGGCAGGTGAAGAGAATTTCAAAAGCAGCTTGCTATGGAAGCAAAACACTCAAAACATTTAAGTACATTTTTAGCTAAAAACCGGTCTCTCAGATGGACAATTAGATAAAGGGGTAAAAGGGGCACTAAGGGAGGACAAAGCCATGGCACAGACTTTGGTCTTTACTAAAGATAGATGTAGGGAAGTTACCCATGTCAGAAAGATACTTAAAGGTGATGTATCAGAGGAAATTAAATCAAAATAAACCTGGAAGATGTAAGAGCAATTTGAAAAGCTTAAGAGCAGCAAATAACCTGGATTAGAAGGTATGCATCCCAGAGTGCTGAAAGAACTCAAATGAAATTGCAGACTTAATAAATTTATGCTATCAAACTCGCTGCCAATTAAGCACCAGATTTTAGAGAGGATTCTAGGGGTGAATGGGTATAGTGTTGCTCCTCACCTGTAACAGGAGATCTCTGGGAACAGCAGGAATCAGTCTTCACGTATGGGTATCGTTGGTACAGAGAGTCCGCGCGGGAACACTCCACAGCGTCCAATAGGAAAGCTTTTGAGAGCAATACACTGCACCTGCGCATCTGCCTTTTCAAGTCCTCCCCTCAGTTGAGTTTGTAGCTGAGAGGGGGAAAAGAATACCCTGCAACTCCTAGGGGAGGAGGGTGGGTTGTGAATGCTGATTTCTGCTGTTCCTGGAGATCACCCATTACAGGTGAGTAATAGCGCAATCTCCAGGAACAAGCAGGAATTCAGTCTTCACATATGGGACTCACTACCTCTAAGGTATCAGACTGGAGTTGGAAGCAGTGGTGTCCATGAGGCTGAAAGACAGAGCCGAGGTGGTGTGGCTACAAAGTGGCCCCACTGGACTCTATTGCATTTGGCAAGACCATTGCCAGGGAAGTCTGGGATGGAGGGTAAGAGTTGCAGTTAAGTCCCAAAAAAGCTGCTAGAAGACAGCCTGGCCAAAAAACGCATCTTGACGGGAATCCGTGTCCAGGCAGTAGTGTGCAGCAAAGGTATGAATGGAGAACCATGTAGCTGCTTGACAGATTTTGTCAATGAAGACGGAAGACTGGCAACTGAGGTTGCCATGGCTCCCACATTGAGAGCTGTGATGTGACCCTCAAGGGAGAGTCCCGCTTGAGCACAGGCAAAAGAAATGCAGTCCACAATCCAGTTGGATAGGGTGTGCCTCGTAACTGGCAGTCCAAGGTGACTTGGATCAAAGGAAATGAATTGAGAGGATTTCCTGTGATTCTTGGTTGCAATCTAATGTTTACAGAGAACCACCTTGTCATGGTGAAAAGGGGTATACAGAGGATCAGACATTAAAGCCTGCAGTTCACTGATGTGTTGAGTTGAGGCCGATGAGAAAGAAGTGGTGGCTAAAGGCTCAAAAGGAGGCTTTAGAAGTTGTGTTAGGAGCACATTGAGGTCCCACGCCACTGGTGGTGGTTTGATCAGTGGCATGGACAGCAGAAGACCCTACATAAATCACTGCACCAAGGGGTGTGAAGAAATAGAACGCCTGTCCACCGGTCTATGATAGGCCGAGATGGCACTCAGATGAGCTCTGAGTTAGTCTTGAGACCTGCCAAGGACAAATGGAGGAGATATTGTAAAAGGAATTCCACCGGGCAGGCAGAGGGGTCAATATGCTTCGGGGCACAGAGTGTGAACCATTGCCATTTGAAGGAAAAGAACGTCTGGTAGATGGCATGCGGGATGCAAGTAGGATGTCCTCCTTGACCTGTTGTGGAAGGTCAAGATCTGCAAAGATTATGTTTTTAGCAGCCACGCTGTGAGACGGAGGGCTTGTGGATTGGAAAGGAGAAGCGTCCCATGATCCTGAGAGGAGGTTGGATGCTGAGAGGTGGAGTCTGCGCCAAACGAGTCAGCAGAGGAAACTATGGCTGATGGGGCCAGTAAGGGGCTATTAGGATCATGGAGTCCTTGTCAGCCTGCAGCTTGAACAGAGTATTGGGTATTAAGGGAATGGGCAGAAATGCATAAAGTAGGCCCTTTCCCCAATGGAGAACGAAGGCAAAATAGTGGAAGTTGTGCATTCTCCTGGGTGGCAAACAGATCTATTCTGGGGGTCTCCCACATGTGGAAGATCCAAGATGTCATTTCCCTATTTAAAGTTCACTCGTGTGGACGTAGGATACAGCCAAGTCTGTCCCGCAAGGAGACCGAGTTCGCCCGGGTGAAACACCGCCCTGAGATGGATGCTGTATGCAATGGAGAGGAACTGAAGATGAAGGGCTTTCTAGCAGAGGGAATAGGAACCCATCCCCCCCTGCTTGTTTAAATAGTCCAAACAGACAGCCAGGTGGCCATGTTCTAAGACCTGTTTGCCCAAAAGCTGGGGTTGAAAAACCCAAAGGGCATTCGTGAGAGCACATAGCTCCAAGAGGCTGATCTGCAACAAATTCCTGTAGTGTCCACTGTCCCTGTGTGGCAAGACTGTCTAGATGTGCTCCCCACCAGAGTTTGGAAGCATCCATTGTCAGGATGAATTGAGGTGGAGACATCTGAAAAGGTGACCCTCCGAGTAGGTTTTGAGGGGAGCACCACCACTGAAGGGAGTTGACAAGCAGAGGGGTGATGCAGATCTTGTCAGATGCCCAGTTGTTTGTGTCCATTGAGACAGAGTCCACTGGGCTTGGCACATGTGCAGGCGGGCATAAGAGATGGACTGTGGAGGCCATGTGCCGTAAAAGGCACATCTTTTCTCTGTCACAGCACTGAGCCGTTCTGCTGTTGGCCAGCTCGATGAGGCAAGCAGAGCGATCCTGTGGAAGGCAAGCTCGAGCATGACGAGTGAGTGTCCAGAAGCGCTCTGATGAATTGGAACAGCTGTGATGAGACCAGGTGCAATTTTGGAAAGTTTAAGACGAATTCTAAATATTGGAGCACAATGATGGTACGATGAAGAGAGTTTTACCTCCTGTGGGTATTCTCCCTAATTAGCCAGTCATTTAAGTAGGAGAAGACAGACTCCCAAAGTACAAAGGTAGGCAGCAACCACTGCCATGCATTTCATGAACTTTCAGGATGTAAAGGCTAACCCAAAGGGGAGTACCCGATATTGGCAGAGGATTTGCTGGAACTGAAAATGCAGATACTGTGTTGAGGATGGATCAGCAAATGTGTATATGCCTCCTTGAGGTCTAGAGAAAATAGCCAGTCATCCCTCTGAAGATATGGCAAAGAAGTGTACAGAGAAATCATTTAGAATTTTTCTCGAACTAGGAATTTGTTTAAATTCCTTAGATTTAGAATGGGCCTGAACCCTCTTGTCTTGGTGATAAAGTAAGGAGAGTAGAAGCCTCTGCCCTCTTGGGTGGGTGAAACTCTCTACAGTCCCCTGAGCTAACAGGGTTGACACCTCAACTAATAGAAAATTTGCCTGCAAGGGGTTTGTAGATAATCCCTCGTGGAGGTGGTGAGGGGCAAGGTTTTGAAATGAAGCCGGTAGCCTAGACAATGCTGATTGTCCACTGCTCTGTGACGAGGTACCATCTTGGTGCGCTTATTTCCTCTCATGGTTTTCAGTACCATCTCTATGCTGATGACTCCCAAATCTCTCTACTCCTGATTTCTTCTGCTTTCCAATCCCGGATCTCTTGCTGTCTCTCTGCCATTGCTGCCTGGATGTTCCATCATCGCCTGAAATTGAACATGGCCAAGACCGAACTTCTCATTTTTTCTCCTAAAGTTTCCCTTTCTCCTTTTTCAGTCTCTGCTGATGGCTCTGTTCTCCAACCTGTTTCATCTGCTCGCAATTTGGGTGTTTTTGACTCTTCGCTCTCTTTCTCCTCTCATATCCAACTCACGCTAAGACCTGTCGCTTCTTTCTCTTCAACACTGGCAAAATCCACCCCTTTCTCTCTGAGCTCATTACTAAAACCCTCATCCATTCCCTAATCACCTCCCGCCTTGATTATTGTAATCTCCTTGTTGGTCTCCCTCAGTCTCATCTCTTCCCTCTTCAGTCTATTCAGCACTCCGCTGCCCATTTGATTTTCCGTCAGCCTCGTTTTGCCCACATCACTCCTCTCCTCAGATCTCTTCACTGGCTCCCTATCTGTTTCCGTATTCACTTTAAGCTTCTCCTTCTGACCTATAAGTGCATTCACTCTGTGGCTCCTCAGTACCTTTCTTCTCTCATTTCTCCCTGTTTCCCCCCTCGTGTACTCAGTTCTTCTTCCCAGTTGCTTCTTGCTATGCCCTTCTCCTCTATTGCCAACTCCAGATTCCGCTCTTTTCACCTTGCTGCTCCTTACGCTTGGCATAAACTTCCTCTCTCTATACATCAGGCATCTTCTTTGCCCCTCTTCAAACTCAAGTTAAAAGCTCATCTTTTCGCCTCTGCCTTTGGCTCTTGATTTTGCTGTTCTCCTTCCTTCCCCTCTTTTCACCTTTCTTTCTTCCTCTTACACTTGTTCTTACCTCTTTCCTTTGTCCTGTCTCTCCTGCTCTTGTCTCTTTGCCCTTGTTATCTTTTCTCTACTCCTTTTCTTGCTTTGTCTTTTTTAGATTGTAAGCTCTTTTGAGCAGGGACTGTCTTTTTGTGTTTTCATTGTACAATGCTGCGTGTGCCTGGTAGCGCTTTATAAATGCTTAGTAGTAGTAGAGTCTGCCTGCTACATGCAGGGGTGAGGGACCATGCAGAGGCAGAGTAGCCATGCTCTCTCTATAAAGATAGTTGAGGCTTTTGGAAACTAGGGCATGGTGGAACTCAGTATACGGTATAGAGTCATTTGCTGATAGGCAGAACCGTTAGCAGGGCCTCCCACATACATAGCATTAGATCTTGCAGGATCCAATGCACTGGTAACGTGGCTGCCTTTTGGGCGCCAAGAGGTATTGGAGGATTTCCAACTCCTCTGCCCTCTGTTCTGTCTCACACGCCACGGTGATCAGCAGGCCTGCTGCCATGTCCTGAATAAAGTCTTGAAAAGACAAGTCCTCTGGCGGGGATAAACACTGCTCATGAGGGGACAGATTGGAAGGGAGATTCTGGATTACTCTGGAATCCTTCAATGCATCAGAATCGGATGAAGTCTAATCCGATTCTGACAAAGTCAAAGTATCAACTGTCCCATGCCAATATTTAGTGAATCAATGACTGGACAGTGCAGCAGCAGGAACCTGTTGGGTACCAACAATGCCTGTCTGTTCCAAAGGAGGCATCGAAGGGAGGAGGGTCCCCTGATGCAGGTTTGAGGTCCAGCATCTGTCCCAGAGGTATTGGCTGTGGGCCAGATACTAATGCCTGCAATGTTGGAGCTATCAATACTAACACTGAGGCTGTCAGGAGTGCTGCCAAACTCCTCTTGATAACCAGGATGTGCTGGTCGAGGGAGGTAGCTGATGTCAGGGTGGAATTCTACATGAAGCTCTGAGCCACTGTCCCACAGCATGGAACTAGTAGCTCTCTGGAGGTCGAGGCCTCAGGAGTGTCATGGAGCCCCTGCTGTGCTTTGGAGGGCTGATCCTCCCGCGGGGGCTATTTGGCATGCACCTTTCGGTGAATCTTGATGCTGATGAAGGGACTTACCTCGAGGATCAGTACCGTGTTTCAGTGCTGATGACTAAGACAGTCTTATATTTAAATTTTAAGGAGACCTGAGAACCAAGAGAGGCAGCTGATGTCCTTGATGATATGGAAGTCACTAAAATCAAGTCTGGGCCAAACAGAGAACAGCATACAGCCTGGCTCTGTTCTTTAGTCCTCTTTTTGTCATTTGTTGGCACAAAGGACAATCAGTCGGTAAATGGTCTGGGCCAAAATATTTTAAACACCAGTCATGTTTATCGGTGACTGATGAGGAAAAGAGTAGGCCAAAGCCTAATTTGGTGGTAGAAACCACCAAAAACTGGAAAAAATGAAGAAAATTTTTTTTTAAAAAGAAAGGAAATATCAGGGTCCGTTATCAGCGTCAATGGAAAGGCAGAGTACAGATTTAAACAAAAAAAACCTATGTTTTTTGGACATGACAGGAAAGAAACCTGCTGGTTCTGAAGAAAACAAAGAACTGAGGAGAGGACTTGGGGAAGGTATATGCACAGGCGCAGTGGATTGCTCCCAAACGCTTTCTTATTGGACACTGGGGAGTGCTCCCACAAAGGCTCCGTCGGTACCAACAATGCCCATATGTGAAGACTGCATTCCTGCTTGTTCCTGGAGATACTACAAACCAGTAAGCCTGACAGTGCCAGGCAAAATGGTGGAAACTATTATAAACAACAAAATTACTGAATATAGTCATGGTTTAATGGGACAAAGCCAACATGGATTTAGCTAAGTCTTGTTTCACTAATCTGCTATATTTTTTGACACTGAACAGGTAGATAAAGGTTAACTGCTTGATATAATGCATCTGGATTTTCAGAAAGCCTTTGACACAGTCCCTTATGAGAGACTCTTGAGGAAATTAGAGTCATGGGATAGGAGGCAGGAGGGCAGTGTCAAGACGGCAGTACCATAGGTCGTCTGTGCTGGAGCATTTCCCTCTTTCCTGTACTACCTGTTATGGCTCCCAGACCCAAGGGGAAAACCCCGGCTAAAACTACCACGGTGGCTTCCTCTGCAACCGATCAGCAGAAGCTTGAAGCACCCCTCAAGGCCCTAGCAGTCAAGAAAGCCACAAAGGAGAGCTTGGCTGCATGGGATGCCAATGGGAGTCGCCCACACTTCAGCATAAGCCATCTGAAGCCCCATGGCAGCGTCTCTTTGGATCCTCATCTGGCTCGGAGCAATTGGAACAGAGCCTTGTTTCTAACGAAATGCTGTCTCCCTCTGTTGCTGAGAGAGTTGGTAATATCAGGGACCCTGCCTCACCTTCACCACCACTTACTACGGCTCCCGTGCAAATGGATTTAGCCGATTTATGTTTGGAGAAGCTGGGAGCTGGAGCAGATCCTGTGTCACAGGCCCTGCTCACAAAGGAAAAGAATCATCTGGGAGGAGTGCCTTCAACTACACCAGTGAATCAAGTCTCATCAGAAATTACTTTGCAATCTATATGGGCTATGCTTGTTGAGCTTGACAGAACTGTTGATAAATGCTCCCAAGTTGTTTCAACCTTAGTGCAAGCTGTGGGACATCTCTTCTCAACATGAGTCATTTGTTAAGGAGATGCAAGAACAGTTTGCCAGACTAAGCAAGGGAGTGAGTCCAAAAGTGTTATTGATCAACTGGTTAAGGATAAAACTGATTCATCAAAAACTGGAGCAATTTGAAATAAATTGCGTAGTCTAAATCAGAGTTTAAAACTTTCCAAAGGTTACTAATCTCTCTCCACTAGAAACTTTAAAAAATACCTATGAGAATTGCTCCAGATTCCTGAAGCCACTATACTGCCATTGAATAAAGTTTACTTTTTGCCTCGTCTGAAGATTTCACAGGCAAAATCTGCTGAATCTTGTGAGGAACAGAATTTGAGCGACTTTTTAGAATCTTCACTTAGCCAAATTACTGAAAGGGTTACTTTATTAGTTCATTTTGTATTGAGTCATTATCTCTATATTTTGTCCTTATTTTTCAAGAAAATAGAAGTCCCTTTTAAGGTGCAAACTGTTCGCATATATCCAGATGTTAACCATTCCACTCGAGAGAAAGCACAGTTACTTACCTGTAACAGGTGATCTCTGGGAACAGCAGGAATAAGTCTTCACATATGGGTACGTCGGTACCGACGGAGCCTGCGTGGGAACGCTCCCTAGCTTCCCAAAAAGGAAAGCTTTTGGGAGCATCCCACTGAGCCTGTGCGCTGCCTTCCCGCCTTTCCTGACCAGCTCTCCTCAGTTCGAGTTTAAAGCTGAGACAATAGAGAGAGAGAGGAAAGGAAAGACAGAAAAGAGATACAACTCCTAGGGGAGGTGGGAGGGTTGTGAAGACTTATTCCCTGCTGTTCCCAGAGATCACCTGTTACAGGTAAGTAACTGTGCTATCTCCAGGAACAAGCAGGAATGAGTCTTCACATATGGGGACTCCCTAGCTAAGATGCCTGGGAGATCCCCAAGGATATGAGACCCTGGGAAGGGGTCTACTTCCTCCTATGGATCTCAGGCATCCATCCAGGGAAGGAGGGTAGGAGTTGCTTAAGAGTGGAACAGGTGTTTGAGAACAGCCTGACCAAACAAGACATCCCGGCGGGAGTCCTTGTCCAAGCAGTAATGGGCTGTGAAGATATGAACCGAGGCCCAGGTGGCTGCTCGACAGATTTGGTCGATGGACACAGAATTTAGATAAGCCATAGAGGTGGCCATGGCCCTCACATTATGAGCTGTGACATGGCTCTCCAGAGAAAGGTTCTTACTCTGGTAGGCGAAAAATACACTGAGCAATCCAATTGGACAGTGTTCTCTTAGAGACTGGAAGTCCCAAATGAGAAGGATCAAAAGCAACAAAAAGCTGGGAAGACTTTCTATGTTGCTGTGTCCTTTGTAAGTAAAAAGCAAGAGCTCTTTTACAATCCAGAGTATGAAGACTCCTCTCTGCACTGGATGCATGAGGAGCTGGAAAAAAGACAGTAAATATACCTCTTGATTAAGATGAAAAGGTGAGACCACTTTAGGCATAAAGTGTGAATTTGTCCTAAGGACCACCTTGTCATGATGGAACCTTGTATAAGGTGGATTAGCCCCTAAGGCCTGCAGTTCACTGATGCGGCGAGCTGAAGTGACTGCAATGAGGAAAATAACCTTCCAGGAAAGAAACTTCAGGGAGGTAGTGGCTAAGGGTTCAAAAGGTGGCTTCATGAGCTGACCAAGAACCAAATTTAAGTCCCATGCCACCAGAGGAGGCCTAATGGGAGGTTTAGTTAAAGTTAGGCCTCTCATGAATCTTGCAATGAGAGGATGAGAGGAAATAGGTTGTCCATTGATGGGCTTAAGGGATGCTGCAATAGCACTCAAATGGACTCTTACTGAATTTGTCTTAAGTCCTGCATCAGAAAGATGCAGGAGATAGTCTAATAGAGAATTTAAAGGTAGTGCTAAAGGGTCAAGGCCCTTTTCAGCACACCAAATGGAAAATCTTTTCCACTTAAAAGCATAGGAACGCCTGGTGGAAGGTTTTCTGGAAGCATGGAGGATATCCTTCACTTGCTGAGAAAGATTCAAGCCTTGAAGGTCTAGGCCTTCAGTAACCAAGCTCTGAGGTGAAGGGACTTGGGGTTTGGGTGCCACAAAGTCCCTTCCTCCTGAGACAGAAGGTCTGGAGCAGCTCCCAAGTCCAGGGAGGGGGCTTGGGAGAGATGCAGAAGTAGAGGGTACCACACTTGGCATGGCCAGCATGGAACTATGAGGAACATAGATCCTTGATCCCTCTGGAGTTTGAACAGAGTCTTGGGAATCAAGGGAATGGGTGGAAAGGCATACAGGAAGCCCTGACCCCAATGAAGGAGGAAGGCATCCTTGGCCTGAACTCCCTGAGACGGAATTCTGTAACAGAACCGGGGAAGTTTGGCATTCCACGGACTTGCAAAGAGGTCTATGTCCGGGGTTCCCCATTCTTGAAAGATTCTGAGTACCTGATCCATCTGCAGGGACCATTCGTGTGGAAGCAGAACTCGACTGAGTCTGTCTGCCCAAGAGTTTTGGATTCCTGGGAGATATACTGCCAGGAGATGGATTTGATGCTCTCTGGCGAAGGCCCACAATCTTAGAGCTTCGTTGCAAAGCGACAGAGAGCCAGTTCCTCCTTGCTTGTTTATATAAAACATAGCTACTTGATTGTCCGTATGGATGAGGACTGTCTTGTAGCTGAGGAGGGTATGGAAGACCTTGAGAGCTAGAAAAACTGCTCGAAGCTCCAAGTGGTTGATATGAAGAGAGGTCTCCTGAGGGGACCAAGTGCCTTGAGTGGAGAGGTCCTGTAGATGAGCTCCCCAACCTGTTTGGGAGGCATCTGTTGTGAGGGTTGCTTGGGGCAACAACTGTTGGAAGGGGGACCCCAGCAACAGATTTTGAGTGGACATCCACCATTGAAGAGACCAAAAGAGACGTTTGGAGGTTGCTATTTGGTCTGAGAGAGCTCCTGATGCTTGAGTCCACTGGGTGGACAAGGTCCACTGAGCTGCTCTCATATGTAGGCAAGCATAGGGTACCACATGTACTGTGGAAGCCATGTGGCCTAGCAGTTGCAACATCTCCCGGGCAGTTAAGTGGCTCTTTGACTGAATCTGGGAGGCTAACTGCACTAGACGCTGGCAACGGGCCTGAGGAAGGTAGGCCCTTGCAGTGGTGGTATCCAACCAGGCCCCTATGAATTCCAGGGACTGAGTAGGGATGAGCTGAGACTTTGGGAGGTTTACCACAAGTCTCAAATACTGCAGAATGCGCCTTGTGCGGTCTAAGGAAATCTGGGCCTCTGATTGAGATGGGGCGCGGATGAGCCAGTCGTCCAGGTATGGGAAGACAAATATTCCCAGAGTGTGTAGAAATGCAGCAACTACTGCCATGCATTTGGTGAACACTCTTGGGGCAGAGGCCAGGCCGAAAGGAAGCACTCTATTGATAATGTTTTCCTTGGAAAAGAAAACGTAGGAATCTTCTGTGAGATGGATGGATGAGGACATGAGTGTACGCATCCTTGAGATCTAGAGAACAAAGCCAATCCTGACTTTGAAGGTATGGAAGGAGTGCCCAGAGAAAGCATCTTGAACTTCTCCTTGCATAGAAATCTGTTCAATTCTCTGAGATCTAGAATGGGTCTGTATCCCCCTGTCTTCTTTGGAATGAGAAAATAGGGGGAGTAGAACCCTGACCCCTGTTGAAGAAGAGGTACTTCTTCTATTGCCCCTTGGGCAAGAAGGGTAGTTACCTCCTGACGTAGAAGGTCAAGAAGAGATGTGGGAGAATTGAAATGTGTCACCATGGTGTGGGGAGGAAGGTCTGAGAAATGAGGTTTGTAGCCCTCTCTGATAATAGAGAGGGTCCACTGCTCTGATGTGATTTGCTCCCATCTGGGAGCAAAATGAGCTAACCTTCCTGGAATGGTGAGAGGTTCTGGCTGTTTCAAAGCCAGAAAGGCTAAGTTCTCTAGCATCAAGTCAAAAACCCTGAGGGGTTTGGGACTGCTGAGTTGCAGCAGGCCCCGCAGACTTAGTCCTGGCCTGCTCAGGTTGCTGACGCTTAGTGGTAAAGCGACCTGTAGAAGATTGTTGGCCAGAGGCGGAAGGGAATCTGCCCTTCTTGAAAAAAGACTTTTTAAAAGTCTTTTTCTTGGCAGGGATGGAGGTTGACTTTGAAAGTCTATCCAGAGCAGAGTTCTCTGCATCCATTTGAGTGGCTTTAATCTGCCACTCCTTGCCAAATAGATTTTCACCTGTACAGGGCAGATTTCCTAGGCCATCTTGAACCCAGGGTTCCAAATCAGAAGCCTGGAGCCAAGCAATTCTGCGAGCAGCTATGGCAATGCCTGAGGCTCTGCTGGCACCTTCAAAGGTGTCAAAGGCTGCCCTGTTGGAAAGCTTTGAAATGTCTTGAGTATGCTTAAGCCAAAGAAGAAATTCTTTCCTTTATCTTCTGGAATAAAAGGGAAGAAAGTGTGCAACGTTTCTGCCACTTCTTTTAGAAACATACCCATATAGAGGCTATATGAGTTGATTCTGGCAATGAGCATACTGGCATGGAAGATTTTCCTACCAAAAGCATCCAAGGTTCTGCATTCTCTTCCTGGAGGAGCAGAAGAGTGTCTCTTTGTACTCTTTATCCTCTTCATAGCTGACTGCACCACAATGGAATGGTGAGGAAGCTGAGATTTTTGAAATCCAGGACAGGGAGGGACACGGTACATAGTGTCCAACCTGCGAAAATGAGGAGAGAGAGTGAGAGGAGTCTCCCATAAATCAATCATGTGTTCATAAAGAATCTCATGAATTGGTAAGGTGACTGCCTCTCTAGGAGCCTTAGGGTATCCTAAAATATCCAATTTTTTTGCTCTAGGCTCTGATTCAGAAGTGACTGAAATAGAAAGTCCTTTTAGCTACTTCTCTTATGAAGTCTTGAAAGGACAAATCTTCTGGAGGAGACATTCTTCTTTTTGGAGAAGGCGGCTCCTCAGGAAGGGCTATGGATACTTCAGGAGATTCATCCGATGAATCAGAATCGAAGTACCGTCTGTCAGGGTGCTCTTCCAACGCTCGGTACGCGTATCGAGCGGTATCGACATCGGGCGTTCTCGGAACCGGGTCGGTACCAAGAAATAGCCCTGGACCAGGAACCGCTGCTGGTATCCTGGTCGATGTCGATGCAGTCGGTACCGGTATCGGAACCGGTGCCGGAGCCGATACCGACAACAGAGCTCGTTGCGGTACCGTCGGCGTCACAGCTTGAAGGCTGAAATAGCCTGCTGCATGGACAGAACATTCTGATCCATCGACGCCATGAATGCCTGGAGGTCGGTACCGGGAGATTGTGCCGGTACCCCAGAGCATTCTAACAGGTGATCGGTCGAGGCCGTGCCATCGATGTCAACCTGTAACCCCATAGGAGGAGCTTTGGAAGCCGGAGCTTCCCGCCGGGGTTGTCTGGCTGGTGCAGGGTCCTCGAGGGCAAGCCCGGAGGCATCTCGATGCTTAGAGGGACATCTACCCTTCGAGGACCTGCTAGATTTATGTTTGGTTACCTGAGATCCATCAGGAGAAGAAGACCGGGAAGAGGTCGATGCTACCGACGCTGCATCAGCGGGAAACAGGACATGGAGCTTAGCTGCTCGGTTCTGTAAACCCCGTTTAGACATTTGAGAGCAGGACGGACAATCCGGAATGGAGTATTCAGGACCCAAACATTTAAGGCACCATTCATGGGTATCTGTAACAGAAATAGTACCGCTACACTTAGTGCATTTCTTGAACTCTGAGGCTGGTTTTTCCATGAGGGAAATTTTCTCTTGGGCCCCGAGGCCTAGAAGAAAAAATTACACTAAGTGGAGAAAAGTATAGATTTTTTTTTTTTTTTTTTTTTAAAGAAAGAAAGAAAAGACCGGCGGTACCGGTCCGGAGTCGGGGAAGGCAGACACGCGACCAAAGAAATAAAATAAAGAACTTCTTCAGCGGTGACAGGGCTCGACCTGCTGGCTCCGCGGCAAAGAAGAACTGAGGAGAGCTGGTCAGGAAAGGCGGGAAGGCAGCGCGCAGGCGCAGTGGGATGCTCCCAAAAGCTTTCCTTTTTGGGAAGCTGGGGAGCGTTCCCGCGCAGGCTCCGTCGGTACCGACGTACCCATATGTGAAGACTCATTCCTGCTTGTTCCTGGAGATGGTTATTCCTACCAATGCATCAGGAGACAATATCTTTGGGAGCTCATTTTCGATTAAGATAACCATGTAAATGTTTCATTACCTATGAAAATGTGAAGAATATTTTGTAGCTGAGTGAAAGGATAGAGGGAGAGAGGAAAGAGACAAAGAGATAGAGAGACAACTCCTAGGGGAGGTGGGTGGATTGTGAAGACTAAATTCCTGCTGTTCCCGGAGATCACCTGTTACAGGCGAGTAACTACACTATCTCCAGGAAAAAGCAGGAATGTGGTCTTCACATATGGGGACTCCCTAGCTGAAGATGCCAGGGAGATAGCCCCAGGAAGGTGCCACCCTAGAAAGGTAGGCATCCTTCCTCCCATGGATCTCTGGCATTCCACCAGGGTTGGTGGGTAGGAGTTGAATTAGGTCTGAAAGAGATTTTGAACAGCTTGGCCAAAGAAGGCATCCCAACGGGAGGCTTTATCCAGGCAGTAGTGGGCTGTGGAGGTGTGTACCGAAGCCCAGGTGGCTGGTCGACAAATGTCATCGATAGACACGGAGTGGAGATTAGAATATGGAAGCTGCCATGGTTCTCACGTTATGAGCTGTGACATGGCCCTGAAGAGGAAGACCCTTACTCTCATAAGCAAAGGATATGCATTGGGCAAACCATTTAGATAAAGTTATTTTGGAGACTGGAAGTCCCAAATGACTAGAGTCAAAAGCTATAAAAAGTTGTGAAGACTTTCTATGTAGCTGTGCTCTCTGTAGGTAAAAGGCTAAGGCTCTCTTACAATTCAAAGTATGAAGATTTCTTTCTGCATTAGAGGCCTCGGAAAAAATACAGGAAGATAAATTGATTGATTCAAATGAAAAGGCGAAATCACCTTTGGCATAAAGTGTGGATGAGTTCTAAGAACAACCTTATCATGATGAAACCTAGTATGAGGAGGATCAGCCACTAAAGCTTGCAGTTCACTAATGCGACGTGCAGAGGTGATTGCAATTAGGAATATGACCTTCCAGGTCAAAACCTTAAGGGTTGTAGTGGCTAAAGGCCCAAAAGGCAGCTTTCATGAGCTGCCCGAGAACTAGATTTAGATCCCATGCCACCGGTGGTGGCTTAATGGGAGGTTTGGTTAATAGAAGACCTCTCATAAATCTGGATAAGAGTGGATGAGGGGAAATTGGTTGTCCATTCAGAGGCTTATAAGAAGCTGCAATTGCACTAAGATGGACTCTTACCGAATTGGTCTTTAGACCAGAATTCGATAAGTGAAGGAGATACTCTAGTATCGATTCTAAAGGTGTGACAAGGGGGTTTAATCCCTTCTTGGAGCACCATATAGTAAAACGTTTCCACATGAAGGCATAAGATCTTCTTGTGGAAAGTTTTCTAGAAGCCTGAAGGATATCCTTTACCTGTTGGGACAGGTTGAAATCCTGGAGGTCTAAGCCTTCAGCAACCAGGCAGTGAGATGCAGAGACTGGGGACTCGGGCGCGCCATAGCGTCCTGTCCTCTTGGGAAAGGAGATCTGGAGCATGCCCTAACTCCAGAGGTGCAGCTTGAGAGAGCTGTAGAAGCAGGGAATACCACACTTGGCGTGGCCATCGTGGCACTATGAGAATCATGCGACCCCTGTCTCTCTGAAGCATGAAGAGTGTTTTGGGGATGAGGGGAATGGGTGGGAAGGCATAAAGGAAGTCCTGACCCCTATTGAAGGAGGAAGGCATCCCTTGCCTGACAATTGTGAGCCGGAATCCTGGAACAGAACCGGGGAAGTTTGGCATTCAATGGACTTGCAAAGAGGTCTATGTCTGGAGTACCCTAGAGATGAAATATCTTTGCCACCTGGTCTAGGTGGAGAGACCACTCGTGAGGCAGCACGACTGAGTTTGTCTGCCCAAAGGTTTTGAATACCTAGAAGATATACCACTAAGGTGAATTTGATACTCTCTGGCGAGGGCCCAATCGTAAAGCTTCGTTGCATAACGACAGAGAGCCTGTCCCGCCCTACTTGTTCACATAAAACATGGCTACTTGATTGTCCGTCTGAACTAGAACTGTCTTGTAGCTGAGCTGGGCGTGGAAAACTCAAAGAGCTAAATAGATTGCTCTTAATTCCAGGAGGTTTGTGTGTAGACCAGCCTCCTGTGGAGTCCAGGTGCCCTGGGTAAAGAGATGATTCAGGTGTGCTCCCCAACCCACCTGTGATGCATCTGTTAGGGTGACCTGAAAAAGGGGTTGATGGAAAGGAGACCCCACTGTTAGATTTTCTAGTGATTGCCACCATTGGAGGGACAAAATTAGTCGTTGAGAGTTTACTATTTTGTCTGATAAATGTCCTGTGGCCTGTGTCCACTGTGTGGATAGGGTCCACTGAGCTGTTCGCATGTGGAGGCGAGCATATGGGACTACATGAACTGTGGATGCCATATGTCCCAGCAACTGTAGTAGCTCTTGAGCAGTTAGGGAGGATGTCCCTGCTGCTTGAGAAGCTAGCTGCATTATGCGAAGACACCAGGCCTGTGGAAGGAAAGCCCTTGCCTGTCTGGTATCTAGACAAGCCCCTATGAATTCCAGGCATTGGGAAGGAACAAGTTGGGATTTTGGGAAGTTTATTACCAACCCCAAGTATTGGAGGATTCGCATTGTGCGAGACAGTGCAGTGCTGGTGTCTGCAACTGTAGGGGCTTGAATGAGCCAGTTGTCTAAGTAAGGGAAGACTAATATTCCCAGGGTTCGTAGAAATGCAGCTACTACTGCCATGCATTTCGTGAATACCCTTGGTGCTGAAGCCAGACCAAAGGGAAGAACCCTGTACTGGAAATGTTTTCCCTTGAAAAGGAATCGTAAGAATTTCCTGTTATTTGGGAGGATCAGAATGTTAGTGTATGCATCCTTTAAGTCTAGAGAGCAAAGCCAATCCTGGCTTTGAAGGTATGGCAGAAGAGTTCCACAAGAAATCATTTTTAACTTCTCCCGGAACAGGTATTTTCTCAATTCTCTGAGGTCTAGAATAGGTCTGTGTCCTCCTGTTTTCTTTGGAATAAGAAAATAGGGGGAGTAGAACTCTGCACCCCATTGAAGAATTGGTACCTCTTCTATTGCCCCTTGGGCAAGAAGTGTTGAGACCTCGTGATCTAGCAGATTGTCTGCAGAGGTTTGAGAATTGAATTGCTTTAGAATTGTAAAAGGGGGCATGTTGTGAAAATAAAGCTTGTACCCTTCTCCTACAATAGACAAGGTCCAATCTTCTGCTGTTATCTGATGCCATCTGTTGGCAAAGTGGCATAACCTAGGAAGGCTAAACTCTCTAGGAAGAAGTCAAAGCCCTTGAGGGGGCTGAACCTGCAGAGCTGATTGGGCTCTCAGGCCTTTTGGCTTCTTTTGCTGTCTAGTTTGTCCCTTTTGGGCAACCTGACCCTGAGTTTGACTCTGCTGGGTATAGGAATTTACTCTTTTTGCTGAAAGAGGGTTTTTCATAAGGCTTCTTTTTTGCTGGAGTGGCTGTAGATTGACAATCTAGAGTGGTATTGTCAGCATCTAACTCAGCCTTTTCCTGCCAGTTCTTGCCAAAGAGATTCTCTCCCGTGCAAGGAATGTTGTCTAACTTGTCCTGTACCCAAGTCTCCAAGTCTGATGCCTGAAGCCAGGCAATCTGTCGTGCTCCAATGGCAATAGCAGAGGTTCTGCTGATGCATTCAAAGCAGTCAAAGGCTGCACGATTCACAAACTTGGAGACATCTTGAGCATGCTTAACTAGAGCAAGAAAGTCTTCTCTTCTCATCTGAGAGAAGTGGGCTCATAAGCTCCAAGTCTCCTGTAACTTCTTTGAGGAACATGCCCATATATAGTATATATCAACTGATCCTAGTTGAAAGCATGGAAGCCTGAAAAGTTTGGCACCCAAAAGCGTCCAGAGTCCTGCATTCATGACCTGGGGGATTGTATGCATGCCTCTTTGCACTTTTCATCCTACACATGGCTAACTCCACCACTATTGAATGGTGTGGCAGCTGAGTCTCTTGAAATCCAGGACATGGCAGAACTCGATACATAGTATCAAGCCTCCTAGAATGAGGAGATGTATTCAGATGTGTCTCCCACATTCTGAGCATCAAGTTATGCAGAATATCAATGCAAGGCATTGATAAAGCAGGCAAAGGGAGAATTTGAGAAGCTTGCTGCGGAAGCAAAAACGCAAAAAAGATTTTTTCAAGTACTTTCGTAGCAAAAAACCTGTGAGAGTGTCAGTTGGTCCATTATATGATAGAGGAGTTAAAGGGGCACTAAGAGGCGACAAGGCGATAGCGGAGAGACTGAATGAATTCTTTGCTTCGGTCTTTACTGAGGAAGATGTAGGGATTTTACCCAAGACTGAAGTGGTATTTAAAGGTGCGGAAGAATTGAAGGAAATATCGATACATCGGGAAGATGTATTACAACTATTAGATAAACTGAGGAGTGGCAAATCACCTGGGCCGGATGGTATACATCCAAGGGTGTTGAAAGAACTGAAATATGAGATTGCAGACCTGCTATTAGTAATCTGTGAATTTTCATTAAAATCATCTGTAATACCTGAAGATTGGAGGATCGCCAATGTAACGCCAATTTTTAAAAAGGGTTCCAGGGGTGATCTGGGAAACTACAGACCGGTGAGCCTCACATCAGTCCCAGGAAAAATGGTAAAAACCATCATAAAGAATAAAATTACTCGGCATGTAGATAGTCATGGCCTAATGGGAGACAGCCAACATGGTTTTAGACAAGGAAGATCTTGTCTTACTAATCTATTATGTTTTTTTGAAAGTGTGAATAAACAGGTGGACAAAGGTGAGTCGGTTGATATAGTGTATCTGGACTTTCAGAAAGCCTTTGACAAGGTCCCTCATCAGAGACTTTTGGCAAAACTAAAGAGTCATGGGATAGGAGGCAGTGTACTACTGTGGATCAAGAACTGGTTAAAAGATAGAAAGCAGAGGGTTGGTGATGCACATGAACTATACAATTCTATCACTGATTGGGACACTGGATGAAAAAATCTCGAGTGGTGATTTGTTCCAGACACTCCTGTGTTAAGCGGTACAAAGGAAGGCATACAATCAGCAGTCACGCTGATACGGTCTTCTTCAAGATACCGGCAGCGGGTTTCTGCTTCATTTTGATAAGTACCCTGGGAGGATATTATTGTTTGGGGAGTATAATCTGTGGGGACCAACAATTGACTGAGATTTCTTTGGATGAAGAGGAAGTCCATTTCAGCGGTATGGGTATAACAGCTTGGTAGTGCTGCAGCACCTGGTTTTTAGATCTGTAATGGGTCATTTAATACTTAATTAAAAAGGAGGGCTCACTTCAGGAGTAGGAAGATTCCTTCTCATGGTGAGTTATCCGACAAAAAATACATATAAAACATAACGGTTACAAAAAAAAAGATTATAGCATGAAATCAAGTATGGGGGGGGGGGTGGGGAGGATATAGTTGGGTTGATTTCAAGGGGTGTAATCTGATATAACTTCAGTAGCCAATAAAGCAAATAGAATGCTAGGAATCATAAGGAAAGGAATGGAGAACAAAAGCAAGGGGATATCATAATGCCACTATTGTTCCATAGTGCGACCACACCTCTAATACTGTCTGCAGGATAAAGTGGAAAAAGGTATAGAGAAGAGCAACCAAAATGATAAAGAGAATGGAAGGATACCACTACAAGGAAAGGCTTAAAAAATTAGGGTTCTTCAGCTTGGAAAAGAAGGTTGAGGGGTGATAAGATATTGCAGTTGCTTACCTGTAATGGGGTTCTCTGTAGACAGCAGGGGTACACAGTCACACTCAATGTTGACGTCCCAGGCTGAGCCTTAAGCAGGTCTTCCACAGCTCAGAGCAGCTTTGTTTCACTGAGCATGCATGCCTGCTTCCTGCCTCCTTGTGCCAAGAGAATTGGTTCATACCAGAGCATAGAAAAACCTGAGACAAAAAGTGGAGATAGATGACATCAGTCTGTTCGATGGTGTCTACTCCTGTAATGCAAATTGCTGTAGTAAGTATTTTTTAATAATTTTCAGGGAGAAGGCAGGCAGGAGAGTGTAATTATATACCCCTGTCTACGGAGAACTCAGGTTACAGGTAAGCAACTATGCTTTCTCTGGAGACAAGTAGAGGGATATAGTCACACTCAATGAGTCCAGAACTAGGGGCCGCCTAGTCAAATATGTTTGGTTGTCTGAAAACATCTTTGCAATCAGGGCAGCCATGGACATAGCTTGGGTGGAGAAGAATCAGGCAAAGAGGTTCTGGAGGACAGTCTGGCCAAAGGCAAAACGTCCTAGAAAAGGGAGAGCTACTTGCTCATAGCAGAAGGCAAAAAGGGAAAGGCGATGGCAGTGGGGGTGTACTATTGACGCCTGGCCAGAATGAACAAATGGATGATGACATGCTCAAAGAAAGGGAAGCTAACAAAAGTTACAGCACAGTCATAATAATGGGTGATTTCAATTACCCTCGTATTGACTGGGTCAGTGTCACGGCAGAACATGCTAGGGAGATAAAGTTTCTAGATGAAATAAATGACTGCTTCTTGGAGCAGCTGGTTCATGAACCGACCAGAGGGGAAGACATTTTGGACATAGTCCTTAGTGGAAAACCATTTTTGGTCCAAGAAATAAGGGTGTTGGGGCCACTTGGCAATAGTGAACATAGCATGATCACATTTGATTTAATTAATGGAGGAGGGATGGTAAGGAAAGTGTAGTTACTCAACTGTAACAGGTGATCTCCGGGAACAGCAGGAATTTAGTCTTCACATATGGGTATCGTCGGTACAGACGGAACCCGCGTGGGAACACTCCCCAGCGTCCAATAGGAAAGCCTTTGGGAGCATCCCACAGCGCATGCGTGCTGCCTTCCCGCCTCTGTACCTCTCTCCCTTCAGTTGAGTTTATAGCTGAGACCAAAGGAGAGAAGTGGAGAGAAGTAGAGAGAGAGAGAGAACTCCTAGGGGAAGTGGGAGGGTTGTAAAGACTAAATTCCTGCTGTTCCCGGAGATCACCTGTTACAGGTGAGTAACTACGCTATCGCCAGGAACAAGCAGGAATGTAGTCTTCACATATGGGGACTCCCCAGCTGAAAGATGCCAAGGGGTGACCCCAGCTAGCTGCGAACCCAGGTGAGATGGGTCATGCTTTCTCCCATGGACCTTAGGCATCCAAACTGGATGGTGGGTAGGAGTTGTATTAAGTATGGAAGAGATGTTGTAAAACAGCCTGGCCAAACGAGGCATCCCGACGGGAGTCCTTGTCTACGCAATAGTGGGCTGTGAAGGTATATGTAGAAGTCCACGTGGCTGCTTTGCAGAAGTCAGAGACAGAACGAAGGTTAGCTGTTGAGGCTGCCATTGCTCTCACATTGTGAGCCATGACATGGCCTTCGAGAGAAAGTCCCTTACTCTGATATGTATAGGATATGCAATCTGCAATTCAATTTGACAGTTCTTTTAGAAACTGGAAGTACCAAATGACTAGAGTCAAAAGCCACAAAAAGCTGAGAAGATTTTCTATGTGGCTTAGTTCTTTGGAGATAAAAAGTCAAGGCTCTTTTACAATCCAATGTGTGAAGATTCTTTTCTGCACTGGAGGCATGAGGCCTAGGGAAGAATATAGGAAGATAAACAGACTGGTTTAAATGAAAAGGCGATATTGGCAGAAGGTGAGGATGAGTCCTGAGGACTACTTTATCATGGTGAAACCTTGTATAAGGAGGGTCAGCTACTAACGCCTGTAGTTCACTAATGCGTCTTGCAGAAGTGATGGCAATTAGGAAAATAACTATCCATGAAAGAAACTTTAGGTCTGAAGTGGCTAAAGGTTCAAAGGGTGGTTTCATAAGCTGACCAAGAACAAGATTTAGATCCTATGCCACCGGTGGTGGTTTAATGGGAGGTTTTGTTAAAAATAGGCCTCTCATAAATCTTGATATAAGTGGATGAGAGGAAATAGGTTGTCCATCGAAAGGTTTATGAAAAGCAGCAATAGCACCAAGATGGACCCTAACTGAATTGGTTTTCAGACCAGAAGTTGATAATTGTAAAAAATACTCTAGTAGCAACTCTACAGGTACTAAAAGGGGGTTAAGACCCTTTTGTAAACACCAGATAGAGAACCTTTTCCACTTGAAAGCGTAGGAACATCTTGTGGAAGGTTTTCTGGAAGCCAGGAGGAGGATATCCTTTACTTGAGAAAGGTTAACATCCTGGAATTCTAGGCTTTCAGTAACCAGGCCCTGAGATGTAGGGACTGGGGATTGGGATGCAGTAAAGATCTGTTCTCCTGCGACAGGAGATCTGGAGCATTCCCCAACTCCAGAAGAGTGGTTTGAAAGAGACGCAGAAGAGGAGGATACGTTTGCCATGGCCAACGTGGAGCTATGAGTATCATACAACCTCTGTCTCTGAAGTATGAATAAAGTCTTGGGAATGAGGGGAATGGGTGGGAAGGCATAGAGGAAGTCCTGTCCCCAGTGGAGTAGGAAAGCATCTCTTGCCTGACAGTTTTGAGCCGGAGTTCTGGAACAGAATCAGGGAAGTTTGGCAATCTGTGGACTTGCAAAGAGGTCTATATCTGGTGTTCCCCAGATTCGAAACACTCGAGCAAGCTGGTATAAGTGGAGGGACCACTCATGTGGCAGCATTCAACTGAGTTTGTCTACCCACAAGTTTTGAATGCCTGGAAGTATACCGCAAACAGGTGAATTTGTAACTCTCTGGCGAGAGCCCATAGACGCAAAGCTTTGTTGCATAGCAACAGAGAGCCTGTTCCGCCTTGCTTGTTCACATAGAACATAGCTACCTGATTGTCTGTTTGGACCAGTACTGTTTTGTTGCAGAGATGGCCCCTGAAAGACTTGAATAGCATTGAAAATGGCTCTCGGCTCTAGGAGGTTTATGTGAAGGGAAACCTCCTGTGAATTCCAAAGACCCTGAGTGGAGAGATCGTGCAAATGGGCCCCCCCAACCCATCTTGGACGCATCTGTCGTCAGAGTGGTTTGGCATAGAAGTTGATGGAAAGGAGAGCCTACAAGGTGGTTTTCCAGGGATTGCCACCATTACAGGGACGAAATCAGACGTGTGGTAGTTCTGATTTTGTCTGTAAGTCGACCCGAGGCTTGTGACCACTGAGAGAAAAGCATCCACTGGGCTGCTCGCATGTGGAGGTAAGCATAGGGAAGGAACCACATGGACAGTGGATGCCATGTGTCCCAGCAGTTGAAGCATCTCCTGAGCAGTAAGGAATACTTTCATAGATGCTTGAGATGCCAGTTGTATTATACATAGACAGCGTAGCTGGGGCAGGAAAGCCCTTGAATGCCTTGTGTCTAGGCGAGCCCCTATGAATTCTAGAGATTGAGAGGGGGTAAGATGAGATTTTAGGAGGTTTATGACGAGCCCCAAGTATTGAAGAATTTGCATTGCTTGAGAGAGAGCGAAGCTGGCCTCTGGAGCTGTTGATGCTCGAATGAGCCAATCGTCTAAGTAAGGGAAGACGAATATTCCCAGAGTCTTCATAAATGCTGCTACCACTGCCATACATTTTGTGAAGATTCTTGGAGCAGAGGCCAGTCCGAAAGGAAGAACTCTGTACTGGAAGTGTCTTCCTTGGACCAGGGAATCGAAGGAACGTCCTGTGATCCAAGTGGATGAGAATATGCGTGTACGCATCTCTTAAATCTAGAGAACATAGCCAGTCCTGACTTTGAAGGTATGGTAGGAGTTTCCCGAAGGAGATCATTTTGAACTTTTCTCGGAATATTTAATTCTTTGAGGTCTAGTATAGGCTTGTGTCCCTCTGTCTTCTTTGGAATAAGAAAATAGGGGGAGTAAAACCCTGTTCCCTGTTGGGGTATGGGTACTTTGATTGCTCCCTGAGCGAGAAGTGATGTGACCTCCTGCCACAAGAGGTTGTTGGCAGGGGCCTGAGAATTGAATTGTTTTATTATTGTAGGTGGGGTAAGTTGAGAAAATGAAGCTTGTACCCCAGTCGTACAATGGACAGAGTCCAGTTTTCTGATGTTATTTGTTGCCATCTTTTGGCAAAATAGCATAGTATTCCTGGAATGGTTAAGGATTCTGGACCTTTCAGGGGCAGAATGACTAAGTTCTCTAGGTAGAAATCAAAGACCCTGAGGGGCTGGGTCTGTTGGGCCAGTTGAGCTCTTTGAGCTTGCGGCTTTCTTTGCTGTCTGTTCTGTTGTTGCCCCTTCTGGGGAACATGAAGCAGACAGTGGCTTTGATGGGTGTAAGATGGGTAAAACTTCTCTTACTGAAAAAGGGTTTGTTTTTTTTAAATGTTTTCTTCTTTGCTGGGTTGGCTGTGGACTTTGACAATCTGTTCAAAGTAGTATTTTATCAGATTCAATCTGATTAGCCTTGTTTTGCCAGTCCTTGCCAAAGAGATTTTCTCCTGTACAAGGAATGTTTCCCAGCTTTTCTTGCACCCACTGTTCTAAGTCTGATAACTGAAGCCAAGCAATATGACGTGCTCCTATGGATATAGCAGAGGTTCCGCTAATAACATTCAAAGCAATCAAAGGTAGCACGGTTCATGAATTTAGCAACATTCTGGGCGTGCTTGACCAGAATAAGGTAGTCTGCTCTTTTTTCCTCAGATACACAAGGGCTAATGAGCTCTAAGTCTTGTGACTTCTTCCAGGAACCTTCCCATGTAAAGAATGTAGGAACTGATCCTGGCTGATAGCATGGAGGATTGAAAGCATTTACGCCTAAAGGCATCGAGTGTCCTGGATTCACAGCCTGGAGGATTAGAAGAATGTGTTTTAGCACTCTTGATTCTTCGCATGGCCGATTTCACTACCATTGAATGGTGTGGTAACTTGAGTTTTTTGAAAACCAGGACAACTTGGCACTCGGTACATAGTGTCAAGGCGTCGGGAATGTGAAGATACCGTTAAAGGACTTTCCCACATTCTCAACATCGGATCATGTAAGATCTTGTGAATGGGAAGCATAGCTGCCTCCTTGTAGAATTCTTAATTCTTCTGCCCTAGGTTCCTTTTCTGGAATCACAGTGATTGCAAGACCCTTTGCCAAATCACGTATGAAATCCTGGAAGGACATATCTTCTGGAGGAGACATCCTGCGTTGAGGAGTTGTTGAATCCTCTAGTAGGTTTGCTCTGGTACCGGTAGAATCGTCAGAGTCATCGGAACCGTAAGACTCAAAGGGCAACCCGTACCAGGTGCTCCTGTAACGCATGGTATCGGTACTGCTCAAAGTCGGTACCGAAATGTCTCAGTTCCTGATCCCCGATATAGACTCAAGACTCGGCATGGGAGGAAGCAGTCCTGTCGAAGCAGGTACTATTGGTACCGGTACAGATATCTGTTGAACCGTCTGTAGCGGTCTTAGCGGTGCTGAAGCTGCTAAGAGGGACGGCTAGACTGCGTTCAATAGCAAAGATTCTCTTATCCATCGCTCCTGCCGATGCCTGGGTGTCGGTACCGGTGGACGCGGCTACGACCCCAGTACATGGCACCAGTAGTTCTGCAGAGGTGGAAGCCTCTGGAACATCCTGGAGCCTCGTTAATGCTTTGGAGCCCGAAGACTCCTGTCAGGACTGTTTTGCCGGTGAACTATCCTCGAGGGCAATGCCAGTGGTATCTCAATGCTATGAAGGAGATCTACCCTTCGAGGACCAGCCAGTCTTAGAAGACTTAAGTTTAGTTACCCAAGATCCATGGGAGAAAGATGAAGCCCTGGAAGATGTCGATGCAACTGACATCGTATCCGTGGCAAAAAGGGTACAGAGTTTTGCAGCTCTATTCTGCAGGCCCCTTTTGGTCATCCTCGTGCAGGAGACACTCCATTGGACAATGTTCAGGACCTAAACATTTTAGAAACCAATCATGGGTGTCGATGACGGAAATGGTACCGCCATACTTTGAGCATTTTTTGAAACCACTAGCTGGTTTCTCCATGCCTGAAGAAAAGTGGGCCTAGTGCCCAAAATGGCGCCTAGCACCTGAAACAGGGGGAAGACCCTGAAGAAATACAAGTTTTTGTTTTTTTTTTAAAAGAAAGAACCACCGGCAGTATCGGTAGGCGTCAAATGAAGGCGGACGCGACCACAAAAAAGCAAAGAATAAAAGGAAATTTTCTGTGGTGACAGGGTACATGTCCTGTCAGCTCTACGGAAAATGAAGAACTGAAGTGGGAGAGGTACAGAGGCGGGAAGGCAGCACGCATGTGCTGTGGGATGCTCCCAAAGGCGTTCCTATTGGATGCTGGGGAGCGTCCCCATGCAGGCTCCATCAGTGCCGACGATACCCATATGTGAAGACTACATTCCTGCTTGTTCCTGGAGATCAGGTGTGCCTCCAGGAACAGCAGGAATCAGCCCTCACATATGGATGATGTCGACAGAGCCCACTCCAAACATTTCCCCAGCTTTCAAAGAAAGCCTTTGGGAATGCTACCACATACGCCGACCCCTTCCTGCCCAAAGGTGCCATCTTGCTCAGTCAGATAACAGCTAGGACAGCAGTAAAAATAAGACAATGTATAGAGGCAACTCCCAGGGGAGGAGGGAGGGTTGCGAGGACCGATTCCTGCTGTTCCCGGAGAACATCTGTTACAGGTGAGTAACTACGCTGTCTCCAGGAACAAGCAAGAAGTCAGTCCTCACATACAGGACTCCCTAACTCCAGGCTGCTGAGGACTGAACCAGGAAAGCACCACCGGTGCCCAATCGGGTAGCCGTGAGTTGCAGAAGCTGAGTCCCCACTGAGAGACTCTGCAAGACCCTAGCATCCAGCGACACGATCACTCTGGTAGTCTAAACACAGAAGGGTCAGAGGGCAGGAGTTGCCTACACCCCAAGATTACATAGTACTGCCTGGCCAAAAAGTACTGTCCCTGCAGGTCTCGCTCTCCAGGCAATAGTGAGCTGCGAACATGTGAACTGAAGACCATGTGGTGGCCTTGCATATCTCAGTCACCGGCACTGAGCAGAGATTAGCCACCAACGTGGCCATCACCCTCAAGCGATGTGCTATGACCCGGTGTTCAAGGGAGAGGCCAGCTCATTCATAGGATAGAGCAATACAGTCCGTCACCCAAGTGGACAGAGTTTGCTTCGACACGGGAAGGCCCACTCTGTTGGGGTCGTAGGACACGAAAAGCTGAGGAGCTTTCCGATGGGTTTGAGTCTGCTGTAAGCAGAAGGACAGGACCTGTTAGCAATCCACTGTATGAAGGATCAGCTCCTCCCTGCCAGCGTGAGACCATGGAAAGAAGGTGGGTAGTACTACCTCTTGATTGAAGTGAAAAGGAGATATCACCTCCAGGAGGAATTTGAGGTGTGTGCAGAGCACCACCCTATTCTTATAGAACCTTGTGTATGGTGGGTCTGCCACCGGGCCTGGAGCTCGCTCACTCTTTGAGCAAACGTAACTACCACCAAGAAGGCCACTTTCCACAACAGGTATCAGCGGTCTAATGAGTTGGAAGAGCACAACGTTGAGGTCCCATTCCGCTGCTGGGGGGGGGGGGGGGGAGGGAGGTGGGTGGAGAGGCAACTTGGATAGCAGGAGGCCCCGGAGGAACATGGAGACTAGGGGCTGGTTGGAGAGAGGTTTGCCCTCGATGGGGTGGTGGTGGTGAGTGGTTATGTGTGGCCGCAGGACTCTGCTCAGCCTGTCTGTTAGGCTGTTGTCCTGGCCTGGAAGGTATATCGCTCGCAGCAGCATGCTGTGGCACACTGCAAAGGAGAGGAGGGCTACAGAGGGAGTACGAGCCCTTGCCCCCCTGCTTGTTGATGTAAAACATCGCCACCTTGTTTGTCTCTGCCTGGATCAACACTGGCAGATGCTGTAGGCAGTGGCAGAATGATCACAGGGCCAAAAGGCTCACCAGGAGTTTCAAGAGATTGATCTGTAGGAGGGGCTCCTCTGGAGACCAACTGCCTTGTGTGCATAGGCAATCACAGTGCACCCCCCCATCCCAGGAGGGAGGCGTCTTGTCAGGGTCACTTATGGTGCAGGTGCCTGAAAGGGCATTCCTGCCCATATGTAGTGCAAGTTCTGCCACCAGTTTAATGAGGCCACCAGTCAGCTGGTAACCTTGACTGTCCCTCAGCCTGCCTGTGGCCTGAGTCCACTGAGCGCAGGCACCATTGGGCCATCCGCATATGTAGGCAGGTCGAGGGGGGTGATGTGGACTGTTGAGGACATGTGGCCTAGGAGATTAAGGCGGCACCTCCCCGCCAGCTGCTGAAGGCAAGCTGCCCTTTATCTTGCAAGGACCGCTCTTACCTATAGCGTGTCCAAGTGTACCCTATAAACTCTAGGCCTTGAGCCGGGAAGAGATGGAACATAGGGTAGTTGATGACAAGCCCCAGGTGCTGCAAGAGGTAGACTGCCCGGTCTTTGGCCTGGCTGGCCTCAATGGCAGTGGTGCCTCTGATGAGCCAGTCATCCAGACAGGAGAAGATGAAGTAGGCTCAGATAGGTGGCCAGAACTGCCAGACACTTTGTGAAAACCCTTGGTGATGAGGCCAGGCCAAAGCAAGGTACCTTGTACTGATAGTACCTAAGATTTGTGGTGGGAGGAGAGCACTATCTGCGAGAGGGGTGGATCAGGATGTGTGTGTAGGCATCCTTTAGATCCAAGGAGCAGAGACAGTCTCCCTGGTGGAGGTAGGGCAGCAGTGTCCCAAGGGAGAGCATTTTGAACTTCTCCATCACCAGAAACTTGTTCAGGTTTCGCAGGTCTGGTATGGACCTAAGGCCCCCAAGTTCTTTTGGGGACAAGGAAGTATCTGGAGTAGAAGCCCTTTCCCCATAGATATTTGGGTACAGGCTCCACTGCCTTGTCCTTGAGCAGGCCTGCGAGCTCTGAGAGGAGCAAGGTCTGGTGAAGGAGAGGCAGCACTGGCTCTCCTGGAAAGAACCCTGAGGGTGTTTGCTAGAAGCGGAGGAGATACACCTCCCTTACCATTTGTAGGACCCACTGGTCCATGGTAACTCCGGCCCACTTGTGGGCAAAGAGCACCAGGCAGCCCCTGTGGGCTGGGGAGTTTCCCATGGGAGAGGAGGCTCTGCCCGGGGAGTCTAAATGTTCCCCCCGGGTTGGGTGTGAGCTGGAGCCTGGGGCTTCTGAATCTTGGGCTTCCTGGGCCCGTGGCCCTGACTCTTGGGCCAAGGGCCCTGTTATTGTTGTCCTGAGAAGGGCTGGTAGTGACCATGATGAAAGGACTCCTTTTTCCTTGGGAAAGGAGGTCTTTTCCCCGATGGTTTATTCTGGGGGAGGGTTGAGGTCTTCGAGAACCTCTGCCTGGTCATGATCTCTGCCTTTATCTCTGCCGCCTTATCGGCCATGTGCTTTCCGAACAAATTTTCCCCAGTGCAGGGGAAGCCAAGTAATTTCTCTTGCACCCACTGCTTGATGTCTGAGTTTTGCAGCCAGGCTTGGTGTCTGGCGCCGATGCCAGCTGCTGCTAACCGGACTGCCGATTCAAAGCAGTCTTAGGCGGCGCAGGACAGGAATTTTCAGCAGTCCCGGATCCCAACTGTGAGGGTTTGAAATCTCTGAAGAGGCTCTCCGGCAAGGCCCACGGATAAGCCTAACAGTTCCTGGATAAGGCCCTTAAGATACATACCTATGTATAGTTCATAGGCCTGTATCTGACAGCAGAGCATGGAGCCCTGAAAGGACTTGTGCCCGAGGGCATTGAGGACTCTGGCCTCTCTACCCGGAGGGACAGAGGAATAATTCTTCTGGCTTTTAAGCTTCTGCATAGACGACCCCACAACCATGGAATTATGTGAGAACTGAGCCTTTTTGAAGCCAGGGCCCTTCTTGACGTAGCACATGTCGAGGCGTTGGCTGACCACCGGCACAGATGCCGGGGTTTCCCACATTCATAGGAGCAGCCGTTCGAGGATAGGCTACACCAGCACCATGTGAGTCTCCTTCGGCGGGGACTCATACTGGAGGATCTCCAGTTCTTCGGTGCACGGGTCCTCCTCTGATTCAGTAGAGACAAACAGGGCCCGAGCCATATCCCGGACGAAGTGGTGGAAGGCCACATCCTCCGGGAGAGAATGGCGGTGGGGCACCGGGGGAGACATCTCAGTGTTGAGAGGTCTCCGGGGAGGCCTCTTCATCGGTCTCCCATTCGGAGCCAGAGAGCCTCGAGGACTCTGAGGCTCAGGATTCCCAGGCCTCGAGGCTGAGTCCAGGGAACCAGGTTCCTCCGGAGGATCTCAGGTCTGACTCCCAGAAACTGGCTGGGGATGATCAGACACCCGAGAATCGGGATTGGGAACAGGACCTTGATTGGTGCCGAGGGTGCTTAGTGTCTGGCTCGATGTCTGGGGACTCCCCTGCAGTTGGGGGCCTGGTTGACGGGGCAGATGAGCCGGATATCACTGCCTGCTAAAGGGCCAGGATAGCAGATATATTCTGTTCCAGGGCTGCCATTCTGGTTGAGGCCACAAGGCTCCATGGCTTTCGGCATGAGCACTGATGTTTTCGATCCCAGCACCGGCACTCTCATGAGTGCATCCTCAATGCCAGCCGAGGACTTCTTCCTAGAGTCCTTAGGGGGGCACTGCTCAGTGTTGCCCGAGTCCCTCCGCAGGACATTACCAGGTTTCACCGGTGGAACCTCAACTGGCTTTGAGGAATTCTTTCTCAGGGTCTGTGGTCTTTTTGGAGGAGCCACCGTTACAGGACTCTGAGTACGCCTGGGCCTCGCAGGAAGTGCAGGGCTAGGGAGCTCAGCACTGGGGAAGCCGGAGATGAGTCCAAATGCGGGAACATCTTCCCCTGCAACTCCGACTGTTTCTTGTTGGTTTTCAGAGTCATGGCCTGGCACAGGTGCTGTCATGGTCCAGACACAGGCAGCGTAAAGAGTAGTTAATCACCTGTAACAGGTGTTCTCCAGGAGCAGCAGGAATCAGTCCTCACATATGGGTGACGTCGGCGCTGACGGAGCCCTCGTGCGGAGCATTTCCCCAGCTTTCAAAGAAAGCCTTTGGGAATGCAGTGCGCATGTGCGGTCCTCTTCCCGCCCAAGGGTGCCATCTTGCTCAGTCTGATATAGCTAAAAGACAGCAAAACAAAATGAATCATATGATTGCAACTCCAAGGGGAGGAGGGAGGGTCATGAGGACTGATTCCTGCTGCTCCTGGAGAACACCTGTTACAGGTGAGTAACTACTCTTTCTCCAGGACCAAGCAGGAAGTCAGTCCTCACATATGGAACTCCCCAGCTACAGGCTACCGGGAACCCAAGCTGAAAAATAAGCTCCCTCTAGAGCGTCAGCATCTGTGAAAGAATCCTTTCTGAGAACGCCCCCGTATGGTAGCCCAACACAAGGGCCAGAGGGTAGGAGCTGCCTAACCCTCAAAGAGATTACGGAGCACCGCCTGTCCGAAAGCACTGCCCCTACGGGACTCCCTCTCGAGGCAGTAGTGAGCCACAAAAGTCTGGCTTGAAGACCAAGAAGCGGCCCGGCAGATGTCTGCCAATGGAACAGAGCAGAGGTGGGCTACTGACGCGGCCTTCACCCTGACACGGTGGGCCGTGACTCGACCCTGCAAGGAGAGGCCGGCTGTCCTGTATGCCCAGGCGATACAATCCACTACCCAAAGGGACAACGTACACTTGGAGACAGGCAACCCGTTTATTAGGGTCAAAATATACGAAGAGCTGAGCAGCCCTTCGATGCCCCTGCGTAGGTCAATGTAAAAAGACAACGCCCTTCTACAGTCCAGGGTATGCAGGACTGTTTCAGCCCGGCTGGCATGCGGCCGGGGGAAGAATGTTGGAAGAACCACCTCCTGATTGAGGTGGAAAGAGGAGACAACCTTCGGAAGGAACTTAGGGTGAGTCCACAAGACCACCCTGTTCTTATAGAACCATGTGTACGGTCTATCAGAAACCAGAGCTTGTAGCTCACTCACACGCCTGGCCGAGGTAAGAGCCACTAAGAACAACGTCTTCCAGGAAAGGAAGCGTAAATGACAGGTAGCCATCGGCTCAAACGGTGGGCAAGTTGCTGCAATACCACATTCAAATTCCACTCAGTGGCTGGTGGACGGATCGGAGGCTTGAGCAAAAGCAGGCCTCTAAGGAAGCAGGACACCAAGGGGTGGCCCGACAGATTGGCTCTCTGTGAGTGGTGTGCCGATAGAGCACTGAGGTGGACCCGAACAGAGTTGGATTTAAGGCCTAGGTCCGAGAGGTGGAGCAGGTACTGCAGCACCACTGGAACCAGGCACAAAAAAGGATCCTCCTGGTGCTGAGCACACCAGGTGGAGAACCTACGCCACTTGAGGGCATAAGATTTCCGGGTGGATTGCCTCCTACAGGCCAAAACCACCTCTTCCACCTCCTTAGGAAGAAGTAAGGGGGCTAGGACTACCCTTTCAGCAGCCAAGCCATCAGATTGAGGGATTTGAGGTTGGGGTGCAGGAGAGATCCCTGGTCCTGAGACACCCCCAGATGGAGTGGAGTGTCCACTGCCAACTGCAGAAGGAGTGGAAACCACAGCTGCCTCGGCCATCTAGGGGCTACCAGAATCACCGAGGCCTTGTCCTGAACAAGGTTTGGGCCACTAGAGGCATGGGAGGAAACGCATACAGTAGGCCCGTAGACCAAGAGATTAGAAACGCATCTGCTGCTATTCGCAGAGGATGCGGTTGTCTGGAACAGAACCTGGGTAGCAAAGCGATCAATGGTTGGAAGACCCCATCGTAGAAAGATCCCTTGGACCACCAGAGGATTCAACTGCCATTCGTGAGGCTGTAGAATCCTGCTCAATCTGTCTGCCAGGCAATTTTCCTGGCCAGGCAGGTAAACTGCCTTGAGAAACATGTGTTTGCCAAGGAGCACAGGACCTGTGCCTCCCGGCACAGAAGTTTGGAGCCTGTGCCCCCTTGCTTGTTCACGCAGAACATTGCCACTTGATTGTCTGTCTGAACTAAGACAGACTGATGAGAGAGGACATGAGAGAAAGTCTGTAGAGCTAAGCGGATAGCTCTCAACTCCAATAGATTGATCTGCTGTGTGGACTCCCCAGGAGACCAGAGGCCCTGAGTGCAAGCCCCCTGGCAATGTGCACACCAGCCCTGAAGGGAAGCATCGGTTGTCAGCACCTGCGTGTGGGGAGGTGTCTGAAAAGGCACCCCCTGGACCAGGTTTGGGAGATGCAGCCACCACCGTAGGGAGGCTGTCAGCAGTTTGGACACCCTTATCTTGTCTTTCAAGTCGCCTGTGGCTTGCACCCACTGAGCTCTGAGGCACCATTGAGCAGGTCGCATGTGCAGGCGGGCATTCGGAGTTACATGGACCGTGGATGCCATGTGACCCAAGAGCCTTAGGAAGTTTCTGGCGGAGACCAGAGAACCGCTCTGGAACTGATTGGCCAACGCTATCAGTCTGTGGGCCCTGTCCTCGGGCAAATAAGCCTTCGCCTGGAGGGTATCCAATCTTGCCCCTATGAACTCCATGTTCTGTGAGGGGAGCAAAGTGGACTCTGCGAAGTTTACCACGAAGCCTAGATGCTGAAGAGGAGAAACAGTGCAAAGGGTGGACTGGCCGGCCTCCTGTGGAGACTGATCCCTGATGAGCCAATCGTCCAGGTATGGAAAGACAAAGATGCCCTGGTTTCTGAGATAGGCCGCCACCACCGCCACGCACTTGGTGAAAACCCTGGGGGCGGAGGTGAGGCCAAATGGAAGTACTCTGTATTGAAAATGATTTCCTCCCACTACAAATCTGAGATATTGTCTGTGGTCTGGATGAATGAGGATGTGAGTATAAGCATCCTTTAGGTCTAAGGAGCACGGCCAATCTCCCTGCTGGAGGTAGGGCAGCAGTATCCCAAGGGTAAGCATCTTGAACTTTTCCCTCTCCAGGAACTTGAGATTTCACAAGTCTAGGATGGGCCTGAGGCCTCCTGTCCTTTTTGGTACCAGAAAGTACCTTGAATAGAAGCCTTGGCCTCTCAGGTGGTGAGGCACCGGTTCCACCGCCTGCTCCTTTAGAAGACTTGCCAACTCCTGAAGGAGGAGGTTCCTGTGAAGAGGGAGTCTTGGAGGCTCCCCTGGAAAATAGGAGGGGGGTAACTGGTTGAAGTGGAGCAAATAGCCATTTTGGACTATGCTCAGCACCCAGGTATCCCCTGTTATGGCTGACCACCTGTGGGCATACAATGTCAGCCGGCTTCCTGAACTGAGAGGAGCCAGCTGAGGAGCAGAGGCTATGCAATGGGAGTCAAAACCCCACTCCCTGCTGTGCAGGAGCCGGAGCTGATGGCCTGGGGGTTTTCTGCCTACGGGGCCCATGTCCCTGCCCCTTGGCCTGCTGACCCTGATGGGGAGCTGCAGAGGCCTGAAAATGAGGGTAGGATTAAGGGGCAGAGGTTTTCCTGGACAGCCTTGTCCTGGTGAGAGAGTCTCAGACTCGAGTTCTGCAGCCTTTTCAGCCATGGGTTAACCAAAAAGGTTCTCACCTCGGCAGGGGACATTGACCAACTTATCCTGTACCCATGGCTTGAGGTCCGATGACTGTAGCCAGGCCTGACAGCGTGCACCGATGCTGGCCGCGGCTACTCGGGCCAAAGCCTCGAAGCCATCATAGGCTGCTCGAGAGAGAAACTTTGAGCACTCTCGAATCCTAGATGACAAAGACTTAAACCTCTGCAAAGGTTCCTCGGAGAGGCCAGCTGAGAACCCGGAAATCTCCTTTGCCAGGTCCCGAAGGTACATGCCATGTACAGCTGGTAAGTCTGGACAAGGCACGCCAGCATAGAGCCCTCGAAGGACTTTCTACCGAGGGCATCCAGGTTCCGGGCCTCTCGGCTGGGGGGTGGGCACCGAGGAGTACATCTTCTGACTCTTCAGACGATGCATGGCCGATTCCACAACCATGGAATGGTGCAGTAGCTGTGCCTTCTGGAACCCAGGGCTCTTACGGACTCGATAAATGGAATCGACCCGTTTGTTGAGAATCGGCGCCGAGGCCGGTGCCTCCCACATGCGGAAGAGCAGCCGTTCCAGCATCAGAGGAACCGGTACAGTAAAGGCCTCCTTAGGCGGAGAGTCATACTGGAGGGCCTCGAGCTCTTCGGCTCAAGGCTCCTCCTCGGGATCCGCGGGGAAGGCCAAGGCTTTGGCCATGTCCCGCACAAAGTCCGAGAACCGGGTATCCTCTGGTGGGGACTGTCTCCAAGGCTCAGACTCCGGTGAGTCTGATGGGACGCACCAGGTCCGGAAAGCATCCGGGGACTCCTTGTCCTCCACATCTCCCACTCTGACCCCTCCGAGGAGGAACCGAACGGCTCCGGCCGAGCACCGATGCCATCCGCCCCGATGCCGAGGGCACTGGCATCGATGACCTCAGCCCTGAGCGGGAGGCCGAGGGGGACCTTGGCCAAGGATCGACTCGAGACCGCATCGACTCAGCCTCCGGGGTCGACTTAGACGTCGAGGTCCCAGTGGTCAGGGCAGATGCACTGGTCAAACCAGCGATCAGTACCCGCTGCTGCTCCATGAATGCAGCCAAGCTGCTCTCCAAGGCCATCAACCTGAGACTCAGCTCAGGAGACTCAACAGCCCCCCCAACGTCAGCTCCCCCGGAGGGGAGTCTATGAGGACAACAGCACACACATGACTCGGGGACTCCAGTTCCACTTGAGGCAACTTGGCAGGCCTCTCAGACTCCGAGGACAGCGGTCGGGGCTATGCGACCTGGCCCTCAAGGAGCCAAGAGCATCCACCGACACCACCCTTGCGGGTTTCTTCTTCCTTCTGTGTTCCCTCGAAGGAGGCCCCCTTTCAGAGGAGCCTCGACGGTGCTCGGGGTCAGACTCCCAAGATGTTGAGGCCTCTGACGAAGTCCAGGCCCGGCCGGAAGCGGAGTCAGAAAAGAATCTTTCACGCTGATGTTGATGGCTCCTCAGCACCTTAGAGGACATTTTGCCACACGGGACACAGACCACCGGGTCATGGTCAGGCCCGAGGCAGCAGTCATGTGTGTTGGTGAGAGACATCAGCTTCTTACACCGATCACACTTCTTGAACCCGCTGGCAGCCATTGGGGGAAAAAGGGCCCCTGCAAGTTCAAAAGACCAGACTGCCAGTAAAAAAGAAAAAAAGCGTGAACGCTAGTCACGAAGGACAAAAACCGAAAAACTTAGCTCCGGGCTCGATATCGGTGTACCGGGCCCAGGCGGGAAGGGGAACCGGCGTCGAACCGGGCAAAAACACGAATCCACACTGGAAAATCAACTTTTTACCAGGTGACGACACACATCCGTCGGGCTCCGCGGAAAAAAAGACTGAGCAAGCTGGCACCCTTGGGCAGGAAGGGGACCGCGCATGCATTCTGCATTCCCAAAGGCTCTCTTTGAAAGCTGGGGAAATGCTCCGCACAAGGGCTCCATTGGCACCATCACCCATATGTGAGGACTGACTTCCTGCTTGGTCCTGGAGAAGCAGCAGTCGTGGGTGTCTATGACAGTCTGACTGAAGCGGTCACATCTTTTGACCCCACCGGGAGACATGGTAGGACACACCTGGCCGGGGTTGATGACCCCTGGGCAAGAAAGAAGGGGGCAAGCCTCATCAAGAAAGAAGGGGGAGCAGAGAAACTGTGCCAGCTCAAGGTGGGAAGAGGAACTGGTACCCAAACCGGGAAAAAAACAAACAACTTAGAATTTTAGAGAGATTTTTCTGGGGAAAGCAGGACAAGCCTCTGTTGGGCTCTGTGGAAAAAAGGAGACTGAGCAAGATGGCACCCTTGGGCGGGAAGGGGACCACGCATGCGTGGTAGCATTCCCAAAGGTTTTCTTTGAAAGCTGGGGAAATGCTCCATGCAGGCTCAGTTAGTGTCAACATCACCCATATGTGAGGACCGGCTTCCTGCTTGTTCCTGAAGAACCAAAAGATAGACATGACTTCAAACTGCTTAACACAGGGATAAGTTGTGGATTTCCCCCACAAATAATTGTTTATGGACTTTGCCTCTAGGAACCTCTCCAAACCTTTTTTAAACCCAGCTATGCTAAAAGGTTTTACCACATTCTCTGACAACAAATTCCATAGCTTATTATGCATTGAGTGAAAAAAAGTTCGCCAATTAGTCTTAAAGAGTGCTAACTTTGTAACTTCATTGTATGTCCCACAGCCTCTATATTTTAAGAAAAACAGATTAACGTTTACCTGTTCTACTCTGCTCATTTCATAGACCTTTATCATGTGTCCCCCCTCAGCTGTCTCTTCTCCAGGCTGAAGAGCTTTAACCTTTTTAAGTCTTTCATCCTAAGGGTATCCTCCTATCCCCCTTTAGCACTTCTCTGTATCTTTTCGAAATTCCATTATAAAACTTTTAGCCGCAGCAAAAAGAATGGCACACAATACTTGGTGTGGTCACACCATTGAGCAAGAGGCGCATTATGGTAGCCTTTTCAGTTTATTCTCCATTCCTTTCTTCATTACCCAGCTGCTGCTGCATGCCAGGGAATTTTAGTATATAGTTATGTTTAACATTATTGGCACCATTGCATTTTATTTATTTATTTATTTAACAGTTATTTATATACCGCTCTTTCCCTTGTTTCAAGTGCGGTTTACATGTAACAGTAGGTTAATTGGTATGAGATATACCAGGACATTTTACATAGAACAGATAATTATAATTTACAAGGAAATTTTAGATATGTTGTGTATATCATCTTGAGAAGTAATTGGAAATAATTGGAAATATTCCAACCGTATGTCATAATTTAATAGTATGTTCAACTGTATACAAACAAAAGATGTTTATGCAACTTAAGGTGTAAATTTCTAAGGAAAAAAAATATGACCAGGACATGATTAATGCCATCCTTCACTAATATTTGCTTGCACAACCCTTGGCAGTGATAGCAGCCTCCAAACGTTTCTTGCAGCCAGCCCTCTATAGTTTCATAGATCTGTCTGCTGGTAGTTTTTTTCCCACTCTTCAATTGTGATTTGTTCCAGCTCATGAATGTTTCCAGGATTCCTTTTACCAATGACCCATATCGAGTATTCCATTCATGGCCAAATTAATTGAAAAAAACTGTACAAATTCAAACACAAGAATTCATTGATAGCTCAGCCCCACTTGACGACCAGCAATATGGGTTTCGCCCCAGACACGGAGTAGAATCACTACTAACAGTGCTAATCGATACACTTGTGAGGGGAATAGACAAACCTAAACAAGCATTCTTATTCATATTCATAGACGTGTCTGCAGCCTTCGACAGCGTTCACCATTCAATAATGATCAATAAACTTAAACAAATAGGTATTAAATCCACTGTCCTAAAGTGGTTTAATTCTTATCTAACAGAACGATCACAAACGGTACAAATCGGTAATCTCTCATCAAAAACATACAAACAAGAACTAGGCCTCCCACAAGGCTCAGCTCTGTCAGCGTTGCTTTTTAACATATATCTAAAAACACATCTGTAAAATATTTAAAAAATTCAATGTCCTCTATCACCTATATGCGGACGACATAATGATGTATGTCCCATTCAAAATCCCAAATATCCCTACACAACTCATTAACGACTGCCTCACTGAAATCAACACCTGGCTAAATGAAAACAATCTGCACATCAATCACTCAAAAACAGAAGCCCTAATAGTAACTAAATGCACAACATTTATTCCCCCCTCGCATATTACATTGCAAAATAATATCATACTAAAAACTGAAATACGCTACTTAGGTGTTATACTGGATAAACATCTCAGCATGGACACACATGTAAGAAACATAGCAAAAAAAAGTTTACTTTAAACTAAAAATATCAAAGCAACTCCGCCCACTAATGCACTTACAGGATTTCCAACGCGTCATACAAGCAATCATAACCCCACATTTTGACTTCGCAAACCTAACCTTACTTGGCGTAACCAAGGAAGCCATAAAAAAAACTTCAATTAGCACAAAACGCAGCAGCGAGGACCATAACGAAAGCCCCACCTTTCCAACATATAACCCCAATTTTAGAATATCTACACTGGCTCCCGATTCAAAGCCGCATAGAATACAAAACTATATTAACCACCTACAAAGTCATAACAAAAACAGCACCCCTGCCCATAAATAACCTTATCAAAATAGAACCTACCCATAATCTACAAAGGAGAGACCAGTTAAATAAACTAACCACACCAAAAGAATTCATTAGGGCCAATAAATCCACTAACAAGAAAGCCTTCTCCCATGCAGCCCCCATCTTGTGGAACACAATCCCAATAGAATTAAGACAATTACCCGACATAATGGAGTTCAGAAAAAAACTCAAAACACACTTATTTACAAAGCATTATGGATCTTTGACCAGCCCATCCCACACCCCCCAACTGGATAAAGGATAATCCTACCCCGAGTAATACACAACTCAACAAAAGAATGAAGTGCTACACCCTAAAACAAAGCGAATAAGTAAATGAAAAACAGAACAATGTATATAATTTAATTATGTTCAACTGTACATAGTTTACTAATTGTTAATTGTTAACTGTATTTACCTAGCTACAAATGTTATATGTAAAAACAGACCACACTGTTTATTGTTATATGGAAACCGCACCTGATCAATGGAAGGAGCGGTATATAAATAATCTGTTAATTAATTAAATTAAATTATCAATGACAGATTTCAGCCCCTTCCAAAGGTTCTTGATTGGATTGAGATCAAGACAAATTGCTGACCAGTTTAAAATGGTCCATTTTTATATCTTTAACCATTCTTTTGTACTTTTGGATGTGTGTTTTGGGGCAGTGTCTTGCTGGAGGACCAATGAACTTTAACCCAGACCTAGCTTTCTGACACTAGGTAGCACATTTCGTTCCAAAATACCTTGATAGTCATCCAGCTTCATGATTCCTTTAATACGTTCCAGGCCTCCAGTTCCTGAGGCAGTAAAACAGCCCCAAACTATGGAACCTCTACCATATTTAACTGCAGGAAGGATATTTTTTTCCTTGTAAGCTTCATTTCTTCGCCTGTAAATATATCACTAGTCTGCATTGCCAAAGAGCTCAAGTTTGGTTTCATCTGTCCACAGAACATTTTCCCAGAAGGATTTTGGTTTCTCAAGGTGGGTTTGGGCAAAGATCAGGCATGTCTTTGTATTTATGTGTCTAAGCTGTGGGGTCCTCTATTTAGTGTGCAGCATATTGTGCAGGTTGAAACCACCATTCCAGGTTAACCTTAAGCTCTTTGGATGTTGTATGGGGTGTTTTTCCAACAGTTTGCACTAACCTTCAAACACTTCTTGGATTGCCAGTCCCATGAGAAGAAAACTTCTGAACATTGCGAATGTTTTGAAAATGTCCTTGTACTCCTTTGAAGTTTGAGGCTTGGTGATAATGACTTTTCTACTGGTTTCAGGCAGCTCTCATCTTAACCATGGTGAAAATGGAACAGGGAGTGTATGTGACCATTTTAAACATTAGAGCCATCATTCATTGGCTGATTCAAGTCATGTGCGTACTGACAATTGATCACAAGTGCGTCTAACTTTACTGTAATGGGAATGTGGTTCTTCTGTTCAAACTGATTTGAATTGTTTATAAGGGTGCCAATAATCATGTCTTTAAAGAAAGGTCACTCTGTCTACATTCTCATCGATGAAACATTACAGCTGGGCGTTCAAACATTCAGTTAGGTACTATAAAATAATGAGCAGAGTACCCAACTGAATGTTTGTTTGAGCGCCCAGCTATAATGTTTCATCGATGAGAACAGAGTGGCTTTTTTGAACGGTGATGGTAATCTCCACTGAACCGATGGAAAAGTGGCAAGCTTTAACCTTTGAATTAGTTCACCGTAGGCTGAAACTCACTATTGACCTCATCAGATGAGTATTTATATTTTCTGGGTGATATTGATATCATGTCAGGACTTATAAAATTGTGTTCTGATTGAACTGAGATTTGAAATATGCTCTAAAGAAATTGAAGTCAGCGGTGGCTGGGTCAGAGGACCATATAGCCTCATGCAGAGGTGGCCTAGTTGGCCCTTTTAAATTTGATTAAAATGGAGGGTCTGTTGCAAGAGTATGTTTTTTTCATCCTCATAACAGACGATCCGACAAAAAATACAAATATGTAAGTAGGTAGTTCCGTACGTTAAATTACAGGAGTGTATAGTTGGTAAATTAGTGATTTATAGGGTGTGTATCTTCAAGGATATATTATAGTGTTCACACTGCGTGGGTTTCTGAATTAATAAAGCGTAGTTACTCACCTGTAACAGGTGTTCTCCAGGAGCAGCAGGAATCAGTCCTCACTTATGGGTGACGTCGGCGCCGACGGAGCCCTCGCGGAGCAATTTTCCCAAGCTTTCAAAGAAAGCCTCCGGGAACTGCAGCGCGCATGCGCGGTCCTCTTCCCGCCCAAGGGTGCCATCTTAGCCAGTCAGATGACATAGCTAAAAAAGACAGCATAAAAAAATTTTGCAAAAAGAACATAAGCAGACGATTGCAACTCCAAGGGGAGGAGGGAGGGTAGTGAGGACTGATTCCTGCTGCTCCTGGAGAACACCTGTTACAGGTGAGTAACTACACTTTCTCCAGGACCAAGCAGGAAGTCAGTCCTCACTTATGGGACTCCCAAGCTCAAGGCTACCGGAGACCCTAAGCACAAAAATGAGCTCCCTCTAGCTCAGCAGCACAGAAGGAAAGAATCTTCGCTGAATTATCACCCACCGGTAGCCCACATCCGGGATGGAGGGTAGGAGTTGCTCAGACCTCAAAGAGATTACGGAGGACTGCCTGTCCGAAAGCACTGTCCCTGCGGGACTCCCTCTCGAGACAGTAATGGACCGCAAAAGTCTGGCTCGAAGACCAAGTAGCGGCCCGGCAGATGTCTGCCAGCGGAACAGAGCGGAGGTAAGCCACTGACGTAGCCTTTGCCCGAACGCAATGAGCCGTGACTCGATTTTCTAAGGAGAGTCCGGCTGCCCCATAAGCCCAAGAGATACAGTCCGCAACCCAGATGGACAGAGTACGCTTGGAGACCGGGAGCCCCAATTTATTGGGGTCAAAAGACACAAAAAGCTGAGCAGCTTTACAGTGCTCCCGCGTACGGTCAAGGTAGAAGTTCAATGCCCTTCTACAGTCCAGGGTATGGAGGACCGTTTCAGCTCGGCTGGAGTGTGGTCTGGGAAAGAAGGTTGGAAGTACCACCTCCTGATTGATGTGAAAAGGGGAGACCACTTTTGGAAGAAATTTAGGGCGAGTCCGTAAGACTACCCTATTTTTGTAGAACCGAGTGTAAGGGGGATCAGACACGAGGGCCTGCAATTCACTTACGCGTCTAGCGGAAGTGAGGGCTATCAAGAACAGCGTTTTCCAAGATAGAAAACGGAGAGAACAGGTAGCCATAGGTTCAAAAGGCGGACAGGTGATCCGCTGCAAAACCACATTCAGGTCCCAGTCAGGCGCTGGCGGGCGCAGAGGTGGTTTAAGCAGAAGGAGACCTCGGAGAAACCTCGCTACGAGAGGGTCGCTGGAGAGAGGTCTACCGTCCACCGGTACATGATGCGCCAAAAGAGCACTGAGGTGAACTTTGACGGAGTTGGACTTAAGTCCCAGATTAGAGAGGTGTAGCAAGTACTGCAAGATCACCGACACCGGGCAGGAGAAGGGATCCTGAGACTGTTGGGTACACCAGACGGCAAAGCGACGCCATTTAAGGGCGTAGCATTTCCGGGTAGAAGGCCGTCGCGAAGCCAAGACGACCTCCTCCACCTCCGCCGGCAGGAGAAGGGGAGCAAGGACTACCCTCTCAGCAGCCAGGCCATGAGGTTGAGAGACGTGAGGTTGGGGTGTAGGAGAGACCCCCGATCCTGAGTGAGGAGATCCGGTTGTACCCCCAGGGGGAATGGATCCTCCACCGCTAATTGCAGTAGGAGCGGAAACCACGGCTGTCTGGGCCAGCGAGGGGCCACCAGGATCATGAAGGCTTTGTCTCGGAGAACCTTGAAAAGAGTCCGAGAGACTAGCGGGATGGGAGGGAAAGCGTACAGAAGGCTCCCCGACCATGAGAGTAGAAAAGCGTCCGCCGCAACCCGATGGGGGTGTGGCTGACGAGAGCAGAAGCGAGGAAGCTGCCGGTTGTGAGGACTGGCAAAGAGATCCACCGTGGGGAGGCCCCACTTCAGGAAGAGCTTCTGAACTACCACCAAGGGATCCAGACGCCACTCGTGCGGCTGGAGGATTCTGCTGAGTTTGTCCGCCAGGCAATTCTCTTGGCCCGGGAGATAAACTGCCTTGAGGAGAATGCCGTGACTGACGGCCCAAGAGCAGAGCTTCTGTGCCTCCCGACAGAGGAGGAAGGAGCCCGTGCCCCCCTGCTTGTTCACGTAGAACATGGCAACTTGATTGTCCGTCTGGACAAGGACGGACTGGTGAGAAGTCAGGTGGGAGAACGCCCTGAGAGCCAGGCGGATCGCCCTGAGCTCCAGGAAGTTGATCTGCTGAGCAGACTCCCACGTGGTCCAGAGGCCCTGAGTACGTGCCCCTTGGCAATGCGCACCCCAGCCCAGGAGGGATGCATCTGTTGTCAGCACCCGGGCCGGCTGAGGTGACTGGAAAGGCATTCCGAATATCAGGTTCGGTTGCTGAAGCCACCGCCGGAGAGACGAGATCAGCGGCTCGGAGACGCGCACGAGGTCTGTTAGGCCGCCTGTGGCTTGTCGCCACTGCTGGCGGAGACACCACTGTGCAGGCCGCATATTCAGGCGGGCATTGGGGGTCACATGGACGGTGGAAGCCATATGGCCGAGTAGTCTCAGGAAGCGCCTGGCGGAGACCAGGGGCTGGCTGCGAAAACGGTCGGCTAGGTCCATGAGCCGTTGAGCATTGTCGAGCGGTAGGTATGCTCGCACCTGAGGGGTGTGCAGCCTTGCGCCGATGAACTCGAGATCCTGTGAGGGGAGCAAAGTGGACTTTGCGAAGTTTATAACAAAGCCCAAGTGCTGCAGAAGAGTCACCGTGCGGCGCGTGGCGTTGGTGACCTCCAGGGCGGACGCTGCTCTGATGAGCCAGTCGTCTAGGTACGTAAATACATAGAGGCCGTGAAGCCTGAGATGGGCCGCCACCACCGCGAGACATTTTGTGAAGACTCGCGGTGCGGAGGACAGGCCAAAGGGCAGTACTCTGTACTGGTAATGATTTCCTGCCACCACAAACCGTAGGTATTGTCGGTGGCTTGGGTGGATGAGAATGTGCGTGTAGGCATCCTTTAGATCCAAGGAGCATAGCCAATCTCCCTGCTGGAGGTAGGGCAGAAGGATTCCAAGGGTAAGCATCTTGAACTTCTCTCGCACGAGGAACTTGTTGAGGTTGCGGAGGTCCAGGATGGGTCTGAGGCCTCCTGTTCTCTTTGGTATCAGGAAATACCTGGAGTAAAAGCCTTGACCTCTCAGGTGGTGGGGCACCGGTTCCACCGCCTGTTCCTGTAGAAGACCTGCTAACTCCTGAAGGAGTAAGTCCCTGTGCAGAGGGGGTCGTGGAGGTTCTCCCGGAAAAAAGGAGGGAGGGACCTGGTGGAAGTGGAGAAGATAACCTTCTCGCACGACCTTAAGCACCCAGGCATCTGAGGTGATGCTGGACCACCTGTGGGCGAAGTGAACCAGCCGGCCTCCGGTGCTGGGAGGAACCAGCGGGGGGGGGAGAGGCTATGCTTAAGGAGTCAAAAACCCCCACCCTGCGGAGCAGGGGCTGGTGGTGCAGGCTTGGGGGCTTGCTGCCTACGGGACCCGTTACCCCGTCCCTTGGCCTGCTGGCCCTGTTGGGGAGCTGCAGGGGCCTGATAATGGGGGTATTGTTTGTAGGCAGCCGCCTTCCTCGGGTAAAAGGACTTTTTTCCCGAGCCCTTCTTTTTCTGGGAAGGGGCGGAGGTCTTCCTAGAGAGCCTGGTCCTGGTGAGAGTCTCAGTCTCAATTTGTGCAGCCTTTTCAGCCATGGGCTTGCCAAAGAGGTTTTCGCCTCGGCAGGGGACATCGACCAACTTGTCCTGCACCCAAGGCTCAAGGTCTGACGACTGAAGCCAAGCCTGTCGGCGGGCACCGATGCCGGCTGCGGCCACTCGAGCCGATGCTTCAAAGCCATCATAGGCTGCACGGGACATGAACTTTGAGCATTCCCTAATGCCAGTGGACAAGGCCAGGAACCTCCGCAAGGGTTCCTCGGACAGACCAGCGGAGAATCCGGCTAGCTCTTTAGCCAGGTCTCGGAGATACATGCCCATGTATAGCTGGTAGGTCTGGACACGACACGCAAGCATAGAGCCCTGGAAACACTTCTTACCAAGGCCATCCAGGTTACGGGCCTCCCTGCCAGGAGGCACCGAGGAGTGCATCTTCTGGCTCTTAAGACGATGCATGGCCGATTCCACTACCATGGAATGGTGTGGTAGCTGTGCTTTCTGGAAGCCAGGGCTCTTGCGGACTCGATAGATAGAATCGACCCGCTTGCTCAGGACCGGCGAGGAGGCCGGGCTCTCCCACATGCGGAAGAGTAGTCGTTCCAGCATAGGAGGAACCGGCACAGTAAAGTGTTCCCTTGCGGGAGAGTCATACTGGAGGGCGTCGAGCTCTTCGGCTCGAGGCTCCACCTCGGGGTCCGCAGGGAAGGCCAAAGCCTTGGCCATATCCCTGACGAAGTCCGAGAACCGGGCATCCTCCGGGGCTCGGACTCCGGTGAGTCCGAGGGGACACACCGAGTCCGGAAAGAATCAGGCGACTCTTCCTCTTCAGACTCCCAGACCGACTTCGACGAGGACTCGGTGGGGTCGGCCCGGGCAGGGCGCGGCGCCTGCCGCCCCGACGCCGAGGGAGTCGGCGTCGGCGACCTCGGTCCCGAACGGGAGGCCGAGGGTGACCTCGACCGAGGATCGACTCGAGTTCGCATCGACTCGAGGATCGGCTCGGTCTCCGGGGTCGACTTGGACGTCGACGTCCCGGCGGTCGGGGTAGCGGCGCCAGCGAGGCCAGCGAGCAGTGCCCGCTGCTGGTCCATGAAGTCAGACAGTCTGCTCTCCAAGGCCGTCAACCTGAGTCCGAGCTCAGGTGACCCAGCAGCCCCCGACTCGGGCCCCGACGGCGTCGGGCCCGACGTCGGCTGTCGCGGAGGCGAGTCCAGAAGGACCACAGGACTTACCCGAGCAGGCATCTCCGACTCCAGGCGAGGTCGCTTTGTGAGGTGCTCCTTCTCCAAGGACCCGGGACGGCTGTCGGGGCTATGCGAGCTGGCCCTCGCGGAACCAGGAGCGTCCGACGACGCCGCCCTCGTGGGTTTCACCTTCCGACGATGGTCCCCGGAGGGAGAACCCCTGTCCGAGGAACTCCGGCGACGGTCCGAGCTGGAGCCTTTGGACGCGGAGGCCTCAGACGAGGTCCGGGTACGGCTGGGGTCAGCGAAGATTCTATCACGCTGATGCCGCCGACTTCTCAACGCTTTGGAGGACATTTTGCCGCAGGGCCCACAGATCAGTTCCTCATGATCGGGGCCCAGGCAGCGGAGGCAAAAGTCGTGTGTGTCAGTTAGTGACATATTTCGGTCACACTGACCACACCGCTTGAAACCACTGGCAGCCATCGGGGGAAAAAGGGCCCCTGCGAGGTCAAAGGACCGGGCTGCCAGGGAAAAATCGAAAACGAAAGCTGACTAAGTCAGAAAAACCGAAAAAAGGAAAAAGAATAAAATGATGAAGAAATATCGACTTTTTCGCGGGGACAAGACGGGGACGGAAAAAAGAAGACTGGCTAAGATGGCACCCTTGGGCGGGAAGAGGACCGCGCATGCGCGCTGCAATTCCCGGAGGCTTTCTTTGAAAGCTGGGGAAAATTGCTCCGCGAGGGCTCCGTCGGCGCCGACGTCACCCATAAGTGAGGACTGACTTCCTGCTTGGTCCTGGAGAATCATGTCTTAGCAATGTAGTAGTCGATATGGAAGGGCAGACTAGATAGAAACATGATGGCAGAAAAAGACCATCCGGCCTATTTCCTTTTTTAATTGGTCTTGCTTTGATTCTTTAATGTGTCAAATATATGTGCATATGTAGTCCAAAGCCATTTCAAAGGCCGCTTTTTTTTTTTGTTTTTGTTTTTTTTGTTTTTAAAGGAGATACTGGACATTATGGGGATGAACTGCAAGGGTGCCAATAATGTTGACAACTGTATTATCTGCGATGACATCTAGATCCCTTTCCTGGGTGGTGGCTCCTAATGTGAAACCTTGCATTATGTAGCTATAGTTTGAGTTGTTCTTTAAGTGCTTAACACTGCACTTTTTCATATTAAATTTCATCTGCCATTTGGATGCCTAGTCTCCCAATTTCTGAAGGTTCTCTTGTAATTTCACAATTCTCTCTTGAGTTTAACGCCTTTGAATAATTTGTGTGTCACCTGTAAATTTGATCACTTTATTTGCTGTTCTCATTTCTAGGTCATAACATAAGATATGTCATACTGGGTCAGATTAAGGCCCATCAAGCCCAGTATCCTGTTTCCAACAGTGGCCAATCTAGGTCACAAGTACCTAGCAGTTTCCCCAAAAGACACAGGTTCCACAATGTTAGTACTGGGGCAAGCAGTGGATATTCTGGGTCCACTTTAATAATGGTTTATGGATCTTTCCTCCAGGAACTTATCCAAACTTTTTTTAAACCCGGCTACACTAACAGTTTTTACTACATCCTCCGGTAGCAAATTCCAGAGTTTGATTACACATTGAGTGAAAAAATATTTTCTCTTATTAGTCTTAAATAGGCTACCCTGTAGCTTCATTGTATGCCCCCTAGTCTTTCTATAGGTCATTTATCAATATATTAAAAAGCAGTGGGACCAGCAAAAATCCCTGGGGTATTCCACTATTCATCTTTCTAAAATTGAGAAAAATGGCCATTTAGCCTTACTTGCTTTTATCTTTTAACCAAGTCCCAATCCACAACAGTAGTGTCTCCTTCCCATGACTAATTTCCTCAAGAGTCTCATGAGGAACCTTCTCAAAGGCTTTCTGAACATCCAGATATTCACTGGTTCATCGTTATGTTTGTTCACATCTTCGAAATAATGTAGATTGGTGAAGCAAGACTTTCCTTTGCCAAATCCACCTTGGTGTTGTCAAAAAAGCAGGCACACAACAGCTACAGAAAAGAGCAGGGACAATAAAGTAGAAAGCACATCTTTAATGTTCTCTACTTTATTGCCCCTGCTCTTTTATTTTCTGGATTACCTTGTAGGGGTGACCCCTTTATTTTTTGTGTTTGTTCCCACAACAGCTACAGCCATGACACAGGTAAGCCATTCTACAACTTCTTGACTAGGCTCAAAGCTTAAATATTTCATCTTTAAATTTAAAATTACAATTTTAGCTTGATTCCATAATTTAAAAAGGTTTGCAGTCTTGAAAAGTACAAGGGACAGTGGAAAGTCACATTACTTATCTAGGAGATATTTTGAAACAAACCTGAACAGAATACGAAACAGTTGCCTCAGATACATATAATCTGGTGCCTCTTCAAAGCGTAGGCCACGACAGTAGTTCAAGTACATGGCAAATTCCGCAGGAAATCCCTTCAAAATTAAACAGTGTACATCATGAACACACACACAGTTCATGGGCTATTTTAAGGGTAAAGAAAAAGCCATAAAGAGTAGTTACTCACCTGTAACAGATGTTCTCCAGGAGCAGCAGGAATCAGTCCTCACTCCCTCATTTATGGGTGACATCAACGTCGATGGAGCCCCTGTGCGGAGCATTTCCACAGCTTTCTAAGAAAGCCTTTGGGAATACTGCACGTAAGCGCGGTCCCCTTCCCGCCTAAAGGTGCCACCTTGCTCAGTCCCATGACATAGTTAAAAGACAGCACACAAAAAATGTAAAAATGAACTATGTACAACTGCAACTCCCAGGGGAGGAGGAAGGGTTGTGAGGACTGATTCCTGCTGCTCCTGGAGAACACCTGTTACAGGTGAGTAACTACTCTTTCTCCAGGACCAAGCAGGAAGTCAGTCCTCACTTATGGGACTCCCCAGCTTCAGGCTACCGGGGACCCAGAGCTGAAAAATGAGCTCCCTCTAGCCGCAGCATCAGAGAAAGGATTTCACTGAAAACATACCCCCACCGGTAGCCCAACAAGATGGTTGGAGGGTAGGAGTTGCTTAAACCTCAAAGAGATTCCGGAGCACTGCCTGACCGAAAGCACTGTCCCTACGGGACTTCCTCTCTAGGCAGTAATGGGCCGCAAAAGTCTGGCTTGAGGACCAAGATGCAGCCCTGCAGATGTCTGCCAACAGTACAGAGTGGAGATGAGCTACTGAGGCAGCCATTGCCCTAACACGGTGGGCCGTGACCCGACCCTGCAAGGGAAGATCAGCTGCCCTGTAAGCCCAGGTGATACAGTCAGCCACTCAGATGGACAAGGTACGCTTGGAGACAGGTAACCCCAAGTTATTAGGGTCAAAAGATACGAAGAACTGAGTAGCCCTCCTATGCCCATGCATACGCTCAATGTAGAAGGATAAGGCCCTCCTACAGTCCAGGGTATGCAGGACTGTCTCAGCCCAGCTGGCATGGGGCCTAGGGAAAAACGTAAGAACCACCTCCTGGTTGAGGTGGAAAGAGGAAACAACTTTTGGGAGGAACTTAGGATGAGTCCTAAGGACTACCCTGATCCTATAAAAACGAGTGTAAGGCCTGTCACAGACCAGGACTTGAAGCTCACTCACTCGCCTGGCCGAGGTCAGGGCCACAAGGAATAGAGCCTTCCAAGAAAGGAAGCGGAGAGGACATGTAGCCATCGGCTCAAACGGTGGGCAAGTCAGTTGCTGAAAGACCACATTCAACTCCCACTCAGGGGCCAGTGGACGAAGAGGAGGCTTGAGTAAGAGCAAGCCTCCGAGAAACCTGGAGACCAAGGGGTGAACCGACAGAGTGTCCTTCCACCAGTGAGTGGTGAGCTGCTAGAGCAGAGAGGTGGACCCGAACCGAATTGGACTTAAGGCCTTGACTGGACAAGTGCAGTAGATACTGAAGCACTACTGGTACAGTGCAGGCGAAAGGATCCTCCTTGATCTGCTGACACCACACGGAGAACCTTCTCCACTTCAGGGCATAGGTGTTCCTGGTGGATTGCTTTCTAGAGGCCAAGACCACCTCTTCCACTTCCCGGGGTAGGCCCCAGGGAGCCAACACTACCCTTGCAGCCTCCAGGCCATCAAATTGAGAGATTTGAGATTTGGGTGCAGAAGGGAACCCTGATCCTGAGAGAGAAGATCGGGTTGCAACCCCAGAAGTAGTGGTGTTTCCACAGCTAGCTGAAACAGAAGTGGAAACCAGGGCTGCCTCGGCCACCTGGGAGCTATCAGAAGTACAGAGGCCTTGTCCCTTAGGATCTTGAAGGTTCGGGCCACCAGAGGCGTGGGAGGAAACGCATACAGGAGGCCCTGGAACCAAGAAATCAGGAAGGCATCAGCTGCTAACCTCAAGGGATGCGGTTGCCTGGAACAGAACCTGGGCAGCTGCCTGTTCATGGGACTGGCAAAGAGATCTATGGATGAAGTCCCCATCTCAGGAAAATTTTCTGAACCAAGGGGTGTAGTTGCCACTTGTGGGGTTGCAGAACCCTGCTCAATCTGTCTGCCAGGAAGTTTTCCTGGCCAGGGAGATAAACAGCCTTGAGAAGCATGTGTTTGAGAGCAAAAGAGCAAAGGGCCTGTGCCTCTCGACACAGGAGCCTGGACCCCGGACCCCGTGCCTCCCTGTTTGTTCACATAGAACATGGCCACTTGATTGTCCGTCTGTACCAGAACAGACTGGTGAGCCAAAGTGTGAGAGAAGGTTTTGAGGGCTAAGCGAATAGCCCGGAATTCCAGAAGGTTGATTTGCTGTGTGGCCTCCCATGGAGACCACAGGCCCTGGGTGCACCTGTCCAAGCAATGTGCACCCCAGCCCTGCAAGGAGACATCGGTGGTCAACACCACTGTGGAAACAGGCACCTGAAAAGGCACCCTCTGAAATAAGTTGGGGGGGGGGGGGTGTAGCCACCACTGTAGGGAGTCCAGAAATGGTTTGGACACCCACACTTTGTCTGTGAGGCTTCCTGTGGCTTGTTTCCACTGAGTTCGAAGACACCATTGTGCAGGCCTCATGTGGAGGCGGGCATTGGGGGGTCACATGCACTGTCAATGCCATGTGGCCCAGGAGCTTTAGACAGAGTCTGGCGGAGACCTGTGGCCTGCTCAGAAACTGGTTTGCCAAGTCTATGAGTCTTTGAGCCCTGTCTCTCGGCAAGTAAGCCTTTGCTTGCAGGGAGTCCAACCTCGCCCCTATGAGCTCTAGGTTCTGGGAGGGGAGCAAAGTGGACTTTGCGAAGTTTATGACAAACCCTAGATGTTGAAGGAGGGAGACAGTTCTGATGGTGGCTTGCCGGGCCTCCTGGGAAGTCTGACCCCTGATGAGCCAGTCGTCCAGGTAGGGGAAGACAAAAACACCCCGATTCCTTAAGTAGGCCGCCACCACCGCCAGGCACTTTGTAAAGACCCTTGGGGCGGAGGTCAGGCCAAAGGGCAATACTCTGTACTGGTAATGGTTTCCTCCCACAATGAACCTGAGGTACTTTCTGTGGTCTGGATGAATGAGGATGTGAGTGTACGCATCCTTTAGATCTAAGGAGCATAGCCAATCTCCCTGCAGGAGGTAGGGCAGAAGTGTTCCAAGAGTAAGCATCTTGAACCTTTCTTTCTCCAAGAACTTGTTGAGATTCCTGAGGTCGAGAATAGGCCTGAGGCCCCCGGTTCTCTTTGGTACGAGGAAGTACCTGGAGTAGAACCCGTGACCTTGCAGGTGGGGAGGTACCGGCTCCACCGCCTTGTCTAAAAGCAGACCTCGAAGTTCCTGAAAGAGGAGGTCTGTGTGCAGAAGAGGTCGTGGAGGCTCTCCTGGGAAGTAGGTTGGAGGCAACTGCTGGAAATGGAGCATATAGCCCTTGTGGACTATGCTTAACACCCAAGCACCTGTAATGGGTGGCCACCTGTGGGCAAACAGGACTAGACGACCTCCTGTGCAGAGATGGGACAGCAGAGGTGGAAAGGCTATGCTGTGGGAGTCAAAAGCCCCCTCCCTGCTGAGTGGGAGCAGGAGCCAGAGGCTTGGGGTCTTCTGCCTACGGGGCCCATGTCCCTGCCCCTTGGCCTGCTGACCCTGCTGGGGAGGCCTGGTACTGAGGGAAAGGTTTGTAGGCAGCTGCCTTCCTCGGGTAAAAGGACTTCTTACCCGAACCCTTCTTCCTCTGAGAAGGGGCAGAAGTTTTTCTGGACAGCCTTGGCCTAGTCAGGTGCTCTGTTTCGAGCTCAGCCGCCTTCTCGGCCATGGGCTTGCCAAAAAGGTTCTCACCTCGGCAAAGGACATCGACCAACTTGTCCTGCACCCAGGGCTCAAGGTCCGATGACTGCAACCATGTCTGGCGTCAGGCCCCGATGCCGGCTGCTGCTACATGGGCTGAAGCCTCGAAGCCACCGTAGGCCGCTCGGGACATGAACTTTGAGCATTCCCGGATTCCCGAGGACAAGGTCTTGAACCTCTGCAAAGATTCCCCGGAGAGGCCAGCAGAGAACCGGGCAAGTTCCTTCGCCAGGTCTCGGAGGTACATGCCCATGTACAGCTGGTAAGACTGGACACGGCAAGCAAGCATCGAGTCCTGGAAGCACTTTCTGCCGAAAGCATCCAGGTTCCGGGCCTCCCTGCCGGGAGGCACCGCAAAGTGCTGCATCTGGCTTTTTAGACGATGCATGGCCGATTCCACCACCATGGAATGGTGCGGCAGCTGTGCCTTCTGGAAACCAGGGCTCTTATGGAGTCGATAGATGGAATCGACCCGCTTGCTCAAAACCGGCACCGAGGACGGTGCCTCCCACATCCGGAAGAGGAGCCGTTCCAGCATCGGAGGAACAGGCACTGTAAAGGACTCCTTCGGAGGAGAGTCATACTGGAGGGCCTTGAGCTCTTCGGCTCCTCCTCGGGGTCCACGGGAATCGCCAAAGCCTTGGCCATGTCCCTGACGAACTCCGAGAACCTGGTGTCCTCCAGAAGGGACCTACTCCGGGGCTCGGACTGCGGTGAGTCCGAAGGGACCTACTCCGGGGCTCGGACTGCGGTGAGTCCGAAGGGACGCACCGAGTCCGAAAAGTATCAGGGGACTCCTTGTCCTCCATCTCCCATGTGGACTCATCCGAAGAGGAGTCAGGGGCTCCGACTGTGCAGGCCTCGGTGGCACCCGCGTCGACGCCCTCGGTTCCGAGCGGGAGGTCGAGGGTGACCATGACCGAGGACGACCTCAAACCTTCATGGTCTCGAGTATCAGCTCGGTCTCCGGGGTCGACTTAGACGTCGATGTCCTGGTGGTCGGGGCAGATGCACCAGCGAGGCTGGCCATCAGTACCCGCTGCTGATCCATGAAGGCAATCTGTACTCCAAGGCTGTCACAGCCTGAGTCCAAGCTCAGGAGACTCAGCAGCCACCGACTCGCATCAGCTCCCTAGGAGGCGAGTCCACGAGGACAACAGGACTTACGTGTCCAGCAGGCTCCGTCTCCACACGAGGTATCTTGGATGGCTTCTCCTGCTCTAAGGGCCCGGGACGGCGGTCGGGGGTCCGAGACCTGGCCCTCGAGGAACCAGGGACCTCCTCCGATGCCGCCCTCATGAGCCGTTTCTTCCTCTTACGTTCCCGATCGGGGGACCCCCTGTCCGAGGAACCCCAGCGATGATCGGGATCAGACTCCCGAGTCGTCGAGGCCTCGGACGAGGTCCGGGCCCGGCCGGAGGCAGAGTCAGAAAAAAATCCGTTCTGATGCTGGCGGCTTCGTAGTGCCTTGGTGGACATTTTGCCACACGGGACACAGACCTGAGGATCATGATCCGGTCCGAGGCATCAAAGGCAGCAGTCGTGTGTGTCGGTCAGAGACATCAATTTCTTGCACCGATCGCACTTTTTGAAACCACTGGAAGCCATTGGGCAAAAAAGGGCCCCCGCGAGGTCAAAGGACCGGCCTTCCAGGGAAAAAGACAAAAAGGGCGCCAACGCCAGCCACAAAGGGCAACCGAAAAATAGAAGACGGGTTCGATACTGGTGTACCGAACTCGGCGGGAAGGGGAACCGGCGTCGAACCGGAGAAAAAAGTAAGATGAAATCGCAAGAAAAAACATCAACTTTTCCGGGTGACATGGAGCAACATCCGGTGGGCTCCACGGAAAAAGAAAGACTGAGCAAGATGGCACCTTTAGGCGGGAAGGGGACCGCGCATGCGTGCAGTATTCCCAAAGGCTTTCTTAGAAAGCTGGGGAAATGCTCCGCAAGGGGGCTCCATCGACATCGATGTCACCCATAAGTGAGTGAGTGAGGACTGACTTCCTGCTTGGTCCTGGAGAAACCACCTTAATTAGATAGCAACTTTATTCCACGTCTCTCCTTCTGAAGGCACATACACACCCCCCCCCTTGTAAAACTGCAAATTCAAGAATACTTGCAGCACAATGTTTAAACAATTTAAAAACCCACCCAGATTTAACTGCAAGGGACTACTAGACTTTTAGAACATCCAACAAATGACTTACACCAATTGTTACTTCCTGGCATTCAAGATTGCTGTGGTCAGTGTTTGAAAAATAGACTTTTCTTGATTTGAGAAAGCTCAAAATGTTACGACAGTCAAAATGCGAGACTCTGCATGCCCCCTTTGTTTTGTGCCACAAAAGAATCCAACTTAACTGAATTTGAACTGGTCCTCAGAATTCTGTCACCCTATTGTTTTCCTTGAATAGCATATGCAAATAAACTACAAGACTATAAAAATGCAAATGGATAAAGTGTGTCCATTATGTTCTTACCTTACACAAAATCTCAACGGGAGTGGACATCTTCTTTTCACTAATTTTTTCATACTTCTGTTTCTTTGTTGCAGCCTGTGGAACATGTGAACCATAAAATGAAAATGTCTTATCTGGTATTATAAAAGATGAGTTACTAATGGTGTCAAAACTGGGCTCGCTTAAATCAAACCACCAAATCCCATGCATTTATTTTCAGGGCCAGGTTGCCCTTATTTATTCAAAGTGCATGGCAGTTTACGTTATTCATGTTTTGTCCATTAAATTCCATAAAACCTTCCACCATGACTACTCTATTACAAAGCTGAGTGAACTGAGAGTGACATCACACTGACAGCTGCACTTTGTTGAAGCTCTGAGACAGAGTAAATAAATGAACCCTCAGTAAGTTTTAGCAGCCAACGGAGCATTAATGGTGCAATTTGACAACAGAATATCTGCAAGTAACCAGCGAATGGCAACTTGGAAATGGCAGATGAATTTTCTGTGAAAGTTAACCTTCACGAGGTGAGCAAGCAAAATGGCAGGAGGGGCCTTTCATGTGCTGATGCGTGGCAAGGGAGGGATGCAGAAGTGGTGCTCACCCATGTGAACACAGTGGAGGGCAAGTCGGACCTAAGAGATGAAATATCAACATGGTTCTAGGAGCTTCAGGCAGATCTTGCAGCATTTAAAGAACTGACAGGCATTCTGGCCGACTAAAAACAAGATCCAGCAGGCCAATGCCTGCATAAAGGCAGTTGAAAACCAGGTCAATAAGCAGCATCAATCACAGCAATGCAACTCTGCTGTGTAAAGTTACCGACCTTGAGAACAGGTCATGCAGATGTAATCTGCAATGGCAAGGTCTCCTGGAGACGGATGATTTTGTGGACTGCAGGGATATAGTGAGGCATCTCGGTTTGGTGATCCTGTGGTTGGGGGAGGGGACCCAGGCACTTAGATTACAATAAAGCGCACAAGGCGTTCGGTATCTCAGCCACCTTGCAGCACTATACAAATGATTAGTAGTAGGGTGAACTTACCCAGACACATCATGGCTTGGTACCATGAATTCACCATCAACGATGATTTCAATACCTGCCAGAACTGAAACCCATGTTCTAGAGGGACATAAAATTTACCATTTGGACATTTCATTACTCACTTTTAAGTGGTGTGGGGCATGCCACACAAACATGCAAGCTGAGGGCTGGGAACATTAAGTACCGATGGATGGACCTGGAGGGCCTGGCCTTTACCATCAATGGTTGTACCAGTGGCATCAATGAAGGTACTTAAAAGCAGGCCCCTTTTAAAGGCGTTTTCAGAAGTAACCCAGATGGAGCACACTGCAACCACTACTGTGCCAAAGTGGCAGCAAGCCTTTAAGAAAGAAGAGCAATTACAAAAAGTGATCTGGAGACCTAGACAGTGTGGGATGAGTTCTCTGATGTGCTATTTGCCTTGAAGAAAGTGGACGACGCTGCAAGTACCAGAGCGCACAGTTGTGGGGTGAAATTCTGCTCTGTTGGGGTTTGGTAATGCTATACTGATGTGGTTTATATGTGCATTCCTTGTATGATGGCTGAATGGGGTTTGTTAGGTATGTGAGGATGAGTTAAATGGTGGGCTATGGGGCAGCACAAGAATAGGGTGCCTGAGGGTGGGGTCAGCAGTTGGTGTGGGTCTGGACAGGGGGATGAATGGGGGTCTTAGGGGATGTGCATGGTAAGCTTTTGAATGAGGAATTTGGTGGAACAGCTGGATTGGCAGAGTGAGACGGGGAGGTGGGGTGAGAGGGGACAGTAGTGAATTCGGAAGAATGTATCTTTGAAGGATACTACCAAAAGCAGAGAAGTTCCACAAAAGAGTAAAGTAGCCCAAATGCCCTCAAGTATGGAGCAGACAGAGCTTAAAGATCCCAAATTACCCATGTCTAGCAACAGCCAAATTAATATGAATAAAATACATTCTCTAAAATGCTTGTATGCAAATGCTAGAAGTCTAAAAAATAAGATGGGAGAGTTAGAATATATAGCACTAAATGAAAGGTTAGATATGATAGGAATATCAGAGACATGGTGGAAGGACGACAACCAGTGGGACACTGATACCTGGGTACAAACTATATCGTAATGATAGAGCTGATCAAATTGGTGGAGGGGTTGCTCTCTATGTTAGAGAAGGCATTGAGTCAGAAAGGATTAAAGTTTTGCAGGAAACAAAATCTGCTGTAGAATCTATATGGATTGAAATTCCATGTAAAAGGGGGAAGGCAATGGCAGTGGGGGTGTACTATCGAGCGCCTGGCCAGAATGACCAAATGGATGATGAAATGCTCAAAGAAATCAAGGAAGCTAACAAAAGTTACAGCACAGTAATAATAATGGGTGATTTCAACTACCCCGGTATCGACTGGGTCAGTGTCACGTCAGGACATGCTAGGGAGATAAAGTTCCTAGATGAAATAAATGACTGCTTCTTGGAGTAGCTGGTTCATGAACCGAACAGATGGGAAGCCATATTAGACCTAATCCTTAGTGAAACACCAGATCTAGTGCAAGAGATAAGTTTGTTGGGGCCACTTGGCAATAGTGATCATAGCATGATCGCCTTTGATTTAATTAGTGGAGGAGGGATAGTAGGGAAATCCACAGTACTACCTTTTAACTTTCGAAAGGGAGACTATGATAAAATGAGGAAAACAGTTAAGAAAAAACTAAAAGGAGCAGTTGCAAAGGTTAAAGATGTACATCAGGCTTGGCTGTTGAAAAATACTATCTTGGAAGCCCAGACCAGCTGTATTCCACGCTTTAAGAAAAGTAGAAGGAAGTCCAAAAAACTGCCAGCATGGTTTAAAAGTGAGGTCAGAGAGGCTGTTGCCAAAAAAGCATCTATCAGGAAATGGAAAAAAGAGCCAAACAACGAAACCTGGAAACAGCACAAGCACTGGCAAGTCAAATACAAGGCATTGATAAGGCAGGCAAAGGGAGAATTCGAGAAGAAGCTTGCTGCGGAAGCAAAAACGTGAAGTAAAGACCTTTTCAAGTACATTCGTAGCAAAAAACCTGTGAGAGAGTCAGTTGGTCCATTAGATGATAAAGGGGTTAAAGGAGCACTAAGAGGCGACAAGGCGATAGCAGAGAGACTGAATGAATTCTTTGCTTCAGTCTTTACTGAGGAAGATGTAGGGATGTTACCCATGACTGAAGTGGAGTTTAAAGGTGCGGAAGAATTGAAGGAAATATCGCTACATCGGGAAGATGTATTACAACTATTAGATAAGCTGAAGAGTAGCAAATCACCTGGGCCGGATGGTATACATCCAAGGGTGTTAAAAGAACTGAAATACGAGATTGCAGACCTGCTATTAGTAATCTGTGAACTATCATTAAAATCATCTAACACCTGAAGATTGGAGGATCGCCAATGTAACACCAATTTTTAAAAAGGGTTCCAGGGGTGATCCGGGAAACTACAGACCGGTGAGCCTGACATCAGTACCAGGAAAAATGGTAGAAACCATCATAAAGAATAAAATTACTCAGCATGTAGATAGTCATGACCTAATGGGAGACAGCCAACATTCCCAGACTGATCACTCACAATCACACCTTCCCCTCCAACCACCATGAGAAACCTATGCAGTGCCGCATAACTCATTATATTGTTGCATAAAGTAGACTATTTATTCATTGTGTCTCCTTGTTAAGGGACTGGTTATTTATACCCTATTTTACCTGTTATACCTGCTTAATGCATACCCAAGTTTAATTTTCCTGTTTAATGTATACCCAAGTTATTATACCTGTTTCACTGTAAGCACAAATCACGAAATTGAGATGTGCAACTCTTATGTTCATTGTAAACCGCACTGATGTTGAATAGCGCGGTATAAAAGAGACTGCAAATAAAAAAATAAAAATAAATAAATAATGGCTTTAGACAAGGAAGATCTTGTCTTACTAATCTGTTATGTTTTTTTGAAGGAGTGAATAATCAGGTGGACAAAGGTGAGTCAGTTGATATTGTGTATCTGGACTTTCAGAAAGCCTTTGACAAGGTCCCTCAGGAGAGACTTTTGGCAAAACTAAAAAGTCATGAGATAGGAGGCAGTGTACTATTGTGGATCAGGAACTGGTTAAAAGATAGAAAGCAGAGGGTAGGGCTAAATGGCCAATTTTCCCAATGGAGAAAGGTGAATAGTGGTGTACCCCAGGGATCTGTGCTGGGTCCGCTGCTTTTTGACATATTCATAAATGACCTGGAAAGTGGAATAACGAGTGAGGTTATCAAATTTGCAGATGAGACAAAACTATTTAAAGTTGTTAAAACCCAAGAGGATTCTGAAAAATTGCAAGAGGATCTTGATAAATTGGAAGACTGGGCATCAAAATGGCAGATGAAACTTAATGTGGACAAGTGCAAAGTTATGCACCTAGGGAAGAACAACCGAAACTATGGTTACATGATGCAAGGTTCCACATTAGGAACCACCACCCAGGAAAAAGATTTAGGCGTCATTGTGGATACCATGTTAAAACCCTCGGCCCAATGTGCAGCGGCGGCAAAGAGCAAATAGAATGCTAGATATGATAAGGAAAGGAATAGAAAATAAAACAAAAGATATTTCCATGGTGAGACCACACCTTGAATATTGTGTGCAATTCTGGTCGCCGTATCTTAAAAAGGATATAGCGATTTTAGAAAAGGTTCAGAGAAGAGCCACCAAAATGGTAAAGGGGATGGAAGGATACTCCTATGAAGAAAGGCTAAAAAGGTTAGGGCTCTTTAACCTGGAAAAGAGACGGCTGAGGGGAGATATGATAGAAGTCTATAAATTAATGAACAGAGTGGAACGGGTAAACGTAGATCGATTGTTTACCTTATCAGAATATAGAAAGACTAGGGGACATGCAATGAAGCTACAGGGGGAAACTATTTAAGACTAATAAAAGAAAATATTTTTTCACTCAACGTGTAATCAAACTCTGGAATTTGTTACCGGAGGATGTAGTAAAGGCTGTTAGTGTAGCTGGGTTTAAAAAAGGTTTGGACAAGTTCCTGGAGGAAAGGTCCATAAACCATTATTAAGAAGGGACCCAGGATATCAATGCTTGAACCAATACAAGCATTGTGGAACTTATGTCCCTTGGGGAAACTGCTAGGTACATATGACCTAGATTGGCCACTGTTGGAAACAGAATACTGGGCTTGATGGACCTTGGTCTGACCCAGTATGGCATATCTTATGTTCTTATATAAAGCAAGCGTAGTGTTGTGAGGTGAATATGCACTGCGGGTGGTTACACAGAATGTTCAGGGGATTAATACTCCTATGAAACGTTCATTGCTGTTTTGGGACGTGCACACCCTCAAAACAGATATGGAGTTGTCTCCTGAAGGAAAAGCACAAGTGGCATAAGGACCTGGTCAAGCATAAGCTATACCCCACTACTTTCTCAGTCTCAAAACACTAAGGCACCTTGGAAGGATGGGGTTGCCATTCTGCTATAAAGGGCACTCAGATTAGTGGCAAGGGAGGTCAAGAGCAGCCCAGAAGGAAGGTAAATTGAGGTTACTGGGCAGCTGGAAGATAAAACCCCCATACTAGGGGCATATAAATTAACAAATGCCAGGGTAAAGTTGTTCTTTTCTTAGGGAGATTTCCAAGATGCTGTAGGACCCTGGACCCAGGGTTGATGCTGGGGGGGGGGGGGGGGGAAGAGGGGGAACTTAACAGTACATCCATGTGTCTTGAAGAACTACAAAACGGGACTGCTACTTCTGGAGAGATCTCTGCAATAGTGAGTATATACTTCTGGGAATTTTTCTGAAGGGAATTCTTTGGATTAAAGATGATTAATCTGTGAACCCAGTATCAGTCAGGGCCTAGTAGCAGCAGTTTAAGTTTAAATTTAACACACAGAAGAGAGCTTTCTGGTTAAATTTAGAACCCAGCAAAGAGCTTGTAGTTTAAATTTAATACTCACTCAGGGCCTAATAGCAGCAAAGAGCTTTAATTCAAAACAAATCAGACTATAACTTAACATAAAAGGCAAAACAGGGTCAGTATTTTTTGAGCAATAAAGTATTCTAGAGACTACAAAGGGGCCTTCTACCAAGAGACCTGTGAAACTTTTTAAATAGGTGTTAAAGCCAGGTGGCAGGTCAAAAGGCCATTTTGAAAGACTCCTTTCCAAGCAAGGATTGTTAATCACCCAGGAAGTTGGTCACAGCTTACCTTAGAAGCACAGGACAGGATACTGTGTAGCAACCCTCTTAATAAGTCTTATTTCCCTCCCTCCCCAATACCCACCCACCTCTGGGATAATCGCATCTTTATAGGTACTTACACATCTTAAAGCAACTGCTCTCAGGTGCAGCTCTTTATCCAAATCAGTCATACATTAAGGACCTGAGATTACTTAAGCTTCAGGTGAACAAGGTGTATTAAACGTATTAGATACACTTATTAGTATAAGCATCCACACCAACCCTTAGTAAGTAAAGAATTTAAAGATCTAAACACAAGCTTAAAACTAAGATATAGTGTATATACTTTCTGGTATGCTTTTTGTGTAAATAGTTAACATGTTATCCAAGTTAATTCTCCCTGTTATTTGTAATTTACGGTGTAACCCCACCGTAAAACCTCTTTGATGTTCCATGTAAACCGCACTGATGTTGAATAGCGCGGTATATAAGAGTATTAAATAAAGATGCAGACAGCAGTCCAGCAGTGAGATGGGGGCTTTCCAGTCTTTTGCACTGTCACATGTATGATTTTCTCCCAGTTGGTGAGAGGTCTTACGTGTGCACTAGGAGCAAGGAGCTCTTTGCTCTCAGGGAACGGGTCAGTTCTCTAGAGGCTAGAGTAGCAGACTTGGAAGACATAAGAAAGAGAGGTACACAGATAAGACCTACAGGGATATAGTCCTGAAGTCCCACCTCCAGTCTGGCATCATCCCTGTTGCAATGGAGGACAAAGGTCACGTGACAGGAGAACATCACCCTGGTGTGGCAGGAAGTGATCCTGTAACTAGGACCTGTTCTCCAGGTGATGTAAAACCCTCTCGCACCGAGGAAGTTTCTCCAGAGCCATGTGCCCATGAGGGAAGGGTTAGGACAGCCATTATAGTTGGTGATTCGATCATTAGGCATGTAGATAGCTGGGTGGCTGGTGGACGTGAGGATCGCCTGGTAACACGCCTGCCTGGTGCAAAGGTAGCAGACCTCACACGCCACCTAGATAAGGTCTTAGATAGTGCTGGGGAGGAGTCTGCTGTCTTGGTACATGTCGGTACCAATGACATAGGAAAATGTGGTAGGGAGGTTCCGGAGGCTAAATTTAGGCTTTTAGGTAGGAAGTTGAAATCCAGAACTTCCAGGGTAGCATTCTCCGAAATGCTTCCCGTTCCATGCGCAGGACCCAAAAAGTAGGCAGAGCTCCGGAGTCTCAATGCATGGATGAGACGATGGTGCAAGGATGAGGGTTTTGGATTTGTTAGGAACTGGGGAACATTCTGGGGAAAGGAGGGGCCTCTTCCAAAGGGATGGGCTTCACCTTAACCGGGATGGAACCAGGCTGCTGGCATTAACCTTTAAAAAGGAGATAGAGCAGCTTTTAAACTAGATAACAGGAGAAAGCCGACAATCGCCCAAGAGCGCATGGATCAGAAGAAGGTATCCTTAAAGGATACTACCAAAAGCAGAGAGGTTCCAAAAAAGAGTAAAGTAGACCAAATGCCCTTGAGTATGGCACAGACAGAGCTTAAAGATTTCAAATTACCCATGCCTACCAATAGCCAGATTAATATGAATAAAACACAGTCTCTAAAATGCTTGTATGCAAATGCTAGAAGTCTAAAAAATAAGATGGGAGAGTTAGAATATATAGCACTAAATGAGAGGTTACATATGATTTGAAAATCAGAGATATGATGGAAGGAGGACAACCAGTGGGACACTGATATACCTGGGTACAAATTATATCGTAATGATAGAGCTGATCAAATTGGTGGAGGGGTTGCGCTCTATGTTAGAGAGGGCATTGAGTCAGAAAGGATTAAAGTTTTTAAGGAAACAAAATTTGCTGTAGAATCTCTATGGATTGAAATTCCATATAAGAAGGGGAAGGTGATGGCAGTGGGGGTGTACTATTGACCGCCTGGCCAGAATGAACAAATGGATGATGAAATGCTCAAAGAAATCAAGGAAACTAACAAAAGTTACAGCACAGTAATAATGGGTGATTTCAATTACCCCGGTATCAACTGGGTAAGTGTCATGGCAGGACAAACTAGGGAGATAAAGTTCCTAGATGAAATAAATGACTGCTTTTTGGAGCAGCTGGTTCATGAACCGACCAGAGGGGAAGCCATATTGGACCTAGTCCTTAGTGGAACACCAGATCTGGTGCAAGAGATAAGCAGCAAATATCAATAAAATTGAGGTTAGCACATAGGCGGCATAACTCTATGTAAGGGTGAGGTATACTAGGAATAAGGTGTGCATATTAAAATATGAACCGAAGTCACGGTAGATATAAGTGTGGAATGAAGACAAACATGCGAGGAAAAAAGTGAGCGAATCAGAGCAGCCGGTAAAACTCAAAATGATTTGATGCCACAATATGGACCAGTTGGAATAAATAAAATATTATGAAGTGCTAAAAGTGATGTATACACCAGTGTAAAACAATGAAAAAATAAATAAATAAAAAGATCATATTATGAATCTGATCAAATCGCTAAATAGTGACAGATGTGAGGAACAACACACCCATGCAGAATATCAAGTGAGTAAAAAAATGCAAAGGAAAATAATATGGGTGTAATAAAAGTGATAGAGTGCACATCTCTGCTTGTATTTGACCCTGTTCAATTTCATCACGTCTTTTTTGAAGGCGCGAAAAATGGCGTCCACTTTAACTTCCTTTTCTCATGTTTTTTTCACTGGACATGCGCTGTTCTTAGTTTTAACATAGGGGTTTTATTTCTGTTTCTTTATAACTACTTGAATAGCTCTATTCATCATTGTATGTAAAACTATGTTCATTTGGGTGTGTTTTTCCTCACATCTGTCACTATTTAGCGATTTGATCAGATTCATAATATGATCTTTTTATTTATTTATTTTTTCATTGTTTTACACTGGTGTATACATCACTTTTAGCACTTCATAATATTTTATTTATTCCAACTGGTCCATATTGTGGCATCAAATCATTTTGAGTTTTACCGGCTGCTCTGGTTCGCTCACTTTTTTCCTCGCATGTTTGTCTTCATTCCACACTTATATCTACCGTGACTTTGGTTCATATTTTAATATGCACACCTTATTCCCAGTATACCTCACCCTTACATAGAGTTATGCCGCCTATGTGCTCACCTCAATTTTATTGATATTTATATTTATTTTAGTAATTTTGTAATTCACTTATTTTCTTCCTTAGCACAAGTTTAGTATACGGCTTACAGCATCTATTCACTATATGATCTCCTTTGTTCCCATTTTATCAATTACTAGTTCCTTCCACACATGTTTTGTTTATAGTTCTCTGCATAATACCATTAATTTTAATCGTCCTTTTATTTATTTATGAGTACTGGAGCAACATTCCGATTTTTTAATAGTTAGCATAATGTCATGTTTTTTTATATATACACATACATATATGTTAACTCCTAAGTATATATCTTTTAATATACATTTTTACTTTTCCTTTATCATGGGTTCCCTTTATTGGTATTAGTGTGTTACAATATTTTGTATTATTCATGGATTTTATTATATTATTTTATTCATTCACTTTCATATTTACATCGTTTTGGACATTGTTTCTTAATATTTGATTATTATTTATTTATTATTTATTACTCTTATATGATATTATACACTTTATGTTTTAAGTCTTTAGTTTGTTTTCTCTTGTAGCTATTATATAGTGATCCGACCAAACTGTCTTAATGAGACATTTCATCTGACAGCACTGGTAGGTTATTATATGTATGTATCTTCTGGCTTGTATTATTGTTTAATTTATGCAGTTAACACTCTTCGTGTAGTTTAATTGTTCTAATTTACACCACCCCCCCCCCTTTTTTTATCTAGGTTATGAATGCATGTTTGTTAGATATTATTTTTAATTCTTCTTATTTTTATATGTACACTGATTATTTATTTTTTTAATCAGGTCTCATAGTCCTCAACGTTTGGATTTAACTGGTTTGTTTTTTGTCTCGGCCCTTCTTATCTTTATACTTCCCTGTATGTCCTTTGGGATGTATTTATTTATTTTTATCTTATTTATGATTTTTTTATGATGCATTATTCGAGATATGTTGCTGTACATTGTTTTCTAATGTTTTATATTAATTATATTTTGTTTTAACATTGTTTGTTCATTTTTATGGTAGCTGTATGTCCCCCGAGGAAGGCGTATGCCGAAACGCGTAGGGACTATCATCAATAAAGCAGTCTGGTCCAAACCTACATCTCTTGCTCCGTTTGTTCCTCCTTTGACCTGCAAGAGTCACGCTCTTCCCCTTGTTACCTTGCCAACCATACCAGGTCATAACAGACATCAGAAAGGAAGGCCACAGCAGACTCCATGAGTACTATCAGTTGGAAGAGACTGAATCCACTGGAGCAGGACTCAAGATGTCAGGCTGGTTTATACCACCAGCTGTAGAATAGCCGCCACTATGGCAGACTGGTTCCTCAGCAAGGAATCTACCTTGCGGTCCAGAAGAACCATTAAGGCTGATCAGTCTGCCACAAGAACGGAGATCCGTCTGATAACCGCCATAACCTGCCCATCCACTCTGGGAATGTCAAACTACTCAATGCGCTCCTCCTCCGGGAGAGCGGAGATTCTCTTATATGCCCTTAACCCTTTAGGTAAGGAGTCACGTGAAGTCCCACTTCGACTGGATCATATTCTTGATCACCTCTGGGAACGGGAAGACAGTAGTGGATTTCTGCATCCTTTGAAGGAGCCGGTGTACCTTTGGCTCCTGCTCCATGCCAGAAACATCTGTCAATTTCAAAAGTGGATAAGACCCTGGTAATCAACAGAGTCATTTCCTTCTTCCAGACTAGGTGGATCACACCAGTCTCTGCATAATCCTCTGAAGGTAAGAGCACTTCCTCATCCACATCAGAGCCTATCAGCATCCGAGGCATATTTAACATCTTGGGTAGTTTCCAGCTGTTCTCCATCACCAGGGACATTCAGCCAAAGTAAGCGCAGTGCTTTTACTTTGTCTACCAAGCATGAGACTATCCAGGGGCACCCAGAGGCCGCAGGGTCTGAATTTCCACACGAGGACCAGGCCTGATGCAAAAAAAGGAAAGAATTTCAGGGAGGACAATATGGAGTCTGGAAGCTCTCCTCTTGGATAAGGCACCTCAACACCAGGGACCCCCTTCAGGACGAAGAGCAGCCAACAGTACAGTCACTGGAACCTTTGGCCAGCTGAATATTCTTACCCATAGTGTCATTTGTCACCTATCTTGAGGCAGGTAAGGTTGGACTAACCGCATCTCCCAGCTGAGGAGAGAGGAAGTGGCCCATCCAGGGGCAACTCAGAAACTGCCATACAGGAAAGGCATCATCCAGAGACAAAGCTGCTTGCTTGCCACAAGTCAGTGTTTTCTGAAAGGTGGTTATATTAGGCTTACCTGCTAAATGTTGTTCCTTAAGGAACTCTAGTCCAGTCCCGGAACCATAGAGTTTAGAATCTCCTCCAGCAGCCTTGGAGACTGAAAGACATCATCGCTTTGCTGGTACCAGTATAAATAGGCAAGGACCGCCCCCCCTCTCACCAGTACCTATTGACAAAGCACACTCAGCAGAACAAATAAGCTGATTAAATAATAAATTCAATTTAACAAAAACTCTTACTTCCATGGCATCCCTGCCTTAAATTTTTTACATTTTGTATTTTGTTAAATTTTTTTTTTTAATTTACACACTTAAACTCTGAGGTGGCTAGATAACAGCGCTATGGCAGAGGACTCCCAAAGGCTCCACCCCGCGCCTCCAGATACCTTGTACCTAATACAGGCAAAACGCCTAAATGCAAACAATTTCAGGCTACCGAACCCCAGCAACCCAGGGAGGGATCCGGGACTGGACTAGAGTTCCTTAAGGAACAACAATTAGCAGGTAAGCCTAATTTAACCTTCCTTTTCGTCCCTCTAGTCCAGTCCCGGAACCATAGAGGATGTAACAGAGCAGTGAATATCAACGGGAGGGACCTGCAAGCCCAGCCTGAATCACCACCGAACCAAAACGACCATCACCTGTCGTCCGGACATCTAGCCGATAATGCTTCGCAAACGAATGCAAAGACTACCAAGTTGCCGCCCGACAAATGTCCTCAACCGGCACCAAACTGAATTCCGCCCAAGACGCCACCTGCGCCCGAGTCGAATGAGCCCAAAGACCCTCCAGAACCATCTTACCACTCAGAAGATACGCTGAAGCAATCGCTTCCTTCAACCGAGAAATAGACGACTTCGCTGCCGCCTCCCCTTTACGGGAACCCCCAAAGGTCACAAACATCCTGTCTGACTTCCGAAAGGGCACCGTTCGACCAAGGTACTTCTTAAGAACTCGCCGCGCGTCCAACAGATGCAACTTACCCTCCGAGTTCTCCTTTTGACGATCCGAGAACACTGGGAGCGATACCACCTGTTGAACATGAAAAGCTGAAATCACCTTAGGCAAGAACGTCGGCACCGTACGCAGAACCACCTTGTGGTCGGAAAAGGACAGATAAGGTTCCCGACAGGAAAGTGCTTGCAATTCTGAAATTCTCTGCGCGGAACAAATGGCCACCAGAAAAACTGTTTTCAACGTCAGATCCTTTAGAGAGGCCTTGGACAGCGGTTCAAACGGCGCACTAAGCAAGGCCCTCAGCACCAAATTCAAATCCCACGGCGACACTGCACAGCGCTGCGGCAGCCACAAGAGTACCACAGCCCGCAAAAACCGTCCAATGTCCCCATGAGCACCGAGTAACTGCCCTTGAATCTTACCACGGTAACAAGCAATGGCAGCCAGCTGTACGCGCAAAGAACTTGCTGCCAAACCCTTGTCCACGCCATCTTGCAGAAAAGAAAGGATCTGGGACACTGAAGCCCTCAAGGGCCTAAACCTGCACTCCGCACGCCAAGCCTCAAAAATGCGTCAAACCCGGATGTATGCCAGGGAAGTTGACCTTCTACGCACTTGATCACTCCCTCCTCCTTGCCCGTCTCCGTGATGCAGGTCTTTGCAGTACTGTTCTTCACTGGTTTCATTCCTTTCTTCACTCCCGGTCCTTTTCCGTCCGCTCTTCCTCTGCCCCCTCTTCCTCTACTATTTCTAAGCCTACCCCACTTCTCTGTGGGGTCCCTCAAGGTTCAGTCTTAGCACCCCTCCTCTTTAATATCTTTCTCACACCTCTTGCCCTCCTAGTCCAACAACACGGGATATCTGCTTACTACTACGCTGATGATTTACTTCTCCTTTATCACACCTCTCCCCTCTCACCTGATCTCTCTCCTCTCAACACCTGTCTTACTGCTGTCGCCGACTGGCTCACTACTCACTGTTTACACCTCAATCTCACCAAAACTCTTGCTATGTGGTTCACTCGGGATGCTTCTCCACCCACGCTTTCCCCTTCCTTCTCTGGTTCCCCGGTTCCCATAGTCTCCTCTCTCCGTTACCTTGGCGTTCTTTTCGACCCTACACTAACCTTCTGTGATCATATTGCACATATCTCTCGGCTTTCCTTCTTTTATCTTCGCCAAATCCAGGCTATTCGACCTTTCCTCTCCCCCTCAGCCCTCACCATTCTCCTCCTCTCACTCGTCATGTCTCGCCTTGATTTCTGTAACTCTGTCTTAGCCGGTCTCCCTAATGTCCACCTCCGCCGTCTTCAACTTATACAAAACACCGCAGCCCGTCTGATCTCTCATGCCTCCATCCGTGATCACATCACACACCTCCTCATCCATCTACACTGGTTGCCTATTCAGTCCCATATCCACTATAAAATTCTGGTAATTCTTCATCGAGTCATCTACACCCGTACACCCCAGTACCTGTCTAATCTCGTACATTTGCATGCCCCCGCCCGTTCCCTCCCTTCTCTCCATCTTAACCGCCTCTATCTTCCCTCACCCTCCTCTGCTCGACTTCAGTCCACTCGTGCATCTGCATTTTTCTTCCTGGCACCCGCTTTATGGAACTCCCTGCCCTCCTCTATCAGACTTGAACCCGAACATTCCACCTTCAAAAAAAACCTCAAGACTCACCTCTTTGCCCGTGCATTTGACCTCCCCAATCCTTTTGTGTGATCCACTCTGCTCTTTCCTCCTCCCTTCCCCATCATGTCCTGTTGTATGTTTCAGCTCTTTTGCTTTCCTGTCTTACATTGTAACTTCCTTTTCTTTTCCTAATTTAATTCTACTATGTAAACCGCTGCGATGTATTTTCCTCAGCGGTATATCAAATTCAATAAACATAAACAAACTTTTAGCAAAGTCGAAATGGCTGCTACCGAATAACCTTTAGCAGTCATCCGAGCCCTTTCAAGAGCCATGCCGTAAGCGAGAACCGATCCACCTGAGGCATGCGTAACGGACCCTGACGCAAAAGATTGCCCCGCTGAGGCAGCCTCCACGGCCTGTCCGCTAGGAGCCGTACTAAATCCACGTACCAGTCTTCTGGGCCAGTCGGACGCTACCAGAATCACCAGGCCGTGATGCCGCTCTATGAGCTGCACCACTCGGCCTATGAGCGCCCAAGGCGGGAACACAGAGAAGACCACCTTCCGACCATCGCTGTGCCAGCGCGTCAAGGCCCTCTAACATCCGCTCTCGTCGCCTGCTGAAAAATGTGCCACCTTCACCGACTCGAAATTCGCCATGAGATCCATCAGAGGGATCCCCCATCGCCTTACCAAAAGCGCAAACACGTCTGGGTGAACAACCCACTCCCCCGGGTCCACCCTGTGGCGACTAAGAAAATCCACCTCGACATTGTCGACTCCGGCCACATGCTGTGCCGAAGGTCCCGTTAGATTCCGTTCGGCCCAAACTAAAAGCCGACTGGCCTCTTCCTCTAGTATCACAATGCCGGTGCCGCTGCCGCCCTGCCGTTTTATGTAGGCTATGGTTGTTGCATTGTCTGATAGAACCCGAACTGCCTGTTGACGGAAGCTCTCTCGAAATTCCCACAGAGCCAAACACACTGCTCTCATCTCTAACATGTTGATGGGCCATTCCCGCTCCTCCAGCAACCACCGACCCTGAGCAAACCTGCCCTCGCAATGCGCCCCCCACCCCAGGAGGCTGGCATCCGTTGTTAACAGCCTCCAGGATGAGGGCGCTAAAGGCATGCCCGCTGCCAGGCTCTCCAGCCACAACCACCAAAGAAGATCCAGGCGCACCTCCGGAGGACAGATCAGCCGTTGAGATAACGCATCCCGCTGATGAGACCAACGCCTGAGAAGCGCGCTCTGCAACTGCCGCATATGTGCTCTGGCCCATGGCACCACCTCGATCGCGGCTGCCATCATCCCGAGCAACTGAAGATACTGCCACGCCATTGGAGCCCGTCGGGACAAAAACCGCCGTACGAGCTGCCTCAACCCCTGCGCTCGTTGGGCTGGCAGAAATACTGCTGCCTGCTGCGTCTCGAACCTTGCTCCCAAGTACTCCAAGGACTGCGAGGGAACCAACCTGCTCTTTGCAAAGTTGACCACCCAGCCCAGGCTTTCTAGCATCTTTACCACCCGGGCGGTGGCATGCACACTTTCTGCCCTTGATTTCACCCGAATCAACCAATTCTCCAAGTAAGGGTGTACTAGCACCCCCTCCTTGCGAAGCGCCGCCGCTACCACCACCATGATCTTGGTGAACATGCACGGTGCCGTAGCCAGTCCGAAGGGCAACGCTTGAAACTGAAAATGTCCCATGGGAACCACAAAGCGCAGGAAGCGCTGGTGCTCCTGCCGAATCGGGATATGAAGATAAGCCTCGGTGAGGTCGAGCGACGTCAGGAATTCTCCCGGCCTGACTGCAGCGTCTCCATCCGAAAGTGAGTGACCCTGAGACATCGATTCACCCTCTTCAAATCCAGAATAGGCCGAAATGTTCCTTCCTTTTTTTTGGCACAACGAAATAGATGGAGTATCGACCACTTCCGCATTGATCCGCCGGCACTGGCAACACCGCCTTGAGCTGTAGCAGCCGCTGCAGCGTTTCTGAGACTGCATGGAGCTTGAGCAGAGCTCTGCAAGGAGACAGGACAAAGGAATCCAACACGGGACGGTGGAGCTCCAGAGCATAACCCTCTCAGATGACATCTAGAACCCACTGATCTGAAGTAATTTAGACCCAGGCAGGGTAAAACTCCCGTAAGCGACCCCCCCCACAGGAACCACCGCAACCTGAGCCAGTCTCATCTCATTGAGACTTCTTGGCAGAAGAGGCCTGGAAAGGGGTAAAGCCTTTGCCTGCCCCCTGGAAACCATGAAACCCCTGGCTTCTAGGCGGAAACCTCCCTCGCTGAGGCTGGGTAAAGTGAGAGGACCGAAACCTACGAAAATCCCTAGGAGTTTCCCGGGACCCTGCATTAACACGGCCCTGCTTTGGCTTATCCTCCGGAAGGTGACCCCCTTTTGACTCCCCGAGATCCTTGACCAGCTTTTCCAAATCCTCTCCAAACAGCTTACCTCGAAACGGTAGCTTGCTAAGGCGAGTCTTAGAGGAACTGTCGGCCGCCCAATTCCGCAGCCAAAGATACTGCCGGGCCGCTACCACCGAGGCCATACTCTTAGCCAAGCCGCGGATGAGATCATAATGAATGTCCGCTAAGTAAGCGGTCCCGGATTCCAAACGCGCTCCATCCTCCACCTGCGCATCCAGGCGATCCCCCTGCAATCTCTGGGACCAGCGCAAACAGCCTATCGCCACCCAGGCCCCCGCTATCGAGGCCTGCATGGAGAGAGCGCACACATCAATAACCTGCTTCAACAGCGTATCCAATTTCCTGTCCTGGATGTCCTTCAGAGCTGCGGCACCTTCAACCGGGATCGTAGTCTTCTTAGTGACTGCCGATACCGCCACATCGACCTTTGGAGAGCGAAACAGTTCTTTATCTTGATCGGACAACGGATAAAGCCGTGCCAAGGGCCTAGAGCCCTTGAGCGCCGACTCCGGCGAATCTCACTCTTCCTGAATCATACTGTGAAAAACCCTATGCACAGGAAAAACCCGTTGGGACATCCACACCGCCTACAGCAATGGATCCTCCAGAGTATCCTCTGGTCCCGCTGCCTCCGAGGGCATATTCAGCGTCTTGATTCTCGGTAATCAAGGCAGCCAGCTCCTCCCGACGAAACACCCTGATGACCCTACTCTGCTGCTCAGCGTCAGGCAACTCCCCCTCCTCCAACTCGTCATCCGAGATCTCCTCCAGTTCCACGCTTTCCGTCTCCAGGACCTCTCCGAGGCGAGACGCCGGACTCTCATCCCCCACGCCCTTGCAAATCTTAGCAGGGGGAACTTTCCTCCCTCCTCAGGCCGGGCAAGAGACCCCTGCCGCTTCTGCCCCAATGACCCCTGAGGAGGAGAAGCCATCCCTGGTTGCAGAAGCACAAAGGCCTGCTGCATGAGGGAAAAGAAATTTGGCAGGATAACCGGAGCCGGCCCTTGACTCAGCCCCTGCAAACTAGAAGACCCTTCCCCTGAGGAGGACCCTGGCACCATTGGGTCTAGGGACGGAGGCAGGACATAACCTACTCCTGATGGACCTGCTTCCCGGTCTGCGGAAGGGACCTCTGGCGCATCCTCCATAACTGTAGACTGAAGTGTGCAAGACCCACACACCCCTGAGTCTGCCACCAAGCCGCACCACAAACCACATAGCGGGGCTTCGCTGGCATACTAACGCCCAAGCTGCTCTACAGCACACAGAGCCGGACCACCCCCGACCAGGCAGCCCGACCCGAAGGGATTTTTTTTTTTTTTTTAACACACACGTCAAGTGAAGCCCCCCCCCCCCCCCCCCCAGGCAGGACCCCCTAGTCACTAACCAAAACGAGGGCAAAACACACCAAAAAATTCAAAAAGGAGGGAGAAGCTACACCGGGGCTATGAAAAAGTGGCCTCCCCGAACAAAACCAAGTCCGCGGAAGTGATCCTACTGCTCACACTAGAATATCAGTGCATTCAATGCCCCTTAAATTCACCGATCCTTGGTCCCCTCACTCACCGCTTAGCAGACCCGGAGAAGGAAGAGACAGCGAGAGCGTGCGAAAGAGTGCAGACGCGCCGGAGCTCAGCCGGACCGCGGCTTCAGCTCCGCCAGCGTCAGACAAGTGCTGCTGACTTTCGCAATTCGGGGCGCTGCTGTCAAGCCTTCTACCTGCTCCTCACGCTTAATAGCGGGGTCGGGAGCAGGGAAGCACACATCCAATCTCTGAATTCTTCCCTCTGCCAATGCTCATTTAAGCAACGGGGAACCTGAGGGGGGGGGGGAGGGGATGAGGGAGGTAGTGCTGCAGAGGGAGATGGAGCCAGAGAAGAAAATCCCCAGAAACAGCACTGCTCCTGCAATTAACCAGAAAAGGCAAATTAAACCCAATTGAAACAACCCCTAAAATAAAAAGGAGATCTAGCAAATCTAAATAGTAATTACACTTACCTGGTAATTGTAGTTCCTTGAGAGACGACAGCTTAGTCCTCGACGTATGGGTAGTGCACCTCCTCCTGCAGCATGAAGACTGGACCAATCAGATTTCAGCTCCCCTGGGACCATCATATCCAGCAACTCAGGAACTCCAGGGAACTACTGACAAAGCAAACTCAAACACGTAGCTAACCTTTAATAATATTTCTCTCACAGTAAATGTATCCCTAAAAATTTTTTTTTTTTTTTTGGTAGCCAAAATCCCCAACGAAGAGGAACGGAAGTCCCGCCCCTGCCACAGCAGAAACGGATAGATAGAAAGGAAAGGGAGCGAATGAAAAGAAAGCAGAAGAAAACGCACTCACCTGGGAATACTGACCTCTGAACCCAAAGCGTGCCGTGCTAAAGGAAAGAACACAGGGAGAGGCAGGAGGACTAAGCTGTCGTCTCTCAAGGAACTACAATTACCAGGTAAGTGTAATTACTATTTCCTTATCGTTCCTCCAGCTTAGTCCTCGACGTATGGGATGTATCAAAGCAGCCTAACGGGTGGGATTTTGCCAGCCGGCACGCAAAACCGCGGAACCAAAACCGGCATCGCTCGCCGCCAAAACATCAAGGCGATAATGTTTACTGAAAGTGTGCAAGGAGGACCAAGTGGCCGCCTTACAAATATCCACCGGCGAAACCAAACTGAATTCCGCCCAGGACGCTGCCTGTGCTCTCGTAGAATGAGCACGCAACCCAGCCGGCGGAGCCCTACCGTGCAAAAGATAAGCTGAACCAATCGCCTCTTTAATCCACCGAGAAATAGAAGCCTTCGCCGCCGCCTCCCCTTTACGAGGACCGCCAAACAGCACAAACAAGCGGTCTGACTTACGAAAATCACTGGTAACTTTTAAATAGCGTCGCAAAACCCTCTTGAGGTCCAACCGACTTAGTCCGCGATCCGAAGCATGCCCTTCGGACTCCGAAAAAACCGGAAGGGAAACAACCTGGTTCAAGTGAAAAGGAGAAGCCACCTTAGGTAAGAAGGAAGGCACAGGCCGTAGGACCACTTTGTGAGCCGAGAAAGACAGAAAAGGCTCCCTGCAAGAAAGAGCCTGAAGCTCAGAAATACGGCGGGCCAAACAAATTGCGACCAGAAATACCGTCTTAAGAGTCAAATCCTTAATAGAACTCCTAGAAAGCGGTTCAAAAGGAGCTGCAGCGAGAGCTCGCAGCACCAGATTAAGATCCCATGAGGGTACCGATACTCTACGGGCCGGGCGTAATCTAGAAACAGTCCGCAAAAAACGAACGACATCAGGATGAGCACCTAAAGACACGCCCTGCACTTTGCCGCGATAACAGGACAGTGCTGCTAATTGGACACGCAAAGAACTGGCGGCCAGACCTTTGGTAAAACCGTCTTGCAAAAAATCCAGAATTATTGGTAGAGAGGCCGTAGCCGCTCGGATCTGATGCCTAGAGCACCAGTCCTCAAAAGTACGCCATACCCGAACATAGGCCAGGGAAGTAGATCGTTTGCGCGCTTGTAACAGGGTCGCCACAACCAAACGGGAGTAACCGCGTTTTCTTAGCCGAGCCCTTTCAATAGCCAGGCCGTAAGAGAGAATCTCTCCACTTGCGGCATGCGGAGGGGACCCTGGAACAGTAGGTCCGGAAACAAGGGAAGCTGCCAGGGAGGACCTTCCACCAACCGCATCAGGTCGGCATACCAAGGACGACGAGGCCAATCCGGCGCTATCAACAGCACCCGACCCCGGTGAGCTTCGACACGCTGAATAACGCGCCCCAGCAGGGGCCACGGAGGAAACACGTAGAGAAGGCCCGTGGAGGGCCAAGTCTGCAAAAGGGCGTCCAGGCCCTCGGACATCGGCTCCCTCCGACGACTGTAGAACCGAGCTGCTTTCGTTGAGCGGCAAGTGGCCATGAGGTCCATGACCGGTTCGCCCCAACGCTGAACCAGCTGAGCGAAGACCCGGGGATGGAGTTCCCATTCGCCTGGATCTACCTGAACTCTGCTTAGGAAGTCCGCCGTCACATTGTCTTTCCCGGCGATGTGCGCCGCGGAGATGGCCGTCAGCCGAGGCTCTACCCACTCGAACAACGTCCGAGTCTCCGCCTCCAGACCGACGCTTCCGGTTCCGCCCTGCCGGTTGATGTAGGCCACGGTCGCTGCATTGTGGGAGAGAACCCGAACCGCTCGAGACGATATCCGGGTCTCGAAGTGTTGCAGTGCCAAGCGAACAGCCCGAAGCTCCAATCGGTTGATCGACCATGCACTCTCCTCCGGAGACCAGGGCCCCTGAACGAACTGGCCCTCGCAGTGCGCGCCCCAGCCCGTCAGACAGGCATCCGTTAGGAGAGGAACCCAGTCCGGCTGCTCCAAGGGCATCCCCACTCGAAGGGTGAGTGGATTCAACCACCAACTGAGATCCCGCCGAACCGCCAGCGGGCAGGGTAGACGTTTGCTCAGAGAATCGGACTGGTTGGACCAGCGACGGAGCAAAGCCCGCTGGAGAGACCGCATGTGAAAACGCGCCCAAGGTACCACCTCCAGGGAAGACGCCATCGTCCCTAGCAACTGCAGGTAGAGCCAGGCCGTCGGGGCTGGAGATCTGCGGAACCTCCGCACCAGAGACTGAAGAGTCAAGATCCTGCGTTCGGGAAGAGACACCAACCCCTGGCACGTTTCGAACTGTACCCCCAAATATTCGAGAAGCTGCGTCGGGACCACATGGCTCTTGCGTGGATTGACCACCCATCCGAGAGACTGCAAGAGCGCGATGACTTTCTCCGTCGCCGCCAAGCATTCCGCGCGAGACTTCCCGCGAATCAACCAGTCGTCTAGGTAAGGATGAACCAGCACCCCGTCTTCGCGGAGAGCCGCTGCAACCACCACCATGATTTTGGTGAATACGCGTGGCGCGGTCGCCAGACCGAAAGGCAATGCCTGAAACTGGAAATGACCCCACGGCAGCGCGAAGCGAAGATACCTCTGCTGGTCTTCCTGAATAGGGATATGGAGATAAGCCTCCGTGAGGTCAAGAGACGTAAGAAATTCGCCTCGGCGAACGGCAACTATGACAGACCTTAGAGTTTCCATCCGAAAGTGGGGAACCCGCAGACAACGATTTACTCCTTTGAGATCCAAAATGGGACGAAGATCGCCACCCTTCTTTGGCACCACGAAATAGATGGAATACCGTCCCAGGCCATATTCTGCCGTCGGAACGGGAATGACCGCCCCCAGCTGAAGAAGACGATCGAGCGTTTGACGGACCTGAAGGGTCTTTCGAACCCCCCGGCAGGGGGACGCTACAAAGGAATCGAGCACGGGACGGGCCAGATCGAGAACATAGCCGTCCCGTATGATGTCTAGAACCCACTGATCGGAAGTAATTTGGGCCCAAGTGGAGAGAAAACGTCGAAGACGCCCTCCAATCACCGGCAGCTCCCCCTGGGCCAACTGCCCTTCATTGGGGCTTGCGAGGGGCCGGGGAACTACCCGCCGAGAACCCTCGGCTGGCTCCCCGAAAGCCGCGAAAACTCGACGCCCGGGAGCTATATCTTCCTCGCTGAAAGCTGCCATAACGGGGCGACCGGAACCTACGAAAGTCCCGAAACTGTCCCCTAGCTACTGGAAGCGATCTACCCCGCTTGGGTCTATCCTCCAGCAGGCGACCGCCTTTGGAATCTCCCAGATCCTTGACCAACTTATCCAAATCCTCTCCAAAGAGCAATTTACCTTTAAAAGGCAATTTGCCCAGTCGCGATTTGGAAGATCCATCGGCCGCCCAATTTTTTAACCAAAGGGCTCTACGTGACGCTACCACGGATGCCATGCTATTGGAGAGAGCTCTGATGAGATCATACTGGATATCCGCCAAACACGCCGTGCCGGATTCCAAGCGGTGAATCTCCGTCAGCATATCAGTATCCAAGGAAGGAGTGTGTTGAAACCGCTGAACCCAGCGTAAACAGGCTCGGGCTACCCAAGCCCCACAAACGGAAGCCTGTAAAGCAAGTGCGTCCGCCTCAAAAGCTTGCTTCAACAGTCCGTCCATTTTGCGGTCCTGTGGCTCCCGCAAAGCCGCACTGCCTTCCACCGGAATGGTGGTCTTCTTAGTAACCGCTGACACGGCTGCGTCGACCTTGGGGGACCGAAACCGCTCTAGATCCGTTTCTGATAAAGGATAAAGGCGACGCATCATCTTGACTCCCTTGAGACCAGACTCAGGAGTGTCCCACTCGTTCTGAATCATCGGGTCAATAACCTTATGAATGGGGAAGACCACATTAGTTTGCCTTACTGCCTGAATAATGGGATCTGCCCCGTCCGCCTCGTCCACTTGAGCAGTAGGGGCCAGACCTAGCGTCTGAAGCGCTTCGGAAACAAGAGCTGGAAGCTCTTCACGGCGGAACACTCTAATAATCTTTGCCTGATCCTCCGGCTCCGGAAGCTCGCCTTCCTCCAGACCATCGGCATCCACGTCCGGGTCAAACTCGGTGTCATCCCCCTCAGGCCAGTCCGTCTCCGCAGAACTAGGGTCGTGCATCCGCAGACGCTTAGGAGCTCTGTGTTCAGACAACGGAGGCTCTCCTGGAGATGACTGGGCCGACAGCCCCTGCGGTGGAATAGGCGCCGCTCCCATAACCTGGCGCCTACGGCAGAACGCCTGGTGCAGGAGTAAAACAAAGTCGGGCGAAAAATCCTCCAAGGGCAACGCCCCTCCGAGGCCTGACTGCGCCACCGGCGCCGAACCACCGTTAGAAGAAAGCCCCGAAGGTCCCTCCAGCGGAGATTCTAAATCCCCTGATGTGGCACCAGACGGCGCTGTCGCAGGCAAAGAACTTTCCAGACGCTGTTCCATGCTGCGAGAAAGCGAAGCAGTGTGGACACACTCCTGTCTCTGCGTCGGCGCCCCGCCGAGATCCACAAATGAGACACAGAGATCCTGCTGACATGAAGACCCTAGTGCTGGGAGAAACTAGCCGTCAGTGGTCAAAAATGACAGGGAAGAGTCCGCTCACTGACCCAGAAGAACCCAGCGGGAACTGGGCAGTAGCGCTCAAAGGAAAGCCTGTACAGGGAAGGTGGTTAAGTTTCCCCTTCACCTGGTAAAAGAAGGCAGCTTTCTTTACCTTTTTTTTTTTTTTTTTTAAATTTTTATAAACTCACCCAAGGACACCCGAAGGCTCAATCACCGAACAAAACCCCGAAAACAAATAACCAAGAACCGCCCCGCCAGAGGAGGGAAAGTACTCGCAGATGCGCCCCCCCCCACCTTAACCGCGGGACCGCTGAGGACAAGGATAAAGAAGAAATCAAAGGAAATAAATTAAATAAATTAGAGAGGAATGCAAAAGAAACAGTAAATCTACCGCGGGGTACCCCGGAGAAAAAACCGCGAGGCAGGAAAAGATGGCCGCGGCAGCCAGACAATTTTGGCGCGCTTCTGAACTTTCCCCCGGCAAAGCAAACAGCCTGAGGAAAGCGCCGCTGCGGCTGGGCCTGCGCCCCACTCAAATCGGGTACACTGGGAGCCCCCCCCGTACTAGCATGAGCCGCGATGAGACCCCCGAACGGCTGGGGAAATTTCAGAACTGAGCTCAGCAGCCGTCCCGATTCCCCACAGCCGCAGCCCTTACCGGCAGTAAGTCAGCAGTCCCCTCCAACCTCCGGAGAGGAGCTGCAGTTCAGCCGCCGCTGGAGCTCTGCCCCGAAGGTTCCTGGGGCAGAGATCCACTTCCTTTCAACAGACAGGGCAAAGCAGAATCGCGGCAAAGGCTGAGCAGGAGAGGGACCTTCCTCAGGCACCCCCCTCCCCCACTGAATGCCGAGATTAGGCAGAAAAAATTTAAAGGGATAGCCTCCTAAGCTAAAACAAATGAAAATAAGCCCTGATAGGACTGAAATAAGATCAAAAGGTTAGCTAAAAACAAATTCCACTATCTGATGAACTAGTGAGCCCAGCTAGGCTCACTAACGTCCTCCTGCTGCATGAAGACTGGACACACTGGGGTTCCTGAGTTGCTGGATATGATGGTCCCGGGGAGCTGAAATCTGATTGGTCCAGTCTTCATGCTGCAGGAGGAGGTGCACTACCCATACGTCGAGGACTAAGCTGGAGGAACGATAAGGAACTCTGCTTATTTGTCTAGACTGAGCCCAGTCCCAGGCTCAGAATCTCTTTCAGCTGCTTGGAAACTGAAAGTACTGGTGAGAGGGGGTGGTTCTTGCCTATTTATACTGGTGCCAGCAAAGCGATGATGTCTTTCAGTCTCCAAGGCTGCTGGAGGAGATTCTAAACTCTATGGTTCCGGGACTGGACTAGGAGGGACGAAAAGGAAGACAGGGTTAAGGTAAGTATCACAACAGCATCCACTAAGGTTACATTGGCCCACAAGCGTGCATTAACTGCATGTTTACGTTACATGCGTTACAGGCACAAGAGAAGGAGCAAATGTAGCCACTTGAGCAGAACACGTGATAGGACTGCTTAACCACCAGGTGCATAATAGGTAAAAACGTTACTAACGTATGCAGAAAACAGTGGGAAAACCTCCCACACAGCACCAACAGTTGCTAGCAGTCCACTCCGATTTGCATCCCTCAGAGATGGAACCAAAAGCCCTCAACAAGGATAATGAGATCAAGCATTGGTACTCAGACCCCCCCCCCCCCCCCCCCCCCCCCCCCCCCCCCCCCCCCCCCCCCCCCCCCCCCCCCCCCCCCCCCCGAGAGCCCCAGGCTTAGTATCCGTGCCGGGCTCAGCTCTACTCTCCTGAAACTGCATCACTGGCTGGTTTTGTTTTTTCAACACTAAGGTGGCTGGCAGGCAGATCCCTGAGAATCTTCTGCAATCTTTGGGAGAGCGCGAGGGGGGAATATAAAAGAGGAAGGAGGCGCTGAGGTTGGGTGGCTGCTCAACAGGCCCTTATCAGGATAAAGGCACGGAGCTGAACCAATTCCCCCCCTCCTATGGCTACCAAAAAGCCTGCAGTCTAGTTGAGCCTCTCACGTTGCACTTAAGTGAGACTCATTCTTTTAGGGCTCAGGATGACAGTTCACAAGTGTTTAATCAATCTTTTCCTCTTAATCCTCAGATTTTCTACAGAGGAGAAAATCCATCCACCATCTGCTGGAGACAAAGAAATACTGAGGGACTTCTGGTGGCTGAGGCAAATAGAGGCATATGGAGGGATGTCATTGAACACAGGGCGTTACATTCATTCTTAAATCAAAACAAGTATAACTGACTATCCCCAAAGGAAAGAAAGGTATAGAAAGACAAGAAATCTAAAAATTCCACTAAAACTATACCAGCTACTTATATGCTCCTACTGTGAGCCCAGAACCTAGGCTCACTACCTCCTGCTGCATGGAGACTAGGCACACTGGAAGCTGGTGGGAGGTGCCACCAGTGTATGTGCCAGATTTCTGACATGCCCAGTCTCCATGCTGCAGGAGGTGGTGCACTACCCAGCGGTGAGGGACTGGACTGGAGGGGCGATAAGGAACTTTACACTATGCAGGGCGGGTGCAAGGAGAGAAGGCACCCTAGACTAACCTCATCCCTTGCGCCTACCCTTCTGGTACCCATTTCTGCCACCCCTCTCTGGGACAGGCACAGCAGCAATAGGCACAAACAGCCCCACAGCACTTACCTTTAAACTTCAGCGCCAAGAGACTGTTTGCTTCCGCCGCCTGACACAGACTTCCTGTTTCCCAGACCTGACAGTAAGCGTATTAGTACTAGAAATCAGAAATTAAAACTGAGGCCAGTGTCCCCAAAGAAACTATGACTGGGGGCGGAAGGGGAGACCCTTTCTAAAACTGAAACTTATACTATAGTCCATGACTCATCAGGCTGCAGTTAAATTTATAAGCAAGAGAGCTCAAAGTGCATGACCTACCTTCAGTCCTTGCCAGGGAAGGCTGGTTCTGTTGAAATACATCAAAACATATCCTAGAGACTCCATATCATCTCGACGACTGAGGAAAGAAGGAATCTGTTAGGTCACTATGGTAGCTTGCATTTTGGAGAAGACAAATTTCTCCTTAAGTTTCTTCAAACAACTTGTACGAAACTGTTAAACTGTCATGTAATGTAATACATACCATTAAAAGAAACCTAAAAAATTGCAAGCTCGATGTGCAAGTAGAATGGAATCTGGTTACTTTAGGGAATATGCAGGTACTTATGATCTGGACTGGCCAATGTTAGATACAGCATACTGCACTTGATGGGCCTTTGGTCTGAGACCCATTATGACAATTTTTAGAGTTTAAATCTTCATAAAAGCAAGCATTGTACTCCTGCACTGCAATGCTCCAGGCTTTGCCAAGCATCAAGTTAAAGCAGCAAAAAATATGCCGAGGATAACCACTGGACCTGTAAAATTTTATGAATTTATGTGAAGAAAAATAAAGTGAAAGATTTAGCACAAGGTTAATAGTAATCTATTCTGGAGCTGGCTCAGTAGCATGCTATGTACTGCTATGCAGACAATCTGGGCTCTGCTTCCAGAACAGGATACTGCTACTAGATTTGAAAAGTCTCAGGATATGTACACTAATTTAAAAATTAGTAGTTCAGATATTCTACCAATAAAAACAGAATTCTGGAATTCAATAAACAAAGTAACTGAAAAAGACAGTGGCATGCCTCAGGATCTTGTGCTGGAACTGATGCTTAACATTTAAAAATTATCTGGAAATTGGAACAGCAAGCGAGATCTACAGACGAGGCAAAACTATTCAAAGCTGCTGAGTCATAAGAGGATTGTGAGAAATTGCAGAACCACCTTGTAAGACAGGGAAGCTGGGAATCCAAGGAGAGGTTACACCTGATAATTTTCCTTTCCTTAAATTCTGCTAGATCAGTCCAGACGAGTGGGTTTCCTCCTTGCCAGCAAGTGAAGGCAGACTTATCACTAAAAGCTATTCAAGTATATGGCAGTGCAGCACAGAGAAGCCAGTATAACACTTCCCAAGCAGTAAATTGAAAAACTCAACTCTATGCATAAACAGGCTGGTGCAGAAAACTAGCGCGGCCTTTAAGCACAGATAACGCCACTTTTAAGCACAGATAACGCCACTTTTAAGCACATTTAATGCTAACGACAAATGCAGAAGAGAGACAGATGCATGCGTAAACAGCAAAGGAAAATCTAACACATAACACCAAGACTATTTAAATGTATTTAAATTACAAACGAGCATCACATGAGCTGGTAAAATAAGCCTTATGTGGCAGTCTGACCAGGTGCTGCCATTTTTCAAGATGGCGGGGCAGGAGCAGGAGTGCATGGGTACCGGGGGGGTGTTTGGGGATACTGAGCCACCAGGGTTATTTTTAGTTCGGCAAGGGGTGGGAATTCAGGGCCGCTGGGCTATCAGGGATTATTTTTACTTGAGCGGGTGAGGTGATTGGGGCTGCTGGGCCAACTGGAATTTGCTTTGTCGAGGGGGGGGGCGCACAGGCCCCAACAGTATTTTGATGGCATTGGGGGCTTTCCCCAATGCCTGGATCATCTGAGGGGAGTTTGACAGATAATTCAGGCATTGGAGAAAGCCCCCAAAGCCATCAAAATGCTATTGGGGCTCCCTATGCAGATTAGCCACACAATGCCCATTACTCTGGGAAAGCATGCCAAACTTGTTGCAATTTCTTGTGCATGTTTGGCTTCTTCTCCTAGTTTAATGCTGCCATTTTGCGCACAATTTAACGTTTGGCTAATTTGCATATGAGCTCTTCCTGCATGCCCGTGCTGAAGTCGTGTGCTATGAGTGTGCTTCAAAAAGGCATAAAGTTGAGAGCATGCGACTTCAGCGCCGGCTTTCAGCATCGGCCTGAATGTTAATAAAAACAACTGAACTTTGCAAGATGTGCAAAAATTTGAGGTTCTTACCAGAATCAGACACTAAATCAGGCATGCATACAGAGAATACAATCCAGGGGCAGAAGGCAATCCCCAACTTGTAATAGGAGTCTTCCAGAGCAGATCCCAGACTGGTCTAGCAGGTTTAAAGGAACGAAAAATTATCAGGTAAAATTCCTCGTTATCCTGGCTATACTAGTCCAGATGAGCAGCAAGTAACCAAGCAGTCAGGACCCAGGTGGAAGGAAAATGACACTATGGATAGACCTACCCTGTCAAAGGAGCCATGTGTTTTGTAGCGTGAAGCACTACAGATGGCATCTGTAAGCCAGAACACATACAATGCACATAAAAGGCAGTATAGAAAATCTGTTAAATAAATGAGGTTAGTGGCTTTTTCTCTTAGATGAGAAAAAAGTTAGAGATCTGGGTAAGTCATTTATTCAACAGGTACCAAAGCTCCACCAACTGAACGATGGTTGGAAAAAATTGAAGTGTCAAAGTCGTTGCCCCCGTCACAACTTTTGCTTCTGTCTAGACAGCCCGATGCCAGTTGAGGGACCAATCCCATATGCAAGATGCCTGCAAGCTGAAGCCCTCGGGAAACAAGTGGATGAACTCAGTGAAGAGTTGGCGAGGCTGAGATGCATCCAAGACAGTGAAGTACATTGATGAGATGCTTCTTGAGGCATCTTAAGCTTTCCAACAGAGGTGAAGATGGTATGCTACAAAATGAAGAAAGTCAGACATGAATCAGAGCCTGTAGAATTGACAATCCAACTCCTCCAGCCCTCGAATTGAAGAAACAGTATGCAGCCCTAGAAGTGGAGGTGTTGAAAGCATCCCAGGAAAGGGAAAACATGGAGCTCAAGCATCCCAAAGTTGCACAATTAGTGCCCACAAGGAAGCAAACGGTATGGTCATTGGTGACACTCTTCCAAGAGGTACTGAGGCATCCATTTGCCAACCAGACTTGATATCCAAGGAGGTGTGCTGTCTGCCAGGTGCCAAACTCCAAGATGTTACAGAGAGTTTGCAGAGGCTCATGAAGCCTACTGACTATTATCAGATGTTGCTCATCCATGTCAGCACAAATGATACAATGTAGTTACTCACCTGTAACAGATGTTCAGGGACAGCAGGAATCAGTCCTCATATGGGTGACGTTGGTGCTGACAAGAGCCCACACGGAGCATTTCCCCAGCTTTCAAAGAAAGCCTTTGGGACATGCTACCACGCATATGTGGTCCCCTTCCCACACAAGGGTGCCATCTTGTTCAGTCAGACGACATAGCTAGGATGGCAGTAAAGACTAAAACAATGTAGAGAGGCAACTCCCAGGGGAGGAGGAAGGGTTGTGAGGACCAATTCCTGATATCCTTGGAGAACACCTGTTACAGGTGAGTAACTACACTTTCTCCAGAACAAGCAGGAAGTCAGTCCTCACATATGGGACTCTCTAGCTACAGGCTGCCAAGGACCAAACCACAACAGCACCAATGGTGACTACTCAGGTAGCTGGGAGTTGCAGAAGTTGAGTCCCCACTGAGAGACTCTGCAAGACCCTAGCGTCCAGCGACACTATCACTCCGGTAGCCTGAACACAGAAGGGTCAGAGGACAGGAGTTGCCTATACCCTGAGAACATTACAGAGTACTGCCTGGCCAAAGGCACTGTCCCTGTGGGACTCTCTCCAAGTAGTGAGCTGTGAATGTATGAACTGAAGACCATGTGGCAGCCTTGCAGATCTCCGTCACTCACGTGGCCATCGCCCTCACGCAATGCGCTGTGATCTGGTGCTGAAGGGAGAGGTCAGCTCACTCATAAGCGAGGGCAATACAGTCCACCACACAAGTGGACAGAGTTCACTTAATCACAGGGAGCCCGTCTGCTGGGGTCATAACCTTGCTGGCATAAGGCCGCGGAAAGAAGGTGGGGAGGAACTCCTGTTGGTTGAGGTGGAAAGGAGATACCACCTTCGGGAGGAATCTGGGGTGTGTGCGGAGCACTACCCTGTTCCTGTAGAACCTTGTATAGAGTGGATCTGCCCCCAGGGCCTGGAGTTCAATCAAATCTCATAGCGGACATAAGGGCCACCAGAAAGCACAGTTACTTACCTGTAACAGGTGATCTCTGGGAACAGCAGGAAGTCTTCACATATGGGTATCGTCGGTACCGATGAAGCCTGCGCGGGAACGCTCCCCAGCGTCCAAAAGGAAAGCTTTAGGGAGCATCCCACAGCGCCTGCGTGCTGCCTTCCCGCCTTTCCTAACCGCCTCTCTCCAGTTCGAGTTTTAAAGCTGAGACAAAGAGAGAGTGAGGAAAGGAAAGAAAGATAGAGAGATACAACTCCTAGGGGAGGTGGGTGGGTTGTGAAGACTTATTCCTGCTGTTCCCAGAGATCACCTGTTTCAGGTAAGTAACTGTGCTATCTCCAGGAACAAGCAGGAATGAGTCTTCACATATGGGGACTCCCCAGCTAGAGATGCCTGGGAGATCACCCAGTTTGTGAGTCCCTGGGAAGGGCTCTACCTCCACCCATGAATCTCAGGCATCCAGCCAGGGATGGAGGGTAGGAGTTGGTTAGGTATGGAACAGGTGTTTGAGAACAGCCTGACCAAACAAGGCATCCCGGCGGGAGTCCTTGTCCAAGCAGTAATGGGCTGTGAAGGTATGAACCGAGGCCCAGGTGGCCGCTCGACAGATCTGGTCGATGGACACAGAATTTAGATGAGCCATAGAGGCTGCCATGGCCCTCACATTGTGAGCTGTGACATGGCCCTCCAGAGAAAGGTTCTTACTCTGGTAGGCGAAAGAAATACACTGAGCAATCCAATTGGACAGAGTTCTCTTAGAGACTGGAAGTCCTAAATGAGAGGGATCAAAAGCAACAAAGAGTTGAGAGGACTTTCTATGTTGCTGTGTCCTTTTGTAAGTAAAAAGCAAGAGCTCTTTTACAATCCAGGGTATGAAGATTCCTCTCTGCACTTGAAGCATGAGGTCCTGGAAAAAAGACAGGTAAATAAACCTCCTGGTTCAGATGAAAAGGTGAGACCACTTTAGGCATAAAGTGTGGATTAGTCCTGAGGACTACCTTGTCATGATGGAACCTTGTATAAGCAGGATTAGCCACCAAGGCTTGCAGCTCACTGATGCGGCAAGCTGAAGTGACTGCAATGAGAAAAATAACCTTCCAGGAAAGATATTTCAAGGAGGTAGTGGCTAAGGGTTCAATAGGTGGCTGCATAAGCTGGCCAAGAACCAGATTCAAGTCCCATGCCACTGGAGGTGGTCTGATGGGAGGTTTAGTCAAAAGAAGGCCTCTCATGAATCTTGCTATAAGAGGATGAGAGGAAATAGGTTGTCCATTGAGAGGTTTAAGGGATGCTGCAATAGCACTCAAATGGACTCTTACTGAATTCGTTTTAAGGCCTGCATGGGATAAATGCAGCAAATACTCTAGTAAAGAATTCAGAGGTATTGCAAGAGGGTTAAGACCCTTTTCTGCACACCAAATGGTAAACCTTTTCCATTTAAAAGCATAGGAACGCCTAGTGGAAGGCTTTCTGGAAGCATGAAGGATATCCTTCACTTGCTGAGAAAGATGTAAATCTTGAAGGTCTAGGCCTTCAGCAACCAGGCTCTGAGGTGAAGAGACTGGGGATTTGGGTGCCACAACGTTCCCTCCTCATGGGACAGGAGGTCTGGAGCAGATCCCAAGTCCAGGGAGGGAGCTTGGGAGAGATGCAGAAGTAGAGGATACCACACTTGGCGTGGCCAATGTGGTGCTATAAGGATCATAGACCCCTTGTGTCTCTGAAGTTTGAAGAGTGTCTTGGGAATTAGGGGAATGGGTGGAAAGGCATAGAGGAAGTCTTGCCCCCAATGAAGGAGGAAGGCATCCCTGGCCTGAACTCCCTGACACAGAATCCTGGAACAGAACCAGGGAAGTTTGGCATTCCACGGACTTGCAAAGAGGTCTATGTCCGGGGTTCCCCAAATTCGGAAGATCCTGGCTATCTGGTCCCCATGGAGGGACCATTCGTGTGGGAGCAGAACTCGACCGAGTCTGTCTGCCCAAGAGTTTTGAACTCCTGGAAGATACACTGCCATGAGATGAATTTGATGCTCTCTGGCGAAGGCCCACAATCTCAGAACTTCGTTGCAAAGCGACAGAGAGCCAGTCCCGCCCTGCTTGTTCACATAGAACATGGCTACTCGGTTGTCTGTGTGGATGAGGACTGTCTTGTAGCTGAGCAGGGTGTGGAAGACTCAGAGCTAGAAAAATTGCTCTGAGCTCTAAGAGGTTGATATGTAGAGATGTCTCCTCTGGAGACCAGATGCCTTGAGTGGAGAGATCTTGAAGATGAGCTCCCCAACCTCTTGGAGAGGCATCCGTTGTAAGGGTTGCTTGGGGTAACACCTGTTGAAAGGGGGACCCCAACAACAGATTTTGAGTGGACTTCCACCAGTGGAGGGACCAAAAGAGGCGACTGGAGGTTGCTATTTGGTCTGACAGGCAACCTGATGCCTGGGTCCATTGGGTGGATAGAGTCCACTGAGCTGCCCTCATGTGAAGGCGAGCATAAGGAACCACATGCACAGTGGATGCCATGTGGCCTAACAGTTGTAACATCTCTCGAGCAGTTAAATGGGATTTTAACTGAACTTGTGAGGCTAACTGCACCAAGCATAGGCAACGGGCCTGGGGAAGATAGGCCCTTACAGTTGTGGTATCCAGCAAGGCCCCTATGAACTCTAGAGACTGAGTCGGGGTGAGATGGGATTTTGGAAAGTTTATTACAAATCCCAGATACTGAAGGATACGGCTTGTGCAGGTTAGAGAAGTCTGGGCCTCTGACTGGGATGGAGCTCGGATGAGCCAGTCGTCCAGATATGGGAATACGAATATCCCTAGAGTGCGTAGAAATGCAGCTACTACTGCCATGCATTTTGTGAACACCCTTGGTGCAGAGGCCAGACCGAAGGGAAGCACTCTGTATTGATAGCACTTCCCTTGATAAAGGAACCGAAGGAACCTTCTGTGTGTTGGATGGATGAGGACATGGGTGTACGCATCCTTGAGGTCTAGAGAGCAAAGCCAATCCTGACTCTGAAGGTATGGAAGGAGAGTACCGAGAGGAATCTTGAATTTCTCCTTGCATAGAAAATTGTTCAATTCTCTGAGATCTAATATGGGTCTGTAGCCCCCTGTTTTCTTTGGGATAAGAAAGTAGGGGGAGTAGAACCCTGAGCCCTGTTGAAGAAGGGGTACTTCTTCTATTGCCCCTTGGGCAAGAAGGGTAGTAATCTCCTGACCCAGAAGGACGAGGAGAGATGTTTGAGAATTGAACTGTCTCACCATGGTGTGAGGAGGAAGGTTTAAGAAATGAAGCTTGTACCCCTCCCTTATGATGGAGAGGGTCCATTGCTCTGCTGTGATTTGTTCCCATCTGGGAGCAAAGTAAGCCAACCTTCCTGGAATGGTGAGAGGCTCTGGATGTTCTAGAGCCAAAAAGGCTAAGCTCTCTAGTTATAAGTCAAAGGCCCTGAGGAGGCTGAGGCTGTTTGGCCGTAGCAGTCCTAGCAGCCTTAGGCTTGGCCTGTTTCGGTTGTTGCTGTCTTTTTGTAGCAAAACGACCTGCAGAAGATGACTGCTGACCATAAGCAGAATAATATTTCCCTTTTTTGGGAAAAAAAACCCTTTTTGAACAACCTTTTCTTAAAAGGAGCAGAAGTAGACTTTGAAAGTCTATCTAAAGCAGAATTTTCAGCATCCATTTGGGTGGCCTTTGCTTGCCAATCTTTGCCAAAAAGGTTTTCACCTGTACAAGGATGGTTTCCTAGTCCATCTTGAACCCAAGGTTCCAAATCAGAAGCTTGTAACCAAGCAACTCTGTGTGCCCCTATGGCAATGGCCTAGGCTCTGCTGGCACCTTCAAAAGAGTCAAAGGCTGCACGGTTGGAAAACTTGGAAATATCCTGGGCATGTTTGAGCCAGGTGAGGAATTCTTCCCTTTTATCTTCTGCAATAAAAGGAGATAAAGTTTGCAGGTGATCTCTAACTTCTTTTAGAAACATCCCCATATAGAGACTATAGGAGTTGATTCTGGCAACAAGCATACTAGCCTGGAAAATTCTCCTGCCAAAGGCATCTAAGGTTCTGCATTCTCTTCCTGGAGGAGCAGAAGAGTGCCTTTTTGTACTTTTTATCTTCTTCATAGCAGACTCCACCACAATGGAGTGGTGAGGAAGCTGTCTTATGGAAGCCAGGACAAGGAGGAACACGATACATGGTGTCCAACCTGCGAGAATGAGGGGAAGTGGTGAGAGGAGTCTCCCATATGCCCAGCATGTGATCATAAAGAATCTCATGTATTGGTAAAGTGGCTGCTTCTTTAGGAGCCTTAGGATACTGTAAAATATCTAATTTTTTGGCTCTAGGCTCTGTCTCAGGGGCCACTGAGATGGAAAGGCCCCTGGCCACTTCCCTAATGAAGTCTTGAAAAGACAAGTCTTCTGGAGGAGACATTCTCCTTTTTGGAGAAGAGGGCTCCTGAGGATGAATCACCGATGCTTCGACAGAGACCTCTGGTTCATTAGAGTCTTCAGAGGAATCGAAGTATCGCCTGTCTGGATGCTCCTGCAGAGCCCGATACGCGTACCGGGTGGTATCGACATCGGGAGTGATCGGTACCGGTTCGGTACCGATGGGCATCACAGAACAGTGTACCGCTGCAGTCGACACCGAAGCGGATGTCGATGCAATCGGTACCGGTACCGGAACAGATGTCGGTACCGGTGCAGGAGTCGGTACCGGCAACGGAGTTTGTTGTGGTACCGAAGGCATCGCAGCTTGTATGAATGCTGTGATGGCAAGCTGCATGGTCAGGATATTCTGATCCATTGACGCAACCAATGTCTGGATGTCGGTACCAGTGGGAACCACCGGTACCCCAGAACATGGCAACAGGTGATCGGTCGAGGCCGAGCCATCAATGTCAACCTGTGACCCCATAGATAAAGCTTTGGAAGCCGGAGCCTCCCACCGGGGTAATTTTGCCGGTGCGGATTCCTCAAGGGCATGCCCGGAGGCATCTCGATACTTAGAGGGAGATCTACCCTTCGAGGACCAGCTGGATTTAAGTTTGGTTACCTGAGATCCATGTGAGGAAGAAGCAGCCCTGGAAGACGTTGATGCAACCGAAGCTGCATCCAAGGGAAACAGGGTACTGAGCTTAGCTGCTCGATTCTGTAGACCTCTCAGACATCATGGAGCAGGACTCACAATCCGCAATGGAGTGGTCAGGACCTAAACATTTTAGACACCATTCATGGGTGTCAGTGACAAATAGTGCCGCTGCACTTCGTGCATTTTTTAAACCCAGAGGCGGGCTTTTCCATGAGGAAAACTTTCCTAGGCCTAAGGCCAAAGAAGAAAATGCACTAAAGTGAGAAAAAACAGTAGGTTGTTTTTTTTTTTAGAAGAAAGAAAAGACCGGCGGTACCGGTCCAGCATCGAGAAGGCAGACGCGCAACCAAAGAAATAAAATAAAGAAATTCTTCAGCGGTGACAGGAACACGACCTGCTGGCTCCGCGGAAAAGAAGAACTGGAGAGAGGCGATTAGGAAAGGCAGGAAGGCAGCGCGCAGGCGCTGTGGGATGCTCCCAAAAGCTTTCCTTTTGGACGCTGGGGAGCGTTCCCGCGCAGGCTCAGTCGGTACCGACGATACCCATATGTGAAGACTCATTCCTGCTTGTTCCTGGAGATAGGTCATTTTCCAGGAGAGATACTGCAGGTGGCAAGTGGTCTAGATTGGCCACTGTTGGAAACAGGATACTGGGCTTGATGGACCTTGGTCTGACCCAGTATGGCATATCTTATGTTCTTATGGCTCAAATAGTGGTTTGGTAAGCTGGGAGAGCACTATGTTGAGGGACCCACTGCCACCGGAGGGCAGAGAAGGGGCTTGGATAACAAGAGGCCCCAGAGGAACCTGGAGCCCAGGGGCTGGCTTGAGAGGGGTTTACCCTCAATAGGGTGGTGGTGAGCAGCTATGGCGCTCAGATGTACCCTCACCAAATTAGATTTCAGCCCGGTGTGTGACAGGTGCAGCAAGTACTGAAGTACTAGTTGCACCTGGCAGGAGAAGGGATTCTCCTCCCTTTCCACACACCAGGCAGAGAACCTTCTCCATTTAAATGCATAAGCCTGTCTGGTGGAGGCTTTTTGGGAGTCCAGTAGGATCTCCTTGACTCACCTTGAAGACTGAAAGGGACCAATACTACCCTTTCAGCAGCCATGCTGTTAGCGTTAGCGACCCCAAATTGAAATACAGGAGGGAGCCCTCCTCCTCCTGTGACAAGAGGTCCAGGGCTCAGCCCAGAGGACTGGGAGTGCCACCAACAGGGAAAGCAGCAGAAGGAACCAAGGTTGCCTGGGCCACATGGGGGCAATCAGATAACTGATGCCCTTTTGCTCTGGACCTTGAAGAGGGTCCAGGCGACCAGGAGGGTCAGTGGGAATGCATAGAGTACGCCCTTTGATCACGCGATCAGGAAGGTGACTGTCCCCACTCTCCCCGGGTGCAGCTGGCGTGAGCAGAAGTGAGGCAGCTGCACATTGCTTGGGGAAGCGGTCTATCACAAGCCTGCCCCAGAGGTGGAAGAGCTGCTTCGTTACCCTGGGGTTTAAGTGCCACTCGTGTCGACGAAGGACTCTGCTCAGCCTGTTACGCTAGGCAGTTGTCCTAGCCCAGGAGGTACACCGCTCACAGAAGCGTGCTGTTGCGTGCTGCGAAGGAGAAGAAGGCCACCGCCTCCTGGCAGAGGAAGTATGAACCCGGTGCCCCCCCTGCTTTTTGATATAACATAGCGATCTCGTTGTCCGTCTGGATCAGCACATATCAGTGTGGTAGGTGGTGGCGGAACGCTTGTAGGGCCAAGAATGCCAAAAGCTCCAGATTTATCTGTAGGAGTGATTCCTCCTGAGACCAGCTGTCCTGTGCGCGGCGGTTTCTGCAATGTGCACCCACAACCCAGGAGGGAGGCATCTGTGATCAGGGTCCTCTGCGGCACAGGTACCTGGAAGGGCATTCCCACCTCGAAGTGGTGCAAGTTTTGCCACCAGTTGAGGGACTCTGCCAGCTGGCAGGTAACACCGACCATTTCCCATAGCCTGCCCTTGGCCTGAGTGCACTGCGAGCGTAGGCACCACTGGGCTGTCTGCATTTGTAAGCTGGCTGAGGGCGTGACGTGGACTGTCGAGGCCATATGGCCCAGTAGGCGGAGGAGATGACGCGCAGATACTGACCGGCAATGCTGTACCTCTCCTGCCAGTTGCCTGAGGCGTTCTGCCCTCTTTTGGGAGAACAGCCTTGACTGTAGCATATCCAACTGAGCACCTATGATCTCCAAAGTTTGGGCTAGAGAGATGGGATTTGGGGTAGTTGATCATGAACCCCAGGTGCTGCAGGAGGATCGCACGCTCTGCGGCCTGACTGACCTCAGGCGGTACTGCCTCTGATGAGCCAGTCGTCCAAGGTAGGGGAAGACGAAAGCTCCTTGTAAGCGTAGGTAGGTGACTACCACTACCAGGATTTTGGTAAAGACCCTTGGCAATGAGGCCAAGGAGAAGGGGAACACTCTGTACTGGCAGTGCCCTCCTCCCACCACGAACCATTGGTACTGCCTGTGGGAGGGGTGGATCAGAATGTGAGTAATAGGCATCCTTTAGGTCCAAGGAGCACAGCCAATCTCCCTGGAGGTGGTAAGGCAGCAGTGTTCCAAGGGAGAGCATCTTGAACTTCTCCCTTACCAGAAATCTGTTCAAGTTTCTCAGACCTAGAATGGGCCTGAGGCATCCAGTTCTCTTTGGGACAAGGAAGTACCTGGAGTAGAAGCCTTTTTCACATAGGTGTTTGGGTACAGGCTCTACACTACATTGTCCCTGAGCAGACCTGCGAGTTCTGAGAGTAGAAGGGTCTGATGAAGGAGAGATCACACTGGCTCTCCTGGGAAGAACCTGGGTGGTAGGTACCTGCTGCAGGTGGTGGTGGTGGTATCCCTCCCTTACCAACCACTTTAGCGTGGCCCACTTGTGGGCGAAGAGTGCCAAGGAGGCCCCCTGTGGACTAGTGAAGGTCTCCTGGGGGAGGGGAGGCCCTGCCCCGGAAATCAAAATCTCCCCCGGGCTGGGCTTCTGCGCCCTGTAGACTTGTCTTTTTTGGTGAGAACCCTGTTGCTGGCCGAGAAAGGCTGGTAGTGGTGACTCTGCTGAAAGGGCCCCTTCTCCCCCCCTCGGGAACAGGGGTCTTTTCCCTGCTGGTTTCTTACGGGGAAAGGATGAGGTCTTCTTGGAGATCCTCTGTCAAGTCACCATGTCGACCTCAATCTTGGCCACAGGTTTGCCGAACAGGTTCTCTCCTAGGTGCAGGGGACATCGAGTAGTTTGTCTTGGACCCATTACCTGAGGTACGAAGACCACAGCCAGGCTTGGCATCAGGTGCTGATGTTGGCCACTGCTACCCATGCCGCTGACTCAAAGCTGTCATAAGCCACCCGGGAGAGTAACAGAACAGTCTTTGATCCAGGTGGTCAGGGATTGGTACCACTGGAGAGGTTCCCCAGTAAGCCCCGCTGAAAACCCAGACAACTCCTGGGTGAGGGCCTTCAGGTACATGCCTATGTACAGTTCACAGGCTTGAATCCTGCAACTCAGCATGAAACCCTGGTAACACTTGGGCCCGAGGGTGTTGAGGGCTCTAGAGTGCGTCCCTCCCAGGAGGGAACAAAGAGTGGGTCTTCTGGCTCTTAGGTTTCTACATGGTTGACTCAACAACCATGGAGTTATGTGGGAGTTGGGGCTTGTGGAAACCAGGGCCCTTCCAGACGCAGTAGAAGGCGTCGAGGCACCAGCTCACCATTGGCACCAAGGCCAATGTCTCCCACATTCTGAGTAACAGCCGCTCGAGGATCGGATGAATAGGCACCGTGACAGTCTCCTTGGGTGGAGACTCATACTGGAGGAATTCCATTTCCTCAGTGCGCGGATCTTCCGTCGCCTCAGTTTGCACAGAGCGTGCTCTGGCCATATCTTTGACAAAGTCACGGAAGGCAACATTTTCTGGAGGAGAATGGCTCTGGGGGCGCTGGGTCTGAGGCAATATCTCGGTGCCGTTTTGTTTCCAGGGACGTCTCGTCATCTGTCTCCCACTTGGAGTCTAGTGATGACGAGTCCAAGGCCTTGCAACTCATAACATCGAGGCTGGGGTCAAGTGACAGGCACCCTCCAGAGGACCTGGGATCCAAGTCGCAAAAACTGACCGGGGAAGACCGGATGCCCAGGGAAAGGGACAGAGACCTCAACCAGTGTCAATGGCTTACCTGAGGCAGATGGCACTCTGAGCTTGGCTCGATGACCGGGGACTTCCTGGCAGTCAGGGGCCCCAGTCGTCGGAGCAGACAATGCGGACGAACCAGCCATCATTGCCTGCTGCAGAGCCAGAATAGCAGTGATGCTTTGCTCCAAGGCTTCCATTCTGGTTTCCAAGCCAGAAAGCTCTGCAGCTTTCGGCGCAGGCACAGAGGACATCGGGCCCGGCTCTGGCACTCTCGTGAGTGCATCCAACAAGGACTATGGCCTCAAAGAACCTCCCATAGTCTCTGCCGGCTAAGGAATTCTTCTTGAGGACCTTGGTAGGGTGCATTTTGGAGCCACCCAGTCCCTCCGGGCGATTTTACCAGGTTTCTCCAGTGCAGCCTCAGTGAACTTCGAGGATTTTTCTTTTTCCTCTCAGGGTCCAAGGTCTTCTTGGAGGAGCCACCACCACAGGACTCAGAACGCTCAGGCCTTACGGGAAGTGCTGGGCTTGGAGCTTGGTGTCGGGGAGGCCGGTGCCGAGTCAGACCTGGGGAACAGTGTTTCTTGCAACTCCTACCTCTTTATTGGTTTTAGGCATCATGGCCTAGTACAGGTCGCAAGTGCTGTCATGGTCCGGGCCCAGGCAGCGTAGGCAGCACATGGGTGTTGGTCTCCGACATCATTTGACTGCAGCAGTCATTTTCTGAACTCACCAGGAGACATGGTGGGGACGACCAAGACAGGGTTAACAACTCCTGAGCGAAAAAAGGCGTGAACACCAGTCGAGATGAGCCTTGATCAAAAAGACCAAAGGTGCCAAGAATAGCGCCGGCTCGAGGTGCAAAGAGGAAATGGTATGCAAACTAGGAAACTATTTTAAGGATAATTAGCAAGGATTTTTCCGGAGAAACAGGACAGACATCCGTTGGGCTCCATGGAAAAAAGGAGACTTGAGCAAGATGGCACCCTTTGTCGGGTAGGGGACCACGCATGCATGGTAGCATGTCCCAAAAGTTCTTTGAAAACTGGGGAAATGTTCCATGCAGGCTCTGTTGGTGCCAACATCACCCATATGAGAGGACTGACTTCCTGCTTGTTCCTGGAGAATGCTAGGTATCCCCTCTGAGCCCATCAAGAGTGACTTCATGGCTCTGAGACAGAGGGTGAAGCAGATAGGTGCATGGCTGGTGTTCTCTTCAATCCTCCCTGTTGAGGGTAAAGGCCGAGGCAGGGAAGTTCACATCCTGGAGATGAATGCACTGCTGCATATGAATGGTGTCGAGAGCGTTATGGTTTCCTGGACCATGAGATTTTCCAAGGGCTGCAGAGCAAAGATGGTGTCCACCTATCCAAGAAGGGTCAAGTGATTGTACACCGCCCTGTTATAAAGGGCTGTATATCAAATGGAATAAACAAACATAAATGTCTTCCGCAGCAGACTGGCTAACCTACTGAAGAGGGTTTCAACTAGATTAGCTGGGGATGGGAGAAGAAAATCCACAGGTAATTAAAAGGTAAGTACTTCTGTAGAAATGGGTAAAAGGGACAACACATCTGGAAAACAGTGTGCATGAATGTCCATAATATGGGAAATAAGATCCCAGATGTTGAAGCTTTAATGGAGGTGACTGACTTGGATTTAGTGGTGGTTACGGAGGCATGGTTCACAGACAACCATGATTGGTATGTAATTATACCAGGCTATACTTTATACAGTAAGGACAGGTAAGAAGGGAAGGAGTGGAACTATGTTAAAAAAAATAAAGCTACAGAATTACAGGGCTTACAAGAGAACGAGCAGGCACTCTGGATTAAACTAGAAAGAGGAAATGGGAAATCCATTTGCATTAGTACAATATAATCTCTCTCACAGGTAGAAGAGAACAGATTTAATAGAAGACATACATAGTACTGTCATGAAAGGAGAAGTGTTACCAATAGGATGTTGACCGACATCCCTGCTGCGGTGTCATCTAGAAGTAAGGCGATTCTAGATTCTCTACAGGGAGATTTATTCTGGCAACTGGTAACAGAAACCACACGTGAAGGGGCCATACTGGACCTGCTGCTTATCAATGGGGAAAGTGTTTATGATGATATAGCAGGAGATCACCTCGCATGCAATGATCACCAGAGTGTGTGGTTCAGTATAGCTGATAAAGTCCATTGAAAAGCAAGGGTCTTAGACTTTAGGAAAACTAACTTTGCCAAGATGGGACTATTCCTCAAGGAGTCATTTGCAGGTTGGGAACAGCTAGGGGATGTAGAAAAGCAACTGGGCAAAACTGAAAGGGGATATTAAGGGCAACAAACCTTTTTGTTAGAAAATGTAAAAGGAAAAGTTGCCCACTGTGGTTCTCAAAAGAAGCAGCTAAAAAGGTGAAGGAAAAAGAGTGTGCCCTTCATAAAATACAAGGGATCACAGAGAGGAAGACAAGCATCCAGTGGATTGCAGAATCCATTGGCACCATGAGTTTACTAGACGCAGGTCTTAAACTGATTCTTTGACTGGGTGATCAGAGAGTTGAACCGAGGGAGCGCCCTAGATGTGGTATATTGTACTTAGATTTCAGTAAAGCTTTCGACACCATTCCGCAGAGGTGACTTATAAATTGAGCACCCGAGGGATGCACCCTAAAGTGACTGACTGGGTTAGAAATTGGTTGAATGGGAGGCGTCAGGGTACAAGAAAATGGAGCTCACTCTGAGGAAAAGGATGTTACCAGTGGTGTGCCACAGAGATCTGTGGTCGTTCCAATTCTTAACATTTTTGTTAGTAATATCATGGAAAAGTTGTTGGATAAGGTTTGCCTCTTTGCAGATACCACCAAAATAACATGAGGTGGGATCTAGCTAAGCTTGAAGATTAGTAGAGAATTTGGCAGCTGAGATTTAACACCAAAAAAAACCAAAACGCATGATTGTTTGATAATCTTAAAGTGGCTAAACAGGTAGAAAAGGCGATGGCGAAAGCCAGAAGGATTCTTGGGTGCAGAGGGAAACAAATGGCCAGCAGGAAAAAGGAGGCAATAGTGCTTCTGCATAAGTCTTTGGTGACACCATACCTTCAAAAAGATATAGACAAGGAGGAGTCTGTGCAGAGTGGCTACCAAAATGGTCAGTGGTCTACGTTATAAGCTGTATGGGGACAGACTGAGATCTCAATATGTATACTTTAGAGGAAAGATGGGAGAGAGGAGATATTAGAAACATTTAAATACCTCTGCGGCATAAATGCACAGGAGAGCCTCTTTCAATTGAAAAAGTTCTGCAACGAGGGGCATAGGATAAGGGTGAAAGGGTATGGACTCAGGAGTAATATGCGGAAACATTTCTTTACGTAATATAAACATGACAGCAAAAAAAGGCCTCATGGTCTATCTAGCCGGCCTTCCATATCAATCACTACAACAGTCCCCTTTTTTCCTTTAGAGATTCTCCTCTGTTCCAAGCTTTTTTTTTTAAATTCAGATACTGTCCTCAACTCTATTCCCTCCACTGGGGGCTATTCCACATATCTACCACTCTTTCTGTAAAGAAATATTTCTGCATATTACTCCTGAATCTATCCCCTTTCACCCTCATCCCATGTCTGCTTGTAGCAGAGCTTGTTTTCAATCAATCAAAAGAGGCTCTCCCCTCCAGTGCATTTATGCCACGGAGGTATTTAAACATCTCAATCATATCACCTCTATCCCGACTTTCCTCTAAAGTATACATATTAAGATTCTCAAGTCTGTCCTCGTATGCTTTATAACAAAGACCACTACCATTTTAGTAGCCACCCTCTGTACCGACTCCAGCCTGTTTATATCCTTTTGAAGGTGCGATCTCCAGAATTGCAAACACTCCAAATGAGGTCACACCAAAGACTTATATAGGGGCACTATCACCTCCTTTCTTCTGCTGGCCATTCCCCTCTGTATGAACCCAAGCATCCTTCCAGCTTTTGCCATCACATTTTCTACCTGTCTAGCTACTTTAAGATCATTAGACACAATCATGCCTAGGTCCCGCTCTTCTTTTGTGGTAGATGCATGGAAAAGTCTCCCAGTGGAGGTAGTAGAGACAAGGACAGTATCTGAATTCAAGAAAGTATGGGACAAACACAGGTGATCTCTATAGGAGACAGCCTGTGCCCTACTGGAGCCAAGTTAGATTCCCCTCCAGTGCTCGCATACCTGCCAGAAGAAATGCTGACCTAATAGCTTCCTGAATCCAGTGGGCAATAGAGGACTTGGCCACTGCAAGTCCCTCCCTCAGGCTGCCAAAGAGGACAAAGATAATACAACTGATGGAGAGAAGTGATTAGGTGCCTGGAAATTACCAACTCCACTTCACTAGAAATGATAGAGGGTCCTTCTGAAGATCATAAGAACATAGCATAAGATATGCCATATTGGGTCAGACCAAGGGTCCATCAAGTCCAGTATCCTGTTTCCAACAATGGCAAAGCAGGTCACAAGTACCTGTCAGGTTCCCCGAAGGTACAAAGATTCCATGCTACTTGTCCAATGGTATAATAATGGATTATGGACTTTTCCTTTTAACTACTTTTACATATCGCTTTATCAGTTTACAGAAAAACAAACTTAAAATATACATGGAAACAGAGAATCCTAGTCCCTACTTCTTGTGTTTATCGTGACTAGACTAAGCTCTTATTAACAGGGACTGTCTCTTACAATGTCTCGGTACAGCACTGCTTACACCTTGTAGCGCTATACAAATGATAAATAGTAATAGTAGTAGACATCAGGGTGCACTGCCATCATCCCTGAGCTCCCACTCATCTGGATCCATGCTGTTCCAACTCAAAGTCAGTCTGCACATTGTCAACGACGACAATGTGCCATAGAAGACAAGTCAGATGCTCCTCAGCCCAATGACATATCTGCCAACCAAGAGTCACTCAAGCACTGCAAATTCTGGCCTGCTCGTTGATGTATGCCACTGTCCAATAACTCAGACCAGTTTGTACATCAGGAGGCTGAATTCACTCCAGGGCTAGGTATATTGTCCTTGCCTACAAGCAATTTATCGCCTCCTTAGAGAACCAGAATCCATGGGCCTACTGACCCAGGCAGTATGTACTCCAGCCCTTCAGGCTGGCTTTGAAGCGAATCACCCACTCTGACGTTTCCAGCAGCATCCCGGCCATCATATGGTGGGATTGTAATCACTACTGCAACTGCTCCATGATTTCCCAGAGGAGAGGAAGGGTTTCAACTGGGAACAGGGGGACCAGAGGGCCAGCAGGTGTCTCCGCAAAGGATGCATGTGTGCGCCCAAGGGTCCATGGAACCAGCTCCATTGACTATTCTATGGGACAGAGAAGCTAGAGGTAATTCCATGCACATAGGACTGATTGAGCAGAAAATGCCCTGAAATGGCTCTGAAGCTTAAGGAACCCTCCAGCATGAGGAATATTTGCCTCCAGGAGTGTTGAAAAGCCCTTAGGAACTCCAACTCCTGGGAAGGAAGCAGGCTGCTCTTGGGATAGTTGATCACTAGCCCAATTTTTTCAGCCAGTAAATCACCAGGGCAGTTATCATCCCTGGATTTCTCCAGTATCCAACTGGATCAGCCAATTGTCCAGGTAGAGGTGAACTTATTTCTGCACAACTAGGTAGTGTATCACTACCACCACAACCTTTGAGAAGGTGTAAGGAGTCATGGTCAGGCCAAAAGTCAAGGCCCCCAGATGCAGAATCAAATCAAAGAAACTTCTGGTGCTGTTCCCGGGTGAGAATATGGCAGCATGCTTCAATGACATCCAGGGAAGTAAGGAACTTCTCTTGCTGAACGGCTGCAATAACCAACCTGATGAACTCACTGTGGCAACAAGGGACTCACTGTGGCAACGACCACTTACAGGTCCAGAATAGGAAGAGAAACTCCCTTCTTGGGCACAAGAAATGATGTAACAGCCCTGACCTTGCTCTGCAGTAGGCACAGGTACAATAGCATGCAACTGCTGGAGGCACTGAGGTTTCCTCGATGGCCACAGAGATGCTACACAGGAGTCCCATGGAGACTGCAAACTCTCGCATGTAACCTTAACTCAGCAACTCTGGAACCCACTAAGTAATTTGGGTCCACTTCAAGATGAACAGCCTAAGCATCCCCCCCTCCTCCACCCAAAACCAGCTCTCTTAGAAGGGCCCTGTCAGATCTCATTGCAAGGATTTACTAGCACTAGTAATGAGGAAAACCTTCTCTAGATGGGTTTCGAATTTTGGTTTGCTCTCAGATCTTTGATTTTCGAAGCAAACTACTCTTGCCTTGGTTCATCACCAACTGAGACTTTCCAGAAACTGGTCAACCCAGGATACTGCATTGACCACCTCAAAGTCAGACTTCACTCAGACAAGTCAATCGTTCAAATAGGGATGCACACAAATGCCGCCCCCCCCCCCACCCCCGCACTCCTTGAGCATTGCTGCTACGACCACCATCACCCTGAAAGATGTCCTGGACACAATCACCAACCCAAAAGGCATGGTGTAAAATTAGAAATGGTCGCTCAAGACAGCAAAGCGAAGAAAGCATTGCTGATGGTCTCTGATGGGAATATGAAAATAGGCATCTGCAAAGTCCAGGAAAGCCAGAAACGCTCCTTTTCTTACCACTTGTATGACAGACCTCAATGCACCATATGAAATGGAGTCAACTCTGAGACAGGCATCAACACTCTCGAGATAAGAGGATGAGGTATAAGGAGCCATATTTCTTTGGGACCACAAAAGAGATGAAATGGAAATATTTCCCTCTTGGGGGGGGGGGGGTACTGCAACAGTAGCCCTGTGGCAAAGTTCTTACAGAGCTGACTGCACTGCAGCTCTGATGCAGGACTACACTCAGGGACCTTGAATGCATCCTATAGGTTCTTTGCACTCTAGCACAAAGCCCCATCAAATGATAGAGAACCCAGTCACCCAATGCAATTCCAGTCCACTCCTGGTGAAAAAAGGGCAAAGGTGGCCACCCACCTGTAACAGTCCAGGAATGTGCCCCCTGCCCATCATTGGGATGGACAGGAAGTAGAGGGTATGTTGGGACAAAGGGTTTCCCTAGATCTGTCTTTGCATGCATCCTTGGAAAGGAACTCTGCTTCCTTGGCCTGTACCATTGAGCGTCTTGAAAGTGAAACAGGAAGAGGCCCGCAAGTAGGCTTATCCTCTGGTAAACACAGCAACTGACCTTGCCCAAGTCCATTATCAACTTTGAGGTCCTCCCCAAAATGCAGCCACCTAGTCTTAGAAGCGTCAGCCCAGTCTCACAGCCAAAGCAATCTTCAAGTGACTGTGGCAGCCACATCTCCAAACGGCCAAGCACAGCTGCCTCCAGATGGGCAGAAGCCCCGATCCACTGGTAAATGCTGAATCATAGCAGGGCATGAGCCGCAAAGTCCCCACAGACAGACTTGCAGACTAGGGAAAGAGGATGAGAACAGTTTTCAAAAAAAAAGTGCTTCAACTTTCCTGTCCTGTTGATTATGGAGAACAGCTCCGCCCCTCAAATGATATTGTGATGTGCTTTGTGACCACTGCTATGAAGGCAGGAAACCAAAGCCACATGGGCAAGATCTTTTCTTGGCCCTAGACTAATTTGGACAACTGTCTCACTCCTCAGAGCAGCAATTGAAGACTCACATTTTGTAGATATCATCCTTGCAACTCAGGTGAAAACAGGAAGGCCCTAGCCTGCTGCCTAATGCCCATAAGAATAAAGTATGATTGCAACTTACTGCTTTCCCCTTCGGAAGGGTCTGTTGACAATTCATCTGCTTCTACTCCCTCTCCTTGAAACTCAAAGCACTTCCAGAGCTGCCAATGAGGGAATCCCCCATTCCGTTATCTTAACATTCCCAATCCCTTAGGACTGTACGAATGCAGCTCTAGGAAGCTTCAAGTCACTCCGACACTTCCCAGAAGTGCAAGCACTTCTGCAAAGGGTCTGTGGATTTCAAAGAGCTCCAAGGAACTGGATTCCTCAAACAGGCTCAATAGATGACTGAGTAATGTTCCTGGGGCTCTGTGCCACTCCAGCCAACCCCCCATCCCCCATCAAAACGACCAAGCATAGTGAAAAATTCTAAAAAACACAGGCTAAAGTGTTCAGGCTATTGCAAAACCTCAGTCCTCCTGAGAAAAAGGCCTTCAGGAGAAGGATAGGTGGTGGAACAGGGTCCTGCTGACAGCAGAGCAGTCACCCTTGCCATTCCCATTGATTCAGGAGGCAAGGTAAGTGTAGGGAGAAAAGTACCAAGCCCCATTGAACTAAAGTGCATCCATCTATTGCTGCCATGTTTCCCTTGAGTCTGCAGCACAGGCAATACAAAGACAATCCATCAAAAAAGTCAATGCTGTGAAGGAACTGACATCAGGTCGAGATGACTGCAACCTCAGCCGAATACACAATGCTTATGAACTCGAACCTCAGCACCACAAGTGTGGTGGAAAAAAGAAGAAAAAAAATAGATGACTGTGGCAACTGGAGGCCTCCCAACACAACCTATGTGCCGGACTCCTCCCACCTTCCCAGGCCATGGAAAAGGCACCAAAACCAGAGAGGCCCACAGGCTGAGAATGCACTGCATCCACAAGCCAGGACACTAAAAAAAAAAATCCACAAGGTACTCTCAAGCTAGCCCAAAACAGCATTAAGCATAAGCACTGCAATTGTTTCTCTCAGTAGAGCAGGAGTGCTGCAGGCAGCTTTGTGGGAAGAGGGGTAAAGAACTCCCTTGTCTCTTAATTAAAAAGCAAATTAAGGACTGTTAAGGAGGTAATCTACTAAGACTAAACTAGTCCAGCTGATCAGGAGTCAAACCCCCCCCCTCCTCCTCCAGGGAGCAGGAAAATCCAGAAGGATATTCACTAATACACCCTGGATACCTCTGCTAACAGGGCTTAACTGTAAGGCAACCCTCAAGATGGCTAACCAGGAGCCCATGCTCTTAACCGCACCAGTCCAGCAACCACCATCTGCAGGAGAAAGACATACTGAAGGGTACACATAGCAGCACCAGCTTTAGCACCAGTGATGTCACATTGTTTTATTTTCTCAGTTTCAATCATCTGCTTGCAGGGGGACAAAACCCACTTGTCTGGACTGGTCAAGTAGGATGAATTGGAAACTAGGAGTTGAAAGGACATGTGTTGAAAGTTAAGATAAAAGAAATTTCATCAAGTTCATTCTAATACACCATTGCTTACAAAGATTAACACACAAGCAAAATCCTTTGTCATGCTTTGTCTAAGTTCATATAGAGATGAGACTTCAGAAATCATGGATCTCTATCAGCGAGCAAGCACAAAAGCCTGCAGAAATCCCTTTAACTCACCTCTGCTCAATGCCAAGATGTGCATTAATACTGGCATATCGAGCTGTGCCGGTCAAGTTTTTGTCTTCTCTGTATGGTATGTGTTGCCTTGTCCTGTTGTCCCGGTATTTTTTGGCCAAACCAAAGTCGATGAGAAATAACTTCAGAGGAAAACGAAAATCAATAAGATTCCAAAACAAAATCCAAAAAAAGGCATTCTATATTGAACAAATTTAAGTATCTAGGAGTACAGAAAACCAAAGATCCAAGTTAACCTGTATGTGTGTGTACATACATTATATTTCTTGGGTTAATGACAGCACAAGAACCAAAAACTAAACAAAGTGTTAGCATTACAAAACCAATCATTTAGGTGCAATGCTTTATAAAATAGAAAAATGAAGTTATAACAGCTTTTATGATGCACACTAATTGTGGAACAGTTGTAACATGCAGCCAACAGGATCAAGAACTTGTGCTGCATTTTTCTGAGACAAAAATGGTTAATACAAACCTTGCCAAATTGTGTGGGGATTTAGGAGCCAGTGCTTGTGACACCTCTCCCCCCTCCCCCCCCCCACCAAATTCTTTTTGCGCTGGTCTCATGTTCTCAAGTGCCAGACCTATACCACGCAGCATCTTTAGACAGAAATACAGATAGTTATAGCTTTGGAGGTAGGGAGCATGCATGTGCGTGTGCGATGTAATGTGGAGCTGAGGAGCATGTGCATGTGTGTGGTTCTCGTGTGTGTTCTGAAGGTAGCAGAATGCACCTTTTGGCAACAAACTGTGCTCTCCCTCCCCCAGCCAACCCCCCCCCCCTCTCCTGCTGGTCCCCTACTCTATTACTCTTCCAGACTCTTCCCCTTCATACTCCTATCCACAGCCCTAACCTCCCCCCATGCTCTCTCTTTTTTTAGTAAGCCTACTTTTTATTGAGATCACTGTCCCTTTACATTTTCGCTGCTTTCTCTACCTCACTTCTCTCCCCACTACTTCGTTACTGCAGGCCGTGACTGCAGACTTCCCTGCTCTTCTGCCCACAGCGATTCATCTCCCACAGGGAAGCAGAAGGAGTTGGACATCCAGGGGTTGGGGAAGGCAAGAAATCCCAGGCGTCAGAGGCAAATTTCTGGCCACCATGGCGACCTGGCACCTGAGTTTTGTTGCACCCTCTGTTAATGCAACAGATGATCCAAGTCATGTACAATGCAAAGTGAAATTTACCCAAGGATACTACTCATTTCAAACTAACTTGGACACTACTAGTACAAGATCCAAAAGAGATGAGAGAACTTACGCAAGCTTATTGGAATTCAGCTATATTTTTTTTTAAATGAGCTTGTTAATGTGCTCCACATACCCACAACAGCACAAAAATAAAACCAGACATGTTTTTACTGAAATTTAGAGCCCAACCTAATTTGCTTGCGATGTCAGTGTGATTTGTTTGATGGTTTAGCAGTTACTTCAATTGAACCAGTACAGCGACAAATGCTCTTAAAAATGTTTACCATGAATCTTCAGACTGGCAAGGAAAATTAATAAGCAAATGAATTATTTCAAGTAGTCTTCAAGCATGGTTTAAAGCAGCAGTAGTGTTTTAAGAAAACATTCCAATCTGAGCAGTAATACTTTTAATCTGTGTAGTCAATGGCAAATTACCTGTATCTTAGAAGGCACTCAACTATAAGGATATCAAAGTTGTAGCAGATTTCTTTATCCACAGCCAATCATTTGCCGTTATTGCAGATTTAGATATTTAATGAATACAGCTGCGAACAATTTTCAAACTCAGGCATATATTTCCATTTTTTTTAATACAAACTGCTGCTTTAAATATTCAGACAAGTATTAACTCATGCTGGTGTGGGTCTTACGCAGTGACCTGCAAAAGCATTAGTGCTTAAATATGCTTGCTTCAAACATTCCTGAACCTCAAAGGAGGAAGATCAGAAAGTTTTATTTTGACATGTTTTACTATTAGCAGTTCATTCCCTAGACTCCCTCCCCACCCCTTCTTGATTCAGGCACATTGAAGATAGTGCCTATCTTCAAGTTTGCAGACAGAAAATCAAACATCAGAAGACTCAAAGATTTTGCGGGGAGAAATGAGGCCATATACATACTGTCTTCCAGGGTAAAGTACAGTATTTTTCTCTAATTGTATTAAAGTACAGAAATACTCAAACAAAAAAACCCACACACTTTGGCTGTGTTAAATGTTTACATTTAAGATAGAAAAAGCATTTCTATAGCCTATGACGTATCCTTTGCTGATCAACATTACTTGCCACTTCTTTGCGAGCTAATAACCCACACACCTTATTTTCAATGCCGTTAATCTGACAAACTGTTTGCATTTCTAATAAACACAGACCACAAGGAATGGGAGAAATGCATCCAGATTTAGCTAGAGGAAAAGCAGACTAAGTACTTTTTCATAATGCAAGCCCATCTTAAAACATATACCTCCATAACTACATGTTTTAGTGTCAACTTTCAGGTTACACTAATTTTTTGTTTTTTTAGTGCCGTCAAATCAGTGCTGACTCCTGGCGACCCAGCTGACTCTGGGTTTTCTTGGCAATGTATCACCAGAAGTAGATTGCCAGGCCTTTTCTTCAGAGGCACTGGAGGATAAAGTGACTTGCCCAAGGTCACAAGGAGTGCCTGTGGGAACTGAACTCTTGATCTTCTGGGTACTAGGCAGCTGCTCTAACCACTGCTCTAACACCTTCAAAAAAAACCCCATAACAGATTAGTAAAACAAGACCTTCCTTAGCTAAAGCCATGTTGGCTGTCTCCCATTAAACCTTGACTATAGACAAGTTCAGTAATTTTGTTCTTTATAATGGTTTCTACCATTTTTCCTGGAACTGATGTCAGGCTCACCAGTCTGTAGTTTCCTGGATCACCCCTGGAATCCTTTTTAAAAATTGGCATTACATTGGCCATCCTCCAATCTTAAGGTATTACAGATGATTTTAATGATAGTTCACAGATTACTAATAGTAGGTCAGCAATCTCATATTTCAATTCTTTCAACATCCTTTGATGTATACAATCCGGTCCAGGTGATTTACTAATCTTCAGTTTCAGATAGTTGTATTACATCTTCCACGTTTATCGATATTTCTTTCAATTCTTCTGCAGTATCACCGTTAAATACCATTTCAGACATGGGCAGAATCCCTACATCTTCCTCAGTAAAAGACCAAAGCAAAGAATTCATTCAGTCTCTCCGCTATGGCCTTGTCCTCTTAGTGCCCCTTTTAACCCTCTATCATCTAATGGTTCAACTGACTCAGGGTTTTTTTTGCTATGAATGTACTTAGAAAAAGTTTTTTTATGTGTTTTTGCTTCCACAGCAAGCTTTTTTTCAAATTCTCTTTGCCTGCCTTATCAAGTTAGCCTTGCAGCTAACTTTCCAGTGGCTTGTGTTTCCAGTTTCTCTCGTTTGGCTCCTTTTTCCATTTCCTGAAAGATGTTTTTTGACAACAGCCTCTCTGAACTCATCTTTAAACCATGCTGGCAGTTTTTTGGACTTCCTTCCAATTTTCTTAAAGTGTGAAATACAGCTGGTCTGGGCTTCCAAGATAGTATTTTTAAACATCACCCAAGCTTGTTGTAAGTCTTTAACCGTTGCAACTGTTCCTTTTAGTTTTTTTCTTAAGTATTTTCCTCATTTTAGCATAGTCTCCCTTTCAAAAGTTAAAAGTTAGTACTGTGGATTTCCTTACCATCCCTCCTCCATTAATTAAATCAAACGCGATCATGCTATGATGATTATTGCCAAATGGCCCCAACACCCTTATCTCTTGCACCAGATCTGGTGTTCTACTAAGGACTAGGTTCGAAGTGGCTTCCCCTCTGGTCGGTTCATGAACCAGCTGCTCCAAGAAGCAGTCATTTCATCTAGAAACTAATCTCCCTAGCATGTCCTGCTGTGACACTGACCCAGTCAATACTAGGGTAATTAAAATCACCCATTATTATTACTGTGCTGTATCTCGTTAGCTTCCCTGGATTTCTTTGAGCATTTCATCATCCATTTGTTCATTATGGCCAGGCAGTCGGTAGTACAACCCCACTGCCATCCCTTTCCCCTTTTTACATAGCATTTCAATCCATAGAGATTCTACAGTATTTTGTTTCCTGCAAAACTTTAATCCTTTGTAACTCAATGCCCTAACAGAGCGCAACCCCTTCACCAATTTGATCTACTTTATCATTGCATTATAGTTTGTACCCAGGTATCAGTGTCCCACTCCTTTAGTACTATATATTTTAACTCTCCCATCTTATTTTTTAGACTAACATTTGCATGCAAGCATTTTAGAGATTATATTTTATTCATATTAATCTGGTTATTGGCAGGCAGCGGTAATTTGTAATCTTTAAGCTCTGTCTGCTCTGTAATGCAATGTGTGCCTTTGAGTCAGTCCTGACTCCTGGCGACCCAGAAGCTCCTGGGTTTTCTTGGCAGTGTCGCCGGAAGTAGATTGCCAGGCCTTTCTTCCGAGGCAGTGGAGGGTTAAGTGACTTGCCCAAGGCCACAAGGAGTGCTAGTGGGAATTGAACCCTGGTTGCTTGGTTACCAAGCCAGTGTTCTAACCACTAGGCTACTCCTCCACTAGACTACTCCTCCACTGCTCTGTACTTAAGGGCATTTAGATTACTTTTCTCTTTATTGGAACCTCTGTCAATATGCCCTAACTTAAATCTAAGGCAACCTCAGAAGTTGCAAAAATAAATGATATTCCTAGTCAACAAATAGCTTTGTTGTTGTTAAGTGTCATTGAGTCAGTCTACTCCTGGCGACCCTCTAGATAGTTGACCTGAACTTTGTTCAGTTTTTAGCCAAGCGGCTTATTGTTGATAGAGTAGTATCCATAGTTGCTGTTATTGTATCGATCCATCTCATTGCCTTCCTCTTTTACAGTGACCTTTTCCTTGCCAAGCATAATGTCTCTCTCTTCAAAATGACTACTATGTTGAAGAATGGGGGCTGAAAGTGCTTTGGTCTAGTCTGGAAGCATGTTCAGCCAGTCGTTTAAGGGGCTGAATTGTATGGCCAACATATTTCAAACCACAAGGACAAAGTACTAAGTAGACCACATATGATGCGTTGAACCACCATAGGGAATGGCTTTTGCCATCTTCAGGTCCTCCTGCATTTTCTGATGAGCAACAGGAGACGTTTGTTGGCATTCTGCCATTTAGTAATCGTTCCACTCAAGTAACAGATTTTATGGAAATTTTGGCATGTTTTCAGCATACACACTTGTTTTCAGAAACCTTTATGCATAGCTTACACAAGACGCAAAAAACCTTTGGGACAGATTGGTAAAAACCATTCCCAAAACACAGGTATCCCAGGAACAGGAAGGACACTTTACTTGTGGGAGGTGTTCATTCTGTCCAGAGATGATGGTGGGGAACTCATGGATGGACACGGTTTCTGACAGACAGTGGTTTCTTAAACATCATACCACTATGATTCATATGTGGGTTACTTATTTCAAGCCACAGAGACAAAGATGTTGGCCGTACAATTTGGCTCCTTACGAAACAATTGGCTGAACATGCTTCTAGACTATGGACCAAAGTACTTTCGGCAACCCTAAACAAAGACATGGGGAGGGGTGACCTGCACAGAGCAGCAGGTGCACCTACTCTTGCCATCTTACTGGGCAGACTAGATGGACCATACTGGTCTTTATCAGCCGTTATTTACTATGTAACAGTTTTCATTTTGACCACTCATTTTTCAAATTTCCTTGGCACGTGTTGGATTGGATCCCACCAGCTAGTATAGGTGGTGATTGGGAGACACTGTTAGAATTATCCTAACAGAAATGAATTTTCCATCTTAATTCAGTGGCTTCCTCATGGTTTGAACCTTGAGTTTGAATGGTATAGCGTCATCTAAATTAGGGACTGCATTGGTAGGTAACCTGATTACATGGTTATCCACCTCCCAATCAACACTGTGGTAAGCAGGTATCTCACTGGCTTGACGTTAGATGTCTGTGCTTCAAAAGTGTCCTCAGTTTTAATCATTCACGAGTTTTCATACACAGACTTTGGGGATTCTTTGCCTAATGCAGGGATTTTGAAAGTGACCCAAAACGCAGTGCTGTGTTGTGGATGACCCCTTGGCATGATTTTCAACAACTTGTGGAGCTCGTATAGGATACAAGTGCATTATTTTGATTTCAAAGAAAAGTTGAGTGCCTTGTTTTTACTGCAAACTTGATTAAAATGGACGTGGTCTTTTGTAGAGGCTAATCCCCCACAAAAGCATGGTCCGACAAAACTTGTTTTGAGGGTTTCACTCTGTTTTGGGTTTGGCACTTTTTTTTTTTATGATTAATGGGCCAGCTACCCCATAGGCCCTTCAGGGATTTTGATATTGTAGAGGACATGACTGACACCCTTATAAACAATTCAAATCAGTTTGAACAGAACATTTGCATTGCAATAAAATTGGGCACACCTGTGATCAATTGTCAGTACTCACATGACTTGAATTAACCAATGAAAGATGTCTCTAATGTTTAAAATAGCCACATTCACTCCCCATTCCATTTTCACAAAATGGTGAAGACAAGAGCTGCCTGAGACCATCACCAAACATCAAAGAGGTATAAGGCCATCTCCAAAGACCTTGGGATTCCTGAGTCTGCAGTTCACAATGTTAAGACGTTTTCTGCTCATGGAATCGTCAAGAACCTCCAGAGACGTAGTGGGAAGACGAATATTACTCCAAGTCGTCTGAAGATTAGTGCAAACTGCTGGAAAAACATCACATACAATATCCAAAGAGCTTAAGGCTGACCTAGAGCAATCTAGAGTGGTGGTTTCAACCTGCATTATATGCCACACACTAAACAAAGGTGGTCTTCATAGACAAAGGTCAAGGAGGACCCCCCACTGCTCAAAAACATAAAGGCATGCCTGATCTTTCCCAAACCCAACTTGAGAAATCACAATCCTCCTGGGAAAATGTTCTGTGGATGGATGAAATCAAACAAGCTCTTTGGCAATGCAGACCAGCTAAACATTTATAGGTGAAGAAATGAAGCTTTTAAGGGGAAAAAAACCACCTTTGCTACAGTAAATATGGTGGAGATTCCATATCTTTATCTTTATTCGGTCATTTCATAGACCGCTCTTGTCGAAACATTACAGCGGTGTACAATAAAAGGTCTACGCCACTAAGCTATAGAAAAGGAACGCCAAAATTATAATAGGAGAGAGAAAGGACAGCGTACAACATACAATAAGAACACAAAAGACAAACCAGACAGAAGATTTAAAGACAATGAGCACAGGGTGGGAAGCCAAAACAACAAAAGGGAGTTGACAATCCACAACTAAACTAGGTAACACGAGAGACAGATCAAACAAAGACTCAAGGGGGGGCATCAGGGGGAAGGTCAAAGGCTTTTCGGAACAGATAGGTTTTCAGCAGCTCCTTAAACTTGGGATACGAAGGTTCCAGTCGAAGGGAGGGTGGTAGAGCATTCCAGAGGGAGGGGCCTAGAAAAAAGAAAGCCGAGTGACGGGTCTGTTCCAAATGTGCTTGTGACGGAGAGGGTAAGGACAGGCGATTCGCATGTAAGGAACGGAGTTGACAGTATGGTGTATGAAGGGAGATAAGATCGGCCAGATAGAGGGGAGTAGATGTGTGAATGGCTTTATGTGTTAGAATAAGAAACTTATAACATAATTCTGCATGGTCTCCCTCAGGCAACACTAACCCCGCTCCAGCTTGCAATGAACACTGCTGCGAGAGTACTAACAGGAGCTCCACGGAGGGATCATATAACTCCAGTCTTGATGAACCTCCATTGGCTACCTGTTCAAGCAAGAACCCACTACAAAGTATTAACCCTGACCTTCAAAGCCTTGAACAACCACACCCCCACAGCCATCAGCAAGATGATACACAGCGTACCACATAACAAACAGAAGACCCACAATGCAACACACCCTAGAGGTCCCAAAAGCAATGACGAAATGCACAAAAGCAAGAACAAATAGGGCCTTCACGATTTACGCACCTAGAGCCTGGAATGCCCTCCCCATATATATATATCCGTAACATCACCGACCTAACCCATTTCAGGAAGGCATTAAAGCATCATCTGTTTACTAGATACTACCCCAAAACCAGCCTTAGTAAACAAGCATGGAGCACCTTAGCCAATCACTCAACGCACTCGGTTAATCAGACCCAGCATGAAAAAGGATAATCAGCTCGGTCTCCCTAACGGTACATCCTGAAATAGAATTTAGGCATCCAGGGTAAATAAGATGTAGATAGATCCCGTCTGAAAGTAGGTACCAGTATAAATATGATGTAGATAGTTTCCTCCAGTTATACCCAAGTTGATCACCCCGTTCATTGTAAATACAACGCAGCGCGCCTGCCTGTATAGTTGATGTTGAATGTAAACCGCACTGATCTAAATAGCACGGTATAGAAGAAATGTTAAATAAATAAATAAATAAATAATGGAATCAAAAACGGAGAGGCAACCAATGTAAGCGAAATAAGATGGGAGTAACATGCTCACAACGATGGGAAAAAGTGATAAGTCAAGCTGCCGTATTTTGTATTAGCTGAAGGCACTTAAGCTGAGCAGCAGGAAGGTTAGCTAGAAAAACATTGCAGTAGTCAAGTCTGCTGATGACCAAGACCAGAACTAGGGTAATCAGTGCAGTAGAAGGGAGAAGGGAATGAACAGCTCTAATTTGACATAGAACCGCAAAAGACCGGCGGGTGAGAGTGGAAATATGACCATGGAAAGAAAGAGTGGAGTCTAAAGTAACCCCCAAGTAGCGGAAGGAGGGGACAAGCGGAATTGGAGTGAGATCGATTTGAGGGGCAACAGTTGGGCAAGAGCTGCCCAAAGAGACCCACATAGCTGTGGACTTTGCAAGATTTAGGTGTAGAAGGTTCAGGGAAAGCCAAGAAGCAACATGAGCAAGGCAGCGATTAAACTGGGAGATGTCAAGGTTCAACGGTGAAGTATGGTATAAAAGAATATCATCAGCATAGATATATGATGAGACCGGATATTGCTGGATCAAAAGGGGGAGGGGAGAGAGGAAAATGTTAAACAGAAGAGGTGAAAAAACAGAACCCTGGGGCACACCACAGGTAAGAGGGAATGAAGAAGAGAACTGGTTATTGGAGCGGACTGTAAAAGAGCAGTTAGAAAGAAAAGAAGAGAACCATTTCCAGACTATACCGCGTAACCCCAAATCAGACAGACGGGAAAGAAGAATGTGGTGGTCGATCAGATCAAAAGCCGCAGAAAGATCAAGAGAAACGATGAGGGTGATATCTCCATGGTCATGGGCGACGTGGAGTTCATTCAGTAGTGCCAGAAGAATGGTTTCTGTATTGTGACCTGGGCGAAATCCTGCTTGGCAGGGATGTAGTGCATTAGTAGCTTCAACATGGGAATTAAGTTGTGCAAAAGCAAAGCGTTCCAGTAATTTAGCCAAAAAGGGAAGGTTCGAAACAGGGCGCCAATGGGAAAGCATGGAAGGATCAAGGGAAGGTTGTTTCAAAAGAGGGTGAACTATGGCGGATTTCCATAGGAGTGGAAAATGGCCAGTGGAAAAAATAGTATTAATAATGATAACCATGACAAGCACTAATTGTAAGGTAGACTCAGCTAACCAGTGGGAAGGGATTGTGTCAAGCTGACAGGTAATTTTCCTAGAGCTAGATAAAGCTTGTAAGAGCTCAGCAGAGGTGATGGGACAAAAAGAAGACCATGTATGCGCTAGCGCCCGATTAGGAGGGGAGGGGGATATTCCTAGTGAAGCGGGAATAGACAGCCTGTCAGGGGACGTAATCACGGAGGGAGAATGGGGAGGAGATAATGGAGATGTTGGGGGTGGGTTCATAAAAGAAGAGCGCAAATCCAAAATTTTCTTTGAAAAGAAGGTGGCCAGAAGTTGAGGAGCTAGGGTTTTACTCGACTGGTTGTGGGCGGGATTGGTAGAAGAGAGCTTGCGTAGGATTGCAAAAAGTTGCTTTGAGGAATCTGCAGCCTCAGAGATTTCTGTGGCATAAAAGGCACGCTTGGCAGATTGAACTGCCGTGCGATAAAGAGAATAGAGTTGTTTGAAGCAGCAAAGTGTTTCAGGTGTGGGGTGTTTGGACCATTGACGCTCCACTTGCCGGAGCTGAGTCCGCTGAAGGCGCAAGCCTGGATTGTACCAGGGGGAATAGGCGGAGCGAGCAGCCCTAGTAGTAGCGGAGAGTGGGGCTAAATTATCTAAGGCAGCGGTGAGTGTAGTATTCCAAAAGGAGACCTGGGAATCAGGTGAGCGTACTGTAAAATCTGGGGGAAAAAGAAGGTGTGCAGATGGGAAAGCACTTAATGTTGCAGGGGTGATGTGGTGACGCAGAGAAAGAGGGGGTGGGGATCTAGGCGGAGTAGCAATCTTCGGGAAGGGGCAAGAAACCGAGAAAGACAAAAATGATCTGACCAAGGAATACGATGAGTGGTAGGAGGGGAGATCCGAGGGAACATTGTGTTCTGGGGCTGTTTTGCTCAGGAACTGGAGGCCTGGAACATATTAAAAGAATCGAAGTCAGAGGACTACCAAGGTATTTTGGAACGAAATGTGCTACCTAGTGTCAGAAAGCTAGGTCTGGATCAAAGGTCATGTGTCCCCCAGCAGGGCAATGACCCAAAACATGTATCCAAAATTACAAAAGAAATGTTGAAAAGGAACAAATGAAATGTTTTAAACTGGCCAGTAATGAGTTCTGATCTCAGTCCAATCGAGAACCTTGGGAAAGAGCTGAAATCTGCCAATGATTAAAGGAATCCTGGAAACATTCATGAGCTGGAACAAGTCTTAGCTGAATGGGAGAAACTACCAGCAGACAGATGTACGAAACAGATGGCTACAAGAAATGTTTGGAGGCTGTCATCATTGCCTAGGGTTGTGCAACAAAATATTGGTGAAGGGTGCTATTAATCCTATCCAGGTCATATTTTGATTTTCTTCTTAGAAATTACTACGCCCAAGTTACAGACCTTTTTTTGTTGTATAACTTTGAACATACTATTAAAATAGTATGACGACATACAGTTCGAATATTTCCAATTATTTCTCAAGATATTGTACACATTGGCACCCTTGCATTTTAGGTAACTGTATATGAACAGTATAGCAAGTCAACTATATTTTTTTATATCTTCAAAGAAACCTTTAAAAAAAAACGAACAGTAAAGCATAGTTACTCACCTGTAACAGGTGATCTCTGGGAACAGCAGGAATTTAGTCTTCACATATGGGTATCGTCAGTACCGACGGAGCCTGCGCGGGAACGCTCCCCAACGTCCAATTATAAAGCTTTTGGGAGCATCCCACAGCACCTGCATGCTGCCTTCCCGCCTTTCCCAACTGCCTCTCTCCAGTTGAGTTTAAAGCTGAGACAGAGAGAGGGAAAGAGAAAGAGATAGAAAGATACAACTCCTAGGGGAGGTGGGTGGGTTGTGAAGACTAAATTCCTGCTGTTCCCGAAGATCACCTGTTACAGGTGAGTAACTGCTATCTCCAGGAACAAACAGGAATGTAGTCTTCACATATGGGGACTCCCTAGCTTTAGATGCCAGGGAGAGACCCCAGAAGCTGTGTGTCCCTGTGAAAGGGCTCCACTTCCCCCCATGGATCTCTGGCATCCAACCAGGGATGGTGGGTAGGAGTTGATTAAGTATGGAACAGGTGTTGAACAGCCTGACCAAACAAGGCATCCCAGCGGGAGTCCTTGTCTAAGCAGTAATGGGCTGTGAAGGTATGAACCGAGGCCCAAGTGGCTGCTCAACAGATGTCGTCGATAGAGACAGAGTGCAGATGAGCCATTGAGGCTGCCATGGTTCTCACATTGTGAGCTGTGACATAGCCCTCCAGAGGAAGATTCTTACTCTGATAGGCAAAGGAAATACACTGTTGGACAGTGTTCTCTTGGAGACTGGAAGTCCCAAATGAGAAGGATCAAAAGCAACAAAGTTGAGAGGACTTTCTATGTTGCTGTGTTCTTTTGTAAGTAAAAGGCTAAAGCTCTTTTACAGTCCAAAGTATGAAGATTCCTTTCTGCATTTGATGCATGAGGCCTTGGAAAGAACACAGGCAGGTAGACCGCTTGGTTAAGATGAAAAGGCGAGACCACCTTTGGCATAAAGTGTGGATGAGTTCTAAGGACTACCTTGTTATGATGAAACCTTGTATAAGGTGGATCAGCCACTAGTGCCTGCAATTCACTGATGTGACGTGCTGATGCGATTGCAATGAGAATGAAATTCCTTTCTTGGAAAGTTATCTATGAGGCAGTAGCTAAGGGTTCGAAAGGTGGCTTCACGAGCTGACCAAGAAACAGGTTTAAGTCCCATGCCACCGGTGGTGGCCTAATGGGAGGCTTAGTTAGAAGGCAGCCTCTCAAATCTTGCTATAAGAGGATGGGAGGAAATAGGTTGTCCATTTAGAGACTTCAAAGAAGCTGCAACATCACTCAAATGGACTCTTACTGAGTTAGTCTTAAGTCCTGCATTGGATAAATGAAGGAGATACTCCAGTAATGATTCCAGAGGTATTGCAAGGGGGTTAAGACCCTTCTGCGAACACCATATGGTAAACCTCTTCCACTTAAAAGCATAAGAACGTCTTGAGGAAGGCTTTCTGGAAGCATAAAGGATATCCTTTACTTGCTGAGGGAGGTTAAGATCATGAAGATCTAGGCCTTCAGCAGCCAAGCTCTGAGATGCAGAGACTGGGGATTGGGATGCCATAACATTCCGTCCTCCTGTGACAGGAGATCTGGAACAGATCCTAACTCTAGGGAGGGAGCTTGAGAGAGATGTAGAAGCAGAGGGTACCACACTTGCCGTGGCCAATGTGGAGCTATGAGAATCATATGCCCTCCGTCTCTCTGAAGCTTGAACAGGGTTTTGGGAATTAAGGGAATGTGTGGAAAGGCATAAAGGAAGTCTTGACCCCCAGTAAAGGAGGAAAGCATCCCTGGCCTGAGAGCCCTGAGCCGGAATTCTGGAACAGAACCGGGGAAGTTTGGCATTCAACGGACTTGCAAAGAGGTCTATGTCCAGGGTACCCCAAATTTGAAAAATCTTGGCCACCTGGTCTGCATGTAGAGACCATTCGTGTGGAAGCAGAACTCAACTGAGTGTCTGCCCAAGAGTTTTGTATGCCTGAAAGATACACTGCCAGGAGATGAATATGATGCTCTCTGGCGAGGGCCCATAGTCGCAAAGCTTCGTTGCAAAGCAACAGAGAGCCTGTTCCGCCCTGCTTGTTCACGTAGAACATGGCTACTTGATTGTCCGTCTGAATGAGGACTGTCTTGTAGCTGAGCAGGATGTGGAAGATTGCTGAGCTCTAAGATTGATATGTAGATGAGTCTCCTGTGGAGTCCAAGTGCCTTGGGTGGAGAGGTCCTGCAGATGAGCCCCCCAACCCACTGGTGAAGCATCTGTCGTGAGAGTTGCCTGGGGTAAGGGCTGTTGAAATGGGGACCCCCAGCAACAGGTTTTGAGTGGACTGCCACCATTGGAGGGACAAAATAAGGTGATTTGTGTTTGCTATTTTGTCTGACAGGCACCCTGATGCCTGGGTCCATTGAGTGGATAAAGTCTACTGGGCTGCTCTCATATGGAGGCGAGCATAAGGAACCACATGCACTGTAGATGCCATGTGGCCTAGTAGTTGTAACATTTCTCGGGCAGTGAGATGAGATTTTAGCACTGCTTGAGAAGCTAACTGCACCATGCGAAGGCAACGGGTCTGAGGAAGATAGGCCCTTGCTTTTCTGGTATCCAGCAAAGCTCCTATAAACTCCAGAGACTGGATTTTGGGATGTTTATGACCAGACCCAAATACTGGAGGATACGCATTGTGCAAGATATAGAAGTCCTGGCCTCTGATGGGGCTCGAATGAGCCAGTCGTCTAAGTAGGAGAAGACGAATATTCCTCGAGTGCAAAGAAATGCTGCTACCACATCCATGCATTTCATGAACACCCTTGGTGCTGAGGCCAGGCCAAAAGGAAGCACCCTGTATTGGTAGTGCTTTCCTTGAAAAAGGAACCGAAGGAACTTTGTGAGTTGGATGGATGAGAACATGTGTACGCATCCTTGAGATCTAGAGAACAAAGCCAACCCTGACTCTGAAGGTATGGCAGCAGAGTTCCCAGAGAAACCATTTTGAATTTCTCTTTGAACAGGAATTTGTTCAATTCTCCGAAGTCTAAAATCGGTCTGTGTCCCCCTGTTTTCTTTGGGATAAGGAAATAGGGGGAATAAAACCCTGTACCCTGTTGATGAATGGGTACTTCCTCTATTGCCCCTTGGGCAAGAAGCATAGTGACCTCTTGACCTAACAGGTTGATGAGAGAGGTCTGAAAATTGAACTGTCTTACCACTGCGGGAGGGGGCATGCACAAAAAGTGAAGCTTGTACCCCTCTTTTATAATGGAGAGTGTCCAATGTTCTGCTGTTATCTGCCCCCATCTGGGGGCAAAGTGACACAACCTTCCTGGAATGGTGGAAGGCTCTGGTCCATTGAGGGCCAGGAAGGCTAAGTTCTCTAGATGAAAGTCAAAGGCCTTGTGGAGGCTGAGACTGCTGAGATGGTTAAGGCTTAGCAGTCTCCGCTTTCCTTTATTTAGGTGGTTGCTGACTTTCGGGCAGGCTGACCTGCAGAACGTCCCTGCTGGGAATAAGAGGGATAAAACCTTCTTTTTTGAGAAGAAAGAAATCTCTCAAGAAACCATTCTTGCAGGATCAGCTGTGGCTTTGGATAACCTATCCAAAGTGGAGTTTTCAGCATCCAACTCATTGGCTTTCTCTTGCCAATTTTTGCCAAATAGATTCTCACTTGTACAAGGGATATTGCCCAGTTTGTCCTGCACCCAGAGCTCCAAATCGGATGCCTGGAGCCAGGAAATTCTACGTGCACCTATGGCAATGGCAGAGGTTCTGCTTATGCACTCAAAACAGTCAAAAGCTGCACGATTGACAAACTTAGAAACATCCTGGGCATGTTTAACCAGTGAGAAAATCCTGCCTCTTGTCATCAGGAAGGAGAGGGCTTAAAATCTCCAAGTCTCCTGTGACTTCTTTAAGGAACATTCCTATATATAAAATATATGAACTGATCCTGGCAGAAAGCATGGAAGCCTGGAAAGTACGACGTCCAAAGGCATCCAAGGTTCTACACTCACGTCCTGGAGAATTAGAGGCATGCCTCTTTGCACTCCTGATCCTTCTCATAGCTGATTCCACTACAACAGAGTGGTGAGGAAGCTGAGTTTTCTGGAAACCAGGACAAGGAGGGACTCGATACATGGTATCCAGTCTGCGAGAGTGAGGAGAGGTGGTAAGAGGTGTCTCCCATCTTCTCAACATGAGATCAGGTAAGATCTCATGGATAGGCAGAGTAGCTGCCTCCTTATGAGCTTTGGGATATTACAAAATCTCCAACTCCTTAGTTCTGGGCTCTGTTTCAGAAGCCACAGTAATGGACAGAACTCGAGCCACCTCCCTGATAAAATCCTGAAAGGAGATATCTTCTGGAGGAGACATCCTACGTTAAGGGGAGGAAGGCTCCTCCGGGAGAAGTATCCCAGTACCGGCAGAACTGTCAGAATCCTCGGAGTCCTCCAAAGATTCGAAGTACCTCCTGTCCGGATGCTCTTGAAGAGCCCGATATCCGTACCGACTGAAGTCGGTACCGGGGAGAATCGGTGCCGGCAAAGCAGACACCGATGTCGATGCTATCGGTACCGGTACTGATACCGGCGTCGGCACTGGTACCGGTTTAACTGTCTGATACGGTTCAGAGGGTGTCGATGCCACAAGGAGAGCTGCCAGACTGCGTTCAATAGCCAGGAACCTCTTGTCTATCGACACTGCTGATACCTGGGTATCGGTACCGGAAGCAGCCGGTACCCCAGAGCATGGCTCCAGTAGTTCTGCCGAGGTCGAGGCCTCGAGAACATCCTGGAGCCCCGATAATGCTTTGGAAGACAAAGCCTCCTGCCTTGGCAATTTTGCCGGTACAGAACCCTCAAGGGCAACGCCAGAGGCATCTCGATGCTTGGAAGGAGATCTACCCTTTGAGGACCAGCTGGACTTATGTTTGGTTACCCGAGATCCATGGGAGGAAGACGAAGCCCTGGAAGACATCGATGCCACAGAAGCTGCATCAGAGGGAAAAAGGGCGCTGAGCTTAGCAGCTCAGTTTTGTCGACCCCTCTTGGACATCATGGCACAAGCCATACACTCAGAGATGGAGGAGTGGTCAGGACCTAAACATTTGAGACACCACTCATCGGTGTTGGTGACGGAGATGGTACCACCACACTTGCACTTTTTGAAACCCGAAGCTGGTTTTTCCATACTGGAGAAAATTTTGGGCACAAGGCCCAAAATGGCACGTGCACCTGGGAAGAAAAGTCTGGAATAGAATATATATATATATATATATATTTTTTTTTTTTTTAAAACAAAAGAAGAAAAGAAAAGAGAACCAGCGGTACCAGTATAGCGGAGGAAGGCAGACGCGACCACAAAAAAAGAAGGAATAAGGAAAAAAATTTCTGCGGTGACAGGAACAACGACCTGCTGGCTCCGTGGAAAATGAAGAACTGGAGAGAGGCAGTTGGGAAAAGCGGGAAGGCAGTACGCAGGCGCTGTGGGATGATCCCAAAAGCTTTCTAATTGGATGCTGGGGAGCGTTCCCACGCAGGCTCCGTCGGTACTGATACCCATATGTGAAGACTACATTCCTGCTTGTTCCTGGAGATACTACTTCCTTCATGACTCTCTAGTCTGAAGAAATTAAGTCAATGTAGCACACTCCTGTATGGTAATAATATAACTGCATTTATTTAAATATTTTTAATTAGTGTCTCAGACATGCTAACTCAATCATGTGGCGTAACTGCTCCTAGAAACATGTCTCATATTAAAAGAATCATCCCTAAAACTGCTGGGATTTTTTAAAAAAGTTACTGCTGATGCATAAGAGCCTCAACTCTGCCTGCTTAACATTCACAAAGCCTTTTATGACCAGATTTCTAACCAAAATGGAGCCATAACATACAATTATACGTCAAAATAGTTCAGCTCGGGAAAGCTTTTCAATTCAATTTTTCAACAGCACTAACCTTACAACTCAGCATATGTATTCCTCTAATCCCACCCCTGAAAAAAACAGCCTTCAAAGAAGTGGGGTATATGCATTATACACACTTAAAAACAACTATTTAAAATTATGGTTTCCTCATTTGAGTTTCAGGCAGAAGGCACTTTTCACTACATCTGACGTTTCCTTTTGTACAAAGCAAAAGCAGCATGGGAACATCTTAGTAGTGTCACATGTTTGCCAAGTATGTCTGAATAATGCCAACATAAGAGGTGCTTAAGCATAGCCTATAGCCTCAGGCTAGAAGAAAAAAAAAAAAAAGCACATGAAGTTGGGGTGGAGGCTGGAATAGGAGACAGTTTCAGACCTGGTTTAATCCCGAGAAAGATGGGTCCTGAGAAGTACTAACAGTCATGCTTCTTTTCCTCTTCCCCACTGGAGATTCTAAACACTGAACAAACAATAGAGGGTGGCAGTGCATCAAACAGTATTGCTTACATTGCAACAATGGCCGGCGCAGACAGGCAACACCGAGGCATTAGAGAAAGAGCAGGGTAGCCAAATGCCATCCTTCTTCCATCAAGCACTACATTTGTTCATTTTAATAAATTACCCAATGGTTAAAGTGGAAACTACAATTTTGCCTACAGCATATTAAGCCACTTGCATGACACTGCCTCAAAACCAGGATAGCAATGGTAATGTTTGGCTATCAAAAACAATTAAAAACTGCTTACAGAAGCAATCTCTGGTAAAACCAGCTGCCCTTCCCCCAAAAAGCAATTTTAGTAAAAGAATTGAAATCTTCAGTAAGGAAGAGGTAGAAGGCATTTAGTCACCTTAAAGTTTACTTTTATAAGCATGCAGGGCTTATTACTAGCAGAATTAAAAAGATCAGCAAAGTCCATGCCTGAGTATCAAATAGTGTGGGACACATTTAAACACTACTGGAACAAGATTTCCATTATATCAAATCTTTTCAAATAAGGTCTTTAGAATAAAAGAAATCATAAAATTACAAATGGAAGTTACCTTCCTAATCAAGAGCATTGGCTCATTTTCTTCATCGAGCCTAATTAATTTATTTAAAATATCCCAAGTATTCTGACTTTTGGAGTTAAGCTACTGCATACATATGAACTCAGTATATAGGCCTTTCCAGTGCCACATTTACAATAGCACAGAACAAATCCAAAAAACCCCTATTGTCTATGGTTAATTTAATTTCAGTGCGCATTAACATGCTTATCTAATAAGTGCTGAAGGAGAAACAGCAAAAGAAATCAAGATAACCTGTGCTTTTTTCACAAGTTTGTTAAGCAGCAGGTCCTACCAGAAAACAAGCATCAGACTGCTTTCAAGCAAGGCCCACAGCAATACAGTTTAAGTTTAAAAAAAAAAGCAGCATGGAATTTGGGAATGAGATTTAAAAAAATCAAGGTCACTAGGCAAACACTCTTAGAACTTCCACTTTTAAGTGCTACTAGTCAGTTTTCCTAGAAAAAAAATATTTGGCTGTAAACCTTCAGTATGCACCCCTTGGGACAAAACAAATATTCACATTAGAGACCAATCTTATTGTTAGTGGCTCCAAAGTTGGCATTCATACAGGCAAACAAAGGTAAACATTTTTTTTAAAGAGTTAATAGTGCCTATTATAGTATACTTTTCTGACTGCATATTGCAACCAGCATATTAGAACTGGGAATCTTGCTTCCAATAAATTGGTAATTTAAAAAAAGAATGCACAGCATGCTCATTGCTTTGCCAATTGCTGCCTGTCTGTCCGCAGTTAGCATTAATGAAACTTTCAAAGAAGCATAACAGAATCATAAATATTTACATTAAATGTTTAGAATAAGTCTGTTCTATCAAAACCATGCACCACTGACTGATGGTTTATTAATTTGGTGTTTGCAAATATCACATCTATTAACAATAGATGCCAACTATTTCTTGAATTATTAAAACCAAATTTAGAGAGAATTCTGTCCTGTACTACACAGGAGATTTCATGACCCTGTTTTTGGGATCCCTTATTTACAATAGTATTTGTATCAGCTGAAAACTAAAAAACTTCTTCACTTCACCGGCCATTATCCACTATCAGTAATGGTGAATATCAACCCCATATCCAGGGCAGACTTCCAGAATTCACACTGACTATCCATGAGATATTTGCATACATTTGATCAAGAAGAGAAATCATTTGAATAATTTAACTGCTGTTCTGTGACCTAACAAACCTGTTTATGAAATTTTACAGTTATCTTTTTCTTAAGCACCAAGCCAGTGAAAACTGTTCATGGGTCAAGAATAGGTTGGTTTATGGGATAGCTATTTTTTGATTCGAGAGATTATTTTTACCCAAAAATACACACTCGCTTCTACTTAAATTGTTGTGGATTATATACTTGTCTTCATCTACATTCTACTATGTATAAAGAAATATCATCTGCTGCTTCATGTCACAATGAGCATGCACCAATCAATCCAACTACTTAAATATTAGTGTTTTAAAAAGGTATTTTAATATATATGCATGCAGACCATCTTTTGTATAGCACATAATGCTTGGACCAGTGAATCTGACATCTCTACAGTTCCAAAGAAAGTGTGGTTGCTTACTTGTAACAAGGGTTCTCTGTAAAGAGCAGGGGAATGCAGCTACACTTGAATCCTGCGGGCTGATCTGTTATGCTGAGCTATCTCCTAGCTACAGTAGTGGGGTTTTTTTGTTTGTTTTAACACAGTACTGGGCATGTGCAGGAGTTTTCACACCTTCTGACACTGTTTTCCTTCAGTCTCTCCAGGGAAAACGGGGTTACTTACCTGTAACAGGAGTTCTCTGTGGACAGCAGGATAAGTCAGCCACACCTGGTGACGTCCTCCGGGCGGCGCCATGCATACGGAAGTGCTCTCTCTAGAGCTCAGAAAGTAACCTTTCTGAGCATGCCCAGGTAGCCCACCTGACTGGACCGCCCCCTAGCCTGGCCAGTGAGTTCCTAGCTAGCTATTGACCGGCTAGGAGCGGTAGAGGTGGACCTCCTCCAGGGGAGGTGGGTGGGATTGTATGGCTGACTTATCCTGCTGTCCACGGAGAACTCCTGTTACAGGTAAGTAACCCCGTTTTCTCCATGGACCAGCAGGATTGCGTCAGCCACACCTGGTGCCTCCCTAGCTGCGTGTGGAAGCTGAGGTGGAGGTGGTGTAGCGCTAGGGTGTATTAACTCAATGCAAGTCAGGTTTATTAGTATCTCTAGGATCGCTAGAGGCTATGAGCAATCGTGGCATAGGTTATGCAAGGTATATACAACAAGGTGCAGGCATACAGTGCAGTTGGTGCAACAGTGCAATACGCTTTAAGGTGCAAACAGTGCAACAAATCTCAAGGTGCAAACAGTGCAAGTACATACTCACAGGTGCAACAGTGCAATAGCGAAAAACATACAACAAAATAAGCAGGCATAGCAGATAGGAGTCCCTGATCAGGTGCGCCGTGCGGCCTCATTTCCCTCGGTTGCAGTGGAGAGGACGGCTGTGCCGAGGGCAAAGTCCTCTTGTGCCTTGAGATCAGGGCAGTAGTGTTTGTGGAACGTGTGCGGGGAGGACCAGGTGGCCGCTCTGCAGACGTCAATTAGAGGGATAGAGCGAAGGTTGGCAATGGAGGTGGCCAGTGCTCTGAGTTTGTGGGGGCCCACTCTCGGCTGCTGCTGGGAGCCTGAAGGGTCAAGGCAATAGGAGACGCAGGAAGCGACCCGGTGGGAGAGGGTTCTCTTGTTGACTGGTCTGCCAGGTTTGCTTGGATCGAAAGACATGAAACAGCTGTTCGCCTTTGCGGGATGGCTTTGTTCTGTCCAGAGACCCGGAGGGCTCGGAGACAGTCCAGAGTGTGCAGGCTCCTCTCCTCGTCTGATGCATGAGGCTCCGGAAAGAAAGAGGAGAGCTCTATAGACTGGTTGACGTGGAAAGGTGATACTACTTTGGGAATGAACCTGGGGTTGGTTCTCAAGGAAGCACGGTTTGGGTGTAGCTGCGTATACGGGGGGTGTGCTACCAGCGCTTGCAGCTCGCTGATCCTCCTGGCGGAAGTAATGGTTATTAGAAACAGTGTCTTCCAGGAGACGTATTTCATGTCCGCGGACTGCATCGGTTCGAAAGGTTCTTGTGTTAAGCGTAGCAATACCATGTTGAGGCCCCAGGGCGGAACTGGATGTCTGACCGGGGGTTTCAGGTTTGTCAGTCCCTTCATGAAGCGGGATGTGAGAGGCAATGCCGCAATCGAGGTAGCTCCCTCCGGAGGTGCATGGAAAGCCGCGATCGCCGAGAGGTGTACTCTGACGGATTGCGTCTGCAGACCAAGGTGAGACAGAGAGCTGAGGCATTGCAGGACGTTGGAGAGAGGGCACGTAGTGGGCTCAAGGCCCTGAGCTGCGCACCAGGCACTGAAACGCTTCCATTTGAGGCCATAGGACTTCCGGGTCGAGGGTCTTCTGGCTGCTAGGACCATGTCTTGTACCTCAGCCGGTAGCTTTAGCATTGCTAGGTTTAACCGTTCAACCTCCAGGCAGTGAGAGCTAGGGCTTTGAGGTTGGGGTGTCGTGTTCTGCCCTCGTCCTGTGTCAGTAGGTCCGGCCTGAGGGGCAGGCGCTTCAGGGCCCCTTGCGCTAGGCGTTGGAGAAGTGCAAACCACATCTGGCAGGGCCAGTGGGGAACCACCAGGATGGCACGGGCTTTGTCGCGAATGATCCGCTGGAGTGTTGCAGGGATGAGGGGGGGGGTCGGCAGGAAGGCATACACCAGAGACCACTCCCCCCAGTACACATCGAATGCATCTGCTGCTAATCTACTTGCCGACGGGTGTCTGGAGCAAAACAGGGGGCATTTCGCATTCCGTTCCGTGGCGAAGAGATCGATGCTCGGGGTGCCCCAGACTTGGAAGAGGCTGTCGGCTACCTCCGGGAGGAGTGTCCATTCGTGCGGTTGCAGCTGTCTGCTGAGTTTGTCGGCCAATGTGTTCTGGTCTCCCGGGAGATAGGAGGCACGGAGGCTGCACTCGTTCTTCAAGGCCAGGGCCCAGATCTGCAGCGCTTCCTTGCAGAGGGAGCGAGAGGCGGTGCCCCCTTGCTTATTGATGTAAAACATGGCAACCTGGTTGTCCGTCTGGATCAGGATGGCTTTCCCGCGCACGTGTGTTAGGAACGCTTTGAGAGCGTATTTGATGGCCCTTAGCTCAAGGAGGTTTATGTGGAGGAGCCTCTCCTGCGGTGACCAGGCTCCTTGTGTGCTGAACATTGGGGTGTTAGCACCCCAGCCCGAGTTGGATGCGTCCGTGGTGAAGGTCACTTGGTGCTCGGGTGGATGCATGTCCTTCCCTGTCCAAAGATTTCCCCGAACCGTCCACCAGGGGAGATGAGCTCTGACCTGGGGGGGGGGTCATCGGGATGCGAGTGGAGAGTGGTTGCGAGTGCTGGTTCCAGTGGGTACATAGATGTCACTGGAGTGTGCGCATCTTTAACCTCGCAATTGGAAGGACCGACGTCATGGCGGACATGTGTCCCAGAAGCCGTAAGATGGAGCTTGCCGAGGGGTTCCCTTTGGAGGCCAAGCTGGACGCAAGTGAGGTGATGGCGACCAGTCTGTGCTCGGGAAGGTAGGCCTTCGAGAGTTTGGTGTCGATCACAGCTCCGATGAATTCCAGTCTCTGGGAAGGAATGAGGTGCGACTTGTCTATGTTGATGACGAAGCCCAAGGAGGATATCAGAGTCTTGGCTATCTGCAGGGATTCCTGTAGTTACGTTGCGGAAGGAGCCGTGAGAAGCCAATCGTCCAGGTATGGAAAAACAGATGTTCAGCTTGCGGAGATGTGCTGCTGCCACGGCCACGCACTTCGTGAAAACCCGTGGCTCTGGTGAAAGACCAAAGGGAAGTACTCTGTACTGGTAGTGCTGGCCCAGAACCTGGAAGCGGAGGTACTTCCTGTGGGACTTGTGGATGCGGAGGTGGGTATAGGCGTCCTGCAGATCAAGGGATGCCATCCAGTCGCCGGATTGTATCAGAGGCAGGATGGAGTTGAGAGAGTACATTCTGAATTTCTCTTTGGTGATGAATGTATTTAATCTGCGGAGGTCGAGGATGGGACGCACACCTCCCGTTCTTTTTGGAATGAGAAAATCTTGAGTAGAAGCCAGAGTTTTTTGGCAGGGGGTACCTGCTCTATAGCCCTGGAGACAAGGAGGTGAAGCAGTTCTGCCACCATGGCCACACGCAAGTGTGGGGGTGTGTCGCTGATGGGATGAGTGCTCTGGTGGGGTATCGCAGCAAAGCGCATGTGGTAGTCCTCTCGGATGATTTGCAGAACCCAGGAGTCTGAAGAGATTTGTCGCCACTCTGGAAGGAAGTGAGTCAGGCGACCCCCGGTCCGGGTGGTCACCTTTGACTCGTTGTCAAAAGGAAGGCGCACCTTTAGAGGTGGGTCCGTTGTTCCTCCTCTTCTGCTTACGGTCCCACTGGGAGGTGCAAAGGGCCGTGGTAGGAGTTATTCTTGTACTTGTTGTATTGCCATTTCCTGTTTGAGGGGTATTTTTTGTTGGAGGTGTAGTAGGATTTCCTCTGGAAGTTACTTCTATGAGCCCCGCTGTGGCGTTCAAAGCCGTCGTCCGCCAGAGTTTGTAGTGTGGTGCAATGCTCTTTCATATTGTTGACTGCATCCTTTACCTTGTCCCCAAAGAGTGATTCACCTGTGAAGGGTGCATCGGCGATCCCGTCGTGAGTGTCGTCACACAGGCCGGAGGCTCTTAGCCATGCCCATCTTCTTGCCGAGATGGCAGTTCCCGCAGTGCACAGCACTGTGTCGAAAGAGTCAAAAGTGGTGCTAGCCAGATGCTTGCAGCACTCCGATAAATGCAGGAGGGTGCCGGAGAGCAGTGCCTGAGACTCTTTGGGAAGGGATGCAACGCCGGCTCTGAAGGATGCTGTGCAGGCGTCTATGAACAGCACTTGCTGAAACTGGTGTGCCGCAATCCTAGCGTTGAGCATAGATCCTTGGAACACCTTCTTTCCGATGTCATCAAGAAGCTTGTGGTCTCGGCCCGGGGGGCCTATTGGCGTGAGTACATGAGGACTTTACTCGCTTGAGAGCTGAGGATACCACGATAGAATGGTGCAGTAGCTGCACCTGCGAGAACCCCGGCACAGGTTTCACTTGATACTTGGAGTCCAGGCGTCTGGGAAATGGTCGGCTAGAAGCTGGCATTTGCCACAGCTTTAAATGGTTGTCCAGCAGTGTTTGGTGGATGGGTAGCGCGAACGCTGGTTTGGGAGTCGCAAGGTATTTCAAAACTTCGGGGACTGGGTCTCCTCCCTCCTCCAAGACTTTTAGAGCCAAGGTGGATGCCAGCTTCTTCAGGAACTTGGGGTAGGTGAGATCCTCCGGAGGGGGGTTCCTCCCGCTCCGGGGATTGGCTCTGCTCAGAGCTGTTATGTTCGTTCCCTTGTGATGCTGACCCCACAACCGCTGCCTCGATTTCGTGCTCCTCTGTGGTGCTGTCCTTTCTGGATGAGGCGATGGCCTACGGGAGGGTTATCTGGCTCCCTCATCCGGAGTGGAAGTCGGGCACTGAATGGGAGCTGGCTCTGCGGGCAGAGAAGGGTGTGCCGTGGGCGCCATGGGGGCAGGTTGCCTGAGCAGTTGAGTTAACAAGCTGATGATCTCACTATTGTGGCTGCTTGATTTCCTGGAACGGCTGCGGCGGTGCCTGTAAGGCGAGCAGGAGCTGTAGGGACTCCAGTGACTCCTGTGCCTGCGTTTGCGGTTGTGGTCATCCTTGTGGTCGCCCGTGGCCCCCGTGACGATAGGAGCGATGGTGGCGTTTGCCCTCTGCTCTGTGGCTGCAGCTGCTGCTATTGCTGCTGGATCTGCCTCTGTTAGTTCTGTGCCATTTCCTTCTATAATCTCTGGGGGCAGACACGCTCCTGCTGACTATTCCTGGCGTGCCTGTATGCAACGGGAGTTGCAATGGGGCTTGGAGAACCAGCGCTGCTGCATTCGACGGCGCCGACAAAGCTGGCTGTGATGTTTTGTTGCCGGTGCGGGCTCACAGTGCGGTTCAAAGCACGACACTGAAGGCTGCCTCCCCCGATGCTGCACAGCTCCGATTGGCCCGCAGAGGAAGCCCCGCCCCCAGAGGGGGCGGCGTTAGAGAAATGACGCTGGGAGCTGGTCTCCTCAGTGCAATGCAGCTCCGAGTTCCCTGAGGTCGAAGGCTTGCCAGAGAGGGCGGAGTTGGAGGACTGTAGCTGAGGCTGGGAGGACTCAGACCCGTCGCCATCTTGGACAGCATGGCCGTGGACATCGTGAATCCCGGGCTGGGGACCAGAGAGCCTGGGGTAGCCTGCCGGTGCAGGGGACCGCAGGGAGAGCGTTGGAGGCACAGAGGACGTATCAACAGCACGGCAGGGGATGGAGGCCGCAGCAGGCACATCCGAAGCCGGCAGCACAGTCAGAGCAGCTGAGGTACTTGCGTTTGCGTTTGTTGTGATAAAGTCCTGAAGAGCGTAGCCTCTAATTCCGCGAGCTCTGGGAGACATTCTGCCACAGTGACAGCAGTCCTGCACGTTGTGATTTGGCCCCAGGCAGCACAGGCAGAACTCGTGGTTGTCTGCGCTACTCATCTTGCGTTTGCAATGTGAGCATTTCTTAAATCCCAGCTTCGGCATGTTGGGAATCAGGTGATCAGTTGTAGATTTGACTGGAGACTGTTTGAAGAGCAGGGTCTCTTAAGATTAGAGTTGGAGTTTGTTCTGTTGAATTGAAATTGCTTGAGAGAGCAGGGTCCGTCTTGCTGGCAAGGCGGAAGGAAGAATACTGGCCAGGCTAGGGGGCGGTCCGGTCAGGTGGGCTACCTGGGCATGCTCAAAAAGGTTACTTTCTGAGCTCTAGAGAGCGCACTTCCGTATGCATGGTGCCACCCGGAGGACGTCACTAGGTGTGGCTGACGCAATCCTGCTGGTCCATGGAGAATAACTAGAACAAGGAACAGAGGAATTGGTGGGTGGGAGAAAAAAAAAGTGTGACTGCATTCTCCTGCTTTCTATAGAGAACCTGTTACAGGTAAGCTTTCTCCATTAACCAGCAGGAGAGTTACAGGTACACTATGGCGAGTCCAGAGCAGAGGGTCACTGAAAAAAAAATGGTGCAATTGCTCTTGTATGGCGACAACATACCTCTTGGGAGATGGGTATGAAAAAGTAAAAAAGTTGCATAGAACACAGTCCGAAGGCAACATCTGTAGATGATGAATCAAGACAGTAATGCCTGCTAAATGCGTGGATGGTTGACCACTTAGCTGCATTACAGATGCCTTGTATAGAGGAAGAAGGGAAATTAACTATTGTAGAGACTTTAGCTCTTTGGTGAGGGGGGTGACCCTTCGTTTGACATGCAAAAGTAATATAGTCTGAGAACCAGATGGACAGAATCCTTTTGGAAGTCAAAAGGCCCACGTCGTTTGGATTAAATGTAACAAAGTTGGGAGGTCTAAATTTGGGTGGCATGAAGAAAGAAGAGCAAGATTCTGCGACAGCCCAAGATTTTTTCCAGCTGCATATACACTGATTTTTGTTCTTCCCTCCATTATAAAGTCCAGAGGATTAATCTGAATCATCCCAATCAAGTAAAGGAGGGAGAAACAAAAACTGTAACCGCAAAAACCTATGGCAGCGCTAGTGTGCACTGCTGGCCAGGTTTCTATACCAGCTATAAAAGAATCAAGTTAGATCTGAGGGATCCAGCTTGGAATATGGATTTCTCGTATATAATGTGAATCTTTCATTGCTGGAATAGAAATCTGGCTAGCGCTACACACTAGTGCTGGGGCATGTTTAAATCATCTGTGGGTCTGATTTAAGGAAGTAGTACCTAGATCCAAAGGATCTGTTTTTACCCAGACCCATTACAGTAGGCTTGTTTAATATGACATTTTATTTACCAGACAAGTGGGTTGTGTTCCCCTACCAGCAGATTGGTGGAGACAAAGAAAATTAAAAGCACAGGTTTCAATGACATCACTCCCAAGGCTCTATACACCTCAGCTACTAAAGGTCTCTTCAGCATATGTCCCAAAGCATTTGGGAGAACATGGCAGTCCTCACAAACCCAACATGGGTAACCATAAGCAAACAGAGAACCATGTACTACTACTCAGCATTTGTATAGCACTACAAGATATACACAGTACTGCACTTGCTCAGAGCTTACAATCTAGTCAAGACAGACAACACAGTAGCTGTAGACACAGCATATGTCTAGGGGGAATGGTAAGGAAACAAAGGAGATCAGGTGAGTCAGGATTCAAAAGCAGCAGCAGAGGTGAGTTTTCAACCTGGATTTGAAAATGATTAGAGAAGGGGTCTGACGTAGACTCAGGTAGTTTGCTCCAGGCATAAGGAGCAGGAAGGTGAAAGGAGCGAAGTCTGGAGTTAGCAATAGTAGAGAAGGGAACAGATATAAGCGATCTGCCAGACGAGTGGAGTTCCCAAAGAGGGATGTAGGGAAAAATAAGAGGAGAGGTAGTGAGGAGCTGCAGAGTGAATGCACTTATAGGTCAGCAGGAGAAGTTTGAATTGGATGCAGAAACGGACAGGGAGCCAATGAGGTGACTTGAGAAGAGGGGTAATATGAGCATGAAGAGGCTGGCAGAAGATTAGCCGTGCAGCAGAGAGATGATTCAGAGAGAGACCAGCAAGGAGTAGGTTACAATAGTCTAGACGGAAGGTGACTAAGGAGTGGTTAAGTGTCTTAGCAGTGTTTTCAGAAAGGAATGAGCGGATTTTGTTGATGTTATAGAGGACTATGTACAGGAAAGCATAAAGAGAAGGGTGTTTGTGGTTATTTAGATTTCAGTAAAGCATAGTTACTCACCTGTAACAGGTGATCTCCGGGAACAGCAGGAATTTAGTCTTCACATATGGGTATCGTCGGTAGCGACAGAGCCTGTGCGGGAATTTTCCCCAGCGTCCACTTAGAAAGCTTTTGGGAGCATCCCACAGCACCTGCGTGCTGCCTTCCCGCCTTTCCAACTGCCTCTCTCCAGTTGAGTTTTAAAGCTGAGACAAAGAGAGAGAGAGGGAAAGAAAAGAAAAGAAAAGAAAAGAAAAGAAAAGAAAAGAAAAGAGATACAACTCCTAGGGGAGGTGGGTGGGTTGTGAAGACTAAATTCCTTCTGTTCCCGGAGATCACCTGTTACAGGTGAGTAACTATGCTATCTCCAGGAACAAGCAGGAATGTAGTCTTCACATATGGGGACTCCCTAGCTACATATGCCAGGGAGAGATCACAGAAGTTGTGTGCCCCTGTGAAAGGGCTCCACTTCCCCCCATGGATCTCTGGCATCCTACCGGGAAAGGTGGGTAGGAGTTGATTAAGTATGGAACAGGTGTTGTAGAACAGCCTGACCAAACAAGGCATCCCGGCGGGAGTCCTTGTCTAAGCAGTAATGGGCTGTGAAGGTATGAACCGAGGCCCAAGTAGCTGCTCAACAGATGTCGTCAATAGACAGAGTGTAGATGAGCCATTGAGGCTGCCATGGCTCTAACATTGTGAGCTGTGAGATGGCCTTCCAGAGAAAGGTTTTTACTCTGATAGGTAAAAGAAATACACTGTGCAATCCAGTTGGACAATGTTCTCTTGGAGATTGAAGTCCCAAATAAGAAGAATCAAAAGCAACAAAGAGTTGGGAGGACTTTCTATGTTGCTGTGTCCTTTGCAAGTAAAAGGCAAGTGCTCTTTTGCAGTCCAAAGTATGAAGATTCCTTTCTGCATCTGAAGCATGAGGCCTTGGAAAAAAACACAGGCAGGTAAACCGCCTGGTTTAAATGAAAAGGTGAGACCACTTTTGGCATAAAGTGTGGATGAGTCCTAAGGACTAATCTATAGACCTCCCTCACCGCAGCATGAAGCGCTATCCACAGCACTTGAAACCATCACATCCACCCAAAGAAAGAAATTCCAAATCATCCTTGGAGATTTAAACCTAGCATCAATTCCTCCGTCCCACACAGACACCTTCTATGAAGCCATGGACCAACTGGGTTTCCAACAAATAATAAATGACCCCACACACGATAGAGGAAACACACTAGACATGATCTTCATACCCAGAAATTCACGACAAACCGTTGAACCACCTACAATAAACATAGCCCAAGTACCATGGTCAGACCACCACCAAATCAACTGCAAATTTAAACTAAAGTGCCTACCCAAAAACACAAAAGAGATGAGAATGACCAACCCATCAGGAAATTCGGGAAACCCAACGAAGAACACCTCATAAACGCCATTGCATCCCACATAACCCTTGATTCCACAGACCTCGTCGAACTAACAAACAGATGGAACACACACATCCAAAACATTTCTAACCCAACACTGAAACACTCAACGAATCCACGTAAGAACAACTCGGAACCCTGGTACACAGGAACTCTAACAAAAGCGAAAAGGGAGCTCCGTAAAATAGAGAAAAAATGGAGACAAACCAAATCCTCCGATCTCAAAGCCAAATACATGGCCCATCTTGCAAAATACAAAGACGACGTGAACAATGCAAAAAAAAAACCACATCACACAAACATTCTAAACAAAGCAATCAATCGCCCAAGAGAGTTATTCGAATTAGTCAAATCTCTAACCAAAACCGACCAGACTGCCAATCACAACTCCTCCATCAAAGCACAAACCCTGGCAAACCACTACGCGAACAAACTGACGGCCCCCAATCCTCCCCCCCAAGCCCCACCAACACCACAAATGAAGAGTGAGAACATCATAACGCAAACCCAGTCCTGGAAGCACTTCCACAAAATTGGAACCAAGCAAATCACAACCATTGTCTCAAACCTGAAATGCACCACCTCCCCTCTAGACCCCTGCCCTGCAACCTGGATCAAGACGGTAAAACAAGACATAGCACCCCACATCACACACATAGTTAACCTATCCCTGCAACAGGGACTCATGCCCTCAGAACTAAAGAGATCAGTCATTAGACCAATACTAAAAAACAATACACTCAACAAGGAAGACCCAGCCTCATACCGTCCCATATCAAGCATCTCCTTCCTGGCAAAGATCATAGAAAAAACAGTCCTTCTACAACTCCAAGACCATCTGACAGACAATGCTCCTCTAGATGACCAGCAATATGGCTTCAGGCAACATCATGGAGTGGAAACCCTATTACTAGTCCTACTTAACAACCTCCTAAAGGGCCTTGAAAACAAAAAGAAAATGTACATTCTTGTATTCATCGACATCTCAGCTGCCTTTGATACAGTTAACCATGAAACACTCATAAACAGGATAAAATCAATAGGAATAACTGGAACCCCCCTAAAGTGGTTCACCTCCTACATATCCAATCGAACACAACAGGTTCAATTCAACGGAGAACAAGCAGAACCCTTCACCCAAACACAGGGAATCCCCCAGGGCTCTGCTCTCTCGGCGCTTCTATTTAACATATATATATGCAGCCCCTATGCAAAATTTTCACTCGGCACAAAATTAATTATCACATCTATGCCGATGATATCATGCTATACTCGCAACTAGACACTGAAAACCCAAACTACAGCCCACTGGAGACATGCATTGAAGAGATGCAAGACTGGCTACAACAAAGTAGTATGTCGATAAATCACAAAAAAACCGAAGTAATGTATCTCTCCAAAGAACCGAACTTTGTCCCACCCCCATCAATCACACTATGTGACAACACTTACCAAACGAAAAAAGAAATAAAGTATCTAGGAGTCACTTTTGACTGTGACCTAAAGATGGAGAAACACCTCCGAAAGACCAACAGAGCAGTTTTTCACAAGCTTAGAGTCCTCCAACCCATCCGGAGTATTATTGATACCCAAGATTTCAGAACCGTGGCCCAAGCACTCATCATGCCACATTTTGACTACTGCAACGCCATCCTACAAGGTCTACATAAAAAAACCCTAAACATATTACAAATGGAAAAAAATGTAGCTGCCTGGGTAATAATGAATAAAAAACTAAACGACCACATCACACCAGTACTAATTCAACTACACTGGCTACCCATAACAGCTCGCACTAAATATAAAATACTAACAACTACATTTAAACTCATCCACAACTTAGCACCTTCTTTCCTCAACAACCTAGTCAGAATGCAACCTCCTACCCGAAACAGGAGAACCCACAACGCCAACATCCTCCACATTCCAACAGACATAAGATCTACCAAAATTAACACCAGCCACAGAGCTTTTTCATATGTGGCACCAACGCTGTGGAACCAACTACCAACAGAGCTACGAGCTAGCAATGACCTTCCAGACTTCAGAAAGAAACTCAAGACGCACATTTTCCAAACCCACTTCAACCTGAATTAAACCTTCAGTTGGGGGCAGCCCCCTGCCCACGTTGAACAAGAAACCTATCCTGTATATATGTATCTATGTATATATGTAAACTTTATGTGTATATCTATGTATATATGTAAATATTTCCTCCCCATAGCTACGATTTGTTAGCTCTGTGTGACGTGTTGTTCTGATAATCTGAAACTCTGTGTGACGTGCTTTTCTGATAATCTGTATGTAAACAAAATTTGTACCTGCTTTGATCTGGCAGTTTCATAATAATAATCTTACCGCTTCTGATCGCTGGAAGGAGCGGGATACAAATACTCTCTAAATAAAATAAAAAATACCATATGATGGAACCTCGTGTAAGGGGGATCAGCAACTAATGCTTGCAATTCACTGATGCGACGTGCTGATGTGATTGCAATGAGAAAGATAACTTTCCAGGAAAGGAATTTCAAGGAGGTAGTAGCAAAAGGTTCAAAAGGCGGCTTCATGAGCTGCCCAAGAACCAGATTCAGGTCCCATGCCACTGGAGGTGGCCTAATGGGAGGCTTAGTTAGAAGGCGGCCCCTCATATATCTCGCTATGAGAGGATGAGAGGAAATAGGCTGCCCATTTAAAGGCTTTAAAGAAGCTGAAATAGCACTTAAATGGACTCTTACTGAGTTAGTCTTAAGTCCTGCATTAGATAAATGAAGGAGATACTCCAGTAATGATTCCAGAGGTATCGCAAGGGGGTGAAGACCCTTTTGCGAACACCATATGGAAAACCTTTTCCACTTGAAAGCATAAGAGCGTCTTGTGGAAGGTTCCCTGGAAGCACAAAGGACATCCTTTACTTGTTGAGAAAGGTTAAGACCATGAAGGTCTAGGCTCTCAGCAACCAGGCTCTGAGATGCAGAGAGTGGGGGATTGGGATGCCACAACATCCGGTCCTCCTGAGACAGGAGATCCTAACTCCAGAGATGGAGCTTGAGAGAGATGTAGGAGCAGAGGGTACCACACCTGCCGTGGCCAATGTGGAGCTATGAGAATCATATGACCTCTGTCTCTCTGAAGCTTGAATAGGTTTTTGGGAATTAGGGGGAATGGGTGGAAAGGCATATAGGAAGTCCTGATGCCCAATGGAGGAGGAAAGCATCCCTGGCCCGAGAACCCCAAGCCGGAATTCTGGAACAGAACCATGGAAGTTTGGCATTCAATGGACTTGCAAAAGGTCTATGTCCGGAGTTCCCCAAATTTGAAAAATATTTGCTACCTGGTCTGCATGGAGAGACCATTCGTGTGGAAGCAGAACTCGACTGAGTCTGTCTGCCCAAGAGTTTTGAACGCCTGGCAGATACACCGCAAGGAGATGAATCTGATGCTCTCTGGCGAGGGCCCATAGTCGCAAAGCTTCGTTGCAAAGCGACAGAGAGCCTGTTCCTCCCTGCTTGTTTAGATAGAACATAGCTACTTGATTGTCCGTCTGAATTAGGACTGTCTTGTAGCTCAGCTGGGTGTGGAACACTCGAAGAGCAAGGAAGATTACTCTGAGTTCTAGGAGATTGATATGTAAGTGGGTCTCCTGTGGAGTCCAGGTGCCTTGGGTAGAGAGATCTTGCAGATGAGCTCCCCAACCCACCTGTGAGGCGTCTGTTAGCGAGACCTGGGGTTGCTGGAAAGGGGACCCCACCAACAGGTTTTGGGTTGACTGCCACCACTGTAGAGACAAAATAAGACAACTTGTGTTTGCTATTTTGTCTGACAGGCAGCCTGATGCCTGAGTCCACTGAGTGGATAGAGTCCATTGGGCTGCTCTCATATGGAGGCAAGCATAGGGAACCACATGCACAGTAGATGCCATGTGGCCTAGTAGTTCTAACATTTCCCGAGCAGTGAGATGAGTTTTTAACACTGCCTGGGAGGCTAACTGCACAATGCAAAGGCAGTGGGCCTGTGGAAGATAAGCCCTTGCTTTTCTGGTATCCAGCAAAGCTCCTATAAACTCTAGAGACTGAGTGGGAGTTAGGCTGGATTTTGGGATGTTTATGACCAGGCCCAAATACTGAAGGATACGCATTGTGCAAGATAGAGAAATTCTGGCCTCTGACTCTGATGGAGCTCGAATGAGCCAGTCATGTAAGTAGGGGAAAACGAATATTCCTAGAGTGCGAAGAAATGTTGCTACCACAGCCATGCATTTCGTGAACACCCTTGGTGCTGAGGCCAGGCCAAAAGGAAGCACCCTGTATTGGTAGTGCTTTCCTTGAAAAAGAAAAAAGGAATCTTCGGTGAGTTGGATGGATGAGAACATGAGTGTACGCATCCTTGAGATCTAGAGAACAGCCAATCCTGACTCTGAAGGTATGGCAGCAGAGTTCCCAGAGAAATCATCTTGAATTTCTCTTTGAACAGGAATTTGGTCCCCCTGTTTTCTTTGGAATAAGGAAATAGGGGGAATAAAACCCTGTACCCTGTTGGGAAATGGGTACGTCTTCTATTGCCCCATGGGCAAGAAGTAAACTGACCTCTTGACCCAACTGAGTGTTGAGTGAAGTCTGAGAATTGAACTGTCTTACCACTGTAGGAGGGGGCATGTTGAAGAAATGAAGCTTGTACCCCTCTCTTACAATGGAAAGAGTCCATTCTACTGCTGTTTTCTGCCCCCATCTGGGGGCAAAATGAGACAACCTTCCTGGGATGGTGGAAGGCTCTGGCCCGTTTAGGGCTAGGAAGGCCAAGTTCTCTAGATGGGAGTCAAAGCCTTGTGGAGGCTGAGTCTGCTGGGCCGGTTGAGGCTTAGCAGTCTGTTTTCCTTTGCTTTGGGGGTTGCTGTCCCTGTCGGGCAGACTGACCTGCAGAATGCATCTGCTGGGTATAGGAGGGGTAAAACCTCTTTTTAGAGAAGAATGGTTTCTTGTAGGATTTTCTCCTTGCAGGATCAGCTGTAGCTTTGGATAGTCTATCCAAAGTGGTGTTATCAGCATCCAGCTCATTAGCTTTCTCTTGCCAATTTTTGCTAAAGAGGATTTTCATCTGTGCAAGGGATATTCCCCAGTTTGTCCTGTACCCAGAGTTCTAAGTCAGATGCCTGGAGCCAGGCAATCCTACGAGCACCTATGGCAATGGCAGAGGTTCTGCTTATGCACTCAAAGCAGTCAAAAGCTGCACGATTAAACTTGGAAACATCCTGGGCATGTTTGACAAGTGTTAAGATAATCCTGCCTCTTATCAGGAAGGAGAGGGCTCATAAGCTCTAGATCTCATGTAACCTCCTTAAGGAACATTCCCATGTATAAGATGTAGGAACTAATCCTGGCAGAAAGCATAGAGGCCTGGAAGGTTCGACGCCCAAAGGCATCAAGAGTCCTACATTCACATCCTGGAGGATTAGATACATGTCTTTTTGCACTTGATCCTTCTCATAGCTGACTCCACCACTATGGAGTGGTGTGGCAACTGAGTTTTCTGAAATCCAGGACAAGGAATCCAGCCTACGGGAATGAGGAGAGGTGGTAAGAGGTGTTTCCCACATTCTTAACAGGAGATCATGCAAGATCTCATGAATAGGCAAAGTAGCTGCCTCCTTGGGAGCTTTAGGATATTGTAAAATCTCCAACTCCTTTGCTCTGGGCTCTGTTTCAGGAGCCACTGTGATGGAAAGACCTCTAGCCACCTCACGGATGAAATCCTGAAAGGATATATCCTCTGGAGGGGACATCCTACGTTTAGGAGAAGGCGGCTCCTCAGAGAGAAGTACTCCAGCATCGACAGAGCTGTCAGAGTCCTCAGAGTCATCGGAGGATTCAAAATATCTTCTGTCTGGGTGCTCTTGTAAAGCACGATACCGGTACCGATCGAAGTCGGTACCGGAGGGGTCTGCTACCGGCCTGCCGATACCGGAGGAAATAGCATGACTGTGTTGGTAACACACTCGCCGATGTCGATGCTGTCGGTACCGGTATCGGTGCCGGAGCCGGTGTCGATACCGGTTGAACTGTCTGAAGCGGTCCCGAAGGCACCGATGTCGCAAGGAGAGCCGCCAGACTGCGTTCAATAGCCGGGAATCTCTGGTCAATTGACGCTGCCGATACCGGACGAAGCGGCCGGTACCCCAGAGCATGGCACCAGTAGTTCTGCCGAGGTTCAGGCCTCGAGAACATCCTGGAGCCCCGATAGTGCTTTGGAAGCCAAAGCCTCCCGCCGGGGCAATTTTGCCGGTACAAGTCCCTCAAGGGCAACGCCAGAGGCATCTCGATGCTTGGAAGGAGATCTACCCTTTGAGGACCGGCCAGGTTTATGTTTGGTTACCTGAGATCCATGGGAGGAAGATGAAGCCCTGGAAGACGTCGATGCCACGGATGCTGCATCGGAGGTAAAAAGGGTGCTAAGTTTAGCAGCTCGGTTTTGCCGCCCCTCTTCGACATCATCCCACAGGCAACACACTCCGAGATGGAGTGGTCAGGACCTAAACATTTGAGGCACCACTCGTGAGTGTCGGTGACGGAGATGGTACTGCCACACTTGGAACACTTTTTAAAACCCAAAGCGGGTTTTTCCATGTTAAGGAAAAATTGGGCCTAGTGCCCAAAATGTCACGTGGCACCCGAGAGAAGAGAGGCTGGAAAATCCAGGAAAAAAATTTTTTTTTTTTTTTTTTTGAAGAACGAACGAACTGGCGGTACCGGTATAGCGTCGAGGAAGGCAGACGCGACCACAAAAAAGAATGAAAAATATGAGAATTTCTGCGGTGACAGGCAAATGACCTGCTGGCTCCGCGGAAAACGAAGAACGGGAGAGGGGCAGTTGGGAAAGGCGGGAAGGCAGCATGCAGGCGTTGTGGGATGCTCCCAAAAGCTTTCTAATTGGACGCTGGGGAGCGTTCCCACGCAGGCTCCGTCGGTACCGACGATACCCATATGTGAAGACTACATTCCTGCTGTTCCTGGAGATAGCCTTTGACACTGTTCCTCACAGGCGACTTATAAACAAACTGAGCACCCTAGGGATGGACCCTAAAGTTACTGCTTGGGTTAGAAATTGGTTGGGTGGGAGGCGACAAAGAGTACAAGTAAATGGAGCTCACTCTGAGGAGAAGGATGTTACCAGTGGTGTGCCCCAGGGATCTGTCCTTGGTCCGATTCTTTTTAACCTCTCTGTTAGTGATATAGCGGAAGGGCTGTCAGGTAAGGTTTGCCTCTTTGCAGATACCACCAAAATCTGCAATAGAGTAGACACCCAGGAAGGGGTAGATAACATGAGGAGGGATCTAGCTAAGCTTGAAGAATGGTCTAGAATTTGGCAGCTGGGGTTTAATGTTAAAAAATGTAAGGTCATGCATTTGGGCTGCAGCAATCCAAGGGAGCAATATAGTATAGGGGGTGAAGTACTTTTGTCCACTAAAGAAGCGCAGGACCTAGGCGTGGTTGTGACTGATGATCTTAAAGTAGCTAAACAGGTAGAAAAGGTGACTGCAAAAGCTAGAAGGATGCTTGGGTGCATACGGAGAGGAATGGCTAGCAGAAAAAAGGAGGTGATAATGCCTCTATATAAGTCTTTGGTGCGACCTCATTTGGCGTATAGTGTACAATTCTGGAGACCGCACCTTCAAAAGGATGGAGTCGGTGCAGAGGGTGGCTACTAAAATGATTAATGGTCTTCATTATAAAGCATATGAGGACAGACTTATGGATCTTAATATGTACACCTTAGAGGAAAGGCAGGATAGAGGTGATATGATTGAGATGTTTAAATACCTCCATGGCATAAATGTTCAGGGAGAGAGCCTCTTTCAATTGAAAGCAAGTTCTGCTACGAGGGGACATGGGATGAGGGTGAAGGGAGATAGATTCAGGAGTGATATGCGGAAATATTTCTTTACGGAAAGAGTAGTGGATCCATGGAATGATCTCCCAGTGGAGGTGGTAGAGATGAGGACAGTAACTGAATTCAAAAAGTCATGGGACAAACACGGAGGATCTCTAAAGGTAAAAAGGGGACTGTTGTAGTTGTTGATATTGAAGGACAGACTAGAAAGGTCATGTGGTCTTTTTCTGTCATCATATTTCTATGTTTGTATATGAACCTGCAGAGCCAAATATACGAATCAGAGGACCCAAGGGTACTGCCTCAGAAGAGCAAAGCAAACAGTTCCAGGGGCGGGCCCTGGACTGGTCTATTAGAACTCAAGGAAAGGACATTATCTGGTAAGTAAAGTGTCATCTGCATTATCATTCTTATAGACCACTCCAGAAAAGCGGGACGTACCAAAGCTATGTCTCCCAATGGGCGGGAAGACAGCAGCTCACAAAACCTTAGAGCCGAAGGCCATGTGTCTGCCCAAGCATGGACAACCAAGTGGAAATGCTTGGCAAAGACATCTCTTCCAGCTATACTTTGAACATGTAACATAGTCCACTATTGTCTCACCTCCTTACCAATGCCCGATCTCAGACTTCATAATCCTCCTTTCTGCTTGTAAAAAGTTCACCGTTATTGTAGTGTATAAACCTATGCTCACCTTTCTAAGAAAGACTACTGTTTTATTGTTCTGATTAATAAGTTCTGTCTACTTGTTCAATGTAAACCTGTTCTATGTATTGAGTAGTTCTGCTGTAAACCATGGCAGTATATAAAACCAAATAAAGATGGAGGTGATGCTCACGTTGCTGCCTGACAAAATCTCTGCAAAGGCTACCGAGCTCCGCTGCACCCATGAGGATGCTTGTGCTCAGGTAGAATGGGTGTGCAAACCCTCCAGAACAAGCTGGTTCTGCAACAGATCCACCAATGCAATGGCCTCCTTAACCCAGCATCCCAAAGCAGACTGAGCTGCCGCATCACCTTGTGCATGCCAGCAAACAGTACAAGAGACTTACGAAAAAAATTTGTAACCTCCAAGAACTAGAGAAGCACCCTTCGGACAACACAAGGTGAAGATCAACCATTCCCCTGATACTACTCCTTAAAGGAGGAGGGCAGGCAAGCTGCCTGGTTCACATGAAGGGGAAAACCACTTCAGGGAAGAAGGCAGGCACAAGCTGAATGGAAACTGCCTTCTCAGAGAAAGATAGTAGGCAAGGATCTCAGCAAGATAGAGCCTGCAGCTCAGTAAACCACCATGCAGAACAATCACAGTCAAGAAGACCGTCTTGAGTGTCAAGTCCTGCAGAGTAGCGTGCTTCAACGGCTCAAAGGGCTCCGACATCAGGGCCCCCAAGCACCAGAGAGAGATCCCGGGAAGAGACCACAGACCATAGGGGAGGATGCAAATGCTAAACCCCCCTGAAGGCAGTGTGAAACATCAGCCAACAGCCCTCTGAAACAGGCCACAGCTGACCCTGAAGCTTCAGGGAGCTAATAAAAATAAATACATAAATAAAAGGCCCTTCTCCAGACCAGCCTGCAAAAAATGTCACGGCATCTTGGCTGCCTCAGGAGCCAGCCACCTTGCACTGCACCAGCACTAAAGGAACCAGGCCTGCATTTATGTCAGGTTGGTAGACCACCTCCTCCAGGCTCTGGGCAGTGGAACCCCACTGCCAGAGAGTTGCCATATGCACTAACCACCTCCTTACAGGAGCCAAGCTGTAAGCAAGAAGGGAGCTGAGCCCTCCAGGACAAGCGGCCCCTGGCACAATAAGCCCCGAGATGCAGGCAAACGGAAAGGTTGTACTCACAGGAGCCGCATTAGATCTATGCATCACGCGCTCCTCTGCCAAACCAGCACTGCCAGAATAATCCCTCTTGGATGGCGTTCCATACACAGAGTCACATGCCCCACCAGAAGACAGAGGAAACACCTACAGCAGGTGCTGATCTGGTCAAGATGGCACACTGGCTCAAAGGCCTTCAGACCCAGTCTCCGCACAGCAACTGAAGCAACAGCACATTTTGGCATTGGAGCGAATCGCCATCAGATCCCTTTCGGGGTGACCCCTGTGGCACAGAAATAACTGAAACACCTTCCAACTCAACATCATTCTTCTGGGACCAGACAGTGCCAGCTGAGAAAATCTGTTTCCACAGTATCCACCCTGGCAATGTACAGAGCAGAAAAACCAGGAGGCTCTTCGCCATCCAGGCAAACAGGAGAACCATCTCCAGGGCTATCCCTGCATTCCTCATGCCACCTTGCTGATTGACATAAGCCATCACTGTGGCATTGTCAAAGAACACGTGAACCACCCAGTCTGACCGGGGGCCAGAGACACAGAAGAGCCAACCTGATGGTCCTTGCTTCAGGGCAGTTGAAGAACCAAACCACCTCTCTGTGGTCCCAACAGCTCTGGGCCATTCGGCCTTAGCAATGGGCTCTCCAGCCTGAGAGAATGGCATTTAAACACCAGAAAAATCCATGTGCAATTGTCCAAAGGCATGCCCTTCCTCAGAAGACGGGGCTGCTGCCACCGCCACAGGCTGGCCTTCACCATCATTAGGAGTGGGATCCTGTCGAGAAGAATATCAATTTCTTAAGAGTTCAGAGCCCTAGAGTACCAGTGCTTTATATGGTTCCAAGAGTGCACAAGACGTTACAGTCCCCGTCCCCCCCCCCCCCGAAAGAGAAATTGTGTCCATATTTGAACCCCTCGAATTCTGATTATTTTTTTACATCCTTTTGTAAAGGTGGCATGTTCATATATTCAAGACATCTGATTTTTTGAACTGAATGGATACACTTGAATTGGACTCCCAATCATACATCATAGTGATGCCTGACATCACACAGCATCATATAAACACATCACAGGAGGCAGTTTTCAATCTGGTGAAAGGACTTTTACCATCTTGCCATGATCTAGGATGGGTCACCAACACGTTTTTTGTTAACACTAAGTTGATCTTAACTACAAATTTTAGATTTGGTGAAAAGTTTTTCTTACAAACACATGGGGTGGCAATGGGAGCATTTGTTGCTCCTAGCATTGCCAACCAATATGCATCCGACTTTGAAGAGCATTTTTTGTATCTTTCAGTTTGGTTTCAGCAGATGACCCTGTGGGTCAGATTTACTGATGACATCTTTTGCATAAGGCAAGGTTCTGAATTAAAATTGAAACAGTTTGTTCAATGGCTTAATAGACAAGACAAACATTTAGGATTTACCATGAAATAGCTTTTTCGGACATATTGGTCACAATATGAAAGGAAATTAACTTCTTTGTATCCAGTGTTGACAAACAATATTCTCAGTTTTCAAAGTCATCTATATCAACTAAAGAAAGCTCTTCCCACTGGACAATTTTTATGTTTGCGACTGATTTGTTCAGAAATGAGATTTCCATTATCAGGCAAGTGTATTGACAATGCTTTTTCACAAAGGGGATATCGTGCACATGTAGTGTAAGCAACACATTCGGAGCCAAATTTGCTAATAGAACATTGTTTTTACAAAAAAAATTGCCTTCAACTATGGAGAAACAAGTATGTGTTTTACATTACACCAATAAAGCTATGGAAATGGCACCTAGAGTATTCGTAGACAGTGGCATGTTTTGGCCCTACAGTCAGTCTTTCAAAAAGTCCGTGTATAGCCTTCTGTAGAGGCAAAAATGTACGAGTCAGTTTGGTCCACTCAGACTTCAGGCTGTGAACCAGTGAGAGGATTTCAGTGGTGCGCCATTCTCCTAGCAGGGATTGTAGCATATGTGAGACTTCGTTGGATACAGATATGTAGATTGATGCAAAGACAGGATGTAAATATGTCTTGAAACACGTCACCAACTATAATACCACATGGGTGATTTACAACTTAGAGGACAGCAACCTTGGGCCGGAAGGACTGGGCTTTCTAGTCCCATAGGTGCTCCTTGTGGTCTTGGGCAAGCCACTTAACCCTCCATTGCCCATGTTCCTTGTAAAATAGTTCTCTCCAAGTTATAATGCCCTGTTCAACATAATTTCAGTTTGTTCAATGTAAACCACACTGATGCAGAATAGCGCGGTATATAAGAGAAAATAAATAAATAATAGTACAGGGGCACACGATGTATGTGTGCGGAACTTGACAAAAAATCAAAACCAGATAAAGCGAACATTAATCGTGACTAGCCAATTCAATTACAACAGCCCCCATTGTTCAGCATTATTTGGAACAAGCACATCAGTGGAGGGATTTAAAATGGCTAGTCTTGGATTGCATAGAAGATTTACAAAGGGGCAACACAACAACATTTGACACATCTTGAACGGAAAGCATAGTTACTCACCTCTAACAGGTGTTCTCCAGGGACAGCAGGAATCAGTCCTCACTTATGGGTGACATCGGCACTGAC